>OZ007597.1:148016881-150416881 GCA_963931845.1 Maratus michaelseni | reverse complement strand
GAGAAGTAACACAATAATCCCATTTAATGCCTCTACAACTTTCACTTATAAGATTGCTGCCTTCAATTCATTCATCAAGCGTGCTTTTCTGGTTTGTTCAAGTGAATTCATCCAAGATGAACTTAATTTTATCAGAGATATCGCCATTGACCATGGTTTCCCCGCTCATCACGTACAGAAAATTATAGAAAAATTCAATGGCCATTTAATTCAGCATCCTGTCCCTAGCAATAATAAACCAAACTATCGGAAATTCCAATATATACCTATTATATTTGAAAGGATTAAAAGGGCCCTCCGTAAATACAATATCCATCTTATTGCTGTCCCTCCCAGAAAATTGGTTGACTTAGTTTCATATAAATTAGATCCTATCCCCCCTGATCAATTCGCAGGTGCTTATGAAATCCCCATTAGCTTAAATAATAATAGTATAATATTTTACATTGGTATGACTAAAAGAAAGTTTTTGGAAAGATTAAAAGAGCATAAAAACGACATAAAATTTGGAAAATTATCCACTGCACTCTCCCGGTTTTACGCTAAAAATAATGATATTGTAATTAATTTCGATAAAGCAAGAATTATCCATAGGTTCAATAACCCATTTAAAGCCGCCATTAGGGAATCATTGGAAATTAAAATTAGAAAAGATTGTATTTGTAATGATAACTTTTCTTTCAGCATACCTGGTTTATGGGATACATTTTTAACCTCTTGTTAATTCATTGTTTTGTTTTTCGCTCTTTGGCAACAAAGAGTGCCCGCTTATTTTATTTAAATTTTTCCATACTGTTGATTTCATTCTTCTCGTGTCGAAAATTAAAAGATCAGTAGTCGTTTGTGTTGTTCCTCTTCCCCGATGATGGCTTTAAGTTTGAAGCCGAAACATGTAGGATTTTAGCTCTTTTATGAGTTTAAAACAATTTTTACACTGATTTTAGCAACTAATAAGCACAATTTGTGCAATTTGTGTTTTTAAAATACTAGTTAACAGTGTAGTGTCCAAATGGATTCAATTGATAAAGAAATATTTAAAAATATTTTACACTCATTTGTATGCTGGAGGAGGGGAAAATGTAAATTTGGGATGTTAGGGGGAGTAATTTAGATGATTATTTATTTATTTTTATTTGTGAACAAAGAATGTTGGAGATAATTTTTATAATAAAGAGTTTTAAAGATTTGAAATACTGGAGAGGGGGGGGGGGGGAAAGCAGAAATTTTGGGGTAGGGGATAATTTATATGATATATTATTTATTGTCACTGAAGAGCAACAAATAGGACAAAATATTTTTATGTAAAATCAAAGATTTTAAATAATTTAAACTTCTTTGTATGCTAGGGAAGGGATGGGGAAAGCGTAAATTTGGGAGGTTCGAGATGCGGTTAATTTAGATTATTATTTATTTATTTTTATTAGTGAGAATCAAATAGGGTAGAATTTTTTAAATAAAGAATTTTAAAGGTATGAAACTCCGTACGATGGGGAGTGGGCGCGAAAAGGGGAAGCATAAATTGTGGCGAGAGGGGGGGGGGGTAATGTACATGATTGATTATTGTTTTATTATCACTAGAAAGCAAAAGATAGGGCAGAATTTTATGCTATGGAAATAAAAATAATTAAAGATTTAAAATTATTTTACAGGCTGGGGGGAGGGAAGCATCAGATAAAGATGTAACATAGTCAGACAAGCCTGTACTTTACTGAAAATAATCGTGGTTGAAAAAAAAGACATTATATTGAGAAAATTGCTATGGATTTCAATGCTGACAAACAAAGAACAACGAAGTTTCTGCCACCAAAACAGTGAAAATGACAGTTTATTTGTAACCGTGCCCGTGCTCTATTGAACAGGTTACAAATATAGTTTCAGTTTCGTTTTAATGACGGCCCTTGATGTAGTTGAAGTAAAAAAAAAAAAAAATGTCTGAATGCTACATCCAAACTGGTGTCCGATTTTCCTCTCTTAAATGTAAGTAATTAAAAAAAACACGACTAATAATAAATATTAATTAGTATGGCCGCTATTCATAGTGTTGATTATTATTACCCACAGCAAACAACTGCAAATTATTTAAAAAGATGTATTTTTTTGTGAATTTTGTTTAAATTTAGATAAAATAGGAAATTTTATAAAATTAATTGAAGTTTTAATACATTATTTTATTTTAATAAATTTAATATTAAATCATGCTTCTGTTTTTTCATAGAAATTAACCTAATTTAAGGCAACATAGAAGTTAACCTAATTAACCTAGAAAAAGTTAATAGGTATCATCAGAAAGGACTTTTTCTACGAAATATATAAATTCTATTAATAAATAAATAATATTATAAATTCTCATTAAATATCAGTGTAAATAGTACAAAAAAATGCTATTTGGAGGGGGGGGGGACATTAATGCCACAATTTCAAATTAATAAAATTAAAGTGTATTGAAAATGTAAACAAATTGCCTAATACATGACACAAACTTCCTAATAGAAACAAAGTAAGTGCAGAACACAACTTTATTACAGCAATTTCCAATTAATAAAATTAATGCACATTGAAAAGTGTAAAGAAATTACCTAATACGTGACATAAACTTCCTAGTAGAAACAAAGTAAGTGCAGAACACAACTTTATTACAGCAATTTCAAATTATTAAAATTAATGCACATTGAAAATGTAAAGAAATTTTCAAATACGTGACATAAACTTCCTAGTAGAAACAAAGTAAATGAAGAACACAACTTTATTACAGCAATTTCCAATTAATAAAATTAATGCACATTGAAAAGTGTAAAGAAATTACCTAATACGTGACATAAACTTCCTAGTAGAAACAAAGTAAGAGCAGAACACAACTTTATTACAGCAATTTCAAATTATTAAAATTAATGCACATTGAAAATGTAAAGAAATTTCCTAATACGTGACATAAATTACCTAGCAGTAAAAAAGTAAGTGCAGAACACAACTTTATTACAGCAATTTCAAATTATTAAAATTAATGCACATTAAGAAATTTCCTAATACGTGACATAAACTTCCTAGTAGAAACAAAGTAAATGAAGAACACAACTTTATTACAGCAATTTCCAATTAATAAAATTAATGCACATTGAAAAGTGTAAAGAAATTACCTAATATGTGACATAAACTTCCTAGTAGAAACAAAGTAAGAGCAGAACACAACTTTATTACAGCAATTTCAAATTATTAAAATTAATGCACATTGAAAATGTAAAGAAATTTCCTAATACGTGACATAAATTACCTAGCAGTAAAAAAGTAAGTGCAGAACACAACTTTATTACAGCAATTTCAAATTATTAAAATTCATGCACATTGAAAATGTAAAGAAATTTCCTAATACGTGACATAAATTTCCTAGTAGAAACAAAGTAAGTGCAGAACACAACTTTATTACAGAAATTTCAAATTAATAAAATTAATGCACCTTAAAAATGTAAAAAAAAAAAAAAAAAAAATCCTAATACGTGACATAAACTTCCTAGCAGTAAAAAAGTAAGTGCAGAACACAAATTTATTACAGCAATTTCAAATTAATAAAATTAATGCACATTGAAAATGTAAGCAAATTGTCTCATATGGGACATAAACTTCGTAGTAGAAACAAAGTAAGTGCTGAACAAAACTGTATTAGAATAATTTCAAACTAATAAAACAAATTTCCTAGTAGAAACAAATAGTGTGGAACATAATTTTAATACAGCGAAATTCTAAATGAATAAAATTAATGCACATTGAAAGTGTAAACAAATATTCTCGTATGGGACATAAGTTTCATAGTAGAAACAGTGGAAGTGTTGAATATACAGTTTCTAATTTTAGGTGTCAGTAATATATGCAATTAGTATATTTTTACATTTTTTAAGTAAAATAATCGTAATAATAATAAAACTAAATAAAAGAAAAATTAAAAATGACACATAATTTATTAATATAACACGACTTATATTCACTAAAAATAATTTTCTATAGCTATTTTTTGCTAAAAAATATAATAAATTATAACACTTTCTAATAATATACCGGGTGAACCAAAAGTTTGTTAAAACTTTAAAAATTCATACAAAAGGAAGAAATTATGATAAAGAAGTGCGGTTTGCAAGAAAGGGCTCACAAGGTAGTCAGATTTTTTTTTTTTGCACCAAAAAAATTTTAGTTAAAAAAGTCACCTGTAGATGGCGCTAACATGCAAGAGATTCAGCAGAATTATGCAAATTAATCCTGCAGTAAAAGACCGAGATACACGAGGATTTCTCATTCGGTTTCGGAATGTTATCATTACCCGATCGAGCCGTTCTATCGAGATTCTATCCGTCTGTCCGCATAAAATAGCGCATTAACTGCCCAACCGAATAGTTTGAAATTTAACATACATACATGTATGTTAAATTTCATACGTACATACATACATGTTTCGTCTCACTCCAAGCCATTATCAAAAACAAATTAGAGTATTCTATAATTGCTCGGTCTTTGAATAAGCTATATTTCAAATGCTATAATTTAATTTTCATGTACTTTTTTAAAATTACGTACGTTATTTTAATTTTACTTGGTTGTTTATTTCCATATTTGTAACCATGGAGTAACTCGAGCGACAATTTCGGTAAGTTAAATAATGCTGCATTGTTACATATTGTATTTTGCTTGCTTGTTTCGAAAACACGCATAAACGATCACAAACCAGTAAACTGAGCTATAGTTTAAAAGAAAATTCCATTTGAAAGAACATTTTTTGAGTGCGTTCGTAATTATATAAATACGTGGCACCTATAGTCGTCGTCTGGTCCGTCCATCTGTCCGCATATATTAGCGCATTAATTGCCCAACAGAATGGTTTGAAATTTAACATACATAATCGTTGCAGAATTTTGTCGAGTCATTTCAAATTTTATGAAAATCGAATCAAAACTTAAAAAGATATTAATAAAAGTTTTCTTCATTAAATTAAATCCTATCTTACGTAATTAATTCAATGATATTTCATGATAAGATAATGATTCCATGTTGCCATGGTGATTACGTTATATTTAAGATGGAGTTATATTATTTCCGTATTACTGAATTTAACTATCCTTATTTTTTAGTTGCCTATCCTTAAATTTATCTAATGCTCGCACTACGAATATACTTTTTCAACTTTTGCTTCAAGATATGCTTTACCATAACTCATAGCCAGCGCATGGAATTGCTTCGCAACTGGTAGCCCCACCCACCAAAAACCCAAAACCCAACCTACTGTTCACTTTTCACTAGAGTCCTGTGCGGAATTCCGTTTAAAGCCAACACAACCCGAACCAGGCAGAAAATGTTTCGTCAACCTGAACCCGACAAAATAATAATAATAATAATCGTATATATTATTTCTATTGTCAACATCCCTTTTTCTAAGAAAATACAAAACGCAGAATGACGAATGAGATGCCATATGAAAGGATTTTGAACAGACTTCTGACATAGTACAAATACATTTTCCTAAAACATGTTTTTTGATTAAAAATTGCTGATAATTAAAAATTAAATCGGCATTGTTTTCATAAATGAAATGAAACGTTTTCCTTAAATTAATGTTGCCACAAAAATAAAATACCGCATTATATTGTGCCCAGCAACAATTTATATAAAAAAAATTTTTGTAAAATAAAGATTACTGCACGGGTTTATTAGGTAGCTTTCAATACAAAAAAGTATAAAGCTACCTATTGCAGTCGTTCGGAGGAAAGCAGTTCCGGAAAATTTCGATATATTTTCACCGATCATGACCCCCAGACCCCAAAACCACCCTCCGTTCAAATGTTGATTTATATATATATATATATATATATATATATATATATCTGACCTATGTCATACGATAACGTTCGTATTTATAAATCGATTTTGATGAAACTAATTGTGTGTATTAAGGTCACCAATGTCTCGACCGAGTTCGTTGGCCAGCTTGGTCCGCTATTTTGTTTCAAGATGGCGGCCATTTAAAAATTTAAAACTAAAATAAATATACAAAAAAATTAAAAATTAAAATTTATTTTTTAATTAAGTGTTAGGCCTTGATACGAGGATTCCAGAGCATTTTTTGGTTTACCTCTATCTTAAAAAATGGCTGAGATAGAGCAGTTTGAAATTCTAGGGTGGCTGACATTTTCAAACAAGACAGCACATTACAAAAAATTTCATTGTTGTAATAATTTTCCCAATCATACACGTAAAACTATATATTCATATCCGTTAGCGCCAAATTCTCGCCAAACTTGGTGACATTTGGCGAAATATCGCCAAATTTGGCGACTAAAATAAGCCTTCATAAATGAAGCCAACTTGGCTATAGCTCAATAATTTGGCGAATTTCTTATTCAAATTCAGTATTAACGAATCTTTTGTAAACATTTTCTTTGCATTTTAACTTGCTGTGTTCGTGTAACATTAGTTCACATTTTAAAACGAAGATATAGGAAAGCTACCTTTTCCTCCCGGTACAGACCGGAAGGACTTTTTTAATATAAATTTAAACTTTCATCTAAAAAATATTAAAAGGCAGTGCGAAATCTTCGCACGGGTCCACTGGTAATAATAATAATAATAATAATAATAATAATAATAATAATAATAATATTAAAAATAATAATATTAAATAAATAAATAAAAATAAATAAAAAAATAAATTCGTCGGCTCGAGCTTGACCGAAATTCGAAATGAAATAAAACTAATCGATATTTGAATGCAATTATGGAAAAAGTAATCTACATTTATATCTCTAATACCAATTTTATATTTTATGTACGAAAATGAACGTATACTTTACTTATCATTATTGAAATACATTAAAACCTCTGACTAGCACACACATAGAGAGTTTGACTGCGATTCGGAGGTGTTCGCTATTCAGAGGAAAATGCATATGATAGGTGTTAAGGATTGAAAAAATGTTCGCCAAATAAAGGGTCCGTTATGGAGAATTAAATGTATATAGTTTTTTCACCTGCAAAATACTTAGGACTTTCTATTGTAAAATCGGTCAAGCCGAACCCGCCCCACAAGTGTCAAAATCCAAACCAAAACAATGGAAAACAACTCGACCGCAAAAAAAAAAAAAAATTGTGGCAACCCGATCAAAACCGAACTGTGTGTCTGGTTGGGTTAGTTTAAAACAGGTATTCGGACGAAATGCAGGATTCTATCAGGATATTACCAAAGACACTACACTAGAAGATATGAAGCTTGACGAAATCGTGACTGCGCCATCTATTTCCAGAATTGTGCAAATTTGGATATTCAGCAAAGAATTTGTATTGCAAAGAAAGTTACCTGAAAGGGGCAATATTCGTGTACGCCAAACATGAGGCCAAATGGTTGCAACATGCTAACTTAACTCTTCGAATGGGACTTCTGCTGTAGAACCCAGCTATATAGTTTCGACGAAGCGAGAAAATGTAATAAATTTAACCTATTTATGAAATTATATAAAAAAAAATTTAAGACAAGAAAATAAATTCCCTTTTTTATATTAATAAAATAATTTTTAAAGCAATTTACTAGTTCAAGAGTGTACCATTTATACCTCTCTCACTTATGCAGTTGTATTTATTTATATAATTTAGTCATTTATTAAACATTTTCTAGATAGGGAAGACTTATTACTCTTGTATTAATTACTGTATTCACATTGGGGGGGGGGGGGGGGGTATCCCATGATTACACTTTTTGACAGAAATAATTATTTGATTTAATTTTTACGTTCTTTTTCCCTCACTTAAAAATAAAAATAAATAAAAAATTCTGAAATGTTTTTTTTATATTATTCTAGTCCAAATTCTGAACTTAGATATGTGCTTTTCCATATTTTTTCTTAATAATTTTTAGTTATTGTTTGATGCAGTATATATATATTTAATGATGATACATTTAGTCAAGAGATTATTTTTAGATCATTTTAATTTGTCTTTAGATTATTCTTTATCATTATTATTTTCAAATAATCTTAATTAAAAAAAATTGTATTATTAGCAAAATCTTGTATTTACATAGTTTATTATTTATCCATTTAAATATTTTTAAATGATTTTAATAATAATAATAATAAATAGACATATTAATTTATATTAAGTACTTAAAATAAATGTAATTTAGTAATA
Source organism: Maratus michaelseni (assembly GCA_963931845.1). Taxonomy (NCBI): domain Eukaryota; kingdom Metazoa; phylum Arthropoda; class Arachnida; order Araneae; family Salticidae; genus Maratus; species Maratus michaelseni. The sequence goes on along the minus strand of OZ007597.1, from coordinate 150,408,724 downwards.
TTACAATTTTACTATTATCGTCGCACCGTCATTATACATTAATAAACTGAAATTAATTTTAAATTATACGTTTTTCTTAATCAAGTATTTTAGTTCGAACCAGATTCATCAAAATAATATAGGTCAATATAAAAATAATAAGTGTACATTTTTCAGTACAAGCCAAAAAAAAGTACAAAGTCTCCTGCTAATCCTAAATACACTATTCAATCTTTCTCTCTTGAAAAGCGAGCACCGATGGCTGAATGGTTATGATAACAGACAGGAAGCGGCTAAATGAACTAGTTGAGGTTTCTGTCCCCAGCGAGGGTCAGCGCCTTTCGCGGTTTTTTTGGGTTTTTTTTTTTAAAATTCTTTTTTAATTTCTTATTTATACTTAAAATTTCTTTTCAATTTTAAGATAACGTGTGTATATGTAATCTAATTTTTTTTTCTCGTATTTTGCAACAGAAATTGTGCCTCTGCTTCTAATTTCTTTAACTAATGAATATATCTATTCCAGTCTATAAAAAATAAATAATAGTTATAACATTAATGATATTTTTCACCTAGGTGCCTATGATTTAGTAATATGCATTAACTTTTCTAAATATAATGAAAAATACACCTTGTTAATTTAACGATTCTTTCTAATACAAAAAAGAAAACAAAAACGCGAACATATCCCACTTTTTGATTGACTAGAATTGGCGACTTATCACTAATAGATTTAATCCGAGTATCCGGGCGAGCGCGCCAATGAGTTCACCCTGTAATGCGACTTCGCTGTATCGCATATCCTTTGCTGAAAGCCGTTTTACATTATGTTTGCGGAACTTTCACATCTTCTAGTGTATAGAATCTTTGATATTACATACTAATTAATAAAATTACAATCAGTAAATAGTTTTAACTTACACCGGAAAAAGCAAAGAATTTATTTATTTTTATAATAAGTGTTTGACAACGAAATTGTTTTTATACAGGTTTCGCATTATATAAGCTGCGCTCTTCCGTTTTCGTAGAGCGCGGTTCTTAATTATTTTGAGGTTCGCACTGTAGTGTAGACTGTAGTAGGTACCACGGCCCAACTCTAACAGCTCCGTTTCTTCCAAAGCCATTAAATAATAAGCCCAGTCAGATAAATGGGAAACTTTTCGCAAGTTGAAAATAGCGCCATCTAGCGGTTGGGAGTGCTGCATTCGGCACCAAGAATATTTTAATAAAATTTTGCTTCTAAAATTAAAGCTTAAAATAAGGAGTTCATATTTTCTAAGAAAGTCGTTTGTAAATTCCCGTGTCAGTCAGTAATTTCACAGTTTACGAACATAATTTGTCTGTGCCGGAAAGGGTTAATTGCATAGTGATGTAAATTTCCATCACTTTTTAATTAACTTTTAATAAATAAATCAACTTCTTCGCCACCACTATATTTATATAGAAATATTAATCCAGTAAATTTCCACATTTTTTTTTTTTCATTATAGTTTTAGCTTTAGTGTAAAAGATCCCAATAATTAGCAAGCTTTTAAAGGAAATGCAAAAACAAAACATCGATAAAAATCGTATCGTTTCTCTGCGAACCACTTCTGTTTTGTCCTCCTTCCGCAGCAGAGGTTTGGCGCTAGTGTGTCGCTAACAAATTTAACACTATCTGAGTGGGCTTATTATTTAATGGCTTTGGTTTCTTCTGAACGCGCTGTTAGATCGAGTGAAACCTTAGTAGTACTTATGAAATTCAGCATGCCTTATAGCAAGCATGTCAAACAATGCCCGCGAAGCCTTTGGCATTTTATTTGTGTTCGATACAGTTTTTCAAACATGAATGCAAAAAGTACACTTTACACAAACATGCTGGAACCAATCGAGGTTTTAGGTTGTCAAACATCAGGACATGTAGTATAAATAGATAGACCTAACTAATAGAAATGGCAAAATCATTTACATCTATTTACCTCATATCTAATGATTGATGTGAAAATTGTTGTTTAGAATTTATTGTTTCAGTGTAAGTCCATATTGCAACAAGGATATGTGGATATGGGTTTTTTGAATATCTGTAAATTTATCAGTCCATCGATTTCCGAAAATATCGCATGCAAATTGGCAAATTTTAAATATGTTCAGTAACGCACTTTTGTAGAACAGACACATTTACTATTTTTAGGTTTATAACGTAATAAAAGTGTGGAAAGATTAAAAAAAAATAATAACAGACTTTGATGTGCAATCGATTGTAAAACTAACTACAATCCAACAAAATGAAACGTATTTTGTAGATTTCATCAAAGAAACATATTTTCAAGTTTTTTCCGAAAAATAATATAAAATAAACTATGAATAATACAATTTTTTGACTTTATTTTAAAATTTGTTGATTATTGTTGTATTTTATATGAACAAATTTCATTCTGTGCCATGGTAATAATACAAATATGCGATTTTAGGTAGATTTCGTAAAAAATACTACCTATTATATTTTCCCCTGCGTTGGAATTTCTGGAAAAATTTTGCAGATCAACGCCCATTATGACTCCTAGATCCCAAAACCACCCCCATTTCAAAACTTTATCTATCTATCTATTTATCTGTATCACTTTTTTATGGACACGATAACTTCCATAATTCTGCACAAATCTTTTACAAACCAATACATAAAATCAAGGGCATATAATCTCGGTCAAGTTCGTTAATGGGCAAAATCGAACCAAGAGAGGGGAAGTGGGGGTGGGGGAGGGGCTTTTTGTGACAACAGAAAAAAAAACCCAATAACTTCTTAATTATAATACGTATCGAATCCATTTAAAGCTATTCTTACTTCTAGGAAAATGGCCTGAAGCGGTGGTGGGGGATAGGGGTTTAAGAAGAAAAAAAATTCTAACTTCGTCAATTCACAGGATATCAAATCCGCTTAAATTTATTATAAATCCTCTTAATATTATCTACAATTTTTTTATAAGACCAACCTTACAACTACAAAAAAAAAAAAAAAAAAAAAAAAAAAAACCTTGCTGGCTTTGCCTGCAGACACAGGCATTTAGATTTCGAAGTGGGCGGTCCTAACTGCTGCATCGTGGAAAAAAGGTAATTTCTTCTGCAATTCTCAATAAGCAGGCGCCCCCAGAGGCGAATTACCCTTTAGGCTGAGTAGGCTGAAGCCTAGGGGACCGGAAAAAGGGCCCTGTGCTAAGATTATTATTTTTTTTTTCGTATTGGGCTGATATTTTATGCAAAAGAGAAATTATGTATAATATTTTTTGTTTCACTCATATATTGAATTTTTCAGGTTATTAACATATTGGGTAGATGTGCCAGTAATGGACACCCTTAAAGAATTTCTTTAAAAAATATTTTCTAATAACTGTAATTATTATATTCCACTTTTTTAAATATTATATTAATCTATCAACAATATTTAATCATGCTCATAGTCACATTTCCCAATGTGAATCAAAATTTAATTGTAAATAAGAGAAATAAATCAAAACACCCTAAATTCCAGTAATGGACACCCTCTGTTCCAGTAATGGGACACTCTCTGTTCCAGTAATGGACACCCTACAAAAAGTAATAGGTAAATGATTTTATGATTGTATTTAAAACCAGAATTTAATGAAAGCATATTAATGAAATAAATTAGTCATTTTCAAATAAATTTAACAATTAGGATATCAATAATTAATAGAATATTTATGAGAATAATTCACTGTTTAAATTAATTATTGTCATTATCACAAGATCGATATTTTAATTATTTTAGGTAGAAGGTTTAACATACTAAATTTCAAAGAAGTATATTTACCAAATTATTGAGTTATTTGGGGGGGGGGGGGGTAGAAGGGTTAATTTAAAAAAAAAAGGATTTTTAAAAAAAGTGTATTGGAGTACCAGTGCATGGAATCCTATTTCTTTTTATTCTTAACAGTTAAACTTCCTAAAACTGCTTTATATATTACTTTTAGCAATTTGTATAAAATATATCAAATAAATGAAAGTGTAGGTTGAATTGTTTTTAAATACTAAATAAAATTATTTCAAAATAAAATATCAGAACTGACATTTGAGCCCCCTGATCTGCAGATTTACTACTTTCATTGCTACTATAAATTTAATATTATAGGGTTTTATATGTATGTAGTTCTTTGTCAGAGATGAATAATGAAACATTTAAGACAGAAAATAATAGATTTTTAAGAACTTGTGGAAATTAAAAAATTTTCTTTTTTTAAATGGGGAGAGTTTGAACCCCATGAGCCCCACATTTTCCCATGCCCTTAAAGATTATTCTGTGTTTCCTGGAGGGTGTTGATTGCCACATTATAAAATACGCAAGGTACGTTTTACAAAAAATAATTTGATTACAATCATAAAAAAATAATGAATTACGTAAAATTAATAAAAATAGCTATTTATATATATATATATATAAATATTGTTATTACATTCTGGTAAGTGAAATTTAAAAATTAAATTTGATTACATAGCTTTTCAGTTATATATATATATATATATATATATATATATATATATATATATATATATATATATATATATATATATATAATATCTTTGAATTTCAAAAAACATATCAATATATATCAATATATATATATATATATATATTACACTATGAACATTACTGAAATTGCTTTTTTAGTAATGTCCACATGGGGTGTCCATTACTGGAAATTGACTAATTAAGCATTCCAGTAATGGACCATGGTCCTAAAACCTGAAAAATAAATTAAATTTTGTAAATTGCAATTAGTATGTAAAATTCAAAGTTTTCTATTATTGCCAAAACAAAAACATGCAATTTTTTCAAGAAAATAAAAAATATATCAATAGTTTAAGTGAAGCCAGCTCTTAGCATGTTCATTAAGATTTTCACAGAAAATTAGTGGAACTGTGAAACATTATTTTCTGCTTCGTGATTCGTTTGATTAATAGTGTCAACAATAACCTAGATTATAAAACAAGCAAGGAGGAATTATGAAAAAATATATAAAAGGCTAAATTTTTATTGGTTAATTTTTTATAAATCAAAAACTTTGAAAGTGGCACATTACTGGAAGGGGGTCCATTACTGGCACATCTACCCTATACATGGTATTCCAAATACTATTCCCCTTTTAATTTCTTCTATATTCATAAGAAGAAAGTACTGGATTAATGAAAATTTTCGGTTTCCAGTTTGTACCTAATTATGACACTTTGATGTTAATGGAATTTCAATGTTTACTTGCACTAACAGTGCTTCTTTCAGTTTTTAGTGTCAGAAAATACTGAAATTTCATTAAATACGAAGTATAATAATTTAGTAAATTTTGGTCATAAAAAAATAGGATTTTTTGTTTTATGTTCTTCGTAAACGAAGGACATTTTTCTAAATGTAACTTATAGAATACAGGAGCCGTATAAAAATTAAATTTCGTATTTTAATATGTATAAAGCCCTTTGTAAAATAAATGCCATGTCTAAAAGCTGCACTTGTTGTAATTGGAATTGTTTCTATCATCAGTGGTCTAAGAGATAAATTAGCAAACATGTATTTTTAATCACCCTGTATATATTGCTCTGTAGGAGGGGGGGGGGGGGGGACAAAAAAGATCAAGCCTAGGGGCCCGGGTAGTAGTTGATCCTCCTCTGAGGCGCACCACAGTCAGCGTCTTCGAAATCTACCTGTGCCTGTAGGCCGAGCCTACAGGCACAGAAAAGTTAACGAAACAATCAGGCAACGTACAGGCAAATTAACGATTTTTTTTTTTTTTTTTTTTTTTTGTAATGTAGCCTTTGATGTTATATATAATACTTAATATGCTCCTTGGGTGTAAACGAGTTTGACATGCCTGCTTTATAGGTAGGCCGCGACGCGTCAGCTACGCCAGAGATAGTGATGGACATAACGATTATTTTGATGAATCATTCGGGCATGCGCAGAAGCATATCTGTCAAACTTTAATTTCTTTTTTATTCAATTACTACCAGAAATTTTGAAAAAAAAAAAAAGTTTCTGCAGAAACTTTTTTACTACCAGAAACTACCAGTTACTACCAGAAATTTTGAAAAAAAAAAGTTTCTGCAGAAACTTTTTTTTTTCCAAAATTTCTGGTAGTAATTGAATAAAAAAAAAATTAAAGTTTGACAGATATGTTTCTGCGAATGCCCGAATGATTCATTCGAATTATCAAAATAATCGTTATGCCCATCACTAGCGAGAGAACGTTTAATAAGGGACACATATCATTTATCGTTCAGAGACACAGAAAGGATTCGGTAAAAGGACCGATTAAGATCGATAATTGCTGGAAGTACGTTTTCCTCTGTGGTATGCATTTTTATACTGATCTAATTTTGCGTTTATTAGATGGTGTGTATAAATTTTATAGATTGCATACAGGGCGACATTAAATACTTCTCACACATTACCGGATATGGACTGCGATTGCTAAAACGGATTTTTTCTAAGTTCTGTTTTTTATGTTGTATATTTAGATCTCTGTGGTATGCATTTTTACACTGATCTAATTTTGAATGTATTAGAAGGTGTGTATAAATTTTATAGATCGCATACAGGGCGACACTAAATACTTCTTACACATTACCGGATATGGACTGCGACTGCTGAAACGGATTTTTTTAAGTTATGTATTTTTGTATGTTGCATATTTAGATCTCTGTTTTATGCATTTTTACACTGATCTAATATTGAATGTATTAGATGGTGTGTATAAATTTTACAGATCGCATACAGGGCGACATTAAATACTTCTCACACATTACCGGATATGGACTGCGATTGCTGAAACGGTTTTTTTCTAAGTTATGTATTTTTTTATGTTGCTTATTTAGATATCTCGTTTCGTTCTAGTAAAGTATTAAATTTCTTAATAATATCCTGTTAGTGTTGGAATGTGTTTCATAATCTATCCCAAATGTGTGATTTTTCGTTCTTGTATTAATAAGAAATATACCTATATAACGTAACAAAATTATAAATGCTTTTTTAATTATAAGAAATCATAAATACATATTTAATCATAACGAAAATCTTAATTTTTTTTTAAACTGTAACAAAATTATTAATCTTAGTTTAAATGTGGCGAAATAATCGAAGCTTATTTAAGTAAGTCACATTTTAAACACTTTCCAACATAGTCGAAAAGTGTTTATGAATTCGGTTTGTCTGTCCGTCCGTACTCTGACTCAGGTAAATATACTCAGATTGCCATGCATTGATATATGTTATTGATATATGCAATGACATGTTCGGTATTGAAAATTAAAAGGTATGCAGCACATAAGAAGTATGCAGCACTTATACTTTGTTTACAAGGGCACTCAAAAGAATGCCGTTACATTACTACAGCGCCTAGAATACATAGTGTGGAAAACGGCTACAAAATAGTAAAAATAAATTGAATCCGATAAATGTAGAACGATGCTGAAAAGATAACGATTCGATTGCAGCGACATTTTCTAGCAGTGGCGTACACAGGGTGGAGGTCCAGGCACTAATTTTATAAAAATATTTTTGCCTTATCTAATCGGAGAATTTTCTGCGATGTTGAAGGGGAATCAAACTTTATGATATTACTAACTGGTTTCCAGAGCATTTAGACACCCCCCCCCCCTCTATGGCTACGCCACTGTCTGCTAGCTCTTTCAACGCAAACATTGTATAAGAATCGAACTGAGAAAACGTTTCAGCTGGTGGTAAATGTTTTAAATTATTTAAATTATACCCAAATTCCTTTGACTTGGATAGTGATTTTCATAAGCTTTGAAAATATGAATGATATTGATCATGGCCAAAAAACGCTGCGATCGTGATAGATTAGGTGTTTGCACAATAAATTAGCGATAGTTAAAAAAAAAATGAATACTATGATTAATTTTCTATCTGATAATCGTTAAAAATTATTTTATCAAATATTGCGAAATTAAAATAAAGTTCAAACATGCCCAATCTTCCTCTGACCACTATTTTAATTAATAATAACAATAATAATAATAATAAAAAACAAGCAATGTATATGTACTGAAAATAACCAACTGTACATATATTAAATAAGAAAATTGTAAATAAATCATATTAGAAACTTACAAACTTTGAGGAAGGAGGTGCTTGAAAAAAAGAAAAGAAAAATCCATATAGCGGAATTTTTGTTCAAAGGCCGCTCCCTTCCCAATATGCAATTTCTGGATGTCACATCCAGATTTCTCTTTTAGCCTCTCCACTACCATCAATTTCAATTGAGTTTTTTTTTTTTTTATTTAACAGTGCTTCTGTGTTTTATCATTTTTGGAATAAAATTTGGAATTGTCAAAGTCTGTGTTATTTTTTGTACGGATGAAAATTCGAAATCTTTATGTCTTCTGTGCCCTTAAAAATTCTCGCAGCTTTAAAAAAAATAAAAAATAAATTAAAACGAGGAAAGCTTTAACATCTTAGAATGGTTTTAATGTTTTAGAACTTTTATTTCAATTTACATCTATTTTAGTAATAAATAAATTGTAGTTCATTTTAAATGTTTTCATGTATAATTAGTATACTAAGGTGAATTTATGTTCCAATATTAGAATTTTTCTATATATTTAATATATTTAACGTTATTGATTGTTTTATTTTCAGTTTAATTTATAAATTATATGTATACTGCTGAGTCAAGCTTTAAGGACGGGTCACGTGAGCAACAGGTCTGGGTTAGACGAGTCTATATATTTAAAACGATCTATATACTATTTAAAACACATTCTGTCAAATTTCCCCACGAATATCTTCTCTTTGCGCATGCGTTAACGTTTTTTTTTTAAAGTTTCTTCCATCAGAAACGGGAAACCTGATTGATTAGCCTGTTTAGCCTAGGGGATTTCAAATGGTTGATTGAAAACGGATGAAAGCGTACCATTGCATTGAAAGCATAGACCTTCTAATATGATTTTGCTCTGAGGTTGAAAGCTAAAGCTTTTTTTTAAAGAACTCATGTTTTCACTACTAAATATGCATATTTTTTCGCAAAATTTTAAAGAAAGCTTGCATACAGTTATGTTTATAACCGATTGAAATGTCAGAGAGTTCGGAAGATGACAACTATTTTTTTATTGCTCTGTTAAAGGAGCCGAAGCGAAAACAAACAAACAAAAAAGCGAGAAGATAACATTTCTTTTACAACTAGATAACAATATTTTATCGCGAAATTTTTACACGGGATGTAAAACCGTTTATTTATCACCAATAAAGATTTCAAAGAGTTCGGACAAAAATAACTTTTTATTTTAAAACTATGAAACGACCATAAATAAAACAAGAAAATGAGCGCTTTTATCACTTAATATCAATATTTTTTCACGAATTTTTCATTTAAAAATAGGATTTCATACAAAATTTTAAAGAGAGCTTGGATACAGTTATATTTATAACCAATTGAAATGTCAGAGAGTTCGGAAGATGAGAACTATTTTTTTTATTGCTAAGTTAAAGGAGCCGACGCGAAAGCAAACAAACAAACAAAAAAGTGAGAAGAAAACATTTATTTTACAACAGGATAACAATATTTTTTCACGAAACTTTACACGGGCTGTAAAATTGTTTTATTTATCACAAATAAAGATTTTAGAGTTCGGACAAAAATAACTTTTTATCATGAAACGACACTACGTAAAAAAACAAGAAAATGAGTGCTTTTATCAGTAAATATCAATATTTTTTCGTGAATTTTTCATCTTAAAATATAATTTCATACAAAATCGGGTTAAAGATATAAAATAATAAAAACTTGATTTTTTTTTCACGGGTCCGGGCAACGCCGGGCGGTTGTCAGCTAGTCCTTGATAATAGGGAAGTGGGTAATAAAAAGAATCTCCCCTAGTTTTCCTTTTGTGTGTGTGTGGGGGGGGGGGGAGGGTGAATAGGATAATTCCGATACTAGTACGAGAACACAGAACAGCCAGTGAAGAAATGACATGCGGTCAGACAGGTTAAGCGAAATCTGAACTTTGTTTCCTTCCTTTCGGAATGGTCTTTTTTTTATCACCCACTGCGCCTCACCCCAATTAATACATACGAAACATTAAAAAGTCGATTTTAAGTTTTATTCTGCATAAAAGAGACCTATTTCCGATTGTCGCAGCATTGGTCGCATTTTGTGTCTGAGCTTTGTTTCATTTTCATAAAAAATCGGCTGCGTTTCGCTGGCAACAACGAGATCACCATTCTGTGCATTGTGCAGTAATCGAAATTTCGAAGGAGTATCTGAAAAATAAATAAATAAATAAATAAATAAATAAAAGAAAAATAAAATCTGCTGTAACTGAAATTTCAAAAAGCGAGAGAAACTTGTATTAAAATTATTATAAAGAACTTTAAATCGAAGATGCTATATTTTAAGTTTCACAGAATGGAATTGACCCTTGAAAGTGCAAAGGAAGTAAAATAAATTTTTGTTTCCGTAATTGGTTGCATGACTATTATACATCAAGATCGGGGACGCTGGATTGGGTTGATTGTTGACGGCCAATTATCTACACTAGGGATATAGGCCCGGGGGGAGAGCCCTTCGTGGGGGTCTTTCTAAAGGAACCTAATCCGTATTTACGCATGGATAAATCCACGGCTCGAAGAAAACCACGAAAACTCCGAACGATTAGGCCGACGGGCGCGATTGGGATCGAACCCAGCACCTCCCGTCTACCAGCTTCGAGAGCACAACCTTTCAGCCACTGGTGGGGCCCCGGGGACTCTGGGAACAGGGTAGAGACTTATGCGTATACCACAGAATAAAAATAATAAAGATAAGTAATCCATTACTCTATGGCGTATACCTCCGTGTATAGTGCCGAAGCAAGTACACCTGATAAAGCCCCCGCTCGGACTATATACACACGTCCAAAACTTTCTGAAAGAAAAATGTGATGTGGAAGTTCGAATTTTTCAAAACGCTACCGATTGTTGTGGAAAACTCTATCTTTCTCGATAAATATTAATTTGGAGCTTGGTGCGATATAATTAAAGTAAAAATAAAATACAACGTTAAAACACCAGTATAATTGAATCTACAGCATACCGGTTTCGGTAGCATATAGCGTACCCTTCTCAGTGCTGAAGAAAATGGAAATTTGCTCATATATATATAGAAATGACAGAGGATTCAAGTGACAAGTTTATTAACCAATAGGAAAACGGAGGGTTCCAGGCAAACAGCCAATAGGAAAATAGATAGGAAATAGAATAATGGAGGATTCAAGTGACAGATTTATTAGCCAATAGGAAAACGGAGGGTTCTAGGCAACATCCAATAGGAAAATCGATAGGAAATGGAAACGCTATGGTGAGAAATAGTTAAAAAAGTTAAGAAAAATTGGTTTTAATGTAATATTTCCAGCAGTCTGATAATGGTGGAATAGCAAATTTACAATTAACAAGATTTCCAAGATTTTTATGAATATGGAATGCTTCAAGGAAATTAAGTTCGTGTACAGAAGTAGGTTTAGATATTATTTTAACCAAACTAAAGTCAAAAACGTGATTCATCTCCCAGCAATGTTTTGCAATAGAGGATTTTTTGATTTCTTGTTTTTCAATATATTGTTTATGTTCTTTAATACGAAATTTAAAACTACGTTTGGTTTGTCCAATGTAAGAAAGACCGCACTGACAATTAATATTGTAGATACCCCATGAATTCGATAATTCAATAGGATCTTTGAGTTTGGAAAGGGTGAGTTTGTTGGTAGGGGAAAAAATTATTTTAAAGTCAAATTGTCTAAGAATTTTAGCAATGGAAAAACTTGATTTAGGAAAAAAGGGTAACACAATATTGATATTTGAACGAGTAGAAGACTGAGATGAGTTTGAGGAACGAGGATTCTGCAGTTTAAAAAGCGCAGTATCAACCATAGAAGGGTTGTAACCTCTATCAACTGCAATTGCTTTAATATATTGAATTTCACTATTAAATGACTGGGAATCCGAGCAAACATGAAGGGCACGATTTATAAATGTATAGAATGCGGCTAATTTTTGGCTTGGAGGATGACAAGAACGAGCATGAGGTGGTAGTGAAACAGCGAAGTTTTTACGATAGACAGATGTAGAGAAACCGGTAGCAGTGCGAATGACAAGGGTGTCCAGGAATGGGAGCGAGCCATTATTTTCGGTTTCATAAGGTTCATTCATTGCTTCTTTCTCGACTAAAGTGCAAAGAACTAGACCATAAAAAGCGCAGTATCAACCATAGAAGGGTTGTAACCTCTATCAACTGCAATTGCTTTAATATATTGAATTTCACTATTAAATGACTGGGAATCCGAGCAAACATGAAGGGCACGATTTATAAATGTATAGAATGCGGCTAATTTTTGGCTTGGAGGATGACAAGAATACCCAAAGGGTTTTTCCTTCAAAAACAGATGAATCTTTCCAATGTTTACTCCGATTCAAAGATATTATTTCTAAAAGCGAATTTTTCATACTCCGGTTCCCAGTCTAGTCTCAAATGTATGCCCATGTAGTCACGCCTTCAATACGCGAAATAACAGGACTCAGTATTCAGTTTCCATTTCCAAAAGAAAATTCTGCCGCAAGAACATCGTAGTTAGCATAGCATGTTACATGTTAGCAACCACACAATAAAAAACTAATATCTAGGTGCAACACGTGACATGGATAATATTCCTCGCAAGATGACACATTATACCACAAAGCTAATATGATGATGTCGTTTCTCTGCCGTTTGGCTAAGCTCAAAATGTAATACGGCTTGGCTAAGATGTAATCCGTTTTCGTCCCACCCAGCATTCGAATTTCCATATGGGCGGAGTCACCGTTTCATAATTTCTTAACGAATGAGATGGACGCGCGTACAGATAAATAAATGAATAACTGAATAAATTAAAAAAGAAGCTTGTCTTTATCATGGGAATTATATACTAACCTGTACCTGTTTCGATTATTTAACGCTGCAGTAAGCTTAATAGTCATCACTTAAAACAGGTTTGCCTAAGACGTGCAAAGCCCTTCAATATTTTAGTCTTGCGCGTGATTAATACTGCTTTAAAAAATTCCTATTTATTAATAAACTAATTTCGTTCCTAATTTTATATGAGACAAAGTATGTGGAAAAAGAGACAAAGTAAGAAGTGACAATTTTCAAGTAAATTGTCCAACACTATCGTACAACCAAGCAACTTGATAGCTTTAATGTTTTCTTTTCTAAGTGTTTCATATGAATATGAAAAAGCATGTCCGAAATTATGGTTCGACTCGCAATAAAACGAAGATTTTCTTGACGTTCGAAGTGAAAAGCACTTCACGCATAGTTGCCAACCTCCCGCTTTTTTTCATACCAGTATTTTTATGAAAAAATATTTGTTTTATTGAATCGTGCAACTTCTGCTATTTAATAAACCTAAAACTTTTGTATGATTTTACTGGTATTCAAAAAATCGGGAGGTTGGCAACTATGCAACTGCATTTCTCTCAGTACACAAAAGTCTAGAACATAGTCTAAAATTCGAAAAGGTTCTCACTTGACATTTTCCTGCAGTCAGATCTAAAAATCATACATATTATTTGTGTTGTCAACATCCCTTTTTCTATGAATTAACGAAGCGCACAACGAATGAGGTATCATTCGAAAGATTTTTGAAGCGGCTTCTGACATAGTACATTCAAATTTCGTTAAAATATGTTTTATTGATTGAAAATTGCAGTTAATAAAAAATTAAATCGGCATTGTTTTCATAAATGAAATGAAAGGTTTTCTTCAAATTAGTGTTGCCACAAAAATAAAATATCGCATTATAGGATGCTCAATAATGATAATATAAAAAAAATAATAATAAGAGTACAAAAAAGATTAAGTATGATGTTTCCAATTTAAAAGCAAAATTGAAATGTTTAAAAGAAAAAGATACCATCGATCGATCGCAGCTAAAAAAAATATCAGATTGCAGGGCGAAATCCTCGCACGGGTCAGCTTAAACAGGGTAGTTAGTAGGTAGGTGTGTTCTTTCTTTTAAGAAACGCCTCACCTTTCGGTGGGATTTCAAAAATTAGTTTTACGCTCATTGAGTTGTTCCTCTCCACGGTAATCTTTAGTAAAAGGCGAAAGATTATGTCGTATATCCTCTTGAGACCCAAGCTCGTATTTTTCGCGCAAATTTTACCACAATTGAGATTATCGCTTCTTTTGAGACCAGAAAACAATAAATATCTTCATTTATTAATATATATATATATATATATATATATATATAGTTTTTTACCGTGTCCAATAAAATGGACATTGGGTCTTCATCTTGTGAAAAACATATTATTTAATTACATGAATATGAATGGAAAATTCTTAATATTGGGCAAAAATAATGGCACAAAAATGAATTAGAGGCAAAATAATGACACAAAATTTAATTAGACACAATTTATTAATTATAAAAATTTAATTAGTTACGAAATAATAATATTTATTATGATAAAAAAATTAATTACATTCAAAAAAAGAATCGATGAACTTAAAATTCAATAGTTTACGAATATGATTCTACAAAGCAATTATTTTGGTAGTTAAACATATATACAAGTTGCATTGCATTTAAACAAATTTAATTCAATATTTTTTAAAATAAAGTTTGATTTTGCTTCACAATGCATTTTAGTTGTCCATTATTTTAGGTAACTGTTGGATACTCTTTTTAGAATTGAGTAGACTAGGTACTTAAGTCCAAACTTTTGCTCTTGAGCGTGGTCGCTAGTTGGAAAAGTGTTGGGTCTTGAGTTTTCGATTTCCTCAACAGCTGATTCGCACTAAGCTCCTTGAAGTATTATAATTGGATGAATTTGCATGAATCCAATTTCTTTGTTCTTATCTTCATCACTAGAATCCAATTTCTTTGTTATTACTTACCCATCATACGTAGTATAGGGTAAGTCTTGTAATCGTTTTGAAAATCGAAAAATTTTTTTTGACGGATTTACACGTTTCAGACACGGGAGATTCCGAAAAACATATTTTTAGAAAAAAATTTTTGCCGTCCGTCTGTGTGTCTGTGTGTGTGTGTGTCTGTAAACGCTCTATCTCCCGAAAGAATTGAGATAGAGACTTGCAATTTGGTATGTACTTAGTATGTAATAATGGGAAGAAGCCTATTTCATTTCAATAACCTCGATTAACCGGAACAATTTTTTTCGGACTCTCGAAATATTCGTTCTGATGAAAGGTATATAAAAATTTTCGAAATTGTTTATTTTAAGAAATGAATATAAAAGACAATAAAAAAACAAATTTTGAATAAAGCATGAAGTCGATCGGATAATGAGTAGCCGAGATATTTGGAATCCTATTTTCCACACTCTTCGATTTTTCATGACCCTGTATTTCATCCAAATTTCACTTCAAAGATATATTTTAATTGGAAATTTGACGCTTAATCAGATGCAATAAACCGCTAGTTAATAGGATTATTATTTTTGGAGTTATAAGGAAAAACCTCTTTCAAGCAATTCAGTAATCGAGCCTTTAAAGTTTGTGACGTCATCAAGCCACGATTTTATTTGAATTGCAATGCATTTTATAAGTAGTTTACACATTTTTATTTTAATATTTTACATTATGCATATCCATGATGGGTAAGTATTACGGTGGCCCCCAACGACTAGTTTTTCTCCTTCTTACCTTCATCACTAATGTCAAGCTCTGACACGTCACAATTCATTTTACTGCTTGCAAGATTGTCTCTAGATCTAAATAACTTCCGTTTCCAAATATCTCTAGAAACAGATGGCGTCAAAAATCAGATTTCTAGCGACAAAGTCTTATTTATTTCACTACAAACATTTCTATCTTCAGAAGTATGTTTTTATTGCTCACCCATCAATTCTAAGCATAGCATAATTTCAAGTTTTACATCATCAAATAGAAAAAGTGTAAGGTTATGTAGTTAGCTTTTAAGTAATTTTCAATTAGAATTTTGTTTTAAATCTATCTCAACACCAATCCTTTGTTTCCTAACATAATGATAATAATTAGTGGCATTGAATGCCAAGTGGAAATTTAAAAGAAATAAAAATAAGTTTATTTATAATCTTATATTGTTACCTTTAATTGTATTTTTATTTAAATTTGGTTATCCTAATTTGATTAAGTTAATTACTTTAATTAGAAACAACATACTAACAGAATATAATGCAAAAATCTTGCAATGAATAAGAAAAGTAAAACATATTAAAAGAAAAGTTTATTTGTAAATCTTTTTATTTATTAAATATTGAAAAAAAATCACATTTCACTGAAATAAAAAATTAAACAATGTACTAATTTGGAACAAGCATTTCATCAGTAGAATTATACACTTCTAGGACAATATTTAATTAATTATTTAATTACCAATGTAAATGTATATTATCTACTTCTGTATTTACTTTTATTTTGAATATGGTATGGGATTTTTAGTAAAAACAATCTTTCCCTTCAGTATTCCAAAAGTTCATAATATGAATGTAAACAACTGATGAAGACCCAACGCAACGTCCAATACAATGGACATCGATAAAAACATGTGTTTATTCTCCAAAATATATATTTAATTACTTAAACTACGGTTTAATTCCATTAATAAAACATATAAAATTAGATATATGCTGGATTAATATAAAAATACTTAACAAATATACGAAATTTGAGTTAGAACTGTGTACTTACTTTCGACAATATTTCACTTGTTCACCGCCATTTTCAAACGATTAAAATACACATTTTGCTACGATGTTTTTACTCTTTCGGTTAGCAGCACTAGACAATCCATAATAATGTACAGTAAGTTTTTACACTTTCCAACTGAAATTAAATATTTTATAGGAAAAATAAAAATGTCCAATAGGATGGACATTGAAGGTTGTCCTCACAAGATTGTCTCAGGAGGATATTGAAGATATACCAGAACTTGATTTAACGGGCGAAAATTATATCAAACTGTAGCTCTTTCAGATTACCGATGTGGATAGACTTACATTTCTTCATGTACATTTGTGCTATCTCCACGCCTAGTCCTAGTGACTCTGAATGTGGAGAGACTGGACATTTTCGCGCCGGCAGATTTGGGAAATCCACCATTTTAATCTTAGATTTTCACGTAAAATGAATTTCAGTCATAAAATAAACAACATTACTAATTTTTTCCTCACAATCCTTAGCTTCTTATTGAGATCTAAACCACAGTAATTATTAAAAATTAGATATTATTACATTGAAGATTTAAAAAATAAAGACTGAGCATACGATATAAGTCTCAACGAAAAATAAAAGAGTGTGAGGTTTTTTTTCCTTTATCAGTACATGAGCGTAAAAAGAAAACGGAACTAAAAAGATACCGCAAAAATAAACCCCGCCTTTGGAAGAGGTTGCCACAATTTCATTCAGAAAACAGATCTAGCCAAAGTCGCCAAAATCATTAGATTATGATTATGGCAAATAAAAAATTTCTTTAAGTGTTTCTGTGAAATATAAATACTGTTTAATAACGATACTAAGATTTGCTACCAAACTAGACATTTTTTGCACAAAAAAAAAAAAAAAAAAAAAAAAAATCAGCTATTTGTGCATAAGAAGGCAGTATAAACACATAACATATTACTCATGAAGCGTTATTTTGATATTTGACGTATAGATGGCAGCACCACACGAAATCATTTTGAAATAAATGGTGTTTAGCATGATTGTAAAAATGGCGATGGATAACAGAAATATACGGCAATTGGATTATTAAATTAAATATGATTAAACATTTGCCCAATATATAATAATAGGAAAGATGTTATTGGATAATTTGGGGTTTAAATTTTACTAAATACTTGCTGTAGTGTATATGTATCAATTGTTTATTTCTAAAATATGATCTATATGTTTGCTTTAGAAATGATGCTGGGTACCCGTTACTCTTACTAAAAGCTTAAAATCTGTACTAAAGACATTCCTATTTTATCTTCTAAATTAACTCCTAGCTACTGTTATCGCTTTAAAAAAATTTTAAATTCAGATTCGATAAACATAGTGTTCAAATGGGTAGTATTACTGATGTTGAAATAAATTTTTTTAAGTGTGATAATTAAATAGGGAATTGTCGTTAAGAGTATCATTCATCTACTTCCGATCAGATTCGAAATCACCCTCTAGTTCATACAATGAAAAATAATGCATTTAAGGCTGTTCTCAAATCCAAAGGGGCTACTTTCATACACATTTTTTAATTCATATTTGTTCAGAAATGCATGAAATGGACAGGTGTTGTTATTCAGAAACTTGGTAATCGAAACACGTTTTCCATTTCTTTTGGTAAAGGCAGAAGACCTTCAGAAAACAGTGTCAAAGTCGACGTTTTGAACCGAATTCCCGATGCCTTAGCACCAGAAGGGAAAAAAACTTGTTGTCACGTGACACAAATCGCTTATAACTCAATAAGTCATTTATTTATCAAAAATGGAAAACTCATTTCGATTCAAAATCGCTTCACTGGTCATGTCTGCCAATTTTGTACCTTTGCGTTAAAAAAATGAGTCGTAAAAATGCGTTGTAGCAGAGCATTTGAGAACCACCGTAATAGAATTCTGATTCACTAAAGCAGGGGTTCTCAAACTTTTAGACCGACGTACCACTAAATCAAAGTTCATATTTCCGTGTACCACCAGCTAACAAACGTAAAGCTAATATAGAAAAACCTGTCTAAAACGAAATATCTCTCCGGTCTGTTGTATTTCCTTTATAGCAGGTTATATTGCATTTAAAAATGAATGATTACATAACTAAATTGCCTGCTTTATAATAACATTCAAGTAAAAAGTAGTATTTCATCATTAAAATTAAATAATGCTTACAATATCAAAATACTTTATTTTGGTATAGTAAAAAAACCACAATACTTAATGACATATTGGCGCACACTGATTCATATACTGTTGTAGTAGGTTAATGAAAAGGGTGGGCTTGTTTTATCAAGCACAAATTCCTCATGTCTGGCTCAATATTAGGAAGATTTAGTCATAAGTCTGTTTAGTTTATTCCTGTACTTATTTTTGATATAACGAAGAAGAGAAAAGCACATTCACTGAGATATGTTGTGCTAAACACAAACCGACTTTGACGACATTAGACGGTACTCTGATATTCCCGTCAGCGGAAATTCTGTTACATTCATCCTTTTAAATGTGGATTCCAGTAATCCACCACAGGGGAGGAGAACTGAATAAGATTTTTACATAAGTTTAAGTATAATTGTATATATACATATATATATATATATATATATTATTGTGCGTTATATATATATTATTATATGCGGATATATGTTTAAGTGTAATAGTTTTATATAAGTTTAAGTTAAGTCTTTCCTCTCTCATGAGATACAGCAGCAGCGTGTCTCTCAAATGAGAAACGAATTTCCAGAGCCCGATTAAGGTCATGTGGAGCCCAAGGCCCAGTACCTTTTCGGAGCCAGTCTCAAACCAAGGTTATATCTGTAATTTTTTGGGAGAGTATTCGGTGGTTATCCTTAGATATTATGATATGGTTACCAAGTTAATCAAAATATTTTTTGGTTTTGGGGGAAATAATTGCAAAAAACTGCATTTTAATAAATTTTTTGTAAACAATTTTATTTATTTTTGCCCCCCCCCCCCTCATCAGTGGTGGACCTAGGCCACGGTCTCGACGGCCTCTGCATTAACCAGGCCCTGCTAATTTCTTATCCAAAGCTTAGTTAGCGCATTTAACATAGGCTCAATACAACCGTAATAATAATGTGCATACCTTTAAATGCGACAATAATGTCGCTCAGTTGGTAAACACTTGCAAGTTTCTTCATACATTTATGTATATACCACCTCAATACATATGTACAATGATTTATCTCAAATCCGCACTGCATATGACCACAGTTTTTTGTTTGATTTAAATAATCTTACTCTCTTGACTATTTTAAATAACCTTACTCTCTTAAAAACAGATTTCCATGAAATAGGAGGAAACTATAACACTTTTTGAACAAGAGAAGACAAATATTTCAATCAACACAATGAATCAATTTATGAATTATGTTTGAAAGAAGACTTTGATTTCAACACCTCCTAGAAGCTCTTCTAGTACAAAGAGAACAATGGGTTATAAATTACACTTGGAATATTATTTAGTTTTAACTCCTCCTACTTCCAAGCATTCAGACTTTACCTTCAGATAATTTAATCATGTTTAAAAACAGTTCTTCCGCTAATTAAAAATACTTCATTCATTCATTAATTTTAAAATTAGGTCTTTATTAAAAAATTGAATTTTTATCTATATAAATCTAATAATTGTGTTTTTAATTCTGGAAAACTGCGTTGAGTGCGAATTTCAGCAAGTCTACAACAAACATTTCTCGTAACAAAAAGATAAAAGCGTTTACAGATCCTAAATCGCGTTCGGAATTTTTTTGACAATTTCCAAGTTAATAATATGTTACATTTTGTATTTTATTCTACGTACCAGTAACCAGAGCTTCACGTACCAGTACTGGTACGCGTACCATAGTTTGAGAACCCCTGCACTAAAGTAAAAGTACATGCATATCTAATTTCTGCATGCATTTCTGAAGCTATGTAAAAGGGGTTTTACCGTGACTGTAATAGATCGAAAAATGTCAAACGCTTGTGAAATTACTACGTTCAGCAGCGATCTATCAAATTTGGAACTAAGAGGGCAGATATTTCGTCAATATCCAATCTCTCTCTAATGTTTGAATCTCTAGCTACACCTAGGGATCCTGAATAGAGATCTCTATTCAGGATCCCTAGGTTTACACGAATTACAGTACCCTCTATATTTACAAAAATATCATTTGCGTTTTCGGCGATTGGCGATTGCACTTTCTCCTCCGTAGTTCTCCCACTGTGGTAACACCTTATCAAAGTCCGCTGTTGTTTAATCCGTTTATTATCTCCAGGTATATTATAATAACGACTATAACCTTAAAAGAACAAACTCTTATAGTATTTCACCTGTTTAAATTATATCTAATCAAATTCCACTATGTTTTAATCCATTCCATATACTTGAATTACATAGCGGTATTCTGTAGAAAAAAATTTACACTTTTATTACATTACAATAAATTTAAATGCAACTAAAAATCTTGTTATTTTATTTGTTTAAGTAATATCTAGTCGCAGTTCACTGTTGTTAATCCATTTCTTAAATTTGAATTGTCTAACGGAATTCTGCAGAATTCTGCGTGGTCTTTTGGCGATGTTATCGCTCTTTTGGTGTATTTTGTTAATTTTAGAATTAATTAACAGTTTTCTTAATTAAGAATAGGCTTAATTTTTAAAATGGAACTTTATAAGAGCTCGTAGCTTAAATAATTACCTGTCTAAAAAAGCAATCGTTATTTTTTATGTTCATTATTTAACTCTCCGCGTGCTTTAAAAATTTAACTAATGAAGAAGTACAAACTAAAAACATATAATTTAGCGCTGAAAATACTATACAAAAGAATCTATCTCCCATATAATAAAATCCAAAGGCAAGAAACTGTCTGTAACGCATCCGGGTGCGACCACTCCGGTTTGCGAATCAACCATTGTTAAACGCCATGTTAGGCTTACTAAAAAATCTATGCTACATTCGATTCTGCTGTTAAAATATTTGTAAAAGCATATTAAAGCTTTTAAATACTTTAATTTTGTTTAAAACCTTCAAAAACTATGTCATATAAAACATATATATCACCATTTCTGTAAAAAAAAATTTCTGTAAGCAAGTTTTTTTTTTTTTTTGTTCAGAAGTAGCGGAGATTTATTTCTTAGGGAGGATTTGAGGTTGATTCAGTATACAGGCGCCATCTACTGGCGGATTTTGAAATTCGCTTCCATCGTAAAAACTCATTATCTGGAATCCTCGGGACCAAAAAGGCTTTCCAAGTTTTGGAATTTTCCGGATTTCGAGTCCTTCCGAAGTTTACGATTATTTGACAAAATTCATGTTTTTTTCGTGATTCTTTGACAAAATTCATGTTTTTTTCGTGATTCTTTGACAAAATTTACATTTTTTTCTGCTATTCGTTGACAAAATTTGCATTTTTTCTGCTATTCGTTGACAAAATTTGCGTTTTTTCGTAGTCCTTTGAAGAAATTTGCGTTTTCTTTTTGCGATCCTTTGAGAAAATTTGCGTTTTTTGCTATTCTTTGATGAAATTTGCTTTTCATTCACGATCCTTTGACAAAATTCGAGTTTTTTCTGAGATTCTTTGACGAAATTAGCGTTTTTTTCCGATCTTTTGACGAAACTTCCCTTTTTTCGCGATCCCTTAACGAAAATAGAAATTTTTTCGCAGTGCTTTGAAGAAATTTGTGTCTTTTTTTTCGCGACCCTTTGAAAAAATTCATGTTTTTCCACGATTATTTGACGAAATTCGAGGATTTTTTTTTTGCAATCCTTTAACCAATTTTTTTTTTTTTTTTTTTTTTTTTTTTTTTGTGATCCATTGATGAAATTTTACACTTTTTCGGAGTCCTTGGAAGAAATTTGCGTTTTCTTCGCAAGTCTTTGACGGAATTCACGTTTTTCTGAGATTTGTGAACAAAATAAGCTTTTTTTTTTTTTTTTTTTTTTTTTTGCAATCCTGCGATAAAATTTGCGTTTTTTTTTTCCGATCCTTTGACGAAATTCACGTTGTTTCCACAATCATTTGAAGAAATTGTCTACTGTTTTTCTGTGAACGATAGACATAATTGATTTTTCCGGCGACGATCGTTCAAAATTCGAGATATTTATGTTCGAATTTTTGGACTGAAGACAAAAATTTTCGAAACCGAATTGCCTTAAATTTTTAGGAAAACTTGAACCGAATCACCCCTGATGAAATAAATATATAACTATTTTTTTTTTGTTTCTAACGAATCGTAATATAAATTAATTTTAAAATAAAATTTGAGAGAAAAATGATTTGTTTTTAATTTCGGGAAGAGGGGACCGTGTTCATCCGCCACCGAAGTAACAATATTTGAGTGATTAGACATTGAAACACAATGGACTGAAAAAAAAATTAAGAATTGGTAAAATTTTCGAAAATTTTCAGAAAATCTAAAAATTTAGTAAAAATTTTCTAATTTAGAAAATTTTCGAATTTTCTCCTTCCGGATTTTGGATTTCGGGATAATGGGTCATAAACTGTAAAATGATTATTTCTTACCAAACGTAATTAAAATATAAGAAACACATAGTGCAGCGTAATTTGCATTTAATTTTGCTTATATAATCAAACAATCAGTTATGTGGTGAGTCTAGCTGTTTAGAAACTCATTGGTAGCACTTTTTTACAAAAACTTTCACACATGGATTATTTGTTAATATTTAATTTGAATGTTTTGTCCAATCGTTGAACTATTTTAGAAATGTAATAATAAGTAAAAAAAAAATATATATATATACATATATATATATATATATATATATATATATATATATATATGTGTGTGTGTGTGTGTGTGAGTGTATATATCCTCATTCTTTTTATTTGTAGAAATCATTTGTCATTTTTAAAATGTATTTTTCTACAATACAAACCTTTCAATAATAAATCTTCATGCTGTTTGTTTGTATGAAGTCTTATGAAAATGAAACGCGGATCGACAATCCGTCATTTTTGACGGGGTTATATACTAGTTTATAAGAAACTTCGAAAGGTCTTCGTGGTCTCAAATTAAAATTGTCGTTCACAAGATTCTTCAACTTTTAGGTGGATTTCGTAAGAAATACTACCTATTACATTCTACCCTAAGTTGTATAGGGAATATAGAGTGTTTAGAAGAAAAAAATCCTAACTTTGTCAATTCAGAAGATATCAAATCAGCTTAAATTTATTATAAATCCTCTTAACATTATCTACAACTTTTATATTGACAAGTTTTTTATAAGACCAACCCTTACAGAAAAAAAAAAAAATCTTTACCGGCTCCGCCTACATACGCATTTAGATTTTGAAGTGGGTAGTCTCAATTGCCGCATTATTGCAAAAAAGGTCATTTCTTCTGCAATTCCCAATACATAGGTGGCCCACGGTCTGCGTCTTCGAAATCTACCTGTGCCTGTAGGCCGAGCCGTCAGGAATTTTTATTTTTATACGATGCTTGAGGTTCCTTTTATATCTGACATTTTATACTCGCATGCTTAGTCGAATTAACATGGAGAAGTTGATTCGCGTGTAATAAGTAGTAAGTTGTCTAAAGTTTGCTTCTTGGCGCTTGTTCGTTTTACTTTCTTTTACTTACCCATCATACGTAGTATAGGTACAGTGCCTAGAAGTAATTCTAGGCACTGTAGTATAGGGTAAATCTTGTAATCGTTTTGAAAATCGAATTTTTTTTTTTTTTTTTTTTTTTTTTGACGGATTTACACGTTTCAGACACTGGAGATTACGAAAAACATATTTTTAGATAAAAAAAAAATTGCCGTCCGTCTGTGTGTCCGTAAACGCTCTATCTCCCGAAAAAAATTGAGATCGACACTTGCAATTTGGTATGTACTTAGTATGTAATAATGGGAAGAAGCCTATTGAATTTCAATAACCTCGATTAACCGGAACTATTTTTTTCGGACTCTCGAAATATTCGTTCTGATAAAAGGTATATAAAATTTTTCGAAATTGTTTATTTTAAGAAGTGAATATAAAAGACAATAAAAAAAACATAAATTTTGCATAAAGCATGAAGTCGATCGGATAATGAGTTGCCGAGATATTTGGAATCCTATTTCCCACACTTTTCGATTTTTCATGACCCTGTATTTCATCTAAATTTCACTTCAAAGATATATTTTAATTGAAAATGAGACGCTTAATCAGATGCAATAAACCGGTAGTTAATAGGATTATTATTTTTGGAGTTATAAGGATGTTTCTTTCAAGCAATTCAGTAATCAAGCCTTTAAAATTTATGACGTCATCAAGCCACGATTTTATTTGAATTGCAATGCATTTTATAAGTAGTTTACACATTTTAATTTTAATATGTTACATTATGCATATCCATGATGGGTAAGTATTACGGTGGCCCCCAACGACTAGTTTTATTATTTGACAAAACGACCATTCTGCTTGATTAGTCGCGAGAATCTCACAGCATAGTCACCGACACCCAACACATGTATAAACTAGTCGTTGGGGGCCACCGTAATACTTACCCATCATGGATATGCATAATGTAAAGTATTAAAGTTAAAAATGTGTAAACTACTTATAAAGGGCATTGCAATTCAAATAAAATCGTGGCTTGATGACGTCACAAACTTTAAAGGCTCGATTACTGAATTGCTTGAAAGAAACATCCTTATAACTCCAAAAATAATAATCCTATTAACTAGCGGTTTATTGCATCTGATTAAGTGTCAAATTTCCAATTAAAATATATCTTTGAAGTTAAATTTGGATGAAATACAGGGTCATGAAAAATCGAAGAGTGTGGGAAATATGATTCCAAATATCTCGGCAACTAATTATCCGATCGACTTCATGCTTTATGCAAAATTTATGTTTTTTTATTGTCTTTTATATTCATTTCTTAAAATAAACAATTTCGAAAATTTTTATATACCTTTCATCAGAACGAATATTTCGAGAGTCCGAAAAAAATTGTTCCGATTAATCAAGGTTATTGAAATGAATTAGGCTTCTTCCCATTATTACATACTAAGTACATACCAAATTGCAAGTCTCTATCTCAATTTTTTCGGGAGATAGAGCGTTTACAGACACACAGACGGATGGCAATTTTTTTTTTTTTTTTTTTTTTTTTTTAAATATGTTTTTCGGAATCTCCAGTATCTGAAACGTGTAAATCGTCAAAATTTTTTTTTCGATTTTCTAAACGATTATAAGACTTACCCTATACTACGTATGATGGGTAAGTAATAACAAAGCATATATTCTAATTGCTTTGTCGACACCGGTAGCAGATTGCGAGTCCGGTATACTATAAAGTTGATTTATTCATACCGTCGTCGTTCTGTAACTCATACAGGAGGAACCTTATTTGTCTGATACATTATAACAATTTGTCCCAACACTTCAATTTTCGGATCCTCCAAATTTTCATCACGTTATTTTCTATTTGAGGCGACGACAGCTGTTTCAGAATATATTAATGAATGTGTTTGTTTCGGTATAACTAGAAATATTTAAAATTTTCTTGAATTTGTATTCAGAGCCACATCAAGGGTAGCTCAGCCTGATAACTCTTTATTGACGCTGTGAGTTATCACTACGGATGAATCAGCAATCAGAGAAACAGTAAATACAATTTTTTGCACCAGGCGCTAAAAAGAGTTGTAGCGCCTCTGTTCGTGTTTGCCTTAACATTAATGGGAATATGCGTATTTAGTAAAATTAGCTTCGTTTTTTTCCCTAAAATATCTTATATTTTAGGGAAGCTAGCTTAGATTTTTCAAATAAATGGAGGAGAAGGAGGCATCGATCCTATTAATTTATGTGACTTATCATTTTTGGTAAATTTATCGAGAGGACTCTTATCTCATGAAAATTCTGTAAAGAAGCAGGAGGAGTAAAAATTAACTTAAGAAAGTTATGCATCAATAGCACCTAACAATTTCATCTTAGTCGCTAAAATGTGAATGCTCGGCTCAGGTCTGGATGGTGCTACTTGTTTTAATTGCGGGTCGGGATTGACTTTAAATGTCTTGGGGTGAGTTTTGATTCTTTGCGGGTCGATTTCGGCTAAAATTAATATTAAAATTATCCCTGACGGCTCGGCCTACAGGCACAGGTAGATTTCGAAGACGCAGACCGTGGGGCGCCTATTTGTTGGGAATTGCGGAAGAAATGACCTTTTTGCCATGATGTGACGGATTTTTTTTATTTATTTATTTATTTTATTTTACTTTAAAGGTTGGTTCTATAAAAAACTTGTCAATATAAAATTTTAGGTAATATTAAGAGGATTTATAATAAATTTAAGCGGATTTGATATCTTGTGAATTGACGAAGTTGGAGTGAACAGAAATCAACAACAGAAGAATTCCAGAAGAGAACTGTATACACATATCAACACATAGATTCAGTACATAATGAAATAAATTAATTGATTACATTCCTATGAAAAAAATTAAAAAGATACCCTTTATAAAATTAAAATTTACTTTCCGTTAAATAGCGTTCTTTTATTAAAACTCACACCACAAAAACTATAATGCTTATTTTAATTGTAAAAGATCAGTATTTTTAATATTTGTTAAGATCACAAACACAAGAGAATTCAAGCAGCGAGTGAGCAAAGCTCCTCGAATGTTTTCGAATTGAGATTTGGCTCGGCTTCAGTCACTGAGCGGAGAAAGAGAACAGTGTTCCTCCCGCAATAGGTGGCGCCAGAGCCAAAGACCTTTCAGCCTTTCGGCCTACAGGCACAGGTAGATTTCGAAGACGCAGACCGTGGGGCGCCTATTTGTTGGGAATTGCGGAAGAAATGACCTTTTTGCCATGATGTGACGGATTTTTTTTTTTTATTTATTTATTTTATTTTACTTTAAAGGTTGGTTCTATAAAAAACTTGTCAATATAAAATTTTAGGTAATATTAAGAGGATTTATAATAAATTTAAGCGGATTTGATATCTTGTGAATTGACGAAGTTGGAGTGAACAGAAATCAACAACAGAAGAATTCCAGAAGAGAACTGTATACACATATCAACACATAGATTCAGTACATAATGAAATAAATTAATTGATTACATTCCTATGAAAAAAATTAAAAAGATACCCTTTATAAAATTAAAATTTACTTTCCGTTAAATAGCGTTCTTTTATTAAAACTCACACCACAAAAACTATAATGCTTATTTTAATTGTAAAAGATCAGTATTTTTAATATTTGTTAAGATCACAAACACAAGAGAATTCAAGCAGCGAGTGAGCAAAGCTCCTCGAATGTTTTCGAATTGAGATTTGGCTCGGCTTCAGTCACTGAGCGGAGAAAGAGAACAGTGTTCCTCCCGCAATAGGTGGCGCCAGAGCCAAAGACCTTTCAATAGATTAATTGTTTTATCATTGCTTATTTGGTTATTTTCTGTTGAAATTTAACAGAGAAAGTACATTAAAATAACCAATTTTTAACAGAAATAAAGTTTTTTGTCCCGAATTCATTCAATATACTAATAAATATATCTAGTGGGAAGCATTATAAATATTAAAAAGAATAATGATACTTTCTACTTAACTGCCAACAATTTTTTAACATGCTTTTACTTTTTTAAAAAGAAACTTTCTATCTATGTATGACGAATAAATCTAATAAATCAAAAACAGTGTGAGGGGGGAAAAAGTTCAAAACGCGTAACAGAAAATCGCCCTTCACATGCGTTCTTCGCCTGATTATCGCGCCAAGTGCACTCCGTTGTATCTTTCGCCCCTGTATGCAACTTCTACCGCTTTACACCGTGCACTGTTTCGCTGGCTGGCGTGGATTTACATTACGTCTACGAAGCTTTCCCTTCTTTACGCGGAGTTCTTTGCCAGAGCTAAGTTGTGTTGTAGATTCTCTATACTTCTGCACTGCTTTTCAATAGGATTTTTATATATATATATTTTTTTTAATGAAAAAGCATTTATTTTACAATGGAGAATTTGAGCTTTAAGAAAGTCAAATAAATAGAAATTTTATTATATACAGTTTTTTTCACACCATGCATATATTTTTTAAGGTATTCGGCATTTCGGTTGCTTCTTAAAACTTTTTTAAATAAGAGATCATTCTGACCAAAAGCAAAAGGGAAGCCATTTAAAAACATTGAATATCACGGAGTATTGTACCACGAGGAAATGCGGAATGGATGTTAAATTTTTAGAGATTAAAACTATTATTTAAATTTTCTGGAGTAAATTTTAATTTCGAGTATATATTAATAACCTTTTAGAGGTTAATTTAACCGAGGTTAAACACGTTTCAAACTAGATTTTTTTTTTTTTTTTTTAAGAAATGCATTGAAATAGGTAGCACGTAAGAACATAAAATAAAATATATAACTATTTTTTCAGATATATTTTCTGTTAAGAAACGTCTTTAACCCGGACCAAATTAACTCACTTTCTACGGAAGTTTAGTTGAAAGTTGGCAAATATACCTTAACAGTTTCGTTTTTATTTATTTATTTATTTTTTGGCGCGGTAAACTAAAAATGGGGACAAAACACCACTTTTTTCGTACTAAAATATTTGTCCCAATGCTTACCAATTATTAAAACGAAGCTTAATAATCGGCGAAAAATTAGTGACGAAGAATAGTAAACTAAAAATTAGTGGTATCCAAAAGCTTTCTGTAACGAAGCAAGCAAACTCTTCTTGCCCGAGCGGTGTTCGGTCAACTGTTAAGTGGTTAATAACTCATAACTTTTAATTAATAAATGTACAGATAAAAACAAAGTTTTATCATAATTATTTGGGAAAGAAAACTTGAGTAAATAATATGTCCAAGAACTAATTTTTGCAAAATTGGTAAAGAATGATTTTAATATAATCTTAGTTATGAAGTGTCGAAAAACTCTCATTTTTTTCATACATAAATGATTTTCCCTTTATACACACTGCTGCAGATATGACAGTTTGAAAATTATACAGTTATCTCTTCCTCCGTGGTCACATCTCACATCAGTAATTTAGAATTATAAGAAACTTGATGTAAACTTTAAATGTTTAACTAGAAAATAAATTGTAATATATTTTTAAAGCATCGGAAAATGTTAATTCTAAAATTCTAAATGTAAAATTTCATAAAACGTTTTCAGAAGCATGTGCAACATCAATTTGCAGTTATATAAGTATATACAATATAAAAAAATAATTATTTGCCATAAACGAATTCATTGTATGTACTGTGTTTTTCTCTTTTTTCTAATATTGATAAATATACTAATTTACTTTCTTATTGTATGAAATTATTTTCTATATCCTTATTATCATTAGATTACATGTATATATAATTAAAATATATAGAAGAAGAAATCGCTTTGCTCTATACTTAACTAAATTGAAATATTTCATCTTTATTAACCATTATGTTTTTACAAACTCTTTAACATGTTGAAAGTTTGAGTGAAAAAAAAAACTCCAAAAAAAAAAAAAACAATAATATGACTAACTTCAATTGCACCAGCATCCCCCCCCCCCCCAACCAAGAATAAAAAATAAATAAAATAAAAATGTGTCATAATAGTACAATACTTCACTCAGATGATGACATGAACTAAGACTCAATTTATTCGATTGTCTTGCTGTTACCTAAACTTTATATTATTTTAAGCTAAAAGTGCCTCCATTCTAAAATGTTTAATTTAGCATATATTAATCTTAAGTTTTGATGTTTTATTTATTTATTTTCTTGCTTTGAATTAAAATGCAAATTTCTTTCTGTAATGAATCCATTACTGAAATATTCATGACCATTAATGATTTTTCTGATATTTTGAATTGCATTTGCTGTTGCAATAAACCTTTGATTTACAGTGGAAAGCATGACTACAAAAAATATTTAAACACAAATATAAATATTTCATGAAGTTTTTCCTCTGTATTAAATTATTACTTGGTTAAACAAAAATGGGCATTTTTGAATTTATACAAAATTAGTATGAACTTTCAGATAAGAAACACATGTAAATATTTTACAACAAAATTCCAAATTTGTTGTATTTTTCAAAATATACTTCAAATTCCCTTTTTATTTACGTGAAACAAATTATAAGGGATAATAATATGTAGTAATAATAATAATAAATTAATAAATAATAACATGTTAATAAATAATAATAAGTTTTACCATGAAATTGCATTAGTCTAATTACTTTTCCCATTTGTTCGATTTTTGTTGAGCTTTCCTGTTGGCAAGTAATTTAAATTTTGCCCCCCGTCCCCCTGGACTAAGCTATAGAAATTCTGCTCTTGTTCAGAAATAACAGACCAGGAACCACTTCTCTATGGTTTCTAGATTGGAGGAATTTTTTAATTCAAAATATGTACCATTTTTTTCCGACAAGTAATCTTCGCTTTATTTAATTTCGGAATGACTGTCATTAAATTTAGCGATGATTAGTATTCTGGAATAATGGTGGATAATTTGTATTAAAAAAAATATCCCCAATTTAGCAACATTGCCAAAGCCCTTGAAATATTATGCCAAAGTATCATCAGTTTAAGTTAATCTAAAATCTTAAATAAATCTTTAATAAATTAATGTATCACAAAATCTTCAGGGTATAAAAACGTTTCTGAAACAAAATAGACTGCGCTTTCATAAACTTTAGAAGATCTTCACTGCTTGAGTGAATGACTTTTGAGTGGAAGACCTTTATACAATGTTCGCACTGGGTATCACATATGCATGTCCAATCTGGGGCTTCACTTGCAAAACCAGTATGAACAGCCTCTCTAGTACCCATTACAAACAGCTCCGTTACATCAGGAACGGGTCTAGATACCTCAAAAACTCCACAATCCTCAAGGATCTGAAAACGACTTCACTCAAACATCGCATTAAACACCTTGCGAAAAAATTCTACAATGACATTAATCACATTCCAAATGAACTCATTTATGAGCTACCTGACTACGATGCTTGCAGTCCATCCAACCGGAAAAAACCAAGGTACTCCACTATTCTTGATGAATAGTCCTTCCGAGCTATAATTCTTACCTCAAAATTTTTCTCTTTAATTAAAATAAATTATATATATATATATTATTATATAATTTTTTACTGATAATTTTATATTGACTTTTTTCCTAAACTTCTCTTAACATCTTTACTTTACCTCGTCTGGCATATTTTTGTTTTTTTTTAACTATGAACTATTTTTACTTTTATACTTTAACTAGTAAATTTTCATTATTGTATAGATATACTTAACACTATCCTATTTTATGTAGTCAATTGGACTACGGCTAGACATTTCATATGGCTCTCTCAGGATTTGATATACACCTACTCAAAGCCAGGGTGTGCAGTTGCTTCGCAACTTGGAAGCCCATTGAACCTATCACAAGTTCAAGTTCAAGTACAAGTATCTCGCTAGAACCAAAGACAATAGAATCCTAATAAATCCTATTCTTTGGCTAGAACCTTTTCAATTCCTAATAGATTAACCATCAATAATGCTATCATTCCCTGGTCTGTGACGATGCCAAGTACCTGGGGGTTACCATTGACAAACGCATTACCTTTAAAAAGCATATTCTTAATATCCGCGGTAAAGTCGCCGGGATTTCCAAAACCCTCGCCCCCCTTCTTCGTAACCACTCACTCTACATACACAACAAACTCTTAATATATAATGCTTGCATTCTCTCTGTTATTACATATGCATGTCCAATCTGGGGCTTCATTTGCAAAACCAGTATGAACAGCCTCTCTAGTACCCATTACAAACAGCTCCGTTACATCAGGAACGGGTCTAGATATCTCAAAAACTCCACAATCCTCAAGGATCTGAAAACGACTTCACTCAAACATCGCATTACACACCTTGCGAAAAAATTCTACAATGACATTAATCACATCCCAAATGAACTCATCTATGAGCTACCTGACTACGATGCTTGCAGTCCACCCAACCGGAAAAAACCAAGGTACTCCACTATTCTTGATAAATAGTCCTTCCGAGCTATAATTCTTTTTTTTTCTTTAATTAAAAAAAAATATATTATTATATGTTTATTTTATTAAATAAAATAAAATTGACTTTTCTCCTAAACTTCTCCTAACATCTTAACTTTACCTCGTCAGGCATTATTATTATTTTTTTTTAACTATGAACTATTTTTACTTTTATACTTTAACTAGTAAATTTTCATTATTTTATATACTTAACTCTATCCTTTTTTTTATGTTGTCAATTTGACTACGGCTAGACATTTCATATGGCTCTCTCAGGATTTGATATACACCTACTCAAAGCCAGAGTGTGCAGTTGCTTCGCAACTTGGAAGCCCATTGAACCTATCACAAGTTCAAGTTCAGTTCACAAGTATCTCGTAAAACACTGAAGAGCTTACACTAGCGAGTGAGTGTCTAGTCGGCAAATCTTCTCGCACATGTTCGAAATTATATGTAGCATTAACCTATTCGCATTCCCTGCCTGTTGTCAACATTCAAAATAAAAATGTGTACTAGAAAAAAACATATATAGCGACCACTATTTTAATGTGTTAAAAAATACTTCATTTAATGACAAAAACTTTGCTATTAAAGTTATCATATAGTATTATCTTTCGGAATTTATGGTGGGAAACGAACAAAATGCGTACATCTTATTCAAACTTTGGAAACGAATTTCAATAAAAATATCGAAGACTCCGCCCACATAGTTTTGGCAGTGAGTGGGTAAACATGCGTGTTACGATTCAGTGATGTCAAGACATAGGGAAACTTGGTACGTTTGTATAAAGTGCCTCTAAAACATTTTTCTCTTTCTTCCAATGAGTTGAGGGGTTTACATGGAAGAACTACAATTGAGTGATGAAAAATGAAGTAATGCCTCCCTTCCTATATAGTACTGCCTACATCTGAAGTCCAGTCGTTAGCGGAGTGGTACTTTAGTTTTGTTGTCAGCAAGATAAATAGTAGAGAAAAGGGGTTAGTAGACAGTAAACGAATGCAGTTACGTGCTGTTTATGTGATTATCCCCTTGGGGACGAGCGACACGTATACGTGACGCATAAAATGCTGAGAATCCTGATTATTCCCACCAGTTATTTTTTATTGTAAGCTTTGCCTTATTAAATCTTACCATTTCTGCGATTCAATTAGGCGAAAATTTCTGTTTTGAAAAACCGGTGGTAAAAGATTAAAAATTCTGCAAAAGACGCTCGTCGGGAAGGGGTTATCAGATGT
Organism: Maratus michaelseni; assembly: GCA_963931845.1. Classification (NCBI taxonomy): domain Eukaryota; kingdom Metazoa; phylum Arthropoda; class Arachnida; order Araneae; family Salticidae; genus Maratus; species Maratus michaelseni. The sequence continues at coordinate 150,374,831 of OZ007597.1, read as the reverse complement.
TCTTTTACAGAAGTAATTAGCGTGTGGTAATAAACAGTCGTACTTGTAAGGAATAAAAATGACTTTTGAGGGAAAAAAATTAAATTGCAAAGAATGTAAAAGGGTCATTCCATGGTAACTTACGTTACATTTAGAATAATTTTCTTTAGTAATTTTCATAATATAACACCAAAAAATGTTGAAAATGTAATGTTGATATGAATTGTTAATTAAACCTATCCAAAGCGAAATTTGGATGAAAATTACTTACCTTTAGTGCTATTCTTTTAACACTGGCCATTATATTTATTATGGTAACTTACGTTCTTTTTGTCAGAAACGTAAATTACCATAGTAAATATAATTTTTAGCATTCAAGAAATAGTACTAAATTTAAGTAATTTTTAGGTTTAATTAACAAATCATTTAAACAATACATTTTGAATATTTTTTAGTGTTATATTTCTAAATTTACTGAAGTCAATTATTCTAAATGTAACGTAAATTACCATGGAATGACCCAAAACTGAATTCGAATCTTGAATTAAAGTTCATTATATACAGAGCAAGAAAGAAAAAAAATTTAAATCTTACGGAGGAATTTTAGGAATAAATTAAAAAAATATGTAAGGAAAATTTCTACGATTTAAAATCATACTTGGTATGTATTATACATCTGAAAAATAAACTTACAAACAATTTGTTCTCTTTTTCACAATAAATTAACTATATTAAGCAGAATACGCAGTGGAATCTTTAAGCTTGGAAATGCATGGATGTGGAAGACTTTAATAAGTACAGCAGAAGTAACAAGATGACTTTTTATTGATGATTAATTACAAATGACAAACCAACGTCAGCTTTACTTTCGCCGAACAAACTTAAAAATAAAATCAAAATAAACTTTCATCAAAAAATAATAATAGCCGCCAGCAGCCTTCAAAACGTAGCCAAGCTACGACGTCGTAAGTATAGTTACATGGCAAGAAAACTAAGTGCTGCTTTCAAGCGAGCTACGTAAAAAAAGCAAGGCAAAGCAACAACAGACAAGGAAGAAAAGGGCAAAATACAAGCATCTTGATCTGCTACATATACTAGTCTGTTTTGGAAAAATTTGCATACAGTTGCTGCCATTCTGTGAAAAGAAAAACGTACGCGAAACTCCATTGGCTTCACGGACTATGACGTCAAACTACGACCAATCAGAGCGGCGATCGTCAGACGAGAGCTCTGGGTCGAAAGTAACAGCAAGTAACAGCGATCAACAGTGATCCGAAAGCACAGCGATAGATCGTGGATGAATCGCGTGTTTACCCGAAAACATCGTGAAGCAATGGAGTTCGTTTGTAATTTAATGTAGGCTTGGGGATGGTAAAAACAAAATGTATGTCATGTGAAAAGGGAAATATTTAAATGAAACATATTTTACTCTTAAATTTAAATACATGACATAACAATCAGCCCCCTTTTTAACATCCCCAAGTCTTTACAACAACTTCAAGAAAAGACATTCAAAAATTTAAACATGAAAAATACACATACTTTATTCATAAAAAAAGTCAGTCCAATCATAACCAGGTCGGGGAAAACACAACTCACCGGCCAGGCACTGATCAAAACGACTGTAGATTTTTTTTTTTTTTTAACAACATGCATCTCAAAATTCTAACTCTAAAAAATATTTAAACTTTTCTGAAAAAGAAACAGTCTGATCAATGTCATGTCAAAAAGGGCATGGCAATGAAAAGAGTGGCCAAAATTGTAATTTAAAAATTTCAAACTTCAAAAACTTGCATACAAAATTTCATTAATTGTTCTTTAACCTGAGGTTTTGTGAAAGGATCAGCTAAATTTAATTTACTTGAAATATACTTTAATTTAAACAATTTATCATAAACTAAATTTCTTAGGAATAAATATTTAATATGAATATGTTTAGTCCTTTGATTCTCAACAGGTGAATTGGAAAAAGCAATAGCTGCCTGATTATCACAAAACAATGAACATTCTTTAAGATTTAAATTTAAACTTTCATTTTCTAGAACATTTTTAATCCACATTAACTCTTTTGCAGCTTCAGTGAGAGTTACATACTCGGCTTCCATAGTTGAAAGGCTAATGCATTTCTGCTTAAAGGTTTTCCAAGAAATTGGCGACTCATCTAAAAATAGAATAAAACCTCCTATGGAAACACGATCATCTCTATTTGCAGCAAAATCAGAGTCTGAATAGCAAGACATTTTTAACTCTTTAATTCTAGATAGTTCCAATTTAAAATGTTTAGTGTATTGCAAATAACCGAGTAATCTAATTAAACTGTGCCAGTGTTTCATACCTGGGTTAGACTGGAACTGTGATAAAAGATTTACAGCATACATTATGTCTGGCCTTGTTCTACCAGCAATAAAACTTAAACAACCAATTAAATTTCTATAAGGGAATTCAGACATCTCATTAACTTCATTCTGATTTACTGGAGAGTCCATTTTTGACAAAACTAGCCCTTTAGGTATTGGGACATTACTCAAAGGAATGTTATATTTTGAATACAAGCTACAAACTTTATCAATATAGGAATTTTGATGAATGTACAGCTTGTCATTTACTTCTTGAAATTCAATACCTAATAGCTTTCTTGTTTTCCCTAAAACTTTCAGATTGAAAAACTTGCTTAACAAACTTACACCAAGTTCCAAATCACTTTCTGTTTTACCGAAGATGACCATGTCATCTACATACAATAAAAGAACAAGTTTATTTTCATAAGTATAAACACAGTTGCACCAGTTAAGTTTAATAAAATTTAGTTTTAAAAGTACATCATCTATTTCAAAAAACCATTGGCGACCACTTTGATGGAGGCCATATAAAGCTTTATTTAGTTTACAAACTTTACCTGTTTCACTAATGAAACCCTCCGGCTGCTGCATATATATGATCTTATCCAGATCTGCATATAGATAAGCATTATTTACATCTACTTGAACATTTAACCATTTAAAAAGACATACAAAAATAGTGAAAAACAATCTTATAATTGAAAAACTTACTACTGGACTGAAAACCTCATCATAACTTAAACCTTTTATTTGACTAAACACCTGAGCCACAAGACGTGCTTTAAATCTCACAATTTCATTATTTTCATTTTTCTTAACCGTGTAAACCCATCTGTTACCTAAAATTTGTGCATCTTTAGGTGGTTCAACAAGATCCCAAACTTTGCGGTCATACATGACTTGCATTTCCTGGTTCATTGCTTTTTCCCACTCTGATGCTTCGGGTGTTTTAACAGCTTCCTTGTAACTTCTAGGGATTTTTAATTCAATTAAATTAGCTTCATTTGAAAAATTTGAGACTTTACCAGATTGATTATTTTTCCCCCTGAAATCAAAAAAATCATAATCGTATTTTATGTTATTTTCTGCACAGTACTTTATTGTATCATTTAAAGATCTCAATTTAACTTTAGTTCCCTCAATGCCATAATAAATATCTGTCCTGGGCTCATTTTTCCTAGGGACAGCACTACGTACCCAATTAATGGATGCACAAGGAATTAAATCTGGGCTGTCTTTTGAATTTTGATTAATTGAACTTCTAGTTTTTACAGGGCTAAGTGTAGTTTCCTTTACTTTGGCTGGGATATCACTTCTACTTTCTGACTCGATTAAATCATCTATCATAGGAAAGATATCACCATCCTCTGGGAAGTTCAAATAGGAAAAAGAACGAAAATTATGTTTTGGACTCTTTATGACATCCACCCCCCTTTTATTCTCATCAAACCTAACATTTATAGTTTCAAAAATTCTTTGCTCATCTATTATCCAAATGCGATACCCTTTAGTCGTTTGTGCATAACCACACATAATGCCAAGTTTGGCTCTCATATCGAGCTTCTTTCTTTTTTTGTTTGGGTATACCAACATAAGCTAAGCAACCGAATTTTTTGAGATGAGAAACAGAAGGCTTTCTCCCCGAATACAATTCAAAAGGAGTTTTATTGAAATTTTTATGACAAACTCTGTTCCACACATACGTGAAACATAGAAGAGCTTCAGCCCAAAATTTCTGAGACAAGCCACTAGAATTTAAGAGGGTTTTTACACCATCAAGGGCAGTTAAATTGAAGCGTTCCGCGCAACCATTCATCTCGGGCGAATACGGGTTCGTTTTCTCATGGGCAATGCCCTGACTTTCCAGAAAGTTATCAAATTCATCATTACAGAATTCAAGTCCCCCATCTGTTCTAACAGAGACTACTTTCTTATCTAAAAACCTTTCGGCTCTCTTTTGATACTTAAGAAATGTCTCGAAAACATCAGATTTATTCTTAAGGGCATATACAGTAACTTTTCTAGAAAAATCATCTATTATAGATAAAAAATACCTGCTACCCCCATGAGACGAAACTGGCAGTGGCCCACACAAATCCATATGCAGCAGCTGGAGAGGAACTTTAGAACGGATTTGACCAACAGACTTAAAAGAGACCCTTTTAGATTTAGCCAATTTACAAGAAATACAATCTTCAGTCAATTTTGATAGCATAGGAAGACCATTAACACTTTCTTGTTTACTGGTGTTAATTAAATATTCACTGTTAATATGGCAAAAACGTTCATGCCATAACTCATTAACATTTACTTTATCAACTTGATTTGCTGAAAAATTGACTAGATTGTCATTTCCCTTACATTTAGTAATATACTTTGATGGCTTCAGAAAATACAGGTCATTTTTCCTTAAAGCATAAAAAAGTTCATTTCCATGTTTGTCATAAACAAAAACTTTACCATTTTTACCCACAAAATTTATCCCCAGTTTTTCAAGCTTTACCCCAGAGAGCAAATTTCTTCTTAAGTTAGGATTATATAAAACATCTTTTAAGATAATACGATTGAATTTTCCATTTTTACAACGTACCAAAAACTGAATTGTACCCTTACCCTCAACTGGACATTCTTTCTCCCCAACTGCAAGAGACATGTGCAAGTCAGATACTGGCTCAAAAGTGAAAAATAAATTTCTATTGCTACAAAAATGCGCTGTAGCGGCAGTGTCAAAAACCCAATGGTAATTTCCATAGCCCAGATCTGATGAATTAGCCTCGCACAATTCAGGAGAAAGCTCAATTAAGCTACATTCAAGTTCAGAGAAGGTACAATTCAAAAAAGATTTACATTCTACATTACTAGTTTCCAAAGGTCTTGAAAAATTTTTACTTTGAAAATTACTTTTATTTTGGAAATTACTTTTAGTTTTGACATTAGATTTAAAATTTCCAGAACCATATTTATGAAAATTACTTTTACGATTAACATCTGAATTACTTTTATCATTACAAGCTTCATTACTAGATTTACTTAATTTAAGTTTACAATTAGAAATTAAATGACCATACATTTTACAATAAAAACAAGGACCAATTTTACTTTTGTTTTTATAAAAATCTCTAGATTTACCTGGTTTAACAGACGATTCACTGGCAAAAGCTACATTATAAAAGTCCTTTTGAGACAACTTTAAACGATTCTCCTCCAGCAACAACTCAGCTTCTATTCTTTCAGGCAAGAACTCAGCATCAGTCCACCTATAAATGGCTTGAACAGTAGCTTGAAATTCCTCTGGAAGGCTCCGAATCATCTGATAGCCCAGATAAAGAGGCTGGAGTTGATGACCAACGTCACGAAGGCGCTCAGCAGCTTGCTTCACTCTACACAGGAAAAGTCCTAAGTTTTCACCAGGAACAAACCTTGTATTAAAGAACACATCAAGAAGTTGAATTACTCTTGCTCTGGTGGTTGGCTCAAAATGGTCATGAAGAATTTTCCAGGCTTTTGCTCCATCAGTGGTACTTGAAATTAAAGGCTTAAATTCAGAACTCAGGGATTGATAAACAATGGTGTAGGCTCTATTTTTCCTTAATTTCACATCCTGCTTTTCTCTCCATGTCAGCACAGATTTTTCAGTAACCTCTGGAGTTTCCGTTTTAGCAGCATCTGGAGTTTCCGTTTTAGCCGGTGATAAACTCTTGGGTATCTCCTCCCCATCCTCTTTCTCAATGAACTCCCACGCTCCATAATGCAGCAACAGAACCTTAACTTCATGCTTCCAAGTTTCCCAATTGGTGCCGGTCAGCAGGGTGACGTTTTGATTATTTTCCATCAGCCCCCGTCTCTTTATCACGGCAACTTGAAGCCTTCAAAAGGTCAACAGCATGCAAGAAAATTCACAAAACAAAAGTTCATCTTTCAAAAACAAACCAGAGAGAGAGTCCACAGTCAGAAAAATTATCACCGTTTCTTCACTTCCACATTTCCTTAAAAAACCACTAAAATTCCGGTTATGAGTCTGGGCCCATAACCCTGTTCTCTTTTTCACAATAAATTAACTATATTAAGCAGAATACGCAGTGGAATCTTTAAGCTTGGAAATGCATGGATGTGGAAGACTTTAATAAGTACAGCAGAAGTAACAAGATGACTTTTTATTGATGATTAATTACAAATGACAAACCAACGTCAGCTTTACTTTCGCCGAACAAACTTAAAAATAAAATCAAAATAAACTTTCATCAAAAAATAATAATAGCCGCCAGCAGCCTTCAAAACGTAGCCAAGCTACGACGTCGTAAGTATAGTTACATGGCAAGAAAACTAAGTGCTGCTTTCAAGCGAGCTACGTAAAAAAAGCAAGGCAAAGCAACAACAGACAAGGAAGAAAAGGGCAAAATACAAGCATCTTGATCTGCTACATATACTAGTCTGTTTTGGAAAAATTTGCATACAGTTGCTGCCATTCTGTGAAAAGAAAAACGTACGCGAAACTCCATTGGCTTCACGGACTATGACGTCAAACTACGACCAATCAGAGCGGCGATCGTCAGACGAGAGCTCTGGGTCGAAAGTAACAGCAAGTAACAGCGATCAACAGTGATCCGAAAGCACAGCGATAGATCGTGGATGAATCGCGTGTTTACCCGAAAACATCGTGAAGCAATGGAGTTCGTTTGTAATTTAATGTAGGCTTGGGGATGGTAAAAACAAAATGTATGTCATGTGAAAAGGGAAATATTTAAATGAAACATATTTTACTCTTAAATTTAAATACATGACATAACACAATTATTATTATCTGTGTGTAACACTAAATTATGTGTTAAAAATGAAAAACTTTAATAGACTTTAAATTTGATTAAAGTCGATAGACTTTTATCAAATGATGATTTTAACATTCCACAACATTTTAGGGAAAATTACTGCGAATTAGAAGTATACGTTTGGTAGGTATTATACATTTGAAAAAAAAATTATACACAAACAATTATTATTATCTGTGTGTGACACTAAAATGTATCTCTTGTAAAGGAAAAACTTCAATCGACTTTAATCAAAGTCAATAGTAGTGCACCTTTGCTTTCGCAGCACGTTATGATTTGATTATTTATTTGTAATTACGGCAAAATAACAATTGGGACATTAAAAAAAGGAGTTTTAAGATTTTAAACTTGTGTGCTTTGGCAACAATGTAGAAAAGGGGTATGGATATGTTGAGGCGAGTGGATTTACATATTATTGTTTATTTATCGTTACTCCAAAGTAACAAATAGGGAAGAATAATATATAATATATAAAAGCATTTGGAAGATTAATCTGCGAGAGGAGGAGAAGTTTAGAAGATCAACATTTTATTGTTACTGGAAAGTAAGAAATAGGACAACCCTCCCACCCCCTCCCATTAATTAAAGAGTTTTAAAGATTTTAAAATTCGCATGCCTCTGCGGGGAGTGGGCAGGGCTTAATTTCTAAGAAAGAAGTACCGGAGCCCTAATATTCTGCGGTACTAACACCCGTAGCGTACCCCCCCCCCCCTTTAAACTTTGTGAGTCTGGAGGGAGAATGGCAGAAAAGAAAATTTCGCATATGGACAATATTCTCGTAACGAAACGTCACAGTAGGTAAAATGGCGGCGTGATCGTTCCTTACGATTTGCATTCACGAAGGCCTTTTTCGCTATTTTTCTTAGTCGCGTTATTTTATTGTTTTGAACCACAACACAATATCGACATAAAGCTACTTGAAACACTAAACATTTGCTAAATATTTCAAACTAACAATGCACGTTAAGGAGTTTATACTAATGATGACCAACCGACACAAAAATGATGACCTGCTTTCAAATGGATCCCGCCCCCTGAATACTAGGCCTGAGCGCTGACGCAAAAAGGGCGGCGCTTGTGGGCCGATTTTGTAAAAGCTTTGTACGGTCCCCTAATTTTACACCCCAGTATTTTCTAAAAGTTTTCTTTGACTTATTGAATCTCAGACAAATAAGGCAGAGAAAACTTTTAGAAATGATTGGTATTGAATTTCAAGGGACCGTACACACACCAGGGCCGTAGCTAGAGGGGTGCCAGGGGGGGCTCAGCACCCCCTGGAAATTTTTGAGCCCCTCCTGGAAAGTTGCCAAGGCCACCAAATGAAATTCTGTTTCAAAAATCCAAATGAAACTTTGTTCAAATATTGAACTTAGTTTGGGGGCTTTTTACAATTTTGCATAAATACTAAATTGTAGTATTTGTTTAAAAACTGCATATAACTGCTCATTTGCACATACTAAGAATTAGCAACTTGTTGCTGATGCAAACATTGACTCTTGCATTAGTTATATAAAGAAAATTTTCATTTTGCAGTGTTTTCCATTATAGCATAAAACAAATAATAATAAGGAACATAGTGCCTACAATTGAATATGCACTAATTTATCTTTCTATATAATACTTTGATCATATATATCTGTGTTTGTGCGTGCATGTGTCAAAGAGCGAGAAATAGTACCAGCCCCCCCCCCCCAACATTTTCTTGAGCACCCCCTATTGTTTACATCTAGCTACAGCCCTGACACACACTGAAAAATTTCCACCTACGACTGCATTAATTTTTCTGTCAACGCTCAGGCCTAATATTCAGTGGGCGGTGAATGGATTATAAATAAAATCATCGAAACCTGAATGCCCGATACGATTCATGTTCTATCTAGATATTTCTAGAATTACTAAAAAGAAAAGGAGGGACGAAATAACAAAATTTTATTATAAGTGGGCGGCGACAGGCATCAAATGATCAACCAATTACTTGTTTTGGCATTTTCCTTCATTTTATACGACTATCCCGTTTTACTTTTACACAAGTCTTTCTTTGTAAACGAAAAGTTTGGAGTTTTATTTTTCTGTTTTCATTTTAAGTTATATTTTTTTGCGTTATCCGCCATTACTGATGTAATTTTCACGTACCCCCAACTATTCCACCATGTACCCCAGATTGGGAACCGCTGATTTAGATGATTATTTATTTTGCAGAAAAAAAAATAACGAACAGAGCGAAAAAATGCTTTATAGAATTGTAATTTTGAGTGGTGTGAAAAAAAAGGGGGAGGGGCAATTAGTTAAAATGTAAGAAGACGGATATTTTAATTCAAGATGCAATACACATTTATTAGAAAATAAAGAACGCTGTTCGATTTCAAAGAATTTGAATTTTCATGCTCTCAAATATAAAATGACTTTGTAAATACGTCAGAAATTTTCGCGTTCTTTAGCAGGGATACTTTTTGTCATACTTCCTTTACTTTTACATTTCTTCTTATTTTTAGAGTAGTTTTAAAAGGGTAAAACATATAAATGTATTAATTTTTTTCATAAAAAAATTCTTTGCTTTTGAGAATCTTTGTGTTGAGTAGTTTAAGAAAATACTTTATTTATTTTCATTTGTTTTGTTAGAATATTCATAATTCTTATCCTAGTGTGCTGTAGACATAACAGCTTCCAGTGTTTCATTTAAAAAATATAAAAGTAGCAAAATATTAGCAAATTATTCTGTAAGTATGCATTCTCATAGATTTCTTTTTTTCTTTTTATTTGGTTTTCGGGTCATTTTTACTGTCTATCTTTACAAGAAGAAAGTATTGGATTCAGGAAAATTTTCGACTTCCGGTTTTCGACGGATTTATACGTTTTAGAAGGTCCTGAACACGATTTGACCATTTTTAGAAAATGTCTGTCTGTGTGTCTGTGAGTCTGTCTGTCTGTCTGTATGTGACATAAATTTTGTGGGCGCTCTATCTCAAGAATTAATGCAGGAAATTTAATAAAACTTTATATTCAGTTAGTCCCTGATATAAATTAGTGCTGATTAGTTTTAGGTGAAAATCGCCCGACACAGGTGGCGCTGCTATGTTGCTTTTTTTGTGATTTCCGCAATAGCTCTATCTCAAGAACTAATGCAAGAATCTTCATCAAACTTCAGGTTCAGTTAGACCTTGACATAAATAGATGCTGATTACGTTTTGGTGTAGATATCCCAACAGGTGGCTCTGCTATACCACTTTTTTCTCTATTTTTACGTTAATTATATCTCAAGAACTAATGCACGGAATTTCATCAAACTTCAGATTCTGTTAGGCCTTGACATAAATAGATGCTGATTATGTTTTGGTGTAGATATCCCAACTGGTGGCGCTGCTATGCTGCTTTTTCCATTATTATCATGGTAACTATATCTCAAGAACTAATGCACGGATTTTCATCAAACTTCAGATCCAGTTAGACGTTGACATAAGTTGTGTTCATTTCGTTTTGGTCTAAATCTCCCAACAGGTGGCGCAGCTATGCTGCATTTTGCAGGATTTACACGATTTTAGCAATAGTCATATCTCAAGAACTAATGCACGGAATTTGATAAAACTTTAGGTTCAGTTAGACCTTGATATAAATTTGTGCTGATTTTATTTAGTGTATGCGAAATCTATGTGAGATAGAAGAAAGTTTTGGGATTGGCACATCCGACTATTTTAAAATGGCTTGCTTGTCAACCCCACTAAAGAAGAGTGCTTCGACTATGAAGGCGGTATAAGACTAGTTATTTACCGTACTCATGCATACTGGAAATGACAGAGCCTTAAACCGATTTCTGACGATTGCGATAGACTCCCACTCAGCGATCGAGAGGGGCCGGAAGCCGGAACAATTCCGGTCCCCAAGTTAGGAACGTCGCATCATCGCCTCTGTTTGACGAATGGGACCACACATTACATTTCGCTACCACAACAAGAAATTTTAAACCTCGCCAAGAGTCACTTGAACTTATTTCAAGTATTAAGTTACAATTTCATAACATTTTCTGTGCTATATGCAAGGATTTTAATTTATTTCCCATATAAAAACATATAAACTTAATCACGGAAAATAACGATATGGCATTATTAATATATATATATATTACACACACGTAAACAGGGTGACAAGTAATAAGCGCCTCACTTTGAAAATTTCATAATTCATTATTACTATAATAAATATGAAGATGAAAAAAGCTGACATTTACATCAGATAGCTCTTAAATTTCTTATGCCGTAATTTTAAAAACAGTTCAAATTTTTGTCAATAGAGGACACTGCACTGTCAAATTGTAAGATAGCTCAAACTAACATGTAAAATTGCAGTAAAAATCTCTCAAGTTTTATTCTTTACTCTATTTAGCGATTGGAACACGAAAAACGGCTTGAATTTTGAAATTTATTTAAACATTTTTAATGTACCAGACGTTACAGCGCCATCTATTGACGAAATTTCGAACTGTTTTTAAAATTACAGCAAAAAAAGAATTTATGAAGTACCAGGTATAAATGTCACTTATTTCATCTCCATATATATTATAGTTAATGAATTATTGAATTTTCAAATTGAGGCGTTTATTTCTTGTCACCCTGTATATGTACATATATCACTGGCGCCCGGCTAACAGAAAAAGTACTCAAAATTGTAGCCACCACTATTTTCTTACGAAAGTTTTCTTTTAGGTTTATCTTGCAAATTCCGTAACAATGTCATGAGTTTTTTCTTGCAATTTTTGCAGCTACGAAAATAATTCAAAACAAGTTGGAAATTGTACGTTAAACGTGACATAGGAGGTGAGTTCGTTTTATAACTAGTTTCACAATGTAAAAAAATCATCCTTATTATTTCAGTGACATGAATTATATCGTCTGCTATGAGCGAAATGAGCATGCCTTTTCTTTTCTTATTACGTATGCCACGTTTACAAATACGATTTTTTTTTCTACACCAGACAGCACTGTAAAATTGACCATGGAGATCTTGCTTTGCGAATGATTACGTTCATGGTTTAATATTTTTATGACTCATAATGAATGAATCTCCTGTGTTTATTTACTCTAATGGATTGAGATATTCGGCTGTTAACGTAATTTCCACTGAAGTTATCTCAGAATCTATACATTTTTTAATGTAACTCATCTCTCAAGCAAACATTTTTTTTCAAAGATCTTTCTAAAAATGTAACTTTAATGCAATTTTATTCGAATGAATAATTTTGAATAAAAATGGCCGCCTGGCATATGAAAAAGAAGTGGTTTGCCCGTATTTGTTTTCCCCAGTCACATGACTTGCGCTTTTAATATATAGATTACGTACGATAGGATATTAATATCTTTTTAAGTTTTGATTCGAGTTTCATAAAAATTGAAACGACTCGACAAAATTCTGCAACGATAATATATATTAAATTTCAAACCATTCGGTTGGGTAATTTTTGCACTGTTATATGCGGACAGACAGACGGACGGACCAGACGACGACTATAGGTGCTACGTATTTATATAATTACGAACGCATCTAAAAATTACTGGTGGCCGAAAAGAGACTGCTCCGATGCTTACTACTGGTAAGGCGCGAACACTCCTTGGAGTTTCCAAGGCGTCTGCATCGCTATTTAAGATAAGAAATTTTCTGTTAATTATTTAATTTGTCGATTTCGTAATCGCTTCATTTATTCACAGAAATTGTAATATATTTCAGCGGTTAAAAAAGGATAAAAATTTCTATTAGAAAATTTGTGGTAAAACTACACACAGCGCTATCGCTACTGTATAAAGACAAAAGGCTTATTTTTTTTCGTTTGCTCAAACTTTCACGAAAAAAAAAATTACAAAAATTGATTAAAAGTTACCAAACAACTCGCTAATATAAATGTTATGATATAATTGTTTATAACAAGGTATCGATTAGCTAGCCAATGTCCATATGCAAGCATATCATAAAATAGGTGACCTTTTCTTTTTTTTTTTTTTTTTTTATTTAGGTTACTGATACTTTTGATGTTTGTGCTCGGGTACGCTCCTTCTGTTTTCCTCATCTTATATTGAATTCATATATTTAAATTACATTGAAACTAATTAGGCCGTATGTCTCACGTAAAGTGATCCCAGATTCAGGAGCATACTCGAGATCTAATATACAAGAAAGAAACATTTAAATAAAGCAAACTGAAATTGATTAAATTGAGTTTATTTTAAAAGATTAACATATTTAAATACATAAGTGTAAATCATTATGCATAGTTTAACGTACTTAACAGTAAACTCGACCGTATGTTTTAATAATATATTTACCACCGAGAATGCCTCATCGCGTAATTAATATCAGTTTAAGTAATTAAATATAATGCAGAAATTTGCTCGGAATTAAAAGCCTGCTTACCCCTTATACATCTGGTAGACATCATCATCATCTAGGGGGTCCAAAGTCCAATTCCTGATATTGGCGGTTGGCGGTTTCACACAACAAAAAAACTTATATTTTTCACCTAAAAATCACGGGTTACAAATACCCTGAGGACACTACTCCAAGATCATCTTTCTGAGAACCTTTTTCTCTATCCGCAATTCCCCTTTTTTCCTTGGTCATCTCCTTTTTCTTACTTAACTATTTAGTAATCCTTACACCCTTTTTTCTCCCCTAAATCTCGTCGTCCAATCCTTTTTTCTCATCCTGACCCCCATTTCAAGACAGCATTTTACTGGATTTTCCTATAAACATATTTCGCTTTACATTACCATAATTTTGGATACATTAAATACTTCCCCCTCTCTGGCCAAGATATCAGGTGTTAAAGCCATAACTTTGACGGTTTCTTTGATCTTATAGAAAAGCTTATTTCTAGAGGCGGCATCCCCTTTTGCATCACTATTTCATCCAGCTGCAAGTCTCTGAACGCCTTTCGTCTCTTTTATTCTCTATACCTTTTCTGGTCAATAGAACACAAAACTTACTGGACGTACTTATTCAATTTACGTGAAGTTGTGCATTCGAATTCCTTTTCTTTACAGAAAATACCCAACCTTTTAAAACCCTAAATGACCACCGTGCGCAGCAGTTGCATATCTCCCAGCGTCTTTTCATTCCTTTATTCTTATACCTTTCTTGGTCAATAGGATACACTCAGCCAGCTGTCGCCCCAAACACCTTGAGCGGAACTCGTTTGATCTTTAGTCAAATGGAACTACTATGCTATTCCTTATATTTTTGCGAGAAATAGTAAAATTTGTAACAAAAGAAATTCCTTTTTCCCATGAACCCGGGGGCAGCACAGAACTGCTAAACTTGCTGGGTATATCTCAGCAATATGCAAAAAACCCCGAAAAGAAAAAAAAGGAAAAAAAAAGAAAAATGAGATGAGTTACGCTGAACTGTGATGAGGCATTCCCACAATGTGATACAAAACAAAGTTAACACGATATTAATAGTATAACATGAAATTTCACACAACTTATACAAATAACATAAGATAACTATACTAATCAGGAAATAATGAGAAAATTTTTAAAAAAATTATAAACAACAGGCCACAAGTGCCTACCATTAGAAATCAAAACTTCTAATAATATGTAAACTCAAAGAACATTGATGATAATGAAAGCATAAAATGAATAAATTTCCCTATCCAATTGCATATGTATATAAGGTTAGAAGATTCAAATAAAGAAGAATTATTTCCTGCTTAGCTAACAAGCATAATTTTGTTAATAAAACTTCAGTCGTTTTTAGCGTGCTTTGCAACAGCATGTTATGAGAGTAGCTAGGGTTGTTATGAGTAAGCATACAATAAATAAAGCCGAGTCAATCAGTTTCAAAAGGAAAATCGAAGAGTTCAAATCAGGTATATTCAACCAGTCCCACATATTGGATGCTGTTACAGAACTCACAGTTCGAGTATAATTAGTGTTAAGTTGTAACAATTCCACCGACGGCTCATCTAGACAGTATCTAAAGGAGTGGCATTGTATTAACGCAGCAGATTTCAGGCAAATTTTTTCGGCAGCACATTTTTCTTCAGCCTGGAATTTAACTGTGTGGGTTGTTGCATCTAACTGTAGATATACAGCTTTCGTATGGAGAGAAATTTGCTGTAATTGTACTGTCACAATACCAGGTCGGCAGGAACTGTGTTCCTTAAATGTAAGACGAGCCAAAATAGGACAATTACAGCACCCTGTCGTAGCAATGCTTTCGCCATTCAATTGTGGACATATAGTGGATGTCTGCAGTGCGATTTTATAATTTCGAAAATGCAGTTGAACACGCACGGCCGAAGACATTAATTGAGTGGATCGTAATTTTTCTTCTTCAATGTTAAAAAAATGAATATGCTTTTGTAGGGGTAAAGCGTATTCCTGGGATGCTCGAAGGCGTTCAATGCTGTCAGGTGCTGTAATACATCTTAGATTATCCTCAAAATAATCACACGTGGTGAGTTGTGGTGCAAAGATAAAATCTGTGGTGTAAGATGTATTCGCCTGTATAGCTCCTATCATATTGGGTTGAGGAATATTGCGTTCACAGGCAGGTGCTAAAAAGGCTTCCTCAGGTTTTCCAACTCGTTGGATTAGTTTTTCCGTCAAATGTAGCTGCGGTTGATCATAGGCGCCGAGTATGGAAATCTTAATTCCATTTGGCGTGTACGCTGAATCAGATATCAATAATCGCGAAATTGTGTTATTTTCAACCTGTGTTACAGAGATTTTATATTGGCATGTATGGCCTGTTAATTTTGAGACTTCGAAACTGTTCAACAGGTCCGGTTCATACCACACTCTATGAAAGTTACAACTCGGACGAGTTAAAATAAAGCAGCCGTTGCCACTGTCTCCACTGACACATGCAGAAAATCCTGGAAATTGTCGGCTTTCGGGAGTTTCTGCTTCGAAGTTTATGCCTCCCTTTCCTATAGATCGTTTACTGCAATGTGTACCACGACCACAGAATTTGTTGAAAATACACGATATCTGACTAATTTGTTTAGTGGTAACGGGGAATGTGAAGTACAACCGTTCTTTTGTGAAAGAGCACACAATGGCATCTAATTTAATTTGTAGGGTGAACAAATGGTTTTCATGTTCGTCTGAAAACCATAAACAATTTTCGGCTGAAATAGATTGCAATGTTATTTCAGCAGTGGTGAAGATTTGGCAATTCTTCGTTCCATCATTGAGGATCTCACATGACTTTAGGTCAGACTTTATAATTGTATTTACACTGCAGTCGGCTGAAATTGTCGTGAAAATGCAAGTGCACATGAGCAGAACAAGTGGTAAGGTATAAATGTTGGCCCGTTGAATTGCATTTCGTTCAAGGGCTGCATAACAATTATGTGTGATTTCTCGAAATGTAGATCCTATAAAAGCCCCCAAAAGCAGAGAGCAACGAGCTATAATTTTCAATAGTCGACCTAATCCATACATTATCGTTAGGAATGCATATATAATGAATTTGAAACTTTTAAAAATAAGTTTTACACACCATAATATAATGACGATGAGAATGACGATCAACACATACATAACGTATTGAACGAGAGGTGGATAGCACTTAAAATGTTTTATAACATCATAACACAGGAGGCAATGTCGTAATTGGCAGACTGTTTTGCCCATCACATGTACAAGTCCTGTGACCACTTTGCCGCTGGGATGGATGTATGTAACCTGTAAGTCGGTTTTGTAGGCGAGTAGTTCAAATGGTATATGTATAATGTTATCTAAAGGAACATTCACGACGTGTTCAAAGTCTTCGCTACGTAAAATCACTTTTCCTGCATCAGGAAGATGAAGTAAAGGGTCCTCAAATGTAAAGGACAAGTTTCTTTGCGAAAATGTAGCTTTTTCTCCTTCTAATAGATGACGGCGGAATTTATTTGAATTGGGAATGTGACGTTTATCAAAGTAGCAGGTTTCTAAAATGATGATGTCAGGATTAGAGATAATATCGTCTGGCAAAACAGCTAAAAGATCTATTTTTTCAAAAGTCATGTCGCAGAAGCAATCGCTGTTATTGGTGCAGGGGCGCAACTTGCAGAAATCAGAGGTACCCTGACAATTCTTTTCGTCACATTCGCAGAATTTTCTATCTTTCGTGAAACAATTGTAGGCAGTGGATGTAGCATCAATAACATCCCGTGAGCTGCGGAGAATATATGTAGTGGGTATTGTTAGTTGATAGTCTTTCTTAATTATGAAAGTTTTCTTGATAGTTAAACAATGACTACAGTCATGAAAATGGCATGCATTGGGCGGTATGTCTAATTTATTCCAAATGTTTTTAGGGATTTTTCCACACACAAACTCGTTAGCAAAGTGGCATTGTAGTCCAGACTTATGTCGCTGACGCGACGGAGTGGCTACTTCCAATATTATGCAGATAAGTAGAGCTGTAAATTGAAATAAACCGGCTCTTAATTTAATATTTCCGAGCAAAAGACAAACAGTTATGCAGAACAATAACAATTTTAATTGCAAATTATATTTTTTAAATAATATCTTATCTAATTTTTTTTTTTTTTTATTATTATTATTTTTTTTTATTTATTTAATTAGTAAGAAAAGGTAAAAGTAACATTAAGGAAAATTCCTTTCATTCAAGCAATGATTCTGTGTTGTGGGAAAAGAAATTGGAATGTATAAATATGTGAACCTGTAAAGTTTAATTCATTATAAGAAAAGTAAGAAAAAAAAAACCCGCTTTGATCTGGAGATAACGTTAAAGGAAATGAAATATGTGCAGAAATTAATTCATAACTAAAATAATGTATACTTTAAGTAATGTAGTTATTAATAGTACAATACATAATCCGTCAATAAATCTAACGTTCTAACAAATTTTTACCCCTGCAATTGGCCATTTTGCAAGGATAAATAACAACAAACGATTTGAAATATTCTAAGATTATGATTAGTTATTTAACGGAATTGTTTGAAATTGATTAACATGCAGTTGTATGTATGTAACTTGATATATGTTACAACTGCAATAATGAAAAACATTAAATAGGTATGGTCAATGTTTATAAATATAAACAAAAAAAATTTTTAAAACAAGTAAGGTTTAACTGTATAGATTTTTATTTATTTATTTATTTTTTTTTTTTTATTATTAATTAATTAATTTATTTATTTATTTATTACTATTATTAATATTATTATTATAAACAAATTTACTATAAGTCGCTCTTGAGCCGGTTCAAATTTATGAGAATCGATGTACTTAATTAGTATAATATAATAAAATTGAGAGTGAAGGTAGACAATCCTAGAATAAAGTAGGAAAAAAAATTACTCTATGTACACTTAATAAGTTATCAAAATTCTTTCTATATGTGATAAGACTGTTACATAACGTATAGTTTGCCTAAATAAGAAATACTTCTCTCGATAGGGTTTACTCACAATAAAACTCCGCCTTGTCTCATTACTAAATTCCAAAATTAGTAGTTAATTAGCTAATTAATACATTAGAATCTTAAAATTGAACTTGTAACATACTATAGTAAAATTCATACACACAATGTCGGTATGAAATAATATAATGCATAAGATAAGTATCATATGTTTCCTAATATTCAAATGCAATTCTCAAAACTATAATGAATTACTTAATTAAATCACTTGAATAAAATACAATAAGTCTAAAATAATACTAAAATATGTACATATGTCTGTACGAGATAACATAATGAATTTATTTTGACGTACAGTAACTAAATTCAAGACATGAATAAAAAAAATTAGTCAATTAGCTAATTTCCTCAGTAATATAAAACGTACATTTGGATTGTAAATTAATATAAATAAGTAAGTACATTGAACGTTTATACATGATAAGTACTATGCGCTAAATGAGTATTATACCTTAACTGTAAATAAAGTATAATTCCAAAATTGATAGCAAAGTGATTAATGCAGTAAATAATGAAATTTAGATTCAAACTCTAAAATGATACACTAGAATATGTACAAATGTAAGAAATATAATGCCTTAAGGAGTATCGTGGCATAGTTCATAAATAAAATAATTTTGCTAAATTATAGATAAATAACGAAAAAGTATTAAATAAAGATCCAGAATCATATGATGAATTACATGATAAATATAACTCCTCGATTATAGTTAGCTAAAAAAAAATTACATTAAAATAAAACCAAATTTCAAATCACATAGTAGTGATAAACGCTCGAATATGTACATTTTAATGTTTGTCCCCTACGTTCGAATAAAATACTATCTTAACATTTCTTAACTCAGAAAAGTAAAAGGAAAATTGTAGGCCTCATTCTCTCTCTCTCTCTTTTTCTCTTTCTTAACACGTATAGTAACAAATGCTTAACAATAAGGATGGAAAGTTAGTCACTATTTCGTGATGTCTAAGGCCCATTGAAGAAAACGCTGAGTGTCATAGCGGGGCTGTATTTGTCTCAAGTCATAAGGATATGTTTGGGAAGTGTGCGTGGCATCCCTTACTGGATCGTATATAATAGTTTCATTGCTATCATCGCCTGAAGCGAGAGTGGTATCTGGTACCTGGGAAATGCTATTCATACTGTCATCATTGTTGTCTTCTGTAAGTGTTTCACCTGAGGGTGAATATGATACGATTTCTTCACCTGCGTTGTGTTGGGGTTCAGCATTAATTGTGCTTGGGGCAGGCCATAAGATTTCTATGTCTGGGGTGTCGTCAAAGATAGCATGTGTCTTTTTATTTTGTGGGGGTATTTCACAATGCTGTTTTTGCACTAAAGAATGGAATAAGTCCAGTTCTGGTTTTCTCGCAGTGAAAGGAATAAGTCTTTGTGCATGGACCTTTGTACTTCGAGCCGAAGGATTCGATGGGTCTATGATTGTAAAATCGACTTTATTGTGAGCCTTTTTTACTTCATAGGGACCAACGTTTAAACGCCGTTTAGTCGTTAATTTATTCCTGTCCGTGCTTCTATTATTTAAAAATACTAAATCACCAGGAGAAAATTTACGGTACCTAGAAAATTGATGTTGGTAATTTTCCTGTTTAGTGGTTGCCCTCAAGATATTTTCTTTAACTTTTCGATTTACGTAATTTAATTGAGATGCTTTTTTAGCTACGAAATCTGCATGTGATACATGTTCAACTGGGCGTCTTTCATTAAGTATATCTGTCGGTAAAATCGGTTCGAATCCCAATTGTATAAACGCCGGTTTTTCGTTAGTTGCGGAATGTACCGTATTGTTATATATTAAGGCGTAGTAGTCGATAAAATCGTCCCATTGTGATGTCTCTTCAGCAAAAATTGCGAGTGATTTTTTTATATTTTTGTTTATTGCCTCCGCCGATCCATTTCCAGATGGATGTTGAGGTGATGTAGTTAATTTAGTTACGCTAAATTTCTCACATAAGTACTTAAATACTTCGGATGTAAAGCACGAGGCGTTATCAGTGAGATATCTCGTGGGAATTCCATAAGTACAAATGTATTCTAAGACGCAGTCAGCGGTGTAACGTGTTGTAGTGTTCGGTACAGCATAAAGTTTAATAAATTTAGAAAAATGATCTATGAATGTTAGGATATATTGGTTTCCTTTATCAGTTTTGTGGAAAGGCCCAATGTAATCACCGCTAATGAATTCGTTAACTCTTGATGGGAGATAGTGTCGTTCTAATGGAACAGGAAATAACTTATTTGGTGACCTAAATGCGGCACACTGTTTACAAGAATTAACAAAGTGTTTTGTATCGGAATACATATGTTGCCAAAAGTATTTTTCACGTATAGCATGATAAGTTTTTAGAACTCCGAAATGCGCCAAATGGTTTGCAGTTAGAATATGTGGTTTAAATTTATCTGGAACAACTATTTGTTCTACTTTTGTGGATTTCCGAATTCGTGGTATTGAAGCTTTATGTAACAGTAAGCCATCACGTATGAAATAATCGGTAAAATTTTGAGAATCACCTTTAGATGGATTTCTCAACGTTGAAATAATTAATGAAAGTTTTTTATCTTCGCCCTGGGCTAATTTAATATCTTCAATCGTGGGAAGGTCGATTTGAATGGCATTTACGTTGAATAGTTCCGATTTATAAGTTTTTGTATTATTTTCCATGTCTACATAAAAAAGAATGTACGCTTGCTTATTAAGAACGTCTTCTATCGTTACTTTTTCGACTTTTTCATCATCCAATATATACCAATCGCCGTATTTATCCTTATTATAACAATAGTAATGTCCGTTTTCCGTTATTTCACTGTCGTGAACAATAACTGCATTGAGAGAATACCATAGTGGCTTATCACTCTTCTTACTAGTCATGTAAGGTCGAATATTTAATTTCTCAGGATAAGGTACAAATGCTGTTATTTTATTTGTTTGCGAATTCGAAAATTTGAATCTATTGAAATGAATCGTTAATATTTTGGGATTTTTTGAAATAGACGTAACTTTATTTGCTTTACCAGTTAGTTTACAATTAACACAGCGATAATTATCTGATAAATATTCTACGTTCGTAAAACGTTGTAACGAATTTTCAAGTGAATCAATTTCTTGTGTAATAGCTAAAGAAATATTCTTAAATAATTCAAAAGTAATGCTTTTCTTATTACAATATAAACATTTTATCTCACTCTGAAAATTACCTCCAAATAAAGATGTAATTGGATTATTAATGCTGGTAATGTTCAAAGTTTCATTCGTATGATTTTTAGCAACATTTTCTAACATACAGATAACCTGAAGAAGAAATTCCTGTGCATCCGATTGTTTATTCATTCGAAACTGTGTACTGATTTTGGTTAAATTCTCGTATAATTCCAGTGGTTGAATAACCTTCCCTATGTTTTTAACAACTGAAGTTAGATGTCTCTTTAATGAACATATCATACAAAATTTTGTATTTTCACAATTTATAATGTCATGTGATAAATAATCTGTCAATGGAGACAAATACATAAGACATTGCAGTACAACATTCATAAAACACGAATTTCCTAGGTTCTCTAAGCCTGTGCCATTTTCAATAAACTGATCTGTGTTGGTTTGAGTTTCGCCGCCGCAATTCATTGTATTTACGTGTTTAACATTATCGGTGCTTGTACTTGCTAAAGTTTTTATGTTTTCTTTCGGTTTTGTTTCGTGTGTATTGGCATTAGCGTACTTAGGTAGGGTAACAGTTTTTGTTTCTATTACTGAATTATCAAAATAATCACGCGAGAGTATATCAGCGACATTATTTTCTGATGAAGATATATGTTCGAAGGTGTAATTATAATCAGCGAGGAACGTGAATCAGCGAGGAACGCGATTCCCCGGACATTCTAATTTAGACATTTCGGTTAAACTTTTGTTATCGCAACGTATAAGAAAATGTCTTCCGTACAGGTAATGTTTAAAAGTAGAAACACAACAAACAATAGACATAAGTTCTTTTTCTAAGATAGTATATCTCTTTTGTGTTGGGTTAAGTTTCTTTGAAAAGTAGGCAATTGGGCGGATTATTCCGTTTTTGTCCGTTTGCCCTAGCATTCCTCCCAAAACATTGTCAGACGCGTCCGCTGATAAAACGAATTGTTTCTCATAATCAGGGTGAATTAGTATAGGCGGTCGTGAAAGACATTCTTTAAGTATATCAAATGAGGTTTGTGCTTCTTTCGTCCAGCGGAAACGTGCGTTTTTTTTTGTGAGGTCAGTGAGTGGGGCGGATAACTGCGAAAATTTTTTAATGAATTTTCTGTAATAAGAAACAAGACCAACAAAACGTCGTATTTTTTTAACCGTATTCGGTGGCGGAAAATCTCGTATTTTGATTATATTTTCTTCTATCGGTCTTATGCCTTCTGCGTTTAATTTATGTCCCAGGAAGTTAATTTCGGGTAACATAAAAGAACATTTTTCCGGGTTGATTGTAATTCCAAATAGCCGGAATCTTTCAAAGAGTAATCTCAATTTGTGGAGCATTTCGTCTACTCCGTTCGATCCCATGGCAAAATCATCAATGTAATTAGAAATTTCAAGATCTGATAATGGGGCCAGTATTTGATCCGCTAAATCTGCGAATACCTCTGCTGAAGCATTTAAGCCCTGAGGGGTAGTTACATAACGAAAATTCCCTTTAGGGCTGCTAAATGTTGTATAGTCACGATCTTTAACTTTTAACGGTATTTGCCAGAACGAACTACTTAAATCAAGGGTTGTAAACATTATTTTTCTTTTTAACCTGTCTAACAAATGTTGTATTATTGGTAGTCTATGCCTGGGGTATTTTACGTGCGCGTTTAATTTGCGATAATCCACTACAAGTCGCCATTTTTGTTTTAGAGGGTCACCCGTTGGATTTTTCTTTTTTATTAAAATAAGTGGAGAACTAATATGTGAGTTGGAACGTTCGATAATATTTGCAGCTTCTAATTCCGATAACTGGCGATTCACTTCGTTTTGCAGCGCTTCTGGTATACGGTAGGGCTTAATTGATGGTAATTTATCATCGTCAACATGTAGGTTGGGCTGTATTGCTTCAGTTCTACCTATAGTATACAAGCGCTTACTAAATATATCAGCAAATTCCATAAGTAAATCTAGTAATTTATTTTTCGTTACTTCGTCTAAATGTTCTAAATTAAAATCAGAGGGTTTTAATTCATTTTTCCTGAGTTGCCGAATTACTTCTATATTTCTTGTATCGAAATTACTGCTAATTGTCCCGATTTTCGTATTTTTATTAATGGGAATGGGAGAATCGGAAAGATTAGATATATTTACTGTTATCTGTCTTTCAGTAGTAACCGGGCATACATTATTAACAAATTTAATGTTTTGATTTTTTAAGTTTGAAAAAATTTTAATTGAATCTCCCTTCTTTATAGTTTTGTTTAATGATAATTCAATATTTCTAGATTCACCAGCTTTTAAAATAACATTCTTCGGAAGATATGCATAAGTTGTCTGATTAACTTCTCCGTTTGTTAGTGCGTCGTGTATGTTAATAACAGCACTTTCTGATTTAATTGTGTCTGTGTTAAAACAGATGGTAAATTTTTTTGATTTTAAAAAATCGTAACCAATTATTGCATCGTAATAATCGGATAAGGGATTGTTAACGATATAAATCTTATGCTGATAATGTTTATTACCAATGTTGATGGGTAATGAAACGCAGTTTGTGATCTCTAAGTTTCCTCCTGTCACCGATGTAATTTGAGCGTCGATTTTTAATTTTTTAACTCTGTCGTCATTTTTTATTTGTTGAAAAATTCTATTATCTAAAAGAGTGGCCGATGCACCCGTGTCGATCAAAGACTTGACTAAAATTCCCGCTAATTTTAAATTAACTACCGGCAAAGTATTTTTTCGTTCATTCTTTAAAGAATTATACTGTATCATTTGCGTATTTACCTTTTCAATAAAAGCTTTCTTCTGCCCTTTAAAAAGATTCTTGTGGGTCAGGGAACCTACTCGCCCAGGGCTATTGAGAGGGAGGGCTCCCTTTAATAGTTTCCCGAGGTTTTACTATCTCGATATTCACGGTGTTGATTTGGACGCCGTCCTCTATTGTTATTGTGTGAGGAATAAGAGGCTCGGTCATTCCTTCTATACCCATTATTTCTGCCTCTAAAATTGTCCCTGTTAGCCGGATTGTAAAAACAGTCGGAAGTAAAGTGTGACTTGTGACATATTCTGCAGGTGGGGACATTTCTTTGAGTGAAATTTCTATTTTGTGTATAGCGTGGATATGCTGAACCGCGTTGAAAAGAAGGACGAGCGGAATAATTGGTATATGCTCGAGGCGGGTCTTGCCTTGTTTGTAATTTTAAGCTTTCAACTTCTTTACTCAAAGCATTTATCATTTCCTGAGTGTTCAAGGCGTAGGCTTCAAGAATGTTTTTAATCTCACTGTTATTCGTATTCGTAGTCGTAGACATATTATTTACAATTTGTTCGACGGGTGAATCAACAGCATTTATTTCATTAGATTGCAACAATTGTGCAAAATCCACTGCGTTTTGGAACGTTTTAGGGTCTTTTAATATTACCGATTGTTTGAATGTTCCGTGCAAACCGTCGATAAATTTTGCTAATTTCGTTTGTTCAAAAATTGTTTTAATAGCATCATTTGTTAAATCCGGAGAATTGAAAAAATTTTCCGTTGCAAGACTGACTTTGGCTGCATAAGTCTTAACTTGCTCATTCGGAAGCATCTTACAGTTCGAAAACTGTTTTTGTCTAGCACTTAGACTATATTGAGTGTCAAAATATGACAAGAATTTCTTTTTAAATTCGTCATAATCTTTCTCGCTATTCAAATCAGGTGAATGGATTATATTAGTTAATGCGTCTCCACGAATTCGCGACCTCATTATTAGTAATTTCTCGGGTTTTGTACATTTAGCCAATTCAGTAATATTTTCTAAATTTTCTACGAAAAATTTCGGCGTTATCGATGAAAGGTTATCGAATTGTGGAATTACGTTTTGAAATCCTGCAATTTTTCGAATAAGGGCCTCCGAGTCTTCTTTATTTTTGTCGGTTAGACACATTTTTATAATTACTTAAAATTCCAGAAAATACGATAGTAGTATATCTTAAAATTCGTTGCAATTAGAATATAGCATTAATAACGCAGGAAAATTTTACTTGATCTGCAATAATCGTATAATAATAATCTAATAATAGTAATAATATCAAGTAATATCAGTAGTAATATCTCAGAATATAAATAAAAGACTAAGAGTAGAGATAAAACGTGGAGAAAATAAAATAATTATCATGGTATTGTAATCAGGAAAATATCATAATTAAAAAAATATATCTCATTAGTAGTCATCGAACTAGTAAATGATTAATCAAATACACAAATATGGAACCAGATACTGATTATTTAAAAAAAAAATTCCATCTTTCGTATAAGTAAAAGTTTATAAATTAATTCATCATGAAATCATTTTTTAAAATTCATATAATGTAATAAGAAAGTTGTAATAAGACAGTAATTTCTAAAATTAATTAAAATTAATATTGATTATTTTCTCACTTACGTATCATAATAGATTATACTTTCTGATGCATATTATAAGAAAATTATAAAACAAAACAAACTCTATGACGCTTAGAAAAGTACAAGGTCAAATAAATTAATAATAAAATAAAGACGTATTTAAATGTACATTATTCACAAAGTTATATTTTATAAAAATTTATTTTATATAATTTATTTTTAATTTAATTTATTTGTTATTATTATCACAAAATTTTCACGTTTTCTTGAAGATAAATAAGAATGTTTACAAATGTCATTAGATAATAAATGTTTTTCTAACTTCCAACGTTCAAAGGTATAAATTGAAGAAAAAAGAATATTATAATGCAATATATTTAAATATAAAAAGAAGATATTGTAAAATATAATTATTTTTCAAGAAAATTTTCACGTTTTCATTGTAAGAAATATTTTCCGAATTCCAAAATTCAGAAAAGGAAAAGAAAATTTATAATGACATATTTAAATGCAAAAAAAATTAATTTAAAAGGCAGTTATTTCTCAGTAAGATTTTCAAATTTTCTTAGTAATAAAATATAAATGTTTTTAAATATTATTAAAATATAAATATTTTTTCAAATTCTTAAAGTTCAGTAAAGAAAGAAATTTATATTGATATATTTTAAATATAAAATAAAATATTTCAAAATATAGTTATTTCACAATAAATTTTTCAGATTTTCTTAATAAGTAATAATAAATGTTTCAAATATCATTAAGTAATAAATAATTTTCCCAAATTTTCAAAGTGCAGAAATAAAGAAATTTATCAAAAGGAAAATATTTTACAATACAGTTATGTCTCAATAAATTTTTACGCTTCCTTAATAGTAAATAATAAATGTTTCAAATGTTATTATGCAATAAATAATTTCTCCAAATTTTCAAAGTGCAAAAAAGAAAGAAAATTTATATAAAAAGAAAATATTTTACAATATAGTTATGTTTCAATCAAATGTTCACGTTTTCTTAATAGGAAATAATAAATGTTTCAAATGTTATTAGGTAATAAATAATTTCCCAACTTTTCAAAGTGTAGAAAAGAAAGAAAATTTATAAAAGGAAAAGTATTTCATAATATAGTTATATCTCAATAACTTTTCTTTCTTTTCTTAATAGTAAATAATAAATGTTTCAAATGTTATTAGGTAATAAATAATTTCCCAACTTTTCAAAGTGTAGAAAAGAAAGAAAATTTATAAAAGGAAAAGTATTTCATAATATAGTTATATCTCAATAATTTGTTTCTTTTCTTAATAGTAAATAATAAATGTTATTAGGTAATAAATATTTTCCAAATTTCAATTTTCGGAAGAAAAAAAAAAGAAATTTGTAATATGTTTAAATATAGAAGAAAATATTTCAAAATATAGTTATTTCCGAATAAAATTTGGTAAGAATTAATAATAAATGATCTTAAATGTTATTAAGTATGAAATAATTCTTAACAATCAGTTCTTTTCCTGTAAACATCTTATGTTCTTTTCATGACATATATGTATTTTGCGTATTTTAAAGAATACTTCAGGAATAAAATATACATCAATTCTTTATAAGTAACATACACCATTATAATGTATTTGAACCATTGCTTGAAATTGTATGCATGAACTCTTAGAGTATGTATATCACTATTATTACTCCTTTATTAAATTACTTATAAAGCGTGTAGAATCATTGCTTGAATGAAGTAAAATAACGTACAGCATCAAGTACAGATGGCATTCTTCAATTTTTTTTTTTTTTTTTAATTCTCTTAAAATTACAAATCCTTAATTTATTTATTTTATTTTATCTATTTATTTTCATTATTCATTGAACCCTTTTATTTTTACAATTTCCATTAGTTTGTGAAAAGGGAGTTACGTATTTAAATTTTACTTTACTTTATTTAATTTGCTAAGTTTAAAGAAAATTTCAGTTTGCAAATTATTAAATAAATAGTGCTTAAAGCACACTGTCACGGGAACCATTGCTCGGGTACGCTCCTTCTGTTTTCCTCATCTTATATTGAATTCATATATTTAAATTACATTGAAACTAATTAGGCCGTATGTCTCACGTAAAGTGATCCCAGATTCAGGAGCATACTCGAGATCTAATATACAAGAAAGAAACATTTAAATAAAGCAAACTGAAATTGATTAAATTGAGTTTATTTTAAAAGATTAACATATTTAAATACATAAGTGTAAATCATTATGCATAGTTTAACGTACTTAACAGTAAACTCGACCGTATGTTTTAATAATATATTTACCACCGAGAATGCCTCATCGCGTAATTAATATCAGTTTAAGTAATTAAATATAATGCAGAAATTTGCTCGGAATTAAAAGCCTGCTTACCCCTTATACATCTGGTAGACATCATCATCATCTAGGGGGTCCAAAATCCAATTCCTGATATTGGCGGTTGGCGGTTTCACACAACAAAAAAACTTATATTTTTCACCTAAAAATCACGGGTTACAAATACCCTGAGGACACTACTCCAAGATCATCTTTCTGAGAACCTTTTTCTCTATCCGCAATTCCCCTTTTTTCCTTGGTCATCTCCTTTTTCTTACTTAACTATTTAGTAATCCTTACACCCTTTTTTCTCCCCTAAATCTCGTCGTCCAATCCTTTTTTCTCATCCTGACCCCCATTTCAAGACAGCATTTTACTGGATTTTCCTATAAACATATTTCGCTTTACATTACCATAATTTTGGATACATTAAATACTTCCCCCTCTCTGGCCAAGATATCAGGTGTTAAAGCCATAACTTTGACGGTTTCTTTGATCTTATAGAAAAGCTTATTTCTAGAGGCGGCATCCCCTTTTGCATCACTATTTCATCCAGCTGCAAGTCTCTGAACGCCTTTCGTCTCTTTTATTCTCTATACCTTTTCTGGTCAATAGAACACAAAACTTACTGGACGTACTTATTCAATTTACGTGAAGTTGTGCATTCGAATTCCTTTTCTTTACAGAAAATACCCAACCTTTTAAAACCCTAAATGACCACCGTGCGCAGCAGTTGCATATCTCCCAGCGTCTTTTCATTCCTTTATTCTTATACCTTTCTTGGTCAATAGGATACACTCAGCCAGCTGTCGCCCCAAACACCTTGAGCGGAACTCGTTTGATCTTTAGTCAAATGGAACTACTATGCTATTCCTTATATTTTTGCGAGAAATAGTAAAATTTGTAACAAAAGAAATTCCTTTTTCCCATGAACCCGGGGGCAGCACAGAACTGCTAAACTTGCTGGGTATATCTCAGCATTTGGTTGGTGATTTATGACGGCCAATTATCTACAAGAAGGGGGAGTGCCTAAGTGTTGAATTCAGGGGGTGACCCGGGGGGGGGACTTCCCCCCCCGGGGCATTGAAATGTCCCCCCCCGGAAGATTTGATATTTTAGGCTTTTAATGGTTAAAAAGTCCTCTAATTTGCTCTTAAATTTATAATATGCGTATCAACAACAACAACATGAAAAATAACATGAATTGTATAGCGACATTTATATTTATTTGTTGAATATTCAAAAAGTATCACGTTACACCACGAACTACGAGAAAATAACAACGACTACTGTATTTTCTCTACTTGTAGCTCGCTACTTTCGATAACAGCCTTGCCCATAAGTATTAGTTTAGTTATAGGATATTTCTTCTTTCTTTATTAAAAAAACACTTTTCAGAAATAAGAAATAATAGAATAGTTTTAAATCCCAACAGTAGATGGCGCTGTTAGTGCAAATCATTGCGATATTCATATTTCTGTTACTTTTTGTTTTTATAAGAATTGATGTTTCAAACTCTCTTTCAAAATAAAGATTTTCTGAAAGCTATAAATTAGTAAAGTGCAGTAATACTAGCAAATTATAAGTTAAATGTACGATATTGAATATTGTTGTCTTTTAAAAAAGGTAAAAGTCGTATTTTTTTTTTCCTTCTCTGTAGCGTTTTAATGTCGAATTAAGATCATTTCAGCTCAACTTGAATTTTCAGATTTAGTTTTTAAATTTCAATTTTGATCTAGAGCAAAAGTTGGAAGCAGCCTTATATACCTTAACTTTTCAGAAAATTATAAATAATGTTAGAACATGAGCAATGTTAACATTAATAAAAAAGTATTTGAAAACGTGAAAATTCTTTTGAATTATTTAATTAAAAAAAAAAAAAAAAAAAAAAAAAAAAAAAGCCATTTTTCGATAAATTTACTGCATTGATTTCAATATTTTTGTTTATCTGTATTTAGTAATCAGAAACGTTTTGGATCTATATCACCAATACTCAAACTTTTTTTCTGGCGAGTCGCTAACATACGTTTTCTATGTTAGCTGCAACACTTTTTGTTTATATAATGTTGTAAAAAAGAAGGGGTGGGGGGGTGGTAATTGAAATAGTAAGATAACAAAGGTATAATATAATCAGTATTAGCTATATAAAATGTATAAAACAAAATAGTATTGATAATGCAGAATTTCCAAGAAAAAAAAAAGAGAGAGAGATTTTCTTTAACAAAATAAGACATTTGCTCAACTCATTTTTTTTTTTTTTTTTTTTTTTTTTAATTTTCTTAAAATATAAAAATATATAATGGAAATTTAATTAATTTAAAAAAAGGTTTGATTAGTGTTGAAGATTCGAAATTATATTTTCCACTGTAATTAAGACTACGTGTAAAACGAACTTTTGACTTAACAGATTACATTTACGATGTTTTAGAATAATTTAAAATTAAGTATATTATAAATTAACTATATTAAGTATAATTAAGGCGAATTTTATCTTCTCATAAAAATATATAAAACAATGGTGAAGGTCTTAAAAACTTTTTATGTATCTTTTGTTTCGGCGTTTTCTTTTGTACAAACAGGAAAAACTAATAGATTTAGAGACAGGCCCGGACTGGCTCCTTTGGGGGCCCTCGGCAAGAGACAGGCCCGGACTGGCTCCTTTGGGGGCCCTCGGCAAGAAACTGAAAAGGGGCCCCTTACCGGGAAATTTAGAGGACATAGAATATTAGAATATTTACTTTTTGATCCCTGACCGCACAAAGCTTCTTGCGGACGGACTTTCTAGCATTCGCCCGGGTACTTGGCGTACCCTGTATTCTCGAACACAGGTCTAGCAGCTCTTCACGTTTATCTCGCAGTCACCCGGGTACTTGGCGTACCCTGTATTCTCAAACAGAGGTCTGGCCCCTCTCAGAGTTTTTCTCAATCTGAACTCTTAATTAAAATCCTTTCGCTCATGGTTTTCGCAATGGAAGGGGATTTTGTCCATGGAGGGGCTTATCAGGACCACTTGTACCGTGGGACCATGACATCACCTGCAAACCAGTGTGGTATTGGTTCCTTTCTAAAAAGGGGAAAATAAGTAGTTGCACTTTGTGGTTTCTCACGGAGATCTTTTTCTCACCAATAACAGGCCACCAGCAAAGTAAGTCCTCTCATCCTTGGTGGACAATGCTATCAATTATAATTTAAAAGTTTTCCTCTGTTCACAAAAGAAGTTCGGGCTTACCACTATTTCAAAGCAACGCCATTGTGAGAAAATATGCTGGAAATGTTCTTTTAGAAGTTCACACGAGAACTCTCAGATGCAAACACTAGTTCTCACGCACTGGCACGTAATAGTAAAAATGGATTCTTTATAGCGTAAAATGGTTAGTTTCCATGTTACATCGATGTACAGTGCCGTAATTCCCGTTGTTTCACTTTTTTGCTTTTAACACCCATTTCTGTGGCACTCTCATGGCTAAACTATTGATCAGAGAAAAAAATTTCAATTCATAAAAAGTATGAAAATTTATCCTCTTTGATTCGTATACTGTCGACTTTCACGTAAAATGCATATTTTTAGAGTTATTTTGATAAAACAGAGAAAAGTCCGGTTTTTTTTACATCTTTGTAAAAAAAGTATTTCCCGGAAAAAAGTTTGTTGGAAAACCTCAGATTCGTGTTCAGCGACCTAAACTTGTCTTATATGCCAATCCCAAAACTTTCTTCTATTTCATACATGTTAATGCTTCAATATTCGTTATCACACCGTCAAAAAAAATCAATACTTTTCGTCATTCTGCAGTACGTCATCTGCTTGCGAATCGTCGGGTTACCTCGATGCGAGGAGCCGATGTATTATAGTAAACTACGAAAAACCCTTCTGGCCTGTACGATCAGGAAAAGAAATTTGAATGAGAATATCGCCAAATTAGACAGGCACAGCCAACGTATTTTTGTCGCCAAATTTGGCTATATTTTACCAATTGTCGCCAAGCATGGCAAGAATTTGACGTTGGCGAATATAAATATATAGTGTTTAGTATGTAAGTGTTGAAACGATGCTTACAACAATGAGCGGAAATTTGGCGAAACCATGTTCACTAAAACTCATAAATTAAACCCGTTTATGGAAGAATCCTGCTATATTGTTTCAAAATGTCAGTCACCCTATAACTTCAAACTGCTGTATTTCAGCCATTTTGTAAGATAGAGGCAAAACAAAAAATGCTCTGGAATCCTTGGATCACAAAGTTGTTAAGATTCCAAATTTTTTTATTTTGTACAACTTTTTGAAATTGAAATCTTTAAATGGCTATCACAGCACCCGCTCCAGGCGCAATATCCCCAAATTCAACTGGGAACTGTAAGCTATAGTCAAAAATATATACAAAAAATTTGGTTCAATTATCTGCATAACTTCATACACTTTTCGATGATACAATAGTGAAAATGGAACAAAAATCGTGATCGCAGCGCCCCCTTTCGTCGAAATATCCCCAAATTCCAGTAGGACCTGCTTTCCACAGCCAAAAACATACAAAAACAAATTTGGTTCAATTTGAAACATAACTTCATACACTTTTCGATGATACAATGAGGACGGACGGACAGACAGACATTTTGTAAAAACATGTATTTCGGAATCTCTGACCCCTAAAACGTGTAAATCCGTCGAAAACCGGAAGTCGAAAAAAATTTCGATTACAATACTTTCTTCTATTATAGATAGAAGAAAGTAAAAAACATAAAAGTACCAAATATTAAAACCCTACCCACAAACTTTCTTTTATTTTCTACCAAATGACTGAACTAATAATACGCAAGAAACACAAACACGGAATTGGCGACTCAGAATACTGAGTATGTGGAAAGTACATATGAACTAATAAACTAATTCGATTTACCTTGCCTGTATTTAATGTATCACTATTGTTCCTCAAAGGCTGACTTTGCTACTAAGAAGTGGCACTAGTTAACCAAGTATTTTAACTTTTCGAACTTTTTTCAACGTCTAAACATTTTCTCTCTTTTTTTTTTTTTCCTTTTTGTAGCGCCACTATAGTACACACGTTTCATGTTGACACAACTGTAACACTGCACTAACTACAACCATACTACGAGAATGAGCTAATGAGCGTCGCAGATTCAGGGTGCATTGCGACGCTCATTCGCTCAGTCTCGTAGTATGGTTGGCACTACACAGAGCTCGATTAGTAGCCAGCAGCCCTCTTCCGCCTGGTTCAGCGACACAACACAGCGCCACTACGTAGGCTACCTTAACCCTTAATTGCATAGTGATGTAAATTTCCATCACTTTTTATTTAACTTTTAATAAATAAATCAACTTCTTCGCCACCACTATATCTATATAGAAATATTAATCCAGTAAATTTCCCGTGAACTATGTTGCTGAACAATGTTAAAAATCTATCTTAAAATTTCTCAATTTAATATATGTATAAAAAAACACAATTGTAAAAGAAAAACTCATGCAAAGAAGGGTTAAACAAAAAACAACTGGGTACTGCTTAAAATTGATTGTAAACGTGTAAAATTATGACAAATAGTGAAATTTGTCTAATGTAACTAATTATGAAGTTGTACTCGTATATCCATTTTTGGGGCCCCCTTGGGCCGGGGGCCCTCGGCAATCGCCGACCAGCCGACCTGGCCAGTCCGGGCCTGTTTAGAGATCAAATACAATGCATTAAGCAATTAAAAATAGTTTAAATAACACCCTACTATAAAATGCAAAACAAACATTATAAGTAAATTTCTATATTTATATAAATTTAAATTCTTGATTACTTGAAACATTGATAATTCTGAGCGTAAAATACACAGCAAAAAATTAAACAAATATTTACTAGTTTCATAATAGTAAGAAAATTAAGCAAGTTCGCCAATATCCGGCAATGAACTCATATCGAATTTTTTTCTCTCAAAACATGGATTATTTTTACACGATTCTTAATTATTTAAAATATGTATATATATGTATATTCAAAACAATTCTCAATAAATTTAATCATTATAGGTACTGATCTGAAATATATAAGTATTATATATAACATATGTATCTTTTGCTTCAGCGTTTTCTTTACTACAAAAAGGAAAAACTAAAAGATTTAGAGATAAAATAAATAAATACAATGCTTTAAGCAATTAAAAATAGTTTAAATAACACCCTACTATAAAATGCAAAACAAACATTATAAGTAAATTTCTATATTTATATAAATTTAAATACTTGATTACTTGAAACATTGATAATTCTGAGCGTAAAATACACAGCAAAAAATTAAACAAATATTTACTAGTTTCATAATAGTAAGAAAATTAAGCAAGTTCGCCAATATCCGGCAATGAACTCATATCGAATTTTTTTCTCTCAAAACATGGATTATTTTTACACGATTCTTAATTATTTAAAATATGTATATATATGTATATTCAAAACAATTCTCAATAAATTTAATCATTATAGGTACTGATCTGAAATATATAAGTATTATATATAACATATGTATCTTTTGCTTCAGCGTTTTCTTTACTACAAAAAGGAAAAACTAAAAGATTTAGAGATAAAATAAATAAATACAATGCTTTAAGCAATTAAAAATAGTTTAAATAACACCCTACTATAAAATGCAAAACAAACATTATAAGTAAATTTCTATATTTATATAAATTTAAATACTTGATTACTTGAAACATTGATAATTCTGAGCGTAAAATACACAGCAAAAAATTAAAAAAATATTTACTAGTTTCATAATAGTAAGAAAATTAAGCAAGTTCGCCAATATCCGGCAATGAACTCATATCGAATTTTTTTCTCTCAAAACATGGATTATTTTTACACGATTCTTAATTATTTAAAATATGTATATACAGTAACCTCTCACTTATACGACTCTCTCGATTATACGTCGAATTCTCTTGGTCCCGTCAACGATTTATGGTAAATAATGCTAAACTTCTCTCAGTTATACGACTTCTCTCACTTATACGACGCTTTAAACGGTTCAGGCGATTTTACATTTCTCACTCAAGAATTCTTTTTATAATCATTAAAGTACAAATCATTGACGTTTCTTACCTTTATCCTTTTGACTATTGTTAAAGTGTTTATCATTAATGAATAACATTTCTTATTTGTCTTGGTGTGTTATTAACGATTAAATCTATGGCGGGAAGGTGGTTGTATGGAATTTTCTTGTGCCTGCCATTTAACAAAACCGATTAACAAAAGCCAAATGACCATCTACAGATCACGTCTCTGTATAGTACTGAGTGAGAAATCAGGGTTATTGCAAAATGCACTTTCCTGGATCAATGTCCATTACATCCAGATATAAAAGATTTACAATTTCTGCAACAAATTAAAGTTCAATTTTTGCCAGCAAATTCTACAAACAGATTAAAGCTATTAGATTTAGGGATTATAAAGAATTTTAAGTAAACTACAGAAGGTGTTTGATTTGTCATTTTATTTTTGATCAGGAAAACAAAAAGGAAGCTAAAGCAATTTCCATTTTAGATGCTATGCATCTTACAGAATCTGCATGGGAAAATGTGACATCGCAAACAGTTAAGAATTGTTTTAGGAAATGTGGTTTTTCACAAAAACAAACCTTTAGGTCAACAAATGAACCCGATTTCGAGAGCATATGGGAATCCTTTAATGAGAAACCTTTGAGGATATCAATTATGAAGACGTGAGCGAGGAGGGTGAGGAAGATGAGAACTATGTTCCTGTTGTAAATTTTTCAAAAGCAAGTACCGTTTTAAATACATTAAAGAATTATGTCCACCAAAAGGATTATTCTCAAAATAGCTTAAAAACCTTAATAAATTTAGAAAAATACATTTTCTCTTTTTGTCGACGACAGAGACAAACTAATATCACTTCATTTTTTGAGAAAATCTGATCTGTTAATCTACAAAATAAACATAGTAGTGAGTGAGCTATTTTGTGAACTTTTAAAATATTATTTTATGGTTTATTTTTTAACATTATTTTATAAATTTTGTTAAAATCTGTTTTTATTACTCAAAACTTATCGTTTTTAATATAGGTAAAATAATTAATGCAGATAAAGTTTGAAACTTGTATAATAAAACGGTCTCTCACTTATACGACTCTCTCAGTTATACGACTTTTTTCCACGGTCCCCTGAAAGTCGTATAAGTGAGAGGTCACTGTATATGTATATTCAAAACAATTCTCAATAAATTTAATCATTATAGGTACTGATCTGAAATATATAAGTATTATATATAACATATGTATCTTTTGCTTCAGCGTTTTCTTTACTACAAAAAAGAAAAACTAAAAGATTTAGAGATAAAATAAATAAATACAATGCTTTAAGCAATTAAAAATAGTTTAAATAACACCCTACTATAAAATGCAAAACAAACATTATAAGTAAATTTCTATATTTATATAAATTTAAATTCTTGATTACTTGAAACATTGATAATTCTGAGCGTAAAATACACAGCAAAAAATTAAACAAATATTTACTAGTTTCATAATAGTAAGAAAATTAAGCAAGTTCGCCAATATCCGGCAATGAACTCATATCGAATTTTTTTCTCTCAAAACATGGATTATTTTTACACGATTCTTAATTATTTAAAATATGTATATATATGTATATTCAAAACAATTCTCAATAAATTTAATCATTATAGGTACTGATCTGAAATATATAAGTATTATATATAACATATGTATCTTTTGCTTCAGCGTTTTCTTTACTACAAAAAGGAAAAACTAAAATATTTAGAGATAAAATAAATAAATACAATGCTTTAAGCAATTAAAAATAGTTTAAATAACACCCTACTACAAAATGCAAAACAAACATTATAAGTAAATTTCTATATTTATATACATTTAAATTCTGGATTACTTGAAACATTGATAATTCTGAGCGTAAAATACACAGTAAAAAAAAAAAAAAAAAAAAAAATATATATATATATATATATATTTACTAGTTTCACAATAGTAAGAAAATCAAGCAACTTCGCCCCAATATCCGGCAATGAACTCATATCGAATTTTTTTTCTCAAAACATGGATTATTTTTACACGATTCTTAATTATTTAAAATATGTATATATGTGTACATTCAAAACAATTTTCAATAAATTTAACCATTATAGGTGCTGATCTGAAATATTTAAGCATTAGAAATATAATAGAATTGCATATAAAATTAAATATTATATTATAATTCTGGAAAGTCATGGTATAAAAGTATGTATATGATAAAAATAAAAATATACTTACGTGTTTCATAATATCAACATCATAAGAAAAGCTATTTCGCCAATATCCGGCAATCAATTGATATCGATTTTTTTTTTATCTCAAAACATGGATTATTTAACAAATTCATAATAATTTTTACAGGTTTTATTATTTTAGAGAATGAACAAGTTTTTTTGCTGCAGCATTATGTACTCCATTTATGAGAGAATAGTTTTTGGTGAAATTTTAGAATATTGGTTACAGAAATTACAGATTATTTTTCCAGATTTTTAAAATATTAATTCTTAAAACTGTCCACCATACTTGTATATATAAATGTATCTATAGGTATATGCAGATTCTATTTCTTGATAAGACTTTAAACATTGATAATTTTTACAGTGAAATATACATTAAGTATTATAAAATTAAAATTAAGTAAACTTTAAAAAAATTCTTGATAAAGAGTTCTTATATGCAGATGAATTGGCTTCATTTGTAAAACTCCTTGCCATATTTTTTTAAATGATGGGCAAGAATTTAGCACATATTAATGAGCATATATTTATTTTATGCTCGTTTAAGTCACATTCCCATAAAGGGTTTTTTAGTAGTCTCGGATATATCAATTCATAAATAGTTTTGACGATCGAAACGCGAAGATAAGGAAATTCTCCATTAGTCATGTTGGGTAATAGCGCCACCTACGTTTCTCCGGGGAGATAATAATATATTTATTTTATGCTCGTTTAAGTCACATTCCCATAAAGGGTTTTTTATTAGTCTCGGGTATATCAATTCATAAATAGTTTTGACGATCGAAACGCGAAGATAAAGAAATTCTCCATTAGTCATGTTGGGTAATAGCGCCACCTACGTTTCTCCGGGGAGATAATAATATATTTATTTTATGCTCGTTTAAGTCACATTCCCATAAAGGGTTTTTTATTAGTCTCGGATATATCAATTCATAAATAGTTTTGACGATCGAAACGCGAAGACAAGGAAATTCTCCATTAGTCATTGTGGGTAATAGCGCCACCTACGTTCCTCCGGGGAGTAACTCTGATTCCTCTTGAATATGACATTTTGTTACGGCCGTATAAGGGGAAGGAGAAATATCGAGTGATGCCGTGAAAGTATGGTTGATCTGTAACCTCGTGAGACCTGAAGTTAAAATAACACTACAAATACACATTCGTTGCTTTTGCACAAACAAAATGACACCATAGTTGGCAGGTATGGAGTATGGTTGATCTATAACCGCTAGAGACCTGAAGTTAAAATAACAGTACAAATACACATCCATTGCTTTTGCACAAACAAAATGACAGCATAGTTGGCAGGTATGGCAGGTATGGAGTATGGTTGATCTATAACCTCTTGAGACCTGAAGTTAAAATAAAAGTACAAATGCACATCCATTGCTATTGCACAAACAAAATGACACCATAGATGACAGAAAGAGCCCCTTTTCTAAAGGGCTTTTCTCTTTTCTCTTTCTTTTTTCTATTTTTCAACTTTAGGGGTCTTGTAATGTTGGTTCCATAATATGGATCTAAAATTACCAGTCCCCTTAAAATATACCTAAATTCACACAATAACAAATTGAAGGGCTTTAAACAAGAGAAAGGTTTTAAATTGAATAATTATAAACATTTCTAGTTTCCTTGGCCACGCTATCTTTAGGACATTTTGCAAACTCAGATGAAAATAACATTTATTTTATAATAAGCAGCAATAAGCATCAGT
Organism: Maratus michaelseni; assembly: GCA_963931845.1. Taxonomy (NCBI): domain Eukaryota; kingdom Metazoa; phylum Arthropoda; class Arachnida; order Araneae; family Salticidae; genus Maratus; species Maratus michaelseni. The sequence continues at coordinate 150,335,355 of OZ007597.1, read as the reverse complement.
TCTGCCATTTATTGGTTTTAGTCCAAAGCTAAAAACATTTAGCTATGTAGAAGTAGTGTAAAAATGTAAAAAAAATCGAACGGTTAGGTTTTTATGAGGAAAATAATAGAGGCTCACAGATGTATACCTCAAGTCTGAAGAGGTTAAAAAGTTGTGTAAAAATTTTAGTTAGATTTATTCTGTTGAGCTGATTCATATATCAGACTTTTCATATATCATGCTATGATCAATAAGGTTAACTGGATGAATTAGGTCCTCCAGATTCGACCAAAATGGCTCAGTTGGTAGAGACACCATGGCAGCTTCAGCCAGGAGATCCCAGGTTCGAATCCTGGCACGGACATTTTTCGTCCATGTTGGAAAATTACAACTCATATGATTTCTTTACCAATTTGAATAATTGTGTCAAAATTAATCTAGTGTAATCACGTTTCCAGCGTTTACTGAGGTTTCAAATTACCTGCGATTTATACTGTTGAGCTTATTCAGATATCAGACCAGATGCTATGATCAATAAGGTTAACTGGATGAATTAGGTCCTCCAGATTCGACAGGTATGGCTCAGTTGGTAGAGCATGGCAGCTTCAGCCAAGAGATCCCAGGTTCGAATCCTGGCTGGAGCATTTTTTGGCCAGTTGGAAAATTAGAACTCATATGATTTCTTTACCAATTTGAATATTTGTGTCAAAATTAATCTAGTGTAATCACGTATCCAGCGTTTACTGGAGTTTCAAATTACCTGCGATTTATTCTGTTGAGCTGATTCAGATATCAGATCCGATGCTATGATCAATAAGGTTAACTGGATGAATTAGGTCCTCCAGATTCGACCGGGATAGGTCAGTTGGTAGAGCCACCATGGCAGCTTCAGCCGGAAGATCCCAGGTTCGAATCCTGGCCCGGACATATTTCGTCCGTGTTGGAAAATTACAGCTAATATGATTTCTTTACCAATTTGAATAATTGTGTCAAAATTAATCTTGCATGATGTTTGGGTTTGTGGGTACGTTGTTGAAAAAAAAAGGAGGGAGGGGGACCTCACTCTTAAATAGAACTCGTACGAGCCGCTTACATATCTGGTCCGTAATCGCTCTGAAAAGTGTGAAAGGAGTACATTTATGACTTGTCATGGTTAACATTGTCACAAATCTTGGTATAGTTTAATATCAGTAGGAACGTCGCAGCAACGTAAATTACTTATTTTCTATACGGGTAATGATAATTTTCTTTTTAGGAAAAAAGGGAGTATTTAATGTTGATCTGAGAAAAATTAAGGCATTACTTGTCATACGATGACATTTGCAAGCTAATGTTAAACCATGGAATAAAGAGGAATTGACATGTCTTCAAAATGGTGAGGATTCAACTATAACCGGTTCCGCAGAGCTTGATTATCGACGGGGCAAACTTCCACCTATAAATTTGAATAGAAATTTCCTCCTTGCTTTATTCATGCAAAATGTTTGTCATACTGAAGGTAAAAATAATCTATTCGTCTTTACTGGTGGAAGTTTGCCCCGACCATATTCAGGCCCTGCAGTTTCACAATATTGTGACTACCTGAACCAAGTCCCACTGTCAATGTCAGTGAATTTGATTACCGTCGGTGCAAACTTCCAACAGTAAATTTGAGTAGAAATTTTCCCCTTATTTAAAAGCCTTATTCATGTATAATATCTGTCATAAATAAGGCAAAAATATCTATTCGTTTTTGTTGGAAGAAGTTTATTAGGCGATGTTATCCGATGTAAACAAACAACAGTCGCCATCTTGTGACTACATGCTCAGAGGTACTTCACTCACAATCGGTAGACACTACACTGTATATCTCCTCTTCTTTATTCATAGCTCCAAGCGTTATTTACAAATTTATCGTTTGCATTTCATTATTTTTAAATGTTTCTTTTCGAACAGAACAGTGGTTCCCAACCTTCTGTGGTCCACTCCCCATCAAAGCATTTCTAAAATCCTGATTGCCTCCCTCACTCCCTTAGTAACATATTACTCTTATTATTTAAAAATTGAATTCTTAGTCACATGGCGGAATCCTAAAAGAGAATTAATCCTCTGACTGCTTCATTTTTTTCTTTTTTCAAAATCCTTTCGACCAATATTAATCGACCAGTATCTTCTCTTATTATTACATACTAGCAAGCTACGCCCGCTACGCTGGTCAATTTCTCTTAACGCACCTTTAATCAAGTGAAATATTGACTTTGAATTTGACCTTGAATTTTAAAACCCTATGGATCTTTACTTGGAATGTCCTTCTGCATTTCTGAAAAAGATACGAACGCTATTGCGTTATTACATTTTTAATGTGTCAGACAAAATTTGGGCTGTTAAGGACAAATTAGGCCAATTCTTAATTTCCGTTGGATTCAAATTGGGTTTGAATGAAGTTACAATTTACAATACTTCAAATATAATGAAATTGATATGCCTTACTGAGGTGGACAAAAATATGGTACTCGTCGAGAATTAAATAAAAATCATGCACTCGCGACATCATAATTCACTTTTATATTTTAACAGAATAATACGGCTACTATAATTTGTGACTCGTGCTATAATCAGTATATATACGTCAGGACACAATGCTGTTATCATTATCTTTTTAAGCGTGAAGCTTTCGCTATGGTACTCCATTGTGAAATTTGGTAATTTTTGAAATTCAATATTTGAAAAATGGCATAATCAGTGGATTTGAAATTTATATCAAGAAAAATACAATTTTTTACCTTTCTAAAGCAGTTTGTCTAAGAATTTTCTGACAAATACTTTTCGAGCAATTAATTTTTTCAGTAACTTCAAATGTTTTATTTTCCGAGATTAATCTGTGGCAACGATTAGCGAAAATCCCAGTCGTCAGCAACGCATAGCTTTTTATTAAAGAGGATGTCAAATCATCATGTATTTGAAGAATGTAGTAAATTTATCATTTACATTTTCACCTTTTGACTATAGAATTTTTAAAAAAATTACTTCAAAAATTGTGTATTTTATAATTTTTTCTACAAATGTCTTGAACAGGGTGGTGCAAAATTTTAATCAGATTAACTATTGAAAACTAACGATTAAAAGTTTAATCATGACTAAAGATTGACGATAAAGTTCAATGGTCAATCTTTAGTCATGATTAAACTTTTAATCGTTAGTTTTCAATAGTTAATCTAATTAAAATTTTGCACCACTCTGGTCTTGAACGTGGAAATCGGCCAGAAGGTTTGCAATGTCGTTTTACCATTTGTTAGTTTACAAAACAGATAATATTTTATCACAATTTTTTTTTAAAACTCTATAAATACAATGAATTCATACATAATCATTCATATATATTATTTCTCCTGTCAACATCCCTTTTCCTCAGAAAATACGAAACGCAGAACGACGAATGCGATAGCATATGAAAGAATTTTGAACAGGCTTCTGATAAAGCACACTTAACATTTCGTTAAAACACGTTTTTGATTAAAATTTGCTGAAAATTAAAAATTAAATCGGCATTGTTTTCATAAAATAAATGAAAGGTTTTGCTCAAATTATTGTTGCCACAAAAATAAAATACCACATTATAGGATGCTCAGCGATTATTATAAAAAACGTCCGCACGGGTTTATTTTATATTTATGATTAAAAAGCGAAATTGAAATTGAAATGTTTAGATTTATATTTCTAAACCTCATGTTTTTCCCGAAGCGGATGACGTCATCTTCTAATGCAGTTAAAATACGATTGTTAATTTTTTTTTCTCGCGTGTGCCTTTTGCAATTTTGAATCAGCTTTTACTCTAACTATGATGGAATAATTTAGATGGTATTCTGGCTTGACTAAAAACTAAATGTTGTTTGCAGATATTTTTATCCTTACTTTTCCTTTAGAAGTTTAAACCTGCATCTTATAAATATTACATACCGATAAAAATGGTACTTTTCTATTATCCCGTCGACCACTTTTCATAACAAAAAACTATCGCCAAATTAACGGGAGAACGTTTTCATTGGAATATCAAAATAAATAAATAAATAAAATATAAGAATTTAAGAACACAATTGTTATTTTAATTAATGAAATAACTAATAAACCAGCAAAACATAATGAAAAATACACGCAAATGTCGAATTAAAAACCATTTGATGACGTAACAAACACGTATAATGCTTCTGATATCAAGTAAATGGGACTGCATATTTGGCGTTTAATCTTACAGTCTGGCGATAGTTTTTTGTTATGAAAAGTGGTCGACAGGATAATAGAGAAGTACCTAAAAAATATTAGATTTCAGTGCGAAATCCTCGCACGGGCCCTCTGGTAACATTTTATTTCTAGAACAGTTTTGTTGTTCTTTGCCAACTTATCTCATGTGAAACAAAAGAGTTCTGGTATCCTTTTTCATCTTCAAAAAATATCTTGAAGTGACTCTCACATTTGAAGTTAAATTTTAGTACTTCATTAAGAACAGGTTTCGGGTCTAAGATTTCTCCATGAATAACATAGTACACAAGAAGCATTTCTGGATTTTCATTTTTATGCGAGCTTTGCACTTTTCCACTATCGTCAATTGACCACTGTGTATAAACTGATTTTAAATTTTAAAATGTACATTTATATATTGTGTATGAGGCTTGTACGAGAGCCATACAAAATTTGCTATTCACGCATTTCTTTCTGTAATGCTCGTTTGGGATTTTATAATTTTTATACGGTTGGTAATACCTCGCTTAGATACTTTTTTTTTTTTTTTTTTTAAAGTTTAAATCTGTTCAAAACAGTCAGTTTTAATTATAGTTTTAAGTGGTTTTATGTGTAAAAGTGTTTTAATGTGAGATATTGTAAAGAGAATAGAAGTACAAGTCTCATTCAATAAATAATAACCGAAAAAATTCAAAAAAAAAAAAAAAAAAATTCTAAAATAGGATTATAGCCAAAGAAATTATAAAAGTTCTTAATTATAAAAAAAAAAAAAGTGTCGCATTAATATTATAAAATTTATCTTAGAATTATTCTGGTAACAGTTGAATTTTGAACTTTTCTATGGGAGATTTTAAAAAATGAAATAAAAAAAACTTTTTTTGTTATTTTATTTAAAAAGTCTGCACGTAATACTTTATTTTTAATATACAACATTAGTTTTTCAAAAACAAATAAATAAAATAAATAAATAATAATAAAAATGAATAAATAAATAAATAATAAAAATAAATAAATAAATAAAATAAATTAATAATAAAAATAAGTAAGTAAATAAAATAAAATAATAAAAATAAATAAGTAAATAAAATAAATAATAATAAAAATAAATAAAAATAAATGAATAATAACAAAATAAATAAATATAATAAATAAATAATAATAAATTAAATATATAAAATAAATAAAATAAATAATAATAATAAAAATAAATAAATAAATTATAATAAAAAGTAAATAAATAAATAAAACAAATAATAATAAAAAATAAAATAAATAAAACAAATAATAATAAACATAAATAAATAAATAAATAAAACAAATAATAATAAACATAAATAAATAAATAAATAAACTGACGGGGAGTGGTTTAATAACAAATGTGGCACTGCCTGCATAATTTCCGTCTCCACCGCCGATCGACGATTGGGACTTTAACGCTTTCTGATTATTTGTAAAATCAAACGCTTTTTAAGTCATTTCCGGTATTTTGGAGGACTATAAAGATTTAAGAAGATATGATATAAGAAATTAATATATATTATTAGATTATATAGAAATATTAGATTATATAGAGATTAGATTATTTAGAAATTAATTAGATTATATTACTATAATATTTATTATATTACAGTTATAAATTAATTAGATTATATAGAAATTAATAGATATTATGTAAGAAACCAAGTTCAACCAGAAATGACTTAAGAAGCGTTCGGTTTAACAACTAATCAGGAAGCGTTAAAGTCCCAATCGTCGATCGGCGGTGGACAGGGAAATTATGCGCACTTGCCTCTCTTAAAAATGAAATTGCTCTCCTGTGAGGCGCACGCCCCACGTTGGGAACCACTGTCATAGAATATCTGAGGTCGATGTATAACGTCGAGTTTTGTTCTTTATCGATTTTGATTGTAGTTTCACTCTAAGGACACTTTAATTTCGGAAACAAGTTGTTGGTTTAAGAATAAATAAAGAATTAAAGAGAAAAATACTTATTATATTGGATGTTATCAATAATATAGAATGTATATAGGGGGCGCTGTAGTTCCGCAGTATCCCTCACTGATTGAAACAGTCTTAAGACTCTACACTCGCAGCATGCGACATTCACAAGCTAATGTGTTAAAGCAATTAGAAGCATTCTCTATAAATTTCTCGTTTGCATTTCAATGTTTTTAATGATTCTTTTTACACTGTAAAAAGAGACAAAAATGTTTTTTAATCTATGAAAATATAATATAATCAAGAACGAAAATATAAACCTCTTCCGAGTTACCCATGATTCTTTATCAGTAGAAATGTTAGAAACCAATATATTTTTCAGATTTAAAGAAGCATTTATAAAACAAAGTTTCTTTTGCTGCCACTAATTTTCGGAAACGTTTCGGAGTACTTGTTATAGCATATTAATCAGTTTTCTCAAACCGGAATATAGGTTTTTAGGATGCTCAATTAAACATTTTCAGCTGCGTAATTGAATTTATACATCCGAGAGTAACAAAATAATATTGGTACTTCTCCATTATCCTGTCGTCCACTTTTCATAACAAAAAACTATCGCCAAATTGTAATGCCAAAATCGCCAAATTGTAATAAAGAAATGGAAAAATCTTGCCATTGGAATATCAAAATAAATAAATAATAAATAAATACAAGAAATTCGGAAAAGCCACACTGATCAAAGTGTCAACTATCAGTAAGTTTGAACAAAAAACAATTACAATATATTAATAAAAACAGAAAAAAGAACAATCTTGGATATTTATTTATTTACATTATTTTTCTTAATTATTCCTAACGGCTTGTAAAATGTTTGTGACGTCAGTTGAAACAGATCTATTGCAGTAACTATGCATCGCAGCATTTTTCCAATGCTTTTTCTCCTCCAATATCATGGCGCTGCCGTTTAAGGACGCAATTGTTATTTTAATCAACGAAATTACTAATAAATCAGTAAAACATAATGAAAAATACAGGTAAATGTCGAACTAAAAATCACTTGATGACATAACAAACATGTGTAATGCTTCTGACGTCAAGTGTATGGGACTGCATTTTTGACGTTAAATCCTATAGTTTGGCAATAGGTTTTTGTTATGAAAAGTGGTCGACGGGATAATGGAAAAGTAACATAATATTAATATTAACGTTAATGCTGTTGTTTTATCATGTTTGTCTGTAAAATATGTTTGTTGAACGTGAAAATATTTACTTGAGAATGTACAGCATCCTAAAAACCTATATTCCGGGTTGAGAAAACGGATTAATACACTATAAAAACTATTGCGAAACGTTTCCGAAAATCCGTGGCAGCAAAAGAATCTTTTATATATATATATATAATAATGCTTCTTTAAATCTCGAAAATATATTGATTTCCGAAGTTTATAACGGTAAAGAACCCTTTTCGAAATTGTGGGTAACTCGGAAGAGGTTTATTGTATGCTTTCATTCGTGGTTATACAAAGGACGTTCCATAAAAACTGAGAGTAAAGTCATAAAAAATCAAGAAATATATTTACAGCAAAAAATGCATCATTCTTTTTCAAAATACCTTCCCTCAGATGACATGCAACGCTCCCATCGTTCACCCCACTTCTCAAAAGAAGTAGAAAAGCCTTTTTCTGGAAGCTGCTTCAAAGAATTTTGCACTGCTGAAATAATTTCAGAATCTGTATTAAATTTTCTGCCATGGAGCTTCTCTTTCAACTTTGGAAACAGCAAGAAATCGCATGGAGCGAGATCTGGATTGTAAGGGGGATGTGGCATGATTTTAATATTGCATTTACTAAGCTATTGCTGAACAGAAGTAGCGACATGCGGGCAAGCATTATCGTCATGTAATGTCCAATTCCCTACCAGTCCATAACGCTTTCTCGATATGTGCTGTTGCAAATTATCAAAACTGAAACATAATATTCACCATTCACATTAGTTTTTGGAAGCACAGCATTCTGATAGATTACACCTTTTTTGATCAAAGAAAATAATCATCATGACCTTATTTGCAGATTTGGTTTGTTGGATTTTTTTCGGAGGCAGAGAATTAGTGTGTTTCCATACACTTGTTGCAGACTTGATAAGTTTCAAAATAATGCACCCAAGTTTCATCACCTATTATTACAGTCTTTAGGAAATTCGGATAATTTTGAAGCATCTGTTTCCACTCACAACAGTGGTGAATTCTTGTTTGAATTTGTTCTTTAGTATGGTGATGAGGGACCCATCTGGAACAAACATGGCGAAGCTGTAAATTGTTGCGTAGGATGCAAAATATCGACGTTTTCGAAATGTTAGTTGATGCCGCTATCTCCTCACATGTCATTCGCCGATTTTCTTGCAAGATTGCCCACACAGTGTTAGCATTTCGATCATTCACAACAGCACTTTCTGGTCGGCCAGGCTTAGGAGCCAGTTCTGTAGACAAACGTCCTTTTTTTAAAAAATCACCAGGCCATCTAGAAATCGTAGAAAGACCAAAACATTTGTCTTTGTAAGCGTATTTCATTTACTTAACTGTTGTTTCTGGAGCTGTTTTGTCCAAATGATAGCAAAATTTTATGTCACAACGCATTTCGATTTTTAACTCTGAATCACTCACCTCCATTTCTGTAGGGCAAATAAAAACAGTTCTTTAAACGAGCACGAAACTAGGAAAATAAAATCGCCTGTTTCGTTTAGAATATTTACAAACATGCAGTTAACAGTTTGAAAAAATCGCCTGCAGTTTTATTTTTTAATTTCGCAGTGTTGCCACTACGTAACAAAATAACTTTCAGTTTTTAAGGAATGCCCTTTGTATTATATATTCCTAAAGAAACATCACGCCTTTTTTTTACAGTGTAAGATATCCGAGGTTGAAAGTTCTTGTTGTAATTCTTAAAAATATACCAAATTTTGATGGTATCTATTTTGCAAGACTATAAAAGAAACAATACCTCGATCCTCAACGGTTCCAAAATTGAAAGTGTCTTCACAATAAAGCTACAAAAAAAAAATCTCACGTTAGCGTTCGATTTTAGATGGCCTGTGCAAAAAGAATCGTTTAAAATATTGTAATGCAAACGAGAAATTTGTAGAAAATGCTCCCACTGGTTTAACATTAGCCAATGAATGTGGGATACTGCGAGTGTAGTATTGTTGCCAACTTTTACTCTTTTCTGTTACCACAAATTTTTAGTGGAAATTTTTGACTTATTAATAGCAGAAATCTGCGATTAAATAAAGCAAAAAATTCTTTTGAAAATTAGTAAAAGTTGGCAGCTATAGCGAAGAATCCTAAGACATTTCACTGTATTATCACACCTTTAACCATTCGTTTTAATTCTGAAATTTCGCCTTGTGAAGTCGATTTCGGCATGACTTTCTGGAAAAAGAAATTTTTATTTGGAATTAAATTATTGAAATGCAAACGAGAAATTTGTAGAAAAAGCTTTCATTGGTTTAACATTAACCAGTGAATGTCAAATGACACAGGTGTAGTCAACTTTTATGCTTTTATGTTACCACTAATTTTTGATGAAAATTTTTGACTTACTTAATCGCAGAAATCTACGATTAAATAAATCAAAAAATACTATTGAAAATTAGTAAAAGTTGGCAATTGTGTTTCAGGCTTTTAAGACGTTTCACTGAATTATCACACTTTTAATCATTCATTTTAATTAATGATATCTCACTTCGTGGAGTCGATTTCGGCATGACTTCCCGATACAAAAATAAATATATATTGCTATTGAAATGCAAACGAGAAATTTGTAAAAAATACTTTCATTGGTTAAACGTTAGCTATTGAATGTCGGACCCTGTGAGTGTAGCATATCTACCAATTTTAACGCTTTTCTGTTACAGATTGGAGCAGCATGTCCCTAAAGGGATTTTGCGACATGATACAAGCAACCAACCTGTTACCGCTAATTTTTAATGGAAATTTTTGATTTAGTTAATCGCAGAAATCTGCGATTAAATAAAGAAAAAAAATTCTTTTGTAATTTATTGAAAGTCGGCATTTATGGTGTAAGGCTCTTAAGACGTTTCACTGTATTATCACGCTTTTAATCATTCATTTTAATTATTGAAATCTCATTTCGTGAAGTCGATTTAGGCATAACTTCCTGATACTAGAAATTGTTATTGAAATGCAATTATTGAAATGCAAACGAGAAATTTGTAGAAAAGGCTTTCACTGTTTTAAGATTAGCCAGTGAATGTCAAACGCTACGGCTGCTGCATAGCTGCCAACTTTTACGCTTTTCTGTTACCACTAATTTTTAATATAAATTTTTGACTTACTTAATCGCTAAAATCTGCTATTAAATAAAGCAAAAATTACTATCGAAAATAAGTAAAAGTTGGCAGCTGTGGTGCAGGTTCTAAAGACGTTTCACTGTATTGTCACACTGTTAATCATTCATTTTAATTATTGAAATCTCACTTCTTGAAGTAGACTTCTGCATGACTTCCTGCTACAAGAAATTATTATTGAAATGCAAACGAGAAACTTGTTGAAAATACTTCCACTGGTTTAAAATTAGCTGGTGAATGTGAGTTCCTGTGCGTGTAGCATAGCTGCAAACTTTTACGCTTTTCTGTTTACCACAAATATTTAATGGAAATTTTTGACTTACTTAATCGCAGAAACCTGTAATTAAATAAAGCCAAAATTACTACTGAAAATTAGTAAAAGTTGTCAGCTATGGTGAAGAATCCTAAGACATTTCACTGTATTATCACATCTTTAATCATTCACTTTAATTATTGAAATCTCACCTCGTGAAGTTGATTTCGGCATGACTTCCTGATACAAGAAACAATTGAATTTATCTGGTCACCTTAAATCTGGTTAAGAAGGGCTTTGAAAGGATTCTCCCAGCTTTATATTGAAGACTTCGTTGAAACCGGATTCCTTATCAAGGGCAGCTGCTTTGTTATTTCTTTTCGACAGACCGTTGGGCCGATAATTTGCCTTATCATCGGTCCACAATCAGCGCTAACGCCCTTAGCTTAACTTCTGAGCAAATAAAAATCATCTTTCTGTATGCATAAGTTTCTGCTAACGAAAAAAAAGCGATGAAAATATAATCTGTAGATAACGTTTACATAGAATGAGTTTCACTGTACTGATGAAAGAGATCCACAGATGTTTTATGAGTATAGTTATGTCCATCCAGGCTGTATCCCTAGTAGAGGCTTGCATGGATCAGGTTGTACCCGATCCGAACTCGGAAATTTTGTTTAAAGTCAAACCAAAACCCGATATGAACGCGATAAAAAAAATTCGTGAACCCGAAGCCCAACAAAAAAAATTCGTCAACCCGAAACCCGACAAAGAATTTCGTCAACCCGAAACCCGATAAAAAAAATCGTCAAAAACGAAACCCGACACAGAGTCCATCAAAACAATTTCGTCAACCCGAAACCCGACCCCGAGCCCAACAAAAAAATTTCATAAACCCGAAACCCGACCCCGAGCCCAACAAAAAAATTTCATAAACCCGATACCCGACACCGAGCCCAACAAAAAAAAAATTCGTCAACCCGAAACCCGACACGATCGCCCAAACCCGACTCGAGTCCGAGAAGAAAATTTCGTCATACCGAAACCCGATAAAAAAAATCGTCAAAAACGAAACCCGACACAGAGTCCATCAAAACAATTTCGTCAACCCGAAACCCGACCCCGAGCCCAACAAAAAAATTTCATAAACCCGAAACCCGACCCCGAGCCCAACAAAAAAATTTCATAAACCCGATACCCGACACCGAGCCCAACAAAAAAAAAATTCGTCAACCCGAAACCCGACACGAGCGCCCAAAAAATTTCGTCAACCCGAAACCCGACTCGAGTCCGAGAAGAAAATTTCGTCATACCGAAACCCGACCCGAGCCCGTCAAAACATTTTGTCGATCCGAACCAGACATACTTCAACACGAAACCGATCTGAACACGAAATATTCAAACCTGAACTCGTCCTGAACTCGAAGTGGAAGAAAATTGAACTTATTTTAATGCACTTATGAAAAAATAGTCTATGTCTCTACTATCAATTGTATCTTTTATGTATAAAAATGAATATATATACCCTCCTTAATATTAATATATATAGTTTTTCTCAATTGAAAAATATGCAAGATTTTTATTGAAAAATCGGGTCAAGAAAGAATCAAAACTCAACCCGAACCCAAACATTTAAAGACAACCCGACCTGCAACGAAAAAAATTAGCATCAACCCAACCCGACCTGAAATGCGGATCTGGTTGAGATCGGGTAAAATCGGGTTACCTGACCCGATGCAATTTCGAATGGAGATTAAATTCTGTAATGATCCTTTGAATTCTGTGATTAAATACGACGAAGAAAACGTATCGAAAATACTGGTATTAAAACGGAAGGGCATTTTATTTTTCTCAAATTTTAAGCTGAAATTATGCACAATTACATACGGTATTTAACGCAATGTTTGTTTCTAAGTAGAGTTTCAAAAAACTGGTTTATTCCCAGGTTTATTTCCAATAGACCCGGTTTATTCCCAGGTTTATTTCCGACAGACCCAGTTTGTTCCCAGGTTTATTCCCAAAAGACCTGTTTTATTCCAAAAAACCAAGTTTATTCCCAAAACATCCGGTTTATTCCAAAAAACCAAGTTTATTCCCAAAACATCCGGTTTATTCCCAGGGTTAAACCGGGTTTTTTCTAGTCTTTGCAACGCTATTTCTAAGGCTGATAAAGAAAAGATGGGGTAAACTTTAAGAAGTGGTAGAGCACACAACAGCAAACAATTTTTTAATGATAAATCAGGGTCACAATCCATTTTTCAGTAAAAAACACAGCGTATCTTACTACAAGCCGAACAGGAATTTTCGTTCATAACTATAACAATAATGAAGATATTCTAACAATATTTTAAACAGAATAACTTCGCTTTGAGTGAAATGTGATGACAGCATGATAAAATATGGAAATGGCCGCACTATTTGCATCCAAACAATCTCAGTAAGCGCCTAGCAAGACTCTCCATAATTCGGAAACTAGCTGATTGTACTGTACATAGCGTGTCATTCAAGGAATTGCAGTGTATTTTCAGAACTTCTTATGATAGTACAGGTAAAATAAGATCTTTCAGAGACAACTACCTGATGGCCATTCAACACAATTTGGGAAGAACTTCGTTTTACCCCTAGAAATGAAGATATGATGAGTCCCCCCAAAAGAAAGTTGTTTTACCATGTTTTGGGAGTGTTATCGAATCTTCATTTCTAGCTCCAAAACGAAGTTCTTCCCAAATTTTACATGAATGCCCACCAGTTGCCATCTATTATTCATTTTTTCCTCTATTTTACATGTACTATGTATGATGTTACCACAATTCACGCAAAGAAAAGTTAATCTGTTTAAATTTTCGATAAAATAACTTCTTTATTGCTATGTCATGAATGAAAATTCATGTTCGGTTTGGAGTGAGATAACCTGTGACTGAAAAAGGAGATAAAAAAAGTTTAACTAAAAAAGTGAATTGTGACGCTCATTTCAAATACATTAATTGTTTGTTATGGTCTGTATTGACACCTCTAGCTTGTCTAATCTGTTTTGAATCCTCCTGCAATTTTAACCCCCTCCCCCCCCCTAAATTGTTAGCTGAAGACAAAACCGTTTATTTTCATTACGGACGATAAGCAAAGCACTGACTGAAAGCTAAAATAACATCTGCCATTGATAATTTTGGAAGTATCAGATAATGAAGGATATCTGATAAAATATTATCTTTCAAAATAAACAGGCTTTATAATGAAAATATATATATATGTATAGTATTTCATTTTAAAGTTCACTGAATGGACTTTTAGCTTATAAAAATTTGATGTCAAAAACAAATTTTTGTTGTACAACGCGATTAGCTTGCATATTTTTCTGTTCATTAGGAAAATTTTTAAAAAGATTTTAATATAATTCTGCTATTATATGGAATAGTTAAAACAACGGAATTATATTTTTTCATAGATTTTTGGATGCTAGACATGAAAATAACAGTAAAATACCCAATAACTTTGATAATTTGGCGCGATGCTTGTTTGTAATATTACTTAAACATTGCTGAAAGTTTTAACTTAACCCCTTAATTCTCGCTCCCATCAATACCACGGGCTGAGGTGTCGTTCGTTATTTCTCGTGCTCGTCATATTTCCGGGCTCAAGATTTAACTGCTGGAAAAAAAAAAAAAACATCTCAAACCTGGAAGTAACAGATAATGAATGATATCTGATAAAATATTTTTGCAAAATAAACAGGCTTTATATTGAAACAAAAATATGTACAGTACTTTATTTTAAAGTTCACTGAATGGACTTTTAGCTTGTAAAAGTTTGACATCGAAGACAATTTTTTCGCAGTACAAAACAGATAGCTTGCATAATTTTCTGTTTAAGTAAAATCCTTTCAAATATTTTAATATAATTCTGTTGAGATATGAAATAGTTATAACAACAGAATTAAACGTTGTTCATAGACGTTTGGGTGCTGGATATTAAAATAACAGTGAAATCCCCAATACTTTGATTAATTTGGCGCAATGCTTGTTTGTAATATTACTTAAATGCCGAAATTTTTAACTTAAGACCAGAGGTGCCAAGTTCCTACTAATCTTACTCTTCTCTTCTACTAATTCACTAATCCTCTAAAGATTAATGAGAGCTTGGCACCTCTGCTTAAGACAATACCATTTATTTTCATTACGCACAATAAACAAAGCATTGACTGAAAGCTAAAATAACATCTGCCACTGATATTTTGCAAATATCAGATAATGAATGATATCTGATAAAATATTATCTTTGTAAAATAAACAGTCTTTATATAGTGAAAAAAAAATATGTATAGTACTACATTTTAAAGTTCACTGAATGGACTTTTAGCTTATAAAAATTTGACATCGAAGACAAATTGTTTGTAGTACAAAACAGATATCTTCCATAATTTTTTGTTTTTTAAGAAAAATCTAATATCTAATACCCTGTATTAGTACAGGTCTAATATATTTGATAATGCATGTAGCAGAGCTGTACAAATAGTGCCCTGGAAGACATCTGAAGGAAAGCTAAGTGTTGAGGTCAGAACAAATAAAGAATCATTTGCTTGGTGACTACAGTTCTTTATTAAAAGTAAACTTGATCATTTAAAACTGTTAAAAACACTTTCAGATTTATTCAGAGCAAACGTGTGGATAAAACAGAGCTTCATCGTTAAAAAAATATCGTAGCTAAGCATAACATGACAGTTTAAAACGGAGTTTTGAAACAGTATTGAAATAAAACTAACTCATAATAACAACTTAAACTTTCTATTAATTTATAACCAAAACGTACTTAAAAACATTTTAAAATTAAATCAAACTACTATAAACTCAAGTTAATCCATTTACAAACATAACTAATTCAATTCAAAACTAAAAGAAACACGCTACAAGAACGAAGCGAAGCGAAGCTTCCGATTCAAAACGTTGAAAGCATTTATACTCTCCGAAATACGAAAAGAGGAGATTCCACTTTAGCAAAAGGGTATGTTCCGCAGCAGTCGATTACGGAACAACCAACGCCATCTATAATATGCTTTTAAATTACACGGCAGATTTTAAACATCGAAATTAGAACGAGAGCTATTAAACCAAAATAAGTTTTAAACCCAGTTTAGCAGTTTAGCCATAAGTGACAAGTAAAAACCGGCTGATTAGATAACAAAATCTCTAAAAATATTTTAAGATAAAATTGTTACACAATAGAATATTTAGAACAATCGAAATATGTTTTCTTCATAGATTTTGGAGTGCTTGATATTAAAATAACAGTAAAATCCCAATAACTTTGAATTATTTGGCGCAATGCTTTGAAGGGAACTTTGAAGGGAGGTGGGCTTTGAGACCTATAGCTACAAGGCTGTCGTCTCGAATGATCCACATACATTTATTTTTAATCACAGAAACACATACACGACTTCAACAATTACATAAATCTGGACGAGAAAGTACAAGGAAATTTTACAACACCAAGAGTTACATCCGAGAGCTCCACAAAGTGTGTGCAATGGAGCTGGCGGGAGTCGAACACCGCCGGCCTTGCTTCCTACGCTATGAAGCGATTAGCGGAGTGGTGCCTTAACCACTCGGCCACGGAGGCCCCGGCGCAATGCTTGTTTGTATTATAATATTATTTAAACCTTGCCGAAATTGTTAGCTGAAGACAAAACCGTTTTATTCTCATTACGGAGGATAAGCAAAGTATTGACTGAAAGCTAAAATAACATCTGCCACCGAAATTTTGCGAATATCAGATAATGAATGATATCAAATTGTTGGGCAGAAAAATACAGTTTAAATTAATTGCTGGTAGTTATAATTAATCCTGTCCAGCATGCACCTGATCCACCACAAAGTCATGTTGATAAAATTAGAGTACTTCCAAAAAATAAAATCGAGTGATCGTAAATAAGAATTCTGGCGATAGAATCCCGACTTACGTTACACACGGCCGGTTCATGACGTTTAAAACGTCACACGGAGCGCGACCTACGTTATACACGGCTGGCGAGGCTAACGAAAAAGACAGGTTACCGCGGTCCATTCCACTTATTTTTTTTTACAGACCACTAGAGTGACGTGATGCTCTTTTCGTACACCTGCATTGGTGCATTGGAGCATCACGTGACTCCCACGGTCTGTAAAAAAAGATACGCGTAAAGCGCCTCGGTAGCCTTTCTTTTTCGTTAGCCTCGCACGGCTGGTGCATGACATTTAAAGCGTCACATGGAGTGGATCATTTTCACACAGCGATTGGTGCAAAACAGTGGGGGCGCCGCTTTGCACCAATCACCGTGTAAAAATGATCCACTCCATGTGACGTTTTAAACGTCATGCACCGGCCGTGTATAACGTAGGTACAGCGCCTAACGAGGCTAACGAAAAAGACAGGCTACCGCGGTACATTCCACTTATCTTTTTTTACAGACCGCCAGAGTGACGTATTTCTCTTTTCGTACACCTGCATTGGTGGATTCGAGCATCACGTGACTTCCGCGGTCTGTAAAAAAAGATACGCGTAAAGCACCGCGGTAGCCTTTATTTTTCGTTAGCCTCGAGCGCCTAAGAATACATAGTGTGGAAACCGGCTATCGTTGTAATGGTTTAAAAAGTGCTAAAGAGTTGTAGCCTATAAATATGCAACGGTGCTCCTACGATAATATCAGGGCTACACTAGATACCGGGCTTGTTCATTTATTATCATGACGTCACAAAAGGTGGCTGGCCGCGACGAAAGACATACAGTGATTGGCACAAAACGATGGGCAGGTCGCTTTGTACCAATCGCTGGTTGCGGTCAGCCACTATTTGTGACGTTATGAGAGTGAATGAGCAAGCCCGGTATCTAGTGTTGCCTTGATAATATTCCGACCAGAGACAAAACAATGCATATCAAGTTTTTTAGCCATGCTTTCATAATTAAAAAAAACTTATAAAAATCATTAAGTCAGAGGAGAAAAGGATATAATTTAAGTATTTAAAATACTTACCACCAGCCGAAACATTCTAATACAATGTTTACGTTGAGAAGATGGCGCTGCGATCCTATCGTAATCTTTTCAGCAACGTTGTACATTTATTGGATTCAGTTTTTTAGTACTATTTTGTAGCAGATTTCTACACTATTTATTCTAGGTGCTGTAACGTAGGTCGCGTACGGAGTGGATCATCTTTACACGGTGATTGGTACAAAGCGTAGCGCCCATGGTTTAGTGCCAATCGCCGTGTAAAGATTATCCACTCCGCGTGACGTTTTAAAAGTCATGAACCGGCCGTGTATAAACAAGGCAACACTAGATACCGGGCTTGCTCATTCACTCTCAAAACGTCACAAATGGTGGCTGACCACGACCAGCGATTGGTCCAAAGCAACGCGCCCATCGTTTTGTGCCAATCGCTGTATGTCTTTCCTCCTAGTCAGCCACCTCGAGGCTAACGAAACAGACAGGCTACCGCGGTGCATTCCACTTATTTTTTTTTACAGACCGCTAGAGTGACGTGATGCTCTTTTCGTACACCTGCATTGGTGCATTCGAGCATCACGTGACTAAGGCGGTCTGTAAAAAAAGCTACGCTTAAAGCACCGCGGTAGCCTTTCTTTTTCGTTAGCCTCGCAGCCACCTTTTGTGACGTCATCATAATGAATGAGCAAGCCCGGTATGTAGTGTAGCCCTGGTATAACTTAGTCGCGATAGAGTGACGCGAGCTTAACATGTAACTTTAACAATGCTCACGTTAGGAGTTAAATGATTAATACGTTGTATGATTTCGATTGAATTCCATCGCGTTTGAATCTTTCGCCACAAAAAATACCAAGTAATTTAAACATTAAATAAATCCCTAGAAAACTCCTATAATTAAAATGGCGAGAATTAAAGTAAAATAAAATTATCTGCAAAAGAAAATACCTAAATAATTAACTTATTTAAAACAATACACATTCATGATGATAGAATAAACACAAGATAAATTAATTAAATTTGTTTATTTGTTTATCGAGAACATACATCTGACTTGTGTGCTTGACATCAAGCTTAATTAAATTAAAAGTTTATTTACAAAATGAACATTACTATTTACAAACAATTAAATGAATTAAAATAAGAAAAGTACAGGAAGAGAGACTACTTTCTTTTTCAATTAAGGTCAGCACATCGCTGATAATGCATTCTTTATTTTTAATTTTATATTCCATATATTTAAAATATGTCATATTGACATAGCATAATTTATTCATATTAAATTATATTTCAAGTATCTATAACCAATATTACTTTTAATATGATTCTTGAATCATATACATAAATTCCATAATTTATACTTTAAAAAAATGGATAATTTTGGTGCGACCCTATTCAAGTATATACCGGGTGAACCAAAAGTTCGTTAAAACTTTAACAATTCACAAAAAAGGAAGAAATTATGATAAAGAAGTGCGGTTTGCAAGCTCACAAGGTAGTCGGATTTTTTTTTTTTTTTTTTTTTTTTTTTTTTAAGCAAAAAATTTTTTAGTTGAAAAAGTCACTTGTAGATGGCGCTAACATGCAAAAGATTCAGCAGAATTATGCAAATTAATTTTGCCATAAAAGACCGGGATACACGAGGATTTCTCATTCGCTTTCAGAATGTTATCATCGAGCGTTGTTGGTGAAGCTGTTCTATTTTGAACGGAGAGTCAGCAACTGTTGCGTTGCGAAAATTTCGCATGGCGAAAGAGCTGGAAGCGAAGAATGTGGTCTGGAGGTCATGTTGAGCAATTGTTATTGCAGGGATAAATGGATGGAGCGTACTGTTCATTGTGTTTCGAGTCGTCAGCGCCTTCTACCAGTGACATTTTTAACTAAAATTTTTTTGCTGCTAAAAAAAAATCCGACTACCTTGTCAGCCCTTTCTTGCAAACCACACTTCTTTATCATAATTTCTTTCTTTTTTATGGATTTTTAAAGTTTTAACGAACTTTTGGTTCATTCGGTACATAAAAAAATAATACACAATTAATACTTAATTAATACTTAACGGAACCTACTTAAGAGAAATACCTTGATAATACATGGTTGTCGAGTAGCTGCAGAGATTGACATCAGAAATCTACAGGCTAGAGGATCGCACTCATTAATCAGGCGTACGGCATCAGATGATTAAATCATTATAAAAATAATTATTCTCTTGAGCGTGACATAACTGTCACTTCTTATTTTAAATGGAGATAGACTCCAAACACCATATTTGCTAAGGACTTCAAAGTCCTGTTGACCAGTCCGATGACTTTTAGATTAGTTTAAGAATATACTCGGATAATATTTAGTACTAGATGATATAACACTAGGGAACTCAGGTGATACTGAATAGTTAAGGAACTGAGATGATACTGAATTAAAATTTTCAAAAATACTTACAATTTCTATTTGGTAATGGGAGTGACCAAAAATAATTATTCTGATTTTCATTGGTTTTTTGCTGCCATCCGATTAGACAGATTCCAATGGGCAGACACCCAACTCAGTATTTGATGGTTATTTTAACAATTGTAACTACAATTCTTGATTATAATATTACTTAAACCCCGCTAAATTTGGTTATTGAAGACAAAGTCGTTTGCCTCGGTTGTAAATAATCAGCCCATATACCATTCAAAAGCATTGTTCCTCCAAAAGTGAATTCTGTCATATCTAGACTCTATAGCTAAGAAAAATGATTTCCCATTTACATTATAGTTCTATGGAGAGTATAAAATATATATGAAACGTGTACTTAATATTATTCAAATTACATAAAAATTGATTAACGTGTAAAACAATAATCTATAAAATTTATTTCTGTAAGTAGTTTTATTTATACTTGCGTTAATTGTCTTTTAACCCTTTAACGGACATTGGTTTCCCCAGGAAACCACAAAATTTTAATTACGAAATTGAACAATGACAGCAAAATTTTAACAGGAACGTTTTCTATTTATTATATATGTGAAATATCGCTTTTTTACTATATATAAATAAATTTGTTTATAATTTCCGGTGTCAATTATTTATTTCAACATTTTAGCAATTGAATTGCTTTATCCGTTAAAGGGTTAAAAGATGTCGAAATCACTCAGACGACGAAAAGATGTGGAACGAAGAAAGTTAAATGCAGTTTGCCCACAATGCATTGGGATGAAATTAATTGTTTGGTTCTTTTAAAAATTACCTAATGGAGAACAGCTTTAAACAATGCTTTACCTATGAACAGAAAAATCAGGTTGCCGCTAATAACAAATTAAACTTTACTTCAGCCTCCTATATCCCCCCTCAAATTCATTCCGTTTTTTTTTTGTTTTACGATAACCTCGAAACTACGCCGTTAGTGTAATAATGAAAAAAATCTAAATCAGCAGCAATCGACAGAGCATAGTGAAACATGTTTTTTAACGCATAAATCATTTGCCGTCGTCTACCGGTTATCGAGATATAAAGTCTTAAAATTTGCTAATTTATTGATTTAATAGGATGGAAGGAGGAGTCATTACGTTTTCAACGTAACAACATCATCAAACATCAGTCACTTGTCCATTTACAGTTTAGTGCACCTCAATACTCCGACATGATTCGATATGCTTGTTACAAGTGTGGGTTAGTGCAGACTGAGCCAGTTCCATTTGAAACGCTCTGGCAATTTCGTTTTTCGCAGGCGGCGGATCACTGTAATAATTGTACTAGATTTAAGTTTATGAAATTTTCTTGGTGCCATTATTTCTTATGCTTGAATCATTTTTTGGTTAGTACCATATTTGTCAATAGCATTTCTTTGTGGGCTTCTTTCATTTTTATATTACTATATCTAAATATATTTTGTATTTTATATTAATCTGATTATTAAAATTTCTGAATCAGAACCACGCCTTTTCTCCCTAAATTAAACAAATAAATTAGCAAATTTTAAGACTTTATATCTCGATAACGAGGAGACGAGGGCAAATGGTTTATGCGATAAAAAATACATTTCATTATACTCTTTCGATAGCTTCTTACTTAGATTTTTTTCATTATTACACTGTGGCGTGGTTTCCTGGTAAGATGTAGTTTTATATCTCGGCGAACAAATTTAGGTACGTTGGAAGTGTAATAAGAATATTTGAAAATTTTAGGTATGTGGGGATGAAACAAATATTGTAATTGTGTTAGAAATAAGCTAACGAAGAACGTCTTGACAGTGCTCCACTTATGCAAAGATAGCTCAACTTGCCGCTGATAACAAAATTACAACAACTGCTTTTTCTGCTTCCATTGATTTCAGATTTTCGCTAAGATGCAGTTTTATTTGGCTAACAATATTTTATTCCTTGGAAGATGCATGAGAATACTTGAAAATTTTATGTATGTGGGATGAAAATAATTGTGTGACAATGTTAAAAATTAGCTAATTGTGAGCAGATTTAAACAATGCTCTACAAACATAAGTAACTTTTACTCCAGATGCTTTTTCTTTTTATATTGATTTCAGACTGTCGCTAGGATCCAGTTTTGTCTGGATGAGCAAATTTGATTTCTTGGAATCTGAATTATAATATTAGAAAATTTCATTTTTGTTGGTATGTGAGGGTGAAAATAATTTTATGATTGCGTTAAAAATCAGCTAAAGAAGAGCAGCTTTTAAACAATATTCTATTTTTGCACAGGAAATTCAACTTGTCGCTGATAACAAGTTAAATTTTACTTCAGCTGTCTTTTCTGTTCATATTAATTTCAGGTGTTTAATAAGATACAGTTTTTATTATCTGGACGAACAAGTTTTTTATTTTTTGGAAGTTAAATAAGAATATTTGAAAATTTTGTGTATTTTAGTAATTAACTAATTGAGAATAGCTTTAAGCAGTGATCTACTTAAGCACAGAAAATTCAGTTTGTCGCTGATAACAAAGTAACTTTAAATTTCAGATATTTCTTTATTTTTCTGTAGATTTCAGACTTTCGCTAAGATGCAGTTTTAACAGGACGAACAAATCTGATTTCTCAGAATCGGAATTAGAATATTAGAAAATTTCATGTTTGTTGGTATGTGAAGATGAAACTAATTTTATGATTGTGTTAGAAATCAGCTAATGAAGAGCAGCTTTTATACAATATTCTATTTATGCACAGGAAATTCAACTTGTCGCTGATAACAAGTTAAATTTTACTTCAGCTGTTTTTTCTGTTTTTATTAATTTCAGAATTTTGCTAAGATGCAGTTTTTATATTTGAGCGAACAATTTATTTATTTTTTGGAAGTTAAATAAGAATATTTGAAAATTTTGTGTATGCGTGGATGAAAAAAAATGTTGTGATTGTTTTAGTAATTAGCTAATTGAGAATAGTTTTAAGCAGTGATAGAAAATTCAGCTTATTTCTGATAACAAATCAACTTTAACTTCAGATGATTTTCATTTTTCTGTTGATTTCAGATTTTCGGTAAGATTCTACTTTATCTGGATGAAAAATTTTTGATTTCTCGGAATCGGAATTAGACTATTAGAAAATTTCCTGTTTGTTGGTATGTGAAGATGAAAATAATTTTATGATTGTGTTAGAAATCAGCTAATGAAGGCTTTTAAACAATATTCCATTTATGCACAGGAAATTCAACTTGTCGCTGATAACAAGTTAAATTTTACTTCAGCTGCTTTGTCTGTTTATATTAATTTCAGATTTCGCTAAGATGCAGTTTTTATATTTCGACAAACAAGTTTTTTAGTTTTTGGAAGTTAAATAAGAATATTTGAAAATTTTGTGTATGTGTGGATGAAGAAAATATGTTGCGATTGTTTTAGTAATTAGCTAATTGAGAATAGTTTTAACCCTTCTTTGCATGAGTTTTTCTTTTACAATTGTGTATTTTTATACATATATTAAATATTAGACACCAGAAATTTTAAGATAGATTTTTAACTTTGTTCAGCAACATAGTTCACGGGAAATTTATTCCATTAATATTTCTATATAAATATAGTGGTGGCGAAGAAGTTGATTTATTTATTAAAAATTAAATAAACAGTGATGGAAATTTACATCACTATGCAATTGCAATTAAGGGTTAAGCGGTGATAGAGCTTGTTTCTGATAACAAATTAACTTTAACTTCAGATGATTTTCATTTTTCTGTTGATTTCAGATTTTCGTTAAGATTCTACTTTATCTGGATGAACAATTTTTGATTTCTTGGAATACGAATGAGAATATTTGAAAATTTTATGTGTGTGGAGATGTGACGATAAAAATAATTTTGTGTTAGCGTTAGAAATTAGCTAGTGAAGAGCAGCATTTGAAGAATATTCTATATATGGACAGGAAATTCAACTTGACGCTGATAACACTTTTAACTTTACTCCAGCTGCTTTTTTTCTGTTTCCATTGATTTCAGATTTTCGTTAAGATGTAGTTTTATCTCGACGAAACATTTTCCCAGCTGCTTTTAATTCCTAAAAATATTTCAACCCCCTCCAAAATTACACACAACTGAACCCATACAACTGGCATGCATATCTACTATCGTAATTCAACATCTCTTGAAACAGCAAACTGTTGCCAAAACTTAGATGGAAAAAAAATCCAATATTTCGATTCGTCCATTGGTTGAATTAACATTATCAGCCGGGGACGATCAATTTCAACGCTTGCTATCTTAGCAAGCTATCTACGCGATTGCTATCTTCTTTTTCTTTCTTCTAATGGTTCTCTACTGCGAGCTTTATCTTTTAAATCCCTCTCAGCATTAAGGGGAAAGGGTTGCCGGAATCTCTGGCTATTTCCAGAGGTCGCCAACTGATTGCCAACTACGATAATGCGTAGAGAAGTAGTAGATTTAATTTTATAACTTATACACGCACGTACAAATTGTAACCTAAATAACGAATTGAGATC
Organism: Maratus michaelseni; assembly: GCA_963931845.1. Taxonomy (NCBI): domain Eukaryota; kingdom Metazoa; phylum Arthropoda; class Arachnida; order Araneae; family Salticidae; genus Maratus; species Maratus michaelseni. Next base: position 150,310,723 of record OZ007597.1, on the reverse strand, counting down.
TGACTATTTCAAATCTGGTTTTCATTTTTTTTTCTTTCGCACCGTTCGACTAGGCTAAGCTTTCTGAGAAATTTACGAATTCCTTTTCATTCCTATACCAGGGTGCGTACGGTGTTACCGCTTTTTTTAATAGAATTTTCCGTTTTATTTACCCGTAGTAAATACCGTATTTACTAGCATAATTTGTGATCGCCTGTAATTTACGCCCCATTACTTTTGTATGAAAATTTTGACCAAAAAATAAATATCCACATAATTTTCTCAATCCCTACTTTTGAAAGAACATTTCTGAAAAGATGTGATTAAAAATAGCCTATAATTTTCAGATGAATCATTTTGGGGAAAGTTTGAAATAATTAAATAGGATTTCACATTACTCTAACCACTAGTGTAGTAGATGGTATACGGTGGTACAGGGCCAAAACTAAGGGGAGGGGGTATGTGCCCTGGGCGTCAGAACGGTAGGCGGAGGTTGCGCCAAATATATATTTGTTCGTCGTTTGATACAAAAAAAATATATATGAAATGTGGGTGAAAATGTTTTGCAGCTGGAAAATTCAAAAGAAAAACTAAGCCAAGTGCATTAAAAATGACAGGTAGATAAAAAATTTTTTGAGATCGGGTGGCTGCCTGGGGCACTAAAAACTAAGAGGTAGAAAATATACAAATTTCCTTTTTTACTACAACTACTTTTTTTTACATCTAGATCCGGCCTTTGAGGAGGCGTATTGGTGGTGAGGGGGCGACTGCCCGGGTTACTAAACACTAGGACAGGGTTGGCGAACCTTTTTACGCCAACGTAGCAATTTTTTTCAAAAAACGTCTTATATGAGCGTGACGCACCAATTGCAAAAAAAAAAAAAAAAAAAAAAAAAAAAAAAAAAAATTGTATCGGAAAAATTACTTGAAAATTATTCATCACGATTTAAAAATATGGATAATAGTAGATAGTAGTTCACTGTAGTAATTATAGAACCAAATACATATTAGAAATTAATAAATAAAATATTCCGCGTTTAAATAAGCTTTCTGTTGTTGCATCTAGGGTGAAAAATAACTAACATCAGGGTCATACTCAGTTTTAATAGACTGCAAACTGAACGAAAGTTACCTGAATTAATATCAGGGTCATATACTTAGTTAATTTCAATATAATAAAAACTGAACTAGAGTTGCATAATAAATGCCTTATATTGTAGTTTTTTCCTTCTATATTAAAAAAAAGTAATCTGGAACTGAGCCAAAAACGAAATGGACCAATCAAATTCTGCGTAGATATTCCGGGTTATGCTCATAGCTTTTTTACTAGGGACTTTTTTGAGGAGCTATTACTTTTTTTCTAGCCATCCTACGGATTCGAAAATCATACCACCAGACGCGAAATATAACAAGCTTTCAGAAATTAAAAAAATTATCACGGTCGGACAATAAAAACTGAAAAAAAAAATCCTTAAAAATCGAGTAAAAAATATTTTATTGAAAAAGTCATTTTTTTATATTGTTGCCAATTTCTAAATAAACGCAAAGGATTATGTTTTATCTCAAATAAAAAATGTATTTGCGCGAGACTATTAAAAACAATAATGAAAGTTTAAATTAATAATTAAATGATCACGTGTTGAAAGCAGGAAATAAAGAAAATTACGTCATAAAAATTGTGTTTACACACGAATATTAAAAATAAAAAAGAATTAAAAGCATTATAACCTGATTACAGAAGATAGTCGCCGTTCGTGATATCATCATCATCATCATCATCTTTTTAAAACAGGATAGATTACCAGGTTTTAAGAGGCTGTGAAATCAGAACGGGGGTTGGAGAGCGTAGCGAGCAGGGGGCAGAGCCCCCTAGTTTTAATGAAAATAATAATTTGCAGATATTTAGAAAAATTGTTAAACATCTGCATTTTAAATTATAATATCTAATAATCTTTCCTTTTCAATAGTTTCGAAATATTGCCTTTGTTTATTAAATTTTTGTTCCTTTATTGAACTAGCTTATAGGGGCCTCCGTGGCCGAGTGGTTAAGACACTATTCCGCTAATCGCTTGTGAGCGTAGGAGTCAGGTCGGCGGGTTCGACTCCCGCCAGCTCCATTGCACACACTTTGTGGAGCTCCCGGATGTAACTCTCTGGTGTTGTAAATTTCCTTGTGGCTATCTCGTCCCTGTATATTGACGATGACTTATAAGCGGGCACTTGATGTCAAGCACACAAGTCAGATGTATGTTCTCCGAGGCTAGCGAAAAAGAAAGGCTACCGCGGTGCTTTACGCGTATCTTTTTTTACAGACCGCGGGAATCACATGAGGCTCGAATCCACCAATGCAGGTGTACGAAAAGAGCATCACGTCACTCTAGCGGTCTGTAAAAAAAGATAAGTGGAACGCACCGCGGTAGCCTGTCTTTTTCGTTAGCCTCGTATGTTCTCAATAAACAAACAAACAAAACAACTGGCTTATAATGTAATAAGCCGCAATTAAAATTCTCCAATTTCCAATTAATCGAAGTTCAAGATCTGCTCAGGTAAATTTTGGTATTTTGTCTAATCACAATGTATTTTGATTTAGAACCTCAATCAACGCTGTGCCAAAATTATTTTTTCACGTGCCAAACGTGGCACGCGTGCCATAGGTTCGCCGTCCCTGCACTAAGAGGTGGAAAATTCACAAAATAAAATACTTCGTAAAAGTTAATAGTTTTTTTGTTTGTTTGTTTGTTTTTGTTCTACGTCACTATTATAATTATGAAAATTAGCGTTAAGTTTAGGAAAGCATCTAGGCATATCAGTATATATTATTTAGAAGTGCAGTATAAGTGATAGTTCCATGAAACTGGCTGTTAGATAGCTCGCGAAAATATTTTACGGTATTGGAATTCATAGTTATACCTACGGAAAATCCTGGTTTTTCAGATCTTAAGACATTGTGACTCATATCACCATGACTTTAAACGCCTGCTCAATTGTAATGTAATACTGAAACTACAGTAAAATATGTGAAAATGAAATCTGTCTAGATGACGGAATCCTGTCTTAAGAGCCTACATCAGTCACGCGAAAAAACGCTCAAGCTAATGTTAAGTCTATGAGAAGATTCTAGCCCGATTTCTCGCTCGCATTTGAATATTTTTTGCATAGGATAGCTGAGGTCAATCTCCAACGTTGTTAGTTTTTACTTTTTCGATTTTTGTTCCAGTTATTTTATATAAGGGTACTTTCACTTTCAGAACCGGTTCCAACCGGTTCCAAATTAAAAAAATGTCCGCTTTTAAAAAACTGCAACAAAAATCGAAAGAGTAAAAACTAACAACGTTGGAGATTGACCTCAGCTATCCTATGCAAAAGAAAAGCATTTAAAAATATTAAAATGCGAACGAGAAATCGCGCTAGAACCTTCCCATACACTTAACATTAGCTTGAGCGTTTCTTCCCGTGACTAGTGTAGGCTCTTAAATGAAAAAAGTAAATAAACCCAACAGAAAGAATAGCACCAGTTATACATGACTAAGACGGAAATCTGTATAAAACAGAATTTTACCCGGCTTTTTTCGATTCCGGTTTCATGGGTTCTATGGAATAAATATTTGCCAAGGCTGATTACAGTTCAATATTACATATTTTATTATTACATATTTTTAATTTTTAAATAAGTCGGCTGTTAGACACTTAGTAAAATTATCTTTGTAAATTTACTTCGCGGCGGAGGGATTGGGAGGGGCAGGGGCAAAATCCATTTGTCCCCTAATGGAAAAAAAAAAACTAGTTTTGGCCGTGTTGTGGTACACGCCGTATACTTTCTGGATTTTTTTAAAGACACATGATATGGTGTTTGTCAAATAAAGCTGTAGCGTATACTCTTTAGTGCAGTGTTCATTCACCGGTGGTTCATGAACCAGCAGTGGTTCGCAAGAAAAATTTGGTGGTCTGTAGAAAAATCTTAACATTAATCGCATTTGTTTGTTTTAACATAAAAAATCCTATTAATGGCACAAAATATTCAAACATGTTAACATAAAAATGCATAAAAACATTATAACCATGATTAACATAAAAATGCATAAAAATACTGTAACTATGATTAACATAAAAATGCATAAAAATGTTGTAACCATGATTAACATAAAAATGCATAAAAACATTATAACCATGATTAACATAAAAATGCATAAAACATTATAACCATGATTAACATAAAAATACATTAAAAAAAAAACATTATGAACACAATTAACATAAAAATGCAATAAAAAAAATTAACAGTCCAAGAAGATCTTATATTTATAAAAAATTATGGCAGTGAAAAAAATAATGAAAATCCTGATAAAATTTTCGCAAGATATTTGTGCAAAAAATCATTTTCACCTGGCACACCAATTATATCTCAGTGAAGGAATTTCACGGTTTGAAATAAAAAAGACTCTGCGTTTTGCTATTACGTAATATAGGAGCCAAAAATGCATGAACTTATTTCAAACAAAGCTAACTTTAACATTTTCATTACGATTAAACAACACTTAACCTTTTGATTACGTGTCCGAAATATATGTCGTCCCAGCAACTATTTTTTTTTTATTCGATTTGCACCACCCTTTGAAAAAAATTATCGGCCATATATTTAGGACATTTTCAAGAGAAATCTACCGAAAAGAAAATTTTTTGTAAATTGTTGTACGAATGAATATAAAAATAGTCGCCATGCAATCTCGGAAACATACCGTGAATTTTATTCACGATTTATAAAAATATTTCGCTCTAGAATTTTTATTTAACACTATTTAATTCTTTTATTTACCTTATTTCTGTGTGATTTATTTTTTATTTATTTTACGAGGAAATTTTTGGTTCGAATCTTGAGCCATCTACCGTCTACCAGGCCCTGAAATTAGGATGACTGTTGTATTTCAAAATTGTGAAATGATGCGTCACAATTTTCGTAATTTCATGGCCTGGTAGAGAAGACAAGACAATAATCGATTGGCCTGAAAAACTTCCCCGTTAAATAGCAAGTAAAAAAGGAAATTTTGATGACTATTGTATTTCGAAATTGTAAACGTTATATTTTTCGCCCCACCCTATTATAAATGTATGTGTAAATTGTAACCTAGATAACGAAGGCAACCTAAATAACGAAATGAGCTGAAATCGAGGTATTTCAAACCAATGACTAATAGCAATCATTTTTAACACTTTCCAACGTAGTTGAAAAGTGTTTATGAATTCGGTTTGTCCGTGCTCTAACTCGCGTAAGTGTGTGTATTCGGACTGTCATGCAATTGAAATAGGTTATTTATGTTTTCTATGACATATTCGGCATTGAAAATGAAGTGTGTAGCACTAATAGCTTTTTTACAGGTACACTCAAAAGAATTCCGTTACATTACGGTCTATGGGGAAAATCATTTGCAGTTTATTTTGACTAGGTTACGCAATTTTAAACATATTGAAATTGATATATATCACTGAGACTTACTATAGAATATGGTGTGCATAGCACTTATAGGTCCTTTACAGGGACACTCAAAAAATTCCGTTACATTACGGTCTACGGAGAAAAATATTTTGCGGTTTATTTTAATAATGTTTCACTATTTCAAACATATTAAAATTGATATATATCACTCAGGTACATTACAAGAAGCTTACTGTAGAATATTTAGAGTATAGCATTCATCGTTCATGTACAGGCATACACAAAATAATTCGGTACTGTCTGTTAAAAAATAATTTCTGGGAAGTGCTTTTTCAATTGCTGAAAGTGTTTTTAAATTTAACTCATTTTTTTGTCTATTACTTGGTGTGTATAAATTCTGTAGATCATATACAGGGTAGCACAAAAGTTCTCGAGTACATTTCGTTTACTGACGGAAATTCCACAGAAGGGGAATTTTAAATCCTGCTACGCGTTTCCTAATTGAACTAAATTTTGGCATTCTATGTAGTATATATACAGAGCTATAGATCCTATACAGAGCCGCACAAAATAGTTAGGGTATTTTTCCGAATACTGTTGGTAATTCCTGAAATTGGTTTTTAAATATGTTATGCGTTTTCCAAATTGTTTACTTAGATATCATCTTTCACCTTATAAAACTGTAAAGATTTAAAAAATTACTTTGGAAGTGTTGGAAAGTGTTATATAATCTATGCTTGACACATGATTTTTCGTTTTTAAAGATGGGTTTTATTTTTTGGAATAGGGTTAATGAAAATGTGAAACTGTTATTTATAAATGTAGTTAATCAAAAATTTTTCCCACGGTAGGAAAAGTTTCACTTCTTGGTATATTAAAATAAATTAAGATTAGCAAGAAAGGAAAATCATGACGCAAGCATAGAATATGAAACACTTTCAAACACATTCAGAATTTTGTAAGAAAACTTCACCGTTTAATAAAGTAAAAGATGATGTCTAAGTAAACAAGGTCAAGGTCAAACCGGGCGGGGAGGCCTACCTTTCAGCTTAGGTGCAACTAGCCCCGCCCACTCTAAGTAATCAATTTGGAAAATAAAGACAATTTGGAAAATGCATAATACATTTGAAAACACAATTTCAACGATTACCATCTATAGTCGAAAAAAAATCTGAATTCTTTTGTGCAGCCCTGTATATGATCTATCTAATGTATACACTCCAAGTAATATGGAAAAAAATTGTTCCACTTAAAAACGCTTACCACAATTGAAAATGCACTTCCAGAAATTGTTGCTTATGGACGGTACTCGCTGTAACATAACTATTTTGTGTGTCCCTGTAAATGACCGATAAATGCTGTACACACCCTATTCTATAATAACCCTCTTGTAGTGGACCTCGTGACGTATATAAATTTCAATATGTTCAAATAGTTTAACATCATTAAAATATGCTGCAAATACTTTCCCCCCGTAGACCACACTGTTTTGAGTGCCCCTGTAAAGGAACTATAATGCTTGTGCACTTTTAATACCGATGATGATATGGTAAACCTCAAACACGTATATCAATTACATGACACTCTGACTACATTTACGCGAGACACGGGCAGACGGCCAGACAGACCGAATTCATAAACACTTTTCCACTAATGTTGGAACGTATTAAAAATGATATATTAAGAAAAAGAGAGAAAAAAAAGAAGCATATATGCATACGCAAACACTAAACTTGGTAGATTTTCCTTTCTTATTTGTACGATATGCAATCTATGATGTCTATATACTACTAGTACTAAGAGATATGTTCGGGGTCTTTCTTTCGAAGCCCGAGGCAATATTTAAAAAATATATATTACTTGAGATTTTCTGATATTTTTGTATTATCGTCAAAATCGGTATTATTATTTTACTTTTTTCCTTTTCTTTTTACTGAAGCACGCAATTCCCAGAATTTGAAGAGCATGATTCAAATGTCATCTTTTGAACTGAGAAGCCGTCTAATCGTCACGTCACATGCCTGTCCTAAAACGTTCAAAAAACGTTTTGAAGTGGCGTGCAATCATCCCGTTCGTTCCAGTGAGTAATTTTAATGTTTAGGGAAGCAAGAAATAGCACGCGCATCTCGCGATGATGAGTTAACCTTCAACAATGTAACTAAATTATTTGAAACCGTTTTTTTTTTTTTTTTTTTTTTTTTTTTTTTTTAACTATTGGGAATGGTTTTAACCATTGGAAAATGGCTGTTGTTTTCGGTCGAGAATGGACCGCTTGACGTCGTCACTTTGTTTTTTTAAGCGTTTTTGTGCGTTTTTAGCGAAATTCTGTAACTTTAGAAGAATTTTTAACGAGATTCTGTAACTTTAGAAGAATTTTTAACGAAATTCTGTAACTTTAGAAGAATTTTTCTTTGAATCGGCGATATAAATGCATGAAATCGTTACAAATATGTTAAAGTTACAAAAAGGATAGATGCAAATTATCATATATGAAAAATAAAGTAGAAATTTGGTACTTCCGTGTTATAGCGGCCCTCAAGGATGAAATATTTTTGTTTCTGTTTTCATTAATATATTGTAAATTTGGTACTTTCGTGTTATATTTTGTTTCTGTTTTCACTAACGTATTGTAAATTTGGTACTTTCGTGTTATAGCGGCCCGCCAAGCGACCAAGATTTATCGCCAAATTATAAAGCATGTATGACATTATAATAATATATGATATATATATAACATTTCTTGATGTATGTGGCCAAGTTATAGTCATATATGATGCATATATGATGTATACACATGACATGTGTATATGATGTATATGTACGGCATATAAGACGTAAATAATGTATATAATGACGTATATGGCACATATAGAAATGTTTGGAATATATATATGCATATATAGGATGCATATATAAGCTTTGCGATGATCTTGGCGAAATCATAACTGCAACCTTGGTATAATCATAATTGTGAAGGCCGCTATAACACGAAAGTACGTTTTTTCTTTTTCTTTTTTTTTTTTTTTTAAGTTTTTGGAACATTTTCCCAATGATTATTGTAATTTGTTAAATTATATATATACTTATGTTGAGGATATTTTTCTTCCCTTTTGAAAATAATTAAAATGAGATCTGTTACAATAACTTTCCAAGTGCCATTAAAACTTTTTATAGTATGTGTAGTTAAGCAAAAGAACAAGAACAAGTAATTGTTAAGGAAAAAATAAAACGGACTTCAAGGAATTGTTTTTTATCTTTTGTTTTCTTACTGCACGCTTAACTGACAACCTATCGATAATTTCCATAAAATTGTTTTAGCGTGACCTACGTCAAGTAAAGCAATTTTAAATCGGATTTTTTTTTTAATAAGTGAATTCATATAAGAAAAATGAGTAAAGGTGTTCTTTCTTTTGTTTTTCTTGTTTGTTTAAAATGCAGTTAATTTGCGCTTCTTATGCATATACACACATATACACATATGTATAAATATAATAAAACTTTTGTGAATAATAACCATTAAACCACTTAAATAATCGACAATAGTTAAACCGATAATTACAATACAATACATAAGTATATCCAAAAATCCAATATTCTCAAAATTAAAATAAGTGGGAAAAATACTTAAAGATATGTAGAGAAAAAAAATCCAATATGCAGAAAGTGATAATTATTACAAGAGCTATATATATTATTTCATGTAATAAATATATAAAATTATTATATTTTATTTTTCACTTTTATATCTATTCTGTTACTACTAAAAAAAAAAATAAAAGAAATGTATGGCTGTTCTTGAAATTTTTCTTGTATTCTTGGACTATATTCCTCCTGAATCTAAACTTTTTTGAACAATTGAACATTTTAACATTTTACTTTTTTCACTTGTTTAAGAAAATGTAATTACTATATTTGTTTTTTAAATGTAATTATTATATATTTGTTTTTAAATGTAATTATATTTCTCGATTTTAAGCCTATCCTAAACGCTTTTCTATATATTTATTTATGTATTATACTCACTCTTATGTAGTTTAGACTACAGTTCGACTTCTTCAGTTCAGGCCTCGGAAATTTTTTAAAAGATTATAAATCAAAATTTTTACCACCACTATTTCCTTAGAAAATTTTTGTTTTACATTTATCTTGCAAATGTCATTGAAACCCGCTTCGTTGTTACCTCTTTCTTGCAATTGTTGTAGTAATCTAACACGAAAACAATTTAAACAAAAATTACTGGTGACCAAAAAAGATACTACTCCGAGGTCTGTCAGTTACACTTTTCAGAAAATCGCCCCCATGGGATGTTGTTTTAGAGTTTTAGGATGCGTGTTCTATCTTATGGCTCCCTAAGATTGATTTAGAAATACTGCTACACTTAGAGAGTAAATTTGGCGTCAACTATAGGAAAGTCATGCGAAAAAACTCGCAAGCTAATGTTAAGTCTACGGGAAGGTTATTTTAAAATTTCTCGCTCACATTTTAATATTTTTAAATGATTATTCTTGCATAGGATACTTCAGGTCGATCTCCTAACGTTGTTAGTTTTTACTTATTCGATTTTGGTTCCAGTTTTTTTTTTTTTTTTTTTTTTTTTTTTTTTTTTTTTTTATACATAAGGACACTTTCACTTTCAGAATCGGTTCCAACCGGTTCCAAAATTGAGAATGCCCGCTTATATATATATATATATATATATATATATAAACTTTAACCAGCGTGGAGGAATTTGGCCACCTCCCCTCTTATTTTACCATGAATTCACAAAACAAATCACGGCCCTCAATTCCCGGCAGTCTGCATGTTCCTGATTACGGCAGCGATCAGAAAAGCATGAAGACAGAGGGTGCTAAGAATCACCGGGCTCGGCTTGGCTGCCATAAGTTGATGACCTTGGCTACGTATAATGGACGATCCTTATCTTCTGAAAGTCGTTTACAGGAACTTGAAGAAGAATTAGAAAGAATCAACTGGGACATTCTAGGATTATGCGAAGTAAGAAGAAAAGGTGAAGAGAAGATTGATCTTGCCAGTGGACATGTATTGTACTACAGAGGTACAGAAGATGGAAAAACAAGTGGTGTAGGATTTCTGATTCATAAAAGGTGGAAGAATCAAATCGTAGAATATGATAGTGCATCAGATAGAGTTGCAAGGTTAGTTATACAAGTGTCAAAAAGATACAAGCTGCAAATTACCCAAGTTTATGCACCAACAATTAGCTATACTGATGAAGAAATTGAGGATTTCTATGAAGAAGTAGCTTCAATGCATCAAAAAGGAAAATGCTACATAAAATTAATAATGGGAGACTGGAATGCTAGAATTGGGGAAAAAAAGAAAGGTGAATTCTCAGTAGGAAATCATGGATATGGGGTGCGTAATGAAAGAGGAAACAGATTGATTGAATTTGCAGAATGTGAACAGATGTATATCATGAATTCATTTTTCAAGAAAAAGCCACAAAGAAAATGGACATGGCGTAGTGCAAATGGCTCAACAAGTGAAATCGACTACATCTTGACAAACAAAAAGCATCTTATTCAGGATTGCAGCGTTCTCAATAACTTCAATACAGGAAGCGATCACAGGTTAGTTAGATGCAAACTGCTTTTAAATACTAAAGTGGAAAGAATGAAGCTTTTGCAATGCTCAAAGAAATCAGTCGATATTATAAATCTCCAGAAACATAAAGAAGAATTTAATTTAGAACTTAAAAATCGTTTTCAAGTACTTCAATCAATCTTAGAAGAAGAACAAGATGTTACAGTAGTGAACAAGAAAATAACAAATACTCTACAAGAAATTGCAAGGACGATAGCTGGTGAAGTACAAGTAAAGCAAACAAAGAAAATAACAGAAGAAACAAGAAGATTGATGAAGAAACGTAGAGAATTTAAAATGAAGAAAAACTATCCTAAATCAAGAGTTGAATATGCAGAATTATGTAAAACGGTAAGAAAATGTGTTACAGAAGATATCAGAAAATTTAACTGTGATCTTGTCAAAAAAGTTCTAGAAGATAACAAAAGTTTAAAATCAGCTAAGCGCAAACTGTGTGTTGGAAGAAAAGGTATTTTTGCACTGAAGAGAGCAGATGGAACAATCACCAAAATCAATAATGAAATAGTACACATTGTCGAAAAATTCTATAACGATCTATATAAATGTGAAGATAAAAGGGAAATCAACCTACGTGATCCACTAGTAAACATAACAGAAACTGAAGAGATAATCCCAGTGATGACAGATGAAGTTGTACAAGCCATTAGAGGCATGAAAAGAGGTAAATGCCCTGGCGAAGATGGAATTACAATTGACCTTATCAAAGAAGCAGGAGAAGAATTTGCAAAAATGCTAGCCATACTGTTTTCCAAATGTCTCGAGAAATCAGATGTACCAGAAGATTGGAATAATGCTGTGATGGTGTTACTTTATAAGAAAGGAGAAAAGGAAAACATTAAAAACTACCGTCCAATCAGCTTACTGTCAGTGATTTATAAAATTTTCACCAAAGTTTTAACGACAAGACTTGAATCAGCTCTGGACTCAGCTCAACCTAGAGAACAAGCAGGATTTCGAAGTGGATTTAGCACAATGGATCATATTCAAACAGTAAGGGAAGTTATAGAAAAACATAAAGAATATAATTTACCTCTCTGCCTTGCCTTTATTGATTATGAAAAAGCATTTGATTCGGTCTACACATCTGCAGTAATTACTTCTCTGGAGGACATTGGTATAGACAAACCTTATATCAATATCATAAAGAAGATCTACAAGAAAGCAACAGCCACCATCCGTTTGGACAAAGGAAAAGCGAAGATCAAGCTTGGAAGAGGAGTAAGACAGGGAGACACCATTTCGCCTAAGCTTTTTACTGCTGTCTTAGAAAGTATTTTCAAGAAGCTGGATTGGGAAAACAAAGGGATTAGAATTAATGGGGAATATTTAAGCCATCTCCGGTTTGCTGATGACATTTTAATTTTCAGTAATAGCCCTGAAGAATTGCAAAATATGCTAAAAGATTTGGCAGAAGCTAGCATTAATGTGGGATTAAAAATAAATTTGGAAAAGACTAAGGTGATGTTCAATTCATTTGCATCAAAAAAGAAAATCGTCTACAACAACACTGAGATTAAAGATGTTGAAAGTTATGTGTACCTTGGACAAGAAATATCATCAGACAACAGTATCATGAATGAAATCAATAGAAGAATAAGAAATGGATGGAGTGCTTTTGGGAAGAACAATATTATTCTGAAGAGTAACATGCCTCTTTGTTTGAAAAGAAAGGTGTTTAACCAATGTGTTTTGCCTGCACTAACTTATGGAGCAGAAACTTGGACACTAACAAAACGGATGGTACAAAGATTACAAACAACACAGCGAAGTATGGAAAGATGTATGCTAGGCATAACCAGAAGAGACCGAAAGAGAATAACGTGGATAAGAAGTCAGACGAAAGTTTTTGACATCATCGAGAGAATTAAACGGCTAAAATGGAAATGGGCTGGGCACATTGCAAGAAGACAAGACAATAGATGGAGCACAAACACCCTACAGTGGTATCCCAGAGATGTAAAACGACCAAGAAGACGACCTCAAGTAAGATGGAGTGACGAAATCAGAAAAGTGGCCGGTGTTAATTGGATGACTAAAGCACTAGACAGGCAACAATGGAAAAATCTGGGGGAGACCTACATCCAGCAGTGGATTGAAAACGGTTGATGATGATGATGATGATGATATAAACTTTAACCAAATCAAAAAAGTAAAAACTAATAACATTAGAGATAGACCAGAGCTACCCAATCAAAATAAATAAATAAATAAAATAAAAAATAAAAAATAAAAAAATTAAAATGCGAGTGAGAAATTTGAAAATAACCTTCCCATTGACTTGACATTACACTGCAAAAAAAAAAAAAAAAAAAAAAAAAAGAATGATTTTACAGTAAAATACTAGCACCCCAGCTGCCAGTATTATACCGTAAAATTAACAGTAATAAACAGTAAAATAAGCAGTAATACACTACCGCGCAAGTTTAACTTGAGCGTTTCCTTCCGTAACTTGGGTAGGCTTTTAAGTGTTCAAGTGTTCAACTTAAAAGGTTAACATATTTTGACTGTATTAAACAACGCGTCATAAAACTTTAAAACAGCATTGCATGCGGACGATTTTTTGAAAATGTGCTTGAAATTTACAGGTTGTCCTATAAAATCAGTTCACACTTCAAAAACTCATAAAAATTTAACAAATTGTCGTATTGGAGTGCAGTTTACACTGTAAGAGTTGACAAACAAGCTTTTTTTGTAGAAAAAATTAATCAAAGAAAATTTGAACTATCTTTTTTTAATATTTTACCACAAAACATTCGACACTTTGACAAGTTTTTATGGTGCAAACTGCACTACAATACGACATTTTGTTAAATTTTTATGAATATTTGAAATGTTAATGGATTTATGGGACACCCTGTAAATTTAAAAAAAAAAAGTGTTGATTTTACAGTATAATACTGGATGCGCGGCAACGTATTATTGCTTAATTTACTGTTTATTACTGTTAATTTTACGGTATAATACTGAGAGCTGGGGTGTCTGTATTATACTGTAAAATTAACATTTTTTTGCAGTGTATGTTTGAATAGCCAACCTGCGTAGAGGTATAATTACATTTGATGACCACTATTTTCAAATTGTAATCTTCGTCTTATAGTGATTAAATAAGGCGAAAATTACTTATTCTACTGGTACTCAAAAATAAGTATTGCTACAGAGGTGGGTTAAAGTACTTCGATTTATACGAGAATTTTATCAAAAACCGTCCGAGGTATATGCGGATAAAGGCAAAGAATAATGATAAATAAGCAGAAAATTTAGAAAAAATATTTCGAACGTTGTGTAGTGATTTTAGTAAACTTTTTTACAAAAAAATTTACCACAATGTACAGTTTTTGCGCTTATTTGTAAAATTGTCATCTAGTTATGCAAAAGAAGTATTTTGTAAAGCTAAAATATGGAACAAATGATTAAATTTGTTATATTATCTACTTATTAGCAATTTTAATCCCTTTATTATTTATATATTTATTTTCCTTTTTAACACTAGAACGACGGGAAATTTTACACAAGTTTCATAAAAATATTTCACACCAGAATTTTTATTAAGGACCTTTAAACATATTTATTTAACTTATTTTTGTGCGGTGTATGTTTAACTTATTGTATGAAGAAATATCCGGTTCGAATCGACATTTTTTCTTTTGGTAGGGGCCACAATGGCCCGTCATTCTAGTGTTAAAGCTTTCCAACATGAAAGGTGTTTATGGTTTCGGTTCGTCGATCTGTCTGTCTATCCGAGCACTAATCGCTTAAATACACCTGGACTTCCATGTTATTGATATATGTTATTGATATATATATATATATATATAAATGTGTGCGTAAATTAAAATTTTATAAAAATATCATAAATTAATCGTTCCATATTGTATGATGCATATATGATATACAAGTTGTACAAAAGAATTTACATACATAACCATCTACAGATAGTTATTGCCGAAAATGTATCTTTAACTGGGTTACTGGGTTACATGTTTTCTAAACTGTTTATTTATATATCTCATTTCAATTTATTAAAAAAAGTAAAATTTCATAACAAATATTCTGCTAGTAGGTGAAAGTGTTTCAGAATCTATGCATAATGCATGTTTGTTTTTCATTCTCGTTTTATTTTTTATGGCAATTCACATTTTTTCTAAAATTAGAAATATTATAATAATTCAAGTAATTCTTTCTCCAAAACAGCGATAAATCGCCAAACAAGAAAACTGTAATTTTCAGACATTTTCAAAGACATATTCCAGGTAAAAAAAATATATATTAAAAAAATGGCGCGATAAAAATCACACCGTCAAGGTTTTTAGTATACATTATCCAGATTTTTATTTCAGATTAATATGCCTACAAGGAGACTAAATGCAATGAAACTGCAGTCCGGTTTTTCGGAGAATTCGATCAGATGGACCGGATATAAAAACGAGATGCCGTCGGATAAGCGGATAATACACTCGACAGTGGATTTTTGAAGCTTGCGGCTTCGGGAGAAAAAAAAAAAAAAGCATTTTTTTTTTTCATTCTTATAATCTGATCCATGTGTCTTCTTGGTGTCAAGATACAGAAGATAATGTCAGGGGTAAAATACAGGAATGGATACAAAAACGTTTCAAGAATATTCTATGTAGGGGAAAAAGCATTCCATCTTCTGATTTCACGGTTCCGCGTATTACACATAATGTGTTAATGTACTTTCTTTTAGAGCAAGGGCGGAGAATCTAATTTAAATAGTATGCAATATACACTATAGATCTGAGATGGCGAACTTAGCAGAGCATATATGCTCCGCTCGTCAGAGTGGAAGGGATCTCATCTTATAGTCGAAAAATTCTTAAGAAATCACCTTTTTTCTATAAAAATCAATATTTTTCTTTATTTTGTATAATCATTAATACTAATTAAGGTGTTGGTCCTTCAAAAATAAATTATAAATTTTATCTTCATCTTATAGTTTGATACATAATGTGTTAAAGTACTTTTTACACATAATGTGTATTAAAGTACTACTTTCTTTTAGTTTAGAGCAAAAGAGGAGAATCTAATTTAAATAGTATGCAATATACACTATAGATCAGAGAAGGCGAACCGATGGCACGCCGGGCCTATACTAGGGGTGAAAGTAGAAGGTATCTCATCTTATAGTTGAAAAATTCTTAAGAAATCAGCTTTTTTCATTAAAACTAATTAAGGTGTTGGTCCTTCAAAATTAAAGTATAAATTTTATCTTCATCTTATAGTTTGATACATAATGTGTTAAAGTACTTTTTACACATAATGTGTTAAAGTACTACTTTCTTTTAGTTTAGAGCAAGAGAGGAGAATCTAATTTAAATAATATGCAATACAGATCAGAGATGGAGAACCGATGGCACGCAGGGCGTAAACTAGGGGTGAGAGTAAAAGGAATCTGATCTTATAGTTGAAAAATTCTTAAGAAATCAGCTTTTTCTTTAAAAATCAATATTTTTCTTTGTTTTGTATAAATATTAATACTAATTAAGATGTTGGTAATTCAAAATTAAAATATATATTTAATCTTCATCTTATAGTTTGATACATAATGTGTTAAAGTACTTTTTACACATAATGTGTTAAAATACTACTTTCTTTTAGTTTAGAACAAGAGAGGAGAATCTGATTTAAATAGCATGCACAGTATACACTATAGATCAGAGATGGAGAACTGATGACATACACGGCCGAAACTAGGGATGCGAGAAGAAGGGATCTCATCTTATAGTTGAAAAATTCTTAAGAAATCAGCCTTTTTCTTTAAAAATCAATATTTTCCTTTGCTTTGTATAGTTATTAATACTAATTAAGGTGTTTGTCATTCAAAAATTAAACATAAATTTAAAAAGTTTGATACATAATGTGTTAAAGCACTTTTTACACATAATGTGTTAAAGTACTACTTTCTTTTAGTTTAGAGAGCAAGAGAGGAGAATCTAATTTAAATAGTATTATGCAATATACGCTATAGATCAGAGAAGGCAAACCTAAGGTACGCAGGGCCGAAACTAGGGGTGAGAGTAGAAAAATCTCATCTTATAGCTCAAAATTTCTTAAGAAATCAGCTTTTTTTCTTTAAAAATTAATATTTTTCTGTGTTTTGTATAATTATTAATACTAATTAAGGTGTTGGTCATTCAAAATTAAAAGATAAATTGAATGTTCATCTTATAGTTTGATGCATAATGTGTTGAAGTACTTTTTACACATAATATGTTCAAGCAGTACTTTTTTTAGTTTAGAGCAAGAGAGCAGAATCTAATTTAAATAGTATGTAATATACATCATAGATCAGAGACGGCGAACCGATGTTACACACTGCCGAAACTAGGGGTGAGCGAGCTCGGCATAATAGAAGGAATCGCCAAAGGAAGATTTTGTTCGGCGTTCGGTACAAAAAACAAATAATTTAATTCATACAAAACTGTCATAAAATTACACAACTCAAAATTAATTTTATATTATTTAATTTGCTTTCAAAAGGACCAGTTTTTTTCATTAGGTGACTACGTAGGCAGTGGCGGCTCGTGTGTTATTTAAAAAAGAGGTTCAGAATAAAAAAAAAATTGCGAAAAAAGAATCGGCCAGTAACGATTTAATATATACAGGTTGAAATACATTTGAGTTTGTAAAAGTTAAATGAAAACAACGCAACTAAACGAAATAACAAGCACTTAGAAAAAAATGTAACTTTTTACTTTCTTCGAAGGAAGATCATGCAATCAAACAAATGAACAACAAAAATTAACTAATTGAATACAGGAAAATAAGTGACATTTCGTATAAACAACAATCAAGAAAGTGCCATTAAAAAATGACATGCAGCTCCCACATACTGAAGGCTGTGCGAATGGAAATATAAAAACGGTGCCTTTACCTTTGTTTCACATTACCCTCGCCACTTTCGTACGCATAAGCAGGTTTCTAATTGAAATTCTTCGATCGCACGTGCGATCCTAGAAAGACCGGATCGCTATTCGTAATTTTTTTAATTTACATTATTAGAGTAACTTTTTGCCTAGCACATATTTAAAAGAGATGGAGGTGGTGGGGGTGATATTTAAACTCATCCTAGAAATTGACAAAAGTATGGAAATGTAATTAATATTATTTCAATTAATTTGTTAATTTAATTCTTCGTTTTTCTTCGGGGTTCACGTGCTGATGTGGAAACCGCCACTGTACCTCGGGGCGCCACAATATATAGGACAATATAATTATGACAATTTTTGCATGTCCCTGTAAACAAACTATTTGACCTACACACTTGATTAATGAACCCATCCAAGATGCTTGCAAGATCGTTAGACTGTCCCAATTAGGTTCAAAATGGTACAGTTTTTCGGACGTTATCATTATGACAAGATTTGCATTAAATATAGATATGTATATATATCAGTACAAAAACCCTTAACGGGTTAAAAGTTGTGACGCAGCACTTTCTTTTGGCTCTAAGAATTTTAAATATGGGTCTTAAAAGTAATGATATCAAATTTGAGTGACGCTATGTTAATATTTTTTTTTTAAATCATCATTTTCTTTTTAGTTTTATTTATATTCACAGGTGCAATTATTATCTTAACATGAAAACATATATAAAATTTATTCGCTGATGCTTTTTCATTCAGATCTCTCAGGAATTCAAAATATGGGTTTTAAAAGAAATGATATCAAAATTTGAGTGCACCTTGACGTGAATTTAATAGGATTGTTTTAAAATTCAATTTAAATTATTTTTCGTTTGTCTTCTAAAGTATATTTACACATACAAACAATACTTTTAATTTTTCAATACACTGTTAAATATATTACTTTCACTGAGCCTATATTATGTATTCAAATGTATTTATTTCAATAAACTGATTTATGTTTTGTGCCACGCTATCCAAAATCATAAGTAAAATTTATGTAAATGATTATTTTGCGTCATATTATCCACTTGCATACATTTTCCTTTGTTTGGATACTATGACGCAAAATAATCATTTACATAAATTTTACTTATGATTTTGGATAGCGTGGCACAAAACATAAATCAGTTTATTGAAATAAATACATTTGAATACATAATATAGGCTCAGTGAAAGTAATATATTTAACAGTGTATTGAAAAATTAAAAGTATTGTTTGTATGTGTAAATATACTTTAGAAGACAAACGAAAAATAATTTAAATTGAATTTTAAAACAATCCTATTAAATTCACGTCAAGGTGCACTCAAATTTTGATATCATTTCTTTTAAAACCCATATTTTGAATTCCTGAGAGATCTGAATGAAAAAGCATCAGCGAATAAATTTTATATATGTTTTCATGTTAAGATAATAATTGCACCTGTGAATATAAATAAAACTAAAAAGAAAATGATGATTTAAAAAAAATTATTAACATAGCGTCACTCAAATTTGATATCATTACTTTTAAGACCCATATTTAAAATTCTTAGAGCGAAAAGAAAGTGCTGCGTCACAACTTTTAACCCGTTAAGGGTTTTTGTACTGATATCATTACTTTTGTGCGGTTATTGATAAAAATTTCATTCAGTCGAAATTAAGCATAGGGTATAAATTTATAAGAATAAAACTTAGTGGTTTCGCCCGCTAGCGGGCCTTCAATTTATCTTTTCACCAATTCAAAAAATGAAACCACCCTTTCCGGGAAAAAAAAAGGGGGGGGGGGGTACATCAGATAAATTAACTGAATAAAATGGATAGCCTTTGTGCGTCTTTTTGGAATTATATATATATACATATAGGTTTTGTTTTTTTTAAATCTAAGATTAATGTTGTGATTTTTAAATGTTTATATCCGAGTAATTCTTGAAATTATATTTTTAGCTCACAGGCTATCAAAGCCTGAGAGTTAATGAGCGCCGGTTCTGTATGTACGTATGTATGTAAGTATGTACGTAATGCGATAAATCTTGATAGAAATATCCGTTTTGCTTCACATTTTGGTTATAGGTTTATAGTGATAATACTTCCCTGATTAGTCTTGGGGTTCATTGGTTAATTATAAAGGGGGGAGCAGGGTACTACCCCCCCCCCTTAATTTATATAAATGGGTTTTTCATGCAGAATTACCCAATTTGCTTCAAATTTTGTATATAGATTCATTGTGGTAAGACGCTTCCCTGATTAGTTTTGGGGGTTCATTGGTTAAGTTAAAAGGGGGGAAACGGCGGGCCAATCCCCCCTCTTGATTTATTGTCGATCTCTTTATTTTTCGAGGGGTATTATTCTTTGAAATAAGAGTATAATATAGAATTAGTGTGAATAGCCTGTGAGCTCAATGCCATCAGTTTAACTGGACACTTTTTTTTTTTCATTTGTCTTTGTTAAATAAATGTTTGTTTCTTAAATAAAGATATATAATTTTTCTTGTGTAATCTTTATTTAAATATACACACATAGGCACAAAAGTTTTTTAATTTATCAAAATATCTTGATCATATGCAATAAATACATAGACAATCAAGTTATGTTTTGATTTAAAAAAGAAAAAATATATATTTTTTAAATAGGAAGTTATTGACAACAAGTCTTAAATGTAGCAAATGATTCATATTATATATGTGTATTAATTTACAGAAAAAACTTGTTGTATTTGTATTTATATTACATTTAATATAAGAATAAAATTACAATAATCCAGCAATATATGAAAACCTATTTCTCTTTTCCAGGGTCCCCTTTCCTTTATGGTCACAAAAATTTGAGCATTTCCAATGTCTCAAAGTATAGATGGGAGTATGTAAATAAATATTTAGATAAATATATTTATTATTAACCTACTAAAAACTAGAGTTTTCCTATTTAAGCGGATCAGGGGATTCGCTTCATCTAAAACCGGTTAGTATTATATATTAATTTTAAAAAAATCGTCCGGGCGGATATCGAGAATAGCGTTTTACACCATGACACCATTACATGCAGCTAGAGAAAAACTTCCCATTTTACTTAAAAATGAGTTTCCAGATCTTGAAATCTACTGCATGTAGAAATCTATAAATTTCAGGATAGAGTTAGACCGGAGATATAAGACAGCTGTGAAAAAATCAAAACGTTATGCCTCATATTTGCTGAGATATTAAATGTCGGCTTTTCGCTTTTCCTTTGAACTCAAACTAGGTGTACATATAGAGTGACGGAAATCTTCGGTTTTGGGCTTTCGGTTTTCGTTTTTTTGCTGCGTCACTCGAGAAACTACCGTCTTTCATGATAAACGAAGTTATTTTAATAACTCGATTTCTAAAGAAATCATCGTAAAAATGTTAAGATTAATATATTTCCTAACAACTATTTCATATTTAAAAATAAAAATTAAGGGAATGGATTAAACAGTTCTCTTTATAAATGTATTTTGGAATGGAGGGGAGGGGAGGGCGCCAAAATTCCTGTTTGATCCTGGTAAAAAAAAAAATCATAGTTTCGGCACTGGTGGCACGTGACAGTTTATTTTTGGCTTGGTGTTACAAAACATACACAAAACATACATCAAAACATGCACAAAACATGCACAAAACACACATTAAAACATACACAAAACATACATCAAAACATGCACAAAACATGCACAAAACACACATTAAAACATACACAAAACATACTCAAAACATACTAATTTACACAAGCTGTGTAAAGTCTAAATTTTTTTATTTTTTTGAAAATTAAAAAAAGTTGAAATGCAACTTACTGAATTCCAAACTATTTCGATATGAGCTCAATAATTTGTCAATATAAAAGATTTTGAGAATGTCGTAAAGATGAAAGAGGATAATATAGATCTATACAGCAAGAATGTCAATGATGAAATTGTTGCGACTTGGTATCAAATTTGCCATATCGACAATTGACCCCTTTATCTATGCCTGTGAGCCTTTGTTTTCGGAAATGAATGATATGAAAAACCCAGTTAACAATCACTTGTCAGATAACCTCTGTTCAACTTCCATTCCATCAAAAATAGCTAGGCATGAATCCGATGTTAATTATTTGCCACCCCAGATACAATAACAGAAATTGCATTTACTTTTTTTATTACTCTCAAAAATATAATGTTTACTATAATTATTACAGTGCAATACCTACATGTATATTACTCCTATTTTTTTAATACTCATAAACAAAAATTCAAATACTTCTGATTCATTAATTTTGATCCAGTAAATTTTTTTGGTTGTTAGCACACCATGGTGACGTAAAATATTTTTTGAAAAAATTTGGCACGCTGATGTGAAAAGGTTAGTTGTCCCTGCTATAGATCAAGAGTTTTCAGCAACTCGTTTGGGGCTGCAGAACTACCATTACTTCCAAACTGTAATATTAGGCTTATTTAATGAAATAAATTCTGCGATTAAATAAGGTGTAGATTGTTATATGGAAGTAGTGTTAACTCCGTGACCTGTGGTTGAGTTGTTAGAAACCCCTGCTATAGATCCTATTAAAACCGCATGACCATGAAAGAAATGCATGGGCGGGTGTAAAATATAGCTGCCAGATACTTATATATGAGGAGAGGTCGGTTAATTTTTCAAGTCAAAACGTACGTAGAGAATAATTTAGGTATCAAAATCATTCTCATATCCATAGATAACAAAAAAGGCATATGATATGCAGCACGCTCTATTTCATATTGAAATGTTATTCATCATTTCTTTTGTATTCAGAAATTCCGAAAGAAAAATTTCACTTTATGGAATCACGAAACGGTTTGTCATTAAATAAACAAACAACAAAAAAAAAATACTATTCAAAATTTCTGATATGAATTCGGAATTTCTGAATAAAAAACAAAATCCTGAAATGCATGCATAAAATGGGTTAATTGTCGATGTAAATTTTCGTTACTTACTTAGTCAAAAGATTTATTTTTTCTCTTGCGTAGTCCTATTTGTTACAGTGATGTATATATTTTTTAATCTTCAACACTTGAATTTTCTCTCTATATTTTTACACTCTTAAAACATCAAAATATTTGCGTTTTGCGCAAAATGTCTGATTTATATAAAAGAAAATCTGCTGTTTTTAACACTTTCCAAACATAATTGAAAAGCGTTTATGAATTCGGTTTGTCTAACTCGCGTAAATATATTCGGATTGTCATGCAATTGATATATGTTATTGAGGTTTAGTATCGCTTTTCTGTTACACTGTAAAAAAAAAAAAAAAAAAAAAAAAAATCGAAAAAGTTTATTGTAGGAAACGGAATTCCAGTTGCCCTTATCGGTAAGGAAACTTTTCCGAACCAACTCGGAATAAAATACGACAAAAATAGAATTTTTTTTTCTTTCCGTCAGGAAAATTTTTCCTGTTTGATTCAGAAACTAATCTTTAGACACAGAATAAATTCCTGTTTCTTATGGAAATCTTCCTTTATGTGAAAAGAAATGTTTCTGCCGAGAGAGAAAGTTATCCTTTTTATACAGGAAAGTTTTCAGAATCAATAAGTAAACTCATCTGTAATAATAGAACATATTCCTATAAAATAAGGAAAACTTTCCATTCACACTAAAAAATGTTTTGGTAGAATGGTAGATTGACAGAAAGTATTACTTTTTGAAAAGGAAACTTTTCCGAATCAGTCATTAAACCAATCTTGAAAAAAGTAAAAATTCCTGTGTGGAACAGAAACTTTTTCTGTTGTCTATGGAAATATTTTTTTTTAATCGGAAAGTGTTCCCGTATAGTAAAGAAACTTTTCTTGTAAGGAGTAGAAACAATGACAGATGAAAATAGTTGTCTTTGGACACAGTTTGATTTCCTTTTATCGCACTTAAATATTATTAAATATTTTTTTAATACACACACTCAGAATTTCAGATAAATCAGAAACAAAAGATAATATCTAAAGTATTTTGAGATCGTAAAATATTGGTATGTTTTGATTACAATGGTCCAATTTATATTATCACCTTGAAATTTTATTTATATTTGTTACAAGTATACTATACTATTACTCTTCGGAATTGAAAATGAAGTAAAATTGTGTAAAATCATGAATTTTTCAAAACGAACACCTGATTATGACATAATAATTGGCTTTTTCAGTAAATTTTACTCAAGAATATCAACGCAAAACTCATTCGGCCAAGTAGTTTAGGAATTATGAAAGTTTAAAGTTTGGAACTCCTAATGTTAAATTCACTTTAATCGGTCATTTCAAAACCAGATAAGTCACAGAATCAGAACTTTTCAGACTGTATTATTTACAAGCAAACGAATTTTTATGGGTTTTTTAGGCTGATTATAAAGTTTGGACTTCAAAGTTTGTAAATATCGAATAATTTTTATAATTTCTGCATAATAAAAAGAAGAATAACAGAAAAAACTGTTCCTGACTGATGTTGTTTTAGCAAGAAACAAGGTTAGGTGGTATTTAATTTGAACAAAAAAGTCCTATTAATCATATGTTTAATCAAAATTAATGAAGGTAGCACTTTTACAGGAACATTTTTATGTTTCAATATGGTATTGCATGCAAGTGATAATGTGGTAATGTAATATGGTATCCGCATGTAATCTGGTATTGCATTCAAAAACCACTTAAGTCGCTGACTTTATCGTTTAAGTAGTGAACGAAAATTAGAAGGTATTGTTTGAAGAGGAATGAATTTATGTGGTTATTACCCAGATCATGGCTCTACCTTTAAGGGAGTATATGCGACAAAAAAATCCCTAACGGCTCGGCCTACAGACACAGGTAGATTTTGAAGACGCAGACCGTGGGGCGCCTGTTTATTGGGAATTGTGGAAGAAATGAACTTTTTGCTATGATGCGAAACCGATGAACCGCCCACTTCAAAACCTAACTTGTTTGCAGGCGGAGCCGGCAGGGATTTCTTTTTTCTTCGCTATAAGGGTTGGTCCTATAAAAAACTTGTCAATACAAAAGTTTTATATAAAATTAAGAGGATTTATAATAAATTTAAGCGGATTTGATATCTTGTGAATTGACGAAGTTATGTATTTTTTTCTTCGAAACCCCCCCCCCCCCTTTCCCCCCTCTTGGGGCCACTTTTAATGATATCAAAAATTTGCCATACATAAATTTTAGGCCCTTTTCCCAGAAGTAATAATAACTTTAAACGAATTCAATACATATCATAATTAAGAAATTATGGCGTTTTTTCTGTTTTCACAAAAAGCCCCCCCCCCTTTCCGCCCCCTTGGTTCGATTTTGCTCATTAACGAACTTGACCGAGATTTTACGCCCCTTGATTTTATGTATCAGTTTGGAAGAGATTTGTGCAGAATTATTCGAGTTATCGTGTCCATAAAAAAGTGACATAGATAGATAGATAGATAGACAGATATATAAAGTTTTGAACTGGGGGTGGTTTTGGGTTCTGGGAGTCATAATCAGCGTAGATCTGCAGAAATTTTTCAAAAATTCCAACTTAGGGGAGAATGCAATAGGTTGTATTTCTTACGAAATCTACCTAAAAGTATATTTGGAAAAAACTTGACTTATGTGGATTTTGAAATGACCGATTCGATTCATTTGTAATCGTTGCAAAATGTTTGCAATGCGGGTAGTTTCTTAAGTGTAACTAAAACATCGTTTCCAATGCCTCTTAAAATAAAACTGGCTTTTTAGGGAGGGGTGATATGCGGCTATCGTACCTGCTTTCATTTTGCTCCCGTTTCCATACGCAAGCACAAAAACAACCCCCTTAAAAAATCCGGAACCTGCGCAATTTTTCGTTCTGACCTATGATTGGCTGATTGGTGAAATGACGCACGAACTTCCGGTGTAAATATAAACAGAAGCCGTTTTGTTACGTTTAGCGCTCTTACATTTGCATTCTTTTTCTTTAGTATAAAAATGGCTGACCGTATTCTGTTGTTGCAGACGTTTATCGACCTTTTTTTTAGCATCAGAGCTTTCCAATTTAGTGGATTGTTTAATTCGGATATTTCAAATTCATACAAAAAATTGAAAATAGCGATGTTTGATTTATTTAATAACAGAAATTCCAACATTAAATGGAGCGAAATTTTTTTGTTAAATTTTCTTGTATAAATTCAGATTTTTTGAACTACGGAATTTCTGGAATACCTGCTAAAACAAAACCCCGTATAAAGTGGAATATTTTTGGATTCAGTTTTCAAGTTTTTAATGAATCACTATTAGACAAAACTGATTACATAGTTCAGTATTAAGTATTTCATTACATAACTTAAATTTTAAAATACGTCGATTATTAGAAATTTAGCAAAATTACGTTTGCGGAGGAGGAAGAGTAAAAGTGCTCCAAACTCCAATGAATTATATCACCTTCAATTAAAATTAAAATAATTTTTGCATGTTTAAAATGGATATTATAGTTAATGATCCGAGAAGATAATGTGCACATTTTTTAATGTATGAAGGAATCGTATGTAAATTTTTAATAGCTCTCTTTTTACTTTTCTTTAGACAACATTATTCTTAAAAACAACCACGAAACGATACAAATTTTAATGTGCTAAAATAAAATGAAAAAATGTATACAATAAGAAATTTTAAGCACACAAGAAAAATGTTTGTTTCGCATGTCTATGGTGTAGCAACAGGGAAGTGGCATTAGTGTTCAGCACCTGTGTGGAAAACTTCAGCTTGCGCCCTGAATCCCTCCCCCAAAAAACTATATTTTTTAAAAACTTATCAGCAATCACAAAAGAAATACTACAATATATATATATATATCATCATCATCATCATCATCATCAACCGTTTTCAATCCACTGCTGGATGTAGGTCTCCCCCAGATTTTTCCATTGTTGCCTGTCTAGTGCTTTAGTCATCCAATTAACACCGGCCACTTTTCTGATTTCGTCACTCCATCTTACTTGAGGTCGTCTTCTTGGTCGTTTTACATCTCTGGGATACCACTGTAGGGTGTTTGTGCTCCATCTATTGTCTTGTCTTCTTGCAATGTGCCCAGCCCATTTCCATTTTAGCCGTTTAATTCTCTCGATGATGTCAAAAACTTTCGTCTGACTTCTTATCCACGTTATTCTCTTTCGGTCTCTTCTGGTTATGCCTAGCATACATCTTTCCATACTTCGCTGTGTTGTTTGTAATCTTTGTACCATCCGTTTTGTTAGTGTCCAAGTTTCTGCTCCATAAGTTAGTGCAGGCAAAACACATTGGTTAAACACCTTTCTTTTCAAACAAAGAGGCATGTTACTCTTCAGAATAATATTGTTCTTCCCAAAAGCACTCCATCCATTTCTTATTCTTCTATTGATTTCATTCATGATACTGTTGTCTGATGATATTTCTTGTCCAAGGTACACATAACTTTCAACATCTTTAATCTCAGTGTTGTTGTAGACGATTTTCTTTTTTGATGCAAATGAATTGAACATCACCTTAGTCTTTTCCAAATTTATTTTTAATCCCACATTAATGCTAGCTTCTGCCAAATCTTTTAGCATATTTTGCAATTCTTCAGGGCTATTACTGAAAATTAAAATGTCATCAGCAAACCGGAGATGGCTTAAATATTCCCCATTTATTCTAATCCCTTTGTTTTCCCAATCCAGCTTCTTGAAAATACTCTCTAAGACAGCAGTGAAAAGCTTAGGCGAAATGGTGTCTCCTTGTCTTACTCCTCTTTCAAGCTTGATCTTCGCTTTTCCTTTGTCCAAACGGATGGTGGCTGTTGCTTTCTTGTAGATCTTCTTTATGATATTGATATAAGGTTTGTCTATACCAATGTTCTCCAGAGAAGTAATTACTGCAGATGTGTAGACCGAATCAAATGCTTTTTCATAATCAATAAAGGCAAGACAGAGAGGTAAATTATATTCTTTATGTTTTCCTATAACTTCCCTTACTGTTTGAATATGATCCATTGTGCTAAATCCACTTCGAAATCCTGCTTGTTCTCTAGGTTGAGCTGAGTCCAGAGCTGATTCAAGTCTTGTCGTTAAAACTTTGGTGAAAATTTTATAAATCACTGACAGTAAGCTGATTGGACGGTAGTTTTTAATGTTTTCCTTTTCTCCTTTCTTATAAAGTAACACCATCACAGCATTATTCCAATCTTCTGGTACATCTGATTTCTCGAGACATTTGGAAAACAGTAAGGCTAGCATTTTTGCAAATTCTTCTCCTGCTTCTTTGATAAGATCAATTGTAATTCCATCTTCGCCAGGGCATTTACCTTTTTTCATGCCTCTAATGGCTTGTACAACTTCATCTGTCATCACTGGGATTATCTCTTCAGTTTCTGTTATGTTTACTAGTGGATCACGTAGGTTGATTTCCCTTTGATCTTCACATTTATATAGATCGTTATAGAATTTTTCGACAATGTGTACTATTTCATTATTGATTTTGGTGATTGTTCCATCTGCTGTCTTCAGTGCAAAAATACCTTTTCTTCCAACACACAGTTTGCGCTTAGCTGATTTTAAACTATATATATATATATCTAATTTCTATTTCGGTTGCATATTTATTTATTTATTTTGCTATTTGAACCTCATGTCGGGTTTTAATTTTCTTGTTTCATTTTATTTTGTCATTTGAATACCATGTCGGTCCTTAATTTTCTTGTTTCATTTATATATGTTATTAGGGGTTTAATAGTGTCGATTTTAGGCATAATGCTGACAATATTTGTTGCAATAGCATATACTTACTATGAATATTCTTATAAAGCCCTTCTGAAGATTCTATAAGATATTCATAGTTTTCCAATTTTGCTTTTTCAATTTTTGCTTTTTCATCATTTTAAGTATAATTCCTTTAGTGTCCATTCCATTGCTTTTTATCTTTCGTTCTTCTCATGTGCATTCATTTTTAAATAAATAAATATATATATATTATATACACACATAACAGAAATTATAAAACGAATATAAAAAAATCCCTGACGGCTCGGCCTACAGGCGCAGGTAGATTTCGAAGACGCAGACCGTGGGGTGCCTGTTTGTTGGGAATTGTGGAAGAAATTACCTTTTTGCCATGATGCGGCATTTAGAAACGCCCACTTCGAAACCTAACTTGCTTGCAGGCGGAGCCGGCAGGAATTTTTTTTTTTTTTTTTTTTTTTTTCCCTTTTGATATAAGGGTTGGTCCTATAAAAAACTTGTCAGTATAAAAGTTTTAGATAATATTAAGAGAATTTATAATAAATTTAATCGGATTTGATATCTTCTGAATTGACGAAGTTATGAATTTTTTTCTTCTAACCCCCCCCCCCTCCCCCTCCTTGGGGCCATTTTTGATATCAAAAATCTGTCATACATAAATTTTCGGCCCTTTTCCTAGAAGTAATAATAACTTTAAATGGTATTTGATACGTATCATAATTAAGAAATTATAGGGGGTTTTCTGTTTTCACAAAAAATAATAAGATAAATATAAGATAATAAGATAATAAGATAAAAATAAGATAAATATTTAGAATATGCAAAAATGCATGAATACAAAATTTATTTTATGTGCAGATTTTCATATTATAGATATTAATTTTATTTTATGAACTTAAGTTTCAATACACTTTTACAAACAATTAATTACAATTCTGTTACATTAAAATTATACTATGCGCAAACATCCAATACAAGACAATGTAAAACAAATCATCGTTATTATTTCACTGAAAAAAACGAATTATATCGTCTGTTATTATGATAGCATTAATTTCCGTAATAGAATAAGTACATTTTAAGCTGGCAACATTTTATCTTTTGTTGACATTTACAGAAAATTCCAATGAGATATTTAGGCCTAGCTTTGAAAATTTCAGAACTTGAAATCCATATTTAGACTCTTTTTTCATTTAATATCTATTTCTTCGGAAACATCTAACCAAAAAATTGTCGGTAGATTATAGGATTGCTATAATTAAATAATTTTAGTATACAAATTCGGTTTTTAAATCCAGTAATACGGAAATAATATGACTTCATCTTAAATATGTCGGAATCACCATGGTGACTAGAATCATTATCTATCATGGGATATCATTGAATTAATAGGGTGATTTAATAAAATGAAGAAAACTTAATATATTTTTAAGTTTTGCTTCGATTTTCATAAACTTTGAAATGACTCGACAAAATTCTGCAACGATTCTATACACTGTAAAAAAAACAAAATTCCTGAAAATAACGGAAAGTGTACTGGCAATCGAGACGCCAGTACTATTTCCCTATTTTAACGGAAAAAAAATTCCGTAAATTTCAGGAAATTTTCTGTGATTTCTGAAATATCCGTTTTTAAATTTCCGTTTTATAACAGATATCTTCCGTATTTTTTAGAAAATTTATGTCGTTAAAATAAAATTTATAAGATCAAAAAAAATAAGTTATCCCTCAAGGAACATCTTATATGGGGCAGATACGCCTCTTTTTTTTCCCGTTCATTTCTGAGCGAGTTTTTAAGAAACAATCACCACTTCCCACGATAAGTATCGATCCCAAGACCTTCCGTTTACTAAACCAGCCGGCCAAACCACTACGCTACGGTTGGACAGGGCACGTATTCAAATGTTGTTACTTATTTGAGATGCTTTTAATGATGCAAAAACTTGAAGTTCTCATAGTTAGATGGATATTTTCAGAGTTCTATTGTTTTTAATATTTCTTTTCAAAATTGTTCTATATTCTGCTTATTTGATGCTTTATAACATATAAATTTAAATTTTTTATGTATTATATGCGTAAAATATTGTATTAACAGCAATGATTTTTTCTTTTTGCAATAGTACATATACTTTTTTAATAATTTGTGTGTTGATTTATTTATCAATTCCAATAAAAACAATAATTATCTTAAGCAGACGTATTTATTACATGCTATTAAAGTAATTGCTATTCTTTATCTCTTAGTTTAAAAACTTATGTGGAAAAACAAATTTATAATAAATTAAATTATTATATTTAAGCTTTGCTGCGAGCTTTTGTGTATGGTTCTGTTAAAATGAATAATTTTTAAAATATCAAAACGAAAAAATAGATTTTTAGAGAAAATTTTGAAATTAATAACTTTAGGATAGGTAAGTTTAAATTTGGACTTAATAATTTAATTTAATTTATAAAAATTATAAACTAACAAAATAAATTATAAACTTTTATAAAAATGAAGTTTATAATTTTATAAAGTAAACAAAAAGTTATTAATTATTTTTTATAAATTTAAAGATAATTATGAACTTTGTAAAATTATAATTTATAAAATAATAAATTTTAGTTTAATTCACAAATTTATAAGACAAATCAGTTTAGTTTAATACCCACATACCGATAATTTGCAAAGATATTATTTTATGAAACCTTAAAAATATTAAAATTAAAAAAATAGATTTTTAGAGAAAATTTTGAAATTAATGACCTTGGGATAGGTAAGTTTAAATTTGGACTTATTAATTTTGTCTAAATTAATTTAGTTTAATTTATAAAATTATAAACTAACGAAATAAATTATAAACTTTTTAAAATCATAAACTTCATTTTTCTGAAAGTAAAGAAAAAATGATTAATTACTTTTATAAATTTAAAGAAAAAAATATAAACTTTGTAAAAAATTATAATTCATAAAATAATAAATTTTAGTGTAATTCACAAATTTATAAGACAAATCAGTTTTGTTCAATACAATATACATATCGATAATTTGCAAAGATAATATTTTATGAAACCTTTAATAACCTAATATTGCCTCACGTTAATAAAATTAAAATAAAATTTTAAAACATCTGTGAAAAAGTTCACAATTTAAAGCACTATACAGTAAAAAAAAAAGTAGATTTAAAAATATATTGTACGCAAACCTCTGAACGTCATTTACGGAAATGGCACTGTTTAGAAAGAAATACGGACATTGTACAGTTTTGTAAGAAATATGGAAAAATCCATTAAATTTACGTAAAACTTTCTGCATATTTACGGATTTGAAATCTCCTTTACGGAACTAATGTCATTTACGGAAATTGTACTGTTATTTTGGAAAAATTAAACTTCCCCGTAAAATTTAACGGAAAATCTCTTGTATTTTCACGGATTTTTTTTTAGAGTGTATATTAAATTTCAAACCTTTCGTTTGGGTAGTTTCTGCGCTGTCATATGCGGGCAGACGGATGGAGCAGACGACGACTATATGTGCTACGTATGATATATTCTAATACGAGCAAATCTTGTGTGTGTGTATATATAGTATATTTAAAAATGAAAACACGTGTGAAAAACAAAGGATAAGACATTATAAAAAGCAATGGAATGGACACTGTAGGAATTACACTTAATACGATGAAAAAGTAAAAATTGGATGCAAATTTTTTTTTTTTAAAAACGGCTCTAACCATTTTGACGAAATTTTGTATCCTACCGTTTTGGGGCACCAGAAAACCATTGGGCTAGGTCACATGTTCGAGAAAATTCGATTAGTGGGTCATTTTGTGTCACCATAAGTCAGGGTCAAGCTAATTGTATCTAAAAAACGGTTCAAACGATTTTAACTAAATTTTGTATCCTATCATTTTCGGGCACGAGAAAACTATTGGGCTGGGTCACATGTTCGGGAACTTTCGATCAGTGGGTCATTTTTGGATCAACGCGGGTCAAGTTAATTTTATCTAAAAATTTCTCTAACGATTTTGATTAAAATTTGTATCCTACGAGTTTTGGGCACGACAAAATCATTGTCCTAGGTCACATGACCGAGAACATTAGAAAGCTGATTTTATCTAAGACACGGCAAAGACTATTTAGACTAAATTTTGCATCCTGTGGTTTTCGGGCACGAGAAGACTGTTGGGCTAGGTCACATGTTCGAGAAAATTCGATTAGTGGGTCATTATGGGTCAAGTTACTTTTATCTTAAAAACGGCTCAGAGGATTTGAACTAAATTTAATATCCTACAATTTCAGGGAACGAAAATACTATTGGGCTAGGACACATATTCGAGAAATTTCGTTTAGTGGGTGATTTTGGTAATGGGTCATTATGGGTCAAGCTAATTTATCTTAAAAACGACTCAGACGATTTGAACTAAATTTTATATCCTACAGTTTTTAGGCACGAGAAAATCATTGGGCTAGGTCACATGCTCGAGAAAATCTGATTAGTAAAATCTGATTAGTGAGTCATTTTTGGGTCACTGTGGGTCAAGCTAATTGTACCTAAAAAACGACTCAGACTGTTTTTACTAAATTTTATATCCTACGGGTTTCGGGCACGAGAAGAGAATTGGGCTTGGTCACATGTTCGAAAAAATTTGATTAGTGGGTAATTTTGATTATGGGTCATTGTGGGTCAAGCTATTTTAATAAAATAAAAGGCATTAAAGTAATAATACAGAGAGAAAAATATATCTAGTTGAACTGAAAGCTAATTTTGACTGAGCATAGCTCGGTCTTCCCTGCTCGTTTATATAATTCTAAAAGCGCTTTTTGGTATCGAGAGTAACTTGGAAGAGGTTATGGTATATTTACGTCCGTATGTTTTCTAAGATTAAGAAACAGGTGTGTTGTTTTACAATGTAAAATTAATAGCTTGAAAAATATTCTTTATTTACTTTTCTGTTTCTTCAGTCACATTTGAATTCCAAAAAGTTTTCTATTCCAATATCATCTTATTCTCAGAAGAATTACTATCTCACTGGTAATGTTTTTTTTCTATTTTGAATCTCGCCCCAGTAGAGCAGGAAAAACATCTATCTGTGTTATCATATAAGTAAAGTAATGTCGGTGTAAGGAACTGTTTCATCTTTATTGACAAAAATTAACTTTCCTTTCACGTAATTAATTATTTATATCGGATTTAATATCTTGTTTCGTGGGAATTATCCTAATGCGTATACAGTTTTACCACAAATTTCGAATAGATTTTTTTCGTCTTATTTTATCGCAAACCAGAAAATATATAGAAGAATTGATAAAGATAAATATTTTATTTTTGTTTTTTAACTTTACATCTATCCTTTTCGTTGTAATTGTTCTTTTATGTTGTAGTTAGTACTAGATCTTAACTTTTCCCAACGTCTCAGTTTAATACAAGACACTCTACTCACAAATAGACTGGGCGTAAAGTTGTCTGCAACTCGGAAGCCTCTTAACCGACATCAACTGTTCGGCACTGTTCAGTTAACTATCTTTTCTATTAAAGGATGTTCCAAAATGTATTGATATTTAAAACATTTTTCGCGGCAGGGGAAAAAAAGAAAGAAAAAAAGGGTAGAGATTTTTATTTGTTGTTATCCGTAACCATTGAGGTTAAATAATTGAGTTTATGGGAAGGTACACAATCGAACAACGCTTGGAAATAGTAAAAAGCCACTTTAAAATTTATAATAATTGTTACAAAATGTTTTTTAATAATAATAATAAAAAAATTAATTCCAGCACGTTTTAGGATATTAATTATACCGCGTTCTCTGTTACTTCTAAAACTAGCGCCAATTTTAGGTAGATTTCGTAAGAAATACTACCTATTGCATTCTCCCGTAAGTTGGAATTTTTGAAAAAATTTTGCAGATCTACGCCGATCATGACTCCCAGAACCCAAAACCACCCCCAGTTCTAAACTTTATCTATCTATCTATCTATCTATCTATCTATGTCGCTTTTTTATGGACACGATAACTCCAATAATTCTGCACAAATCTCTTCCAAACTGATACATAAAATCAAGGGGCATAAAATATCGGTCAAGTTCGTTAATGAGCAAAATCGAACCAGGGGGGGGGGGATGGGTTTTTTTTGTGAAAACAGAAAAAAACGCCATAATTTCTGAATTATGACACGTATTGAATCCGTTTAAAGTTATTATTACTTCTAGGAAAAGGACCAAAAATGTATGTATGACAGATTTTTGATATGATTTAAAATGGCCCCAAGTGGGGAAAAAGGGGGGTTTTAGAAGAACAAAATTCATAACTTCGTCAATTCCCAAGATATCAAATCCGCTTAAATTTATTATAAATCCTCTTAATATTATCTAAAACTTTTGTATTGACAAGTTTCTTTTATAGGACCAACCCTTATAGCAAAAAAAAAAAAAATAAAATAAAAAATAAAAACAAAAAAAATCTCTGCCGGCAACGCCTGCAAACAAGTTAGGTTTCAAAGTGGGCGGTTCATCGGTTCCGCATCATGGCAAAAAGGTCATTTCTTCGCAATTCCAACAAACAGGCACCCCACGGTCTGTGTCTTCGAAATCTACCTGTGCCTGTAGGCCGAGCCATCACGGATTTTTTCAAAATTATTGGGTGGGCTCAAACATTTTAATATAAAATGACATGCGCAGTTGTTTTTCATCTTGGGGGGGGGGGGGGCGGCTGGGGAAAGATGGCAGATTATTCCTGGTATTGTAGTAAATATTAGTGTCTTTATAAGGTAAAACTCGTGCAAATATAATTTAATAAAGTTACAACTTTGTACTTTTTGTACTATGTTAAAAAATAAATAAAATGAAAATAAATAAAATAACTTGACATAAAGTTATTTTTACGATTATAGACACATATATAGTACAAAGTATAAAGTTGTAATTTTATTAAATTATATTTGCAAAGAGTTCTACGTAAAGACACTGATATTTACTATAATACCATGACTATAAGTTCAATACCTAAAAAAGCTAAGCATTTCAGTCACCTAAGTGGTTTATGGATGTCAAAGCATTAAAACTGACTTATCATCGTCACTTGACTTATGATCATTGACTTATTTTTAGTGACAAAATATGCAGAAATGGTTTATTTTTACAGAGAAATATAATTCAACCAGGGGGCTCAGCACCCTACTCGCTAACGCTCGCCAACCCCCCGTGAATTGCAAAGCAATTCACATTGAGACCGCTACGCGATCCCAGTTCGCTTCGCCCGCTCACCTCCTTTTTATTACTGCATAAATTCTAGCCGGAATAAGTACTACCATAAATCATTTGAACATATAAAATTGACAATTTTTTTTAATGTAAAAAAGTAATTGAAAACTCCGTTGAAAACTCCGCTGAAAACACAACTAAAAATGCATTTAGTTGGAGCTACTAATGGGCATATAAATCATTTAAATACTATGTAAAAAGTATATTGGAAACATAATTTGTTTAAAACTTATTGCACCTATAATATTTTACAGCACGGCTTAAATTCATTAAAAAAAAAAAAAAAAAAAAAAAAAAACACTACGTGATAGGAAGACAGTTTATCATCAATGATTGTTTAAATTTCGTTCGACATTTTACTATTCTAATTGATTATAGATTTCTGCAAAAGAAATTATTTTTACTTCATCAATACAGCAACAGATGGCAGCAGGTGCAACCTAGACAGTTGATATTTTTACTATCTCCGATTTTTCATGGGAGTGAAATTCGTAAATAAATTCTAAATAAGAGTTAAGAATTCATTTGAAATTAACTATATTACTCATAATTAAAATGAGGAATCATCTCAGACGCTTTGGATTACGTACATGTTATTTTATTTTTAATATTTGCTAGTTTGATTTACACTGACCGCCATATTGGAGGCAGAGCTGATCTATCTAACACAATCTTGTCTGTTCATTGGTCTGAGCCCTGGAAATTAGGGTTGTTGCCAATGATAAGCTAGAAATTCAGCCCTATTTCCGCACCACGTAAGAGAAATATATATATAGATGTTGTCTTAAAATATTTTTCTTACTCCTATGTGTCTGTTACTGCTGTACTTACAGTTATCAAACAAAATGATTTTGTGAACATCAATAGAACAAAAATTTCTTTCAGTGATTAAAATAAATAAATAAATAAATAAATTGAAATTAAAGTAATGAAATTGAAAATTGAAAATTCATGAGAACAAATTATTGGATGGGCTCGAGCCTCCTGAGCCCATATAAGTTGGCACCACGGACTTCTAGCGAAGTTAACATTTTGTTGCACAGACATTATTCATCTTTGCATAGTTGCCAAGCTCCCGATTTTTTTCATACCAGTATTTTTATTTAAAAATATTGGTTTTATTTAATCTTACAATTTCTATAATTTAATAAAGAGATAATTTTTGTAAGATTTTACTGGTATTAAAAAAATTAGGAGATTGGCAACTATGTCTTTGACATATATACAAAGATGAATAATGACACAAAAAATATTTATTATAAGAATGTTTATTTTATACAAAGAATTATTCAAAATAACTTTTTTTGAGTACTTAATAATATATTTTTCTAAAGTTTCAATTATCATAGAATTTTTATAGCAACACGATTATTTCTATATCATCATTGGAATTCTGAAAATAACTGAGAAAATTTAGAGCTTTCAGACCAAAATTAATCATTCTTTGACCATATATACTTTTTTTTGGCAATTCATACAAATCGGATATATTTTTAGGCGCAGTTCTGAACGGATCTTTATAGAAAAAGTACTAATAAATAAATAAATAATAATAATAATAATAATATATATATATATATATATATATATATATATATTCAATGGTTAATTTTTGCAATAAGTTTATATATATATATATATATATACCTTAATGAATAATAATTCTCTGGAAATCTAAATTTCTTTTATTTCCCGTCGCATATTTCATCTTGCGATAAGTTGTAAACGTCTACAGAAATATTTTTTGCGTCAACAGAAAATCCCCTTAAAAGATACGGAATTCTCCAGTTTAGTTTCAATTTCAAACCACAACATGGAGAAATTTGCATAAAATTAATGCCAACATGTTTCCTCATCGTCTGATTATATCCTTATCACCCAATTATCAAACAATTTTTATACCAACTTGATCTTTCTAGATCCTCATTGGAATTGTCAAAAAACTAAGAAAATTTAGGGCTTTCAGAGCAAAATGATTCTGTAACCCTATATATTTTTTCTAAATTTACACTAATCGCATGTACTTTTATGCACAGTTCTGAACGGAACAATATCATCTTTATAGAAAAAGTACTAAAAATATACCTTACCTAAATGAATAATAATTGCGGAAAATCTACATTTCTTTTTGCGATAAGTTGTAACGTCTACAGAAATATTCTTTGCGTCAACGAAAAATTCCCTTAAAAGATACGTAATTCTCCAGTTCAGTTTCAATTTCAAACCACAACGTATTAGAAATTTGCATAGAATTAATGCCAACATGTTTCCTTATCGTCTGATTGTATCTTTATCGTCCAATTATCAAACAATTTTTATAGCATATTGATTATTTCTAGATCCTCATTGGTATTATCAAAATAACTAAGAAAATTTGGGGCTTTCAGAGCAAAATGACCTTGCAATTCTATATATTTTTTGTAAATTCATCCTAATCGCATGTACTTTTATGCACAGTTATGAACGGAACAATATCATCTTTATAGAAAAAGTACTAAAAAGAAATATACTTTAATGAATAATAATTTTGGAAATCTAAATTTCTTTTTGCGATAAATTGTAATGTCTACAGAAATATTCTTTACGTCAACAAAAAATTCCCTTAAAAGATACGCAATTCTCCAGTTCAGTTTCAATTTCAAACCACAACGTGGAGAAATTTGCATAAAATTAATGGCAACATATCTCCTTATCGTCTGATTAAGCACCCTATTGTTAAAAAAACATTCTTTATTAGCTTTTCTGTTTCTTCAGTCACATTTGAATTACAAAATGGCTCGTTTTTCAATATCACCTTCTTCTCAGAATAATTATAATCTCATGGAATACATATATTTTTTTTGTTCTTTAAATCTCGACGCAGTGAGGGGGGAAACCATGTTTCGAGGTTAACATGTAAGCAGAGTAATTTCGGAGTAAGGAAATATTTTATCTTTATCAGTTAAAACTAACTTTTCTTTTATATCGCGTTCTCAGTTACTTATATCAAAGTTAACATCTTGTTTCACAGTCATTATGGAGGATTATTTCTAAATGCGCGCCCTATGCGAGAAAGGGAGTCATGCTTGAATAAAGAATGGAACTTTTTTTTTTCTTTTTCCGTCGTAATTTCATCACTGCCAAAAAACCTGTTGATACGTTTTATGAAATGATAACTTTCCTTCTTTTGCGCCTATTCTTGCGAAAGCCGAAAGATCTATCTGATTAAAAAATAAATAAAAGTAGAAATAGTTAACAAAGAAAAAAACTCACTCTTTATAAGCATTCAATGTTTATCTTAAAAATGAGGCATAATTTTATGACTGAAATGTATGCAGTTACAAAAAAATGTCTTTACAGTTCTTTTATTTTGCGTGGACCTCGATTATTAAAAATTCACCACTTGGATTACACTTGATAGAAAGCGCTAACAACAATTCATTAAAAAAATATATAATTTTTGCCCTGTTTCTCAGACCTGCTAAGTCTCCGGCTTTTTGGATACCAGTATTTTAGTACAGAAAATGTTGTTTTATTTAATCATAGCATTCTTTGATTTGAACGAACAATATTTTTCTCTAAACAATTACTGGTGTGCAAAAAGCCGGAGACTTGGCAACTCTGGTTTCTTTTTTATCACTAGAACTATACCATGATCCATCATTTTTACGTTTACCAAATGAATATATTCCGATTCGAACCAGAAATTTCTTTTTAATATAAATTAAATATAAAACTCCCAGAAATACGTTAAATGAATAAGTTAAGTAGTTTTAAATAAAATTTCTGGTATGAAACAGTTTTATAAAACGTGAGTAAAATTTCCGGTAGTTCTAGTGTTAAACTATGGCAACAGGAAATAAAAAAAGCACTATTTTAACTATCTGTTTAGGAATTCTAAATTGTTTTCTCAACGTATAATCACAATTTAATTAGTATTAAACTATTAAATGAAAAAAAAGAGTACTCTTTGCAAAAAATAATACCCTTTTTATTTTTATTTTTATATTTTCTCCCACAGAGAAAGAATAAAGAGGCAATGAAGCATAAAATCGGCTTGCAATATGAAGCCGGGTATGGCTCAAATCATTAGGCCCAAGGGCTGACTTCATTGGACGGAGAAAGACTGCACGTGAAACAAGGACTGGATTCATTGGACGGGGAGAGGTTTTCAAAGCAAGCCGCCAGTTATTTGGGCCAACTGTAAGGTGGCATTTTCAGCGTCACGACAAACGTAAACATTTCATCTCCTATTTATTCTCTGAACTTTGTGACATTTGCTAGTTAGTGTTTAAAATATTTCGTTTTTACTGTTTCATAACCATTTGGCACATTTTTGGCGTTGTTTGGCGCACCATTACTTTCGTTCGTTTTGTAACTCGAAACACTTGTAATCATATAATCATGTGGCGATATACCACATACTGCCGACTGATGGAAAAATGCTTTAAAATTCAGTTTTTAATTTGTAATTAGCTTCTAAAAGTTTTAAAATGTTGCATTGTCCTCAAAAACACACTTGTATACAATTTTTAATTTATTTATTTCAATTTTAGCACATCGAGAAGTGAGTTAAAATTAGTTTACAAAAATTCATCTGTACATACATGAACCAAGTTGACTTAAATAAAAAGGAGTAAAAATTTATAACGTAGTTTGATTTAAAGTGAGTTCTTATTTTTGTTATCGGTTAAAAATACTTACGGACAGTTCCACCGCAAACCTACAGTTAGTGTGCAAATTGATTGGGACAAATTGAATAACTTTTTAACCCATTCACTGCTAAAGCTATGTGGGCGGAGCCTTCGATATTTTTACTGAAATTCGTTTCCTACCAAAAATTCTGAAAGATAATATTTGGTAACTTTAATACCAAAGTTTTTGTCATTAAATAAAGTATTTTTTAACATATTAAAATAGTGGTGGCTGGGCAGGGTTTTTTTTATTATTATTATACACATATTTTCGAATTTCTAAAAAATATTAGACGAATCATTCTCCTTTTAAGGCAATGTGAAAAAGCTGCTTAAATTCATACTTTTCTGTCAAAATTAATTCTCCGGAGCTTTGCTGCCAAATCTTTATGTTAAACATTACGTTTCTTACACCAAGTTTTAAGGTAACACCAGTTTGTTTTTAGGATAAATATTCGTTTTATTTGATGCACGAAACACCATGATGAAGTCACTCTTAGGTTGCTATAATATAAAAGTGGTGTGAATCGCAATATTTGTATTTTATTGAGAAAAATAATTCGGCGTTTTATAAATAGGACGCTGGGCGCTAACGGGTTAATAGTATATAATCT
This sequence comes from Maratus michaelseni, assembly GCA_963931845.1. NCBI lineage: Eukaryota > Metazoa > Arthropoda > Arachnida > Araneae > Salticidae > Maratus > Maratus michaelseni. Next base: position 150,269,561 of record OZ007597.1, on the reverse strand, counting down.
ATATATATATTACGCTATCGTACGTGGCACAGAAATCATGATTATTTGTTAATTGTTGAATGGCAACATCCGAATGAATCGCATCTTATTGGTTAGGTGCTGCCATCTACAAGAATAAAAGCGAAACAAACAAGGATTTCAAATTGTAATTATAACTTGTCAACATTAACAATTAAATAGATATATTTTAATACATTTTCATTTGAAATATTGATTTTTGTAAGCACTTAATGTTCATAATTTAAAAAATACAATTAGCAATATAAAGTTTAAAATGTAAACAAAGCAATGATTTTTAAAAAAGGATTTTTAGTAAAAAGGGAAAAGTAAGTGTAATAATTTTTCCTGACCGTTTCATTTTTTAAACGTAACTGTTATACTTTTGAAATTTTAGCTCATATTTAATTTTTTTACAAGTTTTTAGTATAAATAAATATTATTCAGTCTTTTTTTTTTATGAAGTCTACTCCACTGTTATATTTTTCAATGACAGTCTGCCCGGGCAACGCCGGCCGGGCGGGTCAGCTAGTGGCTTTAATTTCCTACCACTATCTCAACTAAAAAATCTTCGTAGTAGATTCCTTCAACATCTGCAATAGAAATCTCGAATAAAGATATCATTTTAAAATAGTGGTAACAAAGTGAGAAAATTTTAGAAACGCTGAGAGCTCTAGTTACTTTACACAAATCACAATGATGATTAATGCAGAAAGGATTAAGAAGTCAACTAAAGTAACAAGTATCGGCAAAGCAGAAGAAACGTTGTTCCTTATTGTTATATACCTTTATACATGGACACAAATTGCTATCATTTTATCATATCTTGTACGAGAAAACCATTAAGACGGATTACAATAACATTTGTTCACGCTAACACAAACACACGCATGTATTATGAATAAATAAACCATCATTCCTCAGAGTTTAAAATATAATTTTTTCTCACCAATTCAACTTCACTTGTTATCACTCGTTTCTGAGTTGCAACTGCAACAAAGATGTCGGCGTAACAATAGTTAAAAGATGCTATTCATGTATGCTAGTTCCCTTCTTTAACTATCGTAATCATCGTAATGTTTATAGCTTTTGAATTGTAATAATGATAACTTGATAAGCAAGTGAAATGTCCATTTCGTCTTCAAGAAAGATACAATTCTTTTATGTCAAGAATAAAAGCATTTTGTGACACTGGACAATCTTTTGTTCTTTGGTTAGATGTCATATTCCTTTGCTACGGTTGTCGTTTATACTTATACACCTAATTTTTATGCTAGTTTGTGTACGTGCGTTGAATGGGCAAAGGACTTTAAAATACCAGAAGCAATTTTTGGAATTGCAAATTTATAGTGTCAGTGTATTGTATTAAATAAAGTTCAGTATTTTAAATTCAGCATGGCGTGGGAAAATTTTCTAAAGCTTTTTTTTAATCCTGACATGAATCTTATCTACATATGATATGTTTATCTCTGATATTTAAAAAAGAAAAAAAAATGTTGAGTAAATTACCTCTGAATTGAAACTGGATTATAGGATTAACTTCATCACAATAAATCCCAAAAATCTTATTATAATTATTAATCTATTATCTTATTAATCTTATTATAATTATGAATATATTATCTTATTAATCTCATTAATAATTTTAATCTTATTTATGGTGCACTAACATATGGGGGTTACCGTACCTTTTTATTTACTTTTATTAAACAAGCATTTACATTTTCTTTGTAGATCTTATGGTTAAAAATACGAAGAAAGTATAAACTCTTATATAAAAATAAAATGGATAATAATGTTTATTTTTATACAATAAACGTAAGATATATTGCGTATGTTTCGGACCAAAATTTTCTTCGCTATTTCCTCGGGTATGTAAATTGTTGGCAAAAATTCTTCGTCAGTCAAGAAACGCATAACTCTCTATATAACAGTATTATAACAGTGTTTCATAACAATGTTTTAACCCATTTGTACGTCACACAGTTGGGACGCTCTGATTTTTCAGAAATAAAATTATTATTTTTTTTTGATAGATTTCTATTTTCATTTTCTACGATTATTTTACACAATAGGCAAACAGAATATTCTGATTAATATAATGTCAGTGTTGACAGTTCGCTACTTTTTAAAAAATTCCGATTGCTTGATTGCCACAAAGTTTTGGAAATAGAAATATTCCCTTTATTTAATTACTGATTAAATAAGTCGTAAATAAGAAGAAATTATTTCTATTTCAAAAATGTGGTAGCAAACAAACAATCTCAATAATTAAAAACCAGCTGACTGGAAATACTGTACAATGCAATTATTATTGCATTTTATACATAGCAGTAAAATTCAAAGAAAGTATTGAGATAGAAAAAAAAATCAACCAATTGTGTTTGATTTTTTGGACTTGGAAAACCCAACTGCATTTCGTTGTCCGAATAATTCTTATTAGTATTTCTTTTAATTAATAGTTAAAAAAAAAAATCTTAAAGATTTCTCAATTCAAACTGCTGCGTATGCAGCATAGTCGGAATACATTAGTCTAAGATTTGACTTTGGCTTAGAATAATTTTTCTTCATGTGCCCCATATCGTAAGGTTTTCTGTCACGGGAAAGTGGATTATTGAGAAAAACAATTATTACTATTATTATTGTACGAAAGATAGGCATTGGTAAAATTTATGCTTGGGATGTCATGAAGTTTTCCCACTGCGTATAATTGATTCAGAGTAGGCTTTTTCTTTCTCCGGAATATCAAACAATGATTTTTTTGCCCGCAATCACAGTTGCCAGATTAGGGAATTTTTTATTCAAACTATCTACGAATTTTTTCAGCTAAAAATCTGCTCTTTAATTAAACACGGAATGCCTGACACAAAATAAAATGAAGTATTTGTATCATTGTAAAATATTGGTTGATATTTGGAATAAAATTGAAATATTGGTAAATATTTGGAATTCCTATAACTAAGCAATATTCATCGAAATAATTCAGTTTATATTTATCATGTTACAAAATTTTTTATTTATGGATTATTGATTGAAGCTAGATATGTTTTTTTCTTCTTCTGCGCTATGTTGGGTAAATTTTGTATCAGAAATTATGCATTTTTAAGCTTACGACGTCGTAAAAGTTTTTATTAGCTCACAGGCTATCAAAGCCTGAGAACTAATGTGCCTGCAGAATATTCTGTATGTACGTATGTATGTACGTAACGCGATAACTCTTGATAGAAATATCCGATTTGCTTCAAATTTCGTATATAGATTCATTCTGATAAAGCGCTTCCCTGATTAGTTTTGGGGTTCATTGGTTAAGAATAAAGGGGTGGGGACGGAAAGCTAATCCCCCGCTTAATTTAGATAAATGGTTTTTTCATGCAGAATTATCCGATTTGCTTCAAATTTTGTATATAGGTTCACTGTGATAAGGCGCTTCCCTGATTAGTTTTTGGGGTTTCTTTGGTTAAGTATAAAGGGGGAACGGAGGGCTAATTCCCCCTGTTAATTTATTCATGCAGAATTATCCAATTTGCTTCAAATTTTGTATATAGGTTTATTGTGATAAAACGCTTCCCTGATTAGTTAAGTTTTGATGGTTCATTTGTTAAGTATAAAGGGGAGAGGACGGGGGGCTAATCATCCCCTTAATTTATTGTCGATTTCTTTATTTTTCAAGGGGCATTATTCTTTGAAATAAGAGTATAATATACTATTAGTGTTAATAGAATGTGAGCTCAATGCCACCAGTTTAACTGGCCATTTTTCTTTTATTTGCAATTTATTGATTGAGGCTTTTTTTAGCCTCGTGTTATTTGTTTATATGTATTTTTTGAAACCCGAAATTAAAGAAAAAAAACAGAGTTATCATCTTTAGAATATCATTCCTTTCGTTACAGTGTATATTATATTTCAAAGGTTTTTTTTTTGTTCACAGATATTGTCTTGTTTTAGCAAAAATAATGTTTCCAAATTATTAATAGGCTATCGAAACTATTAATACTTACAAGAATTGTTCCGAGGTCGCAAACAGCGAATTCACCCTTTGTGTATTGATAGAATATAATCAATAGATAAACATGTGAAAGTCATAAAATGTGATGGCTAGGGGTGGGGGGGGGGCTTAAGAAAGCAAGTTTAACGTTGGTTAAATTAACCATTTCTCGGAAGTTTAGAGCGATGTTAGCAGGTATGATAATTGGATAAAGTGGTGCCTTTACTGGATGTCTCCAAAGTCCGGTTGGTAGCGCGCCGCACTTCTTGAACTTAAGACTTTTTTCCCTGTGCGAGTTCGAACCCGAACAAACTATTGTTTGCAGACAAAATAAAGACCAATTAATTATGAATAACAATAATACCGGGTGTCCCAAAAGTCTCCGTACAACTTCAAAAAATTATTACAAAAAAAAGATAATAGGCCTACAGCAAAAATAATTACAACAGTGCATAGAGTAACTTAAAAAGTTTTTTTCTACTGCCTTAGTAAACTTCAACACGAGATCCTTTCGTAGCACCAAGAATATCAAGACGATATTCCAATTAAATCCAAGAACGTTTTTCATGCTAACATCAACAGTAGCTACTGCTGTTTGGATCTTTTGTTTCAATTCCATGAGACTATTAACTTTTGTTCAGATTTCATCAAGCAGTTGTAACTACTGTTGATGAAATCTGATCAGATTTCATCATGATGAACATGCTGAAACGCACATGCGCATGTTCAGCGCATGCTGAAACGCACGTGGATGGAATTATTTTTGCTGTAGGCCTGTTATTATTTTTTTTTTTTTTGTAATAAATTTTTGAAGTTGTACGGAGACTTTTGGGACACCCTGTATATATATATATACATACATAGTTGTTTAAATTTGAGAGATACATAAATAAATACATGTTTTTGCGCATTTATTTATTTATTTATTTATTTATGTACAGAGAGAGAGCTTTAATTCTGAAATTTTGCATTTTTCTGTCTTTAATGAAAAGCAAAAAAGAAAAATAATGTACGCCGTTTTTATTTGTTCAGTCGACAAAATTTTCCTTATATTTACAATTATTTACAGTGTTTGACATCGGAACTCTTGTTAGTATTTCGTTTATAGTAAGAGCCTATATATATATATTATGAAACTGTATATTCGTTAACTGTATAAAACTGTATGTTCGTTATAACGAAGTCCACCACAGCTTGCAAAAAATGATTTAGTCAACTATGTATTCGCACTATGCTTTAAAATGAAAAGCAAAACAAATTATAAACTTCTTAGCACATAAATCATTCGCCAAAATGTGTTTTGAGTAGAATTTTCCAATCGTCGCAAAAGGGTTGCATGGAAAAATAATCTTTTCGGCAGTACAGAAATATTGTTGCAAAATGATTTTTGATACTTTGGTTAGGTCGATTAAAACCTTCCCGATAAGATTTCATGATCGCAGAGCATTCGCTATGATTTATTATTAGTGGGAGGGGGAGGTGGGGGAGTATTGCAATTGCCATGTCAATTACCGGCGTTTGCCAACTGTGTTAACCAGAAAATGTATTAGAGTAACACCTGCGAAAAAAGAGCCTGTCTAGAATGTAAACGTATAACATATTATTTTGAATCCGGGGTGGAAACTATTTTAGTTACAAATAAAACTTGTTAACTTCTTCATAGACTAATGAATTTAATATTTACAACATATTTACATGTTACTATTTACAAAATAACTCATTTAATTTAATATTACGGCTTAGCTCAGATGCCTTGTTTGCAACAACACTGTAAACATTCTTCTCTTCTGGTAAAGTCTAAATTACTCAGGTTGCCAGTTCTTTTAAAAGAAAAAAAAGAAAAGGAGAGAAAATATGTTGGAGTGCGTATAGTTCGGGCGTTACACTCTTCCCCTCACACTGCATTACTGGTCCCTCAGATGCAGTGTGCATTTCCTGAGTGGATTCCTTCGGGATGCTTTCTGGTGACTAAATACCTCTGTTGTTCTCGCGTTTTTTGAACCTTTAGTAAATATTTGCTGGCTGGGCGTCTGACGTTTTCCGGGTCTGCCTCTTGGACGAATGGAGCCTTTAGAACATCCACCATATCCATAAATGACACTACGAGAAACAAGTTGTTCTCCAAATAGAAAAAAATTCTGAACAGAAGCACTTGGTATAAAAAGTACGTTAATCAAATTACAATTTCTTAAAAAGTTTTAAACATATATGCACAAGAAAAAGGTTGTATGATACTATAGATCTATTCATGGTGAGCCTTAACAAAAAATAATCAATGAGAAAAAAAAACTTTTTTTTTTTTTTTTTAACGGAAGAAAAGAGTCAGTATTTGAAGTACTTGAATATATAAAAGACTTATGACGATGATTTCAACAAGCAGTTAAAAATAAAATAAAATAAAATAAAATAATTAAAATGTTCAACATCAGATACTGATCTCTAAACTTTTAAACAGTCGTCCAACTAAAAACCAGTGAAATGCCACTTTTTCCCTAAAGTTGCTCCAACACCAGTAGAATCTTCTCTAAAAATCACTGGATATCTTTTTAATAAATTTTCAACATCTCTGGACATCTTTTGTGGCATGCTTACGAAAATTGAAAGAAAAATTTATGTAAAGGTTTATTTTGCATCATACAATCCATTTGCATACATTTCATTTAGTTTGGATACTATGACGCAAAATAAAACTTTACATAAATTTTTCTTTCAATTTTCGACAGCATGGCACAAAAGATAAATCAATTTATTGAAATAAATACATTTCAATGCATAATACAGGCTCATTGCAAGTGATATATTTAATGATGTATTAGAAAATTAAAAGTATTGTTAGCATGTGTAAATATACATTAGGAGACAAACCAAAAATAAATTAAATTGGATTTTAAAACAAACCCATTAAAGTCACATGAAGGCGTCACTTGAATTTTGATATCATTTCTTTTAAAATTCGTATTTTGAATTTATCAGAGATGTGAATGAAAAAGCATGAGCAAAAAACTTATATATATTTTTTCATGTAAAAAATAATATTTGCACCACTGAATATCAATATAGCAGTAGGGGGGGGGGGAGATAAGTTTTTTAATTTATAGCATACCGTCACTCAAAATTTGATATCATTAATTTTAAGACCCGTATATGAAATTCTTACAGACAAAAGGTGAAGTGCTGCGTCACAAACTTTAACCCGTTAAGGGTTTTTGTACTGATATCATTACTTTTTTTAGGTTAAGGATCAAAAGATGAAGAAATTAAAATATAAAGACCAGCGTAATGAGTTTATAGTCATAATTTTCACTCACCTTCAATCCTCCCCCCTCCCCCCCCAAAAAAGAAAAATAATAATAATAATAATAAAATAAAATAGAATAAAAAAAAATTATACCTCAATTTTGATGTAACTTCATTATTTAAAATTGTTTTGAAAAATAAACTCTTATTTTATTTTTTTACAGTTGTAAAAATCAGTGCTAAATTTTACTGTAAAAAAAAAGTTTACGAAGAAATATAGAAAGAAATATTACTAAGAACAAAGTTATAAAGTTAAATAAAATATCAAACAATTCATTAAAAGTTAAAATAAAACTTGACACATGTTAAACATTATTTTAAAAAAGGTGCTATCTATGAAAACTAGCAGAATTTAAAAATTTCAATTACAGAAAAAGCTACAAATGTTACTATTAAAAGAAGTGTACTTTCATAGGTCACGTTGTCCACTTGCATACATTTTCCTTTGTTTGGATACTATGACGCAAAATAATCACTTACATAAATTTTACTTATGATTTTGGATAGCGTGGCACAAAACATAAATCAGTTTATTGAAATAAATACATTTGAATACATAATATAGGCTCAGTGAAAGTAATATATTTAACAGTGTATTGAAAAATTAAAAGTATTGTTTGTATGTGTAAATATACTTTAGAAGACAAACGAAAAATAATTTAAATTGAATTTTAAAACAATCCTATTAAATTCACGTCAAGGTGCACTCAAATTTTGATATCATTTCTTTTAAAACCCATATTTTGAATTCCTGAGAGATCTGAATGAAAAAGCATCAGCGAATAAATTTTATACATGTTTTCATGTTAAGATAATAATTGCACCTGTGAATATAAATAAAACTAAAAAGAAAATGATGATTTAAAAAAAAATTATTAACATAGCGTCACTCAAATTTTATATCATTACTTTTAAGACCCATATTTAAAATTCTTAGAGCGAAAAGAAAGTGCTGCGTCACAACTTTTAACCCGTTAAGGGTTTTTGTACTGATATCATTACTTTTGTGCGGTTATTGATAAAAATTTCATTCAGTCGAAATTAAGCATAGGGTATAAATTTATAAGAATAAAACTTAGTGGTTTCGCCCTTCAATTTATCTTTTCACCAATTCAAAAAATGAATCCACCCTTTCCGGAAAAAAAGGGGGGGGGGGCGGTTCATCAAATAAATTAACTGAATAAAATGGATAGCCTTTGTGCGTCTTTTTGGAATTATATATATATATATATATATATATATATATATATATATACATATAGGGTTTTTTTTTTAAATCTAAGATGAATGTTGTGATTTTTAAATGTTTATATCCGAGTAATTCTTGAAATTATATTTTTAGCTCACAGGCTATCAAAGCCTGAGAGTTAATGTGCGCCGGTTCTGTATGTACGTATGTATGTAAGTATGTACGTAATGCGATAAATCTTGATAGAAATATCCGTTTTGCTTCACATTTTGGTTATATGTTTAGAGTGATAATACTTCCCTGATTAGTTTTGGGGGCTCATTGGTTAATTATAAAGGGGGGAGCGGGGTACTACCCCCTCCCCTTAATTTATATAAATGGGTTTTTCATGCAGAATTACACATTTTGCTTAAAATTTTGTGCTTCAAATTTTGTATATAGATTAATTGTGGTAAGACGCTTCCCTGATTAGTTTTGGGGGTTCATTGGTTAAGTATAAAGGGGGGAAACGGCGGGCCAATCCCCCCTCTTGATTTATTGTCGATCTCTTTATTTTTCGAGGGGTATTATTCTTTGAAATAAGAGTATAACATACAATTAGTGTGAATAGCCTGTGAGCTCAATGCCATCAGATTAACTGGGCACTTTTTTTTTTTGTATTTGTCTTTGTTAAATAAATGTTTGTTTCTTAAATAAAGATATATAATTTTTCTTGTGTAATCTTTATTTAAATATACACACATTGGCACAAAAGTTTTATAATTTATCAAAATATCTTGATCATATGCAATAAATACATAGACAATCAAGTTATGTTTTGATTTAAAAAAAAAAAAAAAAAAAAAAAAAAAAAAAAAAACTATATTTCAAATAGGAAGTTATTGACAACAAGTCTTAAATGTAGAAAATGATTCATATTATACATGTGTATTAATTTACATAAAAAACTTGTTGTATTTGTATTTATATTACATTTAATATAAGAATAAAATTACAATAATCCAGCAATATATGAAACCCTATTTCTCTTTTCCAGGGTCCCCTTTCCTTTATTGTCACAAAATTTGAGCATTTCCAATGTCTCAAAGTATAGATGGGAGTATGTAAAAAAAAAAATTTAGATAAATATATTTATTATTAACCTACTCTATTAGTATAAAATATCAGCTCTAACTGAAAATTACATGCTAAATTTGGGGACCGAGGGCCCAATTAGCGTGCAATCCCACAATTGCTACAAGTTTCAAATTTATTTTACATTTGCAGTAGACATATATATTTTTTAAATCTAGCTACTGTCTTACGCTCTTTAAATAGTTTGAGTACAATAAAATTAATGCTAATAAAAATTTACCTTATTCCAATTACTTGCTTTGAATAGGAATTGATATTTTTGGCTCATTTTAAATAATACAGCTGGGAAACAGAATGTATATATATAATAATAATAATTTTTAGTTATTTACAGTTTGTAAAATTTATTATGAATATTTAACGAATTCTTAAACTGAAAGTCCTGGTTTTCATATTTCATTTATTTAAAAAAATAAATAAAAGCATATAAAATCATTGCATCATTTGTTTTAATTAGAAAAAAAAAAGTTATTCTATAAAATATTTACGAGAATTACGTGGTAAATCCCGGATATCAAAGTACAATAAAATTTAAGAGAAAAAAAGATATATCGGAGTTCCAGGCTTGTTTTGAATAAGAATGAATATTTTTTGTTCCTTTTTAATAATACAGTGGGAAAAAAAATATACATATTATTTACAATTTGTAAAATTTAACATAAATATTTTACAAACTCTTAAAATAGTTCGTTTTCTGTTCTGTTAACTAAAAAACTCGTAAAAAACATAACAAAATTTCTTTTTAAATACAGCTCAAGAAAAAAAAAGTTTTCGATTTGCTGAACTTCAATTACTGACAATAGATGGCGCTCCGGCCAAGCACGGCGTTCCCCTACCTGAGGTATTCTATTACCATGCGCGTAAGAAATGCGTAAAAAGTCTACGCAATAGGCTTAAGAAAATAGTCCCATTTTTAAACCAGATTATTTAAAAAACAAGAGTTTTCCTACGTTAACGTGAAACGACATTCGCTTAGTCTAAAACCGATTAATATAATATATTAATTTTAAAAAAATCGCCCGAGCCATTTTCGAGATAAATTTTCAGAGGCCTTACATTTACGCAAATTTAGTTAAAAATGGACTTCCAGTTCTTAAAATCTACTGCACGTAGAAATGTATAAATTTCAGGATTGAATTAGACCATAGATATAAGACTAATGTGAAAAACTCAAAACGGTATGCCTCATATTTGCTGAGATATTAAATGTCGGTGTTTTGATTTCTCTTTGATGTCCTTCTAGCCGTATATATAGAGTGACGGAAATCTTCGGTTTTGGGCGTTCGGTTTTCGGGAAATCTTCGGTTTTGGGCGTTCGGTTTTCGGTTTTTGCTGCGTCACTCGAGATACTGCCGTCTCTCATGATCTGGTGCAAGTATGAACAAATATAATCAATGTTTGCACCAAATGGATGAACGAGGAATGTTGAAATGAGACCAATGAGGCGAGCCCCTCTTTCTATATTAGCATTAGATAAATTTCCTAATTGGGAATTATTCTCATAAGCTGAATCATTAAGACAATCAGGATTTTCTTCTGTCATTCTGCGCTTAAAGGCACGAAGCCCTTTTAATTCAGCTTCATTAGATCTTCTTTGATTCAAATTTAGCTCTTTCTTTTTTGAGTTTTGTAAAGCCTGTCGCATTGTTGCCAACTGATTATCTTTACGTTTAAGTTCTTCTTTGTGATCAGACTTCATGACCATAATTTCACTTTGTGCAGCTTCTAACTGACATCTCAAAGAATCAGCCTCTTCTTGGTACTTATGAACATCTTCTTGATATAGTTTTTTTACCTGATCAGTATCAGTATTTGTTTTACCTGAATTTTCATCATCACTGAGTTCCATTTCTTCATCTTGTCGTTCATTTTTCAACTTCTCACAAATAAGTGAGGCTTCATGATCTGTATAATGCACTACTGGCAGAGTAGGCGGTCTATAATAGTCTAGTTCTTGATGGCGTGCTTGACGTTGTATAACTCTCTGCTTGCATTCATAATCATACTGGTCATCTCGAGCTTGAGCATAATCAACATGTAGCCTTCCAGTAAAAGGTGCCTCGTCTTTATTTTCTATTTTTAACCTATATCCAGAAAAATACAAAGCATTATCTACGTAGAGCTCATCAGAAAATCTTATATGGCAAAAATTCTTTTTAGACATTCTAACTGTCTCTACAGACCCACAACGTTCGAAAATTTCTCGAATAATTTCCTCCGTAATCTTTTCTGGCAAACCGCCCACAAACACTGTTTTGCACCCCAATGGCCGTTCTCTAGTAGTAGGTCGAGGTGAATTTGGATTCGGGGGATATAAAACACTTTTTGCAAGCTGCACAACTTCTTTAACAGGAGGATGTGATCCAGTATCAATATAATGTTTAACTTTAGGTGTAGCCTCTACCCCTAGTTGGAAGCTACTTGTAAATTTTCCAAGCCGTTCATTCAACCTAACTCGTTGCTCTGAAGTGAGATGTCTACCTTCATCTTCTCTAAGAAAAACAGTGTCTAATTCAACGGTTTTTATTGCTAATTCACTGGGAGGTCTATATGTATCTTCGGCGAATCTATACTTCCACCTGCATCTATCAGCAAAGAACCATTCTTGATTTACTATATCCAAATCAATTTTTGCTTTGCGTAAAAAATCGATTGCCAAAATTGTACGATTATTTTTGGCATTCGGCAGAGCATAAAGTGTTGTTTTAACATCGCGACCTTCAATTTTAACATGAACTTCTGTTTTATAAACTTCGGTAGTGTTCTGTAGCCCATCCGCTAAGACTACGATCATTTGAGATTCAAACTTCACACCTTGGTCTTTTAATAAAGCATACAAAACTTCACCCGCAACGCAATGAGTAGTAGAGGAATGTATGTTTCAGTCCAGCAGGCTAAATGCTAATGGAGCCGGAGCCGGAAGTAGCAGGTGTGGACACCGGAAGTTCTGTGCTCTGTGAAGGTCACCGGAAGTCGCAGGTGGGGATAACAGGCATGTTGAGACAGGAAGTGAACAGGAAGTATGATCGGAAACGCGAAAGGAAATTTAACAGGAAATGCGACAGGAAGTGAATGCGATAAGGGAGAGAGGGGGAGGGCTTATTTTTGTGGGGGGCTTAATTTTTTTTTTGTTGGTTTTAATCCTTCTAGTCGAGTGGAGTTGAGTTGTAGGAATCCTGCTATCAGAATGAATTTAGTTTGAAAGTAAAATTAGCAAAATGTTCGATTTTTATTTTTATTTTTATTTTTATTTTTTTTTTCTCACCTGAAATAAAAAATTTATTTGCTAACACCTAATATAAAAATGGAAATCTTTCTGACTTTGTTTTACTTTATAAAAGTTAGCATGAAATTTATTTTTAGACTGGAAACGCGACAGGAAATAAGATCGGAAACGGGATTAGACATGCTTTTTCCAAAAAGGGTTTTCAGGAAGCAGTAAACATGTTTTAGGAACATGTTTGGGAGCTTGTTGGAACAGGACAGGTGGTTTGTGAGACCGGAAGTAATTAAGATGAGAGAGATAAAGAAGGTGCATGATTAGACACATACATTTTGTTCTTTGTAGAGGGTTAAATTATTTTTTAGTGTTTTGAATTTTATTTATTCTTAAACCGTTATAAATTATTTTTTTCTATCATTTTAATTTTTAGTGACACCAATTTTAGAAGTAATTGCTCATTAAAAGAATTATTTTTCAACGCTGGCACAGGCATCAATTGAACCCACTATCTTCTATGTGGAAGACCAATGTGTTTATCCACTGTGCTAGCGGGAACTTGTAATGTTATCTCTTTAAATGCAAGAGATGGGGACTTCAGACATGTATTGAGATATCTTTACGGTCATTTATTGTACTTTTACTGAATGAGATAAAGTAATAGGGCGAAATTTTCTTTAGCTATTGAGTAACTCGAGAGTTTTGGTTTAATATGAATGCTATTACATCTATTTGTTTAATTTACAAACACATTTCTTTCACAACACTCTGTCAACAGATCACTTCAATATTCGAAATAATAATTTAGAGGGAAAATTTTTACTTTCTATACGAAATTTTATTTATAGAGATTGACGAAGATAGTATGCCTAATTCTTTCTTGTATTAACATTATATTCGAAATAGAGTTTTGTTACGAAAAATAACGTGTTTATACATTTTAAAAACGAAAGCAAAGTGATTTTAAAAAATGTAAATATAAGCTATACACCCACGCATTTTTGTTATTGAATTAAATTACAAGGCTTAATATTGTATTCAGCGTAATATTTTCTTATAAAAGCCGTTTCACAAACTTGTATACTAAAAGTAATGTGTCATTTTTAGGGGAAAAAATTAATTCAAGTCATTGAGACTAATCCTTTATGGGGGAAAAATTTGTCATACTTCTTTGTGTTACATTATATCTTCCGTTTTTTAAGTTTACAAATTTGTGGACTAACTTAAATAATCGTTTTTAGGATACTTAAACAATATATATATACTTTTTAATTATATAATTTTTTTAATTGACTTGTAATATAGCTTTTTTTTTTTCTTAAAAGGGTACTGTAGAATAACTTATCTCACAAATACTACATCCTTCTTTAGTTAAATATGTTTCACTTAAGACATGACAAAGTGTCTTAGAAACATTTCATTTTGGAGTTAAGTGATTAAACAAGAAAAATATTATTTATAAAAACACAACACAGAAGACCAGTGACTGAGAGGTTCTGGTTTTAAAGCTACTAGACGTTTGGGTTTAAACTTCTCTCGCGCTCGTCGACCTAACCGTTCGGAGTTTTCTTCGAACCTTGTCAATACGAGTTAGGAGCCCTTAGAATGACCCCTAGAGTGACCTATATCCCAAGCGTAGATAATCGGTTTTAACAAATAACCAACCATCCACAACACATAAGACATTTTAGATCATTACATAAGACATTTTAGATTATTACATTTAGTTAAGAAGTGATTTGACGTGCAAAATATTATTTATAAAATCATACAATAAGAGAATTTTAAAGATTTTTTCCTTTTAAATGAACAATTTTTAGTGACTATTTAACTTATTAAAGAGAGCGGGTATTTTGTTTAGAGTTATACGATTAAAATAAATTTTCAATAGATTTGACTTTATACAACCAACATTTTTAAAAAAGGGAATGGAATCTAGTTTTTATAAATTAACGTTTTTCAATTTTACAAATACTTCACACCCCGTCTTTTTTCCCCCCTCTTTTAGTAGACTTTACATACATAAGACATAAAAAGCGTTTTAGAATACATCATTTAGAAATTAAGTGGTTTGATAAATAAAATATTATTTATAAAAGCAATAGATACGAGAGTAATAAGGATTTTTACTTACATATGTACGAACTTCTGATAGGTAAGACTTTCTAAATCATTGTGCAAGAATTAAGTGGTTATTGAACTTATAACATTATAGGATGAAATAATCACGTGACGTATTTTTAAACCAATAAAATGTCAGTATTTTCAAACAAATAAAAAGTTAGTATTTTTACACGAGCGCCCTCTATCATTATATAAATTTCAATGAAACGAGTTCATAACATTCTACTGTGACCTGATATCGTTGTAATAGGTTGTATTTTTCATTTAAGTTATTGTGGAACGAGTTATGAATTCTTATGTTGGTGATGTAACCAACTTGGAGTGTCAACACTCATCACCAGAGTTAAATAATCAAGAGATGGATTCTACACTTTTATCCAAAGAAGGACTCGTTTCGAATTATGAAGTGAAACTCACCTCATCAGGACTAAAGAAACAGAAGTTACCCCATGTGCGTAAGATGTGTAACACAGCATTTCCTCGAAAAGTTAACTTAGTGTTTCATATGAAAAGTCATCTAAAGGAAAAATATTTTTGCTGTGAGGTGTGTGCTGAAGTTTTTTCACAAAAGAGTGATTTACGTAATCATCAAAAGATTCACAAATTGCCCAAACAATACAAGTGTAGTGATTGCAACGAGATATTTTCAAGAATGTCTGACTTATTAATACACAAGAAGACCCATAAGATTCGTAAACAATATTCATGTGCAAAGTGTTGTGAAATATTTAAGTGTGAATCGGATTTTTTACAACATTGTGATACTTTTCATAAAGTTTTACCTAACATTGCGAAATCACCCTGTTTAAAAGATTTGTTATTTGAACTTATAGTGAAGCTTATAGATTAGTTCGAACTTATAGTGAATTAAAAGACAAAATGATATGCAAAATATATGAACTAGAATTAACAGACCAAAACATACATGTACATGCTGAGAATGCCTTTTTAAAGTTGTACAACGGCTTTGAAGATTTCACAGAACGAGTGTTTAATTGGACATTACGAAAAATTTTGAAATTAGAATTGATTACAGCTCAATATGACAGGCTTATTTGATTTGTATTATTTTAAATGATTAATAAATAGTTTGATTTCGAAAAAAAGTGTTTTCTTTAGCATACACTGTGTGACTTTTAAACTAATGTTGTGTATTTTGAATGTGTCAGACAAAACAGGAGTGTGTTGACATTTAAAAAAAAAAAGATTTTACATAATATAAAAGTTTTACAATAAAAATTGACTTACCTAAAGTTTTTTCAAGATAGTCACGATATCCTTTCCATTACAATTATTTTAAGGAAATAGAATTTAATTTTGTTGTGAATAACACTTTGTTGTTAACATCACGTGGTTTGTCTTATCATAACTATGAGATCCTAAGATCACTTCCTATTAACATGATAACGAAGAGTAAAAAAAAAATGACTAATGCAAGCCGATTTTCCTGCCTAAACTTGTTATCAGCTTGCATGAGTGACTCATCTTTACATGTGTGGATTTGTATGTTGAAAAAATGATTACTATGTTTAACCCGTGTAGACGATTTTTATCCGGAAGCTGTTTGAACTACCAAATTTCAGATATCACACATTTTACTAGAACATTTAAATATTTTAATGTCTTTTCGCCCGCAAATTGGAAACTTAGGATTATCACCTTTACATCGAGACATGGAAGGTAGAAAAATAATAACTTTACACTTAGACAATATTTTAATTTAAGAAGAATTAGACTTAACACATTGTTAGAGTTTCTTTGAAAAATATCTAGTTGGTTGTAAATTTTAGAAAATTCGACCTAACGAAATTAACACACTTAAAAATATCTAGTTGGTTATACATTTTATAAAATAAGCAACAAATAAACATTTCGATACATTGACAAAAGAAAATAATTAAGTTTAAGTAAACTTTACACTTAGACAATATTTCAAACTAAGAAAAATAATAACTTTACACTTATATAATATTTTCAACTAAGGAAAATTAATAACTTTAAAAATCAGACTTAACACATTGTTAAAGTTTTTTTAAAACAACACAACATTTTCAAAGCAGTGGAAATAGTATACCTGAAAAAAATTCAACTTAGTGGAATTTAATAGTGAAATTTTTTAACCTCACTCATTTAAAAAATAAAACTTTGTAAATTTTTTCCATTTTTAAAATAAAACTTATTTAAAAAATAAATAAGCAACTATTAAACATTTTGAATGTCTTAGACAAAGTGTGAATAAATTTGTTGAAATTATATAAAACATGAAAAATTTCATTACTTTTAAAAGAAATTTTATTTTTGGTGAAATAAACTCGAGGTATTTATTATATGTTACTTAAACTACATGAGAATTGATTGAAAATGTGTTACTTTTAATCACTCACAAGATAAGACATGATGTTACAATATACACATAGGAATGACATAGGAATTTCAGATGGGTTTTTCTCCCACACATGACGTCACTGATAACATATTTACTGATCAAGTCATAAAATCATAGTTTAGGGTAGGTTTTTAAGCACGAAGTTTAGTTGAGATTTAAGATATTTGAGAAATATAAACTACAACTTTGGCTACTTTTTGAAATTTCCCCCTACATAAGAAAAAGAACATAGAAAAATAAAATGAAAAGTCGTATTTGAATGGAATCAAATTATTATCCTTTCACTTAACAGCTGAATGCGTCGGTAATTACATCACAAAGGCACTGATAACAACTGATTGAATATATTGTGTTTCTTTTTTAAGGTTAAATTGATTTAATATTCAAGTTATTTCTTAATGATACACTTAAAAACAATAAACTTAATTAGCATTCAAAAAGCAAACGATCACATTATTGTGTAAAACAATCAAATGTTTTAAAAGTCACGAGTTAAAATTTGAAATGACTTAGAGTTTAAGCAGAATTTAGATGTGAACCTTTTAAAATGAAATAATAGTTTTTTGTATCGCCCTCTATCGGTGGGTAATAGAATTAAGAGATAATTAAAAGTTTTAACTTGAATTCGAGCCCACAACAAAAATTATTTTTCGGTTTTATAATTTAGGGTAGGTTTAACTGAGCAAGCCATGATATTTCAGTATTTATAGACGATTTAAGATATTCGATAAAGCAAATCATTTGAATTTTTAATTTAATTGAAGGGTTTACTGCTTAAAGTACTACAAAATGAGTACAACACGATGCATAGTTTTTTAATTAATTATATTTTTCGAAAGGTGACTTATTGATAAACTTAGGATTTATGTTTAAAGTGAATAAATTTGACATGTTAGGTTCACTTAATAACAGAGGGTTGAATAAGTTATTTTTAATAAAAATAAAGTTTACTAAAAGTTTTTAAAGTTAAAAAAATATAGTTTTAAAAAATTTAAAGTTTACAAAAAGTTTAAAAATCTTTAAGTAAATCAAAATTAACTTTTTAATTTTAACTATTGAGAGACTATAATCTAACTGTTTATCCTTGTAACCAACTGGTGCATATCAACTATATACTCTGTATCTGCATATGCGCAGAAAAACATAGACATTTAATCTAACTTGAGTTCGACTTTAAATTATTTGCCAACTTTTAAGTTTAATTACTATACACAACTCGATTACCTTTCCCACAAAACACCTTTCAGAAACAAAACAGAAATTAACACTTACCGAAAAACACGTCCACTTTGGATGTTAGTCTTCACTCAACTAACGTTTCTCCCTTATCTTTGCTAGGGGGCGCTGCAATCGCCGCTAGAGGCGTTAGTAGTCTTCAGGTGTGTGATAAGAATAAACTTTAAATCCAACTTACACTCGCTCAGTCATTCTTGCTTCTCTCTACCTTGCTAACAACCGTTTGCTGCTGGCTCATTGTTTGGTTGTTTAAACTTGTTGAATGACGTCATCATGTGTTTGTCTAAACTTGTCCAGTCTTGTTTTTATGCAGTACGTCTATTTAGATGAGTCATCACTCGTTTATCTTGGTTGACTTGTCCAAACTTGTTTTTGTGTGGCACGTCTATTTGGGTGAGTCATCGTTCGCTTATCTTGCTTTACTTGTTTGAACTTGTCTAGTATCCACCACCTCATGTCTTTTGTCATAGCTTGAATATACTTTACACCAATCACTTAAATATAAAAGTCTTGTCACAACTTACTTAAACTTTGATAAAAATATTAATTATTTATAAATTTCATCAAATTCTTATTTAATTTAAATTTATAAATTTAAATTAAAACATATTTTTATAAATAAACAATTATAAATACTTAAGTATTTTTAATTTAAATTTATAAATTTAAAATATGTTACTAAGTTTTTAAATCATGGTGAATCGTTTTTAAATATGGTGAACCGTGTGTTGAATATTGCAACCTTGTAAGATAATGTGTATAATTTTTTTACTAACAAAAATATAAGAACTATTCTAACTACTCCTTATATCATTCATATTTTTATCAAAGTTTAAGTAAGTTGTGACAAGACTTTTATATTTAAGTGATTGGTGTAAAGTATATTCAAGCTATGACAAAAGACATGAGGTGGTGGATACTAGACAAGTTCAAACAAGTAAAGCAAGATAAGCGAACGATGACTCACCCAAATAGACGTGCCACACAAAAACAAGTTTGGACAAGTCAACCAAGATAAACGAGTGATGACTCATCTAAATAGACGTACTGCATAAAAACAAGACTGGACAAGTTTAGACAAACACATGATGACGTCATTCAACAAGTTTAAACAACCAAACAATGAGCCAGCAGCAAACGGTTGTTAGCAAGGTAGAGAGAAGCAAGAATGACTGAGCGAGTGTAAGTTGGATTTAAAGTTTATTCTTATCACACACCTGAAGACTACTAACGCCTCTAGCGGCGATTGCAGCGCCCCCTAGCAAAGATAAGGGAGAAACGTTAGTTGAGTGAAGACTAACATCCAAAGTGGACGTGTTTTTCGGTAAGTGTTAATTTCTGTTTTGTTTCTGAAAGGTGTTTTGTGGGAAAGGTAATCGAGTTGTGTATAGTAATTAAACTTAAAAGTTGGCAAATAATTTAAAGTCGAACTCAAGTTAGATTAAATGTCTATGTTTTTCTGCGCATATGCAGATACAGAGTATATAGTTGATATGCACCAGTTGGTTACAAGGATAAACAGTTAGATTATAGTCTCTCAATAGTTAAAATTAAAAAGTTAATTTTGATTTACTTAAAGATTTTTAAACTTTTTGTAAACTTTAAATTTTTTAAAACTATATTTTTTTAACTTTAAAAACTTTTAGTAAACTTTATTTTTATTAAAAATAACTTATTCAACCCTCTGTTATTAAGTGAACCTAACATGTCAAATTTATTCACTTTAAACATAAATCCTAAGTTTATCAATAAGTCACCTTTCGAAAAATATAATTAATTAAAAAACTATGCATCGTGTTGTACTCATTTTGTAGTACTTTAAGCAGTAAACCCTTCAATTAAATTAAAAATTCAAATGATTTGCTTTATCGAATATCTTAAATCGTCTATAAATACTGAAATATCATGGCTTGCTCAGTTAAACCTACCCTAAATTATAAAACCGAAAAATAATTTTTGTTGTGGGCTCGAATTCAAGTTAAAACTTTTAATTATCTCTTAATTCTATTACCCACCGATAGAGGGCGATACAAAAAACTATTATTTCATTTTAAAAGGTTCACATCTAAATTCTACTTAAACTCTAAGTCATTTCAAATTTTAACTCGTGACTTTTAAAACATTTGATTGTTTTACACAATAATGTGATCGTTTGCTTTTTGAATGCTAATTAAGTTTATTGTTTTTAAGTGTATCATTAAGAAATAACTTGAATATTAAATCAATTTAACCTTAAAAAAGAAACACAATATATTCAATCAGTTGTTATCAGTGCCTTTGTGATGTAATTACCGACGCATTCAGCTGTTAAGTGAAAGGATAATAATTTGATTCCATTCAAATACGACTTTTCATTTTATTTTTCTATGTTCTTTTTCTTATGTAGGGGGAAATTTCAAAAAGTAGCCAAAGTTGTAGTTTATATTTCTCAAATATCTTAAATCTCAACTAAACTTCGTGCTTAAAAACCTACCCTAAACTATGATTTTATGACTTGATCAGTAAATATGTTATCAGTGACGTCATGTGTGGGAGAAAAACCCATCTGAAATTCCTATGTCATTCCTATGTGTATATTGTAACATCATGTCTTATCTTGTGAGTGATTAAAAGTAACACATTTTCAATCAATTCTCATGTAGTTTAAGTAACATATAATAAATACCTCGAGTTTATTTCACCAAAAATAAAATTTCTTTTAAAAGTAATGAAATTTTTCATGTTTTATATAATTTCAACAAATTTATTCACACTTTGTCTAAGACATTCAAAATGTTTAATAGTTGCTTATTTATTTTTTAAATAAGTTTTATTTTAAAAATGGAAAAAATTTACAAAGTTTTATTTTTTAAATGAGTGAGGTTAAAAAATTTCACTATTAAATTCCACTAAGTTGAATTTTTTTCAGGTATACTATTTCCACTGCTTTGAAAATGTTGTGTTGTTTTAAAAAAACTTTAACAATGTGTTAAGTCTGATTTTTAAAGTTATTAATTTTCCTTAGTTGAAAATATTATATAAGTGTAAAGTTATTATTTTTCTTAGTTTGAAATATTGTCTAAGTGTAAAGTTTACTTAAACTTAATTATTTTCTTTTGTCAATGTATCGAAATGTTTATTTGTTGCTTATTTTATAAAATGTATAACCAACTAGATATTTTTAAGTGTGTTAATTTCGTTAGGTCGAATTTTCTAAAATTTACAACCAACTAGATATTTTTCAAAGAAACTCTAACAATGTGTTAAGTCTAATTCTTCTTAAATTAAAATATTGTCTAAGTGTAAAGTTATTATTTTTCTACCTTCCATGTCTCGATGTAAAGGTGATAATCCTAAGTTTCCAATTTGCGGGCGAAAAGACATTAAAATATTTAAATGTTCTAGTAAAATGTGTGATATCTGAAATTTGGTAGTTCAAACAGCTTCCGGATAAAAATCGTCTACACGGGTTAAACATAGTAATCATTTTTTCAACATACAAATCCACACATGTAAAGATGAGTCACTCATGCAAGCTGATAACAAGTTTAGGCAGGAAAATCGGCTTGCATTAGTCATTTTTTTTTTACTCTTCGTTATCATGTTAATAGGAAGTGATCTTAGGATCTCATAGTTATGATAAGACAAACCACGTGATGTTAACAACAAAGTGTTATTCACAACAAAATTAAATTCTATTTCCTTAAAATAATTGTAATGGAAAGGATATCGTGACTATCTTGAAAAAACTTTAGGTAAGTCAATTTTTATTGTAAAACTTTTATATTATGTAAAATCTTTTTTTTTTTAAATGTCAACACACTCCTGTTTTGTCTGACACATTCAAAATACACAACATTAGTTTAAAAGTCACACAGTGTATGCTAAAGAAAACACTTTTTTTCGAAATCAAACTATTTATTAATCATTTAAAATAATACAAATCAAATAAGCCTGTCATATTGAGCTGTAATCAATTCTAATTTCAAAATTTTTCGTAATGTCCAATTAAACACTCGTTCTGTGAAATCTTCAAAGCCGTTGTACAACTTTAAAAAGGCATTCTCAGCATGTACATGTATGTTTTGGTCTGTTAATTCTAGTTCATATATTTTGCATATCATTTTGTCTTTTAATTCACTATAAGTTCGAACTAATCTATAAGCTTCACTATAAGTTCAAATAACAAATCTTTTAAACAGGGTGATTTCGCAATGTTAGGTAAAACTTTATGAAAAGTATCACAATGTTGTAAAAAATCCGATTCACACTTAAATATTTCACAACACTTTGCACATGAATATTGTTTACGAATCTTATGGGTCTTCTTGTGTATTAATAAGTCAGACATTCTTGAAAATATCTCGTTGCAATCACTACACTTGTATTGTTTGGGCAATTTGTGAATCTTTTGATGATTACGTAAATCACTCTTTTGTGAAAAAACTTCAGCACACACCTCACAGCAAAAATATTTTTCCTTTAGATGACTTTTCATATGAAACACTAAGTTAACTTTTCGAGGAAATGCTGTGTTACACATCTTACGCACATGGGGTAACTTCTGTTTCTTTAGTCCTGATGAGGTGAGTTTCACTTCATAATTCGAAACGAGTCCTTCTTTGGATAAAAGTGTAGAATCCATCTCTTGATTATTTAACTCTGGTGATGAGTGTTGACACTCCAAGTTGGTTACATCACCAACATAAGAATTCATAACTCGTTCCACAATAACTTAAATGAAAAATACAACCTATTACAACGATATCAGGTCACAGTAGAATGTTATGAACTCGTTTCATTGAAATTTATATAATGATAGAGGGCGCTCGTGTAAAAATACTAACTTTTTATTTGTTTGAAAATACTGACATTTTATTGGTTTAAAAATACGTCACGTGATTATTTCATCCTATAATGTTATAAGTTCAATAACCACTTAATTCTTGCACAATGATTTAGAAAGTCTTACCTATCAGAAGTTCGTACATATGTAAGTAAAAATCCTTATTACTCTCGTATCTATTGCTTTTATAAATAATATTTTATTTATCAAACCACTTAATTTCTAAATGATGTATTCTAAAACGCTTTTTATGTCTTATGTATGTAAAGTCTACTAAAAGAGGGGGGAAAAAAGACGGGGTGTGAAGTATTTGTAAAATTGAAAAACGTTAATTTATAAAAACTAGATTCCATTCCCTTTTTTAAAAATGTTGGTTGTATAAAGTCAAATCTATTGAAAATTTATTTTAATCGTATAACTCTAAACAAAATACCCGCTCTCTTTAATAAGTTAAATAGTCACTAAAAATTGTTCATTTAAAAGGAAAAAATCTTTAAAATTCTCTTATTGTATGATTTTATAAATAATATTTTGCACGTCAAATCACTTCTTAACTAAATGTAATAATCTAAAATGTCTTATGTAATGATCTAAAATGTCTTATGTGTTGTGGATGGTTGGTTATTTGTTAAAACCGATTATCTACGCTTGGGATATAGGTCACTCTAGGGGTCATTCTAAGGGCTCCTAACTCGTATTGACAAGGTTCGAAGAAAACTCCGAACGGTTAAGTCGACGAGCGCGAGAGAAGTTTAAACCCAAACGTCTAGTAGCTTTAAAACCAGAACCTCTCAGTCACTGGTCTTATGTGTTGTGTTTTTATAAATAATATTTTTCTTGTTTAATCACTTAACTCCAAAATGAAATGTTTCTAAGACACTTTGTCATGTCTTAAGTGAAACATATTTAACTAAAGAAGGATGTAGTATTTGTGAGATAAGTTATTCTACAGTACCTTTTTAAGAAAAAAAAAAAGCTATATTACAAGTCAATTAAAAAAATTATATAATTAAAAAGTATATATATATTGTTTAAGTATCCTAAAAACGATTATTTAAGTTAGTCCACAAATTTGTAAACTTAAAAAACGGAAGATATAATGTAACACAAAGAAGTATGACAAATTTTTCCCCCATAAAGGATTAGTCTCAATGACTTGAATTAATTTTTTCCCCTAAAAATGACACATTACTTTTAGTATACAAGTTTGTGAAACGGCTTTTATAAGAAAATATTACGCTGAATACAATATTAAGCCTTGTAATTTAATTCAATAACAAAAATGCGTGGGTGTATAGCTTATATTTACATTTTTTAAAATCACTTTGCTTTCGTTTTTAAAATGTATAAACACGTTATTTTTCGTAACAAAACTCTATTTCGAATATAATGTTAATACAAGAAAGAATTAGGCATACTATCTTCGTCAATCTCTATAAATAAAATTTCGTATAGAAAGTAAAAATTTTCCCTCTAAATTATTATTTCGAATATTGAAGTGATCTGTTGACAGAGTGTTGTGAAAGAAATGTGTTTGTAAATTAAACAAATAGATGTAATAGCATTCATATTAAACCAAAACTCTCGAGTTACTCAATAGCTAAAGAAAATTTCGCCCTATTACTTTATCTCATTCAGTAAAAGTACAATAAATGACCGTAAAGATATCTCAATACATGTCTGAAGTCCCCATCTCTTGCATTTAAAGAGATAACATTACAAGTTCCCGCTAGCACAGTGGATAAACACATTGGTCTTCCACATAGAAGATAGTGGGTTCAATTGATGCCTGTGCCAGCGTTGAAAAATAATTCTTTTAATGAGCAATTACTTCTAAAATTGGTGTCACTAAAAATTAAAATGATAGAAAAAAATAATTTATAACGGTTTAAGAATAAATAAAATTCAAAACACTAAAAAATAATTTAACCCTCTACAAAGAACAAAATGTATGTGTCTAATCATGCACCTTCTTTATCTCTCTCATCTTAATTACTTCCGGTCTCACAAACCACCTGTCCTGTTCCAACAAGCTCCCAAACATGTTCCTAAAACATGTTTACTGCTTCCTGAAAACCCTTTTTGGAAAAAGCATGTCTAATCCCGTTTCCGATCTTATTTCCTGTCGCGTTTCCAGTCTAAAAATAAATTTCATGCTAACTTTTATAAAGTAAAACAAAGTCAGAAAGATTTCCATTTTTATATTAGGTGTTAGCAAATAAAATTTTTATTTCAGGTGAGAAAAAAAAAATAAAAATAAAAATAAAAATAAAAATCGAACATTTTGCTAATTTTACTTTCAAACTAAATTCATTCTGATAGCAGGATTCCTACAACTCAACTCCACTCGACTAGAAGGATTAAAACCAACAAAAAAAAAATTAAGCCCCCCACAAAAATAAGCCCTCCCCCTCTCTCCCTTATCGCATTCACTTCCTGTCGCATTTCCTGTTAAATTTCCTTTCGCGTTTCCGATCATACTTCCTGTTCACTTCCTGTCTCAACATGCCTGTTATCCCCACCTGCGACTTCCGGTGACCTTCACAGAGCACAGAACTTTCGGTGTCCACACCTGCTACTTCCGGCTCCGGCTCCATTAGCATTTAGCCTGCTGGACTGAAACATACATTCCTCTACTACTGCAATGTGTTGCGCCAGTGTCAGCACAGGCTGTGCCAGAGAGACCATTTATACTTATTTTTACCAATGATGTTGGTGATGTTTGCATATTACATGTACGAAATTCTAGAGATTGAAAGTGCCCCGATACATTTTTAGGAGAACAAGTTGGACACTTGGATTTAATAACTCCCTGGTTTCCACATCCATAGCAACTTAACATTGGCCGATTTAAATTTGAAGGATAATTAATTTTATTTTTCTTGGACTCATTTTGATTGCCAAATTTACCAAACTCATTTCTTTTAAAATCTAAAGGCGTTTTTTCAAAGCGATTAGAACTCCCGACCTCACTGATTTTATTTGATCTCTTTATTTCTACTTTGTGTGACCTCAAATTATCATATAAATCTAACTTTTCAGCTAATTCAACAGGATCTGTTAAATTCTCCCATTGTTCTAAATAATGTTCTTTGCAATCAGGGGAAACCTTTTTCTTTAATTGATCAGCAATAATTAATTCCGATAGTTTTTCAAAGGAATTTATATTTAATTCGGATAGCCATCCCTCAAAATAGCTTCTAATTTCAAAGTAATATTCTTTCCAGCTAATATCGGTTCGCTTTGGATGTCGATTAAATAAAACTCTAAACCTTCCAGCAGTTAACTTGAACCTCTGCAACAATATATCTTTAATATAAGAATAATCTCAAATTTTTCTTCCGGTTCACGCGCTATTAACTTACCGATTTCATTTGGAAGGACTCCAATTAAATACGTAATCCACAGTTCTTTAGAAACCTTTAAAAGTTTCATTTGCCTCTCAAAAGTTATTAAAAATAAATTCATATCATGCTTTTCAGGATTGAAATCGGGTAAAATCTTTTTCAAGTCAACGCGGATTGAAGAAGTTTCTAGAGGGTTGCTTGTATTTGCAACAACATCTCTTGTTCCTGTTTCTAACCTGAGCTTCTGTAGCTCAAATTCTCTTTTTTCGGCTAAACGCTTCTCTTCCTCAAGAGTCTTTCTTTCTTCTATGACATTTTCTAAAATTCCCTGTACAAAATCTATGTTATCTTTAAATGTCTCACTATTTACAATTTTATCACGTAATTCGAGGACTTTATCATCGCTTTTAACTCTGAAGCCAAAGTGATTAAATCAATTTTCTTACCCTTAGAAAGAAACGCCATCATTTGAATTAATTATGTTTCAGCTATCTTCAAACTTAATTTGTGTTACGAATAACTCTTAGCAAAATAATTTAAATCAATTCTTCATATAATAAATAAAATAATGCCAAACACTCATTTATAATAATAACTTCAATAATAATATAGCTCAGTGCAACTATATAAATGTATAAAATAAAGCAAACGAGTTTATTTTTCAATAATAATTATTAGATATATTTCTCTTATGAATATCTTCATTAATTCAGATACTAAAATACTTGAAGCTGCAGACGATTTTTCGTATTTCAATTCTAAGTAAAATACCATTCAGGTTGAATAGAATAATTCCAAAATATTTCGATTCTGGACGAATCAAATACAATTTTTCAAAAAATCCTCAGATCGAATGAATCAAAAGAAATACTTTTTGCACTTTAGTATCTAAATTTTCTTATTAAAACAGTTTAACACAATTTAAAAATAATACTTATCTTCATATCTTGCCTATATTCGGGCCCGACGTTGGGGAGCCAATCCTTTATAACATATTATTTTGAATCCGGTGTGGAAACTATTTTAGTTACAAATAAAACTTGATAACTTCTTCATAGACTAATGAATTTAATATTTACAACATATTTACATGTTACTATTTACAAAATAACTCATTTAATTTAATATTACGGCTTAGCTCAGATGCCTTGTTGGCAACAACACTGTAAACATTCTTCTCTTCTGGTAAAGTCTAAATTACTCAGCTTGCCAGTTCTTTTAAAAGAAAAAAAAGAAAAGGAGAGAAAATATGATGGAGTGCGTATAGTTCGGGCGTTACAAACGTGTATTAAATGGAAAAAAAAATTATAATCTGACGGAAGGAATACCATACAATTATACTTGCCATGACTGAAATCTGTTTAAAATGGAATAGTTTTTCTTCTGTGATTCCATTTTTGTAGGTTTTATTGTATCTATTGCACGCCCCCCCCCCCCAAAAAAAAAGTTACATGTTTCACAAGTTTGTCAATTAGAACCTTGTGTTTTTTACAAGTCTAAAAAAATTTGGAACGTCTTTTATCTACTATACCCTCCCCCCCCCCCTCTCTTATGGAGGACCCTGCATGTTCGAGACTATTTGAAAACGAAAATTTTCACTTTCGATAGTTCTACATTATTGATGATATCGTTTGCCATTTTCTTAGTTAAACGTAAACTATCATGCTTTGGCTAATCATCCTTTGAAATTATGACATCAGATAATATATAAAAGTAGAACAGAAATACATTTGAAAATTTAAAAATTTTTAATATCTTGTCTGGATATTTTCTGTTCATAATTTCTTCAAATTATTGTTTTCTTTCGATATATTTGTGAAAACATCTGTGAAAGCAATGAGCTTCTCATGATTTGGGTAACTTAACACCCTGATAACAAAATACAAATCCCAGTTATAAGAATGGTAAAAATTGCAACGTAATGTTTCCTTACCAATGCAATTATAAACATTAAACCCTTTCAAGGGCCAAAGTACTTCCGTTACAAAAATGCTGAATTGATTGAATGGCACATGAATTTACGAACAAATTTATTTGAAAAATAAGTAAAAGCTTTTCTTTGTGTAGAAGCAAATTTTTATCCGAAAATTCCGGTGCAATTGTGGCATTTAAGAACTAAAATTAAGTGACATAAATAATATCCCACCGCTCTTCAAAGGGTTACATCTTACAAGCACACACCTGCCAAACGTTACCAAGTCAAATTAGCATGTTTTGAACCAGAAAATTTATTTTATAAAATGTGTGTTCTTTCCATATGAATTTCATTTATTAAATAAAATTTCTATTAGGGCGGATCAATAATGAAATAGCATAGTTAAAAATCCTAAAGTAACAGAATAATATAAAATAATAACTTTTTTTCCCTTTCATTGAGTACCACTGGGGTCATATGTGACCCCACTAAGGTTTTTATTTTGTAACATGTAATATTCTAACTAAATTATTATAAACCTTAAATGTATTCTTTTGTTACAAAAAATGTGTTTTAATGTAAAATAATATAAAATTTTGTGTTCAAAATTTAATTTAATATATAAATTTGTATTGGGGTCACAGTTGACCCCAGTGGCACACCTTGGATAAGTTGTAAGTAAAAAATAAAATTTACCCATTTTATTAATATCCTCTATATAAGTCAAATGTTAAGCATAAATTGAACAAATTAAATTTTTTTTCAGAATTTTAAAACTCGTACATATTTTACAGTTGTACTGTAAAGTTGCCCTGGGGTCACAGGTGACTTAATGGTAGTAGGAGGGTTAATTTTTGCCTGAAAAGTTTTTCCGAAAATACACGTTATTTTTGACCTAGCAGGTGGGTATAACTCCTTAGTAGGAATCCCAAATAGGAAACGATGGGAAAGACGAAATTATTCTCATTAACCGGATATACGTCTTATGCGGCGACGCATTAACGAGAATCCACTGTATTTAGAATAGCAAAACTTCCCAAGCATTGCATCTTAGATCATAGACGGAAAAATGTGAATAATTTACTTATTTATTTGATCTATAAGCTACCGATGAAAACAAAGCAAAAATGTCACATTATTCCTGTAATATCGATAAAAAGCTGTTACTCTGTACGAAATATTTTTGGAAATATGTTAATTTCACGAATAATGGGAAAGAAATCATACATTTATCCTTTAACAGAAAGAAAAAAACTGTGCAGCTTCACTGACTAACCAGCTAATCTATGTTACAGTAATGCTAGTAATCTGAAAGCAGCGAAGCGTGTAATCAGCTGTCAGCAGCTTTCATTGACGACATGTCGTTAGTAACACATCAAATTGTAGCAATATTATCCGTGATATAACGGTTTTGAGGAAATACTTTTGCTGTCTTTTCAGTGGTGTAGCTACATATTCAGCGGCGTGCTGGATCAATTAATGCGTCTTCATGTCACTCGAAAAAGTTCTGTTAAACTTTGTTTTGAAGTTTAAAAATTATATATTCTTATTTCGATTTAAAACTTATTTTTATTTGAAAGTCAAAGCATTTTAACAGCAAACACACCGACAACCGGTTATTTAACTAGTGATCGGTGAAAATATGTCGATCAGAACCAGAAAGTCCATAAAGTTCTTCATAAAATAAATAAAATATGAATCATACAGCAATAAGTTAAATAATAGGGTTAAGTAGTTTAAAATAAAAATTCTGGTGTGAAATTTTTTTATATTAAACTTGAGTAAAATTACCGGTATGTATAGTGTTAACTACAGCGCTTAGAATACATAGTGTGGAAAACGGCTACAAAATAGTACTAAAAAATTGAATCCGATAAATATAGAACGATGCTGAAAAGATAACGGGTCGATCGCAGCGACATCTTCTAGCAGTGGCGTAGACAGGGTGGAGGTCCAGATGGTTTGGATACCACTAATTTTATAAAAATATTTTTGCCTTATCTAATCGGAGAATTTTCTGCGATATTGAAGCCGAAGAAAACTTTATAATATTACTGGTTTCCAGAGCATTTGGACCCCCCCCCCCTACCCCCTCTCTAGCTACACCACTCTGTCTGCTAGATCTCTTCAACGCAAACGTTGTATAAGAATCGAACTGAGAAAACGTTTCAGCTGGTGGTAAATATTTTAAATAATTAAATTATACCCTATCTCCTTTGACTTGGATAGTTATTTTCATAAACTTTGAAAATATGAATGATATTGATCATGGCCAAAAAAATGTGATACGCATTCTTTTATGCTTGGTTGCAGTACTCGATACAAGACAGCAAACTAGAAACTATCCCTATTTAGCATACCAAAGGATGAATCTGTGATAGAAGAGTGGAAAAGATTAATTACCTGATATGATAAAAAACTAACTTCAAAATCAGTTACATCTGAAATATGCACTTACAAGAAGATTTTATTAACAGAAATTATGTTCATGTTGTCAATAGTGAAACGGTTACTTTTGCTAGAGGTAAATCTATTTTTAAAGCAGATGTCGCTGCGATCGCCCTATTATGGTACCGCATCATTGCACGTTTATCGGCTACAATTTTTTAGCACATTTTAAAGCATTACCAGTTTGGCTTTTTTTAAATTCCGAAATTTCGCATTCATACAAGAAATTGCCTATTATGTTCTTTTGTTTACTTGATGGCAGATATTTCGTAACTTCTTAAAGTAAAAATTCTTGTTTCAGAATTTCTGGTTTGAATTCGAAAATTTTGAATTAAAAAACGGTAAAACCGTTTCCCACCACACTATGTATTCTTCTAGGCGCTGTAATCCTAATAATATTATAAATCTGATTGTGTGCAAATGTTAGGCTGAAGCCAGCGTCAAAATGAAGCATTTAATTATCCTGTATCTTTGCATATAAGTTGATTATAACCCTCAAATGAATATAGGCTGGTTTTTGTTTATTTTATATCAATATTTTTCTTAAAAATTAAAAATTTCATTATTTTCATACAGAATAAATGGACATTTTTTCGTATATTTTAAAATGGTTGGTTGGTTTGGTTGGTTTGGCCCAAAGGGCCCGGTTTTGCAGCTTTTTTTAAAATGGTTAAATTTATTTTACCGTTGCTAATACTTTATCGTTGCCAATCCTAATAATATTATAAATCTGATTGTGTGCAAATGTTAGGCTGAAGCCAGCGTCAAAATGAAGCATTTAATTATCCTGTATCTTTGCATATAAGTTGATTATAACCCTCAAATGAATATAGGCTGGTTTTTGTTTATTTTATATCAATATTTTTCTTAAAAATTAAAAATTTCATTATTTTCATACAGAATAAATGGACATTTTTTCGTATATTTTAAAATGGTTGGTTGGTTTGGTTGGTTTGGCCCAAAGGGCCCGGTTTTGCAGCTTTTTTTAAAATGGTTAAATTTATTTTACCGTTGCTAATACTTTATCGTTGCCAATATAAAATAAACCCCTGAGTAATAATTTTTAATCAACAATTTATTTTCAAGTGAAAATTTTCCACGTGAAAAATGAAAAGGAAATGAATTATTTAAGAATTAAACAGAATATGAAATGATGTCATATTAGAGATAAAACGTGCGTTTTCAAATATTTGATAATAATACAAAGTGCATTAATACGAGTAAGTATGGAAAGCAAGCGAATATGATGTCATATATAGAAAAATAAAACAGATTTGTTTTGATGTTGAAATAAAATGATCTTGGGTTATCAAATTATTTGTGATTAATTTTTCTTTTTTTGCTTTTTCTTTTTCACATGAAAGGAATTATTTTAAATGTACGTAATATATGTATTTTAAATGTATGTGTTGTAAATTAAAGTTCTGTGTTTTAAATGAAATGAGTGAAAGATTTATATTTTTAATGAATTCAATACAAATGATGGGATAGGTTAGCGATTTATCGTTTGCACACGGCTAACATAAAGATACCATATTTTTAATTTAAATTTTAAAAAGTAAAAAAAAAAAATATATATATATATATATTGGATGGCAAATGTTAATGATATGCATCGCAAAATTATCCGTATCGAAAATCGGAAAATCTTAATAAAAATAACTATATTTTTTAAAAGAAAGTTGCTTTTCTCATAAACGCTAAAGATTTAATATGATTGTGTCCAAGTAACAGCATTTTTCCTCTATCATTTTCCCACAATCGAAACACATTTGTAAATCGTCGTTTCGAACCGGAAAGAAATTTTACATTTCTTTTAGTTTTAAAATAGGAAAAACTTTGTTGTTTTTTTTAAATATAGCTTTTTTTAAAGTTGTTTCATAATAGATTTTTGTAAAATCTTGTAGGATAAGAAAAATTGCATAGATTTTAAAGCAATGTTTAAGTAAAATTACAATATTTTTTAAACTTAAAAAACAACAATGTTATCGAAAAGAAAATCGATTTTACCAACAAATTCGCGTAATGCAAAAGCAAAGAAGAAATCAAAAAGTAATGAATCTTTTCTTCCAGCCGAATTGTGTAAACTTGAACAAGCCAATCGTGCCAATTCATAACATTATAAACGTGAAAGCGCGTTCTATATAGTAGATTTATTTTACATATAGGTAGAACATCTCCGAGAATAGGAAGGTTAGGGGTCTGTAATTAGGTCCATAGTCAATTTGCTTTTTCTTTCTTTCTTTTTTTATCAAGTGAAATTTGGCGCAAAATTAAATACATTGTTGTAACCAGATTTGTTTTTTGCGTGGTAAACACTTAATGGTATTTTAGATGATCATTTCCCCGCTCACCTTTGATGCCAACTATGACTGTAAAACATATTAAAAAATATCAGACGATAATTTTCTAATTTTCTTATTGCTTCATGATGTAGACTTCCTGGTTCATACTTTAAACCTGAATTGGTCATGCCATTGTCGTTCAATTTTTATTCCTAATCCTAAACGTATCCTATCCTAAATCTGATAATAACTTTAAAGAATATTCTTTGACACGAATATGTAAATTAAATCAATATCCATAATTGGAATGAATGGAAAATAGAATAAATAGAAATGGCAAAATAAAATAACAAGAAAGTACATTTATTTGACACCTAACCCTAGAGAAAGCGTAAAATATTTCAAGCGCATGAAATAAATCAAAAAATAATCCTATATATACTAACAAAAATATGTAAATTTAGATCATCAGATTTGTGTCGTAGGTATTTATTTGCTTATAGTGTTCTTGACGCGATAGAGAAAATATCGAGGTTAAATTGGGCAGAATTTAAAGTACTTTCTAGCAACCTTTATTTACATTTTAGAATCGCATCAGATTGTTATATCTTTGTAAAATATCTATCAATGTATAAAATCCACAAGCAGTTTGTCCACTATTTACACCACTTAGCATGAAGCACTTAATTTATTATATACATAAACAGGATAATGTAGTAAGAAATATATAACATTTGTCTATGCAAATAAACAATATAATGATGCCCATTTAGCAATGCACACATACACAAATTGTACACCAAATACCACCTAAAATGCACTGTTGTATAGAAGAATTCTGCCAGTGTTGTTTTTCGTTTTACGAAGAGGAATTCCTCGATTTTCACGATTTTACTTGGTCCTCTTTTTAGGTGCGTTCGTAATTATATAAATACGTAGCACCTATAGTCGTCGTTTGGTCCGTCCGTCTGTCCGTCCGTCTGTCTGTCTGTCTGTCTGTCTGTCTGTCCGTCCGTCTGTCTGTCTGTCCGCATATAACAACGCAAAAACTACCCAACCAAATGGTTTGCAATTTAAAATATATTATATTTGCAGAATTTTGTCGAGACATTTCAAATTTTATTAAAATCGAATCAAAACTTTAGGAGATATTAATAAAAATATTTATTAAGAAATTTTAATTTTTTTTTTAAATCGGTGCTTTTTTGTTATAGGAGCTTCCGAAGTTTAATCGTCAAGCGACTGAGATACTTATTTTATGACAGAAATTAATCTGCAGACGATAAAATTCATTTCACAGAATTAAAAATCATCAAGATCTGAATATTTATATAACTAGCTGATACATATATATCTGAATATTTATATAACTAGTTAAGATATTTGTATGAACAGTGTCATAAAAAATATACTTAACTAGCTGTTTAACCCGTTCTACGCACGGGATATCATGAATTTAATTCTAAAACGTGCGTACGAACGCACCTCGTTTGTAACGTTTGACGTACAATTTCCAACTTGTTTGCATTAGTTGCAGTTTCATTTTCGCAATTGTATAGTGGCATTATTTGGCATGAAATTTCACTTTTTTAAGACTGGGTTATGTCAAGGCCCCTATAGCAAAGAAATACCATATGGTCTCCTATAAAATGTGATAAAGCTTTGGTTAATTATTTATGTTGTTAATTATCAAGTGAAATGTTTTACTAAATTAATGCATTTATTCTTTTTTTAATGTTACGTGAACGAAGTCACGGGTAACAGCTAGTTCTACTATAAAATGTAGAAGGGACCATTGATGATCGCGCCCGCTAGGCTTTATGTCTTTCGGAAAGGGCTCTGAGCTGTTTGAATCAATTTGAAGTGAACACAATTATTAAAAATAATCAGATCAACACAATTTTAAAAGAAAAATTCATGCATTTAACCCTCCAGTCGCGGGCAACATTCATATAGCGTTTCACGTATTCTATACAATTCCGCGAGGTACGCTATTTTTGCGTTGCCTACAATTTTTATGGTATTTAAGCGTCGCGTCGAAAGACGCTATTTCTTCGTCAAATTTATTTTTTTGTATTTTGAAACATCGAGAGTCGTTTACAAATTATAATACATACAAAATTTCATAATATAGGTCAACCGGAAAGTTCTGCTGTTTTTGTTATATTTTGAATTCATAAATGTCACATTCCCATCGGAATTTTGGAATAAAACTTTGCTTTCATAATGTACGTGAAGAAACTGTTGTTACTTATTTGGAAATAAATTTGTTTGTAAATTCCGGTAACATTCGATTCTTATAACTATTATACATGGCGAATAAAATTAGGCCACGATTTTATATAAAACTAGTCGTTGTGGGCCACCGTAATACTTACCCATCATGGATATGCATAATGCAAAACATTAAAATGAAAAATGTGTAAACTACTTATAAAATGCATTGCAATTCGAATAAAATCGTGACTTGATGACGTCATAAACTTTAAAGGCTCGATTACTGAATTGCTTAAAAGAAACATCCTTATAACTCCCAAAAAAATAATCCTATTAAGTAGCGGTGTATTGCATCTGATTAAGCGTCTCATTTTCAATTAAAATATATCTTTGAATTGAAATTTGGATGAAATACAGGGTCATGAAAAATCGAAAAGTGTGGAAAATAGGATTACAAATATCTCGGCAACTCATTATCCGATCGACATCATGCTTTATGCAAAATTTATGTTTTTGTATTGTCTTTTACATTCACTCCTTAAAATAAACAAATTCGAAAATTTTATACACTTTTTATCAGAACGAATATTTCGGGAGTCCGAAAAAAATAGTTCCGGTTAATCGAGGTTACTGAACTTCAATAGGCTTCTTCCCATTATTACATACTAAGTACATACCAAATTTCAAGTCTCTATCTCAATTTTTTCGGGAGATAGACCGTTTACAGACACACAGACGGACGGCAAATTTTTTTTTTTCTAAAAATGTGTTTTTCGGAATCTCCAGTGTCTGAAACGTGTAAATCCGTCAATTTTTTTTTTTTTTTTCGATTTTCAAAACGATTACAAGACTTACCCTATACTACGTATGATGGGTAAGTAAAAATGAGAAAATTGCCCGCGACTGGATGGTTGAGGGTTAAAAGCCATGGTTCCGTCTCTTATGGAAATTAAGATGAAACTTCAAAATTATTTCTAAACTGGTAAAGACAGGTTTTCTGAAAATAATGCCTTATGCAAGCACAATCATTAATCACTTTTGGCCATGGTTGAGAAGTTGCATAAGTAATATTTCTTTTTCGCACTGCACGGTGGCAGTTTTCTTTTTTCTTTTTCTTTGACTTAATGGTTTGTTAAGCAGCAGAAAACAAGATTTCATGGGAGATAAATTGTGGTGTGAATTAATGATTAAAAACATTTCAGCAGGTCGAGAAAAAACTTTTTGCTCGTATCGAACTAAAAGATTTTAGTTGTCGAGATTGTAAAAAATCTTTTCTAAAGAGTCGATAAGTGCTGATTGATATAGAAACATTGTCTTTCCGAGAAACGATGCAAGAATTTTTATTTCAATAAAACTGAAATTATATGCTGGTGCTGGACTCGAAATATGACTTTTCATGGCTTTTCTTGGCTCAATTTCAGCGCATATTTCTATATGTGTTTGAGCTCGTAGTTTGCTTTTTACAACTTACGTGTCAGTCCGACACTAAATACATTCATACTGATGTACAGACGAAAAAAAAAAGATAAGAACAAAAATGACATTTTAATCTCTAAATTGTCACAGGGGAAAAAAAAAACCGAAAATAACCAATCGACTGGAAATTATGTCTTTTTTTCGATTTTTATGAAAAAAAAAAGCTTAGGGGTCATATTTATACTAACATTTGGGGCTGACATACATAACGTTATCAACATTTTGGTAATTTTAGACCCTCCCTCCCCCCCTTACGTTATCATACGTTATCATTCCTTGAAGACTCCCTGCCCCCCTTAATGATATTATTATCAATTTCTAAAAATTCTTTTTTTACAATTTTTTTTCTTTTTTTTCTCTTTTTTTTCTTGTTTTCTTTTCTTTCTTTCTTTTTTTTTCTTTCTTTTTTTCGCGTTTGCATTGATATACTGATATGGTTATACATTTATTATTCTCATACTTTACGGTTTCAGATGAAGAGAATAAGTCAATAAAATATCACCATTATACATATGAAATGACTTTATGAGGGTGGTGCAAAATTTTAATTAGATCAACTATTGAAAACTAACTATTAAAAGTTTAATCATGACTAAAGATTGACGATATATATTCAATCGTCAATCTTTAGTCCTGATTAAACTTTTAATCGTTAGTTTTCAATAGTTGGTCTAATTAAAATTTTGCACCACCCTGCTTTATATTAAATAACATCTAAAAGAGATGGTTACTATTTAAAAGTATTTAATAATAGCTTAATGTCACGTAATTAATGCATTCAACAGTAATGTTGTCTTTTTGCATATGTCCCCTTCACGGCTCAAGGGGGGGGGGGGGGTGAAAGCAGAACTTCTTATCAACAAAACAAGAGGACAACATTATTTTTCTTTCTTTACTGAACTAGTAAACACAACAAGTATCATTTCAAACATATTTCGAACCTGGTTTCTCCAACAGCGAATTATATGCACCCTCCCCCCTAAAGTGATAACATTATATATCGTCGATACCATGTCAAACTATCGAATGTGGAAAAATGCATTTTTGATTACTTTTAAAAATGTGCCGATTGTCACCAATAAATTTTATTAGAATTCTTCGCCTAGTAAGAATACTAACAAAATTTCTGTGCAGAATAGGGTTGCCAATTTGGCCTTCTTATTAATTTTGAGATGGCGAATTCATACCGGAAACTTTGAGAGAAATTTTTTTACTTTAAGTAATTACGAAATGTTTGTCATTAAGCAAAAATTTCTGGCATGATTTCTGAATTTCTGAATGGAGAATGGGGCCAAACTGCCAACCCTGGTGAAGCTATTAAAATTTAGTGGTGACAATCGGCCCATTTTTAAAAATAATGAAAAATGCATTTTTTCACATTCGATAGTTTGACATGGTAGCGACGATATGTACGTACAGTCCCTTTATCACCTTCACTGCCGGGTTAAAATTACCGGAATTTTATTTTATTTAGAAAGTTGGAATTCATACCAGAAAATACTATTAGCAATTTACTTTATTCAATTACAGGCATTTCGTGATTACTTTAATTAAAAATTCTTCTTTCTAAATTTCCGGTACGAATTCGTAATTTTAGATTGAAAAAGCACTAGTATATTCGCAGTTGGCAGCGAATGGGTTAACAAACTCTGAAAATTTCCATACTAACACCTAATTTTGATAACATATTTGCCTTTTTCTGTAAATTCTACCATAGGATTACCAAACGGCAAGTCATAAAGTCAAGTAGTTTAGGAATAATACACATTTAAAGTTTTGAACACCTAATGTTAAATTCAAATGTAATCGTTGCAAAATAGAATGCAATGAGGGTAGTTTTTAAAGCGTAACTCAAACACTGAGCTGTAATTTTGGATTCGCATATTTGAAGCTTCTAGAAATCGATTTCTGTTTTAAAAATTATAGGACACAATTCATATTTTTTCGAAAATTAATTAAAAAAAAATATTTTTTCGAAATAAATTTTCGAAAAAAAAATGTAAATTGTAACCTATTAATTTTTTAACAGAAATCGAGTTTCAGAAGCTTCAAATATGCTAACTATTAGGAATCGGTAAATTAATTTTTTTTTTATATATACGCGCGGCTTTGGCAAAAACGCCGCTGTGATATTTTATTTTATTTGTTAAACGCGTTTCGTTGCTATAACAACGTAGTTGTTTTTCGTTTCCCTTCTTTTTACATTTTTTACCTCACGAGAAGGGGTTAAAATTTAGGAAATAAAAGTTGGCATCTGCTTTTATTGAGTAGAAAAAAAGAATTTTTTGTCGTCTGTAGCTATGAATGTTATTTAGAAAAATTCCGTTTATTTTCCTGAAAAAGCATGACGAAAATTTAATAGAGTGTAGATAAAAAACATATTTTAGGATCTTTTTTTTTTTTTTTTTTTTTGGTGTAAAGTACGATGATCCGAATTCAATGTAAAATTAATCTGTAATTTTGTAAATATGTAAATAACTGTCAATATCAACATCTCTTCGAATGTCCCATATCTATTATTTCTAAGTAAATAAATTTTGTGATAATCAAAACAAGATTGAATAGTTAAATATTTCGAACCCATCGTTATGTTTGATAACATGCAAACACTAACTTTAAACATCACCTTCCTCCGTGAAGTAGTTTTTGAGTTATGTTTAACCCTTTATATCCTGAATTAATTTTCCAGCTACATTTTAGATGCTCAGAATCCACGATTATTCCCACCAGTTATTTATTTATTTATTTATTTATTTTGTAAAGTCTTCCTTATCTAATCATAGCATTTTTGCGATTCAATTAGGTGAAAATTTTTCATTTGAAAAACCGGTGGTAACAGATTAAAAATTCTGTAAAAGATGCTCGTCGCGAAGGGGTTAAAGTGGTACTTATAAGTACCGTCAGGATAAAAAGGGTTAAAAAACTACCATCACTGTAATTTGTTTTGCAACGATTGCAAATGAATTTAACATTGGAAATTCCAAACTTTAATCTTTTGCACTCCACCTATACGGTGACATACTAAGTTTAACCTGAAATGATTGATTGACACCAGAATTTAAAAACAAATTTATTTGGAAATTACTAAAAGCTTTTATTTACGTACTTAATAAAAGGAAAAATTTCATCCCAAAATTCTGGTGTCAATCAATCATTTCAGGTTAAACTTATAGTATGTCACCGTATATTTCGAAATTAGTAAAAGCTTTTATTCACATACTTATTAAAAGGAAAATTTTCATTCCAAAATTCTGGTGTCAATCGGTCATGTCAGATTAACTTACTATGTCACTTTAGAAGTGTCAGTGGAGTGCAAAAAGTTAAACCTTCAGAATTCCTAAACTAGTTGACCGAAGGCCTGCCTGTTTGATATCTAAAGGGAAGTTTTACTAAACAAAAAACAAAATAATCTTTAAAAACAAGAACGAAAAATCATGCGTCAAGTATAGATTATGTAACACTTTCCAACACTTAATAATACCACATAAATCCACAAATAATTTAGCAGATCTTTACCGTAAGGTGTAAGATAATATCTAACTAAACAATTTTGAAAACTCATAACATATTTAAAAATCCAATTTCAGGAATTACCAACAATATTCGGAAAAATATCCGAGCTCTTTTGTGCAGCCCTGTATATGATCTATAGATTTGTATACATACTAAATAGAATGCTAAATTTTAGTTCAGTTAGGAAACGCGTAGCACAGTTTAAAATTTCCCTTTTGCAATTTCCGACAATCAACGGAAATGTATTCGAGAACTTTTGTGCTGCCCTGTATACCATCTATACCAGTGGTTCCCAAACTTTTGGGCTCGCGGAGCTCTTTTTGGGAAGAATTTCTAAGGCGGAGCCCCTTAACCCCACGCTACTCTATGGTTTAGAAATTAATGTTTTTTGTTATGCTAATGGACTAGAAAAAAATCTGCTGGATAAGAGTCCGAACCCTCAGTTTCGAACACGGGGCCAAGGTTCTCAGTTTGGCCCTTTTCTTGAAACAGAAATTCTGAATTCTTACTAGAAATTTTGAAAATTAAATTCTCTATTATTTAACCCCTGAACAATTTTATTCGGTATTACTATTATTGGACAAAATAAATTAAAAATAAGTACTGAAAACCACTTTTTTTGTATTAAAATATCTGCCTTTTATAACCGAGATATATCCTTCAAATACGGCAAAAATTATAGTTAAAAATTTGTGGTTTCTCAAAGCTTTTAGTAACGAAGTACACAAACTCGTATTACCGGAGCGACGTTCGAGCAATACTGTTAAGGGGTGAGACTAACGAAAAAGACAGGCTACCGCGGTGCATTCCACTTATCTTTTTTTACAGACCGCTAGAGTGACGTGATGCTCTTTTCGTACACATGCATTGGTGCATTCAAGCATCACATGACTCCGGCGGTCTGTGAAATACGATACGCGTTAATAATATCCATTTTAAAAATAAAAAATATTATTTCGGGATTTTCAGTATGAACTCGGAATTAAAGATCAAAATAGGTACCCTGTCTGTGTCATACATTGCATTTGGGTTTACGTGAAACTATTATTATTTATGACGAAAACCACACACACACACAGAAAATAGATAGGTTGTACAGTTTTCGTTTACAAAGAGAGACTTCTGTATAATCCCAATAGGCTACTCGCGAAAAGAAAGAAAATGCGCAGTCCCAGTCGCCCATGAGTAATTATATAACACGTTTTCGCTAGTCCGGCCCTCCTGCAATTGAATCATGCGATTAAGGATTATTTTTTCGTTTTTCTTTACGTTTCTAGTACTTCTAAACATGCAACAAAAACGAATCGCCTATCAGCTTCTTCTTTTGAATCATTTTTAACTCTTTCCAACCTAGTTGAAAAGTGTTTATGACTTCGGTTTGTCTGGCCGTCTGCCGTCTGCTCGTGCTCTAACTCTTGTAAATATGCTCGGATTGCCCTGCAATTTTTATATGTTATTATCGTTATCTATAGCATGTTCCCTAT
This sequence comes from Maratus michaelseni, assembly GCA_963931845.1. Lineage (NCBI taxonomy): Eukaryota > Metazoa > Arthropoda > Arachnida > Araneae > Salticidae > Maratus > Maratus michaelseni. Next base: position 150,227,483 of record OZ007597.1, on the reverse strand, counting down.
TTCAATTGAAGTGTGTAGCACTTATAGTTTTTTTACAGGGAGAAAAAGACTTTACAAAGAATTCCGTTACATTACGGTTTACGGGGAAAAATCATTTGCGGTTTATTTTAATGATGTTACACAATTTTAAACATATTGTAATTGATATATATCACTAAAGTGCATTACAAGAAGCTTAATATGAAATATGGTGTGCATAGGACTTATAGTTACTTTACAGGGAAAGTCAAAAGAATTCTGTTACATTACGTCTATGGAGAAAAATCGTTTGCGGTTTAATTAAATAATGTTTCACTACTTTAAACGCATTGAAATTTATATATACAACTAAGGTGCATTACAAGAGCCTTACTACAGAATATTGTGTGTATAGCAATCATCGTTCATTTACAGGGACACACAAAAGAATTCTCTACTATCTGTTAATAATTCCTGGACGTGCGTTTTAAGTTGCTGAACGCGATTTTAAATTTAACTCACTTTTTGTCTATTACTTGGTGTGTATAAATTCTGTAGATCGTATACAGGGGCGCACAAAAGTTCGCGAACACTTTTCCGTTTATTGACAGAAACTCCAGCAGGAGAATTTTAAACTGTGCTACGCGTTTCCTAACTAAACTAAAATTTAGCATCTTATGTAGTATATATAAAAATCTATAGATCATATACAGGGCTGAATAAAAGTATTCGGATATTTTTCCGAATATTGTATATGTTGGAAATATATGTTTGAAATTCCTGAAATTATGTTTTTAAATATGTTATGCGTTTTCCAAATTGTTTTACTTAGATGTTATCTTTCAGCTTATTAAACGGTAATGGTTTGTAAAATTATTTTGGAAGCGTTGGAAAGTATTGCAAAACCTATGCTTGACGCATGATTTTTCGTTCTTGTTTAAAAATACATTTAGAAGCAGGTCATCGTTTAAGAGTTTAAGTGGGCGGGGCAAAATCTATAACCTGTATTGTTAGGTGCAGCATCGTTCACTTTTTAGCACTTTCCAACCTAGTTGAAAAGTGCTTATGACTTCAGTTTGTCTGGCCGGATGGCCGTCTGGCCGTCTGGTCGTCTGTCCGTGCTCTAACTCCCGTAAATATGCTCGGATTGCTCTGCAATTTTTATATGTTATTGTCGTTATCTATGGCACGTTCCCTATTTCAACTGAAGTGTGTAGCACTTATAGTTTTCTTACAGGGACACTCAAAAGAATTCCGTTACATTGCGGTCTATGGGGAAAAATCATTTGCGGTTTATTTTAAAAATGTTTCACTATCGTAAACGCATTGAAATTTATATAGATCACTAAGATGCATTAGAAGAAGCTTAATATGGAATAGTAGGTGTATAGCACTTAGAGTTACTTTACAGGGACAGTCAAAATAATTCCGTTACATTACGTCTATGGAGAAAAATCGTCTGCGGCTTATTTAAATAATGTTCCACTATTTTAAACGCATTGAAGTTTATATATATTACTAAGGTGCATTACAAGAGGCTTACTACAGAATAGTGTGTGTATAGCAGTCATCGTTCATTTACAGGGACACACAAAAGAATTCTCTACTGTCTGTTAACAATAATTCCTGGAAGTGCGTTTTAAGTTACTGAACGCGATTTTAATCTTAACTAGCTTTTTGTCTATTACGTGGTGTGTATAAATTCTGTAGATCCTATACAGGGCAGCACAAAAGTTCGCGAACACATTTCCGTTTATTGACAGAAACTCCAGAAGGAGAATTTAAACGGTGCTACGCGTTTCCTAACTAAACTAAAATTTAGCATCCTATGTATATATACAAATCTATAGATCATATACAGGGCTACATAAAAGTATTCTGATATTTTTCCGAATATTGTATATATTGAAAATTCCTGAAATTACGTTTTGAAATATGTTATGCGTTTTCCAAATTGTTTACTTAGATGTCATGATTTAGCTTATTAAACGGTAATGATTTGTAAAATTATTTTAGAAGCAATTGAATCCATTTGGACACTACACTGTTAACTAGTATTTTAAAAACACAAATTGCACAAATTGTGCTTATTAGTTGCTAAAATCAGTGTAAAAATTGTTTTAAACTCATAAAAGAGCTAAAATACTACATGTTTCGGCTTTAAACTTAAAGCCATCATCGGGAAAGAGGAACAACACAAACGACTACTGATCTTTTAATTTTCGACACGAGAAAATTGAACTGTTGGTTTCAATTTTCTCGTGTCGAAAATTAAAAGATCAGTAGTCGTTTGTGTTGTTCCTCTTCCCCGATGATGGCTTTAAGTTTAAAGCCGAAACATGTAGGATTTTAGCTCTTTTATGAGTTTAAAACAATTTTTACACTGATTTTAGCAACTAATAAGCACAATTTGTGCAATTTGTGTTTTTAAAATATTTTAGAAGCGTTGGAAAGTGCTACATAATCTATGCTTGACGCATGATTTTTCGTTCTTGTTTTGGATGTTTTATTTGGAGTATTTAGCAATTAATTATAGTTTTGAAAGAAACTTTCATTCAGCATTGTTTTTGCCTCAAAATAGATAAACGGTTAAAAACTACACATGTTAAAAGGACTACAAATAGTCGAAAAACTTTACTAACAAAACGGGGTATGTGGGTGGGGTTAAATTTATATCAGGGCGGGTACTCATTGACGAAAAGTCTAAGCAAGGGGTGGAGCTGAGGAAAAGTTTAGATTGTTAGTGTGATGACAAATGTAAAGAACCAATATATTTTTTGTAATCGCTACAGCCTTATTTCTGATAGGAAAATGTGGCATCATAACATAAGAATCTTTTCCAATGCCAAGACCAATTAAAACAAAATTTTAAAGAGGGGTTGTTAAGTGACACAAGATGTTAAAAAGATGCGTTTTCAGCAACATACATTGCTTTAAAAATTAAGTACAAATATGTAAAACAGCATAGAAAATTTAAATAACTAAGAATTAATAAAATAAACAAATTAAAGGAATTAAAGTTACAAAAAGAAAAAAAGAAATCTATCACTGAAACAATCAAAGCTTAACTAACACATTTCTCAGTAAATATAGCAAGTAATGAAGTATAAAATACCACATTTTAAAGATCGCAAAGAGTGGAGCGAAAGAAAATAAGCAATGTGAGACACACTTACCTCATTAGAAAATTAGAACCTGGTTACTAAGCAAACAAGAACTAAGTATAAGTATATGAATAGGCGGATTTCCAAAGAATAAAACTGTTCTCCCTTTTCTTCGGCAAGCACAGATAACAGCACTAGTACGCCTTTGCTCTTTCGATTCACGTTGTGCATTCGATTCAGAATACTATTTCTTGTAGCTTATTTTGAATCGAATTTTCAATATACATTAAATGCAAAAACATAAAATAAAGTAGTTCAAAGCAAAAATATTATATAGAAAATGGATACATGTATAATGCAAATTTTTATATGATTTAAAAGAATATACTATAGTATTTTTCAACCCAGTGATAGATTGATTTATTTTTGACACACAAAAAAAATTTCCTACATACATTCGAAACATTTTCCCTTGCAATATGCTAATTTCTTTCATATTTTGTTTATTTTCCTGGAACGCCGCGAAGCCCCTGAAAAGTACAAGCGGCTCCGCGGAGCACACTTTGGGAACCTCTGATCTATACAATTTATACACACTAAGTAATAGACAAAAAAGGAGTTAAATTTAAAAGTGCGTTCAGCAACTGAAAAAGCATTCCCAGCAATTATTATTAATAAGCAATATTTTAACAGAATTCTTTTGTATGTCCCTGTAAATGAACGATGAAAGCTATACACACAATATTCTATACTAAGCATCTTGTAATCCCCGTTAGTGTTATATATCAAGTTCAATATGTTTGAAACAGTGAAACATTATTAAAATAAACTGCAAACGATTTTTCTTCATAGACCTTAATCTAACGGAATTCTCTTGAGTATCCCTGTAAAGGAACTATAAGTGCTATGCACACCACATTCTATAATTAGTCTCTTGTAGTGCACCTCAGTGATATATATCAATTTCAATATGTTTGAAATTGTGTAACATCATTAAAATAAACCACAAATGATTTTTCCCCATAGAGCGAAATGTAACGGAATTCTTTTAAGTATCCCTGTAAAAAAAAAAAAAAAAAAAAAAAAAAAAAAAAAAAAAAATTATAAGTGCTACACACTTCATTTTCAATTCCGAACATGACACAGTAAACCTCAATAACATATATCAATTGCATGACGTTCCGAGCTAATTTACGCGAGTTAGTGCACGGACAGACAGACAGACGGCAGACAGACAAACCGAATTCATAAACACTTTTCAACTATGTTGGAAAGTGTTAAAAATCCAAATATGCTGTTAAAAGTAAGGTGTTATTATTAAAAATTTCAGAGTTTGATACAATTTGAGTATGAAGACGCCCCTTTAAACTTATTTTATTTAAACATAAATTGAATGAAGACGTAATTTCCAATCGAATGGATAGTTTCCACATAATAGAAAAGTGCCGATTTTTCCATTAGGTGATCCTGTAGAGGCGCCAAAACAACACTTGATTAACGAATTCACAAAAGATATTTGCAAGATCAATACACTGTACCACTTAGTTTTGAATTGACTCAGTATTTCGGACGTTTGATGAGAAGTTAGAGGTTTTTTTGTTTTCGAGTATGGAAGCAAAAGGAATTGCCCCTTTCTTTTTCTGGGGCAATTTTGGGATCAAAATGTATGGAGTAGTCTCAGTTATTTTTTGTCCGCCTGTCCGTTCACACTTTGTGCTTTTAGGTCTGAATGATCTCAAACAACATACTGACACCATAAACACATCCAGAGCGTACATAAGTATGTCCTATTTAAAAGTATCCCCGAAAAGTATTGGTTTTAGAAAAAAATACTGGAGAACATAAGACAAAATAATTACATGCTTATACCCAGGACGGAAACTAGGGTTCCCCTTAGCATATGCCTCATGCGCCTGTGCAGAAGGAATCCCCAAAAGAAGATTTGACTCGTATTTCAGTACATAAAACATACCTGCCAACTTTCAACTAAACTTAATTAAATTAACAACAACAACATTTAACAATTAAACTAAATGTGAGGTAATTTGATCCAGGTTAAAGATGTTCCTAACCAGAAAATATATCTGAAAAAAAAAAATTTAGTTTCATGTTTTAATACAAGACACTCTACTCACGATAGACCGGGCGTTAAGTTGATTGCAACTCGGAAGCCCCTTAACCAAAGCCATTAAATAATAAGCCCAGTCAGATAAATGGGAAACTTTTCGCAAGTTGAAAATAGCGCCATCTAGCGGTTGGGAGTGCTGCATTCGGCACCAAGAATATTTTAATAAAATTTTGCTTCTAAAATTAAAGCTTAAAATAAGGAGTTCATATTTTCTAAGAAAGTCGTTTGTAAATTCCGGTGTCAGTCAGTAATTTCACATTTTACGAACATAATTTGTCTGTGCCGGAAAGGGTTAATTGCATAGTGATGTAAATTTCCATCACTTTTTATTTAACTTTTAATAAATAAATCAACTTCTTCGCCACCACTATATTTATATAGAAATATTAATCCAGTAAATTTCCACCATTTTATTTTTCATTATAGTTTTAGCTTTAATGTAAAAGATCCCAATAATTAACAAGCTTTTAAAGGAAGTGCAAAAACAAAACATCGATAAAAATCGTATAAAATATCGATATAAATAAATCGTATCGTTTCTCTGCGACCCACTTCTGTTTTGTCCTCCTTCCGCAGCAGAGGTTTGGCGCTAGTGTGTGCTAACAAATTTAACACTATCTGACTGGGCTTATTATTTAATGGCTTTGCCCTTAACCAACATTAACTGTTCGGCAACATGGAAGCTATTTGAATGCATTTCTTATAATAAAATTCTGGTTTGAAACGTGTTTAACCTCGGTTAAATTAACCTACATTGTACGGAAGTTTATTGCGATGTTGGCAGGTATGACAAACATATTTGAACAAAATGGGACAAAAAATATTGTACAAAAAAGTCATGCAATCGAACAACGCAAAGTAAAAAGCTATTCGTTGACTTTATACTCTTTGCTTTAAAAAGAGTCAGTTTTTCCGTTAGGTGATCCCGTAGAGGTGCCAAAACAATACTTGATTAACGAATTCTCCCAAGATACTTGCAAGATCAATACATTGTCCCACTTAGGTTTGAATTGACGTCAGTTTTTCGGACAATCGATGACAAGTTGGAGGTTTTTTTGCTTTTGAGTATGGAAGCAAAAGGAATTGCCACTTTCTTTTTCTTGGGCAGTTTTGTGATTAAAATGTGTGGAATGTTCTCAGCTTTTTTTTTCTCTGTCTGTTACATTCACACTTTGTGTTTTAGGTCTCAATGATCTCAAACAACATACTGACAGCATAAAAACATCCAGAGCGAACATAAGTATGTCCTATTTAAAAAGTATCCCCGAAAAGTATTAGTTTTAGAAAAAAGTACAAGAGGGAATAAAATAAAACAATTACAGGCTTATACCCAGGACCGAAATTAGGGGGAAACCAGAGGAGCATATGTCCCATGCACCAGTGCAGCAGGAATCCTCAAAAGAAGATTTGACTCGTCTTTCGGTGCACAAAACATATTTGGGCAAAATGGGACAAAAAGATTTGGACACTAAAGTCATGCAATCGGACAACCCAAAGTAAAAAGCTATTCGTTGACTTTATACTCTTTGCTTTGAAAAGGGCCAGTTTTTCCGTTAGGTGATCCCGTAGAGGAGCCAAAACAATACTTGATTAACGAATTCACCCAAGATACTTGCAGGATCAGTACACTGTCTCACTTAGGTTTGAATTGACTCAGTATTTCGGACGTTCGATGACAAGTTGGAGGTTTTTTTGCTTTTGAGTTTGGAAGCAAAAGGAATTGCACCTTTCTTTTTCTGGGGAAATTTTGTGATTAAAATGTATAAAGTGTTTTCTCTCTCTCTCTCTCTCTCTCTCTCTCTTTTTTTTTGGCCGTCTGTACGTTCGCAGTTTGTGCTTTTAGATGTTTTCAGTCAATATATATATATATATATATAATCTAGCACTTAATTAACTTTCTTTTAAAAATCTATCTCACTGTGTACGACTGTGTCCTATAAGTTGAAACTTTGTTTCTATAGTATCTGATAAACCTGTTTCTATAAGATTTTCGATAAAAGTCTTCTTACAATAAGATGATTTCGATTTTACATTCAAAACACCGGATGCATGACTTGATTGGCATTTCTATGCAAATGAACTTTAAAATTACATCGTAATCTGAATTTTACATCAATAAACGTCAGCAACGAACACGATATAAAACCGAACGCATGCATCGGTCAATCAACAGATAAAAATACATTACATATATTTTATGGCTTTATTGACCTCATGGCAAGTAATTAAACCATCATGCTTCATAAAGATAACTTATTTGACGAACATTGGATGAAAAAAGAATGCAATGCATTTTCCAGATGCTTTCAAGCGTAAGGCAGAATTTAAAAAAATTCTTTGAGACCCCAAGGCTTTTACATTTTCGACGACTAATGACATTTTATACAAAAGAATTGATCTAAAGGACCGTGAGCACACAGTCTTATCTGAATTATAACTTAGATAGAGCTAGAATACTGTGAAAGTCACAGTATCAAGCGATAAAAGTGTTAAGTTTCGAATTTTAATGAGACGTTTATCTATTGTGTCCGACTTTCAAAGATTTAAAGAATAGAGTAGTTGGAGTTTTGGTTGTATAGTTAATAAATGTCACCAGTATTTATGATTCTTATCGTTGTTTTATTAGATGACAAAGACAAAATGTATAATTTTTAGATGCATTTTAGAATTATTTCGGTAACACGTTTTTGTTATATGTAATGTATCCTCATTATCTTTCTGTAGCACTTAGTGTAACAAAATGAAAATCATACACTACGGATAGATTTTGACGCTCTTTCAAACATTACATCATCTATTAACCACTTAACAGTTTTCCCCGAAGGCTGTTCGGGAAAGAAGAGTTTGCTTGGTTTGTTAATAAAAACTTTTGGATACCACTAATTTTTAACTGTAATTTTCGATTTATTAATTGGCAGACATTTATGGGTTCGTCCCTCGGTAGGTTTTCGTCTGTCATGAGGATTTAATGCAACTTTCTTTTTTTTATTTAATTGTTAAACTTTATTTTGTCTTTTCTGCATTTTAATTCTATTTTAAACTTTATTGTATATTTTATGTAGTTTTTACTACAATTATATATTTTCTCACGGCTCCCCATTTGCATTGCAAGTCGATTGCCTTTAGACTGTATATTAACACTTTGCCGTCCGCATGTCTCGTAAAAATACTTCTATTCGTAAAATGTTGAAATGATTGATTGACACCAGATTTTAGAAACAAATTTAATCGGAAATAATTAAAAATCTTTGATACTTGATGTACTTGATAAAAGGGAATTTTTCAATCCAAAATTCTGGTTCGAATGTAGCATTTAAGAATTAAAATTAAATTACTTTACGTACGACACCACTGTGGTGTCACTGGATGGCAAAGTGTTAAGTTGCTTCGCAACTAGGTGATCCATGAAGCTAACTACCCTGTTCCTTGTTCCTTCGATTACATAAGGCAAATATTTTAGTACGGAAATATTTTTATATGCCTTATTTTTAGTTTATTGTGTTAAAAAAACGAAACTCTTAAGGTCTTAACAACGATAGTTTATAATGGCTTCCTAAATTGAACACTTCTAGGACACTTTATTATTTTAAACTCAATCATACTGATTGGTAAATATTTCATACGAATTAAAATACTTTCCAACTGATTGAAAAAGTGTCCAGGCTGGGAGTCGAACCCAAAACCGTTGGCTTAAATTCCCAAAGCTCTAACTATTGAGGTACCTGGACCGAACACCTGCCGATACATTTCACACAGAAACCTTATTGGCGATATCATCTGGTCTGCCATGGAGTCAGCTCAACAGAATATGCAGTAGGTAATGTAACTCCATTAAACTATGGATCCGTAGATATAGTTTATTATTTTTAACTCAGTCATACTGATTGGTAAACATATCATACGAATTATTTTCCAACTGAGGGAAAAAGTGCAATAAAAATAACAAACAAAATATTCATAAAAAGGACTCATTTAATTAGAATTAATACAACACAGATGGTTTGCACGCTGTGAAAAAATGAAAATGTTTTTTAATCTAAGATAATATAATATTTTCGAGATTTAAAGAAACATTTATATAAAAAAAAGTTTCTTTTGCTGCCATTGATTTTCGGAAACGTTTCCGAGTAGTTTTTATAGTGTATTAATCACTTTTCTAAAAGCGGAACATAGGTTTTTCGGATGCTGTCCATTCTCAAGTGAACATTTTCATGTTGAACAAACGTGTTTTGCAGATAAACACGATAAATCAACAGCATTAACATCAACATTAAAATTAATATTACTTTGTTACGCTTGCATGTATAAATTCAAATACGAGCTTTAAACCAATATTCCAGTTTGAGAAAACTGATTATCACACTATAAAAACTGCTCGAAAACTTTCCGAAAACCAATGGCAGCAAAAGAAACTTTTTATTTATTTTTTTTTTTTAATTCTGCTTTAAATCTCGAAAGTATATTGATTTCTGATGTTTCTAAAGAAAAAGAAAGGTTTTCGAAATCGTGGGTAACTCGAAAGAACACACACACACACACACACACACACAAAAAAAAAAAAAAAAAAAAAAATGTTGATTTTAAGGTGTAATACTGGCATCTCGCGCAGCGCGATAGTGTATTACTGCTTATTTTACTGTTTATTACTGTTAATTTTACGGTATAATACTGTCCCCCCAGCTGCCATTTTTTTTTTACGTTGTACACTCAAATATGAAAACAAATTTTCATTTTTTTTTTCGTTGTTTAAGAAATATATTTGTCTTTTTTTACAATGTAGATTTTCCTTGGAACGATCTTGATAACACATTTTTCTTATGCGTAATGTATTCTTTATTATTATTGTTTCTGTAGCAATTTATGCCGGCAAACTCTATTAAAATATAACAAAAAATCATACACTACTCATGAGATTTTGATAACTCTTTTTAAACATATTGTCCATTATGAAAAGTTGTTTACAGTTGTTATCATACGAATTACTTTATAAATTCTAAAAACTGCGGAAGCCTCGCAAAAACTTTAAATTTAAAGTTTAAATGACAAACGTATATATTTTACCGAGCAATATTGCCAGTTTGCTTTTTTTTTTTTTTTTTTCAAATTCATATTGCTTGATTGCCACCACTTTTTTGAAAAAGAAATATTCGCGCTGTTTAACCCTTTCAGGGTCAGTGGTAAGTTTATGAAACCGCTTAATTTTAATTCCCAAACGCCACAATGGCACCAGAATTTTGCTAAAATCTTTCTGTTTAATATGTATGTGAAATTTATTTTTCTTATTTATAAATAATTTTGTTTCTTTTGTAAATTCCGGTGCCAGTCATTTATTTCAACATTTCAGGTCTGGAAGTACTTTGCCCCTGAAAGTGTTAAAGTAGCGATGGGCAGGGCGAATGATTTTTTCTTTCAAATGGATCATTCAGGCATGTGCAAAAGCACAGTTGCCAAAATTCGTATTTTTTTTTAATCAATCACTTCTCAGAGATTTTGTGAACAAAAAAGAAGGAACAGCATAGTTGCCAAAAGTCTTATTCCTTTTAGTCAATTTCCGCCAGAAATTTTGCAAAACGAAATACATTTTATATTATCTCTCTCTCTCTCTCTCTCTCTCTCTCTCTCTCTCTCTTTATTAGATCTTAATAAAAAATAAAAAGAGAAATTTCTTTTTCTTTTTCTAAATTTCTGGTACAGTAAGTGAATAACAAAAAATTTAAGTTTGGCATAATTTTCAACATTAGGGGTGATAAAGTGCCTGCTACAGGCTTTGGTACAAAAACATTAAAAAAACGAAAATACTTTTGATATAGCCTAATAATTTGCTTGAGGTAAATTTATAAAACATAATTCATTTTTCAAGAAATTGTAATTAATTTTAATATAATTAAGTTAAGAAGTTTTTTTTTAAATATTTCTTCATTGCTTTAAATCTTTTGCGCCTTTACTACCCTGACCTCTATATGCGCTGCACACATGGCACTCTAGGTCGGTGCGCACCTGGGAACTAACTTGATAACATATTTTTATTATCTATAACATATTTTGTTACACACATATATCAATACAGAGTTATAGTAGAGGGAATTTTTTAACTTCTTATACCCTATGTTTTTTTTATAAGTGTATACACGACTCATATGTCAAAGCAGGCGATAAAACAAATAATGGTTAGCGGAAAACAGTTATCGCCTCTGTTATCAGTATTATAATATCAAGTTAATTTAGTTATATAACATTTTAATTTACTTATGTTAATAAATCGAATAACTAATATGGAATAAAATTATTAATCAAGTTATTAAAGAAGTCAGATACTTTATTGGCGTATTTTAATATCGCCAAAACGACATAAAATCACTGAACATTTAAATCTTTAGTTTCAATGCAAAAATGCTATTACGTAGTTTCAAAAATCTATATCAGCTTTCGTTTCCTCCTTGTTTCCCAAGAACGAAGAATTTTTATTCGCACTATTATCTTCTTTTTCAATGCAGGTGTATCAAAACAGACGACAAAACAAATCTACGGTTACAGGGAAACGGTTATCAGAAGCATCTCTGTTATCAGCGAACACCGAAGCCATTTTCGGATTTGCCGCAAAAAAATATAGGAAGCAAAGGTGAATAAATTGCTTCAACAAAAGACGATGAATTAAAAGATATTTAGCCATCGATCCGACTTTTGTGATTTTTAATGCACCGTAACCCGATTTCTGAAGATACCTATCGCAAAGTTCCAATCATGTAGCGTCCTAAATAGCTTTGATATCAACTGAGAACAATTTCAGAGGCCATTTTTTTTTCTGCATCAGATGAAACTTCGTTTCTTATTCGCCAAAAGACAAGCCTAGAGCTATGCGTTTTCCGATGGAGGCGATATGAGAAAAAAAAAAAGATAAAAGATAAAAAATAAACGCTCAGGGGCTTTACTGGAAGAATCGTCCGTTGTCTGTAATTAAAACGCCATCAGCATCAGCAGGTAATGGAACAAATCAAAAGCGTTATTTTTGGTGCGCCGCGCAGCCATCCGATTTGGCGCTAAATTTCGCAAAGAATTTCTAGATGCAGTTTCAGTTTTAACTATTCATACACAAATTAAACAAATTTTACAAATTAAAAAAAAAAAACTGAAAAAATTAGGCATTTAATAGATTTATTTTATTAAATGTATCATAATGTACTAAACATTTGAGAAACAAATATTAAATGTTGCCAGGATTCCCTCTAGGCAGTTTTGGAAACTGTGTCACCACTATTTCCAAATAGTACTTTTCGCCTTCTTTACGGCAGACATTCTGCGTTTAAATAAGACGGCGATTTCCATTCGGATTTTTTTTTTTTTTTTTAAATAGTTGTCTCATTATTGCACTCATCAGTGGCGACTCGTGACTGGCTTTATTTTCAACACAATGCATGGCTGCTAAATATATTCTTTTTCTACCACTATTATTAAAAGAAATACTTAATTTTATTTATTGCTAGAAAGTTCTGTGATGACGTGCATTGCGCTACTCTGTGTTCTTGTACGATGTTGCGTTGAATTATATTCGTTTTCTTAGGATGTCGTCGGCGGGCTTAGATCAAAGTAGTGATATACTACTTACGAACATTGTGAACGGGGCTGTTGCTTAGAACTTTAATGCTCAACTTTTATATTCTTTTGTACCACTATTATTAAAAAGGAATACTTAATTTTATTTATTGTCAGAAAGTTCTGTGATGACGCTGCTCTGTGCTATTGTACGATGTTGCGTTGAATTATATTTGTTTTCTCAGATGTCGTCGACGAGCTTCGATCAAAGTAGTGATATACTTACGAATATTGTGAAAGGAGCTGTTGGTGTTGCTTCGAACTTTAATGCTCAATTTTTATCCTCTGAATTTCCAGATGGAAAAATTAAGAATATACTGGCTGAATTCTTATATTTTTGTGACGAACACATCGCAGCTTTCTTTAAAAAATATGGTTACCTTCAATCACAAGCTGATCAGACTGATGTAAGAAATGTTTGCCTAGAGGTTTTTCAATTTCTTGGGGAGCCTTATAATCTTAAAATTTATGAAGTATCCGCTTATTTTGCATTTTTCTGCTTTTCTAAAGTCAAATTAACCCCTCAAACTTTACTTACTAAGGAATATTTATATGAGGAACTTAAATTCACCAAGGTGAGTAATGGACTTAAACATAAAATTAACGTGGAAAACTCCGCAATTTCCCTGAAAAATAGATTTCAAAATTTTGGTAGTGACGTCAATCTTGACAACGATATCCTAATGGACCAAACTTCCCTGGACCAAACTTCTGTTAACTCTAAACCCTGTATTAATCCTTTTCATATAGAAGTACAAGAAAATTGAACTGACCTTGCAAAACGTATTAGTGAGATTAACAAAACCAAACCATTAATTACTCTTAAGGCGGTATTAAAAAAAAAATATTTTTCCACACTCAACAACTCAAAATTTTCTGACACATTTTCAGACTTATTTTTTAAAGCAAAAACATGAAACTTGGTGGCGTGATTTATGAAGAGATTTATAAAGGATAAGTGTTTTTATTTTTCGTTCAATTAATTAGAAATTGATTTACAAACAATTATTTTCACAGTACGATATATTTTTTTTTGTTGTTGTTTCCAGTGCTATCGCTTCGGGAAATTCGTTTCAGAATGTCCACTTTGACAGCATTTTTTGAAATATATTCTGCTTTTATCAAAAATCGGGACAATACGGACATTATAAAGTTTCTGAATAAGAGAACCTGCCAATCGGATGCATTTTAGAGCAAAAATCAATTTAAAAATGAATCACAAAATAAGCAGTTTGGATTTGAGTACACCCTTAAATGCGAACGCCTCATGGTTTTGTGCAAAACTGACGAAGACTTTAAGGAAACTCAACGTTTCCTTCATGAAAAAAACTAAGAAGTATACTACCCTTACCCCGAAGGACCAAAGACATAGAAAAATAAGTATTAAGGGTGTTCTCTGTTATACTGATAATAAAATTATCATTTAATAGTCTGAAAGAGTATTGTTTCACTGTGATCAGTGCTGCCATGCTCAAAAATCGCAAAACTGGAAACCCATTGCCAATATCCATGGTGCGTGTTTTCCTGCGCGCCAACTTTCATGAAATTTATCAAATTAAACAAAGTTATTATATTTCTGCCAATATTACAAACCTTTAATGATGAACAAAAAGTTAAACAGTACAATCGTTGTCTGGGCTTTGGCCACACTTCCAAAGTCTGCAATTTTTCACCGAAATGCTAAAATGTGCCGAAAAATATCTAACCTCAGAGCTCCCACACAAGGGCAGAATTACACCTAAATGTGCCAATTGCGGTCAAACTGGTTACCCTGCTAACTACCGTGGTTGTCCTAAAAACACCTACCGTGTTAGAAACTTTACTTCTACTAAAGAAAACAACAACACTATAAAAGAAACCCAAATGCTGGCTGATGTTCTTATAGAATTTAATTATACTAAAAAGAAAACCAATGCTGCACCTGCAGCTGTTTCTCCAGATTCTAACCCTGAAGAAGCTTCTCCTGTGGAGAACTCTCCTTCCTCATCTACTAATGATAACACTAAAATTATTCCAAATTCTACTTCTAAATCTCATCAAATACCATCTACTTATAGTAATGAAATCCAGGAAATTTTCCAAATTTTTAAGGATTTAAAAGAAAATTTCCACATCTCTAAATTTCTTAAATGTATAAAAAAAATATTTCTGCACAGACTTAAAAGTTTAAGAATCCCATGGAAAAAATTATTGTTATTATCAGTGAATTCCACTCTCTTTCGAATGAAATTAACCTCCCCAATGTTGACTAATGTCATCATTACAGAGTTAGTTACCTGACTGTGCGGTCTTCAACCTCACATTTTTTCTTCACCCTTTTATTTTGCTTTTTAACTTTTTATATGCTGAGTTTTCCACTCTTCTAACTTAAACTCTTTTTTGTTCTGTCTTTTTTTTTTTCTTTGTTGATAATTAAATATTTTTTTTAAAAAAGTAACTTCTTTATATATTTTTCTAGACTGCTCTTATAGTAATGTGTATTTCTTAAACTAATGTATGGTCTCTGAAAGGAATCTTTTTTTAATGAGATGGGTATGGCATCGTCCCTCGGTAGTTTTCGCCTGTCATGGGAATCAATGGAATTTTTTATTTAAATGTTAAACTTTCTTTTGTCTTTTCTGCATTTAATTCTATTTTAAACTTAATTGTATTTTTTAACCCTTTATCTACTGACGGTACTTATAAGTACCAGTAAAATAACTTGTTATAAAATTCATTTAATGCATCGATTAATAGTAATACAGTTTAGAATGAGTTATAGATGCATTAATTTATCTTGTTCCAAAAGCGTTATTGGATACACAAAACAAAAATATTTTTAAAAGGATGATTTCTTTTGCCTTTGCATCTTTTCAGCTTTCTTGGCGTTGGGGGAGAAGAGGGGAGAATTTTCAATTCGGAAATATTTCTATAATTCATTTGTAAGAACATTATATTTGTACATTTCCTAATTCTACAAAATACTAAGAAAAATATTTAAAATAAAATATTTGAATGGGGTTATAAATATTGCACAAAATCACTATAAATTCAAATTTAATTAATCCTCCTAAACCTTTCAATCATTCTAAAATCCCTCTAAAATTTATTAAATGATTATGGAAATCTTCTAATGTAGTTTCAACAATTCACGAAAAATGCTTTAGAAGATAAAATTTTCATGAATTCATAATTCAGTACATAAAGGGTTAAGCAGTTTTTACTACATTTATATATTTTCTTACGGCTCCCCATTTGCCTTGAAAGTCGGTAACCTTTATACTGGATATTAAGTTGCTTTGCAACTAAGTGATCCACGAAATTCAGAACCTTGTTCCTTGTTTTTCTGCCATTAAATCAGGAAAAGATTTCTTGTAAAAAATAATGGTATGAAAATAATATGTGTTTCAAGCATTTAGCGCCCCCCCCCGCCCCCCCCCCCCCCCAAAAAAAAGATAGTCGCGAGCCGCCACCGATTACACTCAGTATAAAATAACTCTGATCAGAGCATTCCTTTCAAATATTCAAATCAATAACATACCGTGACGTAAAAAAAAAGAAGATGCTTTTGTTAAATTTGGGCGATATATCGAGCAAATGTTAATTTACATACATTACAGTGAGAATTTCGCCAAACTGCCCGGCTAATGATAAATTTATCATCTTGATTTGCGCCGGAGCCCACCGGAGCTCAGCTCCGGTACTTCTCTGTTTTAGTAAATATTTAAATATTGGCCAGAATTCACCGGAGCTCATAAACACTGCGCTCCGGAGCCTAGTGCTTCCGAAAAACGAAGCCTAAATTACTCTTTCTTTTTTCTTTCATCTCCAATCTTTTGCTTTCTTTTGTATCAAAACACTTATAAGTCGCGTAATGTGTTGCTCATGTAAGATATGGAGATGAAACAGGCTCGCTTTTTATATCAGTCTTCGAGTTTGGGCAGACTCAAGCTCAATCTTTCTTAAACTCAAAATTTTATTTATTTCCATTTCAAATCATTTTAATGCTATTTTCATCAGAATAATGAGTAAACAGAAATAGTCTTTTTCTATTCTAGAAAGCTGCGAACTATTCATTTTTTGTGTTAACACTATTTCCGAATCATAATCCTGAGCTTATTTAACCGCAGAATTCTACGATTCATTAACATTAAGATTAAGCAAAGGAATTATTGCTATTTGGAAGTAGTAATAATTAAAATGTGAAATAGTTGATAGCTAAGTATATGCAGATAGATGTATCTAAAATTTTAATTTTGCTAAATAAAAAAAACAATTCTTTAAAATTTAAAAATAATGTATGAAATATAAATATTCAGAGACGGCGGAGGGGTACGCTACGGGTGTTAGTACTTCAGAATGTTAGGGCTCCGGTACTTTTTTTCTTAGAAACTAAGCCCTGATCTTAAGTATCGCTAGTTTGACAACACTCGGCAAGTTTGTCAAAGTCTGTATGCACATCTTGACGCCAGGGTCAATCAAAGACATGTTTTTGTTTTATAATAACCGATA
Organism: Maratus michaelseni; assembly: GCA_963931845.1. Classification (NCBI taxonomy): domain Eukaryota; kingdom Metazoa; phylum Arthropoda; class Arachnida; order Araneae; family Salticidae; genus Maratus; species Maratus michaelseni. Next base: position 150,210,212 of record OZ007597.1, on the reverse strand, counting down.
CCATATAAAAACATTTCTGTAAAAGGATTCAAAAGTTCCCCGACGACGAAAATTTTAAAACATCTGTGAAGAAAATCCTTTTAAAATTATGCATAATGTGATTACTGCCATCTGTTTAGACTTAACTTAAAACAAGTCTAAAATTTTGAAAAGAAAGAAACAATAAGATGCCATATAAAATTTAAATTTAACAATGTTGATAGACAACTAAGCCTTTATCATCATCCCCATATCTTTAAAATCTTTAGGTTGCTTATAAAGAAAGAAGACCTATAAGCTAACTAGTGAATTTTTTACATCAGTATTTGTTTACTATCAGCTAAGCTTATCGGAGGAATTGTCAGGATTCTGAATGCCTGGAGGCTAAATAACAATATCTGACCCTTTATCAGAACTATAGATGATGGTAATTATCGAAGTACCATTAATGAAATTTAATACCTTAGCTATCTCAGTATCCAGTTTTGGACCCTAGATGTCTTCTACGTAACTTTATTTTTCCAGATAACTACAGCCATGATAGGCGTAGAGTTGTATGGGCTCGTGGAACTAGAGCCCCACCAATAATTTCTAATATGGACTCTTCTTTTTTTCTTCAATAAAAGAAAAGTTTTTAGCTTTTGACGTTCCAATATTTTTGGAATTTTTAATGGGCCATTTTTCGGCAGATACATTTTTTTCTTGATTTTTGCCATTTTTCTTTATTTTTCTTTTGTTACAGGTATAAACAACATTAGGAAAACTTTTTCTCTTTATGTTCTATTTTTTAATTAAAATAAAATGCTAAAAGTTGGAACTTTTGACATAAAAAACGAAAATAGAAAAAAAAAACCATGTTCCGAAGAAAAGACGTTTTTCAAAACTAACTTTCGCTGGGATTTTATTATAAACGATTCGCTAAAAAACAGCGAGTATATAAGGTCTGTATATTGTAACAAGTCTGTACATTCGAATTTTTGCATTGTCTTAACGTTTTATTTAACTCGTGATTTATTTATCAGTGTACGATTTTGTTTAATATCTTTGAAATGGGGTTAAAAAAGCAACATTCAATTGGTAATCAATCTTTTTTACATTCACATACACGTATTTGTGTGTAAAAGAGTGATATATCGAGTCGAGCCCCACCAATGATTTCAAAAACTCTACGCCTTCTGCCATGGGTGTAATCTTTCTACGCAAGAATGGAAGGAGCAATAGAAGTGCTGCCAGATGTCCCGATTTACGCGGGACGTCGCGGTTTTCAGGGGTTTCAAGACCCGTCCCGCGACACCCCTGCGCGGGACGCCGAAAGTCCCAATTTTTTTTTTTTATGATGCACAAATTATCTTAAATTATTTCTTTAGTGTCATGCTCTCCGTTAGTCTACATAGAGTGGAAATTAATGTAATAAAACCTGTGAAAACATAACCTGCTTATCATGGACAATTTTTATGAATCCGCCTAGAGGAATACCGTATAAATCTAATTTAAGAAAGGAACCTGTTTAAGACGGAATAGCTTTTGGTCTCTAGCAATTTTGTTTTTACAGGTTTTACTATGCTTTGTATAGTTACCTGTGAAAACGGAGCCTGCTTATAACAGAACCCTGTCTTAAACATAAAAATCTCTGACGGCTTGGCCTACAGGCACAGGTAGATTTCGAAAAAGCAGACCGTGGGGGCGCCTGCTTATTGGGAATTGCAGAAGAAATACCTATTTGCCATGATGCGGTAGTTGGGACTACTTACTTTGAAATATACCTCTGCCTGTAGGCGGAGCTAGCAAGGATTTTTTTCTGCTGTAAGAGTTGGTTCTATAAAAAACTTGTCAATATAAAAGTTGTAGATAATATTAATAAGATTTATAATAAATCTAAGCGGATTTGATATTTTGTGAATTGACGAAGTTACGATTTTTTTCTTCTTAAACCCCTATTCTTTTCGTCCCTTGAGACCATTATTAATTATATAAAAAAATCTGTCATACATAAATTTTTGGCCCCTTTTGCTAGAAGTAAATAACAGATTTAAGCGGATTCGATATGTATCAACATTAAGAAGTTATGGGTTTTTTCTGTTTTCACAAAAAGCCCCCCATTATCCCCCCCCCCTGGTTCAATTTTGCCCATTAACGAACTTGACCTATATTTTATGCCCCTTGATTTTATGTATGAGTTTGGAAAAGATTTGTGCAGAATTATTGCAGTTATCGTGTCCATAAAAAAGTGACATAGATAGATAGATAGATAGATAGATAGATAGATAGATAGATAAAGTTTTGAACTGGGGGTGGTTTTGGGTTCTAGGAGTCATGATCGGTGTAGATTTGCTAAATTTTTTCAGGAATTCCAACTTAGGGGAGAATATAATAGGTAGTATTTCTTACGAAATCTACCTAAAAATTTCATGGTCCCTACGGAAGGAATACCATACAATTATAATTGACCAATCCGAAACCTTCCCTAAACGGAATTTTATTTAGGTCCCCGCTGTCACAGATTTTATTACGTTATAAAACCCTACTAAGAAGGAATCTCAAGTACAATCATGGGAGAAATATTCCGTCTTAGCAGGTAAAATTGTACCGTTTTCTTTTCGTCAACAGCACGAAAATTTCCGCTTAAGGCAAGATTCAATTTTCGACAAGTCCAGTTTACATACGATTTACTGTCTTTGTATGTCTCGATTTAGAAGGCACTGTCCCGCTTTTTCTATCTCTCTGTCCCGCATTTTTGTGACAGTAGGCTTGGCAACACTAACACTTGGCAGACGAGAACCGCGCCTTCTGTTAAATGTTTGATAAAAGAAAGAATTAAAAAAAGTATTCAAAGTATGTAAATATTAAAAGCTGTTTGCGAGTGTGATTGAACTGTTTATTGAATGATTGCAATATTGTGCCGGGTTCGAGTCCCGGTGATTACATTCCGCAGACTTTGTGGAGTTCCCGCTGTGATCTTAAATGATGTCTTCTATCCTGTTCTCATCTCGACGAAGGCTTATAAGATGGTATAGTTGTTGTCAAACAATCAAGTCTGACGTATGTTCTAGATTAATTTAAATCAAGCGATTGCAATTTCATTGTATGATAATTTTGTTTTAAAAGTTTTCATTGTATTTTCATTAAAAATGTATACCAGAATTTTATTTTTGATCGACACCTTTTTCATTCAGTAATATTGTTTACCATAACTGTAATCAATTAATGCCTTTTATTTTAAGTTGTCTGTCAGTTTTCTAAGCGAATGATATATAAAATAATTAAAGAATTTCGCAGCCAGCATCATATTTTTTAAGTATGGGGTTACCTTACAGGTTTTCAAATAGAATGTAATATATGTGTATTATATAATTAAATGTAAAGTTTTTTCGCAATTAGGGTATATTTGACATTTTATTAAATATATATATATATATATTATTAAGCAGAAAATGATTCAATATGCCTTTAATTCAAAACTAACTTATTTTTTTAGAAATTGAATCATTATCTATACAGGGTCGGCGAACCTATGGCACGCGTGCCGTAGCTGGCACGCGAGACGATATTTTTGGCACGCCATTAATTAAATCAAATGCAGTAAAACTCCCCAAAATTCTCCACCGCATTATTTTCTTCCATTAATGCACGAGCATGACTGGCTTTTGATTGTTATAATAACTTACGAGCAGGGAAGACCGATGATATTAATATTATGTTAATATTATTACCTGCAGGTATGTTATCCGTATATCTTAATCTAATAATGATAAAAGTAATTTTATTCGTTATTTTTATAGTTTTTTTCTTTTTTTTTTTCTTTTTTTTTTTTTTTTTTTTTGCGCAGATGGGAGGGGTTTGGGGGTTGGCACGCCATGGTCGCTTAAAATTTTTTTTGGAAGAAAATTGCCACGCGGATGTGAAAAGGTTCGCCGATCCTGATCTATACTATTATATAAAGAGGAAACGGTGACTGACTGACTGACTGATTGACTCATCAACGCCCAGCCGAAGCTACTAAAGTCAGGGTCACGCAATTTGGGCTGTAGATTGCTGTTATGGCCTAGGCAAGCAATAAGAAGGGATTTTTGAAAATCCCCCCCCCCCGAAGGGGGTTAAAGGGGGTTCGAATGTTTTAGGTCATTTTGCCATATCTCAGTAGCAGTTATAGGTAGGAACTTGAAATTCCAGAAAACTAATCTACTAAAAAAAAATGATTAAACACATATTTCAGCGATTTTAGAAATTCCCCCGGGTTAAAGGGGGGTGGTCGAATGTTTTAGGTCATTTCGCCATATCTCAGCAGCAGTTACAGGTAGGAGCGCGAAAATCAGGAAAACAAATCTACTAAAAAAAATGATTAAACACCTATTGCAACGATTTTAGAAATTGCCCCCCAGAAGGGGGTTAAAGGGGGGTGGTCGAATGTTTTAGGTCATTTCGCCATATCTCAGCAGCAGTTATAGGTATAAGCGCGTAAATCAGGAAAATAAATCTACTAAAAAATGATTAAACATATTTCAACGACTTTAGAAATTCCCTACCCGAGGGGATAAAGGGGGGTGGTCGAATGTTTTAGGTCATTTCGCCATGTCTCAGCGGCATTCATAGGTAGGAGCGCAAAAATCAGGAAAACAAATCTAATAAAAAATGATTAAACATGTATTTCAGCAATTTTAGAAATTCCCCTCCCGGAGGTGGTTAAAGGGGGGTCGAATATTTTAGGCCATTTTGCCATATCTCAGCAGCAATTTTAGTTAAGAACACAAAAATCAGGAAAACAAATCTACTAAAAACATGATTAAGCATGTGTTTCTGCGATTTTAGAAATTCCCCTCCCGGAGGGGATTAAAGGGGGTCATTTCGTCATATCTCAGCAGAAGTTTTAGTTAGAAGCGCGAAAATCATGAAAACAAATGTACTAAAAAATGAATAAAACACGTATTTCAGCAATTTTGGAAGTGCCCCCCCCCCCCCCCAAAAGGTGGTTAAAGGGGGGGGGGTCGAATTTTTTAGGTCATTTTGCCATATCTCAGTTTTTATGTAGGAGGGCGAAATTAATTAAAACAAATCTACTAAAAAATTGTTTAGACACGTATTTCGGCGATTTTGGAAATTTCACCCAGAAGGTGGTTAAAGGGGTATTCAAAAGTTTTGGGTCATTTCGCCATATCTCAGCAGCAGATTTAGGTAGGAACATGAAATTCAGGAAAACACATCTACTAAAAAATGGATAAACACGCATTTCAGTGATTTTAGAAATTCCCCCCCGCAGGGTTTTAAACAGGGTTGTTTCGAAAATTTTAGGACATTTCGCCATATATCAGCAGCTGTTTTATGTAGGTGCGCGAAATTCAGGAAAACAAATCTACTAAACAAATGATTTCAGTGAAGTAATCCCTCCACCCCCCCAAAAAAAGGGGGGGGATTTGAAAGTTTTAGGGCTTTTGGTAGGAGCGCGAAATTCGGGAAAACAAATGTACTAAAAAAATTACATTGTCTACCCGAGCAAAGCCGGGACGGGCCGCTAGTCTGTAATATAAGCAAATAATAAACAATTGGCGCATTTAGATAATTTTTGTTGCATTTTTAGTAGTTAAAACCTAAATGTACCAAAGGACCTAAATGTAACAAGGCGTTTTATGCATGTCAGTTCATCTTAAAATATTCATTTAATTGATATCAATTTTTTAAATAAGAAATGAAAGTTGAAATATATAAAATTAAAAACTGAAACACTTATTACTGAACAACTTAATATATTAATAGCTTAATTTAATATTAACTTAAATAATAAAAAAAAATTCTCAGATACATAATATCGAATATATTATAATTAAATAACTAATACTTCAACATTCATACTTTAAACATTTTAAACTTTGACCATGTACAAAACAAGAAGTAACTAATAAATGACCAATACATATAAATTTTACCGAAGGAATATTTTTACTGTCTATTTTAAACAAATATTTTCCCTTTCAATTTGTCTTTAACTGATATTTGCTTTATGTCTTCTGTATAGGCTTCAACAGGGGTCGGAAGTAACGCGCTACAAGTAGCAAAACTACAGTAGTCGCTGTTTTTTTTAGTAGTTTGCATGGAACTAGAAATGATCGGTTTGTTCGTTCTTCCATGGTAGTTTGTATTGTAGCGCGCTAGATTTTGAACAATGTATTGTAGCGAGTAGCGCGATACAAAAAATCAGTAGTTTGTAGCGAGAATCAACGCTACTTTTAACGCTACTTCAAGGGGAAAATATGTGACATTCTACAAATCACGTGGCCGTAACTTGCTTCTTTTGTACAAAATTTGTTCTGCACAATAATTTGCAAATCTCAGTTGCAGTGTATATTAACATATTTCATGAAGTCATAGATTTTCTTCATTGACAATTGCTGCTAAAATCAAGTATACTAATTCACTAAAGAAATTAATTTTATTTTTTGACTATTTACTCTTTATTAGGTCCTCAATTTTTAATGTCGGGTTACTTGTTATTTTGAATTGCTTTATTTGCGGATTTATTTATTTTTTGCATTTCGAGTTGTTTTTCTGCAATTTTCTAGAATACAAAACATTTTCTTGTATATTATATTTTTTAATTTTTTAATGCCTTCGATTATATCGCACTTGTTTAATTGTATACTAGCAGATAAGGGTCGCCGGAGTATTATTTAATCCGTGTCCCCAGTTTGGGTTGAACATTAAATCCTTTGACAAAATCTGAAAGTAGCGAAGGAGTGACTAATTTTGAAAAGTAGTTTGTAGTAGCTACTTTTTAGAACAAGTAGTTGGAGTTGGAGTTAACTACATTTTTGATGAAGTAGTTGTAGTTGTAGTTCGCTACAATAAAAAAGTAGTTTTTCCGACCCCTGGGCTTCAATATTTGCTTTTATAATTGATTACTTCGTTAAGAACAAATGGAATTTTTGTTTACACTAAGATCTCCCTATGATTAACACAATATACAAGAAGTATTTCTGGATTATCATTTCTATCAATTTTAATTAGCCAATTTTATTTCGCATGATAATATACTTCTCTGTTAGCAGGCTTTCCCTTCTCTATTATTTCTAGTTGACGGCCGAGTATAAGTTGTTTTTAAAATTTAAAATTTATGTCATACTGTATTGTATACTTGTGTACTGTGTATGACGTAAAGGACAGAGCATAAGAATATCACACACTTTCTGTCTGTTGGGATATTATTAATTTTATAAGGTTGGTAGTTCCTCGTTTAGGTATTTCAAATATGTCCAGGTTAAAGACGTTCAATACAGTCAGTTTTAGATATAGTTTTAAGTAATTTCATGTGATTTTTCGTGTGGATAGTAATATAGGTCTCATTTAATCAATACTAAACGAAAAAAAAATTACAAAAATTTTAAAATACAACTAAAACCAGAAAAACTGTTATAGTTTTTTTTTTAAATAAAATCTTTTAATATAATTATTCTGGTGTTTCTTGTATTCTGAACTTTTGTACGAGAACGTTTAAAAAATTAAATACCCTTCCTCCCCCCCTTTTTTTTCGTTTTATTTTAAAAATCTACATGTATTACTTTTATTTTTAACCAACAATATTACTTTTCAAAACTGAAAAAACTTATTGGGAATAGGATAATAACAAATCTGTAACGGCAGTACGCCCCCGTGAGTGTGGTTCTGTTTGCAATCCAGATGTTTTTGAACAGAATCTGCGTGATTTTAACCGTTATGTTTTTAAAATATCATTTATTGTATGCAAAACTTAAAAATCTTCAGCACTTATATCCCTATACAAAGTTAATTTTGTCTGGACAGACACATCACACATTATTGAAGAAGTTGTTCTACCTTCATGGTACATGGTACTCAATTTGAAAACTTGTGCTAGCAGAACAGTCAGCATCGGTTGTTAAATCCTCATTAGTCATCGTTATTAAATCATCGTAAACCTCAAAATAAGGAGAAATATTGCCCTCCTTAGCAGAAAGATCACCATTAACCCTTTGATTACGGATGAGGACTGGCGACAATTTTTATATTTAATCGTCCCATAATTAAAAAAAAAAATAAAATTGTGGTACATTTATCTTGAAAATATACTAATATGTCTGTGAGAGGGGTTATTTTTCACAAAAAGTGGTACGAATAGAGTAAAAAAAATGTAGTCCACTTGGACGTATATTCCCGACCGGTAATCAAAATATTAATAGTTGATTCATTAACATGAAAACCATCGGCAAAAAGGCAATTTATTGGTAGAAAATATCGTCTAGAAGTATTTATTTAATTCATATTTTTAGAGTTGTAATTATTTATAGTGCTGAAGTGCACTTGAATGGAAACATGATTCTGTAACAGCACACCGATTAAATGTGTAAATGCCAGATTTTTAAAATCTATTTTAAATTTAAACGATTCCAACCTATACAAGAATTTTTAGAACTTCAGTAATGTATGACTATTGAATAATCCAGTGATCATATGTCTTTATTATTTTCTTAAATGTATGCCACTCACACAATTAATACGTCATATATTTGATTAATTTTTTAAAGACATGTATTTTTCTATTTTGATCATTTGAAATACTTATTTAAGTACCTGGTTAAAGAAAAACACTATAGCATGATCATGTAAAAATTCGTAATTTATTAACTCAACAAAGCTTAATTAAACATATTTTCTGCTATAAACAGTATTTAATACAATATACGAAAATATCACACAAACCTCTTAAAAACCTCTGCGCATTTAACAGATCCAATTCGTCGGTAATAGATCTCTAAATCAGTCACCAAATGCGTAGAATATTTAAGGACTAAAACCTGTCGTCTTTTCCCGAGATTCCACGTCAAGTAAATGAAACAGACGTTCAATCCCTTGACGTTTATAAGGTTATTTGATTTCAAAGTTTAAAAAATCGAAGCCGGAATCCGTTTTCGAGATTATTCGCCGCATCTTGGGAGTTATGAGGGTGCTTGATAATGAAAGATGTGTAATAGGAACTTTTTTTCAAGAAAAAGTTTGAAATACAGTTAAAGGTTTTGCGTTTTGTTTCTGAAGTCTGGGTGTTTCATTATATAGCATTTATTGGGTTGTTCGGAAAATTCGTGCCGGTTAGGAATATCAATTCGTACCGGAAAATTCTATCATTTAATTATTGGAGATTGATTCCGATATCTAATAGCTAATAATTAACTGGCAGAATTTTCCGGTGCCAATTGATTTTCCGAACCGGCACGAACTTTCCGGACAACCCAATATATACGATTCTTGCATTAAGATAAGATTTTAAGTACAAGAACATTGTCGCATTTATGGGTCGTCACATTTAGGCACATTGATCTTATATGAACAGTCTCTTTCAAATTTATTTCAGGGGATTGAGCTTACCCCCCCCCCCCCCCCCATACTTAATGTTTGTACGGACTTGTTCAAATTACGTAATACATTTGAACTATTATTGATTTTTCTTTTTCAGAACTGATATCGACTACAGCTTTACTAATTTCTGAGAGTAAAAAGAGTAAAAACGGAATTACGTTTTTCAAGGTCAAGTACGAGCATATATGCTCGTACTTGACCCTTTGAGCGCGAGTTATAACTCGCGCTCAAAGGGTTCCGTACATTAAATTTATTAATTAATAAACTCCTACTATTCTTAATTTGTTTTATAATTTAAAATATGAAACCATTAAAATGGATCACAGTTTGTGGGTTCATATTTTAAATCTTACACAAAGGTGAATTTTGTTCAAATTTTAGAATATTTTTCTATTTATTAAATTGTTTTATAATTTTAGCTTCAATAGATTCGGAAATAGAAGGGGGGGGGGGGGGTTCTCAAAAACTATATAACCTAAGAAAATCGCCATAGTTTTCCTGCAATGTTTAAATAAACTCCCACACTACCCCTAATTTTTTCAGAATTTTAGATTTAGTAGATTCGGAAATAGAGAGAGGGGAAACATATTTTTGCAGTGCATTTGCGACGATATCTCTGAAAATATAATACCTAAAATTAAAACAAATATATTTTTGAGTTCGATATTACGAGATCTTTCACACGATATATAAAAGGAAACCCTTTTTTTTTTTTTTTCAAGTAACTTAATTAGCCACCTAAATTTTTACTAAACATATGTGTGAATGGCTAATAATCTGAAAGTATGTGGGTAAAAAGGCTTTATAATTTTCCACGTCCCATAGTTTACGAGAAAAGGGGCTGTGACAGACAGACGGACAGACACAGGCGTGATCTTATTCCGTTTTTACTGTTTCCGTCTTTACCGTTGTTCTCTTTTTACTGACGTTTTATTACTTTGTTACAAAACCCTAAAAATGGATAGCTTCGCTATCAGTTCAACGTTATCAGTATAGCACAGGAAACGTTATCTCAAATGCATTACCCCTTCAAAACGCGATAACATACTTTGTAGCAGTTCTAAATAAATGTCTTATCCCCGAAAATAAAAATTTAGATAAAGATATATATTACAACTAAGTCCTAACAAAGCAACATGCCCGTAAGCATATTTGTTGTCAAAGTCTCACTGTTTTCAACTAGGAGAATGTGAGTTCGAACCCCAACTTGGACAAAAAAAAATCTTTTAAAAATTAACGACTACTCTTGAAGACTACACACAAAATTCTCTGGAAAAACTGTATTAAAAATTAAAGCCTTTTCTTGAAGACTACACACAAAATTCTCTGGAAAATTTGTATTAAAAATTAAAGGCTTTTCTTGAAGACTGCACACAAAATTCTCTGGAAAAATTGTATTAAAAATTAAAGACTTTTCTTGAAGACTACACACAAAATTCTCTGGAAAGATTGTAAGTTCGAAGATAAAAATAAATAAATACAATTTCCTCATCTGCAAAAATCACTCTTCGTTCAAGATACGAACTTACTTTCAGCTACCAAGATAACACCCCCGACTTCCGCCAACGATAGGATATCTGGAGCTCTTTTCATTGTTCTATTATTATTTGTTTAATGTTTCATGTTATTTTATAATTACAAAATATATTATTAGTATTTTGGAATGCAATTTTTAGCAATTTAGATACATAAAATTATTACTGTTTTGATTTCTTCGTATTGTTTTAATTATTCAAACTCGGGGTTCGCACGTTTTTATCATACCAGTGGACCCGTGCGTGTTATTTTATAATTACAAAATATATTATTAGTATTTTGGAATGCAATTTTTAGCAATTTAGATACATAAAATTATTACTGTTTTGATTTCTTCGTATTGTTTTAATTATTCAAACTCGGGGTTCGCACGTTTTTATCATACCAGTGAACCCGTGCGTGTTATTTTAAAATTACAAAATATATTATTAGTATTTTGGAATGCAATTTTTAGCAATTTAGATACATAAAATTATTACTGTTTTGATTTCTTCGTATTGTTTTAATTATTCAAACTCGGGGTTCGCACGTTTTTATCATACCAGTGGACCCGTGCGTGTTATTTTATAATTACAAAATATATTATTAGTATTTTAGAATGCAATTTTTAGCAATTTAGACACATAAAATTATTACTGTTTTGATTTCTTCGTATTGTTTTAATTATTCAAACTCGGGGTTCGCACGTTTTTATCATACCAGTGGACCCGTGCGTGTTATTTTATAATTACAAAATATATTATTAGTATTTTAGAATACAATTTTTAGCAATTTAGACACATAAAATTATTACTGTTTTGATTTCTTCGTATTGTTTTAATTATTCAAACTCGGGGTTCGCACGTTTTTATCATACCAGTGGACCCGTGCGTGTTATTTTATAATTACAAAATATATTATTAGTATTTTAGAATGCAATTTTTAGCAATTTAGACACATAAAATTATTACTGTTTTGATTTCTTCGTATTGTTTTAATTATTCAAACTCGGGGTTCGCACGTTTTTATCATACCAGTGGACCCGTGCGTGTTATTTTATAATTACAAAATATATTATTAGTATTTTAGAATGCAATTTTTAGCAATTTAGACACATAAAATTATTACTGTTTTGATTTCTTCGTATTGTTTTAATTATTCAAACTCGGGGTTCGCACGTTTTTATCATACCAGTGGACCCGTGCGTGTTATTTTATAATTACAAAATATATTATTAGTATTTTAGAATGCAATTTTTAGCAATTTAGACACATAAAATTATTACTGTTTTGATTTCTTCGTATTGTTTTAATTATTCAAACTCGGGGTTCGCACGTTTTTATCATACCAGTGGACCCGTGCGTGTTATTTTATAATTACAAAATATATTATTAGTATTTTAGAATGCAATTTTTAGCAATTTAGACACATAAAATTATTACTGTTTTGATTTCTTCGTATTGTTTTAATTATTCAAACTCGGGGTTCGCACGTTTTTATCATACCAGTTGACCCGTGCGTGTTATTTTATAATTACAAAATATATTATTAGTATTTTAGAATGCAATTTTTAGCAATTTAGACACATAAAATTATTACTGTTTTGATTTCTTCGTATTGTTTTAATTATTCAAACTCGGGGTTCGCACGTTTTTATCATACCAGTGGACCCGTGCGTGTTATTTTATAATTACAAAATATATTATTAGTATTTTAGAATGCAATTTTTAGCAATTTAGACACATAAAATTATTACTGTTTTGATTTCTTCGTATTGTTTTAATTATTCAAACTCGGGGTTCGCACGTTTTTATCATACCAGTGGACCCGTGCGAGGATTTCGCACTGCAGTCTAATGTTTTTCAGCAATATCTAATACTTCTGAGATGCAGGTTTAAACTTTAAAAGAAAAATTAAGGATTAAAAATATCTGCAAACAGCATTAGTCAACCCAGAATATCATCTTATTTATTCCATCAAAGTTACAGTAAAAACTGATCCAAAATAGCGAAATGCACGAGCGAGAAAAAAAAAATTAACAGTAGTATTTTAACTACATTAGAGGATAACGTCAGTCGCTTCGAAAAAAACTAAGAAAACTGTCATTTCATTTAAGAAAACAATGCTGATTTAAATTTTAAATAACTACAATTTTGGTTCCATCGATCGAAGGATTTTTTTCTTCTAAACATTTCAATTTTCATTTTTAATCATAAATATAAAATAAACCCGCGCGCAAGTGTGACATTTTATACTTGTTGTACTTATGTATTACGTAAATAATGTACTCTTATTACGTATGCCACGTTTGTACTATTTATTTTTTTTTCATAATTATTGTTGAGCATCACATAATGCGGTACTTTATTTTTGTGGCAACACTAATTTGAGAAAAACCTTTCATTTCAATTATGAAAACAATGCCGATTTAATTTTTAATTAATAGCAATTTTTAATCAAAAAACGTGTTTTAACGAAATGTTAAGTGTGCTATGTCAGAAGTCTGTTCAAAATCCTTTCATATGGTATCTCATTTATAGTTCTGCGTTTTATATTTGCTTAGAAAAAGGGATGTTGACAGCAGAAATAATATATAGGATTTTTTAATGGAATTTTTCGCCTTATTTAAATGCAGAAAAGTTTTATAAATCCTGCAATTAAACGTGGCGTCTGTAATTTATGCTATTTAAATATTAAATAGAAATTTTCTATTAAAAAATTGTGGTAAAAGCGTACGAACCCTGAAACTGTTTTGTATTGATTGTATCCGCCTCAATTGTAAAGCGTGTGAATTCTATTGGATATTATACATAATTAATGATAAATATACATATTGTGCAATACTTTTTCAATAACATACGCTGCTTAACAAATGCTAAGGAACAACGAATTTGTGAAAGACTGCGTTTTATTAAGCCGCGCAATCAAAGAACAAACAACGGTAGAGCATGTTGTATAGTAAGGTCTCTTGTCTGTGTTAAAGGCCACGTGATTTCTTCCATTAACCCCTTCGCGACGAGCGTCCTTTACAGAATTTTTAATCTTTTACCACCGGTTTTTCAAAACAGAAATTTTCGCCTACCAGAATCGCAGAAATGCTAAGATTCAATAAGGCAAAACTTGCAGTAAAAAATAACTGTTGGGAATAATCGAGGACTCTGGGCATTTTATTCGTCACGTATACGTATCGCTCGTCTCCAAGGAGTTAAAATTGCAAATAGTAACATTTGAGGTGAAAGTCAAACTGTCGGTTTATGAAGATATAGCTGTAAATTTCCCTTTTGAAGGACAGGTAATGACTGGTAAATGTCTGTAAAACATCGTTTGATTACGTGCGATCATGTTTGAGAAGTTGGATGTTTCAAGGTAGGTAAAAGTGTCACTCAAGTTACCAAAGCAAGAGACGTGTCGAAGAGTGTAATACTGCTGTTTAAAAAGACCTTTGGATGTGGAAGTGCTACGAGAAGGCATGCTGGAGGTCGTGATAGGATCTAGAGGTCTGCACGGGCATAAATTTCCAGGCCCAAGCCCAGCCCGACCCATACAAAAAAATTCGGCCCGGCCCGGCACGATACAAAATTAAAAGTTGGCCCCTAGCCCGGCCCGGCCCGAACAAAAAAATATTGGCTCGGCCTGGCCCGATTTAAAAGTTAAAAGTTCGGGCCCGGTATAAAAGCTAAAAGTTCGGCCCGAGACCGGCCCGGCCCGTAAAATAGTTAAAAGTTCGGCCCGAGACCGGCCCGGCCCGGAAAATAGTTAAAATCTCGGTCCGAGTGAATTTCTATAAAACATTGATTTTTACGTTGATTTGGTTAAAAATGTGCCTCGTAGGAGGAGATCTAACCAAAAATTCCTTTTTTTTTTTCATGTTTATAATCTTCATTTTTATAGAGGTGCCACAACCTGGAATATTTTTTTTTAAATAAATCTCTATTTGTTGCATGTATGTGTTTGTTATCGTTGATATTGTTAATCCATATTAAATTTATTGAAGTGTTAAAATCAGAAAAATGCTATACAGTAAAATCTCCTAAGATGGAATTGCATAGGGAAGAAAAAAAAATAGTTATAGATAATTTGCCTTCTTAGCAGGTATGTAAATCTATTATATATTCTTTTCTTACGTATTAGTATATTCATTTTTCATGGATCAACACATTTTTCAATTTAAGACAGCATTCCGTCACAAGCAGGTTCTTTTTCACACGTTTTACTATACTTTAATTTAGCCATATTTTAATAAGCGTATAAATCTACTATTCTTTAAAAAGAATAAATTTTAATGTTTAATTGTAGAATAATGGCGATTTAAAAATGTATGCATGTTTTGCAAAGATTTTTGTGCCAGGTCTTATTTTACTGACCTTCGAGCAGACCAGGCCACGCCGAGACAATGATTTTCATACGGGTCAAAACCAGGACTGAAAATTTTGGGGCGAGAAGACTAGGAAGAATGAAACCAGTCTCGGCTCTGTACGGAAAAATAATTTAAGGCACGGCCTTATTCTTCAGGAAAAAAGTAAGGCCTGGCCCAGCCCGAGTGCCGTGAAGGAAAATAGGCCCAAGCCCGATCCGCGGGCCGGGCCGTACAGATCTCTAATAGGATCATCACACCTCATGAGCATCGATATGTCTGCCTAGTGGTCAAGAGGAACATAAATGATGCTCCAGGGCAGATAACCTCTAACCTCCAACATTTCCAACGCTACTGGTCTTTGATTATCTGCGAGAACCATTTCTTGGTGATTAAATAATGTTGGCTTAGATGCACAGAAGCTTGTTACCCATATTCCATTGCTTGTTACCCATATTCCACTATGAGCCCATCATCGTAGGGAAAGTTTACTTCGGTGTAATGAGCATATTCTTTGGAGTCAAACACAGTGATCCAGAATTATGTTGTCTAATGAATTCCGCTTCGCTAAAGCCAAGGGGTTTATTCGCTATAAACAGTGATTTTGGACACCAGCTACTGTGGAAACAGAGAGGAATTCATTCCCATCATCAGAATGTCCAGGAAACGGATAACTATGTCCAAGGGGTGATTGTGTGAGAAGGTATCAGGCATAATGGCAAAATTCCTCTTCACATATTTGAGAAAGGTACAGTGACATTGCAGTGGTATTGTACAGGCGTTCTCCAGGGTTAGATGCATCTTTCCCGTGATGCAGTTAGTCCAGAATTTCTTTTCATGGATAACAATGCCCGCCCACGTAAGACAGCTGAAGTGTCCCCACACTAGCATGAGATTATACAGAGAGTATGACATACCTTGCTTATTCTCTGCACATAAAACCAATAGAATAAGCCTGGGATGCACTCGTTAAACGTATTGCTCAACCTCCTCGAACTCTACAGGAACTAAAAATTCCCCTATGAAACGAATGTGACAAAATTCCCCAAGCGTTCCTTAACCATTTAGTGAACAACATGCAGAAACGACGTAAAATGTGCATCAGTGTCGATGGAGGTCATACTCTATATACTCACTTACTTATAATGTGTTCTGTTATTTGGGGCAGAACAAGCATTTTTCGTAATTGTTAAAAAATGCTGTAAGAAGCATATTTTGTTATTTTGCGCATCTTGCTTTGCTATGTGATAATATCTGTATGGTTGTGCATAATTAAGATACATTAGGACTTCTATTAAATATGTGCTATCTCATTTTTTTTTTCAAATGTTGTCGATCTTTAGTTAGGACAAAAAATATCTCTGTTCCTTTGCAATTGTCAAGCAGTGTACATATACAATAGCTGCCAACTTTTACGCTTTTCGAATAGCACTATAAAAGTTAAAAGAATATTTTGCCTTATTTAATCGCAGATTTCAGCAGTTAAATAAGGCAAAATTTAATGTTAAATTTTAGTGGTTAGAAAATGCTTAAAAGTTGGCAGCTATGCATATAGTTTCAAGATTTTTATCATATATTATAATAATACGAGCAAATCTTGTATTTATGTCTGTGTATATGCCAATTGTATCTTAGAAACGGCTCTAGCGATTTTGATGAAATTTTGTATTCTACCGTTTTTGGGTACCAGAAGACCATTGAGCTAGGTCACATGTTCGAAAAAATTCGATTTGTGGGTCATTTTGGGGTAACTCTACGGATCAAGGCATTTCAATGGGGATCAAATGGGGAGTTGAAACAGTTATTAATTTGTTAAACAGGAGGCAGTAAATAAAGTCGCAAAGTTGGCAGCATTTTACCAAATTTGACGATATTTGGTGAAATGTTGGCGACGTTGGCAAAATTTGGAGGGAAAATCGGCTTTTAAGATTAACAGTGCCAAAACACATGCTTGGCGCCAAATGAAAGAATATCGCCACAATTGGCGACATTTGTTGAAAAAATTGGCTTTAAAAATCTGAAGGTATTTTCTAGAAATTCTCAGTAGGAGCTGAGATACATGATTCAAACAATCAGAGTCCGTGGAACGTTTTCGAAAACAGAATTAAACCGATCAGAAGAACTGAATTTTATATGCTGTACAGAGAATTTATTGTTATACTGAGTTAAACACAAAGCTAATTTTAACAGAGCATAGCTCGATCGTCCCCGCTGTTTGTGATAATGTGATGATTGATTGAAAGTGCTTTCTAATGTGCTTTATAGAGCAGGGCTGTCCAACGCGGCGCTCTGTAAAAGTTTTCTTGGCGCTCTTTTGAAGGTTTTCTATTACTAACCTTTTTAAAAATAAAATTCCCTTTTGAAGGATGTTTTCTTTAAAATCATTAATATTTACATCAAATATGTTCTTTAAACCTCTAAAAGTATATTACGCATTAAAAACTAAAGATATATTTTAAAACTTTAATCATGCGTTTTTTCGCGGTTTGTAGTTTTTGTTTATAAAATTTTGTATTGTGTAATTATGATGGTTGAAATTCGTAATAATTGACAATAACTTTTTTATATGTTCAGAAGTAAAATTTAGAATATTAAGCGTTTTTCCCTTTTCCCCCTCATCCGTGCATGAAATGTCACTTTTTTTTTTTTTTTTGTTATTTTGGTGAATTTGCTGTTTTAAAGGAAGGGTAAAGGGGTAGGGGTAATTTTACCTCCCAGACCTTTGAAACTACTCGGAAATATTTCTAAAAACTCGAGAACTAATTTAGCAAATTTAAAGAATCCTGCGGCGATTGGAAGATCTAATTAAGATTTATAAATGATAATAATTACATTTTTTGGTTATCATTTATACATTTTAATTTGAAAACTTGATTAATAATTATTTCTTGGCGAAAACCTCGAAAGATCTTATAAATACAAATGCAACACAACAGGTTGTTACGAAACTAGATGATAATAAACAAGAAAAAAAATCATGTAATAGGCATAGATTATGAAACAATTTCAAACATTAATAGAAAATTAATAAAAATTTCATTTTTTAATTCAATGAAATGATATATCTAAATAAGCAACTTAAAAAAATTAACATAACTCAGTAAAAATCCATTTTCAGCAATTGCTGTCCATATCCGGCAATATGTACGATTTTTTTCGTGTAGCCCCCTGTATGCGACCTGAATATGTTTTTTTTTTTTTTTTTTTTTTTTTTTTTTTTTTTTTTTTCAAAATTTCTAGATATAATTGATTACAAAAAAGTACAAAGGCTGGCAACTGTATATATTTTTTTTTACTTTTACAAAATTTCTGGTGGTAATTCCTTAAAAAAATACTAAGGTTGGAAACTATGCTTCTGCAAATTCCCGAATGATAAAATCCTTTATTATGCCCATCACTACTATCTATAGTCTACGTATAATTAAAAATTAACGCTTTAATTTTTACTTGCTTCTATCTTTACAAGAAGAAAGTACTTGATTCATGAAAATTTTCGACTTCCGGTTTTCGACGGATTTATACGTTTTAGAAGGTCCTGAACACGATTTGACTGTTTTTAGAAAATGTCTGTCTGTGAGTTTATGACTCTGTCTGTCTGTATGTGACAAAAATTTTGTGGGCACTCTTTCTCAAGAACTAATGCACGAAATTTAATGAAACTTTATATTCATTTAGCCCCTGAAATAAATTGGTGATGATTAGTTTTTGGTTAAAATCGCCCAATAGGTAGCGTTGCTATGCTGCATTTTTCGCGATTTCCGCAATAGCTCTATCTCAAGAACTAATGTATTTATTTTCATCAAACTTCAGATTTAGTTAGACCTTGACATAAATAGACGCTGATTACGTTTTAGTGCATATATCCCAACTGGTGGCTCAGCTATACCACTCTTTTCATGATTTTCACGATAGCTATATCTCAAGAACTAATGCACGGAATTTTATCAAGCTTGAGATTCTGTTAGACCTTGACATAAGTAGATGTTGCTTATGTTTTGGTGCAAATAGCCCAACAGGTGGCGCTGCTATGCTACTTTTTCGTTATTATCTCGATAACTATATCTCAAGAATTAATGCACGAATTTTCATCAAACTTCACATTCAGTTAGATGTTGACATAAGTTGTTGTTGATTAGGTTTTGGTCTAAATCTCCAAAAAGGTGGCACTGCTATGTAGCATTTTTCAGGATTTACACGATTTTAGCAATAGTCATATCTCAAGAACTGATGCACGGAATTTAATAAAATTTTAGATTCAGTTAGACCTTGATATAAATTGGTGCTGATTATTTTTAGTGTATGCGAAACCTGTATGAGATAGAAGAAAGTTTTGGGATTGGCACATCCGACTAGTTTAGGTTAATTTTAGGTTTGGTTAATTTTGGGTTAATTTTGGTTACTTTTAGATTTGGTTAATTTTTTTTTAATCATTAGGTTGTGTGTATAAATTATAATTTATACATAATGTATAAAATGATATGAAATGTGTATAAATTATAATTTATACACACAGCCTAATACACTCAAAATTAGATAAGTTAAAATATGCATGCCACAGTATAATATGCATGCCACAGTAGCGGAAAAAGCTCTTTCAGCAATTATCGATCTTAGCCAGTCCTGTAACCGAATTCTTTTGTGCGTCTCTGTAAATGAACAATAATTGCTGCGCACTCCATAATCTATAGAAAACATGTTGCCATGCACTTCAGTGATTTCAGTATGTTTGAAGTATCATAACATCATTAAAATGCAACGCAAACGATTTTCCCTCATAGATCATAATGTAATGGAATTATTTTGTGCGTCAATATACTGTGTGGCTGAGTTAAGAAAGACTCTGGAACCGGTCTCGGCCCAGTCCAGTTACCATGGTGACTGGTCAGTTGACTTTTTCCAGAAATGTGACAACCACCAGTAACAAAAGTTACAATGTGACAACCACCAGTAACAAAAGTTACAATGTGACAACCACCAGTAACAAAAGTTACAACGTGACAAAACCCACGACAGTGACATAATAACCAGTGAAACTCTCGAAAGAAGACCAAGTTTCGCAATGTGACAACCAGCTCTAGCAGAAGCTAGAGGTAACAATATATCAAGAAAGAGACAAAATCCAACGAATGATAGCAGACAGAAACAACTCCCAACAGGGGTGAGCCCATAAAAACGGCAAAAAACCCTGTCAAAGACAAATAAAAACGAAGTGTGAAATCAGCCCCCTAAAAAAGGCGATAAGCACTACAGCGACAATCCACCATGAGCGTGACAAGTCAGCAGAGACGACAAATATGAAAATCTATGTACGCTAAGGGCGCCTGGTGCATGTAAAATCCGTCGTGGGTGCAAAGCCCTCCAAGTTGCCTGTGAATTATACCTCTGGGGGTGCCTAGTCATGTGAGGGTCTCGTCACCTGATCAAGGTTCTAAATTACGAGACCTATTAAATCTGTCAGTTCAACAAAGTTAAACAGAAACCTTGAACCGGCAAACAAAGATAACTGTAGCAAACCACAAGAGAGCAAGCACAGCAGTGATGTCAACAAATCTATAGTTAGGTGGATCACAGCCATACTGTGATCAGGCGATTTCCGCCCCGCGCCCAGGTATTTTTACATGGGCCGTTTTATTTATCACCGATGAAGGTTTCAAAGAGTTCGGACAAAAAGAATTTTTTATTTTAAAACTATGCAACGACCCTACGTAAAAAAATAAAATAAAATAATAAAATAAAAACAAGAAAATGAGCGCTTTTATCACTAAACATCAATATTGTTTCGCGAATTTTTCATTTTAAAATATAATTTCATACAAAATCGAGTTAAAGTCATAAAATAATAAAAACTTTTTTTTTTAAATTTATTTATTATCACGGACCCGGGCACCACCGAGCGGAGACAGCTAGCAACATCATTAAAATGCACTGCAAAAGATTTTTTTCCCATTGACTATAATGTAATAGAATTATTTTGTGCCTCACTGTAATTGAAGTGTAAATGCTACCTATTCTATACCCCGGAAAAAGCATGTAGTAGTCCACCTCAGTGATGCATATCAATCCCATTATGTTTGAAATCCCATTATGTTTTATCGTAACATCAATAAACTGTACCGCAAACGATTTTCTTCCATAGACCATAATGTAATGGAATTATTTTGTGTGTTCCTGTAATGCATGCTACAAACTTCATTTTCAATACCGAACATTCTAGTAAATCTGAATAACATATAAAAATTTCATGGCAATCCGAGTATATGCACGAGAGTTAGAGCACTGACAGACAGACAGACAAACCGAATTCATAAAAACTCTTCAACTATGTTGAAAAGTACTAAAAATTAAATTTGACATATCTGGGAATGAAATTCTTAATTGATTTGTAAAATTATGAGTGTGAGATATCAATATATTAAATACTAACAGTTTTTATCCCAACTGCTGTTTAAAAATAAAAATGTTTTAAACCGGAATTTTTATTTAGTAAAACACATTAAAGAATACCGTACAGAACTAAATTTTTGTAAAGTTAAGTAAAATTTCCGATAGGAATATACTTAAATGTTTTAGTAGTCAAACCTTTTTGAAGTGGGAATGTTTGATTAAGTTCAGAGAGTTATAGAATTTTTTTAAAACTTTCTTTAGTGCCTTATCAAATTTATTCCGCTGTACAAAAATGCAATATATAATAGGCAACCGTATAACGATAACGAAGGATCGATATAATAGGCCGTATTCCTTCGCATTAACTGGCATGCTGTAAAATTCAAGGAAAACTTGATTTTGGCAAAGCCAAACGTCATCAGTTTTTCTGAGTAGTAATTGTGCCGCATTATTTAGGCGCATAATTTCGTCTTTAAATAAGGAGATAATCACTATTCATAAAAAATAGTGGAAGTTTGCTCCTGCGGTAATCAAGCTCGGTCTCCCTCGGTTTTATCGGCATGCCGGCTAAGTCGGGTGAAAATAGTATTTATATGAGGCAAGTTTAGATGTTAAACACAAATTACGAGCATTTAATTAAAAGTGGATCAACCATTTCAAGTATACCCGATCTTAAAAAAGAGGAATATGTATAATTTAATTAAATGTCACTTAAAATAGATAAAATGAACTAATTTTTCTCATTGAAACACATGCAAACCCTAAAATTACTCTATAGACTCCTAAGGGGTCCTTGAATCCCGTTAAATCAATTCGAGTGATTTATAGTTCTATGAACGTTTTAATATGTCAGAATTTATAACTGGAATATATTTTACAAATATATATCATCCGTTCCTAGGTAGATAATTTTACATTTATCATATTATCGCTAAAATCAAACCTCCTCTTTACACACGAAAATCGAAAATGTCAGGTCACATAACAGGAGAATGTAAACCGTTTTTCCAAGTGTACCCTATATTTAAATAAAAAAAGAATATGTATAATTTAATTAAATCTCACTTAAAATAGATAAAATAAACTAATTTTTCTCATTGAAACACATGCAAACCCTAAAATTATTCTATAGACTCCTAAGGGGTCCTTGAATGCCATTGAATCAATTCGAGTGATTTATAGTTCTATGAAGGTTTTAATATGTCAGCATTTATAACTGGAATATATTTTACAAATATATCTCATCCGTTCTTTGATAGATAGTTTTACATTTATCATATTATCACTAAAATCAAACCTCCTCTTTACACTCGAAAATGTCAGGTCACATAATAGGAGAATATAAACCGTTTTCCCAACTGTACCCTATATTAAAAAAAAGAAGTATATGTATAATTTAATTGAATTTCACTTAAAATAGATAAAATAAACTAATTTTTCTCACTGAAACCCATGCAAACCCTAATATTACTCTACAGACTCCTAAGGGGTCCTTGAATACCATTAAATCAATTCGAGTGATTTATAGTTCTATGAAGGTTTTAATATGTCAGCATTTATAACTGGAATATATTTTACAAATATATCTCATCCGTTCCTTGATAGATAATTTTACATTTATCATATTATCACTAAAATCAAACCTCCTCTTTACACACGAAAATCGAAAATGTCAGGTCACATAACAGGAGAATATAAACCGTTTTCCCAGACACCCATTTCCATGCAAATTCGCTGTCCAAATGGTTACTCATCCAAACCCCAGACTTGGCGATATTACCTCTCGGTTTCCCTTTCTCCACCTTGGCATTATTATTACCCACTTGGCGCCGCTGCTTCTACCGGAGTTTCGGAACGGTAGAAAGCGGGAGTCAGACAGTAACCTGCTATCGGGGCGGTTGCCACGGGATACGATAGTAACCGCTTCCAATGGTGATCATAATAACGTGGATGTATTTGTTAAGGTTTATCTCATGTCTCGGAGAAAACAAGCCAACCCCAAGCCTGCTAAACGTAAGTTTATCTTGTTATGTTTACTCTTTTTTAATCAGGGTTATGTCATCCTGAAGTTCGCGTCCGATATAGCAGCTGTTGAAATGTTTTGTCCGGATATAAATGTGTTGAGAGAGGTGATGATTTTTAAATTAATTTATTGTTGGGATTCTTCTTTTTCGTGAATGATGAAATGTGTGTTTTTGCGCGTGCTGCGGATGAAAGAAAAAAAAAATCTGGGAATATAACTGGTTTTCTGATAATTTGAAAATTAGTTAAACATGAGATTGTTTTATTATTACTAACCCATAACTTTATATTATTACATAAAAAGAAATTTAAAATATTAAATTAAATTAAATTTTTATGTTTTTTAAATTTATTATTATTTTTTTTTAAAGTTGAATTGTTTTTTTGTTTTTTTTCTGAAAATAATCTAAAATTTCGAGTTATAAAGAAAAATATCCACCTTTTGAAAAGTAATTATTTTTTAATGAAAAGTTACATTTAGAGGATGTAGATATAAAGTGATGTACCTTTATTATTGTTATTATTATTCTCAAACTAAGAAGTTTATTAAATATGTTATAATATCAACTGCGCTTAATAACTAATTATCTTAAAAAAAAAAAATAGAAATTATTTTATTATTACTAACCCATAATTTTGTATTATTACATAAAAATAAATTTACAATATTAAATTAAATTAAATTTTGATGTTTTAAAAATTAATTAACTAATTTTTTTTTAATTATTATTTTTGTTATTTAAGTTGAATTGTTTTTTTTTTTTTTTGTTTGTTTTTTTTTCTGAAAATAATCAAGAATTTCGAGTTATAAAGAAAAATACCCACCATTTGAAAAGTAATTATTTTTTAATGAAAAGTTACACTTAAAGGGATATATATAAAGTGATGTTCCTTTGTTTTTTTTTTTTTATAATTATTATTCTCAAACTAAGAAGTTTATTAAATATTTTATAATATCAACTACGCTAAATAACTAATTAATCTCCAGTTAGCTCTCTTTTATCGGTGTTGACAGGTTTTCCGATTTACGCAGGGTGTCCGATTTTCAGAGATTCCAGTACTCGTCCCGCGTAACCGCAGGGCCGGACACCAAAAATCCCGATTTTTCATGATACACAATTT
Source organism: Maratus michaelseni (assembly GCA_963931845.1). Lineage (NCBI taxonomy): Eukaryota > Metazoa > Arthropoda > Arachnida > Araneae > Salticidae > Maratus > Maratus michaelseni. The sequence continues at coordinate 150,185,479 of OZ007597.1, read as the reverse complement.
TTGTGTCACGTTATTTATTAATTTGCATCAATTAGTATTTAATCACAAGTACTACTTAATACAGTAAAACCTATGAAAACAGAAACTGCCTACAAAAGAAAAAAATTATGATCCCTTTCGAAATAAATGAACCTGTTAATAACAGATTTCTGTGTTAAATATAAATATTTCATAGTCCCTTAAGATAGAAATACCACTGAATTATATGTGCTTAATTCGGAAACCTGTCGAAAATGGAACTTTGTTTCAAACCCCTAGCGATTCCGCTTTTACAGATTTTACTGTATAAGATTGTTGTATTTATTTAGTACAGTGAAACCTGTTAAGACGGAATCTCATGAGACCGGAAAAAGACAGGTTTCTGTCCTAGCAAGAGCAAGTATGATTGTATAATATTTCTACTTTAAGGACTATATTTTTTTTACGTTTAAGACAGGATTCCGTTATAAGAAGGTTGCGTTTCCATTGGATTTACTGTATTTTTTTGTTCCAATTAAAAGGTGTGATTGCGTTCCGGTATTTTGTACACCATTAAATTTATATAGCAATATTCTTCATATGTCATCGCAAAATTTATCGATTAAAAAAGAAAAAAATTGCTATATAAATTTAGTGGTGAACAAAATACCGGAACGCAATCACCCCTGAATTAAGAAACTTTTGTCCCACTTTTTTTATTCTCTCTGTCCTTTTTTGTGACAGTGGGACAGACAACACTAGTTTTTGTCATACTAAATTTCGCGTTCGATACCAAGCTAGTAGATGTTCAAAAATTTTGCCTTAGATATACCTGTGTCGGCAGATGCGATAATTTTTTAATTAATTTATGTTTGAGTTTTGGTGTTTTTCATGAATGATGAATGGTGTACAGTCTAACCTCTATTTAACGATTGCAATGGATTCCTTGAAAATCATCATTAAATCGAGGTTATCTCTAAATCAGGGAGCACATCAAATAAATTACAATTGCATAAAAGTTCGTTATTAAATTTTGCAAAAAAAAATATCAATCGTTAGTATTGAATTATATTTTCCTTTTGAATAATCATTACTGAAAAATTAATGGTAAATGCGTGGTTTTTCTTAAATATAGCCGGTGACATGAATTTTTCAGTTGTTCCAAAACAATGTTGAATTATTATTTTTATGTCGGAAATGTCTTCTGGAAAGGTTTGAGATTTTATCCTTTTTAATGATCAAAAAGTGCAACTCCTCCCGGAACTCTATAATGTCCCCCCCCCCCCCCCCCCGCCCCGATGCCGCAAATTTCCTTCCGGAGAAAAATGTTTTAATTCAACACTGTTCCAAAAACATTATAGAGTGGCATTATAACACATCAATATTAAATGTCATTAAGTATTTTTCGATGCATCTAATCCAGTATTTGCTTCAATTGAAGTAACTTTCCAGTTTTTACTATGATTCTGTGTCAGAATCAGACTCTAAATCAGGCGGATTTTGTTTGTTTTTATTTAACAATTCTTGAATATTCTGCAGTTCACAAACAATCACGTCAGGTTTATAGTTTGCAAAATATTTATGTGAAATATTCTGGCAAGAAATGTCATACCAATTTAGGCAAAATTAATGGTAAATGCATTGTTTTTTCGTTAAATATATTAAATTTCTGGTTTGAAATGTTTTTAGCTATTAAAATTTCAGCAGGGTAGGAAAGTTAACATATTTGAAATTCACCAAAATTATTGTTAAATTGAGGAAAACTATCGTCAAAACGGGAATTATTTAACACAGAAATAAATGTAGACGAATCCGGACCGATATAATTTATCGTTAATTTGAGGAAATCGTTAAATCGGGTATCGTTAAAGAGTGGTTGAACTGTATTTTTGCACATGTTGCGGCTAGAGATTCAAAGACAGATAGAAAGAAACTCAGAATACAGCAAGTTTTATGGAAAAATATTTTTTAAATATATTTTCCCTATTTTGAAATGTACAAAACAACATTCCCTTTGAAAAAAATGAAAATAATTTTTTTAAATTATTATTACTATTTATTATTATTACTTTTTATTATTATTACGCAACACCACTGCTATTGTTATATTCAAACAAATTAAAGGTTTTAAAAACTTTGATTCATTTATTAATTTTATTTAAATTTTGAATGTTAATTATTTTTTTTAATTGATAAAACAATTTGAAACAAATTAAAAGTTTTAAAACTTTGATTCATTTATCAATTTTATTTAAGTTTTTAAAGTTAATTATTTTTTTTTCATTGATAAAAAATTTGCACATACTTAACTTATAGATTTTATTTAAATTTTTAAAGTTAATTGTTTTTCTTAATTGATCAAACAATTAGTGCATGTTGCAGCTACAATTGTAAGGATTAAGAAAAACCCTGAAATAAAGTTGGATATCTGTGAAGGAAATGTAAAAAATTAATAAAAGACTAGCTGTTTAACCCGTTCTACGCACGGGAGTTCATGAATTTAATTCTAAAACCAAAATGAAAAATAAAAATGACAACAAACAACTTTAAAATATCCAAATAAGAAATAAGAATTCCCCTGTTAAAGTGTTGAGTTGTTCAATAACTATTCGATTTAGAAAATATTTTTCTACTACTGTGCATTTTTTTTTTAATGAATTTAATTTATGATGTTGCTATAGCAGCAGACAATAAAACGATATCTTTGGAATAAGGGAATAAATAGAATAAAACGTTTTGTTGATGTTTGTGATAAAATGTTTTCTTTATTTTTTTAAAAGTAATATTTAAGCGCAATTAAATAATCTCTAATTATTTGCATGCGAGGTAAAATAATTATCGTAATACCCGCTACAGCTTCTTAGTATTGCAGCGTGGCGTACATAATATGCATATCTCACATTGCAGTAAACATTTAGAACTGGTTAGAAATCGCGCGATTACGGATTGAACATAAAAAAGGCAAAATTCGTCAAAAACATAAAATAAAAGAAAATATATTTAAAATTTTCGAATTTTTTGCCCCAATCGTTCATGGGGCCCCTACCAGCAACCCGTGTTCCAAATTTCGTAGCCCTGTGCCCTGTGGTTTCCGAGTTTTTGAGGTTACATAGGTAGATACGCGCACAGATTTTAATAGGGTAGATGAATAGTTAAAAATAGGTTCCCTATTTTGAAGTGTACAAAAAAACTTTTTTTCTTTTCAATAAAACGAGAACAAGAACGGATAATCATGCATCAGGCATAAATTATGGAACACTTTACAACACTAACAAAATATTATTAAGAAATTTTATATTTTTATGCAGTGAGAGGAGATATTTAAATAAGCCATTTAAATGAAATGCATCAGAACCGATTTTTTCCTCATAGACCATAATGTAACGGAATTCTTTTGTGTGTCATGGTTAACGATCCATAAATGCTATACACTTCATTTTCAATAGTGAACATACTATAAATAACCTCATTAACATATAAAAATTACAAGTCATTCTGAGTATATTTACGCGAGTTAGAGTACGGCCAGACAAAGATTTTTAAAATACCACTATTTTAAAATCTACAAAACAATTTTTACTTCCATTAAAAAAAAAAAAAAAAAAAAAGAAAGAAAGAAAAGAAAGAAAGAAATGTTTTATTAATACTATGCAACCGCCCTTTTTTATATTATTATACGAAAAAAAAATCAAAAGTTTTAAAAAATTGAATTAAATTAAATTTGGATTTATTTATCTTTTTTTATGTAAATTTTAAGTTAATTACTTTTCTTAATTAATCAAACAATTCGCACATACTAAATATAGTTGGATTTCTGGGAAGCAAATGTTAAAAATTAATGAAACATGAAAATTTAAAAATATTTTCATTTTTGAAATATACAAAACAAGTTTTACTTGCGTTAAAAATAATAATATAATAAATAAATAAAAGAAAAGAAAAAGGAAAAAAGTGTTTTCTAACCTTTTATGTTAATATAGGAAAACAAATTAGAAAAAAAAAATATTTATATTTTGTTAAGTTTATCTTGTTATGTTTACTCTTTTTTTGTTCTTTTATCGGGGTTATGTCATCCTGAAGTTCGCATCCGATATAGCAGCTGTTGAAATGTTTTGTCCCGATATACATGTGTTGAGAGATGCGATGATTTTTAAATTAATTTATTTTTAGGTGCTGGTGTTTTTCACGAACGTGTTTTAGCACGTGTTACAGCTACAATAGCAAAAATTGAGAAGAGGAACTTCAGAATGCAACTGATTGTCTGAGAAATTTAAAATATAATTTTACTGTTTTGAAATGTACAAAGCAACTTTTACTTAACTTTTAAAAAAGTAAAGGAATATTTTATTATTGCAATGCAGCCACATTCCTTTGCATTATCATATGAAAATATATTAAAGCATTGAAAAACATTAAACTAAATTAAACTTTGATTTATTTATCAATTTTATTGAAAATTTTAAAGTAAATTATTTTTTAAATGATAAAACAATTTATCGTCTGCTACCATAGCAACATGATAAATTAAATTTCATTAAAAAAAAAAAAAAAAAAAATGCACAGTAGTAGAAAAATATTTTTCTACATATTAGATAAACACATTTGGTTGGTACTGATTTTTATTTTTAATTTTGGTTTTAGAATTAAATTCATGAACTCCCGTGCATAGAACGGGTTAAACAGCTAGTAAATGTATTAAAAGGTGCGAAGATTTTTAAATGAATCAGGGTTCGGGGTTTCACATGAACATTGAATCTGTGCTTTACTCGTACATTTTCGCGCGTGCTCCGAGAATACATATGGTTTTTTGAAAGATAATTTTAAAATATATGTTTGCTATCTTGAAATGTATAAAGAAATTTTTACTGCTTCCATTAAAAAAAGTATGAAGGAGAGAAAGAAAAAGAAAAAAATATTTCAATATTACTATGCAACACCATTCACTCCTTTGCATTATTATTATTACATGAAAAAGAAAAAAAAAAGAGTTCAAAAATATTAAGTTATAGTAAACTTTGATTGTTTACCACTTCTATTTAAAATTTTAAAGTTAATAACTTTATGATTATAATTATTTAAATGATTCGCACATATTGCGGCTACATTTGTAAAGATTGAGAAAAACCTTTAAAAAAAAAAAAGTTGGATTTTTGGGAAGGGAACATTGAAAACAAATAAAACATGAGCATTTAATAATATGTTTAATTTTGAAATATACAAAACAAATTTTAATTTAATTTAAAACAAAAAGGAAAGAAATGTTCTTAATTGCAATTACTTTATTATTATAATGCAGCCTCACAACGTTCTATCTATCTTCTATATTATAAAGGACAAACGTGTCCGTGCGTAACGCTGACGTCATTTTGCGAATGGCAACAGTTGATGAAATTTCAGTTTTGAGATTTTTGCTACTGCAATATTTTTTAATTTCTAAACATCGCACATTTTTAATTTTTACACCGTTATACAGGGAAAAAAAATCTACTTTCAAATGCAATCTGTTTGAAAACTGCATCTTAATTGACATTTATTATAGCATTTTAATTAAATTTCAAGCATGATTTAAAAAATAAAATCTATATCGCTTGCAGACGATTACAAAATATTAATCTGTTTGCATTTTAAACAATGTGAAAAGTTCAGTATTTGTCTCCAGCTAATATTTAATAACGAAATTAAAACTTCATTTAAGAATCAATAAAATAGTATAAATAAAACATAGATTTAACAGACATGTAATTGAAATAAACGCTTAAAACTGCTGAAATTTTCAGAATAATAATAATAATAATAATAATAATAAAAACTGCTGTAGGTAACGAAATTTTTAGCGATTTATTTGGTGTTGTTAGACATCTAACAAATCTAACAAAAATTATTAAATGTAAAAAATCTATTAGTTTTCAATAACAAAAAATAAAAAACGGTTTTCACATATATTCTCTCTACCGGGAACGGGAAGCCCGGGTTGGATGCCCTAGTTAATATAAAGAAACAGATAAAAGTTTTTATAAACTTAATACGTTTTGTTATGTTTATCTCGTTTTGTTTACTTTTTTGTTTTCTTTCTTTCTTTCTTTTTTTATTGTGGTTAGCAGTTCTTGAAATGTCTTGTTTGGAAATAAATGTGTTGAAATATACCGTGATTTTTAATTTAATTTATTTTGGGACTCTGGTGTTATCATGAATGTTGAATCTCTCTTTCTCTTCTTTTTTTTCTTCTTCTTTTTCCTCGTTCGTTTACGCCTGTTTTAAAGGTTGTGTAAAATATGGACTAGTGGCAGGGGTTGGCGTGGTCACTTTTTTGGCTACGTAAATCGTAATATGTAATCAGACATGCCAAGCTCTCATTAATCTTCCATAACATATTAGTTAACTTGACCCAGATTTAATACGTTTCGCACCAGAAATTTTGTTAAGAAATATTAATTAATAAATCCCACGTAGAAACATGAAATTGAATACTCTATTCACTATTAGTCTAGGCGTAAAGTTGATTGCAAATAAATTATAACGCGTGCGTTGTAAAAGAAAAAAAAAATCTTGTATAAAGTCGATTGTTGAAAATTAAAATTAAGTGGGCCGTGTCCTTTCCACTGCCTTTGAAAGGGTTACGTTTGCGCTCAAATTAAAAAAAAATATATTATAGGAATCCGCTTAATTCAAACTCATTTTTAAAAAAGAGCAAAACTCACTAAGGATTCCTTAAATATATATATTATATATATATATAACCTTTAATGAAACATTACCATAACACCAACATAAACAATGAAATTATGAATTAGTATGTAATAATTGACAACGATAGTGTTCCCCAACACTCTGAATATAGATACCATATACTTATTTAAAATAAGAAGAAATTAAATTAAAAATGAATGAATGGAAATGAATGAATGAAATTTGTAGGATTTAGACAGAATTAGCAAGTCCCAAATGCCTAAATACCACAAATAAAATGTGTGGTTTCATCATCATATTAGCCATAACATTGCTAAAGAATATGATTTTGGGACGACCACATCATAAACAAAGAATAAAACCTGTGAAATAATCTTAAAGTTCAAAAAATAAAAACAGTATTAAAGAGCAAAGAAACCTTACCCATAATAAAGAGATAAAAACAGTGAAATTTAATCATAAAGTACGAAATACAATTGGATTAAAAAGGATATTGGTGCACATCAGTAACCATGTATATGAGCATCTCTAAACATAGGCAATGAATTGATATATATATATATATATATATATATATATATATATATATACCGGGTGATTATAATTAAAGTTACGATTTCAAAAATCGATAATTTTAAAACTACTGGTCAGAATGACTTGATATTTTAGCAGAACAATCGTGAGGCAATGGAATTTTATTTGGCGAGGGAAAAAATAGTTCTAAAATGTGCCGATAGATGGCGCTGTCAGGTTAATGTCAGGGGAAAAACCAAAAATTTATTCTTTAAACACAAGAATGTTGTTAGTCAAAAGAAAAAAAATAGAGTTCAGGGATTTACTAAAAATCTATTAGCGAAAAGACAAGAATACGTGTTTACAGTAACAACAGCAATAATGACAAAAAAAAAAAAAAAAAAAAAAAAAAAAAGCTTTATGGAACAAACACTTTACTACTTTACTGATGATTAGGGTATAAGTTGTTCTAGGTAAGGTATAAAAATACTAAGGTATAAGTGTAAGGTATAAGCCCTCCGTCTTGTTCCGCTACTAATTGGAAGCGCAAAACGGCATGCTCCACAACAGATCGGGGGGTATCTGTACTGATGCAATGTTTGTGGTGTGTGGTTCTTGCCTTCAAGTCGGCTAGATTCTCAATTCGCCCGCTGTAAACAACATTCTCCAGGTACCCATTGTTGCCACGTATTAGTAATTCGCATATCTCCAGACAATCTGAAGCCTGACAGCGCCATCTATCGGCACATTATGAAACTATTTTTTTCCTTCGTCAAACAAAATTCCATTGCCTCACGATTGTTTTGCTAAAATATCAAATCATTCTGTCCAGTAGTTTTAAGATTATCGATTTTTGAAATCGTAACTTTAATTATAATCACCCGGTATATATATATATATATATATATATATATATATATATATATATATATATATATATATATATATATATATATATATATATATATATATATATATACAGCGTGTCCACGTATAACCTGACCGACCTTTATTTTTGCAACCGTTGGTCCTAGATGCATACTTCCAATTACAAAAATGCTTTAAATAAGGTAAAGAATTATTTTTAAAGCGATTTGGGTCAAGAAAAGCATTTATTGAAAAATTACGAAATTTAAATTTTTATACGGTCCCTCGGTCCTATAAGTGATATTTAGTAAAAATTTACTGTGACACTAACAAGTAAGACAAAAACAGTCCCATTCATCTGACATTAAAATTGACCGAATTATGAAACTTTGAAATGCATGACTTATACCACTTTTTTGCATATCAAAACGGATGATTTCGGCCGTGCTTTCAGGGGTCGTATGTAAAGTACTTAAACTTATTTCAAGGTATCTGCGCTTTGAAAGAAATCGTACAACTATTACGATTGAGTTAACGTTTATTAGTTAAGTTTCAGATTAGTTAAAACAATTGTATTTTAACATATGTTTTATTTTGTAAGGATTTGGGGCTATGATTTCTTTTAACAAAACTTACGTTATTTTCAAAAGATTTTATTTAGCTTGCAACGATCGTCTTTCCAGTTTAAAATTTCTACTCGAACTTATTTGAACTCACTTTCAAATATCCGATCGAAGTTAAATTTTACATACTGACTTAAATCCGATGACAATGTAATATTATTATGATTTTCGACGCTTACCGTCTTATACATACTTATATTAGAGGATAACACAAAATAATTCGGATAGATTACCGTCAACAAGTTTAAGAAAGAGTTTTACATTAGATAATGTAAACCTGCGATGGTTGTGTTTTTTAACTTTTATAATTACGTTTTACGTATTTTTTTAATGCTGAATAAAAAAAATTAGCTTCACTTTTAGCCATCATGTCAGGATTTTTCGCAAATCGTAAATTTCAATGTTAAAAATTAGCGAAAAATCTGATACTATAAAATAGATGTAAGACTTTTTTATTCAGTTTAATTTTATTTAATTCAATAATTTATTCAGTTTTTTGGCTTATATGGGCTTCTTAATGCTAAACAGCTCAGGAGTCCGATGAGGTTGGGAGGGGAGGGGGGATCAATTTTAACTTTGAAATTTGCGATATGAGAAAAATCCTGACGTGATGGTTTAAACTGAAGATCATTTTCGGATTCGCACTAAAAAATACATAAGAATCAATTTCTAAAAGCTAAAAAACATGGCTCAACCCAAAATTTGAAAGCCAGTGTAATCTAACAGCAATTTAAAATCTGTATCATTTTGTAAAAAATTGAGACTGTTGTTTTTCATCCTATTTAACAAAAATTCTGTTATTTTTATCCTCTTATATGTTTAGTACAAATTGTATATTTTGCATTAATATGTCAGAATTATTATAGATTTCACATTTATAATAGATTGCAATGTTCATTTTCCTCTCAACTATTTTTTTGATATATCTGACGATTATTTATATTTCTACTACATTTGTGAATGACCCCTATTTCGCAGCAAAAAATATACTCCAACTTTAAACAGCTATTACTCGGTCAATTTTAATGTTAGATGAATGGGACTTTTTTTGTCTTACATGTTAGTGTCACAGAAAATTTTTACTAAATATCACTTATAGGACCGGGGGACTGTATAAAAATTTAAATTTCGTAATTTTGCAATACATGCTTTTCTTGACCCAAATCGCTTTTAAAATAATTCTTTACCTTATTTAAAGCATTTTTGTAATTGGAAGTATGCATCTAGGACCAACGGTTGCGAAAATAAAGGTCGGTCAGGTTATACGTGGACACGCTGTATATATGTGTATAAGAAAATCATAATAATAAAGAAAAAAAAATGTTTTTCTGAATTTTATCAACATACTATAGTGAGGTCAAAATCTTTTTAATAACTTTATATTACAGCGTATAACGCGCAATTCCAATTGTTCATACTCTTTATTATAAAGCATGAAATTAAATATAATTTTTTAAGATGTTTAAGATGTAAATCCGTTGTCGCCACCTTAATTCTCAGAAATTTATTGTTTCGAACTGCAAACGAAAACATTGAAAAAATGCCTTGTTAAAGAAATTAGATAATAATAATAATAATAATAATAATTTAACGATGATTTCGCGCAGTTTTATTTTATTTTTATTTAGTTTAATTTTAGTACGATTTTATATATATTTTTATCTATGAAAACAGAACGAAGCTAAAAAGTGGTTTGCTACAATATTTTTCTTCTTCTTCTTTTTTTAATTAATAGTTTCCTTAGTATTTTTTTTAATTATTCTTTTTCATATAATACAACAAACAAAAAGGGCGGATGGTGTATCATATCTTTAAAAGAATCAGGTTTTCCTCTTTTTCTGATAAAAATAATTACAGTGTTATTCTTTCCCTTTGCGCCCTCATATCCTTTTAAAATAAAGAAAAAAAATATATTACTCTAAGATTTATTGGGATAAAATATTTTTGTGATGTTTTAAAAAAGTGTTAAAAAGGGATTTAAGGGATCTATTCAGCAAGATATATTTCAACTCAAGTAATCTATTTATAAATATATAAATATATTTAAAATGTTATTATCCTTGGTATAAATTATTTATCAGTAAGATGAAATAGGGTTATTAAGTTTATTCATATTTAACAACATTGTTTTCAAAACTTTATAAAAACAAATACAGAAATGTTTAATAATTATAACACTTTAATGTTCTAACTCAAATTTGAGGATGCCTCGCTCATGGCCATGTATGTTACCCAAATAGCAAACAAGTTGGAAATTGTACATTAAACATAACAAATGAGGTGCATTCATACTATAACTAGTTTTACAATGTAAAAAAAAAAAAAAAAACATCGTTTTTATTTCAGTGAAACTAATTATATCGTCTGTTATGACCGAAATGAGAATGCCTTTTTTCTTATTAAGTATGCCACGTTTACATAAGCGAATTTTCTTTTCGACACAAGACAGCTTTGCTAAATTCACCATGGACATCTTGCTTTGCAAATGATTACCTCCATGGTTTAATATTTTTATGACTCACGATGAGCGAATCTCTTGTGTTTATTTACTGTAATCGAATGAGATAGTGGGTTGTCAATCTAATTTCAACTGAAGTTATCGCAGAATCTATACAAATTTTAATGTAACTTATCTCTCAAACAAACAATTTTTTTGAACGATCTTTCTAAAAATGTAACTTTTATGTCAATTTTATTAAAAAAAAATTTTTTTAATAAAAATGGCCGCCTGTCATATGAAAAAAGAAGTGGTCAGCCCGTATTTGTTTTCTTCAGTCACATGACTTGCGTTTTTATTTATATAAATTACGTATGATGAATAGAATGACGAATACTTTTATTAACCCTTTCCGACACAGTGGTCCCACTCCGGGCACACCTAACTTTAATTCCAGACATGCATTCGGCACCAAGAATATTTTAATAAAATTTTGCTTCTGTAATGGAAGCTTAAAATAAGGAATTTTTCTTTTCTAAAAAAGTCGTTTGTAAATTCCGATGTCATTCAGTAATTTCGCATTTTACGAACAGAATTTGTTTGTGCCGGAAAGGGTTAATATCCTTTTAAGTTTTGATTCGATTTTCATAAAATTTAAAAGGACTCGACAAAATTCTGCAACGATTATATATATTAAATTTCAAACCATTCGCTTTGGTACTTTTTATGTTGTTATATGCGGACGGTCGGACGCACCAGACGACGACTATAGGTTCTACATATTTATATAATTACGAACGCACCTAAAAGGATTGGGCTAATTTTAGTTAATTATTGACCCACATTGGCCCCAGTAAGAAATGTCCGCCTTGCTGTCCCGTTGGCCAACGAACAATTTGCCAACAAAAACCAAACAGTAGTCCAATCTAGTGATGGACAGAGTGAATGATTTTGATATCCGAATGAATAATTTGGACATGGCGGCCAACCTTGATAATTTTTTTAATCAATTACTACGGGAAATTTTCTGAATAAAAAAAGAAGTTTCCTATTTTATTAGTCTTAAATAATTAGCCAAATAAAATTAAGTAAAACTTCTTTCTTACAAAATTTCTGAAGGTAATGGATTAAAAACTATGAAGGTTGGGAACTATGCTTTTGCCCCTCCCCCCCTTTTTTTTTTTTTTCAAAATTTTTGGAGGTAATTAATTAGAAAAAAGGTTAATTAACAACTATGCTTTTGCCTTTTTAAAAAAAATTCTTTACAAAGTTTCTGGTGGTAGTTGATTAAAAAATATATGAAGGGTGGCAACTGTGCTTTTGCGTTTGCCCTAATAATTCATTCGAATGACAAAATCATTCATTATGCCCATCACTAATCCAAAGCTTGGTTATCAAAGGGGCACACTGGACACGTACCCTGGGCCCCATTTTCTGAGGGCCCCAAAATGCATTTTGGGCACCCTCTGAAAATACAAATTAATACAAAATTCCATTTATAGTTTTATAGGAAAAATAAATTTTCCCAGTCATGAAAATTAAATTATCTCAATGTTCTTCAATAACTTCAATGAATTGTAATGTACACTTCGAAAATCGGAAAAGAACTGATATAACAGGGCTGCCACTGGCGACTAATTTTATATTCTATTAGCACCACTATTTAAAAAATAATAATTTTGTAGTTTATTTCTCTTGCGCTTGTTGTCAAAGTGTATGTGGAAAAATTTTGTTTTGAGAAAGTAGTACGAGATAGCATTGAAAAATAATCGCCAGTGGCAACCCTGATATTACATCAAACATGTTTCATTCAATCTCTTAGATTTAAAGATTTACTCAATTTAAATAGCATATAGAGTAAAAGATTTTAACTTCATATAATTTTTAATACATTTGTATATGTGTCTACAACATATTCTTTTTATAAAGCTGTGGTTTAAAATTTAAAATGAATGTAAAGCTGTATGTCATGTTTATAATGCATGAATTTTCTTGTGAAAGGGAGTCTCGAGATGGCCTGTGTGCCCCGGTCCCCACATAGAAATGATCCAACCGTTAACTGCTCAGAATTCTGCTCAGATACGCTTTGAATTAGAGAGGTCTCTGCACTCTATTTCCCAACTATAACATTCCAAACCTTACCATTTCCCATCTATACCATTCCCAACTCTACGTCTTCCAAAAAGATTTTCACAAACTACCAACGATCGGCCAACGATCTGTGCTACTTGGGATACCATGCGATATAAAAAGAAATTACATTAAAATTTATATTAAAAATGAATGCACGTAATAATAATGATACATTTGTATGCATAGTACATTTCTTGTGTAAACATGAATATTGCATATACTTTTTATTTCGTAATATAAGATATGTGAAAGCATCTCTTCGTAGCCTGCAGACAAAATGTTAACTCATAAACTGTGTTTTTTTTTGAAAAATAACATGTTTTATGCTTTACTAACTCATCGCGTAATAACTTTGTAAGCTTGATTATACTTGACATATTCACTAATAGTAAATTCAAATTCAAGACTGCAATAGCGTCAAAATGTGAAATATACTGTAGTAAAAACTACAGTATATTTAAATTTTGACGCTATTGCAGTTCTGAATTTGAATTTACTGTTAGTGTATAGCTCAAGTTTGAATGAAAATGTGAAGAAGATAAAGTTTTAAAATTCTTACTTTCTACTGAATGAAAATTACCATATAAATTTGTGTTTATAGTATAGGCATCAATATTATATAGTGACTCGAAAAGGCTTTCATTCATTCAATTCCTACTATTAGCTCACACTCTCTGTATATTTATATATCTTGTTCAAATTTTCAATCGTTAATAAAATATTTTCTATTCATCCACTCAAGTTCAAATACATTTTTTAAACTTGCAGTGGGTGACACTGGATGTTAATACAGTTTTCCCAAATATTAATGAATTAATTAAATTAAATTAATTACTTTTAGTTGTATATGGGAGAAAAAAAAACTCCCATTGTTTTCATAAATGAAGTGAAAGATTTTCCTCAAATTAGTGATGCCACAAAAATATAAAATACCGCAACCATGATTATAAAAAAATGTTCAATAAAAATAACGTGGGACATTAATGCTGCACGGGTTTATTTTATATACTTATGATTAAAAAGCAAAATTCAAATTCAAATGCTGAAAAGGAAATTCGCTTTCTATTTTGCCACTTAATATTGTGATTCTGTCATATGTATATACATATTTATATTAATTGTAATTGTTTAACAAAAAGTAACTAAAATAAAATTTTTCTTTGTTGACCTAAGTAGAAATTGACTTAAATTTTTTTATTTTTATATTACTTTTTTTTTACTTTATTCTATCTATACAAGAAAAAGTATTGGATTCGTGAAAATTTTCGATTTTCAGTTTTTGTCGTATTTAAACTTTTTAGAAGGTCCTGAACACGATTTGAATGTTTTTAGAAAATGTCTGTCTGTCGGCCTGCATGTGACACAAATTTTGCGGGCGCTCTATTTCAAGAACTAATGCACGGAACTTAATCAAACTTAGACCTTGACAGTCATTTGTGCTGATTAGATTTGAGTGTATATCCACCAACAGGTGGTGCTGCTATATTACATTTTTCCCAATTTTTGCGATAGTTATACCTCAATAATGAATAGATTGACCTTTAATTTTGGTTGCAAGCGAAAGAATAGAATTTGTATAAAATAAAGTTTTGTAATGGCCATAACATATTAGTTTCTATTATAACTTGTTTTCTATTATGGAATTTCGAAAGATGTTTCCATACTTTTAACATATTACTGTATTTAGTTAACCAATTACTTATTTCAGAATTTAAGCAGAATTTTCGGGTTCGATTCGAATTCAATCCCATCCACTCAGGACTCTTACTACTATCTTTAACTATTTAAAACAAAAATAAAATTCCAATCTCTCCAAAAAGTCCTACATCGAAAACGTTAAAAAGGTGAACCGCAGAACTAAGATTCATACTGAGTCACTGTGCGCCTTTATTGCACATGTATGATTAATCATTACTTTTGATTATACTGTACTCGTAGTCTCATTAAAATGAAAAATGTA
This sequence comes from Maratus michaelseni, assembly GCA_963931845.1. Lineage (NCBI taxonomy): Eukaryota > Metazoa > Arthropoda > Arachnida > Araneae > Salticidae > Maratus > Maratus michaelseni. The sequence continues at coordinate 150,170,301 of OZ007597.1, read as the reverse complement.
TCTCTACGTTAGGCAAGAAATTTTTTTTTTTACTGAAGATAAACCACAGCACCAGGATTCATATTACTGATCTCACCATGTGCGGTTTTATTGCACATGTATGACTGATGATTACTTTTGATTATAGTGTACTTATAGTCTCATTAAAATGAAAGTAGTATCTCTATGTTAGGCGAGAATTTTTTTTTTTTTTTTTTTTTTTTTTTACAGAAGATAAACCACAGCACCAGGATTCATATAACTGATCTCACCATGTGCGGTTTTATTGCACATGTATGATTAATCATTACTTTTCAATAAAATAAAAGTAGTGTCTCTTTGTTAACCAAGAAAACATATTTTTAGAGAAGATAAACCACTTCCCCAGAATTCATATACTTTGTCTACTCATAGTCTCAATAAAATGAAAGTAGTGTCTCTATGTTAGCCAAAAAAAAATTTTTTTTAGAGAAGATAAACTACAGCCCCAGGATTCATATACTGATGTCACCATGTGCGGTTTTATTGCACATGTATGATTAATCGTTACTTTTGATTATAATGTATTGATAGTCTCAATAAAATGAAAGTATGTTAGCCAAGAAAATATATTTTTAGAGAAGATGAACCTCAGCACCATGATTCATATACTGATGTCACCATGTGCGGTTTTATTGCACATATATAATTAATCATTACTTTTAATTATAGTGTACTGACAGTCTCAATAAAATGAAAGTAGTGTCTTTATGTTAGCCAAAAAAAAATATTTTTAGAGAAGATAAACCACAGCCTCTCAAGATTCATATACTGATGTCACCATGTGCGGTTTTATTGCATAAATCACAACATTTACTTCCTTGTGACGTCATTTTTGGATCACCTTCCTGATAATGGAAGAAGCACTAGATCATGAGATTTTAAATCTGTTTGTTTGAAGAATTTGCATATTACATTTGCATTTCAGAGTCTTTATCAGAATTTTGAAACTAGCGCCTATGCGTTTTCAGGGTTATGCTCTGATTCAGAGATTTTTCTTTTAGTTTTTAACCAAAGCAACAAAAATGGGGAATAATAGCTTTTTTTTTCATATTTATTTACCTGACTGATTACTTATCTGCCTAAATTTATGATTTTATCTCAGTATTCTCCTTCTTTTTAAGCTGGCGTGGGCACAAAAATCTCCGGGAAGAAAATTACATTTTTACACTATTACCTTAAAAAATTATTCGCGAGCTATTCTTAAATTGTGATTCGCAGACACTATAAAATCTGCAGCTAGTGAAAGTTTCTCTAAAAATGCGAAATTTAAAAGGGTGCACAAGCAAAAAAAAAAAAAATTCTAAAATTGCGATTTATGTGGTACAGTTGGTACAGAAGCTTGGTATTTGGCATGGTGATTACTTTTAAAATGAAAATGCTCGCTAAGAACAATTAAATCGAAATTTAAGAGGATGAAATGAGCGGAAAACATTCTTAAAACATTAAATTGTGATTTAATTGGATTTATTCGGGTTAGAAGCTTGAAATTTAGTATACTGTTAACTTTTAAGATGCAGACGCTCGGTATAAGCAATTTATTAATTTTCGAAATTTAAAGGTGTAAAATGAACGGAATAAACGTTCTAAACTATGGTTTATTCAGAATTGTTAAGGATAGAAACTTAAAATTTGACATGCCTGTTATTTTTAAGACGTAAATGCTCGCAAAGAACAGTTTTTACAAAATCAAAAATTAAAAAAGGTGCAAAAGCAAAAAACGTTCCAAAATTGGGATTTTAGTGATGTTGCTGGTCTAGAAACTTAAAATGTGGCACGGTCGCTATTTTTAAGATTTCAGTGCTCGCTAAAAACGATTTCTAAAAAAATTCGAATTTTAAAAGGGCGAAATGAGCGGGAAATGTTCTAAAAACGTTCTAAACTATTATTTATCTGAAATTGTTAGGGATAAAAACTTGAAATTTTACAACGCTGTTACGTTAGAGACATAAATTCATTCACAGAACAGTTTTTAAAAATTTAGAAATTTTAATGTGTGCAGGAACAAAAAAGTTATAAAATTGCGGTTTCTATGATATGGTTGTTATAGAAATTTCTTAACCCCTTGAATAGCACCGGTATATCATATATACCACTTAATTTTAATCCCAAAATGCCACACTGACACCAGAATTTTATAACCAAATTTTGAACTTATAAGGTATATGAGGAAAAGCTGCTACTTATTTTAAAATATATTCGTTCGTGAATCCTGGTGTCAGTCAATCATTTCAATATTTTAGCTACAAGAGTACTTTGCCCCTGAAGGGGTTAACACTAGAACTACCATCAACCGTCATTTTGACGGTTACCAAATGAATATATTCAGATTCGAACCAGAAATTTCTTTTTAAAATAAATTAAATATAAAACTCATAGTATACGTTAAATGAATAAGTTAAGTAGTTTTAAATAAAATTTCTGGTGTGAAATAATTTTAAAAAACTTGAGTAAAATTTCTAGTGTTAACCAGAAGCTTCGAATTTTTTGGCAAGGTGCTTATTTTTAAGATGTAAATATTAGCTTTAAACAGTTTCTAAATATTTCTAATTTCAAATGAAAACTGACATGAGCGGAAAACTTTCAAAATACATTCTAAATTACCATTTGTTTGGAATTAATTTTAGATCATCTCATTCATTTAAGTCTCATGTTCGCCTAATGCAGTATAAGAATGAAGTATACTCAAAATGTGACTTATTTAGTAATTTTAGAATTATCCGTAGCAGTATAATTTCCTCGATTAAAATTAGGCTTACGAATACCACCTGGCATATTTCAACAATTACGCGAGCAAAGCCGCAGGTTTTGTTAGTGATTGATAAAGATAGTAGAATAAATATTTAAACAAGTTGGAAATTGTACGTCAAACGTGACAAACGAGGTGCGTTCGTGCTATAGCTAGTTATATAAATATACAGATCTTGATGATTTTTAATTTTGTGAAATGAATTATATCGTCTGCAGATTAATTTCTGTCATAAAATAACTAGTATCTCGGTCACTTGACGATTATAACAAAAAAGCACCGATTTTTTTAAAAATAATTCCAATTTCTTAATAAATATTTTTATTAATATCTTCTAAAGTTTTGATTCGATTTTCATAAAATTTGAAATGTCTCGACAAAATTCTGCAAAGATTATATATATTAAATTTCAAATCATTTGGTTGAGTAGTTTTTGCGCTGTTATATGAGGACGGACGGACGGACCAGACGACGACTATAGGTGCTACGTATATTTATATAATTACGAACCCACCTAAAAATGAAGTTTTGGTTTCTGATCTTCTCTTGTCTTTAAATTATAAAATAACACTCGTAGCTGAAGTGATGCCAAGAAGATAGCACATTTTTTGGTATTATTTTCAAACATTTTATGTAAAATCTTCGCTCAATAAAATTCTACAAAGATCGTGAAAAAAAAGAAAGAAAGAAAAGGGGAGAAAAAAATGTTCGATCGATTGAGTTCTTGAGTTGAAGGACAGCCATTCTGAGGAATTTCATTTCTTTTGAAAATCTTTCTAAATCGGAAGGAAATTGGAGCAAAATTTTTCGATATCAACTTTATTTGCCATGTTTGTAGAAAATAATAATAATAATAATAATAATAATAATAATAATAATAATAATAATAAATATGACGATAGGCAATTGACGATAGGCAATTGACGATGGACATTTGATATTATATGGCGATAGACATTTAGACTATTTTATTTTTTAGTATTTTTAAAATGATAATTTTACACTTCTTATGAATTATACAAAAGAAAAATGACACATAAGTGAATAAAACTTGTAAATCTACAGATCAGAGGCCTCAACGTTAACTCTATAAACCATTTTTCATAATTCTCACTAATTTTTAACATTATCTGCCTAATATTTGATATCCTAAAATTCAATTTTTTAAAGTTATTTATACATTTATAAGAATATAAAATGTATCAAAAGTTCCGGAAACTTTAGAAGTGTCGCATTAAACATAATGTTATGCAATGATAGGATAAACTACTTATTACTGTATTTTTTCAGAATAACAATACATTACTTCAGGGGGGGGGGGTACGCTCCCCTGAACCCCTCTTGTCCCTTTAATTTTATATTCTCAATTTCCAGAAATTGTGCTATTTCATTTCTTAATGTATTTACTATTTTAATTCATTAGAATAACCATAACTTTGTATAAGAGATTTTATCCTATCCTTAAAAGAATACTTATATTTCAACCGCTAAACATCATATGTTGCTGAAATTGAATAAAATTTCTTGTATAAAATATACAAATGTAAATTCCTCTCATCTGGCCTATATTCATTTTACACATTCGACGTTTTTATTATTTTCATTTGGAAAAATGTTTTGATAATTTTTCTTTAGTAGTTAAAATAAATTCTCATCTATTTCATTAAAAAAAGCTTATTAAAAACTTAAATCACCCGAAAATTAGCTATTTTTTTAAATAAAATTTCACGTCGAAATAATGCGATTCACTTGAATTTTCCTTTGTTGATATTCTTTGAAATATAGTTGCAAGAGAGAAAAAAAAATGTATTGGGAATTTTGGTAAAAATGAGAAATTAAAATGTTTTATATCTTCCAAATTAATGCATAAAATTCCCCAATAATTTATACAATTAATTTCGAAATTCTAATAAATATATTAGCAAATTTTCAAAGCGATTTGATTAAATTAAGATCTCCATTTCGTAAATTTAGCATCCATAATTTAGCATTTACAATTATCCCAATGCGACATTTTCTTTTCGGTGAATTTTAAAATTAAAAAAAAAGTCGTCTGACTTCCATTGAAAAGCATTATGACCTAAAAAGAAATGTTCTATAATTTTTGAACGAATGAAGCAAATGTAACTAAAAACTATACAGCTAATTCCGGGTACCTCGCCAATATACTTACCAAAAATCAACCTAATCGGATCATTTTTTGCGGCAGTTATCGCGGAACAGATAGACAAACAGACAGACAAACAGACAGACAGACAAACAGACGGAAGCCAAAAACTTTTCGGGTCCCCACAGTGAGCCTTAACTGACGTTTCGGCAATAAATTATAGAGCTCTACGATTAATGATAGAGATATTACATAATCATATATGTGACGACAATGCTTATATCTCTTTATTCTTTTTTTTAAAAAAAAGTAACTAATGCTGCTGTTACTGACGTAATTGAATTTATTGTGACTTTTTCAATTTCCCGACTTTTACTGCAAAAACTATTGCATATAAAAACATGAAAACTGGTAGTTTTATAGAGAAATGTTTAATAAATATGCTGAAGCAAGATAGTTTTTAAATCGAAGAATTATTTTACGCGCTTATTTAACGTTGAAATCTGTCAAGATAGTTTAGTTAAAAAAGATTGTGACAAAGAGGCTTCTCTGATTGACAAAGCAGTTTCCAGTATTTATCGAGTCGGTTCACGATTCCCAATCGTGACAATGTTTGTTAATTTTATTCAAAGTTTTAATTTTATGCATTTATAAATTTTTAAGTAAAAAATATCAATTTTTAGTTATTTTTACACGTTGTACGCCAGACCGAAATCACTATACATATCTGGGCCCCACGGGGATCTTTTCAGGGTTTCGTTCATGTAACAAACCTCTATTCGTCTCACTCCTCTGTCGTCTGTCTGTCACAGAGCGGAAACTGTATAAGTTAGAGACTTGGAATTTTGCATACTTATAGTCGAATACCTCCTGTCACACGACAAATGATAAAATTTTGAAAAAAGGTCTTATATTATTTTAATTAAATGAATTAATTTAATGGCATCCAACTAGCTATGCGATTTTCTTAGATCTTAAAACATAACCTTAATTTCAGTCGCGTAGGCTAGATGGTTCAGTGGTAGAGCGCTTTCTTCTTAACCCAAAGGTTCCGGGTTCTTTTCTCGACGACGGAAGTTGAAATTTTCACTTTTTACATTTCATTTTCCGATGGATTAAATTAAAAAAAACTTTCGTTATTTTTTTTTCAGAAGGTTTTTTTAAGCTAAAATTAAATCTTGTAATTAAATTTGCTTTTCAATTAAAAAGCATAAGCTGTTACAATTGTCTGAAAAGCAGTTCTCGGATATTTTTGATTTTATTTTTTTTAAAAAATCTTCCTCTTGTTATCATTCGGTTATTAAATTTAATGGCGCTGTCATCTATATTGTTATTGATAAAGTGTATTGATAAATGATAAGGATAATTATAAATTAATGATTTGGATTTATTGATTAAAGGATAAAATGTTTTTAAAGGAATATTAAACGAAACCCTTTGTTCGACATTCAATCACACTTACCCAAATTGTTTTAAATATACAGTAATAAATTATCAATAGTCCCGTTTCATAGCCATAAATTGTATTTAATGAAAATATTGCCGAGATACATGTCATGGCAGTCAATGTGATAAACGAATGTGCACCAAGTTTAATAAATTAAATTTTATTCTTGATGGATAGAATTTTGAAACCGTATCGGTGTGTATTTACCCATTAATTTCTCTGTGTATTTAACCATTTATTCTAAACAAAAAGAAACTTTTTTTTCACGTGGGTCGTAAATAAATATGATTATTGTTACTCTTAAACTGGAGCTCATTCATTTTTTATCTCCCAAAATGATGAAAATCCTCCAGGTTCTTCAGTAAAAATCATGCAGATTTTATCAATATTCATCTTCTTTTGTTCTATTCACTTCAAAAATAATGACAGACTGACAAACAGAGACAAAACATCTTAATACAGTACGTTTATGTATTTATTTATTCACAAATTTATTATTTATTCTCATTTATTTATTAAAGGTGTAAAATGAACGGAATAAACGTTCTAAATTATGGTTTATTCAGAATTGTTAAGGATAGAAACTTAAAATTAAACCTGTTTGGGAAAATTGGTTCGTACCGGAAAACTCTATGACTTAATTATTTGATAATAATTCCGATATGTAATATCTAATAATTGACGGGCAGAATTTTCCCGTACGAATTGGTTTTCCCAAACGGAAGAACCTTTCCGAACAACCCAATATTTTTGTTCATTTCAAACATAAAATGCAATTGACTAATACAGAGTGAATACAATTTTAACACAATTTTCGAACAGAACTTTTCGTCTTGTGTAATCGTAGTAAATATTAGTAATTCTTCGATTAATCGCAGGAAGTTTTTTAATCACAAGGAAAAAAATATTAGGCAAAGATATCTGATAAGAAACAGTGGTGCCATACTCGTTGAAAATTTTAACGAATGTATGCACCTTGCTAATAAACAAATTATCTATAACGAATTCGTAAAGGTAGACATATTAGTGATAGGCATAATGAATGATTTGGATATTCCAATGAATCATAATCGTAGAAAAATATTACTATTTCTTCGATTAATCGCAGGATGTTTTTTAATCAGAAGAAAAAAAAATATTAGGCAGAGATATCTGATAAGAAACAGCGGTGCCATACTCATTGAAAATTCTAACGAATGTATGCACCTTGCTAATAAAGAAATTATCTATAACGAATTCATAAAGGAAGACATATTAGTGATAGGCATAATGAATGATTTGGATATTCGAATGAATCATAATCGTAGAAAAATATTACTAATTCTTCAATTAATCGCAGGAAGTGTTTTAATCAGAAGAAAAAAAATATTGGGCAAAGATATCTGATAAGAAACTGTGGTGCCATACTCGTTGAAAATTCTAACGAATGTATGCACCTTGCTAATGAACAAATTATCTATAACGAATTCGTAAAGGAAGACATATTAGTGATAGGCATAATGAATAATTTGGATATTCGAATGAACCATTCGGGCACGCGCTAAAGCATAGCTGTCAATAAATTAAAACTAGAAATTTTGTAATAAGAAGAATAAAATTAAATTAAGAGGCTGTACACTGCAAATTCTCAGCACACATTTGGAACACTTAATTCAAAAGAAGCGCTCCAGTTACCTTAATGTGTGCTGAATGTGTTCCGAATATGCTCCGCTATGAAGAAAGTGTTTTCTGAAAGTGTACCGAAAGTGTTCTGCTCATGGTATCTATTAAATCTAAACTTGGGAACACGTTTGAGAACGAATTGGGAGCACATTTGGGCACACTTGTGAAATCATCACTTTCCAAAAGTGCGCTAGAAAGTGTGCTGAATAAAAGAAGTGTTCTCAGAAGTATTCTAAAAACTGTTCCAAAAAGTGCGCTTCAACGTGTTCTAAAATAGGTGACAAAATAAGTGTTCTAAAAAGTATTCTAAAATGTGTTCTGAAAAGTGTATAGAGATTTGCAATGTAGTTAATTTATTTTTTTAAAAACGAAGGTTGGCAGCTATGCCTTTGCTCGTGCCCGAATGATTCATTGGAATATCCAAATCTTCTTTATCCCTATCACTAAGACGTATAATAAATTCATCACGTATATGCAGAAAAAATAAAAAATGTTGTAAATCACTAAATATACAACAATTGGACGTTTCACCAGTCCCAAATGAAAATACTTCACTTTTTTTTATTAAAAAAAAATTTAATTTACACAAAGCTAAATAAAAAAGTTAAATAGTTTTATAAAAAAAATATGGGGCGATGTAATTTTTTAAAATAAAACTTGAGTAGATTTCCCGGTATATTTAGTGTTAGGTATAAGCTGCTGAGAAGTATCCGTTTCCTTTTAACCCTTTTTATCCTGACGGTACTTATAAGTACCACTTTAATAAAACACCGTTATATATTCGTAATATGACCGTTTTTCCTAACGGTATTTCACAATGGCACAAAGAGTGTATTTCTGACAGCAGACGGCAAATTCAAGCACATATCCTCTTTCTTCGCATTGTAGGGATTTTACATTTGCCACGCTACATTCGAAATCCATTTTGCAATAGAATTGACATGCATGTGGTTCTTCATTTGAGTAATTTTAGGGGTTCATTGCCGGTTATTTAGTACTATTATTTTCTATACTCTACAGATGAACATTTCCTACATTTTATTTGAGGTTTACTATTTGAAATTTACTATTTTATTTTATATCCTAGGGTAAAAAATTTATGGTGGTTACAGTTGCATAATTAACCACTAAAACACTATACAAATTATTTTCCTCTTTCCTATGTTTATTCTGCACCAAAACTTATCCAATGATTCAAAAATACAATTAAAAAGTAGCTGGAAAATTAATTCAGGATATAAAGGGTTAAAACCATACTGTTGCGTATTCGTTTCGGAATTTTCACAAACATACTATCGCATGCATCATAAACAAAATGAAAATGACAAATAAACAAATTACTTGTACTGAATTTGTACAAAAAAGACGTATAAAAAAATGGTCATATTTTCATTACGAAATTTTTAAAACCTATATTCCGAAAACTAAATATAATGAAATTCATTAAATTATATATACATAAATCCATTTCTAATGTGCTTAATAAATAAATACATCCCTCGTAAATAGCGACGTAGAAAATGGATAGAGCTTTAAAACCGTACCCCTGTGCATTTATCCATTTATTCAGTGAATTTCTAAACCAAACAAACTTTTTCTTTCACGTGGGTCGTAAATAAATATGATTGTCGTAATTTTTGAACTGGAGCACATTCATTTTTATCTCCCAAAACCCAAATGATGAAAATCCTGCAGGTTCTTGAGTAAAACTCATGCAGATTTTAGCGATATTCATCTTCTTTTGCTGTATTCACCACAAAAATAACGCGCCACAGACCCACACATACAGTTTCCTCTGATAAGTTTCCGAAAACAAAAGGGGTCCTCCTCCCCCCTTGCTATCTTTAAAGACAAAAGGCATTTTCATTTTCCCTAAACATTTTGCAAAACGAGGAGGGGGGTGTTCTGTCTTATCACTGGCCGATCTTATCAGCACCAAGCGTCTCAATTGTTTACACTGCGAATATTGTGTCAGATGAACAAAAGGGGCACACACACTCTGGTGGTGTGCCGTGTGTTATCTTTTTGCAGGGCTCTGCATTGTTAAAGAGCAGTGTTGCCTTATGTGGAGGCGGAATACGCCGTTGAGATAGGAAGCGAAAACGTGTATGTGTTGGATTATGGCCAGAAAATTTTGTGTTGTTTTGTTTTGATAGTAGGTATGTTTCTTGCAGGGGCGTATTGGCTTAAGGAAGGATGTATAGGCTTCTCCGTAAATAAGGGGCGCCAAATTTAATTATTGTTCTTCTCAAAATATTTATATATCTATATATATTTTATTATTATTATTATATGCGAAAATATGCAGTCAATATCCAAAGTAGAGTTCTGCATAGGTCGGATTGTACCTGACCCGAACCCGACAAAAAAACCCGAAATCCGAACCGAACCCGAAATATTCAAACTCGAACCCGAACTTGAACCTAACCCAAACCGAAAGAAAATTAATTTATTTTTCATTACAATTACGGAAAAAAGGTCTACAAATATATCTCTAACGTCAATTTTATATTATTTGTATAAAAATGACAGATATACACTCATTAATATCCAAATATATAGTCGAAAAAACGTTCTTCATCTTTTAAAAAAATTGATAGTGCCAGTTGTTTGTGCAACATTTCTGACATTTTTGTACCGCGTTTGTACCCATTTGTATCTTGTTTGTACACGATTTTTTCGACAATATTTTCGTTAGCACATCAATTTCATTTTCGTAATGGATTTTTATAGAGAAAACGCTCCCTTCCTCCACCACACACACAACTTTTTTTTTTCTAATGAATAGCGCCAATTGGTAATACCTAATTTGTATACATTTTATATATACATTTTTCAAAGCAGCTCATTTCTAAATAAAACTAATGAATATAAAGTAAGTATCAAGTATTAATGCATAGTTTTTGCACTGCCAATTCTCGACACACATTTGTAACACTTTGATTCAAAGAAAGTGTTCCAGTTATCTTAACCCATTCGCTGCCAACCACGAGTATACTCGTGATTGTCAACATTCAAAATAAAAGTGTATGATAAAAAATTAAAAAAAAAACTGCATAGCCACCATTGTTTTAATATGTTAAAAATACTTTATTTAATGACAGAAACTTTGCTATTAAAGTTACCAAATATTATCTTTAAGAATTTTTGGTGGGAACGAATTTCAGTAAAAATATCGAAGACTCCACCCACATAGTTTTGGCAGTTAATGGATTAATGTGTACTGAAATATGTTCTGAATACGCTCCGTTATAAAGAAAGTGTTCCGAAAGTGTTCTGCTTGGGAACACATTTGAGAACAGATTGGGAACACATTTGGGCACACTGGTGAAATCATCGCTTTCAAAAAGTGCGCTAGAAAGTGTGCTGAACAAAAGAAGAATTCTGAAAACTTTTCTAAAAAGTACGCTTTAAAGTGTACTACAAACAGTGACACAATAAGTGTTCTAAAAAGTGTTCTGAAAAGTGTATAAAGATTTGCAGTGTACGAATGTTAGTTTTAATAATGAATCAAATAGATCATTTGAAAAAAATGTTGTTTAGAAAAAATATTTTACGTAAACAAATAAAAATGCCCCTCATTTTTTTTTCTCTACAGTTTCTTTCATTTGATTTTTGTTTAGCTCAGAATTTCTTTCAGACGAAAAAAAATTAACATAATAATGTTGTATAATTTTGGTATATTTATAGTATGTTTATTTCCCAATTTATAAACAGCATTTTTTGCACAAAATGTGGCACTCTGTCCAGGTTTATTTTATAAAAAAATAAAAGTCGATGCTTTTCGGTTTAAACGATCATAAAATTGATGATGAATCGTTGATTGCAAAGACTTTGACGTCGTCATCTACAGCGAAAGACACCAACCCTGAAGAAACTATGATATATTGGTACGTATCATTCTTTATTATTTTATTAAATATTTTAACTCTTTGTTGCATCTCGTACACTATATTGGAAATGCATTACATTTAATTTCACATACTTCAAAACTAAAATTGCATAGCTGCCAACTTTTAAGTTTAATTTCAATACATGTTCAAAACATGTTTTGAACGAGAATTTTATTTAAGGCTGTTCTCAAATCCAAAAGAGCTACTTTCAAACACATTTTTTAACTCATTTTTGTTCGGAAACGCATGAAATTGGCAAATGTTCTTATTCCGAAAATATGTAATCGAAAGACGTTTTCCATTTTTTGGTAAAACAGAAGATCTTTCAGAAAATACTGTCAAAGTCGGCATTTTAAACCAAATTCCCGACATAGTAGCACGAGAAAGGGGAAAACTTGCCTTCAAGTGACAAAAATAACTTATAACTCGATAAGTAATTTATTTATAAGAAAAATGGAAAGCTCATTTCGATTCCCAATCGCTTCAATAGCAACCGAATTCCCGACATAGTAGCACGGGATAAGGGAAAACTTGTCTTCACGTGACAAGAATCACTTAACTCGATAAGTAATTTATTTATTTAAAAAAAAAGTGGAAAGCTCATTTCGATTCCCAATCGCTTCAATAGCTCCAGATCGCTTCGTCTGCAATTTTATACCTTTACGTTTAAAAATAAGTTAGTAAGTGTGTCAGAAAGTTTAGCGTTCTTCAGCAGCGAATTTGAGAACCACCTTAATAAATTAAACTAAATAAGTACCACATAGTAACAACATACATTTTATTAAATTTATTTCCTGGTTCAAAATATGTTCATTTGACTTAGATAAAAACGTAGAGGTTGACAGCAAACAATTGTAGTGCCTACTGGAAAATGATATCATATTCTGTTCGTAGGTTAGTATGAATGTATTGGGTTGTACGGGAAGTTCTTGCCGGTTAGGAAAATCAATCGTACCGGAAAATTCTGAACGTTAATTATTAGACATTAGATGTCGGAATTGATGTCTAATAATTAAATGATAGAATTTTCTAGTACGAATTGATTTTCCCAACCGGCACGAAATGCAAATTACACAAAAATGCAAATTAATACATTGTGCGAAGAAATATACCAATTTTCTTGTCAAATACATAGTATTCTTACATGAAGAAGGAATACTTACAGATTTTATTATTTTCATTATCGCATCAGTAATTTAAAATTTGGAAATTTGTTGAGTATTATGCATGTGCACTATAAAGAACAAAATGCACCAATTAAACTAAACCGAAATTTAAAATACTTTTAAACTGATTTCTTAGATTAATTTTATTGAAAAAAAAATCACAACGTCCGTCTTATTTTTCTCCTATTTTAAATACTTGCAACAAAGAGTTGATTTATTTATAGCTTTTTGAAGTTCATGATAAAATAATAACAAAATGTATATACTTTGTAGTTAACTTTATTATTTTTTTTGTGACTAGGTGGTACAGAACTTCTTGGAAACATTGAAACAGGAAATCCCCAAGATCAGTTGTTTGAAGGTGTGTTATAAATTAAATGACATGTATATGTATGTATGTATATATGTATATGACAATTAGAGATACAGCAATTATGTGTCACCAGATATAAATTAGAAATATTAGAAAGATGAATCGCATATACCTTACGATGACTCAGATATCCATATGAAAGATTATAAACAACCCAAAGTTTAAAAAATGTAAAAAATAATAATAATAATAATAATAAAATAACCAAAATAAATGAGGCATTGAAAAAGTAAATAATAAAGAATGAACTAAAGTTATTGAAAAAAAAAAAAAACTTAAGTCTGCCAGACTTAACTTCTTTTAGATTCGTCAGACCCAGCTCGTTCGCTACTAAAAAAAAAAAAGGGCAGATTACTTGGTTGCCACTACTTTTTTTTTTAAATAACAATATTCACATTATTTAATGACAGATTAAATAAAACGAAAACAAGACGAATTACATATTTAAAAAATGTGGTGGCAATGAAGCAATCTGAATAAAAAAAAAACCTCCAGACATGCAACACTGTATCATAAATATCGTCGCTACCATGTCAAACTATCGAATATGAAAAAATGTATTTTTCAATACTTTTAAAAATGGGCCTATTTTCACCACTAAATTTTAATACAATTCTTCTCCAAGTAAAAATAATAGTAAAATTTCTTTGAAGTACAGGGTTGTCGGTTTGGCCGTCTTTTTTATTCAGAGATGCCGAATTCACACCGGAAATTTTGAGAAAGAAAATTTACGTTAAGCAATCACCAAATGTCTGTCATTAAATAAAGCAAAAAAAGATAATTTGAAATTTCTAGTATGGAATCGAAATTTCTGAATAAAAAAAAAGAAGCCAAACTGGCAACCCTGCTGAAGAATACAATTAAAATTTAGTGGTGACAATCGGCCCACTTTTAAAAGTAATGAAAAATGCATTTTTTCACATTCGATAGTTTGACATGGTAGCGAAGAAACCCCCCAAAATGGATAAATTCAAATAAACAATTAAAACAAAAGGAGCCAAGAAAATAAGAAAAGGGACAACTGAAATACCACGTGTCTTAAAATTGAAATGAGCATACTTGATCTGCATGAGTAGAGGAACTTCCGGTATTATGGAATACTATTTACATTCCGATATTGTTTAAAACCCGTAAACCGAATTCAAATACAAACTTCAACTATCTGCGAATAGTTTTTACAGACAAAGATTATTTTACGAAATTTCATAACATTCCGATATTGTTTAAAACCCGAAAACCGAGTACAATTACAAACTTCAACTATTTGCGAATAGTTTTTACAGACAAAGATTATTTTACGAAATTTCACAACATTCCGATATTTTTTAAAACCTGAAAACAGAATACAATTACAAACTTCAACTAATCTGCAAATAGCTTTTATAGACGAGGATTATTTTACGAATTTTCATTACTTGCAAACAAATAATAATAATAATAAACGTATTTTGAGGGTATTGCCAGATAGTCGGTTTACATGGAGTAGGGGGTTAAATATGAAGAAAACGAATAAAATTTGTCATAACACAGATGTAATGGTACCGAAAGAGCATGATCAAAATATAGTGTCTAGGTAGTCAGCCAGTATACTCCAGTTCACCCTTTAGATTTGCACAAATCTGTCTTTACGCCACCATAATCATAGAGTATTATGAGATATAGGTATTCTATGTAACCCGACACCGCTGTTTTGGGAGAAAATTACCGTGATTTCCGGAGTATAATCCGCGGATCAAACAATCATGTTTCGACCCAGAAATTTTATTTTGTAAAATGTAACTTACTGCCGAACAGTTGCCGAACAGTTGATGTCGGTTAAGGGGCTTCCGAGTTGCGATCAACTTTACGCCCAGTCTTTATGTGAGTAACTTGTCTTGTAAATATTGAGCCGTTGGGAAAAGTTAAATGTAGTAACTACACAAGAAAGAACAATTAAAAATAGAAGAAAAATTAAACAATGGGAATAAAAAAGTAAAGCTATAGAGATTACGGAAAGAGTCTATTAAATAGAAAAAAGTAAAATGGTATAGCTGTAGTTAAAATTAACTACTGAAAAAAGTTGAAAAAGTGTAAAATAGGGTTCGGAACATGTTCAAAAACAGTACATAAATGCCAGGTGGAAAAGGCAGGCAAAGCTAAGCTTTAACAAAAATAGCACTTAAAAAGAACAAACATATTTATTATTTACAAAAATTTTTTTATTAATATTTATATTTTATTATTAATTTGTATAGCATAGGAATAAGATATATAAAAGTAAGAGAGAGAAATTTGCAGAATGGTGAGCACTAATGATCATAGTCAATAATGCAAGAATATTTTGGACGCTTGCGGTGATGTGGTTCGAATGCGTCATAATCCGGCAATTCTGCGATAATATCATTAGGGAGGTCATATAATTTTTCATAAAATTTTTTGGCAAGGTGGTTGATTCTTTTATTTAATGTGGTAGTTTTGAGGTCTCTGCGAACAGTGCTATTACGGAGATAGCGAGAGGCATTTCTGACAGTACGCAGATTTTTGTTATGAAGTTGGCTGAAGTTTTTCATGGAGGATTTGCAGATATAGCCCCAGACCGGACAGGCGTAGGTGATAATTGGTAAAATGCAGGAATTATAAAGGAGAAGTTTGTTATGGATAGCCAGTGTTTTACTATTAAGAAGAGGTTTTAGTGCAATCATAGCTCCAGCGACTTTTCCCCTGATGGTGAGGATATGTTTTTTGAAAGAAAGTCTTTGGTCAAGGGTGACCCCCAGGTACTTTGCTTCATTAGTCCAAGATATAGTGGTATTATTAATGGTTATTCTATTGGGATATGTTAGTTTTCTAGAGAAATAAACAGCAGCAGTTTTGTTTTCATTGATTTTAATGCGCCATAGGTCGCACCAGTCTAAGAAGGCATCAATGTGAGTCTGTAGGTACCTGTAAAGTGTGTATGGGTGATGAGCGTAAGCGTAGATTGTAGTGTCGTCCGCATACAGTGCAAGGTGAGTGTTAAGTGAACGAGGAATGTCGTTAAAGTATATGTTGAATAACAAGGGTCCGATGACGCTCCCTTGGAGAATGCCTGCTAAGATACGGAAAATGCTAGAAAGAATGTTGTTAATGCGGACGCGAAAAATGCGATCGCTAAGGTAAGAGAAAATAAGGTGTATAAGTCTAGCAGGGAATTTAAGCCTAATTAGTTTGTATATAAGGCCCACATGCCAGACTTTGTCAAATGCCTTAGCGATGTCAAGAAAAATGGCAGCAGCAGGAATCTTCGAGTTTAGCTTTTCGCTGAGAAATTCGACTACTCGAAGTAGTTGGTGTGTTGTTGAATGTTTTGGGCGAAAGCCAAATTGTTCAGGCATAAGAGTGTTGTTAAGTTGAATGTGGTTCTGGAGTTGCGACCAAATGACGCGTTCGACAACTTTGCTGAGTGAAGGAAGAAGGGAGATAGGTCTATAGTTTACTGGGTCAGAAAGGTTAGCACCAGGTTTGGGGATAGGAGAGATTATAGAAATTTTCCAAGGTTTCGGAAAATAGTTAAATTTGAAAATGGAGTTAGTAAGTTTCGTAATGTAGATGATATAGTTAGGAGGTAGGTTTTTAAGAGCCGTATTAGGAATTTTGTCGTACCCAGGGGCTTTACGTTTTTTGAGTTTAGAAATAATTTTGTGGATAATAATTGGTTGAATTTCAGTGGTGGGTTCATCAGGGGGTTGTGCCAGGAATCTGTGAACAGTATCGCTGACGTGGGTGATATGATTTTCGTTAGCGAGGGTGGAATTTGGAGAGAATTGGTTAGAGTAAGCTCTGGCCAGGAATTCGGCTTTATCCTCGTCAGTGTAAGCAGTGCTGTTATTGGTCGAAAGGGGGGGGATGGGGGTATGGTTGTTATTGATTTTACGTTTAAGAAGCCAGAGAGAATTATCCTCGCTAGCAATATTATTGAGAAAATGTGACCAACTTTTTTGTTTTTCTTTGAAGATGCTATTTTTGATACTATTATTAAGTCTATTGATGAGGGGTTTAAGAGTGGGGTCTCTAGAGTTTTGAAAAAGACGCCGAAGACGATTGCGTTGTTTACAGAGGTTATAAATATAAGGAGGAGGAGTGAATGAGTTGTTGTTTTTGAAGTATTTGATGGTGGAGTGGTTTAGAGCTTTAGTTATGTGAGAATTAAAGTTGTCAACAGCAATATCAATATCAGCAGTATTATTGATTTCTGGAAGATTTAAGTTATTGTTATTGAGAAAATTGGTAAATTTTGTCCAGTCAATGGCCATGGAAGGAGGTGGGGAGAGAGGATTTATGAGATCAATTTTGAAAGAGACAGGAAGATGGTCAGAGCTAAATTCGTTAAGTACAGTAGTAGTAATAGGATAGGGAAGGTTTTTAGTGATAGCAAAGTCAATTATGGAGTTATGGGTATTAGTCCTAGTACTTATATGTGTTGGTGTGGTTGGAGCATGAAGGCTAAGATTAAGGTGTTGAATGAGATTATGCAGTGAGGTACCTCTTTGGGAGTTACCATGGCAGTTCCAACGTCTGCTTTTGGCGTTAAAGTCTCCCGCAAAGAAGCAATGTGTATGTTGTGAAATAAGGTTAGTGAGGTCGTTAACTGGGAAAGTACCAGAAGGATGTATATAAATGGAAGCTAAGTTAATATTAATATGTGGAAGTTGTAAGACAATACTGGTGAAATCAATTTTAGGAATAGTGGAATTTTGAGTAATATAGTGTGGTAAGTGGTTTTTAATGTATATGGCAGTGCCGCCCCATCTGGGGTCAGCGGTGCGTGGTGTGTAGTGAAGCCTATACCCAGGGATGTTAATACTGAAGGTAGGGTTACGGGTTTCTTGAAGAAAAATAATGTCAATATGTGGATGATCGAGGATAAAAATTTTGAATTCATTAAATTTAAATTGGATAGAATTGCAATTCCAGGTTAGTATGATAAGAGAAGAGAGGTTAGTGGAATTATTCATAGTTGGGTTTGTTAAATTCCGAGGCAAGACTGTCGAATTCGTTCATTATAATGAACATTTTCTCAAAAGGATTAGTACAGTTTTTAGTCTTTTTAGAGATGTTCTTAAAGCATTGTATAAATTTGTTAAATTTGAGAATTTCTTTCATTTCCTGAAAGGTTTTGAAAATTTCAGAAAATTCTGAGGTAAAGCTAGTGTTTGGAACACTGTTAGTAGGTGTAGAATGAGTGTTAGAAGACGGGTTCTGTAGGTCAGTAGGATTAGTGGAAGAGGTTTGGGGTGTAGTGTCCGGATCCGAGCTAGTGTTAACTGCAGGAGCAGTACTGGTGTTGTTAGTGGTAGGAGAATTTGCAGTCTTTTTAGTGTAATTAAAGCTGGCAAGAATGTCAGTCATAATCTTAACTTCATTTTTTGGGTTAGGTTCCTTACGGTTGGGCCTAGTTGATTGATTTTTTCAGGCAATTTGAGGGGTTTTAGGACAGCCTCTATACGTAGCGGGGTGTGGGCCAGCGCAGTTAGCACATGTTGGGGTTATTTTTCCAATTTTGGAGCATTCAGGGCTGAGATGCGGACCAGCGCATTTAACACATTTTGGGGAAAAGTTACAGATTTCGGACGCGTGTCCAAAACCCTGACAGCGATGGCACTGTTTAACAATGTTTGAGCCTTTAAAACGCTCAACAGTGACGCTTAGGTTACATATTTCATTTATTTTGTATATATCGTCGAAGTTGTCTCTGGGGAGAAGATTAATAAGATATATGGGCATGGGATTGCCAGTTTTTCTATTTTTTAACATTGCTGCTCTGTTTGCAGTGAAGTTATGTTTTTTAAGTGCTTCGATAATTATATTAGGGTCAGTGTATGGAGGAATGCCTCTAATACATACCTTACGGGGGCGTTTTTCAGCAGGGCTGAGAGTAGTATACGCGATACTATTAGTATCAAGATAATTTTGAGTTTTTCTGAAGTCGTTGTCATTTTTGCAGTGAACTTTTAAAAGTTCACCGTCCAATTTAATTAGGGGTTTAACTTCATTTATTTCATTTATTTTGGCAGCAAGGTCATGCCAGTGGCCTTTAATTTCAATAAAAAAAGGATGAATTTTGTTTTTGGTTGAATTTTGATTTTGAGTATTGCCGGATTGGTCGCATTCGGAGGGAATGTCCTGATCCATGGAGGTAGTAGCAAAGTTATCCTCACTTAAAGCTTGAAACTTGTTTTTGAGTGGGATATTAGCAGCCGTGGGAGTTTTGCGTTTACGGTTGCTGACTGAGGTAAAGCCATCATCAGTGCTCAGGTAAGAGCAAGGTAAGAATCTAGGATCGTTAATTACTTTTAAATCATTTAAAATAACTGTTAAGTCTAGGTTATTATTATTTCCAACATAGTGTTGGAAAAATTTAAGTTTTATCAACTTTACGGGGTCAAACGGCTCAATAAACAAGAAAGAAATTGAATCTAGAAGATTACTCACATGCTGCTGTTTGTCAGAGTTGGTTTTAAAGTCTTCAGTCAATAAAATGTTCTTGACGTATCCGTCAACGTATACTAAAAAATCCGTCACAATTTTGTGTTGATTTTCATCTGTTATTGTTGGGAACTCAGTCCATGCTCGAGAGAGGTCGATGTAATCATTGCCACTAAGCAGTCTTAAGCAGTTATTGTTGAAATCGAAGCCCATGTTTTTAGTCTTTAAAACATAAGCAAAACCAAACTGTTTGGCGGAAGAACACTGTAGATGTCCAATGCGATAAATACGGTAAAAAAGTAGTCACAAGCACAGAGATAATGGACACAGAAAATCTCCGGGCGGGAAAGTCTGGCCGGAAGCGAGAAGAAAGCAGCTGGTGAAATCACGTCTGAACAACACCTGCTCCACGAACGAACTCCAAATTTGTGAGTGTAACGCAGTGACTGTGACACTCAATCACAGCAATGGAGAAACAGCAAGAGGGCGGGAATAACACGCCCCCTTTCCAAGCTCGGCCCGGGAAACACACAGCAAGAAGGCGGGAATAACACGCCCACTTTCCAAGTTCACCCGAACACGCAGCAGTCGAAATATGCAGACTTGACGCTCAGAGCAACATCGTAGTCAACCACCGGAAGCATCCAGCACTTACATGATGAGAGGGCGATTCAGCTGTGAAGTCCTTCTTGTAACTTACTAGATCGCTGTAAATATTTGACTTCAATTATTGAATAAAATTTCTGGGTTGAAACAGAATTGTTTGATCCGCGGATTATACGCCGGAAATTACGGTACTCTATTTTTATTGGTGTGAATCGCAAGCTAAAAAAAACGAGAATTACACAAAGATGTCAAGCTCCCACTAACCCCTTGGGGACGAGCGACACGTATACGTGTCGCATAAGATGCTCAGAACCCTCGATTATTCCCACCAGTTACTTTTTATTGTAAGCTTTGCCTCATTAAATCAAAGCATTTCTGCAATTCAATTAGGCGAAAAATTCTGTTTTGGAAAAAACGGTGGTAAAAGATTAAAAATTCTGTAAAGGACGCTCGTCGCGAAGGGGCTAATCTTCCGTAATATGTGGATTAATTTGACTCAGTTTAAAAACGTTACGAACCAGAAAATTTATTTGACGAATCTTTATTTATCTAATTTTAGATTTTTACGTGGAATATATTTACTTCATTTCTTAAAACGATTTCTGGTGCGAAACGTATTAAACCTGGTTCAAATTAACCCACATATTACTGAAGATTAATGAGAGCTTGACACCTCTGGTATTACATCATAAATTGTTAGTATTTTGGTGTACATTATGCTTAATATCAATGTAAAAATATTGCTTCTAATAATGAATAAAAAATCTTAAAAAATTATATCTTGAAATTTTAAATTAATTAATTAATTAATTAATAATTTTAAATTAATTTAATTTTAAATTTTAATTTAAATTACATCATAAATTGTTAAATTTTGGTGTACATTATGCTTAATATCAATGTAAAAATATTGCTTCTAATAATGAATAACAAATCTTAAAAAATTATATCTTGAAATTTTCCAAAGACGAAAAACAAATATTTATTCACACATCGCGCCCTGACGCTGACCAACGAACGTTCTGGAGGGCATTCTGGAAACGTTCTTGAGTAGTTTATGATATTGCCGCTTGGTGGCAGCATATTGGCATCCCTTGGTATTCCATATTACCCGACTATTCCATAATACCCGAAGTTCCTCTACATATATGCACTTAAACTTCAATTATCCGAACTCCCCTCATCTGGATCGCCAAATATTCGCACAATAATAATAATAATAATAATAATTGCATCAATAAGGTTAATTGGGGAATTAGTTCAGCCATATTCGTCCGGGATTGCTCAGTTGGTAGAGCATTGGCAGCTTCAGCCAAGGGATCCCGAGTTCGAATCCTGGTCCGTACTTTTTCGCCCAGTTGGGAAGATGACATCTCATATGATGTCTTTGCCAATTTGAATAGTTGTGTCAAAACTAATCTAGTAAAATGCATTAGTTCGGATATTTGAAGTTTCGCTATATATTAGTACAATTAAATAATTAATTAATTCTAGAAAATTATTTTAGCATTTTAAAGGATATTAAACTTTACACTTGCATTCTGTTCTCTTAGATTTGCAACAGAGTTCAGATGACACAGATGGGAATTCAACATTTAAACAGCTTTTACTTTTAACTGAGGAAACTTCTTCAGATGATAGTTCCACCGATAAAGGTAATTATTTTTTTTCAATTTGAGTTTGATATATGCTTATCTTACCAGGAAACCACGCCATTAGTGTAATAATGACAAAAAAAACTAAATAAGCAGCAATGGAAAGAGCATTATAAAACGTGTTTTTTTTTTTTTTTTGACGCATTAGTCATTTGCCCTCGTCTCCCCGTTATCGAGATATAAAGTCTTAAAATTTGCTAATTTCTTAATTTAAGGATGGAAGGAGGGTCGATAGGATCGAAAGAAGAGTGGTTAACGTTTTCAACGTAACAACATCATCAAACTCTAGTCACTTGTCCATTTCCAATGTAGTACGCCGCAATACTCAGAAATGATTCTCTATGCTTGTTACAAGTCTAGGTTAGTGCAAACTCGGCCACTTGCATTTGAAACACCCTTGCAATTTTATTTGTAGCAGGAAGTTGATCATTGCAATCATTGCACCAGATTTAAGTTCCTGAAATTCTCTTGGTACCACGATTTTCTACGCTTCAATCATTTTTTGGATCAGTGCATATTTGTCAATAGCATTTTTTTAAGGGCTTCTTTCATTTTTATATTACTATATCTAAATATGTTTTGTATTTCATATTAATTTGATTATTAAAATTTCTGAATCATAACCACATCTTTTCCCTTAATTAAATAAATAAATTAGCAAACTTTATGACTTTATATCTCGATAACGAGGAGACGAGGACAAATGATTTATGTGTCAAAAAACACGTTTCATAATTCTCTTTCGATTGCTGCTTACTTAAATTTTTTTCATTATTACACTATGGCGTAGTTTCCTGGTTAGAGGTATAAGGAGTAATAAAACATTAAAACAAAATTGTACTTCAATTTAATTTACTCATATTTAAAGAAAAAATAAATTTTCAAACCAAAGACTTTGAAGTCCAGTTTCCATATTTTTGAGTTGTCATTTCTTCTTTATACGGCTTATTACGTTGTTTCTCAATTAAACCTGTAAAAGAAACAAAAATTTGTAAAACATTAATAATAATAATAATAATAAAAATATCATAATCCATGAAATTTGATCGTATTTCTTGTTATAAGTTGAAAAAATAATAATATTTGTTTGCTTGTTTTTCAGATATAGCTTGTAGAGAATTTAATTTCCTTTTTTTTTTTTTTTTTTTTTAAGAAAATTAAGAAACATGAAAATTTGTCAACTTGTTCAAAAGTTATCGGGGCAAAACCGCTGAAAAACAGTTTTTCGAGATAATTGAGTTTAAAGTTTTGAATGTAACAGGTGTCCGCGGTCTGCGCATCTCAACGTTTACGGCTCGTACGGCCGATATTTTAGGAATTAACCTATCGGACCTACTGTACGGCATTCTTAAAAGTTCAAACATTATATATATACAGAGCTTTACAAATTTGATAAAATCTGTTAGCCAGCAGAAATTTCTAGTCGCCAGTAAATGATATTTACCTCTCCAACTTTCTCCCTCGTCATTGATTTTCAAAAAGCACCTAAGTTTTTATGAATTAATTGAAAAAAAAAATAATAGCAAGCATATAGTTTAGAATTATTAGTTTACATAGTTTAGAAAGATACTAATATAAACTAAGTTTTCTAATGAAACTTATCAAAATTATATATCTTAAAAAATAAAAAATAAATAAATAAAAATAAAAATTGTAATGGTTGAAATAGCCGGCATGTTCGAAAAATGCTGGTTGCCGAATGCTTCAAATGTCCGGATAGTTGAATGCTACAAAATCTACATCTGCTGAGGAGGGCATAGATGATATAGCGAAGCAGGATAACAAGTTTTTGCCTATTTTTCTGTCGAAGTCTCAATTAATTTTGATTTTATTATTTTAAAATTTATTTACATTTGACGAACTTATTTTTGCCAAATTAAAAATAAATCTAAAAATATTTTTTGTTTGAATATAGTTTTTAAGTTTATCGTTTAAACTCAGGGGAGGGGGAGAACGAGAAAAATAGCATCTTGCTCATTTCAAGAAAGTATAGGTCAATGTTTGTACAAAAAGAAAAAACAACAACAACAAAAACCGCCAGATTAAATAACTTGGCCGACAGATAAAATCTTTAGTCGCCAGTGGCAACTTGGCGACCGTGTTTGTCAAGCCCTGTATATATATATAATAAATACATTCTTTCGTCATTACAAAACTTTCTGGGACCCTTAAGACGGTTCTCAAATCCAAACTGACTATGTTATTACATATTTTACAGTTCATTTTTGTTCGGAGACGCATGAAATTGGCAGGTGTTCTTATTTCGGAAACTATTAAATCGAAACACGTTTTCTATTTCTTTTTCTTTTTTTGGTAAAGACAGAAGATTTTTTAGAAAGTACTGTCAAAGTTGACGTTTTGTACCGAATTCGCGCTGCACCGAAGCAAGCAAAGGGAAAAATGCGTTGTCACCTGACACGAATCGCTTATACCTCGATAAGTAATTTATTTATCAAAAAATGGAAAACTCATTTCAATTACAAATCGCTTCAACAGTCAGACCTGCCAATTTTAAGCCTTTGCGTTTAAAAATGAGTCTGAAATTGTTTCAGAAAGTTTCGCGTTGTTGAGCAAGTCATTTGAGAGCCATTTTAAGAGGCTAGAAAGGTAATATTTATTTTTTACTTGTTGTTATTTATTATTATTTTTATTTCCATGCGAGTTTATGCATCGTAAAAAAAGGCTTGATTTTTCAGGAAAAGAGATTGTTAACACGTTGAGCGCCACACGTATTTTTAACTTTTAAGGAAATCACCGTCAGGCCGCACGTGCTGCTTAGAAGCCAGGGCTGCCACTGACGACTATTTTTAATTCTATCTCGCACCACTTTCTCAAAACAAAATTTTTTCACATACGCTTTGACAACATGTGCAAGATAAATATACTACAATTTTTTTTTTTTTAAATAGTGGTGCGAGTAGAATATAAAAATAGTCGCCAGTGGCAGCCCTGTACATGCGAAGGACAACATAAAATCCATAAAAAAAAAATTATAAGAAAAATATAAATGCATTAATTATTCAATCCTGTAATAAATAAAAATTAAGTAAATTTTAAATAAATTTTCAGTAATTACTTAAAACAATGTAATTTTTTAGTTTTATATCATATTTCACACTGTCAATCATCGGTTACGCGGCCTAAACGGAAAGTTCAGTGTCAGTCACCGATGACTGGCGTGGCACTCAACGTGTTAATAATTAAAATATAATTGAAGCTTAAAAAATATGAAAAATATTTAAATGGAATCTTTTAGAATTTTCGGACTGCTAGATTTTATTTATTTATTTATTTTTTATTTATATTTATTTATTTATATTTATTTATTTATTTATTTATTTATTTATTTATTTATTTTTGTAAAGTATTACTACAAAATTTCTTCACAAAACAAAAGAAAGTAAATATATGGTCTGTTTCTCAGTATGCAATGCAAAAATCTGTTAGTTTTACACAGAAAGATTTCAACCGAAGAAATCAACCGTTTTGTTGTTGTTGTTGTTGTTGTTGTTGTTAGTTTTTTGTTGTTGTTGTTTTATTTTGGCAGGTATCTGATTCTAATAACTTTTTTTTTTTTTTCGTGTGTGTGTATTTTAGTTGAAGAAAGAGGAGGAAGACATGCAGAAAAAGAGAGTAGCCAACAAAAAGAAGTCACTGCCAACCAAACCTCACATGCATTCAATTCAAATATTGATGCTAGTAGTTCAATTTCCCAAACATCGACATTAAGTACACATGCAAAGCGAAAAAGACGCCGTGCATGTAACCCGGAAAACTGGAAAAGAAATATTAATAAAGTCCGACGCTTAAAAGGAGAGGAATACGTTACCGACAAAGGTAAAATCATCCCTTCCCAACCAATGAAACCACCACCCTGCAGTGGACGACTAAAACACAAATGTTGTGAACAGATCCCTGAAGATGTTCGAAAAAATATTTATAATCAGTTTCGTTCGTTTGAATCTTTACAGGCTCAACGAGAATTTCTCGTTCGACATATAACTCAAGGATCACCAAAAAGAAAAGTAGTTAGTGGAGATTCGAGAAAAAAATACATAAAGCAATACACTTTAAGTGATGGAAGTGTTAGTCATAGTGTTTGCAGAGAATTTTTTTTAGCAACACTTGGTATTAGTGAGGGTTTAATAAAAGGGGCTTTCAAAAAATTATCTTCTTCTGGTGAAGTATTGCCAGATCAAAGAGGAAAGAGTAAAAAAACATGAAATCAAAATGTGGATGCTATCGAAGGGAATTTCTTGTTCGACATTAAATCAAGGAAAACCCCCCCAAAAAGTAGTTAGTGAAGATTCGAGAAAAAAATACATAAAGAAATATACTTTAAGTGATAGAAGTATTAGTCATAGTGTTTGCAGAGAATTTTTTTAGCAACACTTGGTATTAGTAAGGGTTTAATAAAAAGGGCTTTCAAAAAGTTATCTTCTACCGATGAAGTGTTGCCAGATCAAAGAGGAAATAATAAAAGAACATGAAATCTAAATATTGCATCTCTCAAAGGGAATTTCTCGTTCAACATTAAAACAAGGCATCAAGGAACACCCCCCCCCCCCCCAAAAAAAAATAAATAAATAAATAAATAAATAAATAAATAAATAAATAAAAATAAAATAAAAATAAGTAGTTAGTGAAGATTCCAGAAAAAAAATACATAAAGCAATACACTTTAAGTGATGGAAGTATTAGTCATAGTGTTCGCAGGGAATTTTTTTTAACAACACTTGGTATTAGTAAGGGTTTAATAAAAGGGGTTTTCAAACAGTTATCTTCTACTGATGAAGTGTTGCCAGATCAAAGAGGAAAGAATAAAAAAACTTGTAATTAAAATCTTGATGCTGTAGTAACTTTACAAGCGCAAAGGGAATTTTTCGTTCGACATATTAATAAGGGTCACCCCAAAGAAAAGTAGCTAGAAGATATTCGAGAAAAAAATACATAAAGCAATACACTTTAGTGATGGAAATATTAGTCAAAGTGTTTGCAGGAAATATTTTTTAGAAACACTTGATATTAAAGAAGGTTTAATAAAAGGGACTTTAAAAATATATCTTCTACCGATGAAGTATTGCCAGATAAAAGAAGGGAGAATAAAAAAAAAATATGAAGAAAATCTTGATTCTATAATAACTTTAAAAGTTCAATGGGAACTTCTCGTTCCACGTATAGCTCAAGGAACGCCCAAACGAAAAGTAGTTAGTGGAGATTCGAGAAAAAAGTACGTAAAGCAATACACTTTAAGTGATGGAAGTATTAGTCATAGTGTTTGTAGGAGTTTTTTTTTAGCAACACTTGGTACTACTAAGGGTTTAATAACAGATGCTTTCAAAAAATTATCTTCTACCGATGAAGTGTTGCCAGATCAAAGAGGAAAGAATAAAAAAATATGAAATGAAAATCTTAATGCTATAGTAAAAGTACACATCCATTCTTTAATGGTAGTTGAATCTTACTGTTGTAGAAAATTTTACAAATTATAATAGTTAGTTGTCTACTTTAACATTTAAATCATTTACCAGATGTTTTAGGATAAATATCGAGCCATTCTCGCTAAATTATCATAAACAACATTTATTTGATAAAATGAATTTTTTTTATATTGGAAATGCTGCTAAAGTTAATAAATATACGGGAAGGTGGTTTAAAATGATCCCCTTAAGGGCTTGTAACACTTTATTTAACACTTGTGTAAAATAACATAATTGTTTAAATAAAACTTTGGCCCTTATTTGTATGGTTTACACTATAACGTGTATTACAAACACATTTTAATAATATTTTAAACCCAAATTGAGTAATGAAAAAAAAATAGATTTTTTAAAAAGTGTTCAATTTGATCATTTTACCCTCACCCAAGGGCAAAATGATCCTTCATTTAGAAATAATTCTAAACTGTTTTTTATCAGCAAAATAAAGGATATAAAAGTAATTATGACAATGCATAGGTGTAATTTACATCTAAAAACGTACTCCATTAAGTAAACCAAATCACATTTCAGTACATGAAAGGCTGTCTATATAAATAAATATGAAAGTTAGTGCTTACCTTATAACAGATGTTATAAAACCTAATTTTTTAAAGAATTCTATTCAGTCGCGTAATACTGCGATAGTTAGAATACTGCCATTGCTCCTTCTTCACTAATCACAACTAGTTTATGTGTTACCCTGTAGATAGCGCGACTTGTTTGGAAGAAAACATATGTGGATCATTTTGCCCGTTAGGATCATTTTAGGCCACCTTCCCCTATTGCAGGTTTTGAAACAGTTCTTTAAGTGCCTAGAAAATTATTAAGGAAACACAATCGAAACTGGTTAATTCAGATTAATAGTAAGTAAGATATTAAACGTTATCGTCTGCAAAATTAACATTTTCTCGCACACTGGAATTTGGGGAAGAGGGCTAGATCTAATATGTTAGGGAAATAAAAATGTTGTGAATTTTATAGACGCGCATTCAAGTCCTACAAAGTACCTTTTATCAAGCTAGAAAATAAATATATATGCGTGGAAAGTATGCCAAATGTTGACACCATATTAAAACATGAGGGAAGAATTAAAGAAGAACATCAAACTCAGCTCAAAAAGAAAGAATCATGAAAAAGGAGTTAGTGAAGTTTCAAGTAAAAGGTATTTAGACAAAATACATTAAGTGATGGAAATATTAGTCGTAGTGTTTGCAAGGAATTTTTTAAGCAAAAACTTGGAATTAGTGTGGGTTTAATAAAGGAGAAGGGGACAAAAATTATCTTCTTCTGATGAAGTATCTCCAGATCAAAGAACAGAAAATCAAATTAAAATTATAATGCTCTACTGAAATTTATTTTTCCTTGCACGCTCAACGCCCATGCAAAAAAAAAAAATTAGTAAATTTAAATGGTTAGATAGCTAGTTAAATAATAAAATCATATAGAGAGAGGATGGTGAGGGGGGGGGAATTATCTTCTTCCGGTGAAGTATCTCCAGATCAAAGAACAAAAAACAAATTAAAATTATAACACTCTAGTGCAAAAAAATATTATAATCCTAGACTTTATAATCCTAAATATTAGATAGATAGTTGAATATATATCAAATGTGTCAGGCAATGTATAAGAATATTTTCAAATAATTATCTTCTTTCAGTGCGGATGAAGGGAAAAGGTTGAAGAAGGAAGAGCAAATCATTATTATTAAATGAAATTAATGACACTATAGTGGCTACAGTTAGATACAGGTTCAGTTTTCAAAGGATTTATTGTATTAAGTTATATTCGATGCAGATTAACGAATAACGTGGTACAAAAGGAAATTTAAAATAATTTGTGGATCATGAAAAATTGGCACTTTTGACGTCCCGTGCAGTGGTTTTGCGGGACGGGTCTTGGAAACCCTGAAAATCGGAACATCTGGCAACACTATCCCCATCCTAACCCGACCCGCAATGAAAATAATTTCCCTCACCCCGAGTTCGAGTAAAATCGGATTATTCGAACCTGATGCGACACTCTAATACAAATTCCGAAGAACAATTGGTTCATTTTTCTATGTATAAAACCACTGAGCTGCATAAACTTGCATTGCATAAAACACATTACAATTTTTGTAATGCGAATGTGCTATGTTTTACATTTTTCTGTAGTGTTTTTTTTTTCACATTGATGGGTCATACCTTATAATATATCTGCTGTAAATTTTTCTCCTGTTTGAGTGCCCCTTCATTAACTATGTAAATGTTTTACATTTTTTTGTAGTGCTTTTTTTTCACATCGATGGGTCATACCTCATAATGTATATGCTGTAAAATGTCACATGTTTGAGTGCCAGTTCATTAACTATGTAATTTATTCAAGGACTGCTTAAGTGTATAAAAACATTACAATATTTGTGATAGCATGTTCTTTTTCTAATGCAGATAAATTAAATCTTTCGAAATATTTAGCATCTTATTTTTTTATTTAATATTTATGGTATTTGTTTACAAATAATTTTGAAATATTTTGTTTTTTATACAAGTATTACCCGACCCGATGCAACACACTAATACAAACTCCGAAGAACAAGTGGTTCATTTTTCTATGTATAAAACCACTGAGCTGTATAAATTTGCATTGCATAAGACACATTACAATTTTTGTAACGCGAATGTGTTATGTTTTACATTTTTCACATCTGCAATAAACAGAAAATTACATACTTCTCATAAATATTGAAAATTTTTTAATACAAGATTGTAAAGCATACAAACTTATCTTTGTAAAAAATATATTTGTGAACGTCTCTTGCCTTTTTAATTTTACAAATTTTACGAAGTTCATCTAAGCAATAACGATGCGAAACTGCTCAGATGATAAATAAAACTTTTGCATGAAAAATTCGCCGTCTGTTGAGAATTCTATGAAAAATTTATATTAAGTGCTGTGTTGGGAGATAGCAGCAACAAATAAAATCGTCTTTTAACCCTTTGAGGGGCACCGATATATAATATATACCACTTTTTAATGTATAACTTTGCCACCAGTATTATTAAATAAAAAATATTTATTATTCTTTTTTTCAGATTGAGAAGGTAAAAATTCATTATTTAAATTTACTGATTTAAAAACATCGCAAAATGTAGGATTTTTAGACCACGTGCTTGCCCTCCAAGGGGTTAAAGCCCACTGTATATAAGTAACATTGAGTTTGGGGTATATTGCAGATATGCAACGCGCTGATACAAAGGGTTAAAACTAAGTTATAAAAATATTAAAATGTTGTGTTGTCATCGAAAACACATCTGTGAAATGTAATTTTTATAATTCTAGCTACACTTCAAATTCCTAGCAAACACTGGGGACAAACACTTTTGGAACACTTTAATTTAAAAAAAATGTTCCAGTCACCTTAATATATAGTGAATGTGTTCCCATAATGTGTTCCAAATATTCTCCGCTATAAAGAAAGTGTTCTGCTCAGGATAATTGTTAAATCTAAACTTGGGAACACATTTCAGAACGGATTGGGAATACATTTGGGTACACTTGTGAAATTATCGCTTTCAAAAAGTGTCCTAGAAAGTGTGCTGAACAAAATAAGTGTTCTCAGAAGTATTCTAAAAACTTTTCCAAAAAGTGCGCTTCAAAGTGTACTAAAAAGGGTGAAGAAATAAGTGTTCTGAAAAGTTTCTAAAGATTTGTAGTGTACCAGGTATGTTGTAGATATGCAACGCGGTGATACAAAGGCTTAAAATTAAGTTCTAAAAATATTAAAATGTTGTGTTGTCATCGAAAACACATCTGTGAACGTAATTTTTATAATTCTAGCATACCAGGTATGTTGCAGATACACAACGCGGTGATACAAAAGGTTAAAATTAACCCTTAATTGCATAGTGATGTAAATTTCCATCACTGTTTATTTAACTTTTAATAAATAAATCAACTTCTTCGCCACCACTATATTTATATAGAAATATTAATCCATTAAATTTCTCGTGAACTATGTTGCTGAAAAAATTAAATATCTATCTTAAAATTTCTGGTGTCTAATATTTAATATATGTATAAAAAAAAAAACACAATTGTAAAAGAAAAACTCATGCAAAGAAGGGTTAAGTTATAAAAATATTAAAATATTCTGTTGTCCTTGAAAACACATCTGTGAACGTAATTTTTATAATTGTAGCATACCAGGAAGTGTGTTAAAAATCGATTAGAAAATTGCATCTTTACATACAAAACACATGTTGAGTTAAATAAAAGAGAGTAATCAATGTATCTTTCTCTGGAGATCATCATTTAATGTTTCCATTCTTTCCTTAGCATCGACTAACATTCTTCATAATCACCCAAAATCATTCTTCTACACACGTAGCAAAGTCTCTTAATAAGTGGTCTCGTGTATTTTAATTCTATTGAATACGTCATATATGAAATATGAGCTGACAAATTAAGATTGTCATTGCTCTATCGATTTATATCAGCACAACAACAATTCATCTTTTTATTTGCATTCGATGCCTTTATCTTATTCAATCTCGGCCATTGGGATTTTTTTTCACGTGCACACTTGTGTTGTAAAACATATAAAGTGCTGTAATACCTCCTATAATTCTCACCTTATTATATTCCCCACTTTGTTTGTGTCTTGTGCTTGTTACTTTATCGTTCATTGTTATAAGGGTGATTATAACTATGTGAATCAATATTACTTAAATGATCATATAAGAAATCCTGCTGTCGAACAATATAGACGTATTTCGATTGCAAATCTTTGAATACTCACTTTGAATACTCATTGGGGAACAAAAATTCTGTCTATAACTGTCTGTTAATACAGAAATAAAAATTCCATTTTGGACGGAAAGTTGTGCTAATTTTTACAATTACTGCGTACTACTAGTAGTAAGAATAGTGTTACTAGCTGGCTACTGCTATTACTACTAAAAATACAGAATTCTATTGAATACGTCATATATGAAATATGAGCTGGCAAATTAGGATTGTCATTGGCATATTGATTTACATCAGCACAACTACAATTCATCTTTTATTTGCATTCGATGGCTTTATCTTATTCAATCTCGGCTATTGGGATTTTATTTCACGTGCACACTTGTGTTGTAAAACATATAAAGTGCTGTAATAACTTCTAGAATTCTCACCTAATTATATTCCCCACTTTGTTTGTGTCTTGTGCTTGTTACTTTATATCGTTCATTGTTATAAGGGTGATTATAACTATGTGAATCAATATTACTTAAATGTAGGCATGATCATGTAAGAAATCCCACTGGCGAACAATATAGACATTTTTCGATTGCAAATCTTTGAATACTCACTTTGAATACTCATTGGGGAACAAAAATTCTGTCTATATAACTGTCTGTTAATACAGAAAGAAAAATTAGATGATGGACAGAAAGTTGCGCTAATTTTTACAATTACTGCGTACTACTAAGTAAGAATAGTGTTACTAACTAGCTACTGGTATTACTACTAAAAATACAGTGG
Organism: Maratus michaelseni; assembly: GCA_963931845.1. NCBI lineage: Eukaryota > Metazoa > Arthropoda > Arachnida > Araneae > Salticidae > Maratus > Maratus michaelseni. The sequence goes on along the minus strand of OZ007597.1, from coordinate 150,137,196 downwards.
TACTTCATTTTATGAATGCCTCTGCTAACTAACTTTGTGTCTCGTGCTTGTTACTTTATCGTTCATTGGTATAAGGGTGATTATAACTATGTGAATCGATATTACTTAAATGTAGGCATGATTATGTAAGAAATCCTACTGTCGAACAAAATAGACATTTTTCGATTGCAAATCTTTGAATACTCACTGTCAATACTCATTGGGGAACAAAAATTCTGTCTATAACTGTCCGTTGATATAGAAAGAAAAATTCAATTTTGGACGAAAAGTTGCGTTAATATTTACAATTACTGCGTACTACTAGTAGTAAGAATAGTGTTATTAACTAGCTGCTGCTATTACTACTAAAAAAACAGTGTTACTTCGGCTTACGAATGCCTCTGCTAACTAACTTTGTTTGTGTCTTGTACTTGTTACTTTATCGTTCATTGTGATAAGGGTGATTATAACTATGTGAATCAATATTACTTAAATGTAGGCATGATCATGTAAGAAATCCCACTGTCGAACAATATAGACATTTTTCGATTGCAAATATTTGAATACTGACTTGGAATACTCATTGGGGAACAAAAATTCTGTCTATAACTGTCCGTTAATATTGAAAGAAAAATTCGTTTTTGGACGGAAAGTTGCGCTAATTTTTACAATTACTGCGTACTACTAGTAGTAAGAATAGTGTTACTAACTAGCTACTGCTTTACTACAAAAAAAAAATAGTGTACTTCGGTTTACGAATGCCTCTGCTAACTAATTATTCGGGTAACGAAGATTTTTTTATCTGCTATTCTGACTTGGCTAACGAATATGGATTGGATGTTTTGTTGTATGTGCACGTTAACATAACGCAGACACATTATATTTTAATAGGTTAGGAAATCACTTTTCAGTTTACGAATATTTCAGCTAACGAAAGTGATTCCGGAACGAATTATTTTCGTTAGCCGATATATGATTGTAATAATAATAATGAAAAAAATATGATATATAATTTTTGGACGATAAAAATTTGAGAACACAACTCTAATCATTTTGCATTATACGTATAACATTCTTTATAATCACCCAAAAAAGCGAAATCTTTTAACAAGTGGTCTCGTATATTTTAATTCTTTTGAATACGTCATATATCAAATATGAGCTGGCAAATTACGATTGTCATTGGCATATTGATTTCCATCAGCACAACTACAATTCATCTTTTATTTGTATTCGATGCCTTTATCTTATTCAATCTTGACTATTGGGATTTTATTTTCCGCGCACACTTGTGTTGTAAAACATTTAAAATGCTGTAATGCCTTCCATAATACTCACCTAATTATATTCTCACCTTGTTTATGTCTTGTTCTTGTTACTTTATCGTCCATTGTTATAAGAGTGATTATAACTATATGAATCAACATTTCTCAAATGTAGGAATGAAGAAATCCTACAGTCGAACAATGTAGCCATTTTTCGATTGCAAATTTTGAATACTCACTTTTAATATTCATTGGGGAACAAAATACGAGTACTGTCTATAATTGTCCGTTATTTTAGAAAGAAAAATTTGAGTTTGGAGGAAAGTTGCGCTAATTTTTACAGTTACTGCGTAGAAGTAGTAGTTTAGTAAGAATACTGTTACTACTAGCCACTTCTAATTACTACTAAAAATACGGTGGTATTTTGGTACATGAATGCCTCCGCTAACTAACAATTCGGGTAGATTATTTTTTATCTGCTATTCTGACTTGGCTAATGAATATGATTTGAGCTAACGAATGTTTTATTGGATGTGCGCGCTAAAATAACGCAGACACGTTATATTTTAATAGGATAGGAAATCACGTTTCAGTTTACGAATATTTCAACTAACGAATGTGATTCCGGAACGAATTATCTTCGTTAGCCGAGGTATCACTGTAATAATAACAATGAAAGTAATAATAATATATAATTTTTCGACAATGGAAATTTGAGAATACACGTCAACTCTAATCATTTCGCATTATACGTATAACATTCTACATAATCACTCAAAATTTTTCTTAATATAGAAAGAAAAATATAGATTTTGGACGGAAAGATGCGCTTATGTCAAAATTACTGCGTATTATTATTATTATTATTATTATTATTATTATTATTATTATTAGTAGTAGTAGTAGTAGTAGTAGTAGTAGTAGTAGTAGTAGTAGTACGAATACTGTTATTAATACCTCCCATAAAACTCATCTGATCACATTTCACTTTGTTTATGTCTCGTGTTTGTTCCTTTATCTTTCAATCTTATAAGAGTGATTATAACTATATGAATCAATATTTCTTAAATGTAGGAATGAAGAAATTCCACAGTCGAACGATGCAGCCATTTTTCGATTGCAACTTTTTTTAATAATTACTTTTAATACCCGTTGGGGGAAGGAAAATACTGTCTATAACTATTCGTTAATGTAGAAAAGAAAATTCGATTTTGGACAGAAAGTTGCGCTAATGTCACAATTACTGCGTAATAGTAGTAGTTGTAGTAGTACGAATTCTGTTTCTATTAATGTTACTAATACTCTTACTAATACCTTCCTTAGTTATAATCTAATTATATTTCAATTTCTTTAAGTCTTTTGCTTGTTACATTATGGTTCATTGTTATAAGAGTGATTATAACTATATGAATCAATATTTCTTGAATGTAGGAATGAAGAAATTCCACAGTCGAACAATGCAGCCATTTTTCGATTGCAACATTTTTAATAATTACTTTTAATACCCGTTGGGGGAAGGAAAATACTGTCTATAACTATTCGTTAATGTAGAAAAGAAAATTCGATTTTGGACAGAAAGTTGCGCTAATGTCACAATTACTGCGTAGTAGTAGTAGTTGTAGTAGTTGTAGTAGTACGAATTCTGTTTCTATTAATGTTACTAATACTCTTACTAATACCTTCCTTAGTTATAATCTAATTGTATTTCAATTTCTTTAAGTCTTTTGCTTGTTACATTATGGTTCATTGTTATAAGAGTGATTATAACTATATGAATCAATATTTCTTGAATGTAGGAATGAAGAAATTCCACAGTCGAACAATGCAGCCATTTTTCGATTGCAACTTTTTTTAATAATTACTTTTAATACCCGTTGGGGGAAGGAAAATACTGTCTATAACTATTCGTTAATGTAGAAAAGAAAATTCGATTTTGGACAGAAAGTTGCGCTAATGTCACAATTACTGCGTAGTAGTAGTAGTTGTAGTAGTACGAATTCTGTTTCTATTAATGTTACTAATACTCTTACTAATACCTTCCTTAGTTATCATCTAATTATATTTCAATTTCTTTAAGTCTTTTGCTTGTTACATTATGGTTCATTGTTATAAGAGTAATTATAACTATATGAATCAATATCTCTTAAATGTAGGAATGAAGAAATTCCACAGTCGAACAATGTAGCCATTTTTCGATTACAATTTTTTTTAATAATTACTTTTAATACTCGTTGGGGGAAGGAAAATACTGTCTATAACTATTCGTTAATGTAGGATTTTGGACAGTAAGTTGCGCTAATGTCACAATTACTGCGTAGTAATAGTAGTAGTAGTTGTTGTAGTAGTACGAATTCTGTTTCTATTAATGTTACTAATACTCTTACTAATACCTTCCTTAGTTATCATCTAATTATATTTCAATTTCTTTAAGTCTTTTGCTTGTTACATTATGGTTCATTGTTATAAGAGTGATTATAACTATATGAATCAATATTTATTAAACGTAGGAATGAAGAAATCAGACAGTCGAACAATGTAGCCATTTTTCGATTACAATTTTTTTTAATAATTACTTTTAATACTCGTTGGGGGAAGGAAAATACTGTCTATAACTATTCGTTAATGTAGAAAAGAAAATTCGATTTTGGACAGAAAGTTGCGCTAATGTCACAATTACTGCGTAGTAATAGTAATAGTAGTAGTTGTAGTAGTACGAATTCTGTTTCTATTAATGTTACTAATACTCTTACTAATACCTTCCTTAGTTATCATCTAATTATATTTCAATTTCTATAAGTCTTTTGCTTGTTCCTTTACCTTTCAATCTTATAAGAGTGATTATAACTATATGAATCAATATTTCTTAAATGTAGGAATGAAGAAATTCCACAGTCGAACAATGTAGCCATTTTTCGATTGCAATTTTTTTTAATAATTACTTTTAATACTCGTTGGGGGAAGAAAAATACTGTCTATAACTATTCGTTAATGTAGAAAAGAAAATTCGATTTTGGACAGAAAGTTGCGCTAATGTCACAATTACTGCGTAGTAATAGTAGTAGTAGTAGTTGTAGTAGTACGAATTCTGTTTCGATTAATGTTACTAATACTATTACTAATACCTTCCTTAGTTATCATCTAATTATATTTCAATTTCTTTAAGTCTTTTGCTTGTTACATTATGGTTCATTGTTATAAGAGTGATTATAACTATATGAATCAATATTTCTTGAATGTAGGAATGAAGAAATTCCACAGTCGAACAATGCAGCCATTTTTCGATTGCAACTTTTTTTAATAATTACTTTTAATACCCGTTGGGGGAAGGAAAATACTGTCTATAACTATTCGTTAATGTAGAAAAGAAAATTCGATTTTGGACAGAAAGTTGCGCTAATGTCACAATTACTGCGTAGTAATAGTAGTAGTAGTAGTTGTAGTAGTACGAATTCTGTTTCGATTAATGTTACTAATACTCTTACTAATACCTTCCTTAGTTATCATCTAATTATATTTCAATTTCTTTAAGTCTTTTGCTTGTTACATTATGGTTCATTTTTATAAGAGTAATTATAACTATATGAATCAATATCTCTTAAATGTAGGAATGAAGAAATTCCACAGTCGAACAATGTAGCCATTTTTCGATTACAATTTTTTTTAATAATTACTTTTAATACTCGTTGGGGGAAGGAAAATACTGTCTATAACTATTCGTTAATGTAGGATTTTGGACAGTAAGTTGCGCTAATGTCACAATTACTGCGTAGTAATAGTAGTAGTAGTTGTTGTAGTAGTACGAATTCTGTTTCTATTAATGTTACTAATACTCTTACTAATACCTTCCTTAGTTATCATCTAATTATATTTCAATTTCTTTAAGTCTTTTGCTTGTTACATTATGGTTCATTGTTATAAGAGTGATTATAACTATATGAATCAATATTTATTAAACGTAGGAATGAAGAATTCAGACAGTCGAACAATGTAGCCATTTTTCGATTACAATTTTTTTTAATAATTACTTTTAATACTCGTTGGGGGAAGGAAAATACTGTCTATAACTATTCGTTAATGTAGAAAAGAAAATTCGATTTTGGACAGAAAGTTGCGCTAATGTCACAATTACTGCGTAGTAATAGTAATAGTAGTAGTTGTAGTAGTACGAATTCTGTTTCTATTAATGTTACTAATACTCTTACTAATACCTTCCTTAGTTATCATCTAATTATATTTCAATTTCTATAAGTCTTTTGCTTGTTCCTTTACCTTTCAATCTTATAAGAGTGATTATAACTATATGAATCAATATTTCTTAAATGTAGGAATGAAGAAATTCCACAGTCGAACAATGTAGCCATTTTTCGATTGCAATTTTTTTTAATAATTACTTTTAATACTCGTTGGGGGAAGAAAAATACTGTCTATAACTATTCGTTAATGTAGAAAAGAAAATTCGATTTTGGACAGAAAGTTGCGCTAATGTCACAATTACTGCGTAGTAATAGTAGTAGTAGTAGTTGTAGTAGTACGAATTCTGTTTCGATTAATGTTACTAATACTCTTACTAATACCTTCCTTAGTTATCATCTAATTATATTTCAATTTCTTTAAGTCTTTTGCTTGTTACATTATGGTTCATTGTTATAAGAGTAATTATAACTATATGAATCAATATTTCTTAAATGTAGGAATGAAGAAATTCCACAGTCGAACAATGTAGCCATTTTTCGATTACAATTTTTTTTAATAATTACTTTTAATACTCGTTGGGGGAAGGAAAATACTGTCTATAACTATTCGTTAATGTAGGATTTTGGACAGTAAGTTGCGCTAATGTCACAATTACTGCGTAGTAATAGTAGTAGTAGTTGTTGTAGTAGTACGAATTCTGTTTCTATTAATGTTACTAATACTCTTACTAATACCTTCCTTAGTTATCATCTAATTATATTTCAATTTCTTTAAGTCTTTTGCTTGTTACATTATGGTTCATTGTTATAAGAGTGATTATAACTATATGAATCAATATTTCTTAAATGTAGGAATGAAGAAATTCCACAGTCGAACAATGTAGCCATTTTTCGATTGCAATTTTTTTTAATAATTACTTTTAATACTCGTTGGGGGAAGAAAAATACTGTCTATAACTATTCGTTAATGTAGAAAAGAAAATTCGATTTTGGACAGAAAGTTGCGCTAATGTCACAATTACTGCGTAGTAATAGTAATAGTAGTAGTTGTAGTAGTACGAATTCTGTTTCTATTAATGTTACTAATACTCTTACTAATACCTTCCTTAGTTATCATCTAATTATATTTCAATTTCTTTAAGTCTTTTGCTTGTTACATTATGGTTCATTGTTATAAGAGTGATTATAACTATATGAATCAATATTTCTTAAATGTAGGAATGAAGAAATTCTACAATCGAACAATGTAGCCATTTTTCGATTGCAATTTTTTTTAATAATTACTTTTAATACTCGTTGGGGGAAGAAAAATACTGTCTATAACTATTCGTTAATGTAGAAAAGAAAATTCGATTTTGGACAGAAAGTTGCGCTAATGTCACAATTACTGCGTAGTAATAGTAATAGTAGTAGTTGTAGTAGTACGAATTCTGTTTCTATTAATGTTACTAATACTCTTACTAATACCTTCCTTAGTTATCATCTAATTATATTTCAATTTCTTTAAGTCTTTTGCTTGTTACATTATGGTTCATTGTTATAAGAGTGATTATAACTATATGAATCAATATTTCTTAAATGTAGGAATGAAGAAATTCTACAATCGAACAATGTAGCCATTTTTCGATTGCAATTTTTTTTAATAATTACTTTTAATACTCGTTGGGGGAAGAAAAATACTGTCTATAACTATTCGTTAATGTAGAAAAGAAAATTCGATTTTGGACAGAAAGTTGCGCTAATGTCACAATTACTGCGTAGTAATAGTAATAGTAGTAGTTGTAGTAGTACGAATTCTGTTTCTATTAATGTTACTAATACTCTTACTAATACCTTCCTTAGTTATCATCTAATTATATTTCAATTTCTATAAGTCTTTTGCTTGTTCCTTTACCTTTCAATCTTATAAGAGTGATTATAACTATATGAATCAATATTTCTTAAATGTAGGAATGAAGAAATTCCACAGTCGAACAATGTAGCCATTTTTCGATTGCAATTTTTTTTAATAATTACTTTTAATACTCGTTGGGGGAAGAAAAATACTGTCTATAACTATTCGTTAATGTAGAAAAGAAAATTTGATTTTGGACAGAAAGTTGCGCTAATGTCACAATTACTGCGTAGTAATAGTAGTAGTAGTAGTTGTAGTAGTACGAATTCTGTTTCGATTAATGTTACTAATACTCTTACTAATAACTTCCTTAGTTATCATCTAATTATATTTCAATTTCTTTAAGTCTTTTGCTTGTTACATTATGGTTCATTGTTATAAGAGTGATTATAACTACATGAATCAATATTTCTTAAACGTAGGAATGAAGAAATCAGACAGTCGAACTATGTAGCCCGTTTTCGATTGCAAATTTTTTATAATTACTTTTAATACTCGTTGGGGAACGAAAATACTGCCTATAACTATCCGCTAATACAGAAATAAAAATTCGGTTTTGAGCGGAAAGTTACTCTAATGTCACAATTACTGCGTAGTAGTAGTGGTGGTAGTAGAAGTAGTAGTAGTAGTAGTAGCAGCAGCAGTAGTAGTAGTAGTAGCAGCAGCAGCAGTAGTAGTAGTAGTAGCAGCAGCAGCAGTAGTAGTAGTAGTAGTAGTAGTAGTGTTAGTAGTAGTAGTAGAAGTAGTCGTACAAATAGTGTTACTGTTACTACTAGATACTGCTGCTGCTTCTACTACTACTACTACTACTAGTAGTAGTAGTAGTAGTAGTAGTAGTAGTAGTAGTAGTATAGTAGTAGTAGTAAGAATACCGTAAGAATACTGTGGTTATTACTGCTAAGTATCTGCAGTCTAAACACGACATTTTCAAAACTGAGCAAAAAATACTCAAATCTCAGTATGTCGCACAGACAAAATGGCTCCGAATCTAAATTACTGAAGTTTGAAATATGTATACATTCATTTCTGAAAACATGCACACACTCAAGAATAAAACATCATATGCTCATATTTGAGTATGCCCATGTTTCAGAAATGAGTATGAAGTATGAGTATGAAGGGGTACGAAAATGAGTATGAATATGAGTATGAATATGAGTTTAAATGAGCATGAGTATGAAGTATGAACTGACTTCTATGTGCTGATTTTTTAGTATTTCCATGTTTCAAAAATGAGTTTGAACTGATTCTAATCATTTTTGAGTATGCCTATGTTTCAAAATGAGTATGAACTGACCTCTATGTGCTCAGTTTTGAGTATGTCCATGTTTCAATATTCTAAGTATTTCCGGTATTTCAGAATTGAAAGCATTGGGGTCGTCCTATTTGAAACAAAAAGTTTCATAACAAAGTGAAAATATCGATTTACTCAGATTTGAAAGTGTCATTTTTCTCAGTGTGTACCAAATAAGGCCACGTTAATATTTCAGATCACCTTAAACTGTGTTATATCAAAATTAACGTTTTAAATGTTGTTGGATGTAATATTTATACATAAATTAAATAGGGCCATAATTTTCTAAATACATGATTTAGCCTTAATTAACAGATTCTTTGCAGGATTACACCAAAATACGAGGGTGGTTTGATAAGTTCTCGGCCTGACAGTGAAAGCACAAGATTTTTGACATAATTTCATATTATTTTTCAATGTAGTCCTCTTACAACTTAATACATTTAAGATACACTCTTGTGCGCGAATTCTTTAGTGCAGCTCAGTACGATTGTGGTTTGAAAAGCTCACGACCTGACAAATAAAATACAAGATTTTTGGCAAGATTTCATTTTATTTTTTAACTTTCAACACAATACATTTCAGAAGTCTGTTGAGAAATGTTCATTCTTTGGCGTTTTTTGTCGACGTTCAACAAACGCGGCACGCATCGAGCGGAAAGCTTTTTCATACCCGAAACACCGTGTAAAATGTAGTGGATACGGTCTATCTATCGAGATGTTTACAATGTCACCAAGTTCGCGTATCTTCAATCAGCGATCATTCAATACGGCATTGTGAAATTTTAAAACGATTTCGTCGGTCGTAGCGGTTTTTGGACGTCCTGGGTTTTCATCATTATGAATTGATTTCCTTACCTTGTTTAAATTCAGCAGCCCACTTTTTATCGTCGAATATGAAGGACAAGAATCCTTTAAGGTGGAATGTAGCTCTTTTTGTATGTCCGTGAAGGTCCTTTTTTATCAAATTATTTTATGACAGCTGGAACTTCAATTTTTTCCATTTTTAAAAAATGTCAAAACTTGTTTACATTACTTTATCGCCCAGCAATAACCAATAAACTCACGCGTCTGAAACTCGGCTGCATGTCATCTAAAGGATCATATTTTACAAACGCCATTGTCGTTTGGTCATACTTGTTCCATCTATGTGTCAGGCCGAGAACTTATCAAACTACCCTCGTAGAACAAAATAAAGAGTTCTTCATGTAATACAATATTTTATGGCTGCCCTATTTAGTGGCATGTCGTTTCGAACAGCCAAAACTGCTGATTCCATTTGCCCTTCACTCTACTGAGCTCTCTTTTCCACCGCTTTGATAGAGTCCATAGTTTTCTACAAATAATGACAAAGAAAATGTTTATTTACATTCAATAATGATAATATACGATGAAAATAAAGTGTCCCTTAGTAAGACCAGGTCTGATACTGACTGGCTTATTAAGGGATTGTCGTTTTTTACTTATTTTACTTTCAAACACAAACAGGTTTTAAAAATACAGAATATGTCAATATACGAGGGAAAGTCATTAAGTAAGTCACAAAAGATAATTAAATAATAATTTACAGTTACATTTCAAAACTATTTTTATTTCTCAACATATTCTCCACTAATATTTATGCACTTATATCACCGTTTTATCAGTGCCCCAACACCAACTGTATAACATTCTTTAGGTTGCTGTCTCAGCCACATTAGGACTTCAAGTTGAACACTGGAGAAAATTCAAAAGTTTTGTTGGCAACGTCTTCAACATCCACCATACAGCTTCGACTTAACCCCAAGCGATTTTCATCTGTTTAGTCCACGAAAAAAACATCTTGGAAGCAAGATGATGTTCACAGATGATGAAAAAGTTCAACTTGAAGTCCTAATGTGGCTGAGACAGCAACTCAAAGAGTTTGATGCAGCTGGTATTGGGGCACTGATAAAAGGGTGATATAAGTGCATAAATATTGTTGGAGAATATGTTGAGAAATAAAAATAGTTTTGAAGTGAATATCATTGTAAGTTATTATTTAAGTATCTTTTGTGACTTACTTGATAACTTTCCCTCGTACATTCAAAAAGATCGTTAAATTATCTCGAACATCATGCAAAAATGTAAAATTCCCTCAATAATTTATGGTGATTTCGTATGAAATTTTACTTATTGTTTTTAACAACGATGTGTCGAAAGTTTCAATGGCCCGAAAATGACGACAAAGCCGGTATAGGTTGTGGTGCAAACTGCCCACATATGTCAAAAGCACCTAAACTGTCAGGTATATGCAGCCATTTGTCGCCCCGATACCACTCCCTACAAGACATAAGCTGATGACCTTATTAAGAGCATGACCTTATGTGGTAGAACAAAAGTACCTTAACCCTTTCCGGCACAGACAAAGTCTGTTCATAAAATGAGAAATTACTGACTGACACCGGAATTTACAAACGACTTTTTTAGAAAATAAGAACTCTTTATTTTAAGCTTTCATTGTAGAAACAAAATTTTATTAAATATTCTTGGTGTCGAATGCAAGTTTGGAATTAAAATTAGGTGTTCCCGGAATGGGACCACTGTGCCGGAAAGGGTTAACAAAAATACCGGTTTGCGAATATAGTTATGCTAATTAACGATTCAGATAACGAAGTTTTTTTTTCTTTGCTTTTTTGAGTTGGCTAACGATTGTGGATTCGCTGAAGAAATGTTTTATAGGATGCGCGTGCTAACATAACGCAGACGCATTGCATTTTAATAGGATAGGACTAACGAATGGGATTCGGAAACGAATTATCTTCGTTAATCGAGGTATCAATTTAATAATAATAAAATAATAATAATATATAATTTTTTGACGATGGAAATTTGAGAATTCAAATGAAGTAATCTATTAATTTTTACTACCTACATTGTTAAAAATTTGCAGTAAACGGTCCACTCATTCGACTGTTTTTATAGAAAACAGTTATATAACTGTAATTTAACTTTATTGTCAAATATACTTAAAAATATGGTCAAGTGATCATTATCTTTCAAAACTGTCGAATGACTGGATAATTTGCTGTAGATTTTGAACAGTGTATCATTCATCATCCAGAATCATTCTTCTACACACGTATAGTTAAGTCTCTTAACAAGTGATCTTGTACATTTTAATTCTATTGAATACGTCATACAGGAAATATGAGCTGATAAATTAGGATTGTCATCAGTCTGTCGATATTCATCAGCATTACAACAATTCATCTTTTATTTGCCTTCGATGGTGTTATCTTATTCAATCTTAACTATTGGCACTTTTCCTTATACGTATTTAACTACGATGAATTTATAGCGCGCTTGTGATGTCAAACGTATTACCTCCCATAATTCACTTGTGCTCTCACCTTGTTTATGTCATGTTGTACTTATTACCCAATCGCTCATTGTTATGAGGGTTTTTATAATTAAATGAATCAATATGAGTGTGAGCATAAGGAAAACCTACAGTTGAATAATGTATTCCGTTTTTGATTACATGTAGACAAAGACATTATTATCATTATTATAACGCAACAACATTATCATTCGTGACTGACAAAATATTGTAAATATATATATTTTTTTCGATACTGAGAGATTTCAATGTTAATAATTACTTATTTTTCTCTTCCAGATATTTATCACCAAGGAAAATTCCTACTTCTGGGCTCCCAAACGGTCCGCGTTTTGAATACCAGTATATTCTAAAGACAAATTTTCGTGGTAAGTTTCTGCAACATTTGCAATAGAAATAGTCTTCAGGGTAGATTTCTGCGAAATTTTAAAGAAAAATCTAAATATAAATTTTTCCTCCGAAAATACTGGTATTCAAAAAGCGGACCATTTGGGACCCCTGGTACTACTACTAGTAGTAGTAATGAAAGATTATTATTATTATTATTATTATTATTACTAGCCGAGCTTCGCCAGCTTAGACGGTCGCTTCCGGGTGCCAGTAATCGCAGAGAACAAAATTTACTATTTTGGGCTAAAAGGCTGAAACCGGATTCCTTTTACGAATGTCAAAAAATCGCTTGAAAAATCAAAAATAACAGAGGACAAAATTTACTAGTTTGGGCTAAAAGATTGAAATCGGATTCCGTTTACGAATTCAAAATATCACCGCAAAACATGAAAAATCGCTAAAAATTACATAAACATTCGCGAAAGATCCCCACTTCTCATTTACTTATCCTATATATTATTTCTGTTGTCAACATCCCTTTTTTTAAGTCAATAAAAAACGGAGAACGATAAATAAGATATCATATGAAAGGATTTTGAAGCGGCTTCTGACATAGTACACTCACGAAATGTATTTTGATTAAAATTTGCAATTAATTAAAAACTAAATTGGCATTGTTTTCATAAATGAAATGTTTTCCTCAAATTATTGTTGCTACAAAAATAAAATACCGCAAGAATGAATATGAAAAAAAATTTCAATAAAGATAAAGTGGGACATAGTTGCTGCACGCGTTTATTTTTTTAGGATTAAAGTGCAAAATTTAAATTCAAATGCTCAATTTATTTTTCTTTATGTCATGTTTATTTCCGAAACAGATGATGTCACAGATGATAAATGCAGTTAAAATACGATATATATATATATATATATATATATATATATATATGTGTGTGTGTGTGTGTGTGTATTGCGTAGTATCTTCGGTCAGTTTTTATTATAAATTTTATGGAGTAAAAGAGATGATATTCTGGGTTGACTAATGTTGATTGCAGATATTTTTAGTACTTAAATTTTTTTAGAAGTTTAAACCTGCATCTAAAAAATAGTAGATATTGCTAAAAAATATTAGACTGCAATCCGAAATCTTCGCACGGATCCACTGGTTTTATTTACATTTGTACTAGTTATTGTACTTTTCAATGCTCTTTATTGTATTTTCATGCTACATATCTCATGAAGGTTTCTTGGCAAAAAAGAAGAAATCGCGTGATACGGCGACTGTACCTTAAAATAGAAAAAATAGTCTCACACCGTAGGTGTGCGTTATACGCCGAAATATACAGTATACATATTAGTTTATATACCTATATCTATGCAATTCTAAAGAATATAAATAATTCCAGCCTTAAATTATGGAGGTACGCGAATACAAAGAGAATGCGAAAAGGGGTCCGTAGTAACCAAAAGATTAAAGAATTGCTGATCTATAAATTTTTCCTTTTATGAATTACTACACTGCAAAAAAAAAAAAAAAAAAAAAAAAAAAAAAAAAAAAAAAATTGTTGATTTTACGGTATAATACGGGCATTCCAGCTGCCAGTATTACTGCTTATTTTACTGTGCGTATTTCATTGTACTGCGTTTGTAGCCTTGCCAACATGCGATAGTGAAAAGTGCCAAGCTGGGTATCGTTCCAAGTGGTTCAGTTGGTAGAACGTTAGTGCTCTATACTGATGTCCCGGGTTCGAGTCCTGGCTTGGATACTTTTTCACACTGTTGGCTATACGCCTTTTAAGCCATTATATTTTGAAATATTATGAAAGCAAGGCGTGAGAAATTTTCTATGGAAAAATTTCCAAGTATTAAATCGACTGTCCAGTCATTCAACCGTTTTTATAGGAAATGGTTACTTAACCGTAATTTATGTCTATTTTGACTAATAAGAACGCTTCATAATATGGTCAAGTAACCGTTATTTATTGAGTTATTCGGAAAGTTCTTTTCGTTTGGGAAAGGTGGTTCGTACCGGAAAATTTTATGATATAATTATTAGATATTAATTCCGATATCTAATATATAATAATTGACGGGCAGAATTTTCAGGTACGAACTGGTTTTCCCAAACGGAAGGAACTTTCCGAACAACCCAATATAAAAACGGTTGGTTGGCTGCACAGTTTTCTGCAGTTTTTTTACAGTGTAATACCTATAACAGAATGCTAGAAACTCTTAATCGTTTACTTTATCATTAATTACAGGATTTTCAGGAAATCTTGCGATTAGTTTTTTTTATATACATTTTCCTCCGGTGAAACCTACAATTACTAACGTGATTTCCCTGTTGTGGATAATTATTTCAATTATATCTTCCGAATGATTATTTGCGTAACTTATTAGTTAGTTAAATTCGAATTTCAGGAAAAATATTTGTTTTGTATAAGAAGACCTTTCCTTAAGTTACTTATTTTTTGTCAAAATTCGTGATATTTCGTTATCATAACATTATAATGAAAAACATATTATTGTGACTACACTAGAATACTAGAATATCTTATCTATCATTTATTTCATCATTAACTACATCACCTAATTTCCTGGTAATCTTATGGTAATTGAAGAATATTTACCAATTTTCTTCCAAAAAATTCCGGTTGCATTCTACAAGATTTCCTTTTTATGTCTGGCTCTCAATTCTAAACGCCCACATAGCTCAATATCGATTAAAATGATATCTGAAGGCTATAGGCTACTCTCTTCATTTTCCACGAATGTCCACCCCTCGGACAATAGCCCTCCCCTCCTCTTTAATATTTATCAAACATTTATGGCTCAATGAAGCGAAACTCAGTGGGCATAATCACCTATACAGAGTCAAACTTATAATCAAGAAATCTGCAATACAATGAATGATCAAAGGAGTTCATTATTCCGTAAGTTAATTATTTTTTAATTAAGTACTTCTGGGTACTTCTGGGTTTCCAAGTACTTCTGGCGACCAGTTTTGGTCTCCCTAAAATCAACAGTGGGCATTCAAAATCACGAAAATCGAATAAAAAATCGATTTATTTTATTTATTTATTTATTTTCAAATTTTATTAAACTAGATGCTCAAATTTATCTGATGCAAAAAGAATTTTTCAATTGTGACGCTTCATCGCAGATATATAAGATTTTATATTTGTAAAACTCCATATATTTATACAGTTTTTGTTACTTAACCCTTCTTTGCATTAGTTTTTCTTTTACAATTGTGTTTTTTTATACATGTATTAAATATTAGACACCAGAAATTTTAAGATAGATTTTTAACTTTGTTCAGCAACATAATTCACGGGAAATTTACTGGATTAATATTTCTATATAAATATAGTGGTGGCGTAGAAGTTGATTTATTTATTAAAAGTTAAATAAAAAGTGATGGAAATTTACATCACTATGCAATTAAGGGTTAAAATGCAGTTTTCTCAAAATTGAAAATTTCGTATATTTCTAACTTTTGAAATGTTCCATGCACATTCAGATTCTTTATCAGATTTTTTTCAAAATCAAAATTATCAGATT
Organism: Maratus michaelseni; assembly: GCA_963931845.1. NCBI lineage: Eukaryota > Metazoa > Arthropoda > Arachnida > Araneae > Salticidae > Maratus > Maratus michaelseni. Next base: position 150,121,317 of record OZ007597.1, on the reverse strand, counting down.
CTTTTGAAATTTATACTGTATATACTCTATTAAATAATAAATAAATGTTAGCATAAAAAGTTGTATTTTAGGGGTATTTTCAGAATCTAATAAAAATTATCAGATTTTTTTGAAATTTATACTGTATATACTCTATTCAATAATAAATAAATGTTAGCATAAAAAGTTGTATTTCAGGGGTATTTTAGGAATCTAATCAAAATTATCAGATTCTTTTGAAATTTATACTGTATATACTCTATTCAATAATAAATAAATGTTAGCATAAAAAGTTGTATTTCAGGGGTATTTTCAGAATCTAATCAAAATTATCAGATTCTTTTGAAATTTATACTGTATATACTCTATTCAATAATAAATAAATGTTAGCATAAAAAGTTGTATTTCAGGGGTATTTTAGGAATCTAATCAAAATTATCAGATTCTTTTGAAATTTATACTGTATATACTCTATTCAATAATAAATAAATGTTAGCATAAAAAGTTGTATTTCAGGGGTATTTTCAGAATCTAATCAAAATTATCAGATTCTTTTGAAATTTATACTGTATATACTCTATTCAATAATAAATAAATGTTAGCATAAAAAGGGGTATTTTAGGAATCTAATCAAAATTATCAGATTCTTTTGAAATTTATACTGTATATACTCTATTCAATAATAAATAAATGTTAGCATAAAAAGTTGTACTTCAGGGTTATTTTCAGAATCTAATCAAAATTATCAGATTCTTTTGAAATTTATACTGTATATACTCTATTCAATAATAAATAAATGTTAGCATAAAAAGTTGTATTTCAGGGGTATTTTCAGAATCTAATCAAAATTATCAGATTCTTTTGAAATTTATACTGTATATACTCTATTCAATAATAAATAAATGTTAGCATAAAAAGTTGTATTTCAGGGGTATTTTCAGAATCTAATCAAAATTATCAGATTCTTTTGAAATTTATACTGTATATACTCTATTCAATAATAAATAAATGTTAGCATAAAAAGTTGTATTTCAGGGGTATTTTCAGAATCTAATCAAAATTATCAGATTCTTTTGAAATTTATACTGTATATACTCTATTCAATAATAAATAAATGTTAGCATAAAAAGTTGTATTTCAGGGGTATTTTCAGAATCTAATCAAAATTATCAGATTCTTTTGAAATTTATACTGTATATACTCTATTCAATAATAAATAAATGTTAGCATAAAAAGTTGTATTTCAGGGGTATTTTCAGAATCTAATCAAAATTATCAGATTCTTTTGAAATTTATACTGTATATACTCTATTCAATAATAAATAAATGTTAGCATAAAAAGTTGTATTTCAGGGGTATTTTCAGAATCTAATCAAAATTATCAGATTCTTTTGAAATTTATACTGTATATACTCTATTCAATAATAAATAAATGTTAGCATAAAAAGTTGTATTTCAGGGGTATTTTAGTGTTGAAATTCATGTTTGTATGGAAATATATAGCGACTTTTTTCTTAACTTTATAAGGATGTTTCTTTTACGCCATTCGGTAATAGAGCATTTAAAGTTTATGACGTCATCAAGCCACGATTTTATTCGAATTGCAAAGCATTTTATAATTAGTTTACACATGTTTTATTTTTATATTTTATATTATGCATATCCATGATGGGTAAGTATTACGGTAGCCCCCAACGACTAGTTTTAGTTTGCTCCTATATTATTACTAATGATGTTAGGTATTTAATAAATGTTCATTAAATTACTTTTTTTAACGCGATTGGCCATTGCAATGGTAAACATTACTAACGATTAACACCTATTTTTGGTGATCTATTTTCTGCGCATGGATAATACGTAAACACCAAATTAACTGACGATTCGTTTTAAAATTTGATTCACTAAATACTATTAAATGTGTTTGGTTTGTTTACACTTAACTTACATCACGAAAAGATCGTGAAGAAGTTGAGTTGTATAGCATTTTATCTAACAGAATTCATGCAAAACCCTCATTAGCTTACAGGTGCGAATTATTATTATTATTATTATTATTATTATTATTATTATTATTATTATTGACAATAGATAGCAAAATTCATCGCTCGAGAACTTGCTTTTCAAATGATTACTTGAATGTTTTAATATTAGTTACCCATCATACGTAGTATAGGGTAAACCTTGTAATCGTTTTGAAAATCGAAAATTTTTTTTGACGGATTTACACGTTTAAGACACTGGAGATTCCGAAAAACATATTTAAAAATAAAAAAAAACATTTGCCGTCCGTCTGTGTGTCTGTGTGTGTGTCTGTAAACGCTCTATCTCCCGAAAAAATTGAGGTTGAGACTTGCAATTTGGTATGTACTTAGTATGTAATAATGGGAAGAAGCCTATTTCATTTCAATAACCTCGATTAACCGGAACTATTTTTTTCGGACTCTCGAAATATTCGTTCTGATAAAAGGTATATAAAAATTTTCGAAATCGGTTATTTTAAGAAATGAATATAAAAGACAATAAAAAAACAAATTTTGCATAAAGCATGAAGTCGATCGGATAATTAGTTGCCGAGATATTTGGAATCCTATTTTCCACACTCTCCGATTTTTCATGACCCTGTATTTCATCCAAATTTCACTTCAAAGATATATTTTAATTGGAAATTTGACGCTTAATCAGATGCAATAAACCGCTAGTTAATAGGATTATTATTTTTGGAGTTATAAGGATGTTTCTTTCAAAAGCAATTCAGTAATCGAACCTTTAAAGTTTGTGACGTCATCAAGCCTCGATTTTATTGGAATTGCAATGCATTTTATAAGTAGTTTACGCATTTTTTATTTTAATATCTTACATTATGCATATCCATGATGGGTAAGTATTACGGTGGCCCCCAACGACTAGTTTTTATCGCTGACGATGCATACATGTCTTGTATTTGTTTACCTTTATGGAATTCGATATTGGGCTGTCAACCTAATTTCAACTGAAGTTATCTCAGAATATATACATATTTGAAAGTAACATCTCTCAAACATTAATTTTTTTTAAACGATTTTTCTAAATATGTAACTTTTATGCAGTTTTATTCGAAAAAAAAATTTTTTTTTGAGTAAAAACGGCTGCCTGGCATATGAAAAGCGAAGTGGTCATCCCGTAATTGTTTATGACAATCACATGATTATAGATTCCAGAAGCAAACGTTTTTTCCAAAAAGAGGATGTGCGATATTTCGTTAATTAGGTGCGTTCGTAATTATATAAATACGTACCACCTATTGTTGTCGTCTGGTCCGTCCGTCTGTCTGTCCGTCCGTCCGCATATAACAACGCAAAAACTACCTAACCGAATGGTTTGAAATTTAAGATATATTATCTTTGCCGAATTTTGTCGAGTCATTTCAAATTTTATTAAAATCGAATCAAAACTTTAGGAGATATTAATAAAAATATTAAGAAATTTGATTTTTTTTTTTTTTTTGAAAATCGGTGCTTTCTTGTTATAGGAGCTTCCGAGGTTTAATGATCAAGCGACCGAGATACTTATTTTATGACAGAAATGAATCTGCAGACGATATAATTCATTTCACAGAATTAAAAATTATCAAGATCTGAATATTTATATAACTAGCCATAGTACGAACGGCACCTCATTTGTCACGTTTGACGTACAATTTTCAACTTGTTTATTATTTGTTGTAGATTTCGTTTATTATTGCTTTCATTGTTCGATACAGAGCGTATTCACGCATTGTTGTAATGATTTTGACTTTCTGTGTGATTTAAATTTAAATGAAAAAAAAATTAAAACCTATATGACATCCATTCGGAATAGGGTTTAATTACCGTTTGCACCATTAATCCTTTAACCCTTTAACGGACATTGGTTTCCCCAGGAAACCACAAAATTTTAATTACGAAATTGAACACTGACAGCAGAATTTTAACAGGAACGTTTTCTATTTATTATATATGTGAAATATCGCTTTTTTACTATATACAAATAAATTTGTTTATAATTTCCGGTGTGTCAATCATTTATTTCAACATTTTAGCAATTGAATTGCTTTATCCGTTAAAGGGTTAAGCACCATGACGTACCTGAACTCTTCTATTTGAAATACCAGGACGTATGTGTCTTCATTTTATGTCCAGACTGCAATGTTTTAAGCATCTGTTTTTTTACGTCAGTAAATGCTATTGTGATTTGTTTTGTACGGGCTTTATAGCAATGATTGTTTTTGCACAAAATAGATGGCGTTACGTGTAAAAAAAACTTATTAGTTTCCCGCGCAACGATGCAGATTGGAATCAAGCCTTATTTCTGTTTGTGTAATATAAATAAACCTTTATATAATTTCCTTACATTACATGTACAGTGCACTCCCGATTATCCGGGTCAATCACCGGGAGGGGTCACACGGCTAATAGAAAAACACGGATAATCCGAAAACTTCTTTTCATTAAAGAAAAAATCAACATCAGTACAAAAATATAAAAATTACTTACATTGGCATGCTGTATAACATTAAACTAGTAATTTGCCTTTTAACATTTACTGCTTAAAAAAATCTGTAATGCGTCGCTGCTTCTGCTGTTCGTTTATTTCTTATCGTATAAACGACACATATTTTACGAACCGCAGTAATGTCACCGTAATAAAATCATCTTTGTTCCGTATATCACGTACAGTTTGTAGTCCAATTTGATAATCCTTTGCTAATTTGCTAACTGATTCTCCATTATAAAGTTTTTGAAGGATTTCTAATTTTTGCTTAACACTTAAAACGTTTCGTTTTCATTTCACACCAATCATTTTTACCAGTAAAAAATTTCACGCTACTAACTGACGATAAACAAGACGCAAAAACTAAAGGAACACGTGCGAAAGTGAGAGAGGACAGCTGAAAGGCTATTGTACAAACAAAATTCCGATCCCTCCCATCCCCTTCAACCCGACCCCGTCAAATAGGTTCCAGAGCATTCGATTTGACCTCTACGCACTTCACAACTCTATCAGCTAAACCGGACAAGATTCTAATTCACATCGACATCGATTTTACAGGCATGATAAACGTGAAAATGTTTCTCTTAAATTTTTTTTTTGTGAGTCAGCAATGAGCACGGATAACCCGCAAACCGGATAATCCGCGCACGGATAATCGAGAGTATACTGTAGTTAAATATTTCACGTGTATTTAAAAGTAATGACGTAAACTACTTTTGACGAAATTTAATAAATCTGGTATTCAGCATGCTATCACTAAGTTGAATATGGTGCTTAAGGGGTTAAAAATATTCTTTGGGGCTTTGCATATATAACGTTATCAATTTAGGGGGAGGGAGAGTCTGGCACTTGATATCATAAAATATCTCTAGGGGGAGAGATTGGATTATAATTATCATTTTTGATCCAACTTTTTTTTTTTTTTTTTTTTTTTTTTTTTTTGTAAATTTTTCTTTACATCAAAATAAAGTGTTATCTTATTTTTTTTTGTCTTATCTTATTTTATGAAAATATAAAGTTATTATTAAAGCCATTGAATGATTATAAAATCATTTCATTCGAAAATATGGATTATCACAATATTCGACATTTCTGTTCTTCTGCCATAAGCGCTTATAATAATCTCTACTTGAGGAACCAGGTTCAACACTAGAACTACCATGAGCCGTCATTTTGACGGTTACCAAATTAGTACATTCCGATTCGAACTAGAAATATTTTTTAAAAATAAATTAAATAAAAAACTCACAAAATATGTTAAATGAATAAGTTAATTAGTTTTAAATAGAAATTCTGGTGCGAAATAATTTTGTAAAACTTGAGTAAAATTTACGGTAGTTCTAGTGTCAATATATGTGTGAAATAATACTTGTGTTTACTAGTTTAGTAAAGAAAGAAAAAGAACATTGTCCACTTGTTTTGTTGATAAGATGTTCTGCTTTCACCCTCGCTGTGAAGAGTCCATATGCAAAAAGACAACATTCCTGTTGAATTCATTAATTATGTAATTATGTGTCAATAAGCTATTATTAAATACAGTGATCTCTCACTTATACGCGATGTTCAGTAATTACTTTTTCATACCACTATTTTAAAACAGTAAAATTCGATTTATAAATTCTACGATTTATGAAGACGAAAATTACCTTATAAAAAAACTGGTGAGGAAAAATGATTTCCGTGTATCGCGTATAAGTGAGAGATCACTGTATTTAAATAGTAGCTATCTCTTTTAGATGTTATTTGATATGTAATATTTTATTGACATCTTCACTCCATTTGAATCCGTAAAATATGCGAATAATAAATGTATAACCATATCTGTATATCACAGAAAACGCAAAAACAGACAAATAAAATTGTAAAAATAAAAATAATTTTTTAAAATTGATAACGATATCATTAAGCGGGGGAGGTGTGGGGTTCCAGGAATGATATCGCAAGGAGGAGAGAGAGGGTCCAAAATTATCAATATGTTGATAACGTTATATATGTGCAACCCCTTTGCTTTAAAATGCCGCTGGAAAATAAACAATGGATCGAATTCTATCTAAATTGAAAAGTATCTAATATTTGGTTAGTTTATTTATTTTAGAAAGGTTTCAGGTTTAGCAATTACCTCTGTAGTTATTTTCGAATTAAGAAACAATATCGTTCTAAATTGAAAAGTATATGATATTTTGTTAGTTTTTTTTTTTTTTTTTTTTTGTCGTACAATTAAACCTTAAGATGGTATCCCAGTGTATCTGAGAAAATTTCATTTTAGAAAGGTTTCAGTTTTAGCAGTTATACCATCTTTTACACGATAAAGGTTTGAAAAGACGAAATTTCACTTAAGTCTGATCGTAGATTGGGAAGATAGGAAGCCTGTAATTAATTTAGACTATTACTTCTTTTTCATTTATTTATTTATATTTAATACGAATAAAAAAAATATTTGTTAAATTGCACAAAACAATAACGAAAGTTTTAATATTGTATGACAAAATTAATCTAGCATAACTAGTTTTGCCAAAATTGTGAAGTGCAGTTTTTATATTTTTGAGTCGTCATTTCTTGTTAAAACCTTTTCCTGATTTAAACGCCTTATTCATGCAAAATTTCTCTTATAAATAAGGCAAAAATTTCTATTCGTTTTTATTAGTGGAAGTTTGTCAAGGAAGCGTTATAAACTCTTTCACTGATATTGACAGGACAGGAAGATTGTTTCATTCCACAGTATTTGGCTTCACAAGTTTAAAAAAAAAGTTTTATAAAAAGTTAAGTGTAATACATTATTTTAAAGCTTTAAATCTCTTCTATTCAAATTTATCCAAAATATTATTATTATTTTTTTTAAATCAAATAAAAATTAGAGCATTTTTTTGCAGCCATATAGAAAAATTTGGTCATAGGTCCCATACGTAACAAATAGCTTTGTCCCGTACGTAACAGAAATAATTAGCTTTCATTAATTAATGACGCAATTTTAAAAAATAATTTTAAAGTTAATTAATAAAATGTATATTTCTGCTTCTACTCATTAAATTTATTTGTGAAAATATTAAATAAATTCAGAGCAAAATCCAAATTGCTAGAGATACTTTTAAAACATCTTTTTGTGATGTCCCGTACGTAACACAACTTTATTAATTAAAAAATATATATGTATTGGCTCAAACAAAAAGAAATTTCATAAGAATCTAGTTGAAGTGATATATATTGCATTAAAAATAATTGCAAACTTTCTCATTTATATTCTGATACTGAAAAAAGTACAAATATCTCAAAAATTTCCCGTACGTAACACATGAATACTGTGGAATGACCCAGTATCAATATGGAGCAGGGTTCGTACGGGGTCCTGGGATTTCCAAGTAAAGTACCAGTATTTTCTTTTAGAAAAACTCAACTTATATAATCGCACGATTACATAAGGCGAGTTTTTTTATAAGACAATACTGGAAATTACCCTGAAAATTCCAGGACCCCGTTTGAACCCTGTGGAGGAGCCCCAAGGCCTAACTATTACCGGAACAGACTTCCACCAGTAAAAACGAATAGATATTTTCGCCTTGTGACAGAAATTTTGCCTGAACAAGGAGTTTAAATAAGGAGATAATTTCTATTTAAATTTACTGGTGGAAGTTTACCACGGCGGAAATCAAATTCAATGACCTTGTCAGGAGGATTGTTTATATAGTAACAATATGGCGGAATCACAAGGCCTGACTACCGCATGCGCAAACTTACAATTTAAAAACGAATAGATATGAAATACAAAAGATGTGAATTATCACTTTGCTAAACAGCGTACAACCAATAGAGTGCAAAAGTGTCCAGACCGTTGTTCGATCCCGGATCCCTTGGTATAGCGCATCAAGTGCTTTACCATTTAAGCCATCCGGACGACATCCGGTCTAGCATTCTCTCACTCTTATATGGCTAGGCTACAGCCTTGTAGCACAAGATGGAACATCAATCATGAGTACAACCAGTGGCATACATGAGACGAATTAAACCCAGTATCGGTGAATATTTATATACTAATTAATTTTTCAGCAGAGCTGAAATTATGCTGTAAATTAAGGAAATACAAAGGTTGTGAATTATCACTTTACTAAACAGCCTGCAACCAATAGAGTGAAAAAATGTCCAGACCGGGGTTCGATCCCGGATTCCTTGGTATAGCGCGCCAAGTGCTTTACCATTAGATATTTTTACTTTAATTATGACATAAATTCTGCATGAATAAGACGTTTAAATAAGAAGAAAATTTCTATAAAAATTTACTGGTGGAATTTTGCACCGGCGCGGCGCTAACCAGCCCCTGCTGAACCGGTTACAGATGAAGCTTCACCATTTGAGGAAATGCCAATTTCTCTTTATTCCTAGTTGCATGCTAATTACATCATATGATTTCCAGGAAATCTTGCGATAAGTTACTTTTATCAAATTTCTTTCGGAAAGCTATTATGGTTACAAGTTATGAGATTTATGACTTGATAGCAATTTTAAAAGCCCACACAGATCAAAATCGCTTTAAATGATGACCGAGGGACGAGCCTGATGGCTACTGGTCATCTCCCACGAATCTCCACCCCTCGGACAATACCCCCCTTAATATTTATCAAATATTTAAGATCCAGTGAAGCGAAACTCAGTGGGCTATAATCACCTATGCAGAGTCAAACTTATAATCAAGAAATCTGCAACACAATGGACAAGAAAACTAAATAACAGCTTTTAATGAGATAATAGAGTCGTTCTAAGTGCGAAAACTCCAGACCCAACTTATGGTCCCCTTTACCTGCAGTGTCCCATTGTCCCAAAAGTGACCCTGGTTGGTCTTGTTAACAAGCTTGCAAGAAATTAGCGTACTTGTCACGCTGTCACTGTTGAATATTTTTTTTACCAAAAGCTATTTAAAATTCATGGGAATATTGTTCATGGAGATGCACATCTGATCATTTGGAGATAAGATTGACTGGTCTAAGTGTTTATTGGTGAGCAGGTGATAAAGACTGTAACCGTAAGGTTAGTTCGATTAGATCTTCATTCAACAAGAATTATGGTGGCATTGGGTAGAATGGACAAGGATGTTTTGGCTTGAATAAGGAATCCAAATCATTCAAGCTGCCAAGTTATTGATTGAAAGGAGAATTTTTAACTTATATACGTCATTTTGTCATTTCCCCCACTCAACAACATGACTATTTCTGGCACAACTTCAGTTTATATGTGTATACGTATTTTTATTTATTGTAAAACATTTTGCATCGTATAATATCGAACGAAAAATCTTTTAGGAGACAGTTTAGAATGTTAATTACGAATCTTCAATCAGCTTTATTCTTATGTCAAATAAAGAGTTGTTGTAATTAAAGCCTGATTTTAATTAATATGGAATTAATGCTAATTTAATTTTTTGTGAAAATGCTGTTTTTAATCACTATATAAATCGTTAAATCTGTTATCCGTTAATCCATGTGGTTAATCCGTTAATTCAGGTCTGTAATTCGCTAATCCCAGGTGGTCGAAATTATTTCGCCGTGATTCCAATTAAAATATACTTTATAATTCTATAATTTCATCTGCATACTTCGCATCCTTTTTTCGCTTATTCTCTTGGCTGATTCCATCAGTAGCACAAAATTTACGTTACGTATATATATAAAATATAGTTGAATTCAAAATATAGCATATATATGTATTATATAATTTTCAAAATTAAAAGTTAGTGAAAATGAAAAACAATTCTTAGTTCAGATATGTTTATTGATATGGAATTAATGCTAATTTAATTTTTTGTAAAAATGCCGTTTTTAATCACTATATAAATCGTTAAATCTGTTATCCGTTAATCCAATTGGTTAATCCTTTAATTCAGGCCTGTAATTCGCTAATCAAGGTGGTCGAAATTATTTCGCCGTGATTCCAATTACAATATATTTCGTAATTCTATAATTTCATCTGCATACTTCGCATCCTTTTTTCGTTTATTCTCTTAGCTGATTCCATCGGTAGCACAAAATTTACGTTATGTATATATATAGAATATAGTTGAATTCAAAATATAGCATATATATATTATATAATTTTCAAATTTAAAAGTTAGTGAAAATGAAAAAATAATTTTTAGTCCAGATATGTTTCGAGATATTGCTTCAATAAAAAATATTTTTAAGAATGGTAGGCATTTTGTTAATTTTTATTTAAAATTAATTACCTAAATCAGGGGTCATCAACCTTTTACCAGAGCGGTTCCGAACTTATGTTAAAAAATCACCTCACGTGTCTAGCAAGTTATATTTAAATTTTTGTTTTGTATACGTATAAAGTACATTCAATTCTATCTAATAATATTCAATGTTATCACATCATTTAGTAGCATCAAATTATGTAACCAATTTTCAACATTTAATTACGCCAAATCGTGTCATTTTTTAATAAGAAACATCGTAATTTCTTCTGCAGATGATACAATTCAAAACATTTCCTCGACTAAGCAAAACGTATACCTTTGTATAGAGAAAGATCCATATATCCGCAACGCGATTTAAATTCGCTGTGAATCAATGAAAAATCAGACACTATGAAGTTAATAATTTTGACAAAAGTTCCCGTTACATTGTTTAATTATCCTATCACATTATTTAATGTAATTAATCGCTTCCTAAATTGTAAAGTCTCAAACTTTGTTTCTGACACTGTATGATCAATTTCTAACATCTGACAATTCCATAATTTCATGTGCAGACGATTTCACATTCCCTATTCTGATTTTCTTTTTCAGCTTGATGCCATCGGCTTCAGAAAATTCTTATTGAATACTTTTTTATCATTCCTCAGATTAAAAAAATATAAATATAAAAAAATGACAAAAGGCATAAAATTTACGGTTTAAAAGGAACTCTCTTGTGGATAAATATCTTCAATCTAAATATCTAAACTTAATTTATCCCTTCGCAATACTTCTTCGTCCTTTCCAATCTGCCTCCAATATTAAAAAAAAACAAAAAAAAAACAAGAAATCTGAGATTTTGTACACCAAATGTATTTCCAGGTCTGTTTATCTGAGTATTAAAATAGTGGCTTTTCTCTGTTATCGGTTTCTGTATCTGTTTCTGTACGAGTTCAAAAGCGTGTCGAACAGATTGTAGAGATTATGCCGAATGGAATATTTCTGTTATCTTTGTCCCATGCATTCTAGAACACAGCACAAAATATATTGTATCGATATGCCGATTTTTTTTCTTCTTCTTCTCCTCTGCAGTTTGTTCTAAATGGAATTCACCCAATGAGTTGATAAGCAGTGGGTGGAGGGTGGAATTATTTCTCGTTTTACTTTTGGGTGCAAGATACTACAGCTAGATACTGTCTCGAATATCTGGTGCTTTGATTAAGTTTTTTTGTTGTTGTAAGGGTGTACTTACAGTATGGTTTTATTTTCATCAATATATAGTATGCACGAGATTTTATCCAACTTCTGCAACAGAGATGACCACCTCGGGAACTCAGCTTACGCTTTAGAGTTATAGTGCAATCTCGTGGAACAGACCAAATCCACTAGCAGCTCTCGTTACAAATGACTTTTTGAATGCTTATACTACCATTTTACAGTATCACGTTACAACATAAATGTCTATGATTTCTTGAAGAATTAAACAGGTGTATAGTCAATTCAAGTTACAATTGACGTATTATGGAACGGCACATCATCAAACCATATTTATGAAAATCAATGAAGTTTATACCGAATTGACAATTATTTACGTATGCCAACAATATATATCCACAGAAAACACAGTACAATAAAGGCAACATCAAATTATAATACTATACACTTATATAATATGTTACAATACAACGATAACACACCAAGAATAGAACAGATCTTTTTTACAGCTTAGTCTACGTAGTGTTTTGTATCATACAGGGATGAAATTTTTCCGACTTTTTGCATACCAGTATAATCTTAGAAAAGATGTTGTTCTGTTAAATCGCAGATTGTTCCGATTAAATGAAAAATAAAAAAACATTTTCTCTAAGATTATACTGGTATGCAAAAAGTCGGAGAAATCTCATCCCTAATCATATGATGAAATTCATATGATAGATACACTGAAAAAAAATAAAAAATTTAAAAAAATGTTGAATTTACAGTATAATACTGGCATCCCAGCTGCCAGTATTATACCGTAAAATTAACAGTAATAAACAGTAAAATAAGCAGTAATTCAAAATTAGCGGCATAAAAAAAGTGTAAAACCTAGCAGCTATGCAAAAACGAATATACTTTTGAGCGTTCAACCACCGCCCCCTGAATACTAGGCCTGAGCGCTGACAACAATGGCGGCTGTCGCAGGCCGATTTTTTTTTTCAGCGTTTGAACGGTCCCTCAAAATTCCACACCAATAATTTCTAAAAGTTTTCTTCGCCTTGTTTTTCGGAGATCAAATAAGTCAAAGATAACTTTTAGATATTATTGGTGTTGAAGTTCGAGGGACTGTACAAACGATTCCGCCTGCGGCAGCCGCCATTTTTTTCAACGCGCACGCCTAGTATTCAGGGGGCGGTGGTTCAAGAGTGTGTGAACAATAAACTTACCGCTGCACAGTGGCATATTTTCCCAAAATCTTAGCTAAAACTCGATTTGTTTTTCACTATTTTGAATTTTCTTCGAGAACAAGCAATATATACGGGTAACTTATAGTGCAATTTTGTAAACTTCAGTGCAAAATTCAAACCATTTCCTTTATTAAGCGAAATATAATTACATAATAAAAAGGTTACTTTTCTCAAACTTACAAAAAGTAGCAATTAATATTAAAAATGTTGTAAAAATAAGATTACAAGCTATTTCTTTCATTTATTAATTTACTGGATTCGGATAACATCTCAAATATTTTTTTATTTTATTTTTTTTTTTTTTATAAACGTACAAGCAAATATAAATTTGTTAAAAATTTTGTAAAAAATAAAGACAAGTACATAATTCAATTTTATGCGAAAATTGCTTATTTATCGCTTCAGTTCTTGAGAATGTCACCGTTACTATGTGTACGAAATTAGTCGGTTCGGTTATTAAAATGCTTTCTAAGCATTTATATTTACTATAATAATTTTTAGCAAACGTGTTTTATTTAAGAATAATTTTATTTCATTCATAATTTTATCGAAGCAAATATACCCTAAAATACGATTAGATGGAAAAAAAAAAAAAAAAAAAAAAAAAAAAAACATGTGAAATTTCTTATTTCAAACATACAATATTGAACCTTCACCCTTAAATGCATGAAATTTTCTACAATATCCTTAAATTCATGAGTTTTCTTTTAGAATTGTGTTTTTTATATATATATATATACTTATATTAAAGATTAGACACCAGAAATTTTAAGATAGATGTTTAATTTCTTCAGATGCATATTTTATATGATTTTTAGAAAATTAATATTTCTGTATAAATATAGTGGTGGCGAAGAACTTGATTTATTTATTAAAAGTTAAGTAAAAAGTGATTCAAATTTGCATCGCTATACATTTAAGGGTTAAGGTTGCATACCTTAAATGTTATTTTAATAATTTAAATATTTAATCTACACTTCCCTATTCAGTGACTAGAGGGTTAAATTTACGCATTTAAATTTAGCACTTAAAATATCAAAATACTTAAGAGCGAGATAATTAAGACTTGTACGTGGAGATTTCACAATTTTGTCTTGCCTTCAGTGGCCTAGAGATATATAAATTCAAGATCAATATTCTATTTTTAAAATACTGGCACCCAGAATAGGAAATCTCCTTGCATCGTAAGACGAGATAATTCCAAAATAGAGTGGTCAGAGAACACTTGCAGGAGATATCTTTCTCTCCTCTTTTGAAAAGGTTCTATACACACGTAGCCTGTGAAGGTTTTAATTAGCATAATGTATCAACTTCAGATCAAGTCATAAATCTGTTGTTATCTGGGAAGGCCGCTCTAGGGAAATGATATACCCTGCTGATGTATAATTACAGCTGTGGCTATAATTGTCCTGCTTCCCTATCCTGCTGCATAGCCGAAATTTCCGAAGATCCTATTGTTATCCTGAACAATGGAGGCTTCGTGCGTTTGCCTTCATTTATAATCATTTTGCTTCGTTACTGGTTCTGACGTGATTATTAGCGTAATTTTCACCGATTTTTAAAGTTCGGATGCGATTTGTGTGGGAAGAGGATGTGAAGATAAAGCGCGTTAGATTAAATTTATATTTTGCATTGAAGACCGGTTGTAGGGAAAATAATTATAATGATGATGATAATTATTATTGTTATTATTTTAAAATAGATATACTAACACAATCACAAACGTTGATAAACAAACAGATTACACTGGTCGGCACCAAAATTCTCCCTGTAAAGATAATGGTTGATCCAGCTATAGATTTCAGCTCACTAAATCAAAATATGGCAATGAAATTCCTGTATCACGTACCAACTTTTCGGTAAATCATATTTTTAGATTTTTTTTTTCTATCTCAGTACATTGACGTGCAATAAAATCTGCAGCAAGCAAAATAAAGCAAATTTTACTGTTATTTTATTTTTATAAGTAACTCAAATCATACAAAAAAACATATACTTGATTTTAATTTTTTTTTTTTTTTTTTTTTTTTTTTTTTTTTTTTTTTTTTTAAGAATGAAATCGAACAGAAAAGCTTAGCTTGATTTTTATTTTAAATTCTATTTTGTCTTTATAATGTATCAATATTATCTGTAAGTGAAGCTGATTTTTAATATTTTCCGTTTTACTGGTCGGCAACAAAATCCTCCCTGTAAAATAATGGTTGATCTTTATAGATTTCAGTTTACTAAATCAAAATATGGCAATGAAATTACTGTATCACGTACCAATTTTTAGGTAAATTATATTTTTAGATTTTTTTTTCTATCTCAGTACACTGACGTGCAATAAAATTTAGTAACAGTCAAATTTGTTTTATTTTGCTTGCTGCAGATAAGCAAGCAAAATAAAACAAATTTTACTGTTATTTTATTTTTACAAGTAACTCAAATCGCACAAAAAACCATATACCTGATTTTTATTTTTAATTTTTTTAAGAATGAAATCGCACTGAAAAGCTTAACTTAATTTTTATTTTAAATTCTATTTTGTCTTTATAATGCATCAATATTATCTGCAAGTGAAGCTGATTTTTAATATTTTCCATTTTACTGGTCGGCACCAAAATCCTCTCTGTAAAATAATGGTTGATCCAGCTATAGATTTCAGCTCACTAAATCAAAATATGGCAATGAAATTACGTACCAATTTTTAGGTAAATTGTATTTTTAGAATTTTTTTTTTCTATCTCAGTACATTGACGTGCAATAAAATCTGCCGCAAACAAAATAAAGCATAATGAATAAAGCAAATTTTACTATTATTTTATTTTCATAAGTAACTGAAATGCGTACAAAAAACATATACTTGTTTTTTTAATTTTTTAAAGAATAAAATCACACAGAAAAGCTTACCTTGATTTTTATTTTAAGTTATATTTTGCCTTTATAATACATCAATCCTCCGCCTACCAGACGGTTCCATTGGACCCGACAATTACATTCAAAAGGACTATTCGAACCAGAATTTGATTCATAAAATAAGTTAAATATAAATTACAAAACAGAAACAGAAACAGTTTATTGTTTCAATGGGATTACCAGTTGTAAAATAACTCCACTCCCGGTATATGAGTAGTTGTATATCACATCATAGAAGAACCATGAGGGAAAAAAGTATAAACGTAGCATATTAGCTCTAGAAAACGAAAGAAAAGAAAAAGATCCGACTGAGAACTTCATTAACCAATCCGAAATAAGTTAGCCAACCAATCAAATTTAACTTGCGTAAAGACAACCAATCAAATTTAACTTGCAGAATAAGAGTGTATGGAGGAGGAAAAATAGAAAAGTGAGTAAAAAAGTATTAAAATATGATAATTATGTATGAAAAATAAGTAAATCGATGAAGAGAAAAGATGTTTAACTGTTTCAAAAGGAGAATCGTTCGCAATAAAAGGCAAAGTAAAGCAGGAAAGAGCGTAAATCTACTCCCATTTTTTTTTAAAGGCAATTTTGCATTTCCATACATAAAAATATAGTTAAATTACCGTTACTATAAGAAAGAACGAAAGAACTAAAGTAAATAATTAAGTTAAAAAGTTTTATATAAAAATTCTGGTGTGAAATGTTTTTATCCAGGTTGATTAATATTTCCGGTAGTTCTATTGTTCACACTAAACATTCCAGCAACTTTACTCAAGTTTTGTAAAAAAATATTTAACGCCAGAATTTGTATTTAAAACTATGTAACATTCTCAGAAGAAAGTACAGAGTGGTACAAGTGATTTTAAGAGAAAATGTGCTATATTATTGGTACATTGATCTTATTTACACTAACTAAATTTAAGTCAAACTGTGCTGGATTAAAATATTACAGGATGAGTACTAGAATGAAATGATAAGTTGTAGTATCTCTAATGAAAGCATGAGACTATAGAATTGAAGGAAAGACGAAAGTTTATTTAAATGCTAAATGCATAGAAACGTAAATACGCAAGGTTTAAATCTGTGCCAACCTAAGCCTTCCATTTCATGCAAAACTCAAGCATTATTTATTATATTTTGGCTTATTTAAATAATTAGACTTCAGATATCGGATTATCAATTCAGAGCTATTTGCAATGAAAATGAAACAAAAAATGAAATATTTAATAAAACATTTTTCCTGAAATAATAACAAAACATTTTTCAATTGAATACATTTTCAATTTACTTATTTAATTACGTTCCAATATTTAACACTAAACATACCGAGAATTTGACTCAAGTTTTATCAAAATATTTCACATCAGAATTTTTATTTCAAAACATTTAGCTTTTTTATTTAACTTATTTCTGTGTGATTTATATTTGACTGTGTATTTAATTAATAATAATTAAAAAAAAAAAAAAGAAGAGGAAGAAGAAGGAAAAAAATTGTTTTTAGTCTGCCTAGTGGTTTTTTTTATAGAAGTTTTTTTTTTTTTTTTTTTTTTTTTTGTAATTTTTTAACTAAATGCATGGTCTCTGTAAAAAGTCTTTTTTTCTTCTTCTTTTTTGAGATGGGTTCGATCCTCGGTAGGTTTCGTCTGTCATCTTCTTGGATCTAATGGATTTTTTTTTTTTTACTTTTTATTGTTAAACTTCTATTTCTTTATTATGTTTTTAAATATTTTAATTTAATTTTTAACTTTTTAAACCTCTTACGTCTCCCTATTTTCCTCGCAAGTTGCTTACCTATAACCTGGAAGTTCAGTTGGTACGCAACAAGGTATTCCATTCTGCTAATTACGTTATTCCATTGTTCCATTGTGTGATTTATATTTTATTTATTTTATGAAGAAATTTCTGGTTCGAATCGAAATCCAGGGTGCGTCAGAAAAAATGTATACACGCTTTGAATGATTCCAACTCCCAGTTTTTATTCACTTATAATTAATATTTAAATTGCAAGAGAACCTACATAAAATGTATAACTCTTCCTTGTACCGCAGATGTTCAAAATTACTACCGTTCTGGTCAATACCACTGCTTATAACGGTGGGCTATTGATTCACTAACTTCAGCAAACATTTCATTTGCATAGTTGCCAACCTCCCGATTTTTTGAATACCAGTAAAATTTTACAAATATTTTTGCTTTGTTGAATTGCAGAAATTGTAAGATTAAATAAAACAAATATTTTTACATAAAAATATTGGTATGAAAAAAATCGGGAGGTTGGCAACTATGCATTTGGTGTTGTGGCGCATTCTTGCTCAATTGCGGTCCCGGAACGTCTATGATCATCCATTCGTTTCAAACTTATCTTTTATCCGATGAATGGAGGGGGTCGGGCAAGAAAGTACCCAGTCACATTTTTGGTGAAATGAATCTAACACTGTAATCTGTTGCTTAATTTTGTAAATTATAATATCCAACATATAATTTGTTTCTAGGAACGTCTATGATCATCCATTCGTTTCAAACTTATCTTTTATCCGATGAATGGAGGGGGTCGGGCAAGAAAGTACCCAGTCACATTTTTGGTGAAATGAATCTAACACTGTAATCTGTTGCTTAATTTTGTAAATTATAATATCCAACATATAATTTGTTTCTAGGAACGTCTATGATCATCCATTCGTTTCAAACTTATCTTTTATCCGATGAATGGAGGGGGTCGGGCAAGAAAGTACCAAGTCACATTTTTGGTGAAATGAATCTAACACTGTAATCTGTTGCTTAATTTTGTAAATTATAATATCCAACATATAATTTGTTTCTAGGAACGTCTATGATCATCCATTCGTTTCAAACTTATCTTTTATCCGATGAATGGAGGGGGTCGGGCAAGAAAGTACCCAGTCACATTTTTGGTGAAATGAATCTAACACTGTAATCTGTTGCTTAATTTTGTAAATTATAATATCCAACATATAATTTGTTTCTAGGAACGTCTATGATCATCCATTCGTTTCAAACTTATCTTTTATCCGATGAATGGAGGGGGTCGGGCAAGAAAGTACCCAGTCACATTTTTGGTGAAATGAATCTAACACTGTAATCTGTTGCTTAATTTTGTAAATTATAATATCCAACATATAATTTGTTTCTAGGAACGTCTATGATCATCCATTCGTTTCAAACTTATCTTTTATCCGATGAATGGAGGGGGTCGGGCAAGAAAGTACCCAGTCACATTTTTGGTGAAATGAATCTAACACTGTAATCTGTTGCTTAATTTTGTAAATTATAATATCCAACATATAATTTGTTTCTAGGAACGTCTATGATCATCCATTCGTTTCAAACTTATCTTTTATCCGATGAATGGAGGGGGTCGGGCAAGAAAGTACCCAGTCACATTTTTGGTGAAATGAATCTAACACTGTAATCTGTTGCTTAATTTTGTAAATTATAATATCCAACATATAATTTGTTTCTAGGAACGTCTATGATCATCCATTCGTTTCAAACTTATCTTTTATCCGATGAATGGAGGGGGTCGGGCAAGAAAGTACCAAGTCACATTTTTGGTGAAATGAATCTAACACTGTAATCTGTTGCTTAATTTTGTAAATTATAATATCCAACATATAATTTGTTTCTAATGTCACTTAATGGTAGCCTATGTGATAGGTTTCGTTTTTGCCCCAGATGTTTATGCCCCCAATGAAGATAGCTAATTTACAAAAAACCTAATAGTTTAATATCATTAAAGAAATGCAACTACTCAGAATTGTTACTCAGAATATCTCAAATGTTACTAATACATTGGCTAAAAATCTTTAGGTTATATATCTTGATTTGAGTATTGGATCAAATTTTCAAATTGTAATATCTCAGAAGCTCAAAAATGTGGCTTGGCACTTTCCTATTTCGACCCCCTCAATTGTAAGTCGCATAGGTGGATCTGACCGAAACTCCCTGCGATGCTGTTTTTGTACTCCTGCTACATTTTCATACTTACAACAGCATTTTAAAATAAATTTTACTTTTTCAAAAATTAATTTTGGTCCATTCATTATTTCCAATTAATTACACTTTGAAAAGAAAGAAAAATTAGAAAGTTATGATCCGTTAAACAGTGTATGTATAAATTTTCCTGACGCCACCCTTTATTTAGTATTAAAGGATCAGGGTCCATAAGCCGTGATTTTGGCCCATGAAATAGACTAAAATTCAATTTTGTTATACTCACTTAATTATTTCACTTTTTAATATTAGAAGATTTATCCTGTATGATTTCAACAATAGTTTTTGCATTTTGTTCGGATTTATATGACTTACACAACCTCAAAGTTCGTATTATTCGTAGTTTTCGATGAAAAATACGCAATTTCTCCTTTTTTTTTACCTCAATTATTTATATGAGGGCAATCGTGCAACACTTTCTTCTTTACATATATTATAAAATACATCAAAATGTACAATATATGTAAAAATAAAAGTGTCGCAAAGCTGCGCCCATAGTACAATATTAAAAAATATATTAAAAATTGAGGTAAAATTAGGAGAAATTACGTATTTTTCATCAAAAACTACGAATAGTACGAACTTTGAGCTTGTGTAAGTTATATAAAAACGAACAAAATGCAAAACATATTGTTGAAATCGTACAGGATAAACCTTCCAATATTAAAAAGTGAGATAATTAAGTCACTATAACAAAATCGAATTTTAGTCTTATTTCATGGGCCAAAAACACGGCTTATGAACCGTGATCCTTTCTTGAAAAATCTGCGTATCCGCCATTACCGTAAAATAGTTCGTTATTTCTACTAATTCGATGAAATGTATCTGAAGAAAAATATAGGTCAGGGAACTTCGAGCAATGTACTTTCAAGAGCTGGAATCTCTCCCTCTGATTATACAGATTTTTATCTAAAAATGCTGGTTTCGTAAAATTTAGGTCAAATGTCCGACTATAATAGTGTAAGGGGTAGAAAAATAAATGATCATTGCTACTAAATATGCGGGTGCATTAAAGCGACATGTGTTTTGAAAATTATGAACCCGAGGACCAGGAATGACCTTTGGCGAGTTCAAAACCTACCCGCAATGTAGGCGGATTTACCTAGAATACCCAGGGTTTTCAGAAATGCATTAACCCATGGGTCTAGATGTCATTCCTATAAATTAGAAATTAAAAAAAAACTGGAGTACATCTGTTCATCCTCTTGTGAGAAAAAAACTGGGTTAATTATTTTATTTAATCTTACAATTGCAAGGCTAATATAGAAGGGTTCTGATACCCCCATGTAGATTTTATAATGCGCTAAATTTTTTAACATTTACTTCATTTTTATCAGTCTACCCCACATCTCTAACTATAAGCCGAAAATTACTTTTCTTTCATTGATATATTCTTTATCGTTTTTATAGATTTTTTTCATTTTTTAAAGCATTTTACACTGGATTATAAAAATATATACGTTCACCTGTTCTTAAGAAAAATAGGTTAATTTTTTTAGTCTTAATTCTAATATAGAAGGATACTGGACAGATACCCCCATGCAGTAGATATCAGATCCAATTTTTGTAGTTCCGTATTTTTTTATGTTTCATTTTTCAAAATTTCAGTTGTTATCAATCTATCCAACATTTTTACTATAAACCCAAAATTACTTCTATTATGTCATTGATATTTGCTTTATTCTTTTTTTAATTTTTTTTTTTTTCAAAGCATTTTCAAACATTGGATTATAAAAATATACGTCCACCTGCTCTTAAGAAAAATAGGTTAATTATTTTAATCTTAATTCTAATATAGAAAGGTGCCGATACCCCCCATGTAGAACGATATGAGACATGATGTTTTTCAGTTTCATATTTTTTATATTTCCTATTTACAAATTTTCAGTTGTTATCAATCTTTCCAGAATCTCTACTATAGGCCCAAAATTATCTTTTATTCTTTCATTGGTAATTTCTTTATCTTGTTTAAAGATTTTTTTTTTTTTTTTTTTTCGAAGCATTTTTAGACATTGGATGATAAAACTATGTAACGTTCACTTATTCTTAACAAGAAAAGGTTAATTATTTTAGACTTAATATATTATGAAAGGGTATCGATACTCCCATGCAGAACGATATGAGACATATATTTTACATTTCGATATTTTTTATATTATTTTTTTCAAAATTTCAGTTGTCTCAATCTATCCAACATTTTTATTAAAAGCTTAAAATTACTTTTATTCTTTCATTCATATTTTCTTTTTCTTAAAAAAAAATTCCCATTTTTCAAATCATTTTCAAACATTTGGTTATAAAAATATGCATCCACTTGCTCGTAAGAAAAGTGGGTTAATTATTTTAGTCTTAATTCTTATAGAGAGGATACTCATAGATACTTATAGAGAGGATATATACTGGATACCCCCATGCAATACGATATGATGAGACCTAATTTTTTGCAGTTCCGTGTATTTTACATTTTACATTTTACATTTTCAGTTGTTATCAACATCTAAAAATTTTCTACTAAAAGCTCAAAATTACTTTTATTCTTTCATTGATATTTTCTTTTTCTTGAAAAAATTCCCATTTTTCGAATCATTTTCAAACGTTTGGTTATAAAAATATGCGTCCACTTGCTCTTAAGAAAAGTAGGTTAATTATTTTAGTCTTAATTCTTATAGAAAGGTAAGGTACTGGATACCCCCATGCAGTACGATATGATGAGACCTAATTTTTAGCACTTCCATGTATTTTATATTTTACATTTTCAGTTGTTATCAACCTCTAAAAATTTTCTACTAAAAGCTCAAAATTACTTTTATTCTTTCATTGATATTTTCTTTTTCTTGAAAAAATTCCCATTTTTCAAATCATTTTCAAACATTTGGTTATAAAAATATGCGTCCACTTGCTCTTAAGAAAAGTAGGTTAATTATTTTAGTCTTAATTCTTATAGAAAGGTTAAGGTACTGGATACCCCCATGCAGTACGATATGATGAGACCTAATTTTTAGCACTTCCATGTATTTTATATTTTACATTTTCAGTTGTTATCAACCTCTAAAAATTTTCTACTATAAGCCCAAAATTACTTTTATTCTTACATTGATATTTTCTTTTTCTTAAAAAAGAAATTCCCATTTTTCAAATCATTTTCAAACATTTGGTTATAAAAATATGTGTCCACTTGCTCTTAAGAAAAATAGGTTAATTTTTTTAGTCTTAATTTTTATAGAGAGGTAAGGTATTGGATACCCCCATGCAGTACGATATGATGAGACCTAATTTTTTGCAGTTCCCTACATTTTATATTTCACATTTTCAGTTATTATCAATCTCTAAAAAAATTCTACTAAAAGCTCAAAATTACTTTTATTCTTTCATTGGTATTTGCTTTGTCCTTTTTAAAAGATTTCATCTTTCAAAACATTTTCAAAAAAAAAGAAAAATAGGTTAATTGTTTTATTCTTAATACGAATATAGAAAGGTAGTGATGCTCACATGCAGAACGATATGAGGCCTGATTTTTACAGTTTGACATTTTTATATTTATTTTTTTCAAAATTCCAGTAGGTATCTATCTGTCCAAAATATCTACTATGAGCCCAAAATTACCTTTATTATTTTATTGGTATACTCTTTATCTGAAAGAAAGAAAAAAAAAAAAAGGTAAAAAAAAAGAAAAGAAAAGAAAGAAAGAAAGAAAAATGAAAAATGAAAAAAAAAAAAAAAAAAAACAATAAAGAAAGGAAAGAATTATTTTCTAAAGCATTTTCAAACATTGTATTATAAAACTTTCATCTGCTTTTAAGAAAAATAGGCTAATTGTTTTATTCTCAATGCTAATATAAAAGGGTACTGATAGTACTTCGAATCGCTATTTATCTTTCATCGTTCTAATTTTTACAGTTCGATATATATATATATATATATATTAGTTGTTATCTATCTATCTGTCCAAAATGTCTGCTATAAGCCCAAAATTACCTTTATTCATTTATTGGTACATTCTTTATCTTAAAATAATAATAATAATAATAATAATAATAATAATAATAATAATAATAATAATAACAATTTTTCAAGGCATTTTCCAACATTGGATTATAAAATTATTTTTAAGAAACATATTTTAAAGAAAGACAGGCTAATTATTTTACTCTCAATGCTTATATAGAAGGATACCGATACCCCCTCCCCCCCCTGTCCCTATGCAGAACAATATTAAGTCCGAATTTTTACCGCATTCGATATTTTTTATTCTATCGTTACAAGAAGAAACAACGTAATACTTTCGTTTGATTTTAAGAAAAACACTCCATATTTTAAATAGTTGACCTCATTTATTAAATAAAATTTCTGGATCTAAACATGTTTGTTTAATCCGCGAATTATACGCTAAAAATTACCGTAGTCAACTGTCGTTTTATGTGAATTCGCTCTCATTAAACGATAATACAACTACTTTGAAACTCATAAACAAAGAATATTCATATCAAGATCTGTTGGCAAACTTTTTCCCCAAATTGTTCTTACTTTCGTTTGTGTGTTTCGTTTCGTATCGATAAAATGCTTTATAAAGATAAGAAGTCCTAGAATAATCAGCTTCTCGTTAATTACCTCGAAAAAGAAACTGCATTTCAACATCCCCATACTGATAACTAAGCCTACACCCCTCATTAAAATCCCACATCGTAATCTAACGTGTATGATGAATCAGCTGCAACAACAAACTTCTTTAAAGGCAGCTAAGTGTGGAGAAAAAAAAATTAACATCCACACTTCCTATCGCTTCTCACTAGATGGCGCTGGTTTCCTTAATATTCATCCGTATCTCGCCAGTGCGATGCTATCTCCATACACAATGGCGCCAAGCACAGAAAAGCGAGATTGCCTGTGATACGGTATCGCGGAGCGCGATCGAGATAAAATAGTAATACCATACGAAAGAGGGGGGGAAACTATAATAAAACCAAATAAATAATAATGAAAAAAAAATGAAAAACCTTTTTCCTTATCGTTTGGCAGTCGGGCGGGCGTTCCTTTTTTTATTATTATTATTATTATCAGAAGCTGGTATCTCATTTTTGTGTCGCCAATTATGGAAGGAGTTTTTATTTAGGCCCTTTTATCTGGCGTTTTCTTCTCGCTGTATGGATGGATGTTGGCTTTTGAAAAAAGCTTTATCCTTATAATCTCACTATCGCAATAGAAGCCTCCACAGAAAAAAAAAGAAAGATTGTTCGAAGATAAAATAAATAAGTAAATAAAAAGAACATGGATATTGGAAGAACTGGCAAAACTTTCTCGGGGTATTAAATTCGACTGCAATTAAAATGTATGAATTGTGTCCGATATGGAACGGAACAAAGTAAAGCTTTGTGGGAAAGACGACGCTGCGCGCATATCATCTTTAGTTAAAAGGAAAGTGTTTCCCGTTGGAGAGGTGAAGAGGCTATCAGTCTAACATTCTCGGATTTGTTTTCTTATTATTAATTCATAACATCTCATTGAGTAGTTGCGTAATATATTGCTGTTGATGTAAACCGAAACTTGAATGGAATAAAATCTCATATTTCTTTATAACTTCAGATTTACTTTTATTTGTGCCATTCGGTAAGTAACGGACACTGTCACAAAAATTTTCTAATATTTTAGAAATAAAAAGAACAATCAAATTCGAGAGCTGCATCGTTACAACTGAGCGCAGATAGGGGCAAGTCTGTCCACTATGGCTGAATCCAGTGTTGAATTCAGGGGGACATTCCCCCCGGAGCATTGAAATGTCTCCCCGGAAGATTTGAGATTTTATGCTTTTAATGGTTTAATGGTTAAAAAGTGCAATCCCCCCCTCCTCCCCGCAGCCCTTCCGGAAAAAAGTGTCTGAATTCAACACTGGCTGAATCGTTAGTGTCGAGTTTGTAGCCAAAGGTCTTCATTTAGCACAATACTCAACCTCTGAAATACTGCCGTCTGCATGTCATGTATGTGCAAGTTAAATACGTGATTGGTGTTCCATTCTTGTATCATCAAGCATAGAAGCATTTTTTAAAATTTAGGTTTTCTATCTGGTGTTTATTTCTGGCTATGTCGATGGATTTTAGCTTTTGAAAAAGCTTTATCCTTATAATGTCAATATGACAGGAGAAGCCTCTGCAAAAAGGCTATGTTTCATAATTTAAAAAAAAAAACAATAATTATAACATATTAGAATTAAATCGAACTAATGCAGACAGTAGCGGCTCATGACTGTCTTTTTGGGGGCCAATAAATGCGTGCCTGAAACACTTATTGTTTTCACACCATTATTTTTTACAAGAAATCTTTTTTCTTGTTTAATGGCAGAACTTTCTGACAGTAAATAAAATAAAGTACTCCTTTTTCATAATAGTGGTAAGAAAAGAATAAATTTAGCAGCCGTGCATTTAGTGATCCAAATAAAGCCAAGTCAAGAGCCGCCACTGAATGCAGATATTCCAGAAGTACCTACGATGGATGTCATTATGTCATTCGCTTACTATCGAAAGTGATAAATCAGTCGATATATCTTGGTATGTGGAGGGTAAACAAATTCCGTAGCATTGGAATTGCTAGATTGTGCAAAGCAGTACAATTAACACGTTGACGGGCACTTGCGGCTATAACCGCCAAAGCGAAGTTCACAATGTGGCATGACGGCTATAGCCGCCCAAAACGAAACGGTCGTTTTTTAGACACTACGGCTATAGCAGCACAAATGTGCATTTACCGGTGTACAAGTGGAAGCCCAGTGTCATGTTTTGGAAACAATTTTTTTAGGTTGAAGTTCGTTTCCCACCTGTTATACGAGCTGCGGCTTCAGTATGCACGTGCAGGGTGGCTAGTGGTCAGGGAAAAATACAGTAAAAAAATGATAATTACCAGTATATTCTTATAGAAAAATTCAAATTGATTATTTGATCGAATAACCAATATAAATTTTTCTATAAGAATATACTGGTGTTTATCAATTTTTTTCACTGTATTTTTCCCTGACCACTAGCCACTCTGACGTGGTTGTGAAAGGAGTAGTGCAACCTAATTAAATGTGCTGAATGAATCAAAATGAAGTTTATTTAAGCAGAAAGAGTAAAACTATACTTCTAATACTCTAAAAATTACAAAAACATATAGTGTCAATTTTCGAACCTCACTTGTTCCTACTGTCCGTTAATGTGTTAAATTAAAACTAACAAATGTGACTCTTTATTCAATTATTATTATTATTACTAGTAAATCTGCAGATCAGGAGCCTCAACCTCAGCTCTGAAAGTCATTGTGTTTTAATCTCACTTTTCATGTTATTTAGCATCTTACAATTCGCAATTTATTTATTTTTTTTATGTTACATACATATTTATAAGGCATATAAAATATTTCGGAGGTTTCAGAAATTAGCAGCGTTAAATTACACACGATTTGTGCAATGATATTCTGAAATTTTTATGAACATCTTATTCTTGTAATTTTTTAGATAAAAAAATGCATTTCTTATTTTGATAGTCTTTGAAATAGGGTTGCTAAGCAACTAATAAAATAAAGATGAAATAATAAGAAATACATTTTAAAATTTGTAAAAAAAAATAGGAAAATAAAATGTTTTATATTTCCCGAACAGTTGCAAAAAATGTTCCAATAATTTAAACAATTAATTTCTAAATTCTAATAGATATAGCGGCAAATTTTCAAAGCTATTGCATAAATTTAAGACCTCCATATCAAAAATTTAGTATCCGTAATTTTACGTTTAAATCCATTATTCACATATGCGATTTTCATTTCAGTTAAAAATGAAATTTTAAAATCGTCGGCATTCCCATAGGAAAGCATTATGACCTAAAAAGAAATGTGCTATATTTTTCGAACGAATGAACCAAATGTAACCAAAAACTATACACCTAATTCCGGGTATCTCACCAACATACCCACCAAAAATCAACCTAATCGAATGTTTTTTACGGCAGTTATCGCGGAACAGACAGACAAACAGACAAACAAACAAACAAACAGACAGACGGAAACCAAAAACTTTTCGCGTCTCCACAGTGATAAAATTCAAAAATACGAAGGTTGGCAGCTATGATTTTGCGCAAGGCCGAATGATTCATTCAAATGTCAAAATAATTCATTATGCCTATCACTAAAGATGTGACACCCTGTATATACAATCCTTTATTTGTATATATCGATATCTAACTGCATTGACGACAGATTTTTTAATGTCTTAATTCTTACTCCGCTGAACATGGTATTATCGATACATTAAAAATATGATACTCGACCAAAAATTACTATCTGCAAATTAATATATTGAAAGATAGCTATAATCTGTGGGATTATGCCCACATATAGATACCACAGCTATGTATGGATTTACAGACGATTAAAGATATTAATTTTGCTGATATCAGGGATTAGTAAATCATTTACTGAGTAAGGCTTCCAGATAACAACGCATGGATGAGGAATTTTACAGTATAAATTGCAGGATAGATTTTCAGCATTAATTTATATGTATAATAAATACATTTTCCTTTCTGAGAAAGACTAATGCGTTTTGTTCCTGAGAAATACTAGTATAATTATCTATACGGAAAAATCTAGTTTTTATTTTCTTATTATACGCTTTTATGTAACTCAACGTGGGTTTTGTATCTAAAGTAGGGTTTTGTATCTAAAGTAGGGTTTTGTAATCTATTTTTCACTCACTTGATATGATAGAATTATAAAAATTATGTACACAGTTCTGTTTTCGGTGGCAATTACAACAATTTAGTATTTTTAGAACTAATTTATATGCATAATACATTTTCGTTTCTGAGAAAGACTAATACGTTTTGTTTCTGAGAAATACTAATATAATTATTTATACGGAAAAATCTAGTTTTTATTTTCTTTTTATACGCTTTTATGTAACTCAACGTGGTTTTTGTATCTAAAGTAGGGTTTTGTAATCGATTTTTCACTCACTTGATATGATAGAATTATAAAAATTATGTACACAGTTCTGTTTTCGGTGGCAATACAACAATTTAATATTTTTAGAACTACAATACATTTTTAATTCTGAGAAAGACTAATACGTTTTGTTTCTGAGAAATACTAATATAATTATCTATACGGAAATATCTAGTTTTTATTTTCTTTTTATACGCTTATATTTAATTCAACATGGTTTTTTGTATGTAAAGATGGAATTTTTGTAATCGATTTTTCACTCACTTGATATGCTAGAATTATAAAAATTGTATACACAGTTCTATTTTCGATGGCAATACAACAATTTTATATTTTTTTAACTAAATTATATGATGATACATTTTTGTTTCTGAGAAAGATTAATACGTTTTGTTTCTAAGAAATACTAATAAAATTATCTATACGCAAATATCTCGTTTTTATTTTCTTATTACACTTTTTATTTAACTCAACTTGGTTTTTGTATATAAAGATGGAATTTTGTAATCGATTTTTCACTCACTTGATATGCTAGAATTATAAAAATTATGTACACAGTTTTGTTTTCGGTATTTAATATTTTTAGAACTAAATTATATGATAGTACATTTTTGTTTCTGAGAAAGACTAATACGTTTTGTTTCTAAGAAATACTAATACAATTATCTATAGCAAATATATGGTTTGTATTTTCTTATTACACTTTTTTATTTAACTCAACTTGGTATGTAAAGATGGAATTTCGCAATCGATTGTTCACTCACTTTATATGCTAGAAGGAAATTATGTGCACAGTTCTGTTTTCGATGGCAATACAACAATTTAATATTTTTAGAACTAAATTATATGATGATACATTTTTGTTTCTGAGAAAGACTAATACGTTTTGTTTCTAAGAAATACTAATACAATTATCTATATGCAAATATCTGGTTTTTATTTTCTTATTACACTTTTTTATTTAACTAAACTTAATTTTTGCATGTAAAGATGAATTTTGTAATCGATTTTTCATTCACTTGATATGCTAGAATTATAAAAATTATGTACACAGGTGTGTTCCGACGACAATACAATATTTTAATGTTTTTAGAACTTAATTATAATTTAATAAATTAATTTTAATGCATTCTTTCGTTAGCCAGCCACAGGTGATAAATCTTCAAATATTTTTTATGGCTACAATTGTTTACGAATTACAACAGCAATGGATTTAATTATGCTCCAACATAGTTGAAAAGTGCTTATGGATTCGGTTTATCTGGCCGGCTGTCTGTCTGACCATTCTCTAACTCGCATAAATATACTCGGATTGTCATGTAAATGGTATATGTTATTCAAGATTAATATGGCATGTTCTGTATTGAAAATGAAGTGTGTAGCATTTATTGTTCATTTACAGTACTCTCAAAAATATTGCGTTACATTATGGTCTACGGGGGGAAAAATCGTTTGCAGTGTATTTTAATGATGTTAAAGTATTTCAAACATATTCAAATAGATATGCATCACTAAGGTGCACTGCTACTTACTGTAGTATATGGAGTGAATAGCACTTATCATTCATTTACATGGACACACAAAATAATTCAGTTGCTGTCTATGAACAATAATTGCTGGAAGTGCATTTTCAATTGTGGTATCTTCTTTCACCTTTTTAGAAGGTGGAGTTTTGTTACAGCATTCTGAATGTCTTGGAAAGTGTTTCATAATCTATGCTTGACGAATAATTTTTCTTTCTTGTTTATATATAACGGATGGATATACAGGAACCTGAATATAACGATAATGTCAAATTCACAAAATATGACTAGAAGTTTCACAAATATATATATTAAAAAAAAAATCACAAAAGCAGGACACTGTGAGAGAAAAGGTTTGGACAAACACCTGGTTATAGATTATTTTTTTAATACAACGTTATTTGTATTAATTTTATAAGTAATTATTAATTTGGGATGATAAAAATTAAGTGGGAAAAAAATAAATATTCATTCCTTAAACATTTTCCAAATCAAATCCTCTTAAAACTTGCAAAATTAATATACACTTTAACTTTTTCTTAAGTAATTGTTCATTTGGGATGATAAAAGTGGGAAGAAAAAATAAATATTCATTTCTAAAACATTTTCCAAATCAAATCCTCTTAAAACTTGCAAAATTAATATACAATTTAACATTTTTTTAAGTAATTGTTCATTTGGGATGATAAAAATTAAGTGGGAAGAAAAAATAAATATTCATTTCTAAAACATTTTCCAAATCAAATCCTTTTAAAACTTGCAAAATTAATATACACTTTAACTTTTGCTTACGTAATTGTTCATTTGGGATTATAAATATTAAGTGGGAAGAAAAAATAAATATCCATTTCTTAAACATTTCCCAAATCTTCCTACAACTTGCCTCCTAAAACTTGCAAAATTAATATAACTTTAATTTTTGCTTAAGTAATTGTTCATTTGGGATGATAAAAATTAAGTGGGAAGAAAAAAATAGATATTCATTTCTGAAACATTTCCCATATCAAATCATCTTAAAACTTATAAAATTAATATACACTTTAACTTTTGCTTAAGGGTCTTGTACATTTTAAACTCGCCAAAAATCAACAAAAACGTTCAAACTTTGAATTAGTGTATCTTCAGAACTTTTTGGTGTATAAGCATGAAATTTTGAATGTTGATTGAGCAGATTGTGCTTTTTGATATAATACCATTAGAAACTGACTAGTCTTTTACAGAATTTGAGCATTGTTGAAAATAAAGTTGCTCTTTTTTTACTCTGTAAGTGATTGCGTGCATGACATCTTGAGAACGTATGACTGGATTGTTATGAAATTTGATATAGATAATCAGCACATATGTATTTTAAAAATGACGTACTCTTAGGTCAAAATTATTTCATTAACCATATAAAAAAAAATATTTTTGCAAGAAAATTCAAAATTTTACATTTTTTAATGAATAAAAATAGTCAATTAAAAATCTTATCACTGTAAATATTTAAAAGTAGATCATCTTCAACACACATATGCGCTTATTATGTGAATCAAATTTCATAACAATCCATGCATACATTCTTAAGCTATCATGCGCGCAATGACTTACGGAGTGAAAAAAAGAGCTATTTTAATTTCAACAATGCACAAATTCAGTAAAATATTAGTCAGTTTCTAATAGTATTATGTTAAAAAGCACAATCTATTTAATTAATAATCAAAACTTTATGTTTATACATATAAAGGTTTTGAAAATACACTAATTCTAACTTTGATTGTTTTTCTCGATTTCCGTCGCGCTTAAAAGGTACATGACCCCTTTATATGTCTTTCCTTATTTCAAAATTTACATGTACATGGTGGCTAGTGGTCAGGAAAAAATACAGTAAAAAAAAGTGATAAACACCAGTATATTCTTATAGAAAAATTCATCTTGAACAGGTGATATGTTCAAGGGAATACCTAAGTTGTAAAACTCAACTCCCAGAATAAAAGTAAATGAATATCATATCTTGAGAGAGCCATTTAAATAGCGTTTAAAATACTTTAAAGTAACTAAAATGTAAAAGAAAAACGTTAAATTACAGTCTAATATATGAAGGATAGTTTAAAATAATTTAAAGTATAAAATTATCTGATCGAATAATCAATAAGAATATACTGGTGTTTATCACTTTTTTTTACTGTATTTTTCCCTGACTATAGCCACCCTGATGTATCAATTTTTCACACGCTGGTATTCCCATTCCTTTTTTAAGCACCCCGTAGAGAAAAAAAAACAACTCGAGTGTTTTCAACGTAGGAAATGTTCATTTATTATTTTCATTGTTCCATTTTAAGCGACGTGTGATGTGTAGCCGAAAATAACGGACACAGGTGAATGAATTCGTCTACAAGTGTGCATCCAGACTTCATTTTATTTTTTCTTATATGAATTCGATGTTATCGTAAAATTGTAACCAGTTAATAAAAAAGATTCACCTGATAAAAAATTCCACCCAGAGAAAGGTGCATTGCGACGTTTCTTCGTTTCGAGGGGAAATATTTGAAAAGAGTCCATTTTTTACGTACCAGTTTTGAGATGGTAGGTTTATATTTAGTGAATCTTCAATAATGAAGATAGTCTAGGACAGTCATACTCAACCTGCGGCCCGGCGACCTTTTGTGTGCTGCACGAGGCACATAGTCATATTAATCCATATTTATAAAATTAATTGATGTGTGCATAAAAAGTATTTAAGACCTTTACTGTTGTTTTTATATATTTTCACGAAAAGACGAAATATGTCCTGTTATTTCTAATTAATTTAAAATTATGTAAAACATCTTAAATGCCATTATATACATCATCATTTCTAAATAAAAAACTTCGCGACACACTTCTGCGACATTTGCAATAAAAATATGCTACGAAGTTTATTGTTTGGAAATAGTGGTGTTAAAATTTTTTGGTAAAATTTTTTCCGCTATAAACGTTCAACCCTACTGATAATACTAAACTTTTGTTATATTGCTTTTCTCTCTATACTACTTATATTATCTTACTATTTTATTTACCCTTTTCAAGTGTGCTGCGGCCCGCCAAATGTCGCAAACCTTTGTTTGTGGCCCGTGGAAATTTTCCGAAAATTGAAAAACGGTTCCAGGAATAAAAATTAAATATTTTTTCTATTATTTATTGAAATGTGCTTTTAACCATAGATTGAGATATATTTTTGTTATTTTATAGAATTAATATCTCAAATATCACTCTTTTTTTTTTCAGTTGTGTCACTTTTCGAATAAATGTGATATATGATAAAATTGAATGGTTTGATAAATACAGTACATCAATTACTAGAAAATAAAGTCTACTTATTAATGATGTTATTGATATTAAATGATAAAACCAAACTGACACTGAGTGCAAAACAAAAATCTTAAAAGAAATAAAAACGTTGGCACAATTATGATATTTTTTAATGGAAATTTAAATGACATTTTGAAAAATTTCGTGCCCCTCAGGAATTTCGTGCACAGGGCATGGGCCCCGGGTGCCCGTGCGATAGTCAGGGCCTGCATACACACAGACAGATGGACGGCAATTTTTTTTTTCTAAAAATATTTTTTTTCGGAATCTCCAGTGTCTGAAACGTGTAAATCCGTCAAATTTTTTTTTCGATTTTCAAAACAATTACCAAGATTTACCTATCACGTATGCAGTGTTGTCAGTAGGCTACTTTTTTAAAATTCAAATTGTTTGATTCCCACCACTTTTTTAAAGTAATGTAACTGGCTTTAATCTGGCATTATTTAACCCCTTTGGGACGAGCGACACGTATACGTGACGCATAAGATGCCCAGAATCCTCGATTATTCCCACCAGTTATTTTTTATTGTAAGCTTCGCCTTATGTAATCGTAGCATTTCTGAGATTCAATTAGGCGAAAATTTCTGTTTTGAAAAACCGGTGGTAAAAGATTAAAAATTCTGTAAAGGAAGCTCTTCGCGAAGGGGTTAACAGTCATTAAAAAAGTCGAATATTTCTACTTAAAAAATCTGGTGGCAATCAAGATATCTGAATTAAAAATAAGTAGCCTACTGGCAACACTGCACGTATGACGGGTAAGTAATGAATTTAACATTAGGAGTTCCGATCTTTAAACATGCATAATTTCTAAATTAATGGACCAAATAAGTTCCTGTTTGATATCTTGAAATAAAATGTACGAGGGAGTTCAAATATGATGTCAAAATTAGGTGTTTATATTGAAATTTTAAAAGTTTGGTTCAATTTGTATGTGTAAACGAGTCTAAAGCAAATTTTAAGTATAGCACTAATTAGTAGACGTGATTACTAATATATTGGTAACAATCCCATTTTTTATACGAAGATTTGCGGCAGAGTTAGGAGGTGATAGCTTCTTTTCCCAGAACTGTACATTTCTTACTTATGCTATTTACGTGACTTGTGAGTGGCCCTCGGTATTTTAAGAATTTTTTATTATGGTCCTCGAGCTTGAAAGGTTGAAGATCCCTAATATAAGCAACATTTTTAGAAATATAAATAAATATGCAAAATTAAGGAGAAAGTGTCCAGCTTTGCAATAATTCGCAAGTGATTCCCTATGTTTGGCGAGAGCTTTTTCACCTTTATACAGAACAACAAAAATTGTTTTTTTTTTTTTTTTTCGTAAAATGGAAAAATGGATGAACCATAATTTTTAAAAAGTTTCATATAGATATAGATTATAAAGGAGATGAGGACACAGGATGTTTATTTCATTTAAACATATCATTTTGAATAAATTTCAAAACTTTATTATTTGATGAATACATAACTGATATTTTTCATATAAAAAATGCTTGAAGGTGAAGTTGATGATCAACTAAATATATATAATGGGCTAAACGATTAAATACGGATTCCTTTTGTGAATGAAAACAACAACAACAACAACAACAACAACAAAATCTCAAAAACTTCAAAAATAGAAAAATTTGCTATATTACGCTAAAAGATTGAAACCGGATCCCTTGTACGAATGTAAAAAAAAAAAAAAAAAAAAAAAAAAAAAAAAAATCCTTAAAATGCAAAAAAGACCCTAAAAATCGCATAAAAAAATCTTTGTAAGAATTCCGAATAAATTTTATTGAAAAGACGACAAAATGATTAGGCTAAAAAAAATTAAACCAGATTCCATTTATTAATGTGGAAAAATCACCGCAGAGCGTGAAAAATCGCTAAAAATTGCATTTTTTTTTTTTTTTTAAACTATACCCACCCTCCGAAACAAAACTACCTTTGAGGTACATAATTTCAAACATACAGGTACCTTCCTGCTATTTTACATCTTGGTACCTTCCTGTCAAATCCTGTAGTGCAGCGATCTCTTCAGAACACTGCTCCTAGACCAGCCATACTCAACCTTTTTTTCTCGCGGGCCACAAACAAAGGTTTGCGACATTTGGCGGGACGCAGCACACTTGAAAAGGGTAAATAAAATAATAAGATAATATAAGTAGTATAGAGAGAAAAGCAATATAACAAAGTTTAGTATTATCAGTAGGGTTGAACGTTTATCGCGGAAAAAATTTTACCAAAAAAATTTTAACACCACTATTTCCAAACAATAAACTTCGTAGCATATTTTTATTGCAAATGTCGCAGAAGTGTGTCGCGAAGTTTGTTATTTAGAAATGATGATGTATATAATTTTGAGCTGACACTTTTCGAATAAGTGAAAAAAAAAAAAAACTAGTATCAGTAAATCAACCAATTTTAAAGGGCAGGAAAAATTGATAGTAACCTG
The DNA here is from genome assembly GCA_963931845.1 of Maratus michaelseni. Taxonomy (NCBI): domain Eukaryota; kingdom Metazoa; phylum Arthropoda; class Arachnida; order Araneae; family Salticidae; genus Maratus; species Maratus michaelseni. The sequence goes on along the minus strand of OZ007597.1, from coordinate 150,085,047 downwards.
GGCACAAAAACTTGCTAGTCGGGCCCTGTGTGTATGTGCGTGTGTCTTTCTTTAAACGCTCAACCTCCCGAATAAATTGAGATAGATATTTGAAATTTGGTATGTACTTAGTATGTAATAATGGGAAGAAGCTTATTGAATTTCAGTAACGTCGATTATCCAGAACTATTTTTTTCGGACTCTCGAAATATTCGTTCTGATAAAAGGTATATAAAAATTTTCGAAATTGTTTATTTTAAGGGGTGAATATAAAAGACAATAAAAAAAACAAATTTTGCATAAAGAATGAATTCGATCGGATAATGAGTTGCCGAGATATTTGTAATCATATTGTCCATACTCTTCGATTTTTCACGACCCTGTATTTCATTCAAGTTTCAATTCAAAGATATATTTTAATTGGAAATGAGACGCTTAATCCGACGCAGTGAACCGTTAGTTAATATGATTATTATTTTTAGAGTTATAAGGATGTTTCTCTTACACAATTCAGTAATAGAGCATTTAAAGTTTATGACGTCATCAAGCCACCATTTTATTCGAATTGCAATGCATTTTATAAATAGTTTACACATGTTTTATTTTCATATTTTACATTATGTATATCCGTGATGGGTAAGTATTACGGTGGCCCCCAACGACTAGTTTTTAATCGTTGCGAAACATATTGCAATGTGGGTAGATTTTTAAAACTCAAAACTCTTTAGCGGAATGTACTGTAATTTTGTATTCGCATATTTGACTCTTCTAGAAATAGATTTCTGTTAAAAATACGTATTATTTTTTTTTCAACAATATTAAAATTAAGAAAAACTTAGAAGCTGTGCAAAGCACTTCGACAATGTCGCGCCTGTCTTATCCATTGATTTTACTTACTAAAAACTGTGGAAGAATTTTTTAAGTGTTATTTTAAATGTATCATACATTTAAATCAATTGAAACAACAAAGTTTTTGTCATATATTTTATAGAACAACGCAAAAAAGGAAGATGGAAATAAAAAACAGGTTTAAATCAAAATCTCAGGTTTGAATGCGTTAATAATGACTCATTCGTACATAAAAGTAGTGGTACCAATGCCTTAACGAGATTATCTTGGAAAAGATATTTCATGATCGTTTGCAATTTTTCGTTGCCATTCACTTGGCCATAAAATAAAACTCCAGCCAATCATATTAAATTCTGGCGTGGCCTCAAATCAGCTTTTAAGAATTCATATAGCGATTATGAAAATTAAGAAAAACTTAATTAAATAATAGTCAAATTAAGAAAAACTTAGAAGCTGTGCAAAGCACTTCGACAATGTCGCGCCTGTCTTATCCATTGATTTTACTTACTAAACTGTGGAAGAATTTTTTAAGTGTTATTTTAAATGTATCATACATTTAAATCAATTGAAACAACAAAGTTTTTGTCATATATTTTATAGAACAACGCAAAAAGGAAGATGGAAATAAGAAACAGGTTTAAATCAAAATCCCAAGTTTGAATGAGTTAATAATGACTCATTCGTTCATAAAAGTAGTGGTACCAATGCCTTAACGAGATTATCTGGAAAATATATTTCATGATCGTCTGCAATTTTTCGTTGCCATTCGCTTGGCCATAAAAAAAAAAAAACCCAGACGATCATATTAAATTCTGGCATGGCCTCAAATCAGCTTTTAAGAATTCATACAGCGTCCAATGCAATGTCTGTTTCTTATCTCTATGATCTTATCTTCCTCAACGAGGTCTGTTTCATTTTATGCCAGCAGATAAATTAATAATTCGTATCAGGTAAGTGCAAAGACTGCGGTAAGATGTGAATTATATATGTAGGAAGTGCAAAGAGCAAATAGCAATATGTGGTGAATGTTCATACACTGTGACTAATTTCTGTCGGATGACTGTACCTTCTTCGCAGTATTCAATATTATAATTCATATTTACATTCATTATTATTTTTTTTAATATCCCAACTTGTAACATACTTCTAAAACTTCTGATGGTGTTGTTTGCGTCATAAGGTTGAATTCAGACTCAATTTTTCTTTCTTTGTTTCTTTTCTTTTTCTTTTCTTTGTTTGAGAGTGAGGAGAAGAGAATGTCGAACCTAAAATCAGAAGGATGCGTTTTCAGTGCCACTCAGACAATTCAAAGTATCATAACTCGGTAAGTTTTGGTCGTAAAAGAATGGGTTTTTGCTATGTTCTTCTTAGACGCAGGGCCACATTTTTTCTAAATGTAAGAAAATAGAGCAATGTAAATTTTTTAATTTCGTATCTTACATATTTACAGCCTCTTGTAAAATAAGAGTCAAGTCTAAAAAGCTATATTTTATTTGAGTCATTCTGTAATTGGAAGTATGTTTCTATCATCGGTTTAACCCTTTCAGGGGCAGTGGTATGTTTATGAAACCACTTAATTTTAATTCCCAAACGCCACAATGGCGCCAGAATTTTGCTAAAATATTTTCCATTTAAGATGTATGTGAAATATAGCCTTTTCTCTATTTCCAAATAATTTTTTTTGTAAATTCCGGTGCAAGTCATTTATTTCAACATTTTAATACTGAAAGTACTTTGCCCCTGAAAGGGTTAAGAGATAATCGCCATTATCTCTATTTTGAATCACCCGATATAACATTTCACAATTGATGACATTATGGATAGAATTGTTAATGGCAACTATTTTTCATTCTATTCCAAAGCATTCGAACAACTTTTTTTCCAAATTATAATTCTTGCCATGCACTTCTACAACAGAGCGATCATACTTAGAGCGTGCGCAGTACGTGTTATATTGTTAGCACTTACTAGCGCCACTTTGCTCTCCTACAGCCAATGTCAAAACCAAAGCGCTGCATGCGTACCATATGTAAATTTTGCTCGCATAGTACATGGGCCACACTTTTCCCGCTTTCGGCACAGTGTCGGTGAGCTACTTTTTAAAATTTCAGATTGCTTCATTGGCACCACTTTTTTGATATGGTATAATACGCCTTTTTTTTGCCTTATTTAATCTGTCATTAAATAAAGCGAATTTTACTTTCTCAAAAGACTGGTGGTAATCAAGAAAACCGAATTTAAAAAAAGTAGCCTTCTGGCAACACTGTTTCGGAGAGTTCTCAAAACAGAAGTTCGCCCCAATATAAAAGAAAAGGACTACTACTAATTGATAGATTCGATTACATGTCGTTAACACTAGAACCGCAAAGACGGGTCATTTTGACCCGTACCTTTGTCGATTCGCACCAGAAATTTCTTAATAAGTTAAGTTAAATATGTACCGCACAAAAATAAGTTAAATAGTTTTAAATATTAATTCTGGTGTAAATACTTTTTATAAAACTTGAGTAAAATTTCCGGCGGTTTTAGTGTTAAAGTTCATCTACCCCACTGACTTTACAGTAGCGTGCGTTTAAATTAAGAGTCCACACTTAACCTAATTAACCAGCTTCGTCTCGATTAATATTTTTCAATTTCACTTTGTGATTTTTCTGGTTCAAACTTTTGCTTTTCCAGTATGCTAAAAGACAACCAGTCGTAAGAGGGCGTTATTTTCAACTTGCCTAATTTCTTCCATTCATCTGCTCAGACTTAATATACAACAACTCTAAGAGAAATCTACCACAATATATATATATATATATATATATATATATATATAAATATAATAAAAAAAAAAAAATATATATATATAGTGGTACGATTAGAATATGAAAATAGTTGCCTGTAGTAACCCTAGAGGTCGACAACCGATGGTCCCTGGATTACTAGTTGTCCGCAAGAAAATTATAGTGGCCTGCCGAAAAATCTTAAAATTATTGTCATTTTTCTGTTTTATTAATGATAAAATGATCGTATTCAAAGAAATTTCTATATTTGTGAAAATTTATTGTTGATCGAAAAAATTTATATAGTTTTCATCAACGTATTTAAAGACATTTTCATCTGCCCTATAAAACTCAGTACTAGTATCAGCTTGAAATAAAAACGACTCCGTCTTGATATGACATCATTGGAGCCAAAAATCCATGAACTTATTTCAAACATGCTAGAATATCTATATCACAATAAAAATGTGTGTTACTTAAATAATCTTAAATTATTTCGCACTAATTAAACTAATTTTAATAATTTTGTTATAATTAAACAATCTTTAAAAACTTTTGTTATGATTAAATAGGTATTTATGATTTTCTTATAATTAAATAAGCATTTATAATTTTGTTACATTAAATAGATGCATTTCATATTAATGAAAGGGAGATTTCCCGATCATTATTGTACAAATGTATGTACATTTGTACAATAATGCTAAGAGAACTTCCCTTTTAGTAATATGAAAGGCACTTATTTAATGTAATTTAAAGGAACTTATTTAATGTCCAATTTATAATTATAAATTGGACAAAAATACAGAAACACTTTCCAAAAGCAAGAATTTGCCAGGAGTTCACATATTTTTGTCCACCCCCGTATTTATGTTTTTAAAAGAATAAATATGTATTATAATTTCTTATAATTAAATGAACATTTATAATTTTGTTACATTAAATAGATACATTTCATATTAATAAAAAGGAAATTCTCTTATCATTATTGTACAAATGTACAAGGGGTACAAATATATGGAAACATCTTCCAAACGCAAGACTTTGTAAGGTGTTCACATATTTTTGCCCACACTTGCATTTATGATTTTAAAAAAAAATCATATTAGTCGTCCGCGGGGTTTCAAATTGTGAATTAAGTGGTCCTTAAACATCCAAAAGGTTGGTGACCACTGCGTGTATACAGATATACACTATACTTACTTCTTGACGAAGTAAATTTAACTTTTATGCGGGAAAAATTTGGCAATTTTTATTATCATTTTCACTGTGTCATGATTGTGAAATGTTTTCTTCTTAAAATTAGGTCGGTTGTGGGTAAAATTTCTAGATTCCTATCAACGCACTTGTAAAAATTCATTGAAATACACGGAAAGTTGCATTCATCCCATTACAAGATAATCTTATGTAATTTTAAAACCCACTTATGAATCACTATACCCATTTCCTTTCTAACATGGGGTTAAAAACGTATATCTTAATGTACCATCAATCAGTTTGTCCAGCTGTCCCCACGCAGATGTGGAAAAAAAATAAATAAACAAAGTAAATCTTCGGATAAAAATTCTATTTTCCTACATTGCCTCTTTGTAGAGATAAGACGCCTAACATAATCTGTTATAAGCAAATCTCTGTTTGCCATCGGCGGCCACATGAGGGCGCTGTAACGGAAACAATGGGGGATAAAACCGGAAGTCACGAGGATGATTGCGAGGGTGGGGTCACGTGGTAGAGGTCGTGTCTGCACCTAGGGATTCTCAGCCGCTCCCAGCAGCTTGATGTATTAATCTAGAAAAGAGATTGAGTTTCAGGCATTTTTTATTACTAAGCTCTCTGAAACCGTAACGGTTCTCTTTTTGTGATGTAAAAGAGGTTAAATCTCTGGTATTGTTTGTCGATATCTTTTGCGGGTAGGCTTTATAGTTAAAGTACGAGATGAAATCAATTAAATTGATGAATGTGATAAGTCCGTTTGAATAAAATGCCTTGTCCTTATTGTTATTGAATATCGTGAGAAATATTTTAGATGTATATCCGTAAGGAATCTACATGACATGTAGCATATCTATCAATCAATGGAAGGATGTTATTTCTGTCTGTTGATTGATTTAAGAAATATCATTCCATTGCTTAAACTATTTTCAGATAAACATTAACATCTTATTAACCCTTTCGGTTGGAGCCTGAAGCACGTTTCTTTTAATTTTTTGAGCACCACAATTTTCATACTGTGATTTTTGTCTTATTTAATTGCTGAAAAGTTATGCTTGAATATGGCAAAAATTTCTGTACTAAAGTACTAGTGTACTAGATTCAAAAATTTTGTAAGCCTTACACGGTCATACGTGATACGCACGTATACGTAATGCCCGTCGCGAAGGGATAAATGTTGACTGGTAAACAATGGAGGCGCATAACGAATTGAAGAGTATATTTATTTCTTAACCCATTATACCCACAAATTATAATATTAAAAATATAACCCCTCAAAATTCTTTTATATTATGTTATAAAAGCTAATTGGAAGATTCATAGAATAATCGAAAAAAAAAAAACGTTAATTAGAGATAATAAAATTAATATGTACTTTTAAGTACTATCGGGTCAATATACTACAAATATATCTCAAAAAAATTTCTAAAATATATACTAAAACAGTTTTATTTTTCTTAAAAGACGTCAAAATATCACTAAAACATTAAAAATGTTAAAATTTACATATTTCGGTTTGTTCACCAAATCATCATCAAAACATACACAAAACACAAACACAATGTACATAAAACCGGAGTGCCCGAACAGTCCCTATATGAAAGAAGGTACAATGCCCTCTATACTTTTAATTTTAACACAGTTCTTAGCTCCATCTACAGACCGCTTACTACTATTATTCAACCACTCAACCCAAATTTTCGGAATGTTGTATCATTACAAGCTTTCGAACTTCTTACCTAAATTTCAATAAATTCCCTCATAAAAAGTTGTAAATAAAAACTGGGACTATAAATCAATTTAGCTTCATTAAATAGGATGTTGCTGCTCTCTTTAATACTTAATCTTGATAAGGCAGTACTCCCTCTGCCATACTTAACATCTGCAATATGTTCTTTACATCTAATATTGAATTTCCTTTGTATCATACCAACATAGTAATTCCTAACACCACCCTCCCTAGTAAATGGAATAACCAGTGGCGCAGCCAGAATTCGGTTCTAGGGGGGGTTTTGAGTTTATAATAAAGATGGTCGCCGGTTATATGAATCATCGGTTAATGGAATCAGTCTTTTAAATGAATGAAATCATAATGCTTTTCTCCGCAATTACGTTGGTTATGATTCATTTAAACAGCGTTTACAATATTAGAAGCGCGATAGAATTAAAAATAGCTAAAAGAGGAACCACAACTAATTTATAAAATTTTAACGATAAATATACGAATCTCCATCATAAGCAAGAGTTCGTTGCAACATTACCAACAAATGAAATATAGTCTTTAAATTTGTGTACAGACCCCCTCAGGGCTCGGAAGTAGCGCGCTACAAGTAGAGAAACTACAGTAGCCGCTACTTTTTCCAGTAGTTTGTAGTGTAGCGCGCTACATTAAAAAAGTGTAGTGTAGCAAGTAGCGCGATACAAAATATCAGTAGTTTGTAGCGCGCATCGACGCTACTTTCGGAGGGAGGAAAAAAGGTCCCAATCTTCAAATCACATGATTATAACTCGTTTCTTTCGTGCGAAATATGTTCTCTGCAACAATTTGCGAACGTCAGCGACAAATCTCATTTGCAGTGTCATATATTTCTCCATAGACGACGGGCACAGTCACAAATTAGCTGTCATTTTCACAGTTTGGGTGTCAGAAACTTCGTGTACTGTTATTTAAATCCATAGAAATCTTCTCAATATAATGTATTTTTATACGACTACGATTTTTTTTACCAAAATATAGTCGTCTGGCTATGTTAAATCTTTATTTGACTAATTTCTTCTACCTTTTGCCTCCCACTCCCAGCAAGCAAAGAAATGTAAAATCCTTATTAAAAAAAGAAAAAGAATGGATTTATCTAAACATAAATCCTCTAAATTATCCCTAATCTCTCAAATTCACGCTTCCCCATAGTAGCATACAAAGGAGTTTAAAATATTTTTAAATCTTTATTTTTATACAAAAATAAAATCTTTCACTCATTTGTCTAATGACAACAAATAAAAATTATTTCCTTGTCCCCAAAATTTACGCTTCCCTTTTTGCCCCTCCTCCAGCATACAGTTTCAAATATTTAAAACTCTTTATTTTAAAAAAATGTCCACATTTGTTTCTACCTAATAATAATATATAAGTAACTATCTAAATTGTCCCCTAACTTCCCATAATTTACTCTTCCCCCCCCCCCCCCCCCCACAAGCATACAAATAAATATAAAAATTTTAAGTTGTTTTTATTTCTATATAAAAAAAATCTTCTGCACATGTTACGTGTGTCTAGATTTAGAGGTGGCCGCTATTCAGAGATATAAGCGTTTTCAAATATATAAATTTTAGGAATTAAAAAGTGGCGCTAAATAGAGGTGGCCGCCTTTTGGAAGAAAAACCAGAATGGAGGTCTTATTGTACATAGATTTTTAACCTGAAAAAATATTTTGGACATTTTTTTGAAATTCGGGTCAACCCGACCACTACCCGCTAGAGTCAAAACCCAACCCGAAACCAATCCGAACTCGAAATAATGAAATTCAACCGGATCCACAGTAAAAAAGTGGAAGTCAACACGATCGGAATCCGACCCACAAAAAAAAAATCTAGAGCCGTGTCGGGTCGGGTGCGGGTAAACCGACCCGATGCAGGACTCTAAACGGTATACAACTAAAAATCTAATCTTTAAATGTTTTTTAGGTGCGTTCGTAATTATATAAATACGTAGCACCTATTGTCGTTGCTTGGTCCGTCCGTCCGTCCGTCCGTCTGTCTGTCCGTCCGTCCGTCCGCATATAACAACGCAAAAACTACCCAACCGAATGGTTTGAGATTTAAGATATATTATCTTTGCAGAATTTTGTCGAGACATTTCAAATTTTATTAAAATCGAATCAAAACTTTAGGAGATATTAATAAAAATATTTATTAAGAAATTTGAATTTTTTTTTTTTAAATCGGTGCTTTCTTGTTAGAGGAGCTTCCGATGGATGTTAAATCGTCAAGCGACCGAGATACTTATTTTATTACAGAAATTAATCTGCAGACGATATAATTCATTTCACAGAATTAAAAATCATCTAGGTCTGAATATTTATATAACTAGCTATAGTACGAACGCACCTCGTTTGTCACGTTTGACGTACAATTTCCAACTTGTTTAAAATTAGTTGCGGTTTCAAAACTTCCATTTATAACGAAATACTATAAGAAGCAAAACGCTAAATAATCGTTTCCTGTCTTCCTGTCGATCACACAGTTTTTTGCCATAACAAAATTAGAAGTATCAAGAATTAGAATTGTAACTATTCAGCAGAAATGTTTCAGCTGTGCAGTAGCATTCGTTATAACCATTATCGTACCAGTAGTTGAAAAAGTATGTTTATATTAACTTCCTGATACGAATTCTAAGATTAACAAAACAGACAGGCACGCATTTTGCTCTTGTGAAACTGTGATCTGCGGTTTATATAGACTTTTAATGTGAAAAAATATTTTGGACATTCTTTTAAAAAACCGGGTCAACCCGAACCCGACCCGCAAGATTCAAAAAGCCAACCCGATCCGCAACAAAAAATTTGAAGTCAATCCGACCCGAACCCGAACCGCAACGGGAAAATATAGCCGACCCGAACGGCGGGTCGGGTCGGGGTAAAAGCGGGTAACCCGACCCGATGCAGGATTCTAAGCGCTACTGTGCTACATCACTCTCATAAATGTGTAAGATTATTACAATTTTTGTTTTCAAATTTCCTCTTTTAAAAAAAATTCCAACATAATTAAAAAGGTTCTATGAATTTGCTTTGTTTGTCTGTCCGTGCTCTAACTCTCATAAATATACTCCGACTGCCATGAAAGTTTTATGTTATTGAAGTTTACCATAGAATGTTCAGTATTGAAAATGAAATGTGTAGCATTTATATCTCGCTTACAGGGACGTTCAAAAGAATTCTGTTACATTATGGTCTATCGGGAAAAATCGTTTGCGGTGTATTTAATTAGCGATGATTACTGAAGTAGCGAAGTAGTGACTACTTTTGGAAAGTAGTTTGTAGTCGCTACTTTTAAAAATAAGTAGTTGTAGTTGTAGTTAACTACATTTTTTATAAAGTAGTTGTAGTTGTAGTTCGTTACAAACAAAAAGTAGTTTTTCCGAACCCTGGACCCCCTACGAAACAAATGATTCGAAAGAAACACCGATTGCAAAAATCTGCTCATAATCAAAAAATAGCTTTTTATAACTTTAAGTACTTTTTTTAAATTCTTACTTTTGCAAAGATTTTTTTCCTGGGTACGCACATAGCTTGGTCTTAGATATAACTGAGAGCAAAAAACGTAAAAAAAGCCACTTGAAACTGAGATAGACTTACAATGTGTATGTTTTTTTTTTTTTCTCTGGAATTCGATGATCTGTTATTGTTTCGAACGTGGAACAAAGACAGAAATGCAATTAAAAAACAGACCACTGTATACTATATAACTCAAAGCGTCTCTGTGAGAGTATATGACCCATCTTTTACTATAAGACGTCTCGACAAAGTGACACAGTCCAAAAATCAAGTTTTGACATAACCTATGCGTGTAATATGCGCTTTCACAGTTTTAAGTAGAATTTTCGCCGTTTAATTGAATCACATTGTTGTATAGAATTTGATTTAAGAAAGCGGTGGATTCTGCCAAGGCGGAAAGGCCAAAAAACTTAATTTTAACTTTAGTTGTTTTGATTCATATAAGCGGCAATTATAGTAATTTTTTTAGTTCTGGGGGGGGGGGGGTTCCCCCTTGGCTGCGCCACTGGGAATAACATATACACCCGAAAGGTCACCCTTATCGACAGGATTAATTCTCGTGTCGATATTAATTTTAATGGATGTATTTTAACCCCTTCAGGGGCAAAATACTCTTGAAGCTAAAATATTGAAATGATCGATTGACACCAAGATTCACGAACGAATTTATTTTAAAATAAGTAAAAGCTTTTCTTCATGTACCTTTATAACTTCAAAATTTGATTATAAAATTCTGGTATCACTGTGGCTTTTTGGGATTAAAATTAAGTGATATATATAATACATAGGTGCCAACCTCTCATTAATATTTCCGTAATATGCGGGTTAATTTGACCAAGGTTTAACACGTTACGCACCAGAATTTTTTTTAAGAAATGAAATGAAATAAATTCCACGTAGAAACCTGAAATTGAATAAATAAAAATTCATCCAATAATTTTTCTGGTTTGAAACGTTGTTAAACTGGGTCAAATTAACCCGCATATTACGGAATATTAATGAGAGGTTGGCACCTATGATAATATACCGGCGCCCTCCAAGAGGTTAAGACTCTCCACTTTATGTGTAATATAATAAAATTTGAATAGGGTCAATATAGTTAAAAATATTTCACAACTATGAAAATAAGGAACAACAGTTCATTGCACTTTAATAACATTTATAACAAGAAACGTGTATCTGTTCTTGATTAAAATTACGAACGCAATTTTTCTTTTCATTTAAACATAAAAACACATTACACATCAACTATATTTTGATAAGTAGCCAGCAATTACATAAACCTGCAAAATGATATCCTTTTTCTGCACCATCTCATGTGTGTCTAATACTTTTCGATGTGCTCAGTTAAAACATGACCAGTTTTTACACCTATTACGTAAGGGTTTTTTTTAAACGTGTAAATAAATATTCAAGAAAATAACACACAAGACGTAACAGAGCAAAAAAAAAAAAAAAAAATTATCGGGAAAGCACTTAAAAATAAGCTATATTTATTAAGTAGTTACGTTTCTCATAATTACCACTAAGCTAAATATAATTATCATATATTTTCTTCTTTTCGAAGACAGGTGTCCCCCCCCCCCTCCCTTCTTTTTTGTCCTTCGCACTGCTTGTGGCTGTTTTCTATGCAGCAGCCAGTATTAGTCATACTATCATGTTTATTAGTCTCTGAAATCTTTATGAATAAATTTATAACTTATCAACTCGAAATTCTGTTATTTTTATGACTAAATTCGCAGCTAACCCACCAAACAGACATTCTGGAATTGAGTGAAAACTATACGTGATCGAAACCAGTGTTGAATTCAGACATTTTCTCCGAGAGGGAAATCTGTGGCTACGGAGGGGGGGGGGGGGGGTAGGACTATAGAGTCTCGGAGGTGAGAGGAAATTCCACATTTTTACCATTAAAAAGCATAAAATCATAAAAAATCTGGGGAGGACATTTCAGTGCTCCGAGAGAGAATGTCCTCCCTGGCCATCCCCCGATTTCAACACTGATAGAAACTAGTGGCGGACCCTTCAGACCCACAGCTAAAAAATAGCCATAACACAGAAATTAACCATAACAATGATTTATTAAATGCAATGGGTAATGATGATGGCAGTGGAGTAGGCACTCTTTAGCCAACGATGTTTGAATTAAGCTTGAAAGACTAAAAAAATTAGCTGGAGAAATGTTCTTTCCAAGAAATTCACTAAATTTAAACACTAATTTACAACAAAATGGCTAATCTGACAGTTCGCAAGAGCTTAAGTAGAGATCACTTAGGAATACTGTGGTCAGCACTATAAACTGTCACTGAAAATACTAAAAATTGCTTTTCACAAATACTGCAATATTACTAACAAGGGAACCCCGTGGATTCCAACTTTCTTTATTTGAAATACCAAGATTAACACCTTACCCTTACCACGATGTTGAAGCTCTCCCTCGGAGATTCAATTCCAAAAGACAGCTCGAAATAGAGATTGGCTATTCAACATGTGGCAGAATCCATCTCCAAAAGTCAGGAGCAATGAACTCACGTCTTCTTTTCTACAAAGGGGAGGACGCGACTAAATCCGCTGGAACTAATTTTCACCACCATATTTATACCAGATAGACGAGCACAGAAACCTAATTAGTATATCGCTTCTCAAAATAACCGTGAAAATAAGATTACCGGAGATTCAGGCACACTTCCCGAAAATTAACGGAACGCAGACTTGTGGCTCGTTCACGCACAAATGTTAGAATCAGACCAGCACGTTCACTCATAAAACTCAAAAATCCATTTCACCCTAGAATTCCTTCTTAAGAGAATAGCTAGACACTTATACTGCAAACGTTTCAGTATTTTTCCCAGAAAAAGCTTAAAAAATACTCTTCAATTTAAAGAAAAAAAATCGTACTGCAGGCCTTCCATTCCTTTGCTAAAAGTAAGTGTTAAGCATAGCTGCCAACTTTTATGCTTTTTTGTTACCACTAAAATTTAATAGAAATTTTTGCCTTATCTAATCACACGATTTTGGCAATTTAATAAGATAAAATTTACTATCAAATTTTAGTGGTAGGAAAAAAGCGTAAAAGTTGGCAGCTATGGGTTAATTTCTAGTCCTTCCTAGTCCTGGCGGTACTTAACCCTTTTAGGGGAAAAGTATTTCTATTCGTAAAATGCTGAAATGATTGACTGACACCAGAATTTACAAACATTCTTATAAATAAGTAAAAGCTTTTCTTTCTGTACTTGTTAAAAGGAAAAATCTCATTCCGAAATTCTGGTACCAATCTGGCATTTAGGGATTGAAATTAGGTGGTCCAAAAAAACGAACCTTCGTCCTTCAAGTGGTTAAAAGTACCACTTTAAAAACAATTAAAAAATGAATTGAAATGATTTCTATTTTCTTAGTTGACAAATAATATCAGACTTTAAAAAATAAGGATATATATATACAATCGATTTACTTATTATTGTTGTTATTGATCATGTTATTTATGTGTTTAAAATTTTTAATTACATTTCGACTGCGTGTACCTCAGAATAAATATTCACAATTCTGAGGTATAGGAAATGTTTATTTAATTTTATTCAGTTTAATTTATTTTATTATTATTATTTCAATGGTAAATGCATTATAATAATATTTGAGTCCTAATTCATAGTTTTATGAATGTGGAGTATCATATTGAGTTGTTTTTTGTTCAGAAGGATTGTAAATCCATCCTTACTGGGAAGTCCCAAATTTGTAATACCGGCCCTCCCTTGAAGATTCTGTGGATCCGCCCTTGGTAATCAAACCTTCCTAGCAAGATTATATCAAGAAGAAACCATCCAAATAAATTTCAATGAAAGTAAAATAATATTTCCCTCCAGCCTACACTATCCATCCATAATAAGAGAAACCATAGAGATACTCACGCGCAAAAATACAATATGTAACGATGCGGCATCTTTTAATTTACCGAAACTGTGGCTAGAATTACTCCATGCTCAAAGATATGAAAATAAACAATCAAGTAAAAAATAATAGATAACGTGCGTAATTTTTTAAAAAGTACATGTAAATAATAACTTCAAAGCCCGTGCAGCTTTAGAATATTCTCATTTTGTTTTTGAAAATGACTCAGAAGAGTCGAAACATGTAAAACAACTAATAAAAGTTATTTTAATTTATATTATAGTTGTTAATTTTACACCTTTAGCATTTAAAAGTAATATACTATTACAAGGTGTTATATTTTATTATATTGTTATGTAATGAGACATTAAAGATAAAATATAACTTTATTTTTCCACATAAGTACCAAGTACATTGAGACATTTGTCATACCGCTTTATAAGCTTCAAAAAGCCCTCCATGAAAAAATCAGGGCTTTGTACACGGACGAAGCGTTGAATGGCTATGGGCGAAAGACGACACAGCAGGGTCAACAGCGACATTTGCGCAGGCACTACAACAGTGCCATCTGCTTGATCAAAGTCGACAATGGCCCAATGGTGTATAGGTGTCTTGCACGTTCGCGTTCACCTGCTGTGTCGTCTTTCGCCCATAGCCGTCCAACGCTTCGTCCGTATGCAAGGCCCTGATTTTTTCCTGGAGGGCTTTTTAAAGCTTATAAAGCGGTATGACAAATGTCTCAATGTACTTGGTACTTATATTGAAAAATAAAGTTATGTTTTATCTTTAATGTTTCATTACATTTTTTGTCTTTCATACACACCTCTGTCCACAGACGCCAGGGGAAACTTATTTTCCGACTGACCCTCGTAATAACTCTTTGAATCCTTGAAGAAACACATACGTGCGATTAATATACAAATAGAAACAAATCGTGTTTCCATCTTCGAACACTGGATTTTTATTATATAAACTAATATTATAAATGAGAAGACCCGTTTTTCCCCCGCTTGATTACATCTTAATGGAGTTTTGAAGATGTACAGCGATAATCAAACTGCAAAAGTAAACATAGGCTTCGCTTTATTTCACGTAAATGCATAGTTTTGCATAAATTGTAATACTAAATTATTTTAATAAATAATTGCTTCATATTGTCCATCTTTTTTCTTTCCTTTGTTGTTGCCGTATCTTAGAAAAAAAAACGCTGCCTGAATAAAAATATTTCGATAACAGTTCATTAATTTTGAACCTTGAAATGTTTACGCTGCCAAAAGCGGCATCGTATTCGGGAAAAAACGCACATTTCTAATATAAAATTTGAATTTTAAATTCTCAAAAGATAAGTTATTTTTTTCTTTAACACTTTCGAACATAGTAGAAAGATGGGACATCGGTTAATCTGTTTGTCTGCAGTCTAGCTTTCGTAATTATGTTTGGATCACAATGAAACTTAAATGTGTTATTATGTTCTACTGTAGAATGTTCCCAATTAAAAATGGTGCGCATATGAATTTTAGTTCTTTCATCAAAGAAAAACTTTATTGCCCGCCTTTTTAGGTGCGTTCGTAATATTATAAATACATAGCACCTATAGTCGTCGTTTGGTTTGTCCGTCTGTCCGCATATAAGAGCGCAAAAACTACCCAACCGAATACTTTGAAATTTAATATATATAATCGTTGTAGAATTTTGTCAAGTCACTTCAATTTTTATGAAAATTGAATCAAAACTTAAAATGATATTAATAAAAGTTTTCTCCGCATTCTATTAAATCCTATCATAACGTAATTAATTCAATGATATTCCATGCTATAATCAAATGATATCCCATAAATTAATAATCATATCATAATAACAGACGATATAATTCATTTCACTGAAATAATAACGATGATTTTTTTACATTCTCTTGTATTGGATACTTGCTCATAGTATAATTTTAATGTAACATAATTGTAATTAATTGTTTGTAAGAGTGAATTGAAACTTAATTTTATAAAATAAAATTATCTATAATATGAAAATCTGCACATAAAATAAATGTTGTATTCATGCATTTTTGCATAAGAATGCAACAGCTATTGCACCAAGATCTGAATATTTATAAAAGTAGTTATAGTACGAACGCACCTGATTTGTCATGGTTGACGTACGGCAAAACTTTCAAAGAAGGAATCGGAAGCGACCGGGGGAAAAATTCCGTTTTAAACAGGTTTTCATTTTAGCATCCATAATTGCACGGTATTCTTAACGTAAGGACAATGAAATTTTTACGTTTAAGACAGTATTCCGTTATAGACAGATTTCGTTTTAGTAGAGCTTACTGTATTTTTATGTTCCGATTTAGAAATCGTTAAACTTTTTTTTTTTTTTTTTTTTGTCTCACTGTTTCGTTTTTGAGACATTGGACTTGGCAAAACTATGCATACCTCAAACGTCGATATAAGTAAATGTATTTGTCCTCGAAGATGGTTATAAAATTCAAATGCGCTCGTTATAGCAGAAAGTTTACTGATTTTTGTTCTACTCAGTGTTGCCAGTTGGATATGATTTTTTTTATTCGGATTGCTTGATTGCTACCAGTTTTTGAAATAGTAATATTTGCTTTATTTAATGGCAGATTAAATGATGTAAATATGTATTCCTATTTAAAAAATTTAGTGGCAATCAAACAATTTGAATTTTTTAAAAGAAACCTCCTAACTAGAATACTGCTCTAAACCAGCCATACTCAACCTGCGGCCCGCGGGCCGCATGTGGCCCGGTGACCTTTTATGTGCGGCCCGAGACACATAATCATTAATCCTTACTTAAAAAATTAATTGCGAAGTGCATAAAAGTATTTACATATATATATATATATATATAACTTTTACTGTTGTTTTATTTTAATGGGAAAACAAAATATGTCCTGTTATTTATAATTAATTTAAAACTACGTTAAAACATATTGAATATTGTTTTCGTAGTCAAAAGTGTTACAATCCTATTTGCTCTACATTGGTGTATACATTCCTTACTTCTCAGCAGCAATCATGCATTATTCCAAATTAATTAAATTTCCGCTATATATTTTTACAATTTAAAAATGAAAGTTTTTGCATTGAGCAAAAGAGGGATTTATTAGAAAAAATCTCCTGTGATTTTTCCTTTAAAACTTCAAAATTCAGCATTGTTATATTAATATGTTTTATACTTATTATTATAGATACACTGCTTTTCAGGGTTAAACGTTCGTCGCGAGAAAAAGTGACACCGGAAAAGTGTCGCGGGAAATAGTGCTATAAAAATTTTATAGCACTATTTTCGAACAACAAAAGTAAACTTGCAATAAAAATGTACCATGAAAATTATTGTTTAGAAATACTGGTGTTAAAATTTTTTGTAACATGTCTTTCGCAACAAATGTTTAACCATACTGATAATAATCACTAAGTTATACTATTTATGTTATCTTACTATTTCAATTACTCTTTTTTTAACCTTTTTATGTATTGCGGCCCACCTAACTTCGCAAACATATATTTGCGGCCCGCGTGAAAAGAAGGTTGGGTATGGCTGCTCTAAACCTTGAAGTTCGATATAATATTCCTCAATTGTTTCAATGTCTCGGTTACAGGGATATAGTGGAGGCTATACGGTAGTATACGCCATATATCTTCTGGTTTTTTTAAGTAATGCCGTATACCCTCAATTTCTAAGAAAAAAACCCTATAGCGTACACTCTCTATCGTATACCTTCTGCTTTTATAGCGTATACCCTCTGCTTTTATAGCGCATACCCCCTGCTTTTATAGCGTATACCCTCTGCCTAATAGTATACCCTCTGTTTGTTTTTTTTTTTGTTTTTTTTTTTACTCTTACATCATTGTTTGGTACGATACATATCATTATTTGTCTTTTCCTCACTATAGTGGTACTTAATCACTTGGAAACAAATATTTTTCATATTAAAAAAAAATTGTAAAGGATTGATATATTAGCATTTCTTCAACATTAGTAATTTTATGTCACACCAGAATTTGAATTCTTCCTGATTTAAAAACCTTCCCCATGATAATAAGTATAATTTGCCTTAATAATCAAATATTTTTGTAACATTATTATTCCATTGGTGCTTTAAATAGAAACAATAATTTTAAATGTTTGTGTACACCGAGCTGTACGTCGTTAACACTGAACATACCAGGAATTTTACTCAAGTTTCATAAAAAATAACTCACGCCAGAATTTTTATTTAAAACTATTTAACTTTTTTAATTAACCTATTTCTGCGTAATTTATATTTTATTTATTTTATGGAGAAAGGATCAAAGTCCATAATCCGTGGTTTTGGCCCATGAAATAAAATTAAACTCGAATTTCTTATACTGACTTAATTATTTCACTTTTTAATATTAGAAGGTTTATCCTGTCGATTTCAACAATAGTTTTTTCATTTTGTTCGGATTTATATGACCTACGCAAGCTCAAAGTTCGTAATTCTTCGTAGTTTTTTATGAAAAATACGCAATTTCTTCTAATTTTACATCGATTATTTATATGAGCGCAGTCGTGCAACACTTTCTTCTTTACATATATTATAAAATACATCAAAATGTACAATATATGTAAAAATAAAAGTGTTGCAAAGCTGCGTTCATAGTAAAATATTAAAAAATACATTAAAAATTGGAGTAAATTGGATGAAATTGCGTATTTTTCATCAAAAACTACGAATAATACGAACTTTCAGCTTATTTAAGTTATATAAGTCTGAACAAAATGCAAAAACTATTGTTGAAATCGTACAGGATAAACCTTCTAATATTAAAAAGTGAAATAATTAAGTCAGTATAACAAAATCGAATTTTAATCTTATTTCATGGGCCAAAAACATGGATCCTGATCCTTTCTGATTCGAACAAAATATTTTATTTCGGTATCGGTCAAATGACCTGTTGGAATATTTAGAGCTAAACTCAGTACAATATCTATAAAACTCGTCGACTTTTCAATATTTCAGTTAGGTGCACATCAGATAAGGAATCAGGTGAGTCCAACAGAGCACTTGGTGAGTTGGAAACGATCAATTCATCGCCAGTCCGCTGACCAGCCAGCTCCCCTTCGTCATTCCAGTGAGCGCAATAACTCATACTCACCTGCCATACTCCGTATTTTATCTGATGCTTCTCGCAGAGATTGCAGCCATTCTAATGGCAACGGATACACAGCTGCATTCGAATGGGGCTTCGGCTGCGATCGCGCCGCGATAAATGGGGGTATCGCATATCGCGGAGGATCCGTGTGCATACTTGCGTGTGCACTTGTGTGTGTGCAGATAGATATGTGTAATGCGTTGTTCTAAAACTTTGTAAAACTTAAGGGAACATTACTGTTGTTAAGTGAAGCTAACGGTAGAAAAAACGGGATTATCAAGTCACGATTTTGTTGGGAAGAATGAAACTGAAGAAAAAAAAATAATGAGGAAGTGTATAAAAATATAAGCAAAAAATCCTCATTTAATTTTTTTTAAGCGTTAATTCTTTAGGATTAGTAAAAAAGGTTGATTTCGAACCACTCAGCTTTTTTTCACCCATGGTTGAAAGCTTTCAAGAGGGCATTGCTCCCTTTTAAAAGTGTGTATAAATTAAAATGAAATTAAATGTGTAAAAGTCAAAAGGAAAGATGATACAAAAAATCCCTGACGGCTCGGCCTACAGGCACGGGTAGATTTCGAAAACGCAGACCGTGGGGCGCCTGTTTATTGGGAGTTGCAGAAGAAATGACCTTTTTGCCATGATGCCTTTTTGCCATGACTGCCCACTTCGAAATCTACCTGTGTCTATAGGCGGAACCGGCAGGGATTTTTTATTTATTTATTTATTTATTTTATTTTATTTTATTTTATTTTATTTTATTGCTCTAAGGGTTGGTCCTATAAAAAACTTGTCAATATAAAAATTGTAGATAATATTAAGAGGATTTATAATAAATTTAAGCGGATTTGATATCTTGTGAATTGACAAAGTTATGAATTTTTTTCTTCTTAAACCCAGAAATATTGAAGTTATCGTGTCCATAAAAAAGTGATATAGATAGATAGATAGATAAAGTTGTGAATTAGGGGTGGTTTTCGGTTCTGGGAATCATGATCGGCGTAGATCTGCAAAACTTTTCCAGAAATTCCAACATAGGGGAGAAAATGTAATAGGTAGTATTTCTTACGAAATCTACCTAAAATGGAATCAAATGTGTAAAAGTCAAAGAAAAGATAAACACAGTAAATTGAAGATGCAGTATACAATGGGGTGCAAAATGATAGGAACGACACAAAAACAAAGAAATCAGTTACCGTTTATTATGCAAGTGCGCAAGTCTTTGTGTTAAAATGTACACTGTTAAAAATTTTTGTAAAATCACAGAAAAAAAAACGGGAATCTCTGTAAATTTACACTAGTTCTCCGTTAAATGCGTTTGATCGAGTTTCTCTGTCATCATTTTACAGACATTTCCCTTTTCTTATATTAGATCCCCTGTAGGGATTTCCGTGTCTTTATTTAAAGATATTTTTATATTTGTTATAACCTGTAATTCAAAATACACACTTTTTAAATTCTTTTACAATTTTAGTAAAAATATTAAAGGAAAAAAAATGGTTTAAAAATAGTTTTATTAAAAATTAGAATATTTTAGAAAGGGGAAATTCATCTCTGTGGAATTAGCGGGGATTTTTATCGACTATCACTTTGATCAAAAGATAGAAAGAGAGTGTGGTTATTTAAAGAATAAATTTTTATTTCATTCTGGATTTACAATTTAGGTAAGATAATTTTCAAATATTATTTTAGTCCATTTTATAATTTGTGTTAATATTTATAAAAAAAAATTGTAATATATTATTATTAGGAGTCGTAGAATTTTAATGACATATGCGTTATAAAAAATATATCAACCTTCTAAATACATAAATATTACAAAAAAAAAAATAAGTTCAATCTTCTAAATTTAAATATATGAAAATATTAAAAGTCATTTCTTTTTAAATAACTTATATGCTTTAAATTTATTTTTCTTTTATTTACTACTAAAAAAAATTCCTTTCAAAAAAATATTCGCGCATTATGAGAAAAAAATATATATATAATATGTATATTGCGTTAAAACTTCGAAAAATTCTCGAAAACATTGTTAGGCAAAATCCTCAAACAAGGGCGACCCCCGATTTGGCGATTTTTTTGACACGCGCCAAGCACTGACGCGCGCCAACCCAAAACTCGGCAACCTCCAAATTCCACCCAATCAGAACGCATGCTTCCTACGGCAAGCCTCTTTACAAAGTAAACATCGATTTTATTCCTTTTTTCGAGTATTTACAAAGTTTTAGCAATATTTTCTTTACGATTTTTCGATTTTTACAAACTTTTAGCAATATTTACCTGCGTATTTATATATTTTTACAAACTTTTAGCAATATTTCTTCCGGATATTTAGATTTTTTCAAGCATTTAGCAATATTTCCCCCTGTATTTTTACAAACTTTTAGCAATATTTCCTTCGAATATTTCAATTTTTACAAACATACAGTTATTAACTTACATATATGTACGATTCACGTACATTTTTCGAAAAAAAAAACCCTTGATGCATGGAACTCAACGTGCCGCGACATCTAGAATATATGAAACTCGTACAAGCAGCGATTAGTAACTTATATATGAACGCTTCGCGTTCATTTTCCGAAAAAAAAACACCACTGGATGCATGAATCTCTATGTGCAGCAGTCTCTAGAATATACGAAACTCGTACAAGCAGCGATTAGTAACTTATATATGAACGCTTCGCGTCCATTTTCCGAAAAAAAAACACCTCTGGATGCATGAACCTCAGTGTGCAGCAGTCTCTAGAATATACGAAACTCATACAAGCAGCAATTAGTAACATACATGTACGCTTAGCGTACATTTTCCGAAAAAAAAACACTTCTGGATGTATGAACGATAACTTGGTGTAGTCTCTAGAATACGTGAAATACATTTTATCAAATAAAATCAACAAAAATTAACTTACCTTTTGCTATTTTTGTTTCTATTTAACCCATATTTTAATTAGCAATAATAAACATATACAAGCAAACGCAGCGGCATGTGTGGAATAAAAAATAAACGGTCTTGTTGCCAAAACGTCTATAGAAAAATAGTGTTGGCACTACAATAATATATATATAACTATATAACACTCATATTTCTCATCTTTCGGTTTTTTTTTTATTATTTCACAGGAATTATCCTTCTATGACATACGACAAAACGTCAAATCATTAAACTTCACAAAATACATTCCACAAACGTAATTCATCAAATCCGACACACAATAATCCAATCATAACCTTCCTACATCTTTGCATTGAGCTCAAAATACAATCCAATCTCCAGAACAAACAACAATAAACCAACCAATCAACCACAGTAGGCGTGGAAGAAACATAACAAACGAACTGGTAGCAAGAAAATCTCATTTATCGCTTCACCAACTTCGACGCCGCCAAACACCGCCCTTGTTTGAGGATTCAACCCATTGTTAAATTTGCTGAAAAAATACATTAAATTTTTTTCATTTTTTTTTTAAAAAAGAAGACAAAAAAAAAATCCTTTAAAAGTACAATAATTTTTTTCAGACTAAATGATAAAAGAGATACTTGGCATAAAACAGTAGCAGCCCAAACGGTATAGTGGTTATAATCCCTGTACGCCACTCGGATGACACGGGTTCGAGTCAGGTCTGTGGGCAAAGCAATTCTTGTGAAGTCCTGCTTTTCAGCGATTAGAATTAATTCAAGTAATTCTAGCAGCACCCATATCTGGCGTAGAAACGGCGTTTTCTGTCGATGATTTTTTATATATATATATAAATGATAATAAATATTTTTTTAACAGAAAATTTTACAGTAGACTCTGTAAATTTACCGAATAATTTCTCTGTTATTTAACGGAATCTCTGTTTTCTAATATCTGTAATTTTACATAAGACTTAAGATAACAGATTACCAGTAGATTCTCCGTAATTTCACAGAAATTTTTTTAACAGTGCAGTAATTCAATACATGATATTTATAAAGCAATCGCTTACAAAAATTGTATATATTTTTAAAATCTATATAAAAGTATGTATTTTGTTAAATTTACGCTGGAGCAAAATGATAAGAAATCCGTAAATGTTTCGAAACCACGGCTCATGATTGGTGGCAATTTTCACATATCATTTAACAAAGCAAGTCACAAAACTTTTTGACGATGGAGAGAGGGAAAATGCTTTCTGACTTCGAAAGAGGCCAGATTCTAGCTTATAAACACATCGGAATGTTATTCAGTAATTTTTTTTTTAATTCTTGATTTAAAAAAAAATGAATGATCATAATTTAATACTCATAATTCACGAAAATAAAAAGATTGCTCATAGTAAATATACCTTGACATATCGATACCAAAAGATTTTTCTTTGAAAAAAAAAAATAAATAAATAAATGACGAAACAACCGTGAAATGTCAGAAATTACTTTTGCTGCATCGGTTCTCTCATAGCTGAAAAAGTAATTTTAGAGGCATAGATAGATTTTATGCAGTTATAGATCATATTGCTCTTTTGATCCCCTAAAGAATTAAGGATTCAGTACTTTTATTATTATTATTATTCTTGATTAAAAATAATAATAATGACGATTGTAATTTAATAATTATAATTAATAGATGGAAAAAAGATCAATCGTGGTAAGAATGCTTTCAGATGTCAAAAGCTCCGTTATTCTTTGAAAATAATAATAATAACGAAGCTCCTGTAAAATGTCAGAAATTACTTTTGTCACCATAGATTCTCTCATAGCTGGATAAGTAATTTTACAGACATAGAAAAATTATGCAGTTATAAGATCATATAGCTCGTTTAGTATATATATTTTTTTTATTCTTAATTTTTTTTATTAGTGATCGTATTTTAATTAAAGCACGGAAAAAAAAACACGAA
Organism: Maratus michaelseni; assembly: GCA_963931845.1. Taxonomy (NCBI): domain Eukaryota; kingdom Metazoa; phylum Arthropoda; class Arachnida; order Araneae; family Salticidae; genus Maratus; species Maratus michaelseni. Next base: position 150,061,081 of record OZ007597.1, on the reverse strand, counting down.
GAAACACGAAAAAAAAAGATTCCTCAAGGTAAGAATATTTTTATATATCGAAAGCTGCATTATTCGTTGAAAAAATAAATTAAATAACGAAGCCCCTATGAAATGCCATAAATTACTTGGGTCGTACAGGTTCTCTCATAGCTGGAAAAGTGATTTTATAAGCATAGATGGAATTGCATATTGCTCATTTGATACCGTGAAGAATTAATGATTCATTTTATTATTGCTATTATTATTGATTTTAAAAAAATGAATGATCGTAATTCAATAATCATAATTCGCAAAAATAAAAAGATTCCTCATGGTAAGAATACTTTCACATATAGAAATCAAAAGCTGCATTAATCTTTGAAGAAAAAATAAATAAATGACGAAGCACCTGTTAAATGCCATAAACAACTTCTGCCGCATAGGTTCTCTCATAGCTAGAAAAATAATTTTACAGGCTTAGATAGAATTATGCAGTTATAGATCGTAATGCTCGTTTGATCTCTTGTAAAATTAAGGATTCAGTAATTGTTTTAAATTTTTTTATTTAAAAAAAGTAATAATGATCGTAATTTAGTAATCCTAATACATAGAAAAAAAAAATCATCATGGTAAGAATACTTTCAGATATCGGAAGCTTCATTATTCTTTGAAAGAAAAATTAAATAACGAAGTTCCTGTGAAATGTCGGAAATTACTTTTGCCGCATACATTTTCTCATAGCTGGAAAAGTAATTTTACAGGCATAGCTAGAATTAAACTGTTATAGATCATGTTGCTCGTTTGATCCCTGAAGAATTAAGAATTCAGTAATTTTTTTTTTGTATTATTATTCTTGATTTTTAAATATAATAATGATCGTAATTTAATAATCATAATTTATGAAAAAAGAAAAGTTTCCTCCTGGTAAAAATATTTTCCGACATCAAAAGCTCCATAATTCTTTGAAAAACATTAAATAACGAAGCTCCTCTGAAATATCAGAAATTCTTTCTGCCGCATAGGTTCTCTTATAGCTGGAAATGTATTTTTACAGGCATAGATAGAATTATGCAGTTATAGATCAAATTGCTCGTTTGATTTCCTGAAGAATTAAGGATTCAGTATTATTTTATTATTATTCTTGATTTTTAAATATAATAATGATCGTAATTCAATAATCATATTACACAAAAAAGAAAGGGGAGAAAATGTTCCTCATGGTAAGACCTTCTTTCAGATATAGAAAACTCTATTATTCTTTAAAAAAGATTAAATAAGGAAGTTTCAGTGAAATGTCAGAAATTACTTCTGCCGCATAGTTTCTCCTATAGCTGGGAAAGTACTTTTACAGGCATAGATATAATTTTGAAATTCAAATCATATTTCTCGCTTAATTCCTTGAAGAATCAAAGATTCAGTTTTTTTTTTTTTATTATTCTTGATTAAAAAAAATAATAATAATAATCGTAATGTAATAATCATAATTTACGAAAAAGAGAGAAAATAATTCCTTATGGTAAAACTTCTTTCAGATACCGAAAGCTCTATTATACTTTAAAAAATATTAAATAACGAAGCTTCAGTGAAATGTCAGAAATTACTTCTGCCGCAGAGTTTCTCTCGTAGCTGGAAAAGTACTTTTACAGGCATAGATAGAATTTTGCAGTTCAGATCATATTTCTCGCTTTATTCCTTGAAGAATCAAAGATTCAGTATTTTTTTTTATTCTTGATTTAAAAAAAATAATAATAATCGTAATGTAATAATCATAATTTACGAAAAAGAGAGAAAAAGATTCCTCATAGTAACACTTCTTTCGGACATCGAAAGCTCTATTATATTTTAAAAAATATTAAATAACGAAGCTTCAGTGAAATGTCAGAAATTACTTCTGCTTCATAGTTTCTCCCATAGCTGGAAAAGTACTTTTACAGGAATAGATGGAATTTTACAGTTCAGTTCATATTTATTTCTCGCTTAATTCCTTGAAGAATATATATATTTTTTTTAATTCTTGATTTCAAAAAATTAATGATCGTAATGTATTAATCATAATTTGCGAAAAAGAGAGAAAAAGATTCCTCATGGTAACACTTCTTTCGGACATCGAAAGCTCTATTATATTTTAAAAAATATTAAATAACGAAGCTTCAGTGAAATGTCAGAAATTACTTCTGCTTCATAGTTTCTCCCATAGCTGGAAAAGTACTTTTACAGGAATAGATGGAATTTTACAGTTCAGTTCATATTTATTTCTCGCTTAATTCCTTGAAGAATATATATATTTTTTTTAATTCTTGATTTCAAAAAATTAATGATCGTAATGTATTAATCATAATTTGCGAAAAAGAGAGAAAAAGATTCCTCATGGTAACACTTCTTTCGGACATCGAAAGCTCTATTATATTTTAAAAAATATTAAATAACGAAGCTTCAGTGAAATGTCAGAAATTACTTCTGCTTCATAGTTTCTCCCATAGCTGGAAAAGTACTTTTACAGGAATAGATGGAATTTTACAGTTCAGTTCATATTTATTTCTCGCTTAATTCCTTGAAGAATATATATATTTTTTTTAATTCTTGATTTCAAAAAATTAATGATCGTAATGTATTAATCATAATTTGCGAAAAAGAGAGAAAAAGATTCCTCATGGTAACACTTCTTTCGGACATCGAAAGCTCTATTATATTTTAAAAAATATTAAATAACGAAGCTTCAGTGAAATGTCAGAAATTACTTCTGCTTCATAGTTTCTCCCATAGCTGGAAAAGTACTTTTACAGACATAGATAGAATTTTGAAATTCAAATCATATTTCTCGCTTAATTCCTTGAAGAATCAAAGATTCAGTATTTTTGTTTTGTTGTTGTTGTTTTTTACTTCTTGATTTAAAAAATAATAATAATGATCGTAATGTAATAATCATATTCATAATTTACGAAAAAGAGAGAAAAAGATTCCTCATGGTAACACTTCTTTCGGACATCGAAAGCTCTATTATATTTTTAAAAATATTAAATAACGAAGCTTCAGTGAAATGTCAGAAATTACTTCTGCCTCATAGTTTCTCCCATAACTGGAAAAGTACTTTTACAGGAATAGATGGAATTTTACAGTTCAGTTCATATTTATTTCTCGCTTAATTCCTTGAAGAATATATATATTTTTTTTAATTCTTGATTTCAAAAAATTAATGATCGTAATGTATTAATCATAATTTGCGAAAAAGAGAGAAAAAGATTCCTCATGGTAACACTTCTTTCGGACATCGAAAGCTCTATTATATTTTAAAAAATATTAAATAACGAAGCTTCAGTGAAATGTCAGAAATTACTTCTGCTTCATAGTTTCTCCCATAGCTGGAAAAGTACTTTTACAGACATAGATAGAATTTTGAAATTCAAATCATATTTCTCGCTTAATTCCTTGAAGAATCAAAGATTCAGTATTTTTGTTTTGTTGTTGTTGTTTTTTACTTCTTGATTTAAAAAATAATAATAATGATCGTAATGTAATAATCATATTCATAATTTACGAAAAAGAGAGAAAAAGATTCCTCATGGTAACACTTCTTTCGGACATCGAAAGCTCTATTATATTTTTAAAAATATTAAATAACGAAGCTTCAGTGAAATGTCAGAAATTACTTCTGCCGCAGAGTTTCTCTCGTAGCTGGAAAAGTACTTTTACAGGCATAGATAGAATTTTGCAGTTCAGATCATATTTCTCGCTTTATTCCTTGAAGAATCAAAGATTCAGTATTTTTTTTTATTCTTGATTTAAAAAAAATAATAATAATCGTAATGTAATAATCATAATTTACGAAAAAGAGAGAAAAAGATTCCTCATAGTAACACTTCTTTCGGACATCGAAAGCTCTATTATATTTTAAAAAATATTAAATAACGAAGCTTCAGTGAAATGTCAGAAATTACTTCTGCTTCATAGTTTCTCCCATAGCTGGAAAAGTACTTTTACAGGAATAGATGGAATTTTACAGTTCAGTTCATATTTATTTCTCGCTTAATTCCTTGAAGAATATATATATTTTTTTTAATTCTTGATTTCAAAAAATTAATGATCGTAATGTATTAATCATAATTTGCGAAAAAGAGAGAAAAAGATTCCTCATGGTAACACTTCTTTCGGACATCGAAAGCTCTATTATATTTTAAAAAATATTAAATAACGAAGCTTCAGTGAAATGTCAGAAATTACTTCTGCTTCATAGTTTCTCCCATAGCTGGAAAAGTACTTTTACAGGAATAGATGGAATTTTACAGTTCAGTTCATATTTATTTCTCGCTTAATTCCTTGAAGAATATATATATTTTTTTTAATTCTTGATTTCAAAAAATTAATGATCGTAATGTATTAATCATAATTTGCGAAAAAGAGAGAAAAAGATTCCTCATGGTAACACTTCTTTCGGACATCGAAAGCTCTATTATATTTTAAAAAATATTAAATAACGAAGCTTCAGTGAAATGTCAGAAATTACTTCTGCTTCATAGTTTCTCCCATAGCTGGAAAAGTACTTTTACAGGAATAGATGGAATTTTACAGTTCAGTTCATATTTATTTCTCGCTTAATTCCTTGAAGAATATATATATTTTTTTTAATTCTTGATTTCAAAAAATTAATGATCGTAATGTATTAATCATAATTTGCGAAAAAGAGAGAAAAAGATTCCTCATGGTAACACTTCTTTCGGACATCGAAAGCTCTATTATATTTTAAAAAATATTAAATAACGAAGCTTCAGTGAAATGTCAGAAATTACTTCTGCTTCATAGTTTCTCCCATAGCTGGAAAAGTACTTTTACAGGAATAGATGGAATTTTACAGTTCAGTTCATATTTATTTCTCGCTTAATTCCTTGAAGAATATATATATTTTTTTTAATTCTTGATTTCAAAAAATTAATGATCGTAATGTATTAATCATAATTTGCGAAAAAGAGAGAAAAAGATTCCTCATGGTAACACTTCTTTCGGACATCGAAAGCTCTATTATATTTTAAAAAATATTAAATAACGAAGCTTCAGTGAAATGTCAGAAATTACTTCTGCTTCATAGTTTCTCCCATAGCTGGAAAAGTACTTTTACAGACATAGATAGAATTTTGAAATTCAAATCATATTTCTCGCTTAATTCCTTGAAGAATCAAAGATTCAGTATTTTTGTTTTGTTGTTGTTGTTTTTTACTTCTTGATTTAAAAAATAATAATAATGATCGTAATGTAATAATCATATTCATAATTTACGAAAAAGAGAGAAAAAGATTCCTCATGGTAACACTTCTTTCGGACATCGAAAGCTCTATTATATTTTTAAAAATATTAAATAACGAAGCTTCAGTGAAATGTCAGAAATTACTTCTGCCTCATAGTTTCTCCCATAACTGGAAAAGTACTTTTACAGGCATAGATAGAATTTTGCAGTTCAGATCATATTTATTTCTAGATTAATTCCTTGAAGAATATTTTTTTTTTAATTCTTGATTTAAAAAAATTAATGATCGAAATGTATTAATCATAATTTACAAAAAAGAGAGAAAAAGATTCTTCATGGTAAAACTTCTTTCGGACATCGAAAGCTCTATTATATTTTAAAAAATATTAAATAACGAAGCTTCAGTGAAATGTCAGAAATTACTTCTGCCGCATAGTTTCTCCCATAGCTGAAAAAGTACTTTTACAGGCATAGATAGAATTTTGCAGTTCTAGGTGATATTTCTCGCTTAATTCCTTGAAAAATCTAAAATTCGTTTTTTTTTTTTTTTAAATTCTTGATTAAAAAAAATGATAATGAGCGTAATTTAATAATCATAATTCAAGGAAAGAAAAAAAAAAGGAGTCCCCATTCTAAGTTTTATTTCAGATATCGGAAGTAGAGTTCTGCATTGGCTTGGGTAATCCGATTTTATCCGAATCCGAACTGAACCATGGTCGGGTTGGAGATAAATTTTGTGTTTGCGGGTGGTGTTGATTCTAATTGTTTCGAGTTTGGGTTGAGTTTTGATATTTTTGGGGTCGGGCTTAGGTGAACCCAATTTTTAAAAAGAAAGTCTGGAATATTGTTATGGAAACTGTATATTTGAATATGAATGAGTCTCCTGGCATATTTATTTTTCTATATAATCTCACATTTTTCTATCTTTACATGTTTATTTTTCCACATAAAAAAACAAAATTGATATTAAAGATATAATTGTAGACAATTTTTTTCATAATTGTTTTAAATTATATATTATTTTTGTAATTTCGGGTGTCGGGTCGAGTTTGGGTAAGTATTTCGAGTTTTGATCAATTTTCGGGTCGACGAAAAAAATATTGTCGGGTTTCGGGTCACCGATTTTTATTTTTCAGGTTCGGGTAGTATCAGGGATGAGATTTCTCCGCTTTTTTGCATACCAGTATAATCTTACAGAAAACGTTATTTTATTTAATCGGAGGATACTGAGACTTAACAGAACAACGTTTTCTCTAAGATTATACTGGTTTGCAAAAAAGCGGAGAAATCTCATCCCTGGGTAGTATGCAACCTGACTCAGTATAGGATTTTAATAGGAAATTTCATTATTCTTAAAAAGATTAAATAACTCCAATGGCATATCAGAAATTACTTCTGCTGTGTAGGTTCTCTTACAGATGGAAAAATAATTTTACACACATAGATCATACTGCGTTTCTATTTTTAACAGAAGTATAACCTTAATAATAATATGTATTGATGAAATTTCATGATCGTAATTCATAAAGGAACTGTTTTCGTGCTAAGAATTTTTGAGTATCAGTTGAATTTTTATCACTGAACTCAGTTAAACGATGACTTTGTTGATAAACTTGTTAGTTAAGCATATTAATTAATTTAAAAATATTTATATTTTTTACATCAACTGAAAATATTATTTATTTGTTTTTTCCAAACTTATTTGAAAACTTATTTGCAAATTTAAATCTAAATTTTAAATGGCAGTAACAGAAATTGTAAAATATCAACTATTGTGTCAAAAAACCCGCCTTAACATAAAAATTCTTGATCGAAAAGGAAAATTATCACAATCCCCTCCCATTTCTCCGCCCCGCTCACACACACACACAATAACGAAAACAAAAATTGTAAAAATCATATTGCTGTATCCTCGCCTATAAGTCTATAAGCCTATCCATGCCTATAAATCTGTTGCCTATTCCTCGACAAGCCGGCAGCCTCTTCTTTAAATGTAAAAAGTATAGACTATGAAAAAAAAAAATATGCCAAGCATTCATAAAACATGACATCTATTATTTTCTAGATCTTACATTAACATTTGAGGCATTAATTCAATTTAAATATGCACAAATTTATTGGTTAAGCATATTAGTTAATAAACTAAAATTGGCCTTATTTAAATTATCTAAAATTGTTATTTTCTAGAATTTTTTTTAACTTATTCGTCCAATTTATTTTGCAAACTTTAGTTTACATTTTAAAATAACGAAAACAAAAATTTTAAAAAACATATTCCTATAACATAAATTTTCTTTAAACGTAAAACGCACACGAGGGGGGGGGGGGGAGGGGGGACAAAAAATTCATAACACATGACAACTACTGTTTTCAATTCTTGCGTTAACATTTGAGGCATTAATTCAATTTAAATATGCACAAATTTATTGGTTAAGCGTATTAGTTAATTAACTAAAAGTGGCCTTATTTAAATTATCTAAAAATGTTATTTTCTAAATTTTTCCAAACTTATTCGTCAAATTTATTTTGCAAACTTTTGTCTACATTTTTAAATAACGAAAACAAAAATCGTAAAAGTCATATTCCTGTAACATAAATCTTCTTTAAACGTAAAACGTACATGAGAGGGAAAAAAAAGCCAAACATTCATAACGGATGACAACCATTGTTTTCTATCTCCTGCATTAGCATTCGGGACATTATATTAATTTAAATATGCATAACATTCATTTTATGTCTGAAAAAATACGCTAAATTATTTCTCGACAAGCTGACATGTTTTTTAGTTTCAATTCCTCTGTCGCCGGCAGCATTCCTTTATTCATGAACCTGTACATATTTTTACAAACGATGATAGGCAACGGACTGTTTGCGAATTAAAAATGCTAGACAGAATGTTCGGTTGTTTGTTATGTAACAGATAAAATGTGATATTTACTACAATGGTACACAGAAAACAGTTAATGTAAAGCACTTATTTTATTTTATTTTATTTATTTTTTAATTTTGTAAGCCGATTCTTAAAAAAGCATTTTTTATAACACTTTCCGTCTTAGTTGAAAAGTATTTATGAATTCAGTTTGTCTGCCGCGCTCTAACTCGCGTAAATATACTCGGATTGTCATGTAATTGATGTATGCTATTGAGGTTCATCATGGCATTTTTGGTGTTGAAAATTAAGTGTTTACAATTTAGAGCTCGTTTACAGGCGCACTTAAAAGAGTTCCAGTAGATTATGGTCTATGGGGGAAAAATCGTTTGAAACGTATTTTAATGATTTTACACTATTTCTAATATATTGAAATGGATATATACATAGCTGCCAACTTTTACGCTTTTTCCCTAACCCTAAAATTTTATAGTAAATTTTACCTTATTAAATGTCCGAAATCACGTGATTCAATAAGGCAAAAATTTCTATTAATTTTTAGTGGTAACAAAAAAGCGTAAAAGTTGGCAGCTAGGATATATATCACTGAGGTGTACTACAAGAGGCTTACTATAGAATAGAGTGTGCATAACATTTATCGTTCATTTACAGGGACACACAAAAGAATTCTGTTACAATATTGTCGATGAGCAAAAATTGCTGGAATTGCTTTTTCAGTTGTAGCATGCGTTTTTAAATTCACCTTTTTTTTTTTTTTTTTTTTTTTTTTTTTTTTTTTTTTTTTTGTGTGTGTGTGTGTGTGTGTGTATTACTTGGTGTGTATAAATTCTATAGATCATATGCATTGCTGCACACATGGATTCGAGTACATTTCCGCTTATTCACGGAAATTGGTGACGGAAAAGACGGGTTTTTTTAGACCGCTGACCAGACCCATTCCTACCGTGCTTTTGCCCAGCTTAACAGGTTGATGCCTGACAACGGGGCGAGGATTCGCCTGATCTCCGCATGGCGAAAATCTAATTGATAAATCTCTAGGCCGACGTGGTTTCAGTGCATCTTGTTGCCAAAGTTGCTTTTCCTTAGTTGGCCGGTTGTTTGGATGAGACGGTTCAACACTGCACAGTGTGGCGAAGTCATGCCGGACGGATGTGAGATGCTGGAGTATTTACTAATTCCTCGCTGCATTGCACACCCATACGTCATGCCATCGCTACTTAAGTTGGTCTCGTAATTTAGAACCGGGATCAGGTAACGAGACCTCCACCTGACTAGACACCTCCGGAGGTATAAGCACCGGGAACTTGGAGGACTTTGCAACTACTACGGATTTTACATACACCGGGCACATGACATGTACATGATTTTCAACTGGATTATGCGCTTCCTAGCAGAACTAAATGTTGGCATACTATGTAGTATATATACAAATCTGCAGATTATACACAGGGCTTCAAAAAAGAATTCGGGTATTTTTCCAAATAAAGATGGTAATTGTTGAAATTGGGTTTTAAAATGTGTTATGCGTTTTCCAAATTGTTTACTTAGACATCATCTTTCATTTTATAAACCGTGAAGTTTTATTACAATATTCTGAATGTGTTGTAAAGTGTTTCATAATACACTATATTGCCAAAGGTGATTGGTCACTTGCGATTTTAGACGTTTTGTTAACTATCTAGAAAAATATATGAGGAATTAACCTGAAACTGCAGGTGTGTAAACAGTATAGTATAGCTTATATATTTCCGTGAATATTTTTTTCCGAAACCCCATAGGGGACTGTCAACAAATTGAAAAAGAACGAATATCTTTTGGATTATCCTGTAAAAACTAATGTAGCAAAATTGTTCAAACTCGAGATTATTAATAAGTGGTTTATTGTAATATACTGTGTTAATTTTTATGAGGATAACATGAATATTTGAAGAGAAATTAAGGTTTTTATAAAAACCGACCCAAATTTCGCCAAGTTTTTTGCTTATAATTTGCAGAGTTCTTAATATAAAAAAAAGTTATTTTGAGAAAATATGTCAAACAACATTGTACATAATAATCTGCAATCGGAATTAAAAAATAATAAAAATTGGATGAAAAATGAGCAGGTTTACTAAAAAATGTTTCACTGCGCATGCGCGAATGCAAACAAAATATAATATGCATAATGTACTTGCTAAGTATATAGAGTAATTTTTGTGAAAGTCTCAAAATCATAGCTTGAAAATTCTGAAAGTTATCGTCGATGGAATAAGCTCGAAATCCGTTGTTCCCAAAAAGAAGCAAAAATATGAGGGGTTGTATCAAATATCTGTTGATTAGTGCCAAGATAGCGTACCCAATATTGCACGTACTACTATATTTGGGTACAACCCCTCATCTTTTTGCTTCCTTTTGGAAACAACGGATTTCGAGCTTTTTCTATCGACGATAATTTTCAGAATTTTCAAGCTATGATTTAGCGAGTTTCACAAAAGTTGCTCTATATACGTAGCTAATAAATTATGCATATTATATTTTGATTGCATTCGCGCATGCGCAGTGAAACATTTTTTAGTAAACCTGCTCATTTTTCATCCAATTTTTATTATTTTTGAATTCCGATTGTAGAGTATTATGTACAATGTTGTTTGACACATTTTCTCAAAATAACTTTTTTTTATATTAAGAACTCTGCAAATTATAAGGAAATAACTTGGCGAAATTTGAGTCGGTTTTTATAAAAAAAACCTTAATTTCTCTTCGAATATTCATGCTATCCTCATAAAAATTAACACAGTATATTACAATAAACCACTTATTAATAATCTCGAGTTTGAACAATTTTGCTACATTAGTTTTTACAGGGTAATCCAAAAGATATTCGTTCTTTTTCAATTTGTTGACAGTCCCCTATGGGGTTTCGGAAAAAAATATTCACGGAAATATATAAGCTGTACTATACTGTTTACACACCTGCAGTTTCAGGTTAAATCCTCATATATTTTTCTAGATAGTTAACAAAACGTCTAAAATCGCAAGTGACCAATCACCTTTGGCAATATAGTGTATATGCTTGACGCATAATTTTTCTTTCTGGTTTCTTTTTACTGACGTTATATTGTCTGCAAGTATTTAGGCTGTTTTCCCCAAAAAATATTTTTCCGGTTTGAGAAAACTGATTAATACACTGTAAAAACTACTCGAAAACGATTCCGAAAATCAATGTGATGGAAAGTTTTTCATAATGTATGCTTGACGCATAATTTTTCTTTCTACTTTCTTTTAACTGACGTTATAGAGTCTGCAAGTATTTAAAGCTGTTTCCCCAAAAATATTTTTCCGGTTTGAGAAAACTTATTAATAAACTATAAAAACTACTCGGAAACGATTCCGAAAATCAGTGGCATCAAAAGAAACTTTGCTTTTATAAATGATTCTTTAAATCTCAAGATTTTATTAGTTTCTGAAGCTTCTAAAGATAAAGTACGCTTTTCGGAATCATGAGTAACTCGGAAGAGATTATTGTATATCTTCGTTCGTGGCAGAGCCAAGACTTTTTATAGAGGGGGGAAGAGGACCTTAAATTGCCAAATTTCAGTATTTGCCAACTCATTGAGAAGCACAAAAATAAAAAATTCTCGCCAATTCTAAAAGTTTGCCAACAAGTTTTATAATTTTACCAAGTTTCCACAATTAGAAAATGTAATATAGTTCTTATTTGCAAAAAGTTTAATAATATTCCCAATTACATTTATAACTTTTGCCAAATCTATTAGACATAGAAAGTATATTATAATTTTTATTAAAGTTTTAAACAAATTTGCCAACTAAAAGTTTGTAAATTTGCCAAGTGTAACAGCAATCCCGAACGTTTGAGGGCAGCTCCCCCCCCCCCCCTTAGTGAGGACTCTGGCTTCGTGGTTACAGTGTATTTTCCTAGATTAAGAAGCATTTGTTATTTTTTACAGTGTACCTAGGACAAACAATATGTTCTAAAACACGGAAAGCACTGGTTGGTTCCATAGGTAAAAATTAAAAATATATTTATGAATCTTAACCTAGTTTGGTGTGTAAATGAAATCTGCTCACAAGACAGTTATTTTATTTTTCACTTGTAAGAATTGATTTGCCAAAGTAAAACACTGCGAGATAATATTGTCTATGAATACGTAACACAATGTTAAAACACCCACGCGTATGACTGTTTCTCACGGCATTACTCAACGAACAAATATTCCTGCATTCATGTTTATATGATAAATGAATGCATCTAACAATGGCGGTTCTTCTCATCAATTCCCTTATATGAATGGTACATTTATTATAGATAAATATGAAATCCGTGTATATTAGTTATGATATAATCTATGTGAGTGTAAAGTTCATAACAGAGCCGTAACCAGCCAGCGATGTCAGAGGGGGATCTGGAAATTTTTGGTAAGGCTAAATCGGAAAGATGATCATGATCATCTGAATCATGGGTCATTAGGGCAATCATTAAGGCTGAATCATGATCATTTTGACCATGTTTGATAATAAAACACTGTACACTGATAAAAATTTCCCTGTTGGATTACGGGAAAAGCTTGGCAGCATACACTCCTGCATTTCCCTGCAATATTACAGTTTGTACCATTATCTATTAAGACTGTATTAGACCGTAAACGGCAGTAACTTTCAAGAACGTATCTGACCGTAAACCACAGTAACTTTTATCAAGGAGGACATCCCATAGGATTATATGGGATGTTCTCCTTAATTTTTCAATTATTGCTGTAACTTTTGAGTTTTTACGATATTTCATTGGGTTTTTTTACATGAGGTGCCCTATTGTATTGACTATCAAATCGTGACAAAAAAAAAATCTTTGCTGTAGTTTGCGCATGCGCAGTTAAAATTTATTTCATAAAAATACCTGTATCTCATCAAATATTCAATATATTGATATTTTAATCACAGCATACTATTTCTACGATTTTTTGTCAAGTTTTTGGAAAGCGGTGTTAAATTCGGCTGAAAACTCTGCTTGCTATATAAAAAAAACCTTTTGAATTTTTCTTCAAGAATATACGTGCTATGCTTACACAAATGCACACAAATGTTGAACAGGACCTACATAGTCATTTGCTACAGTAACAGATCATTTTTAGCATTTTTTGTTACTTGCGTGATCGAAAATATTACTTTATTATTAAAATTATTATTGCCCCCCCCCCCTTCCCTAATTGAACTCGCGAGAAAAATTTCATTGAAAAACATGAAGTCAAACATGTTCTATACTTCCTCAAAGTTCAAGGGCATTCCGGGCATTTTCTCACGAGTTTCAGTAAGATATTCGACAAGAGGTCTGAAATTGGTCACTGCCCCTTAATTTCTGGACACCAGTGTATTATTATATGCATTTACTATCAGATTCTAATTTTTAATTAAATAATGCATTTCCTGCGCTATTTGTGTCCGTTAGCGACTTTCTTTCCGAGTAACATCACGAGCGCTTTCAGTATCATCGGCCAACTTATGGTGGGCATACTATATGTGCTACAAATTTTTTTATTGCAGTTTTCTATGTAATTGTTTTGTGATATTCTTTTACAATTCGTTTTGAGCCTTACAAATGGTATTTCTAGATAGATGGAATATAAATGTAACCATAAATTGCATCTTCTTTTTTTAAACTGTGATATAAAGCAATATTGTGAATAATATGCATTACTTATTTAATTTTCTCCTTTTTTTAGGTAAGTACTTTCAAACTATTTAATGTTCTATAGCTGCAGATTGATTAATTACAGACAACTGAAATTAGTAAGTAGTCATTCATACTCAGATTTGTGAATTTTAAAATCATGTTACGATTGATATTTTTTACAAAAAATGTTAATTTAATTAAAAGACCTCATAAAAATGAAATATAATAATGATATTATCAAATGTTAAATGCCATATGCAGTTTTTGTTAAATGTTAAGGTAATCAAAATATCTGTAATATTTGAATTTAGAGAATAGGAATTCTGATCACTTCTTTCGAAAATCAATCTTGAAGATTCAGGTAAATGTATATTTAACTTTGCTTTAAATGATGGCAAAGGATTTTCATATATGAATGATGAATGCCTCGTCTTGAAGATATCGGTGCACTGAAAAAAATGAAATACTCAAAAATGAGTAAGTCCATGTACTCATTTCGAAATGAGTATTTTTGGATCAAAAATGAACATGTGCATTTTCAAAAATGAGTAAGTTCATGTACTCATATCGAAGTGAGTATTTTTGGATCAAAAATGAATATATGTATTTTCAAAAATGAGTAAGTTCATGTACTCATTTCAAAATAAGTATTTTTGGATCAAAAATGAACATATGATCAAACCCAACATACTTGTATATTTCAGAATGTGTAATGACGAAATTTCGGATCCATCCTAAAAAGCTATTATTTGAAGGAAAAACGAAGAATAAGAGAAATGAAAAGTGGATCTGGTTGCTCGGAATTTTCATCAAAGTGGATCCACTTCAACACATTTACTACTTTTTTTTCCCCCTCACATTTTACACATCTATTTTTTTCTTCTTGATAGTACTTCAAAATTATGATTTTTTTTTCCACTAATTTTTTTAAAATTTATTTTAACTTTTTTAACGTGAGGCAATATTGTGTTATTTAAAAGTTTCATAAAATAATATCTTTGCAAATTATAGCTATACAAATTGGTACTAAACTAAACTGATTTGGCTTACAAATTTATGAATTACGCTAAAATTTACTATTTTATAAATTATAATTTTACAAAGTTTATAATTTTTTCCTTAAATTTATAAAATTAGTTAATATTTTTTTTCTTTACTTTTATAAAAAATAAAGTTTTTAACTTTATAACGTTTTTAATTTATTTCTTTAGCTTATATTTTTATAAATTAAACTAATTTAATTTAAATTAAACCAATAAGTCCAGATTTAAACCTACCCATCCCAAGGTCATTAATTTCAAATTTGTCTCTAAAAATCATTTTTTTTAACTATTTAGTTTAACAGAACAGTACGCAAAAGATCTCATCATAGCTGAAATATAATAATTTAATTTATTATACAAAATTTTTTTTACATAATTTTTTTTAAATAAGACATAATAAAAAATTTTAATAGCATGTAATAAACACGTCTGATTAAGATAATTGTTGCTTTTATTGGAATTGATAAATAGATAATCAGGCAAATAATTAAAAAAAAGTATATGTTCGAATAAAGAAAATGTTGGTACTGTTGCAAAAAGAAGCAATCAGTATTCTTAATACAATGTTTTACGCATATAATACATAATAAATTGAAATTTATCTGTTATACGGCACCAAATAATACAGCAAAATATTGAAAATTATGAAAAGAAAATATTAAAAACATTGGAACTGAAAAAATCCATATTAAACCTCAAGTTTTAGCATCATAAAATAACTAGCAACATTTGAGAAGGAGGCGTGACCACTCATGGCGCGTTGGTCTGAGTCGTCAGGTTAGTACGCAGGACATCACGGGTTCGATTCATCTCATGGGAAGGGTTGGTTAATTACTGTAAACTCACGCAGGAATGAAAAAAATGAGCAGAAATGTATGTATCCCTTATAAGGTTGTCCTCGCGAAGTAACTTTTTTTTTAATCGTATAAATTTTATTTTAACGACATAATTTTTTTTTAATTTGAATCCATGGGATCAAAAATGAGTACATAGCAGTTCATATTTGAATACATCCATGGGATCAAAAATGAGTACATGTGTTCCTCAATTTTGAGTACATTTGGATCGGAGCTATTTTGAGTATGTGACGTATTCAAAATTGAGTACTTTTTACTCAATTTTGAATACCCATTTTTTTCAGTGTGATATAAAAATATCGGCCAGACAGTATCAATATAATAATGATATTCTAAAATGTTAAATTTCATATACAGTTATTCTTAAATGTTCAGGTAATCAAAGCAGCTGTAATATTTGGATTTAGAGAATGGAAATTTTTATCACTTTCTTCTAAAATCAATCTTGAGGATTCATTTAAATGTATATATAACTTTGCTTTAAAAGATTGCTAAGGATTTTCAGGTATGAATGTATCTTCCTAAAGATATCTATAATATAAAAATATCGTCCAGACAGTATCAATATAATAATGATATTCTAAAATGTTAAATTTCATATACAGTTATTCTTAAATGTTCAGGTAATCAAAATAGCTGTAATATTTTAATTTAGAGAATGGAAATTCTGATCGCTTCCCTCGAAAATCATTTTTGAGGATTTATTTAAATGCATATTTAACTTTGCAGACTAGAAATGTTAATGTTACACAGTGTTCAGTTGAAATAAATATATAAACTGGAAATTTTATTTATTAAAATACATCAAATAAATGCTACACAGAAATAAGATTCATATTAATAAGTGAAATTTCTGTTTGGAAATATGTTAATAAGGGACTCGTATTATAAACACATAGTTGCCCATTTTCGAAATTTGTTTCTTTTTACCAAGTAAAATAAACATGTTTTGAATTAGAAAAAGTATTTATAGAATGTCATTTACGTTTTCATACCCCCCCCCCCTTTTTTTCATGTGGAACGTATTTGACTTCCCTTTTTAAGAAAAATCTCTGGTTTGAAATATGTTTACTTGACATGGAAAAAATTTCGCAACAGTGGCGAGCGGTCCCTAGAAGCGATGCTGGTAAATAATGCTTACATTGCTTCTGTGGACCGCATGCCACTAGTTCGCAGGTATGTAAACTGGAGAATTGTGTCCGCAATGTGTTACCATTAAAACTTACTTTTTTAAAGAAATTTCCAAATGGATTCTTTTCGTTATACCAATTTTATACAAGTAAATTTTTTAAACAAAATTTCGTACTTTTACATAAATACATAAAATTAAAATATAAAATAATGTAAAAATGTATTATCTAAACAAATCAACATTTTTGTTCTACGATAAATCAAATAAGCAGTTTTATAGAAATTATTGAAATCAAATAACCAAATAATTGTGCATATCCCTACAATTCCTTTGTTGATCCTAGCATTTCTCAAAATACTATCCCAAGACACAGCCATTTCCGCTATCACCTTTTTCCATGACGTCACAGCTACAGAGTTCCTAATCAGGTATTGGCAGCAGTAGTTTCGACCAGTTATCGCTCTCCACGTTTTGTGGCCGCTGGAGATAAAGACTCTGCCTACGCATACATAGATAAGGACTTGGGAGGTTCGGCAGTTCGTAGACCGTCACAATTCCAGCATTTTACGACTGATTTTAGTGTTTCGATGAGAGGGACATAAAAGATGATATTGGAGGGGAGATATTTTTCGATAATTGGTCGTTTCTGGAAGGTGATCTCCTCTGAAAGGAAAATGTGAAGTTTGTGACGAAACTAAAGAAGATTAACGATTAGTTCTGGTTCCAGGCTATTGATTCTGATGTTCGATCATAAAATAATGGATTCGTTTATGATCTATATTAAATGGGACGCGTCTTTATATAGTTGTGGGTTTTCGGAGTTTTTCCTTTTTTTTTCAGTAAAGCCGTAAATTATTTTATTGCATTTTAGTGTGAAAGAACTTTTAATTAGTTGCATTGCGGGATAATTTTTTAGAAGAACCATTGAATAAATATATCAATAATTGTAGTAATAAATCAGAATGAAAAATTACGACATTGAAATGAAAATTTTGGAGTTTATTTTTCTGTAACATAGAATAAAATTAAATAGATGTATTTGTAAAATTAATCACTTTCTTTTATTTCTTAAAAATAATAATAATAATAATAATGATGATGAATTATTATCTTTTGAATAAAGTTAGTTACTAAAAGTATAAATAGTAACTTTTTTGTAACTTTTTCTGATTTTATTACTTTTTTTTGCATTAGATTACTTCTCAAGTTTTTTTTTCTATTTGTGTCCAACTAAAATGTACTGATCTTGATTATTGTCCGGTCCAAAGGACATGCACATGCTCTATTGCGCAATGTAATCCGGCACTTCTGGAACGTCGTTTTATACAACTGGTTATGTTGCATGCAGGATTTGATTATAAATATATCTTCGCATAATTGTAGCAGATATACTTTTCCATATTGCAATAAAATTACATGCAAAAGCTGGAGAACAGTTAGGAACAAGAGAGCAAGATCTTCGAAAAGGGTTATATTCAATTTCTGGACATTAATATTACGGCTCGCTCGCACAGTTGGCAGTTTTTCGTTCACTAATGATGCTGTTACTATTAAAAAATTATGCAATTAAACTCTGGATACATTTAATAGCTGCCAAACTTCCTGTTTTTTTTTTTTTTTTTTTTTTTTTTTTTACTATTACAATTTCGGAATAAACCTTCGCCTTTTTTAAAGCGACTCTCAGATAATCGTTGTTTGGAGCTTACACTGCGAAATCACTACGACCGTTGCTTTGTTTAAAGTTACCACGTGACTTTATTGCAATGTTACTTGGAGACTGGTCACGCTGCAACTATCTTGATGACTTCCCGATGAAGTCACTACGACCGTTACTTTGTGAAAAGTTATCAGGTGACTTTATTGCAATGTTACATGGAGACTCGTCACGAGGTAATTGTCTTAATGACTTCCCAATGGAGTATCCAAATGACAGTCACATGTGAATCACCTCGTGACTTGAATTGTAATATTACTTGACGATTCGTCACAAAGCAACAGTCACGGTGACTTTACAGCGAAGTTACCAAAGGACGATCGTCATTTGAGAGAAATAATGAGACAAATAAAAGGTATCACATTCTGATTCATGTAGTGATTGTTACGCTTTTGCCTATTTGTCAAAAGTGTTCGCACATCGACGCAGTGACATCACATCAACTGGCTCTGCTATTAGAGAAGTACATATTTTCTATAACTGCCGTTTATATATTTCTTTAGAGCATTCACAATTAACTTTTGTATTCGAAAATAAGCATTTTGTGCTTGTTCCTTAATTTATGGATACCAGTGTAGTTCATGTAAGACTTCTTATTCGTACTTTAATGTTTGGCTGTTAATTTCGGTATACAAAAACAGGAACAATTTATACCATGAAAAATTTAGTTAAATTACATCCCATCATATTTTTAGTTATATTTTAAAACTGCACCTTATCAGTGCCTAATTCACATACTTCCTTAGATGAAATTAAAGATGAAAGTAGAGCAATTTCCGTAGTGGAAATGTGAGGGTATAACCGGAAAAAGAGATATTGGGATATATCCTCTCCTGAAAGTTTACCTTCCCATGAAATTTTGTTAAAGAATGTCAGGTTATGTCAGTTAATCAGATAAAATCATAAACTTAATCATTTTGTATCAGATAAAAAGATTATTTTTATCTTTTAGCGATATATTATTTTATTTGATCTTAAAACAGTTGCGTAGTAAGTCAAACATTATAAAAGGAGTTTAAGTAGGCATTTTCAAATAAACTAAACTATTGGGATAAAAAATAATTAATAAGATAATTATGAGAATAATTATTCATTCAAACTAACTATTAATGTTATTATCACAAAATCAACATTATAATTATTTTAGATAGAAGATTTAAAATGCTGAATTCAGAAGAGTTACGATTGTCAACTTAATGAAGCAATAGTGGTGCAGTTAGCTTACTATCAACTTGCTTGCTGACCGCTTACTTTTATTCTAACTTCCTGAGTTACCTATTTTATTTAGTTTATTTCATGGTGTTTGTTCAGCCTCCCTAAAATAAAAGGTACATGATATAAGACACTGAAGTGCCATTGAATTAGGAATAGATAGTTTTATAGAAAAAGGTGGTTATGTTGCCTCATTTGTGCTTTTGTGGATGATTTCATGTGATATATGTAGTTGGATGTCTTAGTCTATGTAAAAACTTTTATAGAACGGCAGAAAATAACTCGGGCAGATATTTTAGCTTATAATTCTTTTAATAAACACAGAAATAAAACATCATATTGCTAATAGACAAAGAGAACCTAAAAGAAATACTACAAATTTCCTAAGTGGCCGCCTTTCACTTTTA
Source organism: Maratus michaelseni (assembly GCA_963931845.1). Taxonomy (NCBI): domain Eukaryota; kingdom Metazoa; phylum Arthropoda; class Arachnida; order Araneae; family Salticidae; genus Maratus; species Maratus michaelseni. The sequence continues at coordinate 150,040,952 of OZ007597.1, read as the reverse complement.
TGTGAAAGCACAATATGTTGATAAAAATTTCAGGAACAGGCCGGAATTCATCTCTTGATATTTTGTCCATTCCTCCTGGATATTTTTTTTCAGAGATTTCAAATGTCTGTGAGACTTAGAACAAATGCTTCTCTGTCAGAATAATCCCATTTGGTTAATATCTAGAGAGAAAAAGAGTCATTTTTGTGCTTTTAAAAAGATTGTCTGATTTGACTTACAACATTTCTGTGCTCTTTTTGTTCTGTGTGCAGAAAGAGAATCTTGCTGAGGAGTCCAGTTTTTATTTGTGAAGTGCTCTTTGAACCAAGGAAACAAATTACTCTCCAAGATGTTTTAAAGTTGCGTTTGATGTTCGATTTTGTAACCTCAATCGACAAAAACAACCGGTGTTTTCCAGTTGAACGAATCCCACGCCAAAATATGAATGAGTGGAATTTTTTCGCCGTCATTCGATAGTGACTGATGTACTAAAAATTTACTTCGATCGAATTAGATTGTTGTGTTGATTGTTGTCCAGTTAGATTGTGAAAATTTTGAAAAATCCTTTCGCCATTGATCATGAGCGGCTTGCTTCAGTGGTGCTATTATTTTTTTAAGTCTTGTGTTTTTATTAGCCCACGTAAGATTCTGGCATTGTTTCATTTTCTTAAACTGGTGTCCAAGGATCTGTTTTACAACTTGTTAAACCGCCTTCCGGCTGATGTTCATCTTTTCTGCAACTTTTTCCATCGAATAGTTTGGAATGCGTCCAATCCTCTTTACGGTAACTTTGCGTTTTTTGTAACTGTCGGTTGTTCGTTTTTTACCTTTACCTGGGCTGTCTATATTATGGTCAAGCTATTGGAACCATTTCATGCCATGATTCATATAGTCGATCTCAAAACTTTCAGCACCTGAACGAACTCCCATTGCTTATTGTCTTCAGGGAGTAATGCGAAAATCGCATTTTTCTGAGAGATCATTATCACAAAGTTTAAACTACCTGTTTCATTTAATGTCCGAGGTCAGTTTCTGATGTAGATAATAAAATGTTAGTGGAGGAGTTTCTAGTTCATTTAAAATTAAGATAGAAATTAAATAAACATAAAGGTTGTTAACTTACACCTGGGAGTTCCAGTTTTGCGATTTTTTCGCTTATTTGAATATTTTATAAAAAAAAAAAAAAATTAAAAATAGAAAAATTAGAAAAAAATTAACAATATTTTTAATGATTGAAATTAAATCAAGCAAAATAACAATTAGATTTAATTGATACATTTATTGCTTTAATATTTGGCTGGTATTGACTGTAGCCAAAACCTTACAAAAGCTGCCAATTTACACGTGCTTTTATTTAATTGTTTTCTCTTTTAATTTTGAATAGACTATAGTAGTGTTTTTTAATTAAATTTGAACTTTGTTCAGTGTTTTTTCTGTCGCAATTTAAAAGTTACAGGATGGGAAAAACTCGCGATTCAGACGCCTACGACTGAAGACAAATAATAGGTACCCTCTACATGGGCTATTCCATTTCAGAATGAGCTCTATAATGCAGGTTTTGCGCTCCACAGTTTCGAGTAAGGCAAAAATGCATGGATAGCGGAAAATATAATAATAATGGGATAAATTACAAACAACAGGCAGATTTGAAAGAATTTAAACTTTTAAGACTCATTTTGTCGTAGGCAGCCTGTAACATCAAACCGTAGTTTATGTAACCGTCTAATTGAATGAGAGGCCATACAGATAGCTAATAGACAGGTTGTATATCGCTCGCTCGACATTATTGCAACTATTGCAGGAGAGGAGTAGAAGATGCATCAGCGTACCACTTTTCAATATACGCTATCACGTTCAGCGTCTTGCATTCGCCAGAGAATAAATACTGTGATTGGATTATTTACGCTGTGACACATGTAGCATAAATCTCAAATATGACTGCGTCATACTGATGTAAGGCTAAGTATAGGGTACCTCTATATGAGAGTGGTGATATACGCACAGGACGTATGCTCCAACTCTGCTTAGACAGACATCTTTTTCCAAACTATGACAAATCTACATTCCAGACTTGACGATACTCGCCTGGACGAGTTCGATTATATGAGTGAGACGAGTTAAGAAGTACTGGCCTGAGGATAACGGCAGGCTCACCAAGATGTTTGTCTATTCGCTTTCGTCCAGATTCGCCTTAACCAATCAACTTTTATATCCCGCATCTCACCACTCTCATATCGAGGCACCCGAGATAATAATATAGCGTTAGGTTCGTAGAACCATAGATCTAGCATGCCAAGTTGGACGTATACAAGAAGCAAGCTCAGCGATGACTGGAAATGTTTTTTCTTGTGCAACGCTTGAGACCTATGACACTTGTACGAAGCACCCTCTATGCGTCTATGTACATAGATTGTTACATCTGATTCATCTTTTTATGCTTTCTCTGCTACCCAGATAAAAATGGAATTTCAAGCGGAATAGCTGTTCATGTCAATTATCCCACTGACAATCATCTATTTCGAAGAGAATTTTATGAAGTTTCCTTAGTGAAATTAACATCAAGAATCTCAGACTTAAATACTATTGCATTTGAGATATATCTTGAAAGGACATATCATCACACACCAGTGACTTTAACTGAATTGTGAAAATGTATAGCCTTTATTTGGCCTGCCATACCTTCGAAACACTTCCGTAAATGCCTGAAAATCATCATACGTCATTTGGCGCACGTCAAAGACAGAGGAACAACAACTCGTTTATAATCATGTGTATTTAATTCAGTGGCACTTAAATGACTTCAATGCACTGAAGTGTAGTGTGTGTCTTCGTACATATGTAATCGTATTTTCCGTTACAGTTTTTCGGAGTTAAATCTCCGAAACCTATTTAAAATCTTACTTGCAGAAATACTATAATATGAAAGAAATAAAACTTCGGGCTAAAAGTTTCAACAATTGAATTAAATGACTCAAATTATCAATGCGACTTACAAAACATAATCAATATTTATAGTGCTTCTAAATATAATTGTCCTACATGGGTCGGGTTGTACCAGACCCGAACCCGAAATTTCTGATTAAAGTCAACTGGAAACCCAAGAAAACCATTAAAAAAAATTCGTCAACCCCAAACCCGACCCGAATTCTATACATTTCAAATCGAACCCGAAATATTCAAACCCGAACCCGAAGTGAAAAAAAATTAATCCTTATTTTAATACAAATATGTAAAAATAGTCTACAATTATATCTCTAATAGCACTTTTATCTTTTTAGTATAAAAATGAAATATTTACACTCATCAGTATTCAAATATATATTTTTTTTTTCATTTTGAAAAACATCAGAACTTTCTATTGAAAATTCGGATCAACCAAAACTCAACCCGAAATTGACTCGAGCCCGTAACATTTAAATTCAAGAAAAACACAATGAAGGACTTTACTCTATACATAAAGTAGTTTTTTTTTTTAAGAGGTGACTTATCAAATATTGAAGGCAGAAAACAATTGTCTTTAGAACAACTCGTGAGGCTTAAAAAAAAGAGTTTGTACTTAAATGGAAAGCCTTAACCCCCATGGATCCCTTCTTTTCTTACGGCCTTGCCTCAAAACAAATTTCTATTCTGTTTGTGAAGAAACTGTAGAAACTTGTTTCTTGATTTGTCGTTAAATATGGAATCGGATCTCTGATTTTACAGCTAATTTGTCAAAACCTGATTTTGGTAATTATACATTCAATTTTTCTCTTAATGTAAAGTCTGATTTTGTAAGAAAAGTTTTATAAAGTTTCAAGAATTACATTAGATCTATTTTTCAACTAAGAATTATTAATACTTCATGAATATTCTAACAAAAATTAATTATTGTACCTTGTCACTATTTTTTAATGTATTTATCAGGGATTGGAAAACAAGCACGACATATTCGTGGAGATAACCAGAGGCATAAGTTGGGTGAGCGATATCAAAATACATTTTCTCCAGAAATTTTGTCTTTTCGTGAAAATCTGATAAAACAGATCAGATTCTATCAGATAAATGCATTAAATTATAAACTTGATCACTTTACATCAGATAAACAGATAAGATTATAAACTTGATCAGTTTGTATCTCTTACCGGTATTTCATATCATGTTACAAAGTCTGTGTGGCGAATTAAAAAAAAAAAATCTTAGCTCCTTGTACTTTATGGAAGATTTGTCGAAGTCTTAAAGCTCTATTTTTCCCTTAATTATCCTTGGAAATGCTTGATTCTGTATAATGCTACAGCTGTTGCATCTTCTTGAATGTAGTAATGGATATGTGGATATATAATGGAATGTAGTTATAGGATGTTCAATGGAATTTATAGCTGTAAAAATGTATAATACCGTATATACTCGCGTATAAGTCGACCCCCCAAAATTCGAAATGAAAACGTGTTTAATACCAGTAATTCAGAACTGTTTTCTACGCCTTAAATAATTTAGAATTAAAAGAGATTAAGTTAACTCATTTCCACTTTCAGCCGATAGGGGGTTCATTCTCATATAAACGAACCTCCAACACATGTTCAAATTGCCTGCGGCACAGTTTTGTAGGCGTGGAGCGCACACGCTGCAAAATCTTTTAGTTCCACTTTGCGCCCGCTAGGGGGCGCACTCTCTTCCAAACAAACCACCTTCCAAACGAAACTCCGACAAGAGTCCCCGTTGCTCCGGTACCGTACAGCAGGCATTCTGCGCACGCGCTGCAAAGCCCTTTAGTTCTACTTTCCACCGCCAGAAGGCGCAATTTTCTCTATACGAATATTCGACATGTGTAACCGTTGCATCAAGGGAGTTAAATAAACCAATTCCCGCCCATAGAACTCGAGAAAATGATGCGCCCCCTGGCGGAGGAAGGTGGAACAAAAAGCTGTAACGCGATCGAAAACCAAGTCCAATCATCCAAACCCTGTTGTGATCGGGCCCATAGAACCCGAGATAAGGATGCAAGTGCAACAAATCATTTAATTTGATTGTTGGTATAAATCAAGTAAATACGGATTGTGTACGTTTATTAGGAACATAAATTTAATTTTTACTAAAATCGTTATTTGAAATTTCCGGTATTCTCTATATATAATATTTATAAAACGTTACGGTAGAAACTAAAAAAGTTAAATTTCTTAAAGGGAATTTGTTTTGTGTAAATCAGAGCAAGGCGTATACCCCCTCCCGCCCCATACCGCACATATAAAGAATAATTTGTTCAAGAAAACTACCTTCTCCTACATTAACGCGATCACTAAAAAAATAATTATATTTTTCTGATAATTAGAACATAACGAAGACGCTATGATAAAATAGCCGCCAGATGGCACCCTTTCCCATCCTCAATTTCAAATCTGTGTCTTAATTAGATATCTTAATTTTTGTTCATTAGTAAAAATTGGCAGTTATTTCCTTCCATTTTCGCAAACTAAATGGAGGGATCGGCCAGAGAAACAGATTCCGACAGACTTTTTAGTTCAGTTTTTAATGAAAGCAGATCCCTGTCTGAAACTTTCTCGGATTTTTTTGTTTGGCGCAGCCAGATTTTTGGCAGTTTTTTGCAAAAAATAAGAAAATTTACCGGCCGAATTTTACAAAAATTGCATTGTCGGATGCAGATAATTGTTCTACCTATGCTCGGACAATTTCAAATCGATAATTTAATTAGTTTTCTTAAAATTCGCTATTTAGTAAATGACTTTCAAATTCATTCATTTCTGTTTGTAAATTGAAAACAGGTGTTCTTTTCTTTAGCCATTTTGATAAAAAAGATGCCATTTTCGATGCGAGGTTTAATGAGATTCTAATTAATATGTTGGGTAATTATCTAAATATTAAAGGTCTGAGTCTCAGGTGCATATCAGGCTTTGAACTCCCTAAATATAAATTTTCAGACTTCTAGGTGCGCTAGATTTTGCTGGCCATCGCAGACAAACAGACAGACAGACAGACACACAGAGCGAAATTTTCTTTTATTAGTATAGATTTAGAGGTTAGTACTTGTATTGATGTGCACATTTTCCCTGTGTGTGGTATTAGACCATTGGTATAAATCATGTAAATATCTTCGAAATCTAGTCTAAATCTACACTATAGTGTGCAAAACTTAAGCAACAAACGCAAAATGCTAATTTCTGAACACGTGAGTACTCAAAAGGAAATTCTATAAACAGCAAGTGTAGAAAATAGGTACTACCCTAACAGCACAGATAGTCCATGTGAAGTCTTCTTGACATCACAAATGGTCACAATTGTCACAGTCACTACAATGAACAGAAATGTGATATCTTTCATTCGTCTCATTTTTACTCTCATTTGGTCACTCCACTGAACAGTCACCATGACTGCTGCTTTTTGACGAGTCACCAGGTGACAATGAAGTCATCCTGTGACTCTCATGTGACTGTCATTTTAACACTCCATTGTAAAGTCATCATGATAGCTGTTCTGTGACGAGTTCCCAAGTGACAGAAAATGAAATCATCTGGTGACTTTTCACAAAAGAGTGCAATGATGACTTCACAATAGAATGTAGATCACCGGAATGTCACCATGCGACTTCATTGTGACTTTATTTGGCGACTCATCACAATCAAATGCTCACAATGACTTCAAAGTTCAGTCTTCAACTGACAGTAACTTTAGAATCACAAGGTGACTTCATTGTAATGTCACCTGGTGACCCATCACAAAGCGACAGTCACAGTGACTTTTCAGTGTTAACAATCATTTGAGAGTAATAATGAGACAGTGAAATATCCCATATTTTGATTCACCGTAGCGATTGTGACACTTCTAACCATGTGTGACGTCAAGAGGACTTCACATCGACTGGCCGTGCTGTTAGGGTAATACCTCTTTTCTACACTTGCTCTTTATAGTATTTCCTTTTGAGTACTCACGTGTTCAGAAATTAGCATTTTGTGTTTGTTGCTTAAGTTTTGCACACCAGTGTATATGTAGAATTTTTATACAATTGTTTCGGTCACTAATTGACTTTTCCCAACAGATTTTAATATAACTCTGCTAAATTCATAGATAAACCCCTAACACGTTTTCTTTTATAACCCCAAGAAGATTAAAGAAGAAATACAGGGTGATTATAAAGAAACTTTGCCAACATCTGCACTTCTAGCGCCCGTTCTATTTAACCGATCAAGATGAAATTTTAAATATAGTTGTTTGAAGGTATGCGCTCGAGATTCTGTGAATGGCAATACAGTGGTGCTCACGGTTACGGTTATAGTTACAGAAACTCGAAAATTTCGAATGGCAACGCCTACTTTTTCCTGTCTCAAAATGTTCAGCGCATGCGAAAACCCTAAATAGCGTTGAAACGGTACCGATATGTCCAAAAACCGACGTGTTATAGACATACAAACCGTTCTTTAAGGCGCACCGAGCAATAATGCATTCGACAGAGACAAGAAACTGCTGAATGATGAGAACACATATCAGACAAAAGAAAACCTTTATTGGCATCAAACATTTTCCACATGGGTGCCATCACAAGCAATTACGCATTGCATGCGGGAGACGACGGACAATACCGCTGAACGCAACATGACGCGAGGAATGTTTCTAATCTCACGCCGTATAGAATCCTGCAAGCCCGACAATGTTTGCGGATTGCACAGGTAAACTCTGGATTTGAGATATCCCCAAAACCAGAAATCCATAGGCGTCAGATCTGGGGATCGCGCAGGCCACGGAATAGGATAATGGCGTGAGATGATGCGATCACCAAAATGCTGATCTAGGAGCCTTTTAACTGACCTCGCTATATGTGGAGGTGCACCATCTTGCATCCAAACAACGTCATTGAGTGCATTCCGCCGACGCAACTCCGGTAGTACAGAATTTTTCAGCATGGCTGCATACCGAGAGCCTGTTACAGAACATGTTGCAGGACCCGCTGGGGTCGTTTCCTCAAAGAAGAACGGGCCGAGAACAAATGTAGCTGTAATGCCGCACCACACAGTCACTTTGGCGTCAAATAATGGTACTGGTGCCACAGCGTGAGGATTCGTCTCTCCCCAGTGCACACAATTCTTTGTGTTAATGTTGCCATGTAAGGTGAAATGCGCCTCGTCCGTCCATAGTATGCGAAGTGGCCAGTCGTTATCAGCATCATATCGTAATAAAAATTCATTTGCGAAGTCCAGACGTTGTTGTGGGTCACCCGGCTGCAACATCTGGACGCGCTGAAATCGATAGGGAAACATGTGAAGTACTGAGCGCAAGAGCTTGCGGACCGTTGTGTTCGGAATATCCAACAAGCGCGATAATCCTCTTGCAGTTTCTGTGTGCCCTGTAGTCACTGTATGATGCACTTCCATGACAACGTCCTCAGAAACTGTTGGCCGTCCGGAGCGCGGTTTGTCACAGGTGCAGCCTGTATCTTCGAATTTGCGCACTAAATCACGCACAGCTTGCAGAGTACATGGCCCACGTCGTTGTCGATGATTGCGGCGATACACACGCAAGGCTTCCGCAGCGTTCATCCCATTTAGATAATAGAGTTTGATCAATTCACCGCGAACTTTCCCAGGAAGAGTCATATCGTCGGCATGTGCGAGTTCATGAATGACGACTTCGCATACCCGCTTGGTATTTTATAGGCTTCCTCCGCTGAATATCTGGCGAACGGCGTTCTGTGATTGGTATCTTGCCTGTGTCATATGCAAAGTTACTGCGTGCGCACAGATCGTGTTTTGTTGGCCGGTTTTCAGAACTCTTCTTTGTGTATGCATAACACGTTTGTTTTTGGACATATCGGTACCGTTTCAACGCTATTTAGGGTTTTCGCATGCGCTGAACATTTTGAGACAGGAAAAAGTAGGCGTTGCCATTCGAAATTTTCGAGTTTCTGTAACTATAACCGTAACCGTGAGCACCACTGTATTGCCATTCACAGAATCTCGAGCGCATACCTTCAAACAACTATATTTAAAATTTCATCTTGATCGGTTAAATAGAACGGCCGCTAGAAGTGCAGATGTTGGCAAAGTTTCTTTATAATCACCCTGTATATAAACGATACCTTTTTCTTGATTTCTTTGATCCGAGGAACACAATAAAGGTGTTATCATTAAAAGAAACAAAGTTGGTATAGAGACGGTCCCTATTTTACAAATTGCAATCATATTGTGGAAGAAGACAGTATTTTGAATCCAATCACAACATTTTTGTGTGTGTGTGAACGATCTGCGAATAAAAGCTGATATATCTTTTATTCCCTTCTCTCTCTCTCTCTTTTTTTTTTTTTTTTTTTTTTTTTTTGACACAGATTGTACATTAAGATATTGTTTGAACTTATTAAAATATTATACGTTGCAGTTTTTGTGTCTATATTAAAATTTGACTAAATACATTAACTCATTAACGACGACTTATTTTACACTTCTTTTAATTCTTCGATACCAGTTGATACCAGTTTTCACATACTGTTATTTTAACTGATTGAATCTCTGATAGTTTCATATTAGACAGTATGATTTTTTTTTTAGCTAAGATACTGGTGTTCATATTTAAAAGTTTAGTATCACTTAAATGGTAACTTTTCCTACCAATCGACATAAATGAGCTAAAAGGAAAAAACAAGATTTTGAAATGGAATATTTGCAAATAGAAAAAAAAAAAAAAACTTCTTTAAAACCTATAAGCATATCGAAGTGCATGTGGCATTAAACTTGAGTACAACTAAATTAAATAGATATAAGATATCTTTAATGGAATTATTATTTCATATCTAATTTTTTCTGGTTATAGATATGTTTCTCCATGTGTTCGTTCATTTCTATCTATTTCCAGAGGACAATTTATGCAGAGAAACTGTATTCTGTTAGATTAGGTAGTCTTTCCTACCCATTCTGCATATTATTCAATTTAGAATTATCATATTATATAAAACAAATTAGCGCTATCTAAATAATTATCAGATTTAGTTTGAAATAACTTGCCTGATCTGCATACCAGAAGGTCTGTTTAACCTAAAAGACGATAGTATGAAATAACATAACATCAAAATGTACAAAGACGTTTGATAAATATGTAAATAAGATACATTTATCTGTAATATATCTGAAACAACGAAACTTTCACATATCTCGTCCAAATTAAAAGTTGAACAAGAAAAAAAAAAGGAAGGTTTCTAAATTCTGCTGCGTCAATTTGACGGTGCATCATTTTGAGATAAAACGTTCTACTTCCTGTTGATATGGATAAACTTTTTTCCTTTGAGCAACTTCCAGAGCCGCAGCTTTTTTTTTTTCAGATTTTTTTTTTATTACCTTTACAGATTTGGTGCTCTCTAAATAATGGATCAGACACCTGTTTGTTATCTCTCGATGTAAAAAGAATAAAAAGGTAGATTGCGTATTTGAACATGTATAAGAGAGTTAAAAGTCCAAACTAACGACCTGCATAGGAATGAATCTCCGTTCTACATTATAAGAATGTAAGTTCTGAGATTAGAGAAACAAAAATGTTTTTAAAGTGAAAGATAAGAAACAGATAGATTGTGTAATAATTGCAGAGTTTCTTATCAAAATCTGTCGTAAGAAAAGATGTGACTCTGTATCCATTAGAAACAAGCAAAAGGTGAAAATCTTCCCTTGGGATATTCGTTAAGTTCAGAAGGGGCAAATCTCAATGTTCGTGGCAGAATTTTAATTTATGTCTTGAACACATTGAATTATTGGTTATCTCTTATAGGAAATGAAAAGATAAACATTCTTTCTAAATTCCCAAAGAATTAATAGAATCATCAAGGCACAATCGGTTCAGGTTCAGATGATAAAATTAGTGGTACTGCAATTATTAGACAGATAGATTGGGTAATAATTGCAGAGTTTCTTATCAAAATCTGTCGTAAGAAAAGATGTGACTCTGTACCCATTAGAAACAAGCAAAAGGTAAAAATCTTCCCTTGGGATATTCGTTAAGTTCAGAAAGGGCAAATCTCAATATTCATGACAGAATTTTAATTTCTGTCATGAACACATTACATCATTGGTTATATCTTATAGGAAATGAAAAGATAAACATTCTTTCTAAATTCCCAAAGAATTAATAGAATCTTCAAGGCACAATCGGTTCAGGTTCAGATGGTAAAATTAGTGGTACTGCAATTATTAGACAGATAGATTGGGTAATAATTGCAGAGTTTCTTATCAAAATCTGTTGTAAGAAAAGATGTGACTCTGTATCCATTAGAAACAAGCAAAAGGTGAAAATCTTCCCTTGGGATATTCATTAAGTTCAGAAGGGGCAAATCTCAATGTTCATGACAGAATTTTAATTTCTGTCTTGAACGTATTAAATTATTGGTTATCTCTTATAGGAAATGAAAAGATAAACATTCTTTCTAAATTCCCAAAGAATTACTAGAATCTTCAAGGCACAATCTGTTCAGATGGTAAAATTAGTGGTACTGCAATTATTACACAGATAGACTGTGTAATAATGGCAGAGTTTCTTATCAAAATCTGTCGTAAGAAAAGATGTGACTATGTATCCATTAGAAACAAGCAAAAGGTGAAAATCTTCCCTTGGGATATTCGTTAAGTTCCGAAGGGGCAAATCTCAATGTTCAAGACAGAATTTTAATTTCTGTCTTGAACACATTAAATTATTGGTTATATCTTATAGGAAATGAAAAGGTAAACATTCTTTCTAAATGCCCAAAGAATTAATAAAATCTTCAAGGCACAATCGGTTCAGATGGTAAAATTAGTAGTACTGCAATTATAACACAGATAGATTGTGTAATAATTGCAGAGTTTGTTATTTAAATCTGTCGTAAGAAAAGATGCGACTATGTATCCATTAGAAACAAGCAAAAGGTGAAAATCTTCCCTTGGGATATTCGTTAAGTTCAGAAGGGGCAAATCTCAATGTTCAAGACAGAATTTTAATTTCTGTCTTGAACACATTAAATTATTGGTTATATCTTATAGGAAATGAAAAGGTAAACATTCTTTCTAAATGCCCAAAGAATTAATAAAATCTTCAAGGCACAATCGGTTCAGATGGTAAAATTAGTAGTACTGCAATTATAACACAGATAGATTGTGTAATAATTGCAGAGTTTGTTATCTAAATCTGTCGTAAGAAAAGATGCGACTATGTATCCATTAGAAACAAGCAAACGGTGAAAATCTTCCCTTGGGATATTCGTTAAGTTCAGAAGGTGCAAAAATCTCAATGTTCATGACAGAATTTTAATTTCTGTCATGAACACATTAAATTATTGGTTATCTCTTATAGGAAATGAAAAGATAAGCATTCTTTCTAAATTCCCAAAGAATTAATAGAATCTCCAAGGCACAATCGGTTCAGATGGTAAAATTTGTGTTACTTTCATTTCACATATTTTCAACAATGTACAAACATCTCACATTCTCTTAAAGTTCCTCAATCAGCAATTTGTTTCTAATTTACTTTTTTAGATTTACCTGATGAAATACGATTGTTTTATTCAGGTTTTTATCAAAAGACAAAAAAATTGGTGTGAATATAACTCGATTTCTCTTCCCCTATCTATGTTTTTAATTTGTCGCCGCAAAATTTGTTGTGGCTGAAAACATGTCTCTTTGAATCTTTAAAAGCAAGTGAAAGATGAAATTCTTCCCTTGGAATATTCGTTAAGTTCAGAAGGGGCAAATCTCAATGTTCATGACAGAATTTTAATTTCCAGTTCGGTTATCTCTTATAGGAAATGAAAAGATAAACATTCTTTCTAAATTCCCATGTAAAGAATCTCTTGTAATAGCATCTTCAAGGCACAATCGGTTCAGATAGTGTACTTTCATTTAACATATTTTCAACAATGTACTAAAATCTGAAATTCTCAAAAGTTCATCAATCAGTATAGATAATAATTTGTTTCTCATTTGTTTTTTTATATTTACCTGATAAGATACGATTGTTTTATTCCGGTTTTTATCAAAAGACAAAAAAAAATGGGGTGAAAATATCGCGATTTCTCTTCCCGTATCTATGTGTTTAATTTGCCGCCATGAAATTTGTTGTGGCTGAAAATACTTACTTTGAATCTTTAAAAACAAGTAAGAGATGAAATTCTTCCCATAGGATATTCGTTAAGTTCGTAAAATTAGTAGTATTTTCATTTTACATGTTTTCTACAATGTACAGCAACCTGAAAATTTCTAAAGTTAACCAATCAGTATAGATATAGATAATAATTTGTTTCTCATTTATTTTTTAGATTTACCTGATATAATACGATTTTTTTTATTCAGATTTTTATCAAAATACAACAAAATTTGGGATAAATGTATCTCAATTTCTATTCCCCTACCTATGTTTTTAATTTGCCACCACGAAATTTTTGTGGCGGAAAATATGTGTCTTTGAATCTTTAAAAACAAGTGAAAGATGAAATTCTTCCCTTGGAATATTCGTTAAGCTTAGAAGGGACATATCTCAATATTCATGATGGGATTTTAATTTCCAGTTTGGTTACCATTTTAAGCAAAGCCCTTATATATTAAGTCTGTGTCAGATGAATAAAAGAAATTTAGCTAGTTGAAAATATTACCCTCTAGCGGCCGATTGTATAAAACTTCGCATTTGATGTCGAGCTAACCAGTGTTGCCAGTTTACTACTTTTTTTTTAATTGAAATTGTTTGATTGCCACCATTTTGTTTAAAAGTAGAAATATTCGCCTTATTTAATGGCAGATTAAATAATGCGTAAATAAGACAAATTATACTATTTTTAAAAAGGGTGACGTCATCAAGCAATCTGAATAATAATAATAAAAAAAATAGTAGCGGACTGACAACACTGAGGTTATCGTAAAATATTAATATAATTCGTACCAGTAAAATATTAATTCTCACTAGCCTGATATTAAAATTTACATAACGTGATTAATCTTGTCCGTTTGCTTAAAATTTTTTATTTATCTTTTTACTTTCGTTTGAAAATACGTTATTAATATAAATGTATCGGTAATAAGAAAGCTTTTTAAAGGGGGTAAAAAACCCAAAAATGAAAACGCTATTCCAAACGATAAAAAGAGTGAGAAATGCTAGAAGTTGGTTTCTCTGCAACGCTCATCTGTTTTTACAACCGACCGCAGAAGAGGAAAATGGCGCTAGTGTGCGCTAACAAATTTAACAGGTATATTTGCGAGTGCACACGCTCTAAGAATAATCGCTCTGATTTGAAGGGCCCTGGTGTAAAACCATAGATTTATCAAGTATCATTAAGGATACATCCATGTGTAAAACGTAGTAACTGACATTTTCTTTCCCTTCTGATTTTCATGGGATAATATTTAACTGCATCCTGATACCCTTTTCAAAGTACAAGGTTTATTTATTACTTAATAGATACTATCATAATCAAAGATATATTTTAGATAAGTGAAAGAAGATTTTGTTACTAAAATTCAATAAGCCAATAAAATAAAATCAAAAAATAAAAAGTGTTACAGGCGACAAAAAGATAAGCATTCCCTTCGAAAAAGTTTTAAAGAGTTAAGTATCTTCAAAGCACATTCGGTAAAGAAGATAAATTAGTAGTACCATTATGACAATACAATAAATAAGTTTTGCACTATATACAAAAGAAATCAGGAATTTTCTAAATTTTAATCATTTCAACTTGTTTCTAATTTAATATTTTTGGTTTTACCTGATACGAAAACAGTAAATATGACAGTAAAAGCTGAATACTTATTCTAATAGAAACTTACAGAATGGGTGAAAGTTTAATGAGGAAAGCTTAAGAAGAAAAAAAGTTGCGCGTTTGATTGCTTCACTAAGTTACAGCGCCTAGAATACATAGTGTGGAAACCGGCAAATGGTGTAATGCTTTAAAAAGTGCTAAAAAGTTGTAGCCTATAAATGTGCAACGGTGCTCCTACGAAACCTACGATAATGTTGCAACCAGAGACAAAAAAAATGCGTATCACGTTTTTTAGCCATGCTTTCATAATTTAAAAAAAAACTTATAAAAATCACTAAGTCAGAGGAGAAAATGATATAATTTAAGTATTTAAAATACTTACCACCAGCCGAAACATTCTAATACAATGTCAAGAGCTAGCAGATGGCGCTGCGAACCCATCCTAATATTTTCAGCAACGTTGTACATTTATTGGATACAATTTTTTAGTACTATTTTGTAGCCGGTTTCCACACTATGTATTCTAGGCGCTGTAACTAAGTCATGTAACTATGAATAAAGAAGTAATTGACATATCCTCAAAATGGTGAAACTTCGACTGTAGCCGGTTCCACAGGTCCTGATCACCGCCGGCGCAAATTTCCAGTAAATTTGAATAGAAATTTCCTCCTTATTTAAACGTCTTATTAAATTTTCTGTCATAATTACGGTAAAAATATCTATTCTTTTTTACTGGTGAAAGTTTGCTCCTTCGTTAATCAGTCTCTGATCCGATGTAAACAAAAACAGCAGCCATCTTGTGACTACATTCTCAGGTTCTTCATTCGCATCCGGTAGACACTGCACTAGCTGTCTTCTCCTCTTTTTTCATAGCTCCATTGACTGAGTTTTGTTCGTATGGTCTTTTTTGCATATTCTCGAGTCTGTATTTACTCTTAATTGGGTCATTTCATCATTCCATGTCACTTCATCCAGACCATGGATCCCATAGTTTCATATTTTGATAAAAATTTTTGAAGTTGTTCTTTATACCGTTCTTATTAATGGTAATATAAAATGACACTATCAATGACTACATTCTCAGAATATAATAGAAATAACAATCTCAGAAAATTAAAAAATAAATGAGAAACAAATTATTATCTATATCTATACTGATTGCTGAATTTTAGAAATTCTCAGATTTCTGTACATTTTAGAAAACATGTGAAATGAAAGTACTATTAATTTTAAAAACTTAATGAATATCCTATGGGAAGAATTTCATCTCTCACTTACTTTTAAAGATTCAAAGCGATATATTTTCAACTACAACAGATTTCATGGCGGCAAATTAGAAACATAGATAGGGAAAGAGAAATCGCGATATATTCACCACAGTTTTATTTTTTTGTCTTTTGATAAAATACCGAATAAAACAATCGTATTTTATCAGGTAAATCTAAAAAACAAATGAGAAACAAATTATTATCTATACTGAGAGATGAACTTTAGAGAATCTCAGATTTTAGTATAGTGTTGAAAATATGTTAAATGAAAGTACCACTAATATTACTATCTGAACTGATTGCGCCTTGAAGATGCTATTACATGAGATTCTTTAGAATTTAGAAGGTAATTTAAAAGGAGTGTTTATCTTTTCATTTCCTATAAGAGATAACCGAACTGGAAATTAAAATTATGTTATGAACATTGAGATTTATCCCTTCTGAACTTAACGGATATCCCAGAGGAAGAATTTCATCTCTCATTTGTTTTTAAAGATTCAAAGCGACATATTTTCAACTACAACAGATTTCATGGCGGCAAATTAGAAACATAGATAGAGAAAGAGAAATCGCGATATATTCACCACAATTTTTCTTTTGTCTTTTGATAAAAACTGAATAAAACAATCGTATTTTATCAGGTAAATATAAAAAACAAATGAGAAACAAAATATTATTTATACCGATTGATGAACTTTACAGAATCTCAGATTTTAGTATAGTGTTGAACATATGTTAAATGAAAGTACCACTAATATTACTATCTGAACTGATTGCGCCTTGAAGATGCTATTACATGAGATTCTTTAGAATTTAGAAGGTAATTTAGAAGGAATGTTTATCTTTTCATTTCCTATAAGAGATAACCGATCTGGAAATTAAAATTATGTTATGAACATTGAGATTTATCTCTTCTGAACTTAACGAATATCCCAGGGGAAGAATTTCATCTCTCACTTGTTTTCAAAGATTCAAAGCGACATATTTTCAACCACAACAAATTTTGCGACGACAAATTAAAAACATAGGTAGGGGAAGAGAAATCGAGTTATATTTTCTGAGATTGTTATTTTGAAATTTGTTATTTTAAAAATTGTCAACAAAGATTAAACATACATGATTTATAATCCGCAAAATGCTTGAAACCAAGTTGTGCAGATTAGTGGTCTTCTACCTTTTAATTACGATGACGTGTTTTCTTCAATAACGAGATAAACTGTTGCTCAATGTAAATAGAATCTTTTCGAGGGAAATAATATTCTCTCCCTGATCCTTTTGTGGCTGAAACACTATTTCAAATGCTCTTTATGTTGCATATAAGAATAAAAGTCTTCTTTAGAAGGCCAGTGGAAAGATGGTTGGGGACCAGAAGTATGCCGAAATTCCACTTTAATATCACCTCCATCTTCGTGTTTTGGCGGAACAATATAAAAAATCCAGTGTTTGTCATAAATTAAAAAAAATATGTAAACAGATATATGACATCTCGAATAGATGTTGATCGCCTGAAATATGAATGACGGTGCAAAATTTTTCACTATAGCTAATTCTTTTAGTTCCAATGACATCTTTAAAATGGACACAAAATAGTGAAAACGGCGTGTATCAAGAACTGTTTTCGCCTTAGAGAAACGATCTTCCAATTGCTGGCGAGCTTTCAAAAGTTTATCTTTTTTATATAAGCCAAAATGCAATTCCTTCAATTTTAGTCTTGTAAAATGATAAATAATAATAATAATAATAAATAACAGAATCAATGACATTTCTGTGAAAAAAAACCATGTTACATTTAATTGTAAGTTTTTCTTTATGGTGACAAAGAGTGATTTTCTTACAGTTCTGGTATTGTGCTGCGTACCCATCATTAAAATAATATATTTTACTTACAGTTTGAGATTCCTTTTTGATGTAGATTATAATTAACTTTTGGGTTTCATGGACAATAGCAATATAATGTTCTAAATAATCCGATAGCATGCATAAACTTGTGGTGATAAGATTTTCAGAATCCTCATTACGAGTTTACATTACTACCGGATGAAGAGAAGAATCAGGGCCTGATTACCGACGAGGCACACTTCCATCAGTAAAAATTAATAGAAATTTTTGTCTTATTAAAACGCCCTATTCATGCAAAATTACTGCCATGAATAAGGGAAAAAAAATTATATTATTTTTTACTGGTGGCAATGTGCCCCTTTGGTAATCAGGACCTGGAAGAACTGTCACATGTCCGTTGCACTTCGTCTTGAATGACATAAGAGATAATAATAATTTTCTTGAAATCCAATAGTTGTTACTGCAGTATCAACTTTCAAATTTACTGTAATATCACTGATGTATCACGCTTGCGATTTTATTAAAATATTATTAAATTGTATTAACAATCTTGAGAATAGGGCATTTAATTTTTGATTCTGCACTAAAATCTAAGAAACTGATCTGATCTAATATCTTTTTGCTCTCCTCACTTCTTATCAGCCAACCCCTTCAAAAGGGGGAGAGGGGAAATCCTATCAGATTTAATGACTTCATCGAACAAAACCACATGGCTTCATATGATTCACCCATCTCGGGAACTGATACATCCCAGTGTTGTCCAAAAAACAAAGATGTTATGACACAGAAACAACACCTTTAATCTCAGAGTTATTCTCATTGTACAAAATGAAAAAATTTAAAAGGGGATTATTAAAAAAAAGTTTTTATGAGAAAGATATATTTTTTTTTATTTCTTGTATAAAAAAAAATGTCTATCCTTTTGAGTATGCTTTAGAGAAAATTTCAAGTTAATAAATGCTCCTTAAATACAGAACCTTCAAAGTGCCATTAATGTAACTTTTCAGTTTATTTCAATATTTTTTTCTCTCAAAAAATACTCAAGGTATTCAAATGCAGGGCTCCCAAATGGTCCGCCAACTGAATACCAATATTTTTTAACAGAAAATTTCATGGTAGGGTTCTACAATGTTTCCGCAGAAATTTACCTCCGATTGTGGTTTCTGAGAAATTTGCAGGAAAAATAAAAAAATAAAGTTTTTAAAAGAAAATACCGGTATTCAAAAAGCGGACCATTTGGGAGCTCTGAAATGTCATTTTATATTATTAATTAGTATTTACCATCCTTTCTCCTTAAACAACTGCAAAATTTTACTTGGTTTTATCAGCAAGTGTCAAAAGTAAAATCTGTGGCGTCATACGATACGTTTCTAAACACTGCAGTTGAGATTTGACGTTGATATTCGCAAATTGTTACACAGAACACATTTTGCACAAAAGAAACAAGTTACGATCATGTAATTTGAACTATGGCACATTTTTATTTTTTCATAAATCACATTAAAAGTAGAGTCAGTGCTCGGTACAAAGTAGTGATTTTTTAGTATCGCGCCACTCTTTTTATTACATTTTCCAAAATGTAGCGCACGACACAAGAATCTACTATAGTAAAAGTAGCAACTACTATAGTTTGACTATTTGCATGCGCTCCTACTACTGCCCATGGGACATAAGATTATTCAGTAATTTGCCAGTAAATATAAGCTAGCATCCATATTATAAATACTCTGATAATTACTTCACAGTAGCCACTAAGCAACATATACAATGTTTATTTCATGAATTTATCATTGGCCAGAATTTATCATACCGACATTGCAATCCATAGGTAGAGACTTTAACAGAAAATGAATCAAAATTTAAAGATAGTTTATTTATCAAGGTAAAAAAAAATATCTATTGAATTCCTGTAGTTTAATTAACTGAAATATTCCACAACAAACCCCGTAAAATTATGTTTCAATGTAATATTTATTAATAGCTACTAGAACTTGTATAAGTCTGTAAGTCTACTCAATAATTTTCTAGCAAATATACTCTAGCATCCATATTATAGCTACTCTGATAGTAGTTACTTCAGGTTCAGGGTTGACCACTAGTCAACATACGGCGGTATACGCCGTATACGTTCTGGATTTTTTTTAAGGAGCTCCGTATACCTTCTGCTTTTCAAATAAAACTATCGCATGTACTCTCTAGTGCGACTAGTATCCTTTACCTATAGCATATATCCTCTGGTGTTTTTATCCTCCACTGTTTATCACTGGATAGAATTCATGTGGACATTGTAATCCACAGAAAATTAGAAATTTTAAGAAAAATAAACCAGAATGCAAAATTTAGAAACTTTATTTAGCAAGGTATATCTTCGCACTCTTGTAATTTAATTTAAATGAAATATTTCACAAAAATTTCTTTAACAGTGTAAGCTTGCATGCAATTTTCGTTAATAGTGACACAAGTTTGTATAAGCCCATGGGACATAAATGTACTTTGTAATTACTTGCATTCATCTTTCCGCTATAACACTTGTTATCGCGTCTTTGGGCTTATCCCATATTTTACGAAAACTTGTATATCACTTAACTATACCAAACAAAAAACCCGAAAAACCTAACCTTTATTATCTTGATAATCCGCAAGCTATTTTCCTTATCTTATCAGAATAGTTGAGTAAATGTTACAGCATCATTATCGCGTATTAAAGTTAAATTTTGATGGAAAATTCCATCCCTGGAAATATCCAATAAGATACCTTATCTTTTATGTTAACAATATCCCAGCACAGTTCGAAATTTTCAGAGAATTCTTTTTAAATCAGCCGAATTGCGATAAGAACAAACTTTCTGGCATTCTTGTTTAGATACAACTTTAGAAACTTATGCTCTACAGCTTCTTTAATCTTAAAGTTACTTATTTTTTCCTCTATCTCACCCACTGCACCAATCGATATTCCAACAATATGTGCCCCCCTCCTTTACGTCAAACTGCTTTCGCAAATTATCAAATGCACATAACCGCGCTTTATCTGTTGCCATTAATTAAAGCCTAATGTGAGATTTCATTTCCTAAAGCGATCGGTCAGGCGGACAGAGAAAAGCCAAAGTGCTGGAGAAGAAGATAACCACGAAAATCGCGTTCCGTAGCGCTATCTACTGGCGGACCCCTTAATTAACAGACCCGTGACGTAACGTGCTGCATTTTAATCTGATTGGTCAGTGATAGACATAATGGATTTCTAGTGAGTGCTTGATTTAAGGGTTGGTTTAGGGGTTAATTACTGATATAACGGGTACGGAGGTTGGAAACTTTTTTTTAGTAGAAAGGTTATTATGATTTAAAACTAGATAAGGGATGTAATTTACGTTTATTCTGGTCTGATCTGCGGCGGTTGTCAGTTAAGAATATTAAGGTGTTAATAAAAAGACAAAACATGATGTAGGTTATTAGTAAATATAAAAATACGTTGATCGTTGGGTTTTAAAATTTTGTGGTATTTGCAAAAGTGATTAATGTCGTAAATGCTTCGTGAAGCAATTAGGAACAGAGTAGAAATGTTGTTAGAGGTATTTTTCAAAAAGTTTAACCGCGGAAAAACGGTTTTGAGAGATTTGGAGATAAAATAAGATAAACCGATGTATAGCCGTTTAAACATCTCATTATTTCCAAAAAATGAATTTATGATCCATTTTGATATATCAACTTTAGTTATTGGCTTAACTTGTAGCATTTATTATGAGAAAAGTCATTTTGAATATAATTAAATAGCATAATATTTAATGACTTTGGATATTATAACGTAAAAACAATTACTTATTGATTCAGTTAAGGCTGAATTAAATCTAGTCTTTCCTGAGTGCATCTAAAAATTGTCAAACAGGGGCCAGTTAAAATGTTTATTTTTCATATACAGAGTGACCCAAAAGTAGGTATACCATAGGTAAGTAGGTAGTTGTACAGAAAGTAGTGATCGGATAATGGTAGATTACATGTGTTAACGTTAAGTAGGTCAACATTAAACTCAAAATTGATCCTATACGTTTCCGAAATACCTTCCATCAACTTTACAACATGATTCCAAACTATCCGAAAGGATTTGGCTGGCAGTTTGCGGTCTGAACTCTAATGCAAGGGCATCGCTCACACACTATTTCTGATGATTTAAGGCTGTTCTCAAATCTAAATACGCTACTTTCTGATACATTGATGAATTAATTTTTATTGTTAAGTTTCCTTATCAGTCAGGCCACGAACTCCCCTCTCTAATGTTAAACCTATGGGCGTGCAATAAGATCCGTATTTTTCAAATTTCTCCTCTGAAAATAAAACATTTTACCTTCTTTTTTTCTGTATGTTTTTCTTGAAGAATGTTTCTTTCTTTTTTATTTGACAAAATGTTTCTAAAACATATACTTAATTTTATATTTTAAGTATTAAAATCTAAGGGAAGCAGACCAGTTGTAAATAAGATTTTAACACTTGAAATAAAACTATGTGTTTTAGAAACATTTTGTCAAATAAAAAAGAAAGAAACATCTTTCAAGAAGAACATACAGAGAAAAGAAGGTAATAAATTTAATTTTCCAAGAAATTTGAAAAATACGGATGCATTCCAGCCCTATAGGTTTAACATAAGAGAGGTGAGATTTGAGGTCTGACTGATAACAAGCCTTAATGCTCATAAATGATTCTACTATGATATATTTCATTTCACCCACTTGCAGGGCTGCCACTGGCGACTATTTTTATATTCTATTCGCACCACTTTAAAAAAAAATAATTGGTAGTATATTTCTCTTGCAGATGTTGTCAAAGTGAATGCGAAAAAATCTTGTTTTGAGAAAGTGGTGCGAGATAGAATTAAAAAATAGTCGCCCGTGGCCAGTCTCGGCATTTTTAGTTTTCTAATACTGCTTCAAAATTCCCCTTCGTTCTTCTGTTAAGTTTCCTACCATCATTCAGATTTCTTGTAAAGCAAAAAAAAAAAAAAAAAAAAAAAGGAGCAAGTGGGTAAGTGTGATCGAAGATCGCTCAAAGGGTTTCGTTTAAAATTCCTTTCAAAACACTTTATCCTTTCTTTAATAAATCCAAATAAATTTCATTTAGCAACCAAAAAGAAAAAAAAATCATGTTTTTTGTTTTTTATAAAGTAAAAATTTACTGGTCTATTTTTTCGTTTTTTCGAGTATCCAAACCAGCCCGATAACGGGCAAGCCGGCTATTATATTCTGTCATAATAATATCTGTCACGCGGACTAAATGCGATATAAAAAATAATTTCAAAATTAAACATGTTGTACACCTTCAAAATGCTAAAATATGCGAATATTTCCATAATCGGATTTTTATCATGATTCAATATGTTTCTCAAACTCATATATTTACTATTCTCTTTTACTCATATTGATACTCGCTTTGTATTATTCTCAAACATCTGAAAAATTCGTTAAACTTCCAATATGATGTCAGATTTTCTTTTTAATTCTCTAATGACCTGATATTAATCTGCTTTGTGTACATACACATACTCATACTCCTTGTATTATTAAGAAATCTTTGAAATTTTCCGCTTTATTACCACTATGACGTCAATCATTTTTATTTCATATTCATCTTTTTTTCAATTGGTGAAACTTTTTATTTCATTTTCATTTTTCACGTGGAAATCGTCTGATAGAAAATAAATTATTGTAAAAAAGAATTTCATCGTAGATTTTTTCAAATTTTAATATTTTAAGCTCTTCATAGCTAGTATTCAGCTATATACACAAAGTTTCAACTTTGTAAGTTACATAGTTTCTGAGAATAGCTTTGTGACAGACAGACAACGGAGCGGGAGTAATAGGATTTCGTGAGATGAACGAAACCCTTAAAAAAAAAGATTCATTGATGAATCAGTGTATACCAGTGACATATTCACAGTGCTACCCAATGTAGGCATGCTCTATCACCAGTTTTTCCATATCTTTTTCTTCACCTTATTCATACTTGCTAACCAACAACTATAATTTCGTAAAATTTGGATTTATTTGACAGTTACATTACGGTCTATGATGAAAAATCGTTTGCGGTTTGTTTTAATAACGCTTCACTAGTTTAATAATATTGAAATTGATATATGTTACTGAGGTGCATTATAAGAAACTTACTATAGGCTATTGTGTACATAGCATTCATCGTTTATTTACAGGGACACACAAAAGATTTCAGTTTAAGTACTATGTTAACAATAATTGCTGGAAGTGCGTTTTCTGTTGCGGAACGCGTTTCTAAATTTAACTAATTTTTTTGCCGATTACTTGGTGTGTAAAAATTGCATAGATCATATACAGGGCAAAACAAAAGATCTCAAGTACATTTCCGTTTATTGTTTTCACTACATATACATATCCCTATCTAATCACTTATGTTATTCCCTATTATTCTTAGTACTAGTACACAGTACATGTATTTCTAGATTTGCTTATTTCTCCTTTTATTTATTTACAATCACAATTGTTCATTCCGCCCATTATTGTATCTAACTTGGCTCGCCCAGTATAATTGGATAACCTTTGTGATTGACATTGTAATCTTTGACAGTGAATTTCCAATAGTGATGGGTCCCCTTCCTGGGTGGTCCTTCCGGGCATCGCTCCCTGGGCTAGGGCCTTGCCGCATAGTAAACAAACCTGCTGGGTGGGGCTAGATGAGCTTAAGCCGAAAGGTAGTCTCCCCACCCGGTTTGACCTTGACCTTGTTTACTTAGACATCATCTTTCACCTTATTAAACGGAAAACTTTTATAAAGTATTTTAGAAGTGTTAGAAAGTGTTACATAATCTATACTTGACGCATGATTTTTCCTTCTTGCTTAAAAAATACATAAGTGAACATAAGCTAATTTGTAAAGGTTTCCTAAAAATGTCTCTGTTCCATGGCCCTCGACTGAATTGGCCCTGAGTAAGGACTGGAACTTTTTGGTTCTTTCGTCAAATTCGAGCTTTATCCCATTCTTTAGCAATCAAATCTGAAATCATGTAAATCTTGAAATTTCCCAATCTGAATATGTAGATAAAATGCGGTATGCGCAGGATAACCCTTAAGCCACGATGCACTTCACGTGCATGATAAGACTCGAGTTGAAGGGCGATCGCAGCATAGAACTAAAACTAAGAATAATCTCTGTCCTTAGTCTGGCGTTGCACCGGGGAATGTTTATGCCTTGAATGATGCCAAAATGGATGATGAAATAAAACAAAATATTGCGAGCATTTTTTATAGTATTTTATCTTAGATGAATCTGAAAATCATAAAATTGAAAGGATAGTTAATTTAAACAAGTGGGTAAGTGTGATCGAAAATCGCACAAAGGGTTTCGTTTAATATTCCTTTCAAAACATTTTATCCTTTCTTTAATAAATCCAAATGAAAAAAATTTAATTATAATTATCAATACACTATCCAATAAGAACATAGATGGCAGCCAAACAAACAAACAAAAGTTATTTTAACTAGGACTTCCCTCAAAAGGATTAGTCTGAGTGATATTGCTGAGAACATAGGGTTAACAATTACGATATAATGAAAAAGAACAAATTAAATGATAGAATTACAAAATATCATATATAAATTCATATACACTGTTAAAAAATAGAAAAGAAGTGCCGTTCATCCGGTTTGTTTTCATACTTTTTTTATAACATTTGGCAAATAATCTCATTTTCTTAAGCCGGAATTGCGCAAAACTTTAAAAAAAAACGCCGGATCTATTAACCCTTACAGGACCATAAGATGTCCAAGACTAAATATGCCAATACAACACAATATTTTAGCTATTGTGGGTGTAAAGTAAGAGAATATCACCAGAAAAACATAGCAGGGTGTATAGGTTTCCTATAATTTCATGGGAAATATTTTGCCCTATGGACCATAAAAGTAAATAAACGAAGAGTTAGGTTTATTATATCGGTATTTTATTTATTGCTTTGTAATACAAAAAACATAATAAAAATTATCAGAAAAGTAAAATAAATAGTTAGTTATGGTATTCTAATTTTCTCAAGTCCAAAACACTTTCAAGATATTATTAGTTCAGCCCGCGAATGTTTTGGTTTTGGAGCAATAAAGTTTGACAGTTCTTTTTTTTATTATTCGTTCAGAAACACATTTGCCACCTTGGACATACGTTTTATTTTGACATTCAGTAAAAAAAAATATCGATTCAATAATAATTGAACAATCGATAACGATTTTTGTTGAAGGGAAAAATATTTCCCTTGAGCGTGAAAGGGTTAAAACGCCAAGCTTTTTAAAGTTGCGTAATTGGATTTGCAGCCAATAGCATATTTTAGCAAGCGTGGCTTAACGCAAATTTAATTTCATTGTTGCAACATTTTCTTTGTGACAAATATTTACATTTGAATTTAAAATTTTTCCTCCTTGTTTATATAATTACTGGCTGAAGCACCGGGCGTTGTCCGGGATTTTAAGAATGTTTGTGTAGAAAAATCAATTTCAAAATTAAACATGTTGTATAGAGAACTTCAAAATGTTAAAACATGCCAATATTTCTATAATCGGGTTTTTATCATATATAATTCAATACGTTCCTCAAACTCATATAACGTTATATTCACTTGGTGACGTCATATCTAACTTGTTTTCTCTAATACTCATATTGATACTCTCTTTGTATGATTCTCAAACATTTGAAAAAGTCCGTTAAACTTCTAATATTATGTCAGATTAATTTTCTTTTTAATTTTCTAATGACGAATTAAGATTGGCCCTGAGTAAGGACTGGAACTTTTTGGCTCTGTCGTCAAATTCGAGCTTTATCCCAGTCTTCAGCAATCAAATCTGATATCATGTAAATCTCGAAATTTCCCAATCATATTAACCTGCTTTCTGTACTTACACATACTCATACTCCTTGCATCATTGATTAATGTTTGAAAATTTCCGTTATAATACCAATAGGACGTCATATTAATCTGTTTTTCAGTTGGTGAAACTTTTTATTTCATTTTAATTTTTCACATGGAAATCTTTCAATAGAAAATTAATTATTGTAGAAAGAATTTTATTGTGGATTTTTAATTGTTAGCAACTGCTATAACGAAAAATGTTTAAATTTAATAGGAAAATACTTTTATATTTTTTGGTTTTTTATCTCTTTATATTGAAATAATACGACTTTTTCAAAATTTTATGATTTTCAGCGTGACAGTAGGTATTCAGAACAGGCTCTGTGACAGACAGACAGAGAAGCGAGACGAACGAAACCCTGAAAATAAAGCAAATAGATTTAGTTTAAATAGTTAATTTTAACAAACGAGCAAAGCAAAATTTCTATGATGCAGAAATTAGTATATTTTTGTGGTATAATTAAGAAAATAATTACCAAATAATTAGACGAAATTAATCCATTTTATCCGAATAACAGAATTTCCGACAAAGAAGGGTTGTCAGTTGGGCAGTTTTATTTTTATTTTATTTTATTTATTTACTTATTTATTTATTTATTTTTTATTATTATTTTTTTTTTTTCAGATTGTTTGATAGGAACCACTTTATGTATGTATGTAATATTCGCTTTTTTTAATGTCTTATTTAACGACAGATTAAATAAAGCGAATATTACTGTTTCAAAAACGTGCTACCAATCAAGCAATTTGAATAATAATAATAATAATAATAATAATAATAATAAAAGAAATAACTCTCGAAAAAATGGGTTAACAATGACAGAAATAACATGACCGAATAAAGAATTCTTAAATTATGTTTAATTCTCCCTTCCCCCTATACACTTTTTTAAGCATTTTTATTGATTAATAATACTTAATTAATAATAATTAATATTAACATTTTATCAATTGTATCAAAAAAATATTAATGAATTATGTAATAATCTAACTTTGTACTCAGAGTTCATAAAAAGTTCAAAAGATATACAGAGAAATAGGTATACGTATCTTTCTATTCACAGAAGTACATATATTCGCAAAATCAAATTTCTTAGCTTTAGTTTTCGTTTTTTGACAATTTAATCTTTTTACAAGATGGTCAGAGAAAAACACAATTAAAAAAAAATACGAAAGCACCAGTATTTTCTTATGGAAAAATTCTGATTGTTTATTTGAACGATAAATAAGTCGAATTTCCTATATGAAAATACTGTTTCTTTCCTTTTTTTTCGACTGTGTTTTTCCCTGTCCTATAGCCACCTTTTTTATGTTTACAAAAGTTACTGATAGAAAAACTAATAAATAAACATACCAGAAAATGTTTTAGATAAATACAAACAAAATGTGTTTCTTTTTAATATTAAGCAAAATTTAAAGCATGAAAATTTATTACATTCACTAACAGTAATAGCAAATTTATTTCAATTTTTTTTTTTTAATAAATGATTATTACCGCTATTTTTCAATTTATACCTTAAAGTATGTACCAGCAATGAAAAATAATAAATAAAGCATTAAAATTTATTACTTTCATTGACATTAATAGCAATTTTATTTCAATATTTTTTATATTTATTATTACCGATTATTTTTTATTTCATACCTTATAGTATGTCCCAGCAATAATTAAACAATAACGTAAAAAATACATACTATTAATAAAAAAATATTATTTTTGTTTTGTAATTTCTGTAATTTTTTTTATTGTATTATTATTATTTATTTTCAAGATTTAGCTAAACAACAAGTAAATTGTTTCTATATGAAAAATAATTACAATATGTTTTATTATTCTCAATATTTTATATTTCAAATTATATAATTTTTCCTAATGCATCGTAAATAAGTATAAGTATACAAAGTGTGCTCTTAAGAAAAAATAGTAATTCGTAAAACCAAACTTTTATTTTTCAGTTTAATTTTAAACTAATTTTAATTGTACATAAATTCTAATTTTGGAATTTTAAATTTAAATTCTAGCTTTTATTAAAAGTTTACCCTTTTCTATACATGAATAAAAATAAATATAGAAAGAATATTATGTAAACACAAACAAGATAGATATATATCTTTAAATTTTTTATTGTTTGTTCATCTGTTTCAAAAAACTGAAGAAAGAAAACAAAATTTAAAGCATTTAAATTTAAGTTAACAGCGAGTTTAACATATGTCATAATAAATCTACACTATCTTGTCTAATGGTTAGATTTTTTTAATTATAATATCTTAAAATACGTCTCCTAACAATTTTAACAGAAAATGGATAGTCAACCATCTCGGCGAAGAGATGAACAAAGTTAGGGAACGTCCCAGACTTCAAGAAAAATCGGATAAAAGAAAACGTCAGGGGGGGGGGGGGGGTGGAATCCATAGTAGGTGGAATGGGGGGGCAGAATGAGATAGAAAGTGCTCCTGCGAACGCGAGATAACTGCCGACCCCCCATCCCCATTTACAGTTTGCTTATCGTATCAAACAGCCAACAGAGACCGGGCCCTGTTTACAAAAGCGGCTCTCCTATTGGCCGATAACAATAACCATTCTATCTCGGGCAAAGATAAGGGTCTTATCTTTGCCCAACATGCATGCGGGGCTGAGCTAAAGGAAGAGAGTGAAAGAGAAAGAAAAAAAATAAAAATAGCGAAAAAGTGTTCAGTTTTGCTCAGCCCCTTGCTTTGGGATTACGGACCTCCAAACGATAAAAGTCGATATCGGACCAAACCGCCCCACCTGCGCCGCCACCCCGCTCCTCGTCACTGTAACCAACGTGATAAGAGAAAGCGATAATGTAAATGAACATTTTGGCTTTTCGGATATGTGTATGTGTGCTGCCATTTTTCGTTTTCTTTATTCTCTTATTTTTATTTTTATTTTTTTTTAAAGGTCCGAGTGGTGTTGAGTTGAGTTGCTGGAATAAATGTCCCTGCGTCCGACACAAACTTTTTTTTTTTCTTTTTGCGCATGCTCGGGGTCTTTTTATGTATCATTTTTTTTATTTTTTTTATTTATTTTTTTTTTTTTGTCCCTGAATTTTTTTGAGAGAAAGATAGTACACTCTGTGAGATGGGATGGCGTATATCGTATGTGATTTGAAAGAGTTATTTTTGCCTAGGCAGGTGGAATAGTAGTGTGGATATATTGCAGGGATATTTGAATGGTAAATTTCACCTAGTTTTATTTTATTCTTTAAAATAACAAAATTGCTTTATTTATTTATTTATGCACGCCATGATAAAGTACTAGCCTGCATTTTGAGGTTTATTATTATTATTATTATTAATGTAAATGAACATTTTGTCTTTTCGGATATGTGTATGTGTACTGCCATTTTCCGTTTTATTTATTTTTATTATTTTCTTTAAATCAAAAAGAGACATCCGAGCGATGTTGAGTTGAGTTGTTGAAGTAAATGTCTCAGCATCTGACTCAAACGTTATTTTGTTCCCTTTTTTGAGCTTGCTCAAATTTGTTTTTATGTTTCTTTATTAGGTGCGTTCGTAATTATATAAATACGTAGCACCTATTGTCGTCGTATGGTCCGTCCGTCTGCCTGTCCGTCCGTCCGTCCGTCTGTCCGCCCGTCCGCATATAACAACGCAAAAACTACCCAACCGAGTGGTTTGAAATTTAAGATATATAATCTTTGCAGAATTTTGTCGAGACATTTCAAATTTTATGAAAATCGAATGAAAACTTTAGAAGATATTAATAAAATTATTTATTAAGAAATGTGAATTAAAAAAATCAGTGCTTTCTAGTTACAGGAGCTTCCGAGGTTTAATCGTCAAGCGACCAAGATACTTATTTTATTAGAGAAATTAATCTGCAGACGATATCATTCATTTCACAGAATTAAAAATCATCAAGATCTGAATATTTATATAACGAGCTATAGTACGAACGCATCTCATTTGTCACGTTTGACGTACAATTTCCAACTTGTTCTATTTTATTTTTGTCACTGGAAAAGTTTTCTTTTAAAAGAAAGACCTCAGAGTGGTCTCCTTTTTGGCCACCACTAATTTTTAAAAAGGATTTTCGCGGTAGATTACTACCACAGTTATAAGAAAAAGCTCATCACGAAGCTGGTTTCTGTGACGTTTGTAAGATTAATGTAATTAAAAGAAAATTTTTCGTAAGGAAATAGTGGTGGCAAAAAGTCTCTCTTTTAAAAGAAAACCGCTTCGAGACCTGACTCTGCGAAGCGGTTTTCCCATGTCATTTGTAAGATTTATTAATCCTTTTTATCCTGACGGTACTTATAAGTACCACTTTAACCCCTTCGCGACGAGCGTCTTTTACAGAATTTTTAATCTGTTACCACCGGTTTTTCAAATGAGAAATTTTCACCTAATTGAATCGCAAAAATTCTATGATTAGATAAGGAAAACTTTACAAAAAAAAATAATGATAATAACTGGTGGGAATAATCGAGGATTCTGAGCATCTAAAAAGTAGCTGGAAAATTAATTCAGGATATAAAGGGTTAAGGCAGATACTCTGGATATATTGCAGGAATGTTTAAAGTTTAAGTGGTACATTTTATTTACTTTTAACCGTTACAATGACCCCCTTATTACTTAACTTTAATATAAATGAGCCATTTGTTATACCTCGTTAGTTTTTAACACTTATTTATCAATAAGTTCAATATTTATGAATTCCTTGTCACTTTTATTCCGGTCACTTATTTTTCCGGTTACCAGGTAAGGTAGAATCTACTAGCTGCAATATATCTTGAATCTTATGTAAACTTATAGGGAACTGAAAACCTGGATTCTCCTGAATGAAACAGAGAAACCAATCTGAAAATTTACCGTAAGACTCTGTAAATTTACCTCGATAAAAATATTCACGATCCTGTAAATTTATATGAATAAAAATACCGAAAACTAAACCGATGAAAACTAATGAAAAAATAAATCGCAGACGGTTCTGTTGTTCACATTGTGAGTAAATTGTAATAAATTGCATGCGGATGTTTCGTAGTGGCACATTATAGCAGAAATGAGCAATTTTATGAACAATATGAGAGAAATTATTATTATAATAAACCGGCCAAGTACGAGTATAAACTCGCGCTCAAAGGGCTCCTTACATTAAATTTCTTAAATACTATTCATTAATTAATAAACTCCTACTACCACTAATTTTTTAATAATTTTAGTTTCGGTAGATTCATAAATAGGAGGGGGAGGGGGTATATTTTTCCATTATACTTTCGACGATATCTCTGAAAATATAACGCCCAAAATTAAAACAAATACAGGGTCATTCATAATTCCCTCCGGGGTTTCGAAACGTTATAGTAAAAAAACGAAGACGAATATGAAAAAAAGAAACATATGAAATTATTCCGAAACTATTCAAGTTTTACTTACATACATTACAGGTGTTCTATGTGTGAACCCTTGGTCACACGGCATACATCCATGCGATAGTCCAGTTCCTGCCATACTCCGTTTCTTTAAATTTCCGGTACCACACATGAATTGTTTTGTCAGTTGGTCCCTGTTTTCGATATTTATTACGAAAGGCCCGTTGAACTGACACCACTGATTCAGATTTAAAGAAACGGAGTATGGCAGGAACTGGACTATCGCATGGATGTATGCCGTGTGACCAAGGGTTCACACATAGAACACCTGTAATGTATGTAAGTAAAACTTGAATAGTTTCGGAATAATTTCATATGTTTCTTTTTTTCATATTCGTCTTCGTTTTTTTACTATAACGTTTCGAAACCCCGGAGGGAATTATGAATGACCCTGTATATTTTTGAGTTCGATGTTACGAAATCTTTCGAACGATACCCTACACGATATATAAAAAGAAAGTTTTTTTTTTCAAGTAACTTAATTAATATATCGGCTAATTACCGACATTTCATTTTTTTTAATCTTGGATGATTCTGCGTCAATAATTCTGCATCAAATACTCGAGCGCCCGTCAACTCGCTCGCTGACCTCCCAAAAAGTAAAGTTTGTGTGTAACAGAAAAATGTGTTTTTCTAAAAAACTATATTACCTAAGAAAATCTCTATAGTTTTCCTGCAGGGTTTAAAGAAGCTCCTACTACCCCTAATTTTTTCATAATTTTAGTTTCTGTAGATTCGGAAATAGAGGGTCAGAATGTTGTTTCTGAAGTTGCACGAACATGCCATATAAATATTCAGCATCATTTCATTTTTCTATTTAAATTGTTATTTTGGAATAAAGTTTTTTTTTTCATTTAAAACGATATGAAACGTCTGATTATATATATGTACGCTCACGTTACCACAGTGTCTATGTAATATGTTACATGTGCATATAAAATAATACATGCTCTAGTCTAATGAAAATCGGTTGAACTCTAATGAAAATAATGCATACTCATATTAAAATCAATGCATTATGTCTTGAGATAGAGCTATTGCGGAACTCTAATGAAAATAATACATACTCATATGAAAATCAGTGCATTATTTCTTGAGATAGAGCTATTGGGCTCTATCTCACTCTACTCTGATTGCTTATTTTATTTTATTTTTTATTTTTATCTATTTAGTTAGTTATTTTGAGTTTTAAAATGTGACGTATTAAGTTTCGTTTTTATCAATTTTTTAAATGAAACCTGAATTTACGAAGTTAAATTTCAACAAGTTGGAAATTGTACGTCAAACGTTACAAACGAGGTGCGTTCGTACGCACGTTTTAGAATTAAATTCATGATATCCCGTGCGTAGAACGGGTTAAACAGCTAGTTAAGTATATATTTTATGACACTGTTCATACAAATATCTTAACTAGTTATATAAATATTCAGATATATATGTATCAGCTAGTTATATACCGTAATTTCCGGCGTATAATCCGCAGCTCAAAGAGTCGTTTTTCGACCCAGAAATTTTATTCAATAATTGTAGTTAAATATTTACAGCGATCTTTTAAGTTACATTTTATAAAATAATATTTCTGGGTCGAAAAACGACTCTTTGAGCTGCGGATTATACGCCGGAAATTACGGTAAATATTCAGATCTTGATGATTTTTAATTCTGCGAAATGAATTATATCGTCTGCAGATTAATTTCTGTCATAAAATAAGTATCTCGGTCGCTTGACGATTTAACATCCATCCGAAGCTCCTATAACAAAAAAGCACCGATTAAAAAAAAAAAAATCAAATTTCTTAATAAATATTTTTATTAATATCTCCTAAAGTTTTGATTCGATTTTAATAAAATTTGAAATGTCTCGACAAAATTCTGCAAAGATAATATATTTTAAATTGCAAACCATTTGGTTGGGTAGTTTTTGCGTTGTTATATGCGGACAGACAGACAGACGGACGGACAGACAGACGGACAGACAGACAGACAGACGGACGGACAGACGGACGGACCAAACGACGACTATAGGTGCTACGTATTTATATAATTACGAACGCGCCTAAAAATAGCCTTCATCTAAAATTTGATAAAATCGTAGTACATCAATTAATTAATCAATAGTTATCTGCGATCTCTTATTTCGCTTAAAAGCGAAACTAATATTAATGTCAGAATTTTTTCCTTAAGAATTCATCAAAGAATATGTATGTCTAGGATTTTCTAGCATTATTGCATAATACATGGATATTCATTCTTATTCTTGATGGTTAACTGCGTCAATCTTATCTTTTCTTTGTTTAAACTGTCAAGTAAGAAACTTTATCCCGTTAAGATAATTTTGAAAATTTTTGAACAAAATTACTTTTTCCTAAAAATTTTCCAAGGTGAAAAAAATAAAGAACAGAGATAGCACGAACACCGCAGTTTTACCTGATCACACGTGTACTAAATTTTATATTAACTAAAATTTTAAACCTACATTAAATATTTATGAAGTAGATTTTATCTAATATATTGCAGGAAGTTAAAAGAAAGATAATATGACGCGCCTTTAAAATTGTAGCTTGATGACATAAGGGGATATTTTTTAGGAAATCTGCGCGATAATCATTGCAAAAGGTTACAATTTTTCCTTATAAGCGATAGTTTATCTCAGTATAAGGTAAATTCACGTATTGTTATTGTTAGTAACAGTGTTCAAAATTCTTATGCATATCTATTACTTCATTGGAATGATAAATGCGGAGGTAAAAATTCGCTAAAATCAATTTATCTTCAAAAATAGAATTATTAGTTAAAAATTACTATAATTTACTAGCTTAGAATGACTATAATGGCATGCTAATCTAAGGTATCCTCTTATTCATTTTAAATTTAAAACTGTAATCTATTGAAATTTGTGAAAGGAAAAATAGTCATCTTCACTAAAGTGTTATTTTGTATAAATTATATTCCGTTCTTCGTCGCTACCATGTCAAACTATCGAATGTGAAAAAAAAATGCATTTTTCATTACTTTTAAAAATGGGCCGATTGTCACCACTAAATTTTATTAGAATTCTTCGCCTAGAAAGAATACTAATAAAATTTGTGTGAAAAACAGGGTTGACTGTGTGCTCTTCTTATTTATTCAGCGATTCCGAATTCATACCGGAAACTTTGAGAGAAAAGTTTTTTCTCTAAATAATCACGAAATGTCTATCGTTAAATAAAACAAAAACATCTGTTCGAAATTTCTGGTTTGAATTAGGAATTTCTGAATGAAAAAGGATTCTAAACTGGCAACCCTGGGGAAAAATACTGTTAAATTTAGTGGTGACAATCGGCCCATTTTTAAAAGTAATGAAAAATGCATTTTTTCATATTCGATAGTTTGACATGGTAGCGACGAATGTCGAAATAAAAAATTTCTTCTTACTTTTGGCAACGTCTAACACATCGTAGCGTTTTGGAGTTTAAAACATTGAAATTCTATTTTATACATCCTCTCCTGTTCCTCTTTTACTCCCATCGAAGTTGTCTTCAAAATTAAGCTGAGATTTCAAAAATTAAATTTTTTTTTTACGTTTATCAAACAGAAAAAATGGTTCTATATCTATATATAGGCTGTCCCTCCTTATATTTGTTCAATAGTTAATTACTAAACCGCATAGGTGTTGACCTCACGGGCATGAAAAAGACAATCAGTCATACTTCCATCACTAATTTTTAACAGTTTCTGTTTTGTCTTATTTAATAACTGTGATTGATCAACGCATCTTTTGCTGCTAATATTCATCTTGTAAACACGAAGCTCCGCCTGTGGGTGTTCAGGGTCGCTAGTGGTCAGGTAAAAATACAGTAAAAAAAATGATAATTACCAGTATATTCTTATAGAAAAATTCAAATTGATTATTTGATCGAATAATCAACATAAATTTTTCCATAAGAATATACTGGTGTTTATCACTTTTTTTGACTGTTTTTTTCCCTGACCACTAGCCACCCTGGTGTTACTCTAGCATGTTTCATTATATTACAAACATATTTTCTCTGTTCGTGTTTATATTGTAAATGATTGCATATAAAATAGCAGGGTTGCCACTGGCGACTATCTTTATATTCTATTCGCATCACTATTTAAAAAAATAAATTTTGTAGTATATTTTTCTTGCACATGTTGCCAAAGTGCTGGTGAAAAAATTTTGGTTTGAGAAAGTGGTGCGAGGTAGAATTAAAAGTATTCGCCAGTGGCAGCCGTGTAATGGTATCGCTTCTAATCAAAATATTTATATGTATAGTAGTCTAATTGTAAAAGTACGAATACTGTGTATGTTTATCGATAAATAATATAACACATAAAATGCAATAGCACCGCCTGTGGGCGGAATTACATATATCCAAACGACGTGTTTTCACGTTTCACGCATAAGATGTGTTCAGACAAAAATAACATTTTAAAATTAGTGGTATAGAACTTAGCCTTATTATCCCTGTGTCCTCGCTATGTCGGCGTCTATGCTAAACCGTTAGTTTTAGAAGCATAGATCCAATTACAAAAATGTTCCCTCTTGGGAATTTCAAGGAGCTGGCCAACCAATATTTCTGATAAGAAAATTTCTATTTAATATTTAAATAGCAGAATACGTAGTCACCTAATTTAATTGCAGAAGTTGTAATATTTTATAGCAATTAAATAAGGCAGAAAATTCAGTAAAATTTTTTTGGTAAAATTGTACGCTCCCTGTAAGTATTCTTATTCATCATATCTAAGGTTATTTAAGTCAAAGTATTGGGTTGTACGGAAAGTTCGTGCCGGTTGTGAAAACCAACTCGTACCGGAAAATTCTGACCGTTAATTATTAGAATTAGATATCGGAATCAATGTCTACTAATTAAATGATAGAATTTTCCGGTACGAATTGATTTTTTTCAACCGGCACGAACTTTCCGGACAACCCAATAGTTATTTTTATTTTTTGAATTACAAAATTAAAAATTTTATGAGGTCTTTATATTCTATAAGTTATTTTTAGGAAAACTTCCTCCATGCTTCAACAACTAAAACAATAAAAAATTCATTTTTTATACAACCAAAACCTACCTGGTTATGATACTTTGAACTTTATAAGTTTTTGGCGTTTTATGTCATTAAAGACAAAAAAAAAAAAAAAAAAAAAAAAAAAAAAAAAAAAAAAAAACGCGTTTATTATTTCTTTATAAGTAAAAAATATTAAACAACCCAAAATGTATTAAAAAATCATTGGGCTTGGAAAATTGAATCGACTGTCATCAATATCTTAACTAAAATTAATATAACTAGCCTCTCTAAATCATCATCGATATACTTCTGACACTTGATTAACCTATTTGAATCATTAGCGTATATCATGAAACTAATGAATAAAGATGAATTGATATATCTTCAAATATAACCTGTTCCGCAGGGACTGATTACCGCGGGGGAAACTTCGACTAGTAAATTTAAATCGTAGTTTTCTCCTTATATAAACGCCTTATTCATGTAGAATTTCTGTCATAATTAAGGCAAAAATATATATTCGTTTTTATTCGTGGAAGTTTGTCCCATTGGTAGTCAGGTCCTGCGGTTCCCTCATATTGTGACTACACAAACAATCCTCCTGTCAAAGTCAGTCAAAGAGTTTATAATACCGCCGTGGCAAACTTTCACCAGTAAAAACGAATAGAATATTTTTTTTTTCTGATTTATAACAGAAATTTTGCATAAATACGGCAAAAGTTTCCATTCAAATTGGATGTTTGCCCGGCAATAATCAGGCCCTGGTGACAAACAACAACAGCCACCATCTTGTGACTATTACCTCAGTTACTTCACTCGCAACTGTTAGACACTACACTATATGTGTCCTCCTTTTTATTCATATTTCTATTATCCATTTCAGAAATTTATTTTTATTCAGAAATCCAAAATCCTAAACAAATCCAGAAAACAAACAACAGCCACCATCTTATGATTATTACCTCAGTTACTTCACCCGTAACTGTTAGACACTACACTATATGTGTCCTCCTTTTTATTCATATTTCCATTATCCATTTCAGAAATTTATTTTTATTCAGAAATCCAAAATCCAAAACAAATCCAGAAAACAAACAACAGCCACCATCTTGTGACTATTACCTCAGTTACTTCACCCGCAACTGTTAGACTCTACACTATACGTCTCCTCCTTTTTATTCATATTTCCATTATCCATTTCAGAAATTTCTTTTTATTCAGAAATTCAAAATCCTTACCGGAAATTTCGAAAGAAGATTGTTTACTTTATGTAAACACGAAACGTCTGTCTTTAAATGAAGCAAAATTTACTGTTCAGAATTTTTTGTATGAATTCAGAATTTCTAAATAAAAATGAAATTCCTGAATTGTACGGTGCTGATGCAAATGGGTTAAAAGAAGAAGAAAAGGAAAACCCTTGTAACTAATAATGCAATATCGCATCAACTTGATATAGGATTTTTAATCTTTCAGACGAGAAATTTGATTTTAAAAAATTGAAGAATTTATTACTAGAAAATACAAATACTAAAAAATAAAATAACGATTTTGGATGCCCGTCCCTAAAAGGTAATTGGCCTAATTCTATACAGGATGATTCAAAATTCATGGTACAAACTTTAAGGGTTGGTACTGGTCATTGTAACAAACAATTTTTGAATAGAAAAGCAGTATCGGAAATCCATTTATATAGTTAAAAATACAGGGGGTCTCACTCCAATCCGAAGTCGTGCTTTCGTTCATAACTTTATCCATAGTGAAGATACTTTAACGAAATCCTTACAATATGCTTACAATTCATACAAAGATGAGTCTGTTGCAAATTTTGTTAAAATATCTTCACTAATGTTAAAGTTATGAACGAAAACGCGTCATCGGATTGGCGTGAGACGCCCCGTAATTTTGACTAAATAAATGAAATCTTGACCTGGTTTCCTATACAATAAATGTTTTTTACAGTGCTCTGTACTAACCTACTGTAAAAATCATTTATTGTATAGGAAACCAGGGTCAAAAATCCATTTATTTAGTCAAAATTACTGAGCATCTCTCTTCAATCCGATGTCGCATTTTCGTTCACAACTTTAACAGTAGTGAAGATATTTTAACAAAATTCGCAACAGACTCATATTTGTATGAATTGTAAGCATATTGTAAGGATTTCGTTGTGTTCGCTACTATTAAAGTTATGAACGAAAATACGACTTCGGATTGGAGACGCCCTGTATTTTTTACTATATAAATGGATGTAACCCTGGATAAACCCTGCTTTCCTACACAAAAATACCCTGTATACCAGGTGATCCAAAAGGAACAACTTTAAAAATTAATGATTCGTAAACGAATAAAGATAAAAAGATTCGGTTTGCATCGAACAAATGGGAAAGAAACCAGGGTTTTTTTTTTAAGACGAAAGCAAAAAAGAATGCTTGAATAAATGCAAATGCTTGAGCAAAAAAGAATGCTTGAAACCGCTATCAATGCTAACATTGAAAGATTCCATCCGCCAATATGTGCCTGCCATCACAAGAAATGTTGCCTAATGCTGTGAACGGCGCTGTGCCTCGTCTGACAGCTGTGCTGCTGAATGACGGACAGCACATTGAACTGTCCATTAACTTGTAAGCCATATTAGTCAAAAAATGAAGACAGCTGTGCTGCTGAATGACGGACAGCACATTGAACTGTCCATTGATTTCTAAGATTACATGTAACTTGTAAGCCATATTAGTCAAAAAATGCAACATTTAAGCATTCGTTTTTACTTTCGTAAAAAAGAAAATCGCTTTTTTTGCCATTCGTTCGGTGGAAATCGCATCTTTTTATCTGTATTCGTTTTCGAATTATTAATTTTTAAAGTTGTTCCTGACTTTTCATTTTTTAATAAAAATCGTTGGAGTACAGAAGTCAACTTCATAGGTTAGCTGGCTCTACTCGATATGGAGGCCAAATGGCAACCCTATTTAAGTATTGCAAGTGAATCACCAGATCGGACCAAAGCCTTTATCCGGAAAGTTATGCGGCTTTTTGATGTATTTCGAATCCATAAATACCACATTCCCACCGGGATTTTGGAGTAAACTTTGATTTTATAAAGTAAGTGAAGAAACTGCATTTACTTATTTTGAAATAAATTTGTTTACAAATTCTGGTGGCATTCAATCATTTCAACATTATCTCAACAGACGTATGTTGCAGAACTTTCCGGATGACCCAATATATTGAGCCTGAGCGGATGAATGGAAGAGTTTTCGGATGTTGAAAATAGCGCCCTCTTACGAGGGATTGTCTTTTTGCATGCTGAAAAAGAAAAAGCTTAAACCAGAAAAATCACAACGTGAAATAGAAAAATATCAATGAAGCGAAGGACGTTAAATAGGTAAAGTGTGGATTCTCAGTTTAAAACGCACGCATATGTAATGTCATTGCGATGGGTGGGCTTTCACGATTGATAATGGAACCTATGAATTACTAGTGGATTAGTTTTTGTTTTTTTTGTAAATGTTTTGATGAACTTCTGCTTTGAGAACTCGCCGCAAGAGGGGAAAGTGGCGCTCATGCTCATGTATGTGAACAAAGTTTACATATGGGGCTACCAGCCACAGAAGAGAAAATTGGCACTAATGAGCGCTAACAAATTTAACACGTACTGCGTACCCTCTGAGTGTAATCGCTCTGGATCGGAGTATAATAATAGGCATTCCATGAATTAAAAAAAATATTACTATTCAAAAATCTCTGGTATAAATTCGGAAAACAATCTGCCAGATTTAGCTATACTCATTATAAAATGTTTCGAATTTTCAATTTTGCGTTTAAAATATATCATGGACTCAGGCAATTTCGAAAATAACTAATTTATATAGTTTCGCAATATATAAACCCCTAAACAGAACCTTTATTTTCGTAAACAGACAATATCACGCATATATATGCAAATCTTTTTATCCCATTTTCTCAGAATGTATTTTTTACATATTTAGGTACACTTTTTATAAAATCAAATTAAAGCTACACCTTTGAAATTTCACATGCTTGTATAACCCTCTGAGCATTTTGAAAAAGGGTAAAATTGTAATGTTGTTTTCTCTGAATTTTGTTTTAAATGCTAAAAAAATATGATTCTTTCAGCATTATAAATAAAACTTAATTACAAATATGAATGTAACCCTTGAAAGTATTAATCATTCTTCAATCTTTTGAAAATTCATTAAATCTGTAGAATTATATTATCTTAAACATTGCAAATATTGCAGTGAAACCTGGAGCTTAGTAAACGGAATATTACGTTCCACACGCTTAGAGGGATAACTAATTAGTTTCTTTTGAACTATTTAAAATTATGAATGAAACTATAATATTTCAAGAGATATACAGGGAAATTTAAAAGATTTTCTGTGATATTCTGAATGTTTACGTAATTATTTTCTAATTTCACTTCTTTTTAAGAAAAATGAAAAACGCTTCTTATTATAATTCAATTATATATTGTTTTTTTTCTGTTTTTGTTTTGTTTTGTTTTTTTAATGTAAACTTTAACTCTTTCCGGCGCGGAATAAATCTATTTGTAAAATAATGAAATAATGGACTGACACACCAGATTTTACAAACGATTTCCTTAGAAAAGAATAACTTACTGATTTTCCCTTACTTTATAAAGAGAAAATTTTAATTAAATATTCTTGGTGCCGTTTGTCAGTTTTGGAATTAAAATTAGGTGTCCTTTTTTGTGACCACCGCCTGCTAAAGGGTTAAAACAGTTATCTGCAAAGCTAATTTAAAAAAGTGCACCTAACTGATTTATAATCATAAATAAGTAAGTAAAATTTAAGCACTAATCTAGAATAATAAATATTAAATAAAATTATACATGTAGCAAGTACTTTTTGTGTTGTTTAGTATAAATTAAAATGCATGTATTTTAGATGAGAAAATCATTTAACACGTATATCTGTCCATATACAAATTATATGGTTTTAAACATCATACTAAATTTGTTTCATTCACACAGCCAAGATGTCCGTCTGTACCCTTAATTAAATAACTTACTATCACTACTATCAACTTTACCTCTCCAAAAACATCATCGATATAATTCTGACTCTTGATTTTTAAAAAAAAAAGAAAAAAAAACACGACTAATTATGCAATATAGCATCAACTTGATATATAATTCTTTATCTTTCAGACATGAAATTTTTATTTTAAAAAAACTTAATCAACGATAACCGATAATTCAACGTCATTTCAAAGGTCTAAAATTGAAAATAAACATGCGAATTTTTTTTATTATTATTTACCAAGCAAAGTCCAATCTGTTTTTCATGAAGAGGGCTCATGGTTACAGCTAAAAATAGGTACTTGGCTATCGCTGCCACAGATTGTTAAGTCTCTTCTTAAAAAGACGACGATATGGAGAGTTCAGAGTATAGTTGAGTGTTATCAGAGCTGCTTCACAGTTAGCTGGATATCATTGCTAGCCAGAGGTTCCTACGAGCAAAGAGGCGTGTGGGAATGTGGCGATTTCGTTGCTTTTGTTGCGTCGACTTTGTGGATGTTGTGATTCTTCAGCGACAAACTTAAACGAGAAGACTCAATTTTATGTAAATATACTTCATTTTATATTCTTTTTACAGTGCATTTTCGATAAATCGACATCGGGAAACGAAAAATGTTTCGAGTTATCCGAGCACAGTGTTGCCTGTTCGCTACTTTTATTTTTTAAATTCAGATTACTTGATTGCTACCAATTTTTTGAAATTGTACAATTTCCCTTATTTAATCTGTCATTAAATAAGGCGATAATATAAGGCATTAAATAGTACTGCATTAAAAGAGTGGTGGCAATCAAACAATCTGAATTTTTAAAAAAGTATAGGACTGGCAATACTTTCCCAGTATTGGGTTAAATAGCATCGCACCAGTTTAGCAGTATATAGATAAATTAAAAATTTTAATCATCTAATGTACTTACCAACTTCAAAATATTCTTCCGTAAAATATAGATAAATTTGGGACAGGTTAAACACATTTTGAATCAGAAAAATTATTTAGTAAGGGGTTGTAATTGGTTTTATCCGTTCTGGTCAAAATATGTGGTCCAAACTAATTACCAATGGGGAAAATAAGTTATTATTATTATTTTTATTATTATTGATAAATTTGGAACAGCATTTAGAAAGATTTGTCAAAATAATATTTAACAATATTTAATCCAACATTTCGA
The DNA here is from genome assembly GCA_963931845.1 of Maratus michaelseni. Classification (NCBI taxonomy): domain Eukaryota; kingdom Metazoa; phylum Arthropoda; class Arachnida; order Araneae; family Salticidae; genus Maratus; species Maratus michaelseni. The sequence goes on along the minus strand of OZ007597.1, from coordinate 149,997,620 downwards.
ATTGTTGTCAAATATTTTACTCAGTACTTTACTTTAATAGTCATTACTTTAAAATTTATCTGCACAAAAATTTCTGAAGATAAGCAATTATCATATGTATTCAAATAATTTTAATAATATGATTAAATATCTTATTTTATAAGTAAATTAGATCACATTTAACAAAAGAAACTCTTTAAAAATTTTATTTAGAATTCAAAGAAGGATTACAAGTGACAAGTGTTGCTGTATTAAGTTAAGACAATTTCATAGATTATTCTGGATACGATCAAACTTGGAAAATATTATTTCTACTGATGAAGAGCCATTCATCCGGTGCATTACGAAATCTACAAATTCTAAATCAATATTTTCCGATTTTTCTTTACTGCCAACTAAATATCGTAATGTATTTGTTACATTCAAAAAAAGAAAAGAAAAACGAAATATGTTGCTGTTTTTAATACTATTTCATAAGGCAAAAACCAATTCCACCTGTATTTAAAAGTTATTAATATTGTTTGTTATTAAATATATATAATATAAATATGATATTAATATTTACATTAATATAAAGCTTGAGCAATTTATGCAAGTTAGAGTTATTTAACAGAGTTTTGATCACTTTTGAGTGGTTAAAACAAATTTTGACCGCTTTTAGACGGTTAAAACCAGTTTTGACCACTATCCCAATTAAAACTAGTTTTGACCGGTTAAAATTAGTGATAGACAGAATGTGATTTTGTCATTCAAAAGAATCATTCGGGCAAGCAAAAAAGTATAGCTGCCAATTTTCGTTTTTTTAATCAACTGCTACCAGAAATTTCGTTAAAAAAAAGGTTTTTAATTAGAATTGAAAACATAAAAAAAAAAAAAAAAAGAAAAAAAAAACTTCCCTGTTTTAGAAAATTTTAAAGGATATGTGACCTGAAGATTGACAACTAACAAGCGTTTAGCCCCTGCACTTCCCCTGCACTTTGGCTACGATTTCATAAAGGGATCTCGTTGTGCGCATGCGTATTGTTCTTTACTTAGACAGTTCCAACGAGAATCATGTTAATTTTATTCCATTCTGCGGCAATTTTTAAAAATCCGTAAAAGGATTTCGATTTAAAACATTTAGCCTAATATGACTAAATATTTTCTGTCGCGATTTTTAATATTTTTAGTGTTTTTTCGCTTTTCACGACAATTTTTTTAACATTCTTAAAGAAATTCAATTTCAGCCTTTTACTAAAATACACTTTTTTCCTCCGGATTTTTCAATTTTTACGGATTTTTAAAAAAAATTTCGCGTTTCAAAGCAAATTTTTAACATTCAAAAACGATTTTTAACATTTAAGAAATATATCACTGGGTACACGAAACTCACTTTGTAGCAATCTCCAGAATGGACGAAATTCCTTCAAGCAGCGGTCAATAAGCTATGTATGAGCGCTTCGCGCACATTAATCGAAAAAAGACATCACTGGACACACGAAATTCGCTTAGCAGCAATCTCTCAAATGCACGAAACTCATTAAAGCCGCGGTCAATAACGCATGTATAAGCGCTGTGCGCACATAAAAACTATAAAAAACATCACTGGATGCAGCAAACTCACTATACTGCAATTTCTAAAAAGCCCGAAACTCGTTAAAATTCCAAAAATTCACATTTTATAAATAGTTAATATTGGTACAAATTATTTTATAGCTTAATTAAATATCGAAAAATAGAAATTTTCTATTTTTTCAAATTTTCTATTTTGTACAGCCTATTTTATGATTCTAAAGTATCAAACTTAAACGAATATACAGTGAAATCTGTGAAAATGAAATCTGCATATGATGGATTCCTTCTTTAAACGGAAAAAAAAAATTAATAGTCCAGACGTTAGAAGTACCATACAATTATATTTGCTTAAATGGAAACCTGTCTAAGACAGAATTTTTTTCTGGCTCCTTGCAATTCCATCTTTGCAAGTTTTACTGCATTTCAGTTTACTGTATACTTCAGTTGCAAATGAAGATTTGGTTTCGACATGCGAGAAGGATTGCCAGTTTAGCCTACTTTTTTATTCAGAAATTCCGAATCCATACTGGAAATTCCGAAAGAAAAATTATTACTTTAAGTACTCACGAATTGTCTGCCATTAATAAAGCAAGAATTGCTATTCGTAATTTCTGTATAACAAAGGAGGCTGAACTAGGACCCCTGAATCTGAGCCCGATACTGAAAAAGAAAATTGTTAATAACATTTTAAAAATTGGTTCAAGATTAATGTTCTCATTTTAATATCTCCTCCCTACGTAGAATTACATAGTATTTCTTCTAAATACTCCCTCGTGACAACGTTTTTGGATTTTCGGAAAATCTGTTTAAAATAACAAGTTTGTAATTATGTCCACCAGCTGGCAGAAATCTTGAAAAGTCACAAATCTTATTCTTTTAAAATATCATTGTATAACTTTCGCAGAAATGCGTGAGCTCTGTTTTCCATTAATTCTGGAAAATGACTACAAACAGAAAGCGGGGATAAACCAATGGATACCGTGGTTTCGTTATGTTAATCCACTGACCATGAAAAGGCTTCAGAATTATATTTTTCTTCATATATCCCATTAATTACAATTCAATTCTGTTCCAAACTGATTTTTAGAGGATTGTAAAAGTCTTTAAGAAACTTAGACTATATTCTTGCTTCTCAAATAGCAAGTTTTTTTTTTTCACTTTTTTTCAGTTTATGAATAAATAAAATTTACATTTTGAGATAGAACTAATGATGCTAGGTGTCCCGGGATGTCCCGATTTTCAGGGGCTCCAAGACCTGTCCCGCGTAACCACTGCGCGGGACGCCAAAAGTCCCAATTTTTCATGATGCACAAATTCTTTAAATTTCTTTTAGTGCCACGCTATTCGTTAGTCTTCATCGAGTTCAGCGTAATACAGTAAAACCGGTGAAGCTAGAACGTATATCTCACGGGAATTTTTTTTAATCCCTTCCAGAGGAATGCCTTGCAATTCTACCAGCCTAGACGTAAACCTGTCTAAAATGTAATTTTTTGTTGTTCCTAGCGATTCTGTTTTCACGAGTTTTGCTGCAATTTGTTCGCCAAAAGTCCCGATTTTTCATGATGCACAAATTCTTTTAAATTTCTTTTAGTGCCACGCTATTCGTTAGTCTTCATCGAGCTGAGCTTAATATAGTAAAATCTGTGCAAACAGAACGTATCTATGTATCGAGAAAATTTTATAATCCCTTCCAGAGAAATGCCTTACAAATCTACCAGCCTAGACATAAACCTGTCGAAAAAGTAATTTTTTGTAGTTCCTGATTCTGTTTTCACGAGTTTTGCTGTACTTTGTTCGCCAAAAGTCCCGATTTTTCATGATGCACAAATTCTTTTAAATTTCTTTTAGTACTACGCTATTCGTTAGTCTTCATCGAGTTGAGCTTAATACAGTAAAATCGGTGAAGACAGAACATATCTATAACAGGAAAATTTTATAATCCCTTTCAGAGAAATGCCTTGCAATTCTACCAGCCTAGACATAAACCTGTCGAAAAAGTAATTTTTAGTAGTTCCTAGCGATTCTGTTTTCACGAGTTTTGCTGTACTTTGTTCGCCAAAAGTCCCAATTTTTCATGATGCACAAATTCTTTTAAATTTCTTTTACTGCCACGCTATTCGTTAGTCTTCATCGAGTTGAGCTTAATACAGTAAAACCTGTGCAGACAGAACGTATCTATAACGGGAAAATTTTATAATCCCTTCCAGACGAATCCCTTAGAAATCGACCAGCCTAGACATAAACCTTTCGAAAACGTAATTTTGTGTAGTTCCTAGCGATTCTGTTTTCACGAGTTTTGCTGTACTTTGTTCGCCAAAAGTCCCGATTTTTCATGATGCACAAATTCTTTTAAATTTCTTTTCGTACCACGCTATTCGTTAGTCTTCATCGAGTTGAGCTTAAAACAGTAAAACCTCTGAAGACAGAACGTATCTATAACGGGAAAATTTTATAATCCCTTCCAGAGCCTTACAAATCTACCAGCCTAGAAACAAACCTATCTAAAACGTAATATTTTATAGTTCCCAGCGATTCTTGTTTTCACGAGTTTTGCCGTACTTTGTTCAATAAACTCTGTGCAGACAAAACCTGTTTATAACGGAATTCTGTTTTAAAAGCAAAAATTTCATTGTTCTTAAACAATAGATTTACGATACTATTATACTTTCTAAATTTGCATTTAGTTTCAGTCCCTAGTTATTTTGCTTTAACAGGTTTTACTATATAAGATTGTTGTGTTTATTTAGTATAATAAGAACTTCTAAAACGGAATGACAAGGGACAGGAGAAACATTTCTTTTTAAACAGGATTTCGTATTAGCAGGTATAATTGTATAATTGTATGGCATTCCTACCGTAGGGACAACGAAATTTTTACGTTTAAGACAAGATTCCGTTATAGACAGGATCCGTCGTCGTAGTGTTTACTGTGTTTTACGTTTTGATCTTGAAACCACCGTCTTGCTTTTTTTTCGCTCCCTGAACCCCTTTTTGTGAACTATACCTGGCAACATTAGCCAGAGCCTTACCCGAGCACGAAGATCGGTATAAAAATCAAGCCCGAGCCCGTTCGGGGCTGTACTCGGGCTCAGCCCTTCTCATCTTTACTACCTATATCAACATTTCTAATGTGTCAAAATCGTATATATTATTTCTCCTGTCAACATCCCTTTTTCTAAGAAAATACGAAACGCAGAACGACGAATGAGATACCATATGAAAGGATTTGTACAGACTTCTGACATAGTACAAATACATTTTCCTAAAACATGTTTTTTGATTAAAATTTGCTGATAATTAAAAATTAAATCGGTATTGTTTTCATAAAAGAAATGAAAGGTTTTTCTCAAATTACTGTTGCCACAAAAAGAATATACTATATTATATGATGCTCAGCAACAATTATAAAAAACATTGCATGGGGTTATTTTGTATTTATGATTAAAAAGCGAAATTGAAATTGAAATGTTTAGATTTATATTTTTATGTCCCATGTTTTTCCCGAAGCGGGTGACGTCATCCTCTAATGCGGTTAAAATACGATTGTTAATTTTTTTTTTTTTCTCGCGCGTGCCTTCTGCAATCTTGAATCTGTTTTTTTTTTTTCTACTCTAACTTTGATGGAATAAATTAGATAATATTCTGGCTTGACTAAACACTAAATGTTGTTTGCAGATATTTTTATCCTTACTTTTTCTTTAAAAGTTTAAACCTGCATCTTATAAATATTACATATTAATATAAAATATTAGATTGCAGTGCGAAATCTTCGCACGGGCCCACTGGTTACTATTAATTTGCAAATTTAGATTTAAGTTCTCTCAAAGTACAAACACTAAGAGTTGTCATAAGTTGAGTTTGTTGTCCTTTGGACCTCTTAATTTAATAGCTAAAAATAACAGAAATGGATATAATCAACCTCCTAATGTCCATGGTAGCATGCATGCAAAAAATTACGAATTCATACCAGATATTTCGAATAATAATTTTCGCTTTATTTTATCACGGTATGTCTGTCATTTAATAAAGCAAAATTACTATTCGTATCGTAATGTAAAAAAAAAAAAAAGAAAAAAAAACACTAAATAAGCAAATTTGATGATAGCATACATGCAGCCATGAGCATTAAAAAAAAGGTTGGGAAACTAAATAAAATTGGAAAGAAAATTTGTTCAAACTTAATTGTTATAATTTTTTCTAATGTATAAACTGAAGAAAAAAACAAGTGCTATTGATGGAAAAGTAATTTTTAGATGTAATAAATTTGTGGGCCTGAAAAGATCAAATAAAGTTTGTTATACCCATTCAAGTTTAATAGATACTAAGTACGTAAACCTAAATTTAAAAATATTATTCAATGTATGGTTATGTGATACCGTATGCATTTATGTGACTTATTTTGAAACTCTCTGTAATGAAGACGAAAATAGACGCATCCATCGTACCTTTGTCTTTTCTGTTATCAGATTTCAAGATGAGCAAATTCCAGTCGTGGTTTTGAAATCGCCGAGTCATATTTGACGACACTGAAAAATGCACAAGCTTGAAAAGTTTTTAATAATTTTATTATATATAAATAATTGAAAAATACTAATATGAAATAGTTACTTTTTTAAATTACAATTTATATTTAATTACGAATTATAATGCGCAGAGTTCAAAATCTAGCTTGAAAATAGGTTATCAGTAAGAGAGTACAAGCAGGATCTTTCTGGATGGATATCTTATAAAAAATTTACAATCACACAGCAAGACCGTGAACTTTGAAAAGATTTTGATAATTTTATTTTATATTTGTATATGTATAATTGAAAAATACTAATATGAAATAGTTACTTTTTTAAATTACAATTTATATTTAATTAAGAATTATAATACGCAGAGTTCAAAATCCAGCGTGAAAATAGGTTATCAGTAAGAGATTAAAAGCAGGATCTTTCTGGATGGATATCTTATAAAAAATTTACAATCACACAGCAAGACCGTGAACTTTGAAAAGTTTTTGATAATTTTATTTTATATCTGTATATATATAATTGAAAAATACTAATATGAAATAGTTACTTTTTTAAATTACAATTTATATTTAATTACGAATTATAATACGCAGAGTTCAAAATCCAGCGTGAAAATAGGTTATCAGTAAGAGATTACAAGCTGGATCTTTCTGGATGGATATCTTGCGGATAAAAATTTTACCATTACACAGCAAGACCGTGAACTTTTGATTCGATCAATGGGATAGATACAACCAAAATATCTCCTGTAAACGTCTCTAATCACACCTGTGTATAATTGCATAACATAGATAAAATTAAGACTAGGGCACTATACGAGGCGTGCTTTTTAAGTTAGTGCTGTTTTGATATAAAAAAAAAACAAGGCCATTTTTTAATATTTTATTTTTACATGAAAGCCTGATTCTGAATCTACTTTTCAACAAAATTTCCGTCCATATTGAGGCACTTATCGTACTGTAAGACCAACTCTTGTATTTGCCGCCTGCTGTGCTAACCACTGCATCACCGCAGTTTTGTGCAGTCACCTGTGGTACCACGCTAGCCAGGATTAAAACAGGATGTCATCGCATCATATGGTTGGGAACAACTTCCTCACACTCGATATAGCCCGGATCTTGTACCAAGTGACTACTACTTGTTCTTCCATTTAAAGAAGCACCTTGGCGGTCAGCGCTACAACGACGATGACGACTTAATGCAGTGGTGTGGCAGATTTCTATGAGGACGGAATACAAAAGATGGTCGTACGATACGTGAAGTACCTTAATATAAGCGGAAATTATGTTGAAAAGTAGATTAAGGTCCAGGCTTTCATGTAAAAATAAAACTGCTAAAAAATGACTTTGGATTTTTCTAAATATCAAAAGTGTTCTTAATTAAAAACATCCCTCGTATATATATATATATATATAATCTGCACTTTTCGTAGTTTCTAACTAGGGTCGTTGGATTAGAGATGAGTATGGGCTATTTTTTCGGAGCCTGGCCCTGGTAGCGAAAGTACGTAGTTGAAAATTGTTGATACCATTTTAAAATTGTTTCAAGACTAATTTTCTCACCTCTTCTGAGATAGAAATAAATATTAATCATAATTACTCCCTGGTGACAACGTTTCGTTATTTTCATATCACTGAAAATCTATTTAAAATAACAAATTTGTTAGTTATACCCAACCAATGGTTATACCCAACTCCCTTTTTTTTTCTTTTTTTTTTTGATGACGACAGAGCCTTTGGAAAAGAAATACCAGGAAAATGATTTACGACTTTTTGTCGGGATTGCTGAAATCCCAATATAAACGCACCTTAAAGGTTGAAATACGTCAACGTGACGGAGTGCGGGATTTTTTTCGGCGCGTTTGATGTGGTCGTACAGTTGTCGGGTGACAGACTAATGATGGTCGTTGTAGAACATTTTTATCACACACCATGGACTGAATTTCTTTTGTTAAGCTACCACTACTTATAGACCAAATACTGCGACAAGTGTCATAAATTATTTATCTGTACTTTCAAAATGCACAACGACGGATGAAGCATCATTCGATAGGTTTGTGAAGAGACATACTTTTGACATAGTGATCTCACATTTTGTTTCCAACACGTTGTTTGGTTAAAAATTGCAGCTAATTAGAAATTTCTTATGAAGAGAAAAAATTTAATGGGTTCAAGGGCATAGCCAATAGCAGTGATTTGCTCAAATGATGTGATAGATTACGTGATCAACCAAAGTTATCAAAATGGCTGAATTAAATATTTTTAAACTTTTTATATAAGCAGATTATAACCGAAAAAAAATTACACAGGCTGATTTTAAATAAGTGATTCTCAGAAAATTAGAAAAACAAGGAATAAAAAACTAAACAATAATATCAGGCGAATATCAAAAAATCTCTATTCCATGAAATCTCATAAAATTTCGTAACTTAATATTGTGATGGTTATAATGAGTTATTTTGATATTCAAATGAATTATTCGGGCATACACAAAAGCATAGTTGCCAACCTTCGTATTCTTTTTAATCAATTAAAACCAATAATTTTATAGAATAAAATAAAATAAATTACGAGCTGTTACATTTTTATGTGGTTTTAAATTTAATTCTGTTTTTTTTTTTTTTTTTTTTTTTTTTTTTTTTTTTTTTTACAAAATTTTCGGTTGTAATTGATTAAAAAAAGAATACGAAAGTTGGCAGCTAGGGTTTTCGGCATGCCCGAATAACATATTCGAATATCAAAATCACTCATTTTGCCCATGGTGTTTAAATGTAAGGCTAATTATCATCATTTAATTTTTCGAAAAAGAGATGTCTGTTCATGTTGAGTAATTTCCAGTTTCAAATAAATGTAGTTTTAAAATTTCAAGTATAAGTTTGAAATGAAGTAAATTTATAGCAATCCGACAAAATCGAATCGCCCTTTTCTTCCTACTTCGTCTGTGCTTCTATGCGTATCAATTTGTCGTCCTGCGCTTGCGCGCAAACTTCGAAAAGGACAAGATTTTTCATAGGAAAAAAAAACAAAAAAAAAAAAAAAAAACGATTGAACGATCAGTAAACGATTTTAAAAAAAAATACAAGCAATGAACAATTAATACATTTTTACTGTCTTCTAATTGAAAATGTGCTCTTTAAATTTCGCTTTGCATTATGAAATTAAGTTGTAAAAAAATAAATAAATACTTGACGTCAAAAATGTCATTTGTCTCTATTTATTTTTTTAAATATTTATTTAACATACATAAAAAATTAAGAGATAGCCAAAATTCAAATTTAGTTAATTAAGTAAAATTTTGAGATTCTTATTTAAATTTGAGCCTCGTTATCTCTCTCGAAAAATTCTGTTTTGTTCCCATGAGATATTTTTTGATAAAGCTTATCTAATCCATCTAACAGGGTATAAAGTTTAAAAAAAAATTCTTTTAACACTTTCTTTATTACATAGATAATTTAATGTCCTTTTCAGTCCGTGATAAATTTAGGATGGCTGGTAGGGTGAGGGGGGGGGGGGGCATCCCCGGTAGGTTTAAGATTTTGAGCTTAAATATAGTCTAGAAGTGCAAGTTCCATAATGCCCCCCCCCCCTCTCAGATCTTCAAAAATCTCTCCTGGGGGGAAAAATGCCTGAATTAAAAACTGTTTTCAACGAATAATCTTTTCATTATCTGTCAGTGTAAATGCCCAATTTGCAATGTCAAAAACTAGTTTTTAGATAGCGACAAGTACTATGTTGTATATACCAGTGATAAATAAAAATTAATTACAATTAATTACAAATGCAATTAATTAATAATAATTTATAAATTATTATTAATTAATTGTATCTTGCCGTACATAAAGTGCATTTAAAAATATTCAGTAAAAAAACAAATTTTCCAATCTAGGAAAGATTGTTTTTTTTTCTTTATTTGTGTCAATCATCTTGCGCATGCGCACATATTTAAATTCAAAATACTGTTTCATTCGATATAGAGACGAGAACACGATAAAAATACCAATACACAGTAGATCAATTTTTTATTATCTGACAGTGTAAATGCGCAATTTGCAATGTGAAAAACTATTTTTTAGATAGTGACAAGTACTATGGTGTATATATCAGCGATAAATAAAAATTAATTACAATTAATTACAGATGCAATTAATTAATAATAATTTATAAATTATTATTAGTTAATTGTATCTTGCCATACACAAAGGGTGTTTAAAAATCTTCAGTTAAAAACAAGTTTTCCAATCTAGGAAATATTGTTTTTTTTTTTCTTTATTTGTGTCAATCACCTTGCGCATGCGCACAGATTTAAATTGAAAATATTTTTTTATACGATATAGAGACGGGAACACAATGAAAATACCAATAAACAGTACATAAAATTTTTATTGTCTTCTAACTGAATATAAAATGTTTGAATGTGTTTTGTTTTGCATTATGAAGTGACATAATAACATAATAATAAAGTAACATAATAAATGAACATTTTTTGTCACGATATAATTTATTCCTGTTATAATTTGCATAGACCTTAACCCATTCGTTACCAATCACGCGCATGCACGCCATTGGCAGCGAATCTCTAAATCTCTCGTACCAGATATTACGAAAGAAGAATTTTTATTTCATGTAATCGCCAAATGCCTGTAATTAAATAAAGTAGATATTGCTGTTACTATTTTCTGGTACGAATTTGAATTTTCTAAATAAAATACAATTTGGTAATTTTAACTGGGCAGCGAATGTGTTAAAATATAACAAAAATTCAGTTTCAATTAATTAAATACAAGTAAGTAAAGCTCATTTAAATTTTAATCTCTCTATCTCTTTCAAATAATTCTGCTTGATTCCCATGAAATATTTTTTGATAAAACTCATCTAATCCATCTAACATGGTACGAAGTACAAAAATATCTTTTAAACCCTTCTTTTTGTGATATGATATTTTAACGTCATTTTCCGTAAATGATAATTTTTTTTTCATTATCTTACACTGCTCATGCGCGGTGCACAATGCCACAAGGTGATCTTTAGACAGCGATATGGTTATTCTAGAAAATCGTCAGCCAGTTACGTAACGTCTATTGAACCCAAAACATCTCTTTTACTTTAAATGTTGTTTTGCTTGTCATTTAAGATACTTTTTTTCCATTCCGTTATCTGAAAAGATTTGTTACCTTTGCACTTTGCATCAAAAATAGATTTCATTCATTATTTAAAGAAACTTTTTTTTTTCTCTCTTCTCTGATATCTTATGAATATGTGCGTTTTAAAAATTGATAAAGACATTGCAACGCAATTTTGAAAAGATACAGTAGCCGCTCCTTATATCGCGATTCGTTATATCGCTTATTCGGATACATCGAAAAAGATTTTTTTTTCTTATCTACTACGAAAAATAAAGTTCAACAGAAACCATACTTAACACTTTGCCGTCCGCATGTCTCGTAAAAGTACTTCTATTCGTAAAATGTTGAAATGATTGATTGACACCAGAAATTTGAAACAAATTTATTCGAAAATAAGTAAAATCTTTTCTTCATGTACTTGATAAAAGGAAATTTTTCATTCCAAAATTCTGGTGCCAATGTAGCATTTAAGGATTATAATTAAGTTACTTTACTTACGACACCACTGTGGACGGCAAAGAGTTAACACGTTCACTGTCGGGTTAAAATTACCGGAATTTTATTTTATTTAGAAAGTTCGAATTCATACCAGAAAATACAAATAGCAATATTTACTTTATTTAATTACAGACTCTATCTTTAATCTCCTTCGCTTTACTTTTTTATTCCAGATTTGTTAACATCTCTTTTCTGAACTTTACATCTCTCCTTTTCATTGTAATTGTTATTTTATCTTGTAGTTAATACTACATCTTAACTTTTCCCAACGGCTCAATTTAATACAAGACACTCTACTCACAAATAGACTGGGCATAAAGTTGCCTGCAACTCGGAAGCCCCTTAACCGACATCAAATGTTCGGCAACTGTTCGTGATTACATAAAATAAAAATTCTTCTTCCGAAATTTCCGGTACGAATTTGTAATTTTAGATTGAAAAACCCCGAGTATACAGCAGCGAATGGGTTTAAGTAACTTTATGTATGTATCAAGTACAATAACAGGGTTCATGAGCTCCAAAATTTGTATACCACTATTTTCAAAAAGCAACCCCTGCCTTATTTAATTACAGAATTTGAAATAATTTTCTGCGATTTAATAAGCCAGAGAGTACTATTCGGATATAGTGATGCTCAAATTCAGGGACCGTAGGAGCCATGGGTTAAGTTTAATTCTTCATTGTCAATATTATTAAGAAAATCGTAATATGCGTCAAATTTGCACTACTACGGGCTCAGCCAGAGTTCGGACAAAATTACTATTCAAAATTTTCTGGTGTGAATTCCGAATTTCTGAATGAAAAATCCGCCAGATATGGCAACACTGCGTACATTGTTATTGAAAACTGTTGACATTAAAAATGTGTCTTATGAAAATTATTATAAAACTATAATTTCAGATTCAATAAATTACGCTAATAAACACTTAAATTACATTATAAAAGTAATTTATATTATCAAATGTTTTTAAATAATTTTGAACAGCATAATAAACCTTTTAAAACATAACAATTTAATTTGTGACTAAAGATTTTATGTTTTCTACGTCAAATGTGTACATATATATATATTTTTTTAAATCATCACAATTTTAAAATTTTATTCGTGTTTATTTATTTTTTTAAATCTTATTAAAGGGGGAAAACATATTAATGCTTTCATACTCTGCTTCTTAAATAGTTTCTAAAGTTAAGATATGTATTTAAGAAACATCAGTGTATACAGTACACAATTTTCGTTTTAACCAGAGCTATTATATAGTAAGAGCGTACGCAGTACGTGTTAAATTTGTTAGCGCACATCAGCGTCATTTTCCTCTCCTGCAGCCAGTTGTAAAAACACATCATTTGCAGTAACGTTTTATTTTCGAGTTTCCCCTTTAAAAGCTTTCTTATTATTGAAGTATTTTGTATTAATACTAAAGCTCTAACGAAAATTAAAAGATACATTAAAAAGTTTAAATAAGTGGCCTAGATTATTATTTTGCCGTTCGTAAATTTTACCAATGGGCTAACAAGAATTAATATTTTATTGGTACGAATTAATATTTCCCGATACCTGCAGTGTTGCCTTTTTTGTATTATTATTATTCAGATGGCTTGATTGCCACCACTTTTGTAAAATAGTATGATTCGCCTTGTTTTCACATTATTAATCTGTCATTAAAAAACCTATTTTTTCTGCTTCAAAAACATGGCGGCAATCAAGCAATCTGAATTTAGAAAAAGTAGCGAATTTGCAACACTGGACATCAAATACAAAGTTTGTACAATCGATCGCTAGAGGGCGCTATTTTCAGCTCGCTAAATTTCTTCCATTCATCTGCACAGGCTTAATGTATAAGGTCCTTTGTTTTTAACGCATACGAAACCCGCAACTAACAAAAGACACAGTCCGTGATACTTCCACCCATCTTAGCTTTATTTCTGATAATTGAGTCAACTGCTTTATCGGGACAAATCGGTGCGTTCTAATTAACCGTAATCAACTGTATTCATATGCATTTCGAGAATGTTAATTCGCACTACATATTAAAAAAGTATATAAAATATATTTCTTCATAATTTTTCCGGTATTAATTAAAAAAATTAATTATCGTGAACGAGTCCGATGGCCGGAATTTAATCCCATACATAATTTATCTTTTAGCACAATTTTTTTAAATAGAAATGTTTACATAATTTTATCGCAGAAATTCTGCGATTAAATATGGGAAAAATTAATATAAAAATTACTGTAGGAAAGAAATCAAATATAATATATATAACAAAATAATATAATAATATAAATATATATAACATAATAATATAAATATATATAACATAATAATATAAATATATATAATATAATGTATAATATAATATACCGTAATTTCTGGTGTATAACCCGCGGCTCAAATTAATCAGTTTCAAACCAGAAATTTTTTTTATTAAATAAAGTCAAATAAGTACCAAGTAGAAACAAATTACATTTTATTAAATAAAATTTCTGGTTCGAAACCAATTTATTTGAGACGCGGGGTATATACCAGAAACTACGGTAATACAAAATGAAAGATGATTTACGCACCCTATATGGTCCAGTAAATCTCATATCAGAAAATTTAAAATACCAGCTTTTTCAAAATTTTTTTTTTTTTTTTTTTTTTTTTTTTTGTAGATTTTACTTACAATTTTGTAGAAGCCTACCCGGTAGGTAATTTTTCCTAGAATGTTGTAAAAACCTAGCAGGAAAAATTTTCTTCAGAAATACTTGTATTGAAAAAATGGAGAGGTGGAACCCTGTATACATGTTATATACACGCGACGCACGCTAGTAGGAGAGAGGTTAAAAGGTTAAATAAAACTTTATGTTTATATTTCATAGAGCATTTTTTAATGAGTACAAACGATTTTCTTAAAGAAACGATCTAAAATCTTCAAAACATTCTAAAATTCCAAATATGCGCAGAGTTGAGAGGATGTGTGCTGCATTTCCCTCAAATGAATTATTACGCTACAACTCATATTAGATTACATTTTTGGTAACCTGCATTTCGTCGATATTTATGCAGACGATATCATGCATAAATATGTATGTTTTTTGTTCATCACCTTTTACAGAAATATCGTCTGATATTCGTTCCAAATGAGGAAGATAACGAAATCTATATTTCCGGCGAAAATGTTACTCCAATTCGATCTTATCTATGATCTGTATCGATTAGAAACAGTCGGAAATTCTTCTGGCAAAATATCGATATTTTCGAATCTGAAGTTATCCATCATTGTGATGAAGGCATGTATACTTTCTTGAATATTTAATGCTTTTAACTGGCCAGTTAAAAGATAACGCATTCATTAGGAATGACGTCATAAAGTTAAATGTCATTTTCGGACTATCGATTACTACAGGGGTGTTATATTCGTACACGAATTTTTGTTCGACTACCTTTCAGGAAAAAAATAGGGTTTCAGTTAGATTAAACTATTGTTTTACAAATTGATACTCATAGAGCAACCCAATCCCCTGCCGCATAAAAAATAGTTATGAAATTAGCTACCACTATTTTCGAACAATTATATTCCCCTTATTTAATGACAGAAACCCTGCGATTAAATAAGATGACGATTATCATTCCGCAATCGCGGTAACTCTGCGGCCCGCGGTTCTATGAGTATTTCGCAGTTTTTCCCTGTTTCAGTTCCAGAACTTTGTTGTATTTATTCTTATAAAGGATTTTCCAGTCCAGGACACAGCGTCATATTTTTGCAATCAATTTTAGCATCGATGATTTTGGTATGTGTGATAGATTGTATGGTATAGATAGCGAAACTACCAATCAGCTGGAGCACCAATAGGGGGCTGCAACGGGCTGTGCGTTTTTGGTATGGTAACACTCCTGCTGGTGTGCCAGCTGACTATCAGTTTCGTTATCTGCACTATCTAATTTATCATATATTAAAATCATCGACGCTAAAATTGGTTACAAATATGTGATGCTGCCTCCGCTGACTAATTTCGCCGCATATGTTTTGAAATTTTTTTTCTATCTTCGTATTAAAATTTTGATATGAAAAGATTCAGATTTTTAAATAAACATTCTAAGAGTAGATTTTGTTCAAACGATTGTCAGTCTGTTATGTCTGAATGCCACAATTTTTGTTGCATCTGTAAAGTTTCAATATTCAGTGACTATACGGGGTGGGCCAAAAGTCATTGACACATTTTAAAATTCAATAAAAAAAAATAGCCGGTAATTGGTGCGGCTTGGACGAGAGTGTATCTCATGATCTGAAGTTTTGTTGGTATGGCAACACTCCTGCTGCTGTGCCAGCTGACTATCAGTTTCATTTATTACAAATAAAAAAATAATTCAAATAGCTTCCCATAGATGGCGCCACACCTACAAAGCCGCATAGGGAAAATATCCTGAGATTTTGAGATTTAAAAAAGTCGAGAAGAAACAGTACAAAATATGTTAAAGCATAAAAACTTTTAATTACTAAAGGCCTTAAAAAATTCATTACTGATCTGTGTCTTTCAGGTAAAGGAAAGTTGTACGTCATATCGTCGCTACCATGTCAAACTATCGAATGTGTAAAAATGCATTTTCCATTACTTTTAAAAATAGGCCGATTGTCACCACTAAATTTTATTAGAATTCTTCGCCTAGCAAGAATACTAATGAACTTTCTGTCAAGAGCAGGGTTACCAGTTTAGCTTTCGTACTTATTCATAAATGCCGAATTCATACCGGAAATTTTGTGAAAGAAATTTTTACTCTAAATAATCGTGAAATGTCTGTCATGAAATAAAGCAAAAATTTCTGTTTGAAATTTCTGGTAGATCTCTGAATGAAAAAAAAAGAGGCTAAAAAGGAAACCCTGGTGAAATTAAAATATGGCCCTATTAAAATTTAGTGGTGACAATCGGTCAATTTTTAAAAGTAACGAAAAATGCATTTTTTCACATTCGATAGTTTGACATGGTAGCAACGATATTAGCACAAACAAACAAAAAAATCTTTCTAAATTATTCTGGTTTTAATTTCAAAAAAGGAAAAATGTCTTTAAAAGATTTAACATATAAAAAAGCACTCATTTTTTTTTCTAATTTTATGTTTTCATTATTTTGAATGTTGCTTTCTTTATTAAAATAATCTCTATGAAACAGCATTACATAACATTTTTCAGTTAAGTGTAAGATTTTTAACTTAGTAATTCTCAGAGTTTTCTCAATTTCTGATGAAATTCACATTGCAATATTTAAAAAATAATTATTTATTAGTTATTTTCTCGGATAACTAAAAGTTATGCATTATTTTTAACTTAGAGATGGAAAATATGATGACATTTGCTTTTTCCGTTGCAACCTGAGAGTCACAAATGATATTTTTTTCAATTCAGAGTTCTGTTTTGCTATCATGAAAACGAACAAAATTCATAGGAAATATTCAAAGTTTAAATGAAAAGGAATTCATTCTAACTTCTAAAATAAGTTTACTTAGTTCAGGCAAATAAAATCTTTATAAAGATATTTAATTTTTATATTTGGATGAAATGCTTTCACTTTTACTATCAATGCGATAATTCGTTATCTTTTCCGTGTTTTTGGCTATTTGCCATTTTTTAAATAACAATAAAAAAAAAACATCTTTGAAGTTTCCAGGGAAATTTGTAAAGAAAATGAAAGCTGTATCGCAAGACTTTTACATGTGATTTCAGCTTATAAATGACGAAATATGTTCAGCAAATATATCAGGATTCATATTTCTTTATAAAAATAATATTCTTAAGTTTCACATAAAGTTCAACATAAAAAAGAAAGATACAAACATACTATTCTTCTTTTAGCTACAAAGTCCGATTTCTTTCACTACGGATTTTCTGTCATCGTCAGCATTGTATAGGCCACTTTTAGACGGGTACCAAAAAAAATCGGTTGCTATTTTTAACGCTCATATATCAAGTAATTTTAATTTTTACATTATCGAAGTGAGAAAAAAATGTACTTTCTAATGAAATTTGTTTGAAAACTGTAGTTCAATTCAGTGACTTTTTAAATATTTTCGAGCATATATTTTGCTTAATCTATCTCAACAATGAGCATTTGTTTACTACAATAATGTAAAGAAACTATACTAGTGGAAGAGTTACCAGAATTAGTAATTGGTTGTCCAGAGAAAATTAAAAATCAAACAAGTTGGAAATTGTATGTTAAACGTGACATATAAGGTGCGCGTTCGTTTTATAACTAGTTTCACAATGTAAAACAATCATCCTTATTATTTCAGTGAAATGAATTATATCGTCTGCTATAAGCGAAATGAGCATGTCTTTTTTTTTAAATTATTATTACGTATGCCACATTTACAAATGCAATTTTTTTCTACACCAGTCAGCGATGATAAATTCACCATGGAGATCTTGGTTTGCAAATGATTACCTCCATGGTTTAATGTTTTTATGACTCATAATGATTTTATCTCTTGTGTTTATTTACTCTAATGAATTGAAATATTCGGCTGTTAACCTAATTTCCACTGAAGTTATCTCAGAATCTACACATTTTTTTTAATTTAACTCATCTCTCAAGCAAACAATTTTTTTGAACGATCTTTCTAAAAATGTAACTTTTATGCAATTTTATTCGAAAAAATTATTTTGAATAAAAATGGCCACCTGGCATATGAAAAAAGAAGTGGTTTGCTCGTATTTGTTTTCCTCAGTCACATGACTCGTGCTTTTATTACATGGAGTACGTACGATAGAATTTAACAGAATAAAGAAAACTTTTATTAATATCTCTTTATGTTTTGATTCGATTTTCATAAAATTTGAAATGACGCGACAAAATTCTGCAACGATAATATATATTAAATTTCAAAATATTTGGTTATGTAGTTTTTGCGCTGTTATATGTGGACAGACGGGCGGACGGACAGACCAGACGACGACTATAGGTGCTACGTATTTATATAATTACGAACGCACTTGAAAAGCAGATTAACCATAAGGTTTGAAGTTTTACCGCATTTTTTAACTAAACTAAAATCTTTCAACGAAAAGACAGATTACGTTGTCCATACTTTTTTTTTATTGTAACCCATTTTATATTGAATCCGTACATATATTGAAAGATATTTACTGACGCATAAACTTCAGAAACCTATCTAGGAAACCAATTTACAAAAGACTTTCAGAAAAGGGCGGAGCTTCTACTATTTTAAAACCCAGATTTCATACCAATTTGTTGGTCACCAATGTGTTAAGGGGAGACCACTTAATTTTAATCACCAACTGCCAAAGTTGCACCAGAATTTTTTTTAAATATTTTGCTTTCATAATGTACGTAAACAAAAGAATTAATTTTATTTACTGACGCATAAACTTGAGAAACCTATCTAGGAAACCAATTTACAAAAGACTTTCAGAAGAGGGCGGAGCTTCTGCTGTTTCAAAACCTAGATTTCATACCAATTTGTTGCTCACCAATGTGTTAACCCTTTCAGGGGCAGTGGTATGTTTATGAAACCACTTAATTTTAATTTCCAAACTCCACAATGACACCAGAATTTTGCTAAAATCTTTTCCATTTAATATGTATGTGAAATATAGCCTTTTTCTTATTTGCAAATAAATATTTTTGTAAATTCCGGTGCCAGTAATTTATTTCAACATTTTAGTACTGAAAGTACTTTGCCCCTGAAAGGATTAAGGGGAGACCACTTAATTTTAATCCCACTGCCAAAGTTGCACCAGAATTTTTGAAAAATATTTTACTTTCAGAATGTACAGGAAAAAAGAATTAATTTTATTTTCTAATCAATTCCGGTTGTAAATTCTGACGTCATTCAATTATTTCAACATTTTACCAACCTAATTACTTTAAGAGTAAACCAATGAGAAAGTTTTCTACAAATTTCTTGATTGTATTTCCATATTTTTAAATGATTTTTTTTCTTCTTTTACATAAGATATCTGAGGTCGATGTCTAACATATTATATTTGTAGTTTTTCGATTTTGACTGCAGTTTATTTCTAAGGACAATTTCAGAACCAACCAACCAATTTTTTCCGAAATTGAAAGTGTCTTCAAAAATAAATTACAACCAAAATCGAAAAAGTGCAAATGTATAACGTTAGAAGTCAATTTCATATATCCTACGCAAAACGGAATCATTTAAAAATATTGGAATGCAAACAAGAAATTTGCAAAAATGTCTCCATGACTAGTGTAGGGCTCTTAAACAAGAAGAAGAAAAATATTCTAATATTTAACGTTTTTCATTAGTTATTGAAGAGACCCAAACGATTATTTCTTCCGATTTAGTTCTACATTTCGTTACCATGGAAACGAACGAAATTTATCAGTAATCCTGTAAGTTTAAAAATAAATAAATTTATTCTATTTTCTAAAAAAATATCTACGCACTTTTTGAATGCATCCTTATAAATATTTTTCAATTTAACATTTGCATGAAATACTTTCACTTTTACTATCAATACGATAATTCGTTATCTTTTCCATTGTTTTGGCTAGATGCCATTTTCTAAATCAAAAATCTTTGAAGTTTCCACCGAAAATAAAAGAAATTTAAAGGAAGTGAAAGCTGTGTGGCAAGACTTTTACATGTAATTCCAGCTTATAAATGATAAAATATGTTGATCAAAGATATCACGGCTGATAATTCTTTATAAAAAGAATATTCTTAAGTTTCACATCAGGCAAGCAATCTGAAAGAAATATTATTCTTTCTTTTCGCCGTTGTGCAATGAAACACTTAAAGATTAAGGCATAAAGGTTAATATTTAGATTTCGGTCTTGTTTACCGTCGATCTACAGCATTGTTATATTGTTAAGTGCACATTCCATTATGGTACAGTCATATTCTGAAATATATAAAGTGAAATTAATTATGGAAATATTTTTTCATAGAATTCCTTTCAAGATTGGAATGGAAAAGAGAGTTGATCTAAGAAAAAGTACATAAATTTTATCTGTTTTCGGTTTGCTTTGATCCAAGAAACTCAAACAAATTGTTAAAAGAAGGACTTTGTTAACCCATTCTTTGCCAACCACGAGTATACTCGTGGTTTTTCAATCTAAAATTACGAATTCGTATCGGAAATTTCGAAAGAAGAATTTTTATTTTATGTAATCACAAAATGTATGTAATTAAATAAAGTAAATATTTCTATTAGTATTTTCTGTTATGAATTCGACACTTTCCAAGTAAAATAAAATTCGGGTAATTTTAACCCGGCAGTGAACGTGTTAAAAAATCGAAAGTTGGTTCGATTTTTAATGTGTAGACAACCTCTATTTCAAACATTGCGTTCATATTATGAAAACAGTGATTCCACTGCTCTCTCTCTTGAATACCAATATTTCCAAATAATAATTTTCGCAGTGGCATAACGATAGGGGATGCTGCATCACTGTACTACCAGTACTATTGTGTGCTAAATTTGGCCTTATTTAATATTGGAACGTTATAAGGCCAAATTTAGTACATAATAACACTGGTAATAAAGTGGTTCAGTATCCCCTAACGTTACGCCACTGAATTTTTGTGGTATATGTCTATTGCAAAAATTGTAGAAACCTGCCACGAAGATTATTTTTATAAAATAGTGGTGTTTAAAAAACGGAGCAATAAAAGATCCCTGTGAAAAAACACATTATTCCGAGTCTAGTGACAACTTTATTGTGATTTTATTGTAAACGATCTGCGAATAAAGGAAGGTATTTCTTTATTTGCTGCGGACAAATGATATGTTAAACGAACCATATTCGGTATAAGCGAGTCAATAGTGGATGTTGTTCTTTTTTATATTTGATTTTTAACTACCTTAATATTCTTTTATTTAATCAGAACAGATGTTCCATTAAAAATAATCATATCTATCTAAGCAAAATGTCACTTGATACAATACATCTTTTCAAGCTATCACCAACGATAAAATATTCGAAAACTTTTTAACTAGCCGAAAAAAAAAGAACACTATGTCCAGCTACTGAATAATGAATGATAGATAGTAACTCAGGTCAGAAGAGATATCCTTGAAATTTATCAGCATAATTAATATATCCCTTGTGTATTTTTTAAATAAGGATTTTTATCTCCTCTACTTCCTGAACAACTCAACCCATCTCTGTACGCATTATGAAGGGAGAAAAAAAAATGGCTGTTCTTTATCAGAAACCTAAATTCACTGCCGCATATCAGTCGCAGCTTCACGACCTGCATACAATTTTCCTGGAACTGCTGATAAAACAAAAAAGGGGACCACCTCATCATAGTCCTTACCTAGTGCGTATCAGCGAAAGAGATCAAAAAGTCCGTATCTCAATCAATGAAAACAGAAAATTAAGTCCCAAATAAAAACACTTATTGCATGCGAATCAGGTAACCGTCATTTAAATTGTTCAGCCTAATTCTGACAGCGTTCGAATACGAAAAGTCGGTGGAAACGCCTCCTCCGTGACAACATTTTGACGTCATCGTATCATACGGGAAGGAAATCGGTATTCTGGAGCACTTATTTTCGTACATGGGGAAAAGTTAGATGCGAAATATTATTTCGAATGTTTACAAAATTTCGGACGTTGATTTCACCCTCTCAAAGTAGGTGAAAAGCCCTTTTCGAACACAACTTTTGTGATTGTTTACATGTAATAGGACATTTTAATAAGAAATTTTCTAGTGTTTTTCAATACTAAGAGACTTTTATCCCATTTGTGATGAATATTATAGTATATTTTGTTAATTTTGCTTAAAAACTAAATATTTATTACGATATTTTTGACTTGTCCAGCTTTTGCTGATATTTTGCTAATAAAAAACTTTTATTTAATTATTAAATAAATTACGTATATTCTTTTTTAAAGGTAGATTAATATGCACCATGGATTGCAGAAATTAAAGGTGCATATATTTATCAAATAAAAATTGTGTATGTTTATAAAGACACATGTTTGAATATAAAAAGTTTTGGTACCCATCTAGAGTAGATAAATATGAATTGTAACATACATTAATGAATTATTTTTAGTTGTGAAAAGATTATATGAATGTCATGATCACTTGAGAATCACATTTTAGTTACAGTTTTATAATGTTATGTTAGTAATGTACAGATTTTTAATGTTTTTTGCAACCTCAATTTAATTTTGAGATAACAAGCAGTTTACTTGAAATATTTATTTCGACCATTAGATGATATTTTTTAAACGTTTAATAATTGTTATTATTTTTTTTTTTTTTTTAATAATTAGAAGTACCTAGGATATTCTCATAGCATTGGTATCAACTGAGCAAAATCCTTGGAAGTGGAGGGGGGGGGGGGCGGGGTGCTTAAAATATATAAATTGATTATGACTACTATTATAATATATAAAAAGCACTTTTACATTAAAATATAACTGCTCTCTCTAAATGTTTAACTATTTTAAGTCACATGTGTTAAGTAAATTTAAACATTTTTGTTTAGATGTCAAAGTTAAAAAAAACAAATATTTAAAGCTTCAAAATTCAGGGGGGTTGGAATTGATTCTCTTCTTATGTCTTTATGCAAAGAGCCACTAATTAAATTGTTATGTGCTGCATATATTTTAAGCATAATACTTGTTTCAAGAAATACATGCTATTAAAATGCGATTTTATTTAGTTATTTTACATATAACCGTAGGTTTTGATGAATGCTTAGCTGAAAATTTTCTCCTATGCTGCATCTTTTTTCATTGCAGTAATTATTAATTATAATATAATTTTTTAAACTACATGTGTATTATCTACTAGAAAAAATATATATATAGCCACTTTTTTGTATTTTTGAAAAATGTTGAAGAATAAAAAATTTTTTAATTTAATTTCATTTTATTTGTGTATTATTATATATTCAAATTGTTTATTCATTAATTAGCTGATGCACACTTTTTATATATTTTATACTTTTTATATATACTCACTTTTTAACTTGAATAGCCAAAAACTCAGTCAAAAAGATTTGAAATTTAATTACTGATTAATAATGCATTAATTTGAATTTAATAGGTAAGGTACATAAACAGTGCTGCCACTGGTGGTTTTTATTATTTTCCCCACCGCTATTTCTAAATCAATCTACCCCAAAAATTTGTGATGAAGGTCATTGTTTGAAATAGTGGTGGATAAAATAATAACAATAATTGCCAGTGGCAGCGATTTATAAATGATAAGTTAGAGATTTTTTTCTTTGTTTTTAAATCCTTATCCATCTTTTGCTGTTGTTATCTCACATAACTTGTGCTTTTTAAAAAATTTTATCTTTTAAATAATTATACATTAAATAAAATTAGAAAGAATAATCAATTTCTTTTACTTTTTATTGGACTTTCTCTTTTTAAAAAAATATGTAGCAGTTATGTAAAAAAAAAAAAAAAAAAATCGCAGTTCCAGGACAGTTAAAATTTACATTTTTCTTTTATAATCTGCTTCGAATCTTATTAAGAGAATAATTAATCAATGTGTCAGAATTATATTCGAATACATTTGAAAAGGAATAAAGGGTACTTTTCGGTTAGCTGGGCGCCAGTGATATATATACACACATATGTATACATATACACATATAGCTACATGTACATATATATACACATATATGTATGTATTACGTATATATATATGTATATACATATATATTTTTATATGTACTTGTACATATATCACTGGCACCCGGCTAACCGAAAAGTACCGAATAAAGTTCTTGAAATCATCTTTTCAAATATAGTAGTAATTTTCGGTTAGCCGGGCACCAGTGATGTATATATATCACTGGCACACATACATATATATATATACATACATATTTATATATGTACATATATATCACTGGCGCCCGGCTAGCCGAAAAGTACCCAATTTTCTATTGTTACTAAATCTGAATGTCTTTGTTATTAAATATTTTATTGCGTTTGCAATATTTTTAAAATAACATGCAAAAAATAAAAAATACATGGTAAAATTTAATTATTGAAGTTTTTTTCTTTTTTTTAAAATATTGCATATTATGTGGTATGGTAATCTAAACATTAAAATACCAATGAAAAGATACTCAAAAACATAATTTTAGTTACAATCTGTTTACTAGAATTGCAAAATCAATTTCAATTCTACATGAATAAAAATTGCAGATTAAAAAATATACATATACACATGTTATTTATTCATCATTGATTAAAGTTATTTCATTTTTAGGGTTTATATTCTCTAAGAATTGTTTTTTTATAAACATTTGTTTTCTTCCCTCTTTGGAGGAGGGGGGGGGGGGGACAAATGTTCATGTAATAGGAATGTGAAACTTTTATTCATGTGTTTTATAGCATTAATCACTTATACATCAGAAATTTTATTATTGTATAAAAAATAAAAGTTTGAACTTGAAATTAGTGTTATTAAATGAAAAAAAAAAAAACAATAATTATTGATTTCATAAAAATTGTTGAAGTAATTTCAAAAGAAAAATCACCAGTACTTTTCCGTTATATGGACACCATTGTCACCAAGCATACATTTAATACATACATTATGCATTATCATACATTTTGGCATGGTGTCCATATAATGGGAAAGTACCAAATCACCTACTTGCATGTAATTATAAACTGCATGTTAAATATAAAACAGATAATGAGAAAATTCAATTTTTTGAGATTTTTATGAACCCACTTTGTTTTCTTCGTTTACAGTTAAAAATATGCTTTTTATTTTAGATTCATATTAAAAAAAAAAAAAAAAAAAAAAAAAAAAAAAGCTGTATTAATTAATCTTTGAAAAGAATGTTTGATTTTTTTTTCTTTCTTTTTTTTTTTTTTTTTAATCATTATTTTAATAAGATACATGATGAATAAATATTAGCTGATAGTTATGTAGAAATATGCTAAGAAAAAAAGGAGGTCATGGTATGTTACTATACTGAAATATAGTGAATAAAAGCTTTTAAACATTTAACTTGTAACTATTTTATTTCATAAAGATGTATTAATACACTGACTTTACACTTCATGTTTCGTAGAAACCCGAAATTAACATAAAGGTAAAAGAATAATTACTAATTATTTTTTCATCAGTTTTGGAGGGTGCAGGGACTTTTTTTTTAACTTATGAAAAATATTTTTTAGAAATGAAACATATTTCTTTATTATCTATATTTAAAGATTAAATCCAAAGAGTGAAATAGAAAAAAGAAAAAAAAACTTGTTTATGTGACCAAATTTTACAAAGAACAGATCTCAAATGCTTTTTATTTGGGGTGGGGGGGGGAGGCATATTTATTTTTTTTTTTTTACTTACTGTGTTTGAAATTGTGTAGATGGCTAGCATGATTTACTAGTTAAGATCATGATCTTTTTTGTCAGTCTTCTTTATTTTATTTAAGCATTGTTCTGTCAGCTGTTTATATTGACAGAACACCGAACCCTAATGACTATAAATGGTTTTAAAAAATGCATTTTTAAAAGTATTTAAGTATATGGATTGCACAATTAAATTGGTACTTGTTTATCTTCCAGTAGCCCATTTACAATAAACAAAATTTATCACCAAACAATGTGATTTAATGTCAAATCATAATACCATGTTCAATCAAGTGGTGCATTGCATATCATAATACAATGTACATAATTTCATTATTATTTATCTTATGAATAAATCAGTTTAGTTTTTATAATGAAGCATATAAGGTAACTCCTACAATAATGAATCTTGTAATATTAACGATGAAAAATTGGAAAATAAAATAAAAATATTGGTGTTTTTATAAAGTTAAAAAGAAAGAAAAATCGTCAAAGCATGAGCGGCTGAAAACAAAATAAGAAAATACAGAGTTAAGCCATAATAAAAAAATCCTAAATATTAATTCAAAATATTAGCAATATGATTAAAATCCAAAATAAATACAGTATTTCTATCAGCTCATCATGCTTTTATGAGTTTAATTTAAAAAAAAAAGAAAAGAAATTATACCTTTTAAATACACTAATAAAAGCAAAAAAAAAAAAAAAAAAAAAAAAAACAGGTTAATCACATCTGTTTGTATATAATAGATAAGACTTCTATATAAGTAAATAAATTGTATAAGTATTAAAAAAAAATTCGTTGCCTTTATAACAAAGAAGTATAAAAAATTCTGTATTTCAGATTTGTAATTTCCTACTCTACTAAATCAGACTGGCTTTGTTATTAAATACTTGTGTATTTCTAGTAATCATATTAATATAACAATAAAAAAAAAAAAAAAAAAAGAGAGAGAAAGCGATTATAACAAATGTTAAAATAACATTTAATTGTTGAATTTTTTTTTAATATTGCATTTTGCATATGAAAGATATTAAACTTTAATATACCAATGAAAATAAATAATATTTTGAAAGCTTCTGCTGATTATCTCTGTATAAACAACTCTGGCACTTGATATAAAGTTAACTTTTTAGCATGTTTTATTAAAGCCATTCTTGCTATTTTGTGTATAGTTGAAAATATGCATTTTTATTACAGTTATAAATATATAAATTAAAAATAAATTACATTAATGAATCTTTTGACTTTTAGAACTTTCTATCTCTATTTTAATAAGATGCAAGGAATAAATAAGCATTGTTTACATATAATATTTATATGTTAAATATAATATTAGGGTTGGAAGGGAATATTGAAATGGTGATTAAAAGCTTTCTACAAGTTTAACTTTCAAGCATTTTATTTCTTACAGAATTTTTCACAGAAATCTCAAATTAATGTAATAATTAAAATTTTTATCACAATCTTAGACAAAAACAACAACAACAAAAAAAAAAAAACAGAGCTCTATACATTTTGTTTGACGTATGAAAATAAGTAATTAGAAATAAAATAAATTTCTTTATCATTTCTTTTTAAAATGCAAATTTAAGAAATGAAATTTTAAAAAAGCCAGTTCATGTGATGATTCATTTTTACAAAGAATTTTCTTTTAAGTGTGGGGGGGGGGAGAGATTTTATTTACCAATTTAATCACATTAGAGGAGGTACCTTTGATAACAGTAAAAATAATGTGGCAAACATAAATGTTTATATCCTGACACATTCATAATTTTTTAAAAGAGATGATTCATTTTACCCACTAAGTAAAATATACCTAAACATTCAATAAAATATTAAAATTTGGCATTTGGGAGTAACATGACATATAATCAATGAATAATAATAAAAAAAAAATTATATAGGTTTTTTTTCTTATCCCATCAGAAAATTATTTCATCAGTAGTGAGTAAATTGATGTAATACCTGACCCCCCTCACCATAAACATCTTAGTTCGTTATTTTCCCTTGCAGAAGCTTACAAACTTTAAATAGTGTCAAAATCTTTACTTTAATTTGTTTCTGAAAGTATCACTTTCTACTACATTGTAAAATATTGAATAAACAATAAACAAATTTCCTTCTGGTTTTCTCTTAATCAAAACTGCATTTCTCTGTATACTATCTCAGAAAAAAAAAGTTCCATACTTTATTATTAAAAAATGAACATGTCACTGAAATTCAATATTCTTCAGTTATTCACAGAAAAGATTTGAAAATCTGAGCTTCATTAATTTGGTTTTTATAACTTTCAAAGGGAAAAAAATGTTAAGATTTAGAAAATCTCAATGTATATTATTTTCATACATGAATATCTGCAGTATATCAAATATATATTAATTATATAAAGCATGAAATAAATAATAATAATAAAGTAATCTATAAATTCAAGAAAGCTGATCGCTTAAAATAAAGCTGCTTTGTACATAATCATAAGATCATTTGTGTTAAATTTGAACATTCACACATTCATTTTTTTTTCTAAATTATAAAAAATACTATTATATACTAAAACTGAAAACTTACCCTGAAGCAGTCAGTTCTTAAGTAAATACTAATAAAATGTAAGTTGCTGGCTTCCTACCTATTAAGGCCTGTACGATGCTGGAGAATCCTATCTGCAAATCAGTCGTAGTAAAAACTGAATCATTATTGCTAAAGTATGTGTCTTATAATAAACACACATACATATGACAATACTTATTCAGTAAAAGTTTTATTTCTCGGAGAATATACACAGCTCACTTAATTATTTAATAGACAGACATTCTGAAACAGCTACCTTTTCATTATAACAGGAATTCCATTACAATTGAACATTAAATTATCAATAAGACGAAAATTATCCTCGCCAAGCGAATTATAAACATCGCAGCCATTGAATTGAAAGTTTTATGTCAACTATTGAAACTACGATACGATGACGGATTCTCATTGGTTACCTCTTAATATCGATCATCGTAATCGGTAAAATTGACGTGGATTTGGGAGGAGCTATTCCGCGACGGTCGCGCCTTTTCGAACACTGGATAGCATACGTAATTGCTTACGAACGTACGGAAACCTGATCCCAGAATAGCACTTTTTCCCAGATGCGAAATGGATCGCATCCGAAAAGAGAGTTTTCACCTGACGTCATGTGTCCGCCATCTTTTCGTTTCGTATCCTGCAAGAATTGGGCTGGTTATCTTGACATTCAATCTCGAGGTAGGGGTTGCCAGATTCGTTCGAGAAGCTGTTTTTCTTTCGTGCGATGTTACATCTGTTATCCCAATAAAAACAGTTCTGTTTTTATTTTGGAAAATGTATGAGGAAAGCCTTTAAAGTAGCAAAAGTAGTCTAATGTTAAACGCCAATGAAACTATGTATCATAGAAAGGTGAATCTATTTTTCAACGATCTTTTATTCTTCATGTTTTTTTGTTGGCATATTTGTAAATAGGTATTATTACACAGCTGCCAACTTTCGAGTTTTTTAAAGTCAAATACACATATTTTGAACCAGAAAATTTACTTAATAAATTATATCAAATAGTAAGTACAGAGGTGCCAATCTCTCATTAATATTCCGTAATATGTGGGTTAACTTGACTCAGGTTTAGCACGTTTCGCACCAGAAATTTTTTTTAAGAAATGAAATTAAACAAGTTCATATTGAAACCTGAAATTAAATAAATAAAGATTCATCCAATAATTTTTCTGGTTTGACGCGTTGTTAAACTGGGTCAGATTAAACCATATATTACGGTAGATTAGCGGGAACTTGGCACCTCTGTAAGTATCACATAGAAATAAGGTAGATTTCATTTACTAAATTTTCTGGTTCAAAATATGTTTATTTCATTTGGAAAAAAATAGAAAGTTGTCAGTAATGTTATTACGTTATTATTATCAAAATCGGCTTGATGTTAAATAGCGAACGCTCTTCGGCACTATTTTTCAAAGGTGACCCTTTAACTGCATTGCCCCTGAAAATTATCTGTGTTTAAAAAATTAAATAGAAATTTTCTTATCATTAATAGTGGTTCCAGATACCCTGGAAATTCCAATATGTTGGAAAATTAAAATATTCCTTTCTTTTTTAAGAAAGGAATATTTTAATTTTCCAACATAATACACCATAGATGCCAACTTTTACCAACTCACTCCTTGGAATTTCCAGGTTATCTGGAACCACTATAAATGATAAGAAAATTTTTATTTAATTTTTTTAACACAGAATTCATAACCACCTTGGTTATTCACAGAATTTGAAATATTTTTCTGCAGTTAAATAAAGCTTAAAAAAACTGTTGAAAATTGGTGATAGAACTGTGCGAATGTGTTTTACGCGTTTTATCACTATTTTTAAAAGATTTTTTTTTCAATTTATTCAATCTCCAAAATTCGACGATTAAATGAGATGAAGATTACTATTAAAATATAGTGGTAAGAAAAAAGTATAAAAGTTGACAAGCATGACCCAGTGTGTGCGAAAAATATGTATAAAATTTAAAAAGGAAATATTTCAAGCTTTATAAATGAATTTTGCATTCATTATGTCCATTCCTAATTATTTGTATCAAAGAGAAAAATTAAGATATTTTTCATCGCGTATTTTTATCATCATTTTGATTATTTGCTTTTATTTATTATAATTTTAGCCTATAATAATAATAATAACATAAGTATTTCTTTTCTTTTCTTTTTCTGCAGGAGATTCTTCTGACCAACCATCTTTGTTAGCGGCCAATCCTGAGCTTCCGGTGTACTTGAAGAAATTCGGGACCGAGTCTCTGCTCCTAGCGAAAGAAGTCCTCAAGGCAGGTACAGTGCTCGGTACGTACAAAGGTGCGACCGTGCAAGAAGGAGAGACGGAAGACGGAGATACCTCCATCAAGGTGAGCATACACACATTCTGTTTGTGTTGTCGCCAATTGCTCTAATAATTACATTCAGAAAATTCCATATATTGAACGTCATATTCACCTTAATAAATTAAAATACACAACGTAAATACATTGACTCACAATTCATTTATTACTAAAATGGTGCAAATAGACAACCAGAGGCAATAAAACATGTAATAATGTATTGTCACATCATATACCACATATATGGTTTAATTTACTTTGCATCACTGGTGCATTTGGTTTTGATTGACCCCCTCTTACGTTGGTGGCATCCCTCCCTTTCCTACCTTCCCTCCTATTTATTGTTTTTGGTTTCGGCCCTTATTACTTAACCAATGTAACCCCTTATTACTTAACCAGTGACAAGAGGCAATAATACATGTAATGATGTATTGTCCTATCATATACCACATATATGGTTTAATTTACTTGGCATCACTGGTGCATTTGGTTTTGATTGACCCCCCTCTTACTTTCGGTGGCATCCCTCCCTTTCCTACCCTCACTTCTATTTATTGTTTTTGGTTTTGGCCCTTATTACTTAATCAGTGTAACCTCTTATTACTTAACCAGTGACAACAAGAGGCAATAATACATGTAATGATGTATTGTCCTATCATATACCACATATATGGTTTAATTTACTTGGCATCACTGGTGCATTTGGTTTTGATTGACCCCCTCTTACTTTCGGTGGCATCCCTCCCTTTCCTACCCTCCCTCCTATTTATTGTTTTTGGTTTCGGCCCTTATTACTTAACCAGCGTACATCTTTAGAGCCAGTGTATGTTAACAGTGTTTCTTCTCATTTTAATTCCCCTGATGATGGTTAGTGTTTAGCTGAAAAAGCTCAAAATGTTTCACAGCTGTTTTTTTTTTTTTTTTTGTAACATCTTGATAGTTTTAATATTTTAATACTTTTATATTACATTTGCATCTTTTTTTAGTAATAAATGAACTGAGTCAATGTATTTACGTTGTCAATTACTCTTTTTGATTTCATGAAATGAATATTGAGTTATAAGCAATTGTTGTATCATGATCAATTTAATTTTTCCTTTCTCATACTATGGGATGACATTGGCGACTATTTTTTAATTCTATCTCGTACCACTTTCTCAAAACAAAAATATTTTATATACACTTTGACAACATGTGCAAGAGAAATATACTATAAAATGTATTTATTTTTTTTAATAGTAGTACGCATAGAATATAAAAATAGTCGCCAGTGGCTGCTTTGCATACTGTAGCGTCCAGAAATTCGATTCAAAACGCCAACCTTGACAGAAATTTCTAAAATATATCTGCCTTTACCTAAAAATGGAAATAACTGGTCGGTTTCATAATTTCTGAATACGAGCATCTGCCAGTTTCACGCATTTATCAACAAAAATGAATTCAGAAATATGTCAGAATGTAACTAGTTTGCATTAGATAACAACCTTAAGGGATTGTTTCTTACCTTGTTGCACGGTAGCTCGCGTATTTTAACAAGAGTGATTTCACACAACAGAGAGTTTGTGGCAACCCTTTATAGTTTTCGCATTAATTTTAAATCCCATTATTCCTAATATCACTTATTTTGACGGGCAGTAGATGATTATATCTTAGTCGGACGGTCTTTAAGTATAAGTCCGAAAGTGTAATTTCAGAGGAAAGTGAAACCAGTCGTTGGGGGCCACCGTAATACTTAACCATCATGGATATGCATAATATAAAATATTAAAATAAAACATTTGTAAACTATTTATAAAATGCATTGCAATTCGAATAAAATCCTGGCGTGAAAACGTCCTAAACTTTAAATGCTCTGTTACTGAATTGCGTAAAAGAAACATCCTTATAACTCCAAAAATGATAATCATATTAACTGAGAGTTTACTGTATCGGATTAAGCGTCTCATTTCCAATTAAAATATATCTTTGAATTGAAATTTGAATGAAATACACGGTCATGAAAAATCGAAGAGTGTGGAAAATGTGATTACAAATATCTCGGCAACTCATTATCCGATCGACTTCATTCTTAATGCAAAATTTATGTTTTTTTTTTATTGTCTGTTATATTCACTCCTTAAAAAAACAATTTCGAAAAATTTTATATGCCTTTTATGAGAACAAATGTTTCAAGAGTCCGAAAAAAATAGTTCGATATTCGAGGTTACTGAAATTCAATAAGCTTCTTCCCATTATTACATACTAATTACATACCAAATTTCAAGTCTCTATCTCAATTTGTTCGGGAGATAGAGCGTTTGCAGACACACAGACAGACGGACGGCAATTTTTTTTTTCTGAAAATATGTTTTTCGGAATCTCCAGTGTCTGAAACGTGTAAATCCGTCAATTTTTTTTTTTCGATTTTCAAAACGATTACAAGACTTTCCCTATACTACGTATGATGGGTAAGTAAAAACTGCGCACGCCTGTTTTTGATTTAACTGGGTACACGCTGTTTTGATTTAATCATGAAATGTGTTTTAATGGTGTAAAAAGTAATAATTGTTACTGTTTGTTTTTATGCAGTTGGTACTGTAATATATACTATAATAGCGAACATGTCTTTCTTATACGTTATGATCACTAGCAAAAAAAGCAAGTTCGTTAGCTTCCATCTTGACTTATGTACTTTTAATTGTCCATAGATGTTATATTTTTACTGTAAAACATGCAAATGTACTGATTTCACCAAAAATGTACTTGCTTTAATTAAGATCGCTCATCTGAGATATACAGCGTGGTCTAAAATTATTCAGCGCTTTTCATGTTTGAAAAATAAAAAATGAGGTAAGTACATGTTTATTGTTTTCTTGGAAACACAATTTAAAACAATTTTACACAACAACATTTAAAACATTAAATAAGTTGTGTGCGTGGGAGGAGGGGGTTGATACCATGGCCGCCAAGATCCCGGACATTACACCCCTTAACTTTTTTCTTTTGGGGGTATGTTAAGGACCGAGTGTACACAACTCCAGTTCCGGATATCGATGACCTAAAACGACGAATGACTGAAGTCATTGGAGGAACACGTGCTGAGATGCTGCAACAAACTTGGCGTGAAATTGAATATCGGCTGGATATTTTGCGTGCCACACAAGGGGCTCAAGTGGAACTTATTTAATGTTTAAAATCCTGTTGTGTGAAACTGTATTAAATTGTATTTCCAAGAAAACAATAAACATGTACGTACTTCATTTGATTCTTTTTTTAGGTAGTATATATATATATATATATATATATATATATATATATATATATATATATATATATATATATATATATATATATATATATATATATATATATATGTCACTTTTTTATGGACACGATAACTCGAAAAATTTTGCACAAATCTCTTCCAAACTGATACATAAAATCAAGGGGCATAAAATCTCGGTCAAGTTCGTTAATGGACAAAATCGAACCAGGGGAGGGGAGGGGGGGGGGCTTTTTGTGAAAACAGAAAAAAAACCCATAATTTCTTAGTTATAATACGTATCGAATCCTTTTAAAGTTATTATTACTTCTAGGAAAAGGGCCGAAAATTTATGTAGGACAGATTTTTGATATCATTAAAAATAGCCCTAAAGGTGGGAAAAGGGGGAGGGGGGGTTAGAAGAAAAAAATGCATAACTTCGTCAATTCACAAGATACCAAATCCGCTTAAATTTATTATAAATCCTCTTAATATTATCTAAAACTTTTATATTGACAAGTTTTTTATAGGACCAACCCTTATAACAAAAAATAAATAAAAACAAAAAAAACCCTGCCGACTCCGCCTGCAAACAAGTTAGGTTTCGAAGTGAGCGTTTCCAAATGCCACATCATGGCAAAAAGATCAATTCTTCCGCAATTCCCAATAAACAGGCGCCCCACAGTCTGCGTCTTCGAAATCTGCCTGTGCCTGTAGGCCGAGCCGTCAGGGATTTTTTTAAACATGAAATGCGCTCAATAATTTTAGACAACCCTGTATTAGTTTTTTACGTATCGCTGTAAAGTTTTAAAAAAAAACCTGTGTACTATATGACAATTTCAAAGGATAAAGTAGAACTGTGTACCTTAACCCTCTAATGCCCATAGTAGCATATATGCTACCACCACTGTTTCCAATTAAGCAGATTTTTTAATTCAGATATTTCATATTCACCCCAGAAATTTAAAGTAGCGATATTTGCTGCATTTAATAACAAACATTACGTCATTAAATAAAGCTAAATTTATTATTGAAATTTTCTGGTGTAAATTCAGATTTTCTGAATTACAAAATTTCTAGAACGTAATCTACCATGGGAATTAGAGGGTTTATTCATCCCAGAAATTTAAAATAGCAATATTTGCTGCATTTAATAACAAACATTATGTAATTAAATAAAGCTAAATTTATTATTGGAATTTTCTGGTATGAATTCAGATTTTCTGAATTACGGAATTTCTAGAACGTATTCTACCATTGGAATTAGAGGGTTTATTCATCCCAGAAATTTAAAATTGCAATATTTGCTGCATTTAATAACAAGTATTATGTAATTAAATAAAGCTAAATTTATTATTGAAATTTTTTGGTATGAATTCAGATTTTCTGAATTACAAAATTTCTAGAACGTATTTTACCATGGGAATTAGAGGGTTAACATCATATTCAATCCAATTATGCCCCCTGCTTATCTAGTGTTTAGTGCTCTGACTACTACACAAAATGGATCGGTTTAGAATCAACTCAAGCATAGATGTTTGTAGTGAGTTGGATTCCACTTTACACGGAAGTCCTGGTCTGTTATCCTGCCTTGTGGTGTAAAAGTTGGCCGTAGCGCTCGCAACCAACCCACCAAATTTCGCGAATATTGGCCAATTTTTACGAAAATAGAACATATAAAGTTGAAAAGGGAGAGAGAGAGAGAAGTAAACAAACATACCTTCAATGGAACCTGATAAAATTAAAAATGGTACCATCACCAAAATGAATTCTTTGCAACAAATAAAGAATCGAAGTCTGAGCATCTGTCCAAAAGTTATGCAATGAATTGTATAACCTTCGTTTGATGTCAGTTTAAAAAAATAAAAAGATATTCAAAAATTTTCTAACTGCAGATTTTAGTGCCAAAATTTTCACTTTTTGTCCTAGAGTTTACATTCTTTTATTTAACTTAATTTGGTTCATTTATATAAAGATGAAATTTTATAATCGATTTTTCACTCATTTCCTGATAGGTTAGAATTATATATACATATATATATATTGTAAAATTAAACCATTGAAACATAAGAAACTGACCACACACAATGAAATCTCAATACCAAATAGCAGAGTCTAATTACAAATTAAATTATGTAGCCCTAAGAAATGAAATATTATTAATTCAAATGAAAGAAACAAGAGTATAATCACAAATGGAAGCTTATAATGTAAATCACTTTTTAAGAGCAGGGGATATAACATAATAAGCAAAGAACAACCGATATCTGTAGAAAACACTAGCTTTATGCTAAAAATTGTGTTTTCTCGCTGCCCGATCGTTGTTAAAACAAGATTGAAAAACAAAATTTTTTAAAAGCAAAAAAAAGCTTTTAAATGGAATATGATAAAACAAACAAACAAATAAAACAACAAGTAATATATAAAAAAAAATTTAAGTCAATTCCTACTTTTTAATCATAAATATATAAAATAAACCCGTGCAGCATTAATGTGCCACGTTATCTTTATTGAACATTATTTTATAATCATCGTTGCGGTATTTTATTTCTGTGGCATCACTAATTTGAGAAAAAATCTTTCATTTCATTTATGAAAACAATGGGAGAAAATTTTTTTCTCCCATATAAAACTAAAATTAATTAATTTAATTTAATTAATGAATTAAAATTTAAAAAAACTGTATTAACATCAAGTGTCATCCAGTACAAGTTTTAAAAAATGTATTTGAACTTGAGTGGATGAACAGAAAATATTTTATTAACGATTGAAAATTTGAACAAGATATATAAATATAGAGAGAGTGTGAGCTAATAGTAGGAATTGAATAAGCGAAAAAAAAAAAAAGAAAGTTTTTACTACTTACCCTAAATATTTATTAATATATTAACTAAATCTATTTGTACATGTTCAAATAGTGTATTTGACGAAAAAGGGTGATTAAACCGTTAAGAAATACATATTTTAAATTATAAATTGTGTCCAACGGTCGCAGTAATAATAAATATAAACCACAGAGTTTATTACATTTTTTTCAAGGGAAAAAAATAGGTAAAATAAACAATATTGTTAATATTATTAATATAACCAAAATAAATTATATTATATATATATACACGGGTGAGTTTCCGATGACAGTAAAATATTTTAATATTTTCAGAACTTAATTATAAATTTACAAATAAATTTTAAGGCATTTTCCGTTAATCGACCGCAGATGATAATTCGCCAACTAATCTTTATGATTACAAGTTTTTATGAGCTACAAAAACTATGCTCCAAACCACTCTAGACCATTTGGGTGTGAAACTTCACCAACGAAATATTTTAAACACTAAAAAGTAGAAAATATAAATAAATAATAAAGAGTGTAATAATTAAAAAAAAAAAAATTCTTATCAATTAATAGTTTAATATTTATAAAATTAATATAAAATTATTAATTTACATGTTGAGAAAACAATTTAGAAACCCTGAACAGGTAATTTAAATAAGTTTTTTTTTCTGTTGACGTATATGAAAAAAGAAACAAGACAAAAATTTTATATATATTTTAAATAAATTTAATAGTTCGCACTTTCGATGAAGCATAAAATCAAGGCCGTGAATTTTCAATAACCGCGGAAGCCAAATTAACGTATTGTAGCGGATTTTTTTTTTTTTGGAATTAAAGGAATTTCAGTAACAAAATTAGGCGTTATTTTTAAGATATTGAATGGATATAAAAGAATGTTTAAAGGGGAAAAAAAAGGGGGGGGTATTTTTACTTTTATTCTTCTTTCATGTCTGGTGACCTTGGCGAAATATTGATATATAGAAAAAGTTCTTGAAGATTTTTATTGTAGATATCCGTGCGTTGTACACATTAGAAGAATTTCTTTTATTTAATAATTAATTTTCTATCTCCAACGATCTCCGTTTACTCTTTTAGAATATTTTTGTTCTTGTACCTTGTAACGTTGCATGGTAAATACTATCTATAATCTCATTCTCGGTATTTAACATTCCAAAAAAATGTATAGTGCTGCCATCTGTGAACGTTATATTAAAATAGCTTTTCTGCTTTGGCGAAGTGGATTTGATCAATTTTTCTTCTGCCGAAATGTTTCATTTTTATCAAAAGTTACGCATTTTCGCTCTCTTTAAAGATTAATTACCTTATAATGACTAAGAACTAAGAACAATTTAAGAGATTTTGGTTTTCAAACCGAAGTATTAAAAAACTTATATCGTTAATAAATAGATAGATGATTTTTAATAGCCCACGTATGAGAATATAACTCAACGTATTCTTATTTATTATTTTTATTCTTATTTTTACGTTAACATATTCTTATTCTACAGTTTCATATTACAAGCTTCAAAATTGCAATTTAAGAGAACATTTTAAAATTTACTGTTAAAAGGAAAGAAAAGTTTAAAAAAAGAATAAGAATTTTAAAATTATACGCATGGAAATTCTTGTAACAATAGGGCTAATGTGTGCCAATAAACACTTCTGAACACGCTTAATTCATTATGAAAACTTTTAAAAAGGATGAAATTTCAGATATTTTTTTTATCCAAATCGTGCCTAGAAATAAAGGCACAGAGAGCCTACTTTAAGGCTTTTATGACCCTCTCCCCCATTATTTTTACAGCCCCACCAGTGGCTGAGAGGTTCTGCTCTCGAAGCTGGTAGACGGGAGCTGCTGGGTTCGATCCCGTCGGCCTAATCGTTCGGAGTTTTCGTGGTTTTCGTCGAGCCGTGGATTTATCCATGCGTAAATACGGGTTAGGTTCCCTTAGAAAGACCCCCACGGAGGGCACTCCCCCCGGGCCTATATCCCAAGTGTAGATAACTGGCCGTCAATAATCAACCCAACCCATTATTTTTACATGGAAATTTTACATTACATTATTTTTACATGGAAAAATTCTTCGAGAGACGTATGTCAATCTTGAAAAAGACTGTTTTAATTCAGAGTAAACTTATAAACTGTTTTAATTATATATATATATATATATATATATATATATATATATATATATATATATATATATATATATATATATTAATTGCACTAAATTTTTAAAAAGTAAATGATTGAATGTATTTTTATTAATATTTAATTAATTCAAAGCAAATTTCTAGACAAATGAAAAAGTCTCCCCAGATAATGCTGATTTCGATTACGTAATACGAGCGCGGGAGAACGGTTTATGTTAGCAATGCATATTACATAATAACTCTTGAGTTATTTTGCAAACGTGATTAGTTTGGAAATTTCTCATATTGGGACTTATTTTTTAAGCACCTAAAAAATACTCGAGCCGGCTTATGTATATCACTAATCTTATTTTTATAATCAATATGTTACTTACTTACAAATTCTATCAACAGCAGCATCTGTTATTCATCTTAATGACAGTGTTAAATTAAAATGCTCAAAAGATGTCTCATTATAAATGTTGCAATGTTACAAAATATTAAGAAGTAAACTTAAAAATTTCATTCAAACAAAAAATAATTTTTACTTTTATTTTCAATTTGGCAAAAATAAGTTCATCAAATGCAAATTTTGAAGCAATAAAATCAGAATTATTTCATTGAATTCGACAGGAAAATATGCAAAAAATTTCTTTCCTACTATTTCATCGATGGTATGTACTTAGTTTAGTTAATTCGGTATGTACTTAGTATATAATAATGGGAAGAAGCTTATTGAATTTCAGTAACCTTGATTATCCGGAACTCTTTTTTTCGGACTCTCGAAATATTCTTTCTGATAAAAGGTATATAAAAATTTTCGAAATTGTTTATTTTAGGGAGTGAATATAAAAGACAATTAAAAACATAAATTTTGCATAAAGAATGAAGTCAATCGGATAATGAGTTGTCGAGATATTTGTAATCCTATTTTTCACACTCTTCTATTTTTCATGACCCTGTATTTCATCCAGATTTCAATTCAAAGATATATTTCAATCAGAAATGAGACGCTTAATCCGACGCAGTAAACTCTTAGTTAATATGATTGTCATTTTTAGAGATATGAGGATGTTTCTTTTACGCAATTCAATAATAGAGCATTTAAAGTTTATGACGTCATCAAGCCATGATTTTATTCGAATTGCTATGCATTTTATAGGTAGTTTACACATTTTTTATTTTCATATTTTATATTATGCATGGTAAGTATTACGGTGGCCCCCAAAGACTAGTTTTTTTTTTTTTATAATTGTTTTAAAAGTCATGGGAAACAAATAATTGGGTGCATTTTATATTAAAACTAGTATATAACCTCCGTCAAAAATGACGGATTGTTGATCTGCGTTCCATTTTCATAAGACTTCATACATACAAACAACATGAAGATTTTATTATTAAAAGGTTTGTATTGTAGAAAAGTACATTTTAAAGCCGGTAGATGGCGCCAAAACAATATTGTTCGCAGCAGTGTTCGTTTGTTTATTGACATGATATGATATACACAACATGATATGATATACGTTAAAACATGATATGATATACATGTTTTATAGAAAAAATAGGCTGAACAGACATGATTTCAAGTAGAAGATATCATTTAGTTGTCATATGTTAGCGTAGATTTTTCATTAAGCCTAACATGGCGCTTAACTACGATCGATTCGAAGAGCAGAGTGGTCCCGCCCGGAATGGTTACAGACACTTTCTTGCCCTTGGATTTTATTACAAGTAGATTTAATCCCCTCCTCCTCTTTTCCTCGCAGGTGAACCGTTCCGACGGTGGTTCTCCAGTGCACGTGATGCTCGAGGATGACGGCCATTGGTTGAAGCTGATGAGAACGGCAACAATACCCACCGACGCAAACATCTGCCTGCGCATCTCAGGTAAGCGAAAGAAAAATAAATATATAGCAGCGTGTTTTTGTTTCACATTCTTAAAGTTGTTTTCAAAAAAATATTTTTCCCACTAACACAGAAAAAAATAAAACCCAATTTGGGTCGAAAGATTCTTAGGTATGTGCCCAAATTGGGCCATGCCTGTTTTGGTTACCACTGTGTATCCATTTTGGGCACTGTTAAATAACCATCTTCAAAAAAAAATTGAAAATGCTTATTTAACAGTGCCCAGTGGTACAATTTGGGTCGAAAGATTCTTAGGTATGTGCCCAAATTGGGTCATGGCTGTTTTGGTTACCACTATGTATCTATTTTGGGCACTGTTAAATAACCATTTTCCAATTTTTTTTTAATGGTTATTTAACAGTGCCTAAAATGGATACACAGTGGTACAATTTGGGTCGAAGGATTCTTAGGTATGTGCCCAAATTGGGTCTTTTTTTTTTTTGGGGGGGGGGGGGGTTATTTAACATTGCCCAAAATGGATACACAGTGGTAACCAAAACATGCATGACCCAATTTGGGCATATACCTAAGAAACTTTCGACCCAAATTGGGTTTTATTTTTTTCTGTGAATGTGAAAATTTCTGGCACATTTTTGCACGTAAAAGCATGAAAATTGCAGACCTTATTATTGAAGTGATTTGGAATCGAATAGCGTTTTTATTTTTCGATAACAATACTACATCTTGAGTCATAATCGACCACTGCCCAATGACATTCTTTTCGGACTGCAGTGTTTAAAAATTGGCTTAAACTACCAACTTTGATACTACTTTCGGAAAAATCATTTTTCTTTTTTCTTTAAAAAAATGAGAAACGCTCTTCGATTTCTTAGTAAATGAATAATAATATCAAATTTAATGCCGTTAAGAATAAAAATTAGTGTTTGAGTGTATAATAGCGTGTTTGGATTTCAGAACAGCTTTAAATCATCAGGAATAGTGGTGTGAACGATGCCCTTGAACTAGAGTCCAGAACGGAACGGGTTACACCAGACTCGAAAACTTTCCCTTCAGCTGTAAAACCAATTTTTATCGACAACCCAACCCGAAACCGATTAAAAATCAAAATATTTAAACTCCAACCCAACCCGTAACCCGAAGGGAATGAAAATTTACATTTTGTTTAAATGCAGTTATAAAAAATAACGTACAATAACAACAGTTTTATGTCTTATGAAATAAAATAAATATATGTGTAATCATTCATATTCAAATGTATATTTTTCTCATCTGAAACAACATTCTGGGCTTTCCTTGAAAATAACCAGTTATACCCAAACCCGATCCTCAAGAACCAAAATCCAACATCAAGTTGGATGTTGGTAAAATCGGGTTACCCAATCCAAAACAGTGCTCTTCTAGTATCAGGTACCAAGTCCGATACACTGTAAAAAAAAAAAAAAAAAAAAAATCCGTGGAAAAACGGAAAATGTACTGGCAGCAAAGTTGCCCTTTATTCTCCGTTTTTTCACAAAATTTTTGTTTTAGTATTTCACTGTTTTGGAGGGGGATGTTTTCCATTATTCTAAACATGAAATTTATGTTTTTAGAAATAAATGTTATCAATAACGCAAAACAACAACAACAACAAAATCTAAATAATTATTATATATATTGATGTATATTTACACGGAATAAGTATTTTTATTGCAAATTACTTACGCCTGATTTTTATTGGCTTGACTGCTTCCTCCGGATTCGTACCTCGGTACTCGCCATTAGAGACTGAATGCAAGACTGAATTGAATGTACTTGACTGTTTTAGGTAGATTTCGTAAGAAATACTACCTATTACATTCTCCCCTAAGTTGGAATTTTTGAAAAATTTTTGCAGATCTACGCCGATTATGACTTCCAGGACCCAAAACCACCCCCAGTTCAAAACTTTATCTATCTATCTATCTATGTCACTTTTTTATGGACACGATAACTTACATAATTCTGCACAAATCTCTTCCAAACTGATACATAAAATCAAGAGACATAAAATCTCGGTCAAGTTCGTTAATAAGCAAAATCGAACCAAAGGAGGGGAAAAGGTGGGGGGGGGGGCTTTTGTGAAAACAGAAAACCCCCCATAATTTCTTAATTATGATAGGTATCGAATCCGTTTAAAGTTATTATTACTTCTAGGGAAAGGGCCGAAAATTTA
Organism: Maratus michaelseni; assembly: GCA_963931845.1. NCBI lineage: Eukaryota > Metazoa > Arthropoda > Arachnida > Araneae > Salticidae > Maratus > Maratus michaelseni. The sequence continues at coordinate 149,954,468 of OZ007597.1, read as the reverse complement.
TGTATGACAGATTTTTGATATCATTAAAATTGGCCCCAAGAGGAAGGGAGGGGGGTTTTAGAAGAAAAAAATTCATAACTTCGTCAATTCCCAAGATATAAAATCCGCTTGGATTTATTATAAATCCTCTTAATATTATCTAAAACTTTTATATTGACAAGTTTTTTATAAGATCAACCCTTATAGCAAAAAAAAATAAAAACAAAAAAATCCCTGGCGGCTCCGCCTTCAAACAAGTTAGGTTTTGAAGTAACTGCTGCAAAACTGCCGCATCATGGCAAAAAGGTCATATCTTTCGTAATTCCCAACAAACAGACGCCCCACGGTCTGCGTCTTTGAAATCTACCTGTGCCTGTAGGCCGAACCGTCAGGTTTTTTTTTTTTTTTTTTTTTTTTTTTTTTTTTGTCAATTTTTACTGTAATTTTGATGGAATAAATGAGAGGATGAGAATTCTGGCTTGACTAATACTGTTTGCAGATATTTTTTTCCCTTTAATTTTTCTTCAGAAGTTTAAACCTGCATTTAAAAAAAATATTAGATATTGCTAAAAAAAAATGTTAGACTGTAGTGCGAAATCTTCGCACGGGTCCACTGGTATACCACTATCTTCGATTTATTTTATAGACATTCCGTTATTTTATAGACATTCCGTGATTGAATAAAACGAAAAGTGGTATTTATTTTAAATAAATAAAAATCCTCAATTGGGCAACACTGCTGGTTAATCAAATAATTGGCGTAGTTTTTATTTCTACTTCATTTTTATTTTATACACACCAGAACTTTTAAGAGACAGACAAAAACTCATTTTTCAATAATTGAATAGAATTATGAGAAACTTTCGCATTGTAATATTTTAAAGAAATTTCGTTTAAGTAAGCCAGAACCATACAGGGAAAAGAAGAAAGTTTATTTTTATAACAAAGCGACACGGCAGAAGATTATTTTTATTGTTATTATCACGTGAGAGAGACATGCAGTGCAAAAGAAAATCGCCTTATCGCTCTCCCTTATCGGGAGAAAGAGAAAACGCGCCACAAGATAAGACTGGGAGAGGGCTCTTCCACGGCTGATAAGATGCTTTCAACTCTTTTCAACCTATTGAGTGAGTGGGAGGTATTGTTATTCGGAGAAGATGTTTCAAGGAGAAAAGACCGCTTTGTTTAACATCAGACTTTTACCGCGCTTTCGTTATAAAATTTCTGGTGTTGAAAATGTTTAAATTAGATGGAAGTTCTTGTTTTCGCATGCTTTGTCTTTTACGTGTCTGTTTTCTTCTTTATATTGATTTCAAGGTAGGTGGTGATAGTTCATTAGATAATTTTTAAAAAGTTAGTTTATGTATAAAAAATTTTAGGACTTGTTATCGACACCTTATACGTAAAATACCACACAACCACGGGTATAGCACATTGCGATTTTGATATAACAAATTATAATACCGATTTTGATATATCGAATTAGGAAATTGATATTGATTTGCCGAATTATTATACTGATATATTGAATTACCATTTATTTGATTGTTGGAGTTCTCTACTACAAATTATACACATGCTATTTTACGCAGTACAATCGGTACAATCAATTTTACAATAAAAACATTTTCATTCATTTAAGCAATTGAGTAAGTTAGAATTATGTTATTCTAGGGAGATGTTTCAAGGAGAAAATACTGTTTTGTTTAACATCAGACTTTTTATTTCGCTTTTCTTTATATAATTTCTAATGTTAAAAATGTTTAATTTAGGTTGAAGCTCATGTTTTCTTCTTTATAGCGGGTGTGCTTTCCTCCTCTTTGTATTTATTTCACGGTAGGAGAGGAGGGGGTGTGAAAGTTAAGCATTAAGACTAGTTATCAGTCAGACGGCAAATCCCCCTTTCTAATCTGCAGAACAAAACAAAAGAAACAGAATAGAATTATGCATGCAAACTTTGCTGCTGTTGTTCCTTTTCCTCGCTGTCATACATTTGCATAAAGAAGGGATTAGAGTCTTCGTCCTGCATGGGTCGTGTAGAACCCGATCCAAACCCAAAAACTCTACTTAAAGTCAACGGATCCACACGAACTCGAAAACTCTACTTAAAGTCAACGGATCCACACGAACCCGAAAACCCTACTTAAAGTCAACGGATCCACACGAACCCGAAAACCCTACTTAAAGTCAACGGATCCACACGAACCCGAACCGAAATAATCAAAACTCAAAGAAACCGACCCCACTCACGATCGAGCAGCAATATCAGTAGCAATATTAATAACACGCGGACAGCAATATTAGTAGCACACGTACTTTGCTGCTCGTCCCAATTTTTTATTCATTTTACATTAAAGGGACTCCTATTATGAAGCCTTGAAACAGTTGTAGTTATTTTTTTTTCTTTTGGCTGTTTATGCTTTTTTTACTCAAGAAGTCTTTATACTTTTTATTAAGTTTATTATAAGAAGGGTTTTAACTCCTAAATATCCCTGCCCTTCTTTCGCGGCACCAATGTGTTATATATCGTATTACTATATCGATTATATTTGCTTACTGAAATGCTGATATGGGTTACATATGAAACGGGTTATAATGGGTTATATAGGATTTCAATATATCTAAGCATAACGTAACACATTTTTTTTAATAGAATTTAAGTGTTAGAATCATTCTTCATATGGAGAGTTCAGATGATATATAAACTAAAAAAGCTACTTAAAATTAGTAAATTGGGATGTAATAGGAATTGGGAAAGACGAAGGAAAAGGTAGTAAGAATTACCTAACATAGCTTAATACCTAATTTGTTAACAAACTGAAGAAATCCCAGAAAACAATAAATTTACAATAAAACCTCAAATTTTTTTATAAGGCCCTCGTGTTTAACAGGGCATAACAAATATTGTGCTAAACGTGTTTAGTAACGTGTTTAATCTCAGTTCCTTTGTATTTTGTTATTCTAGGAAAAGACATAATTTGCACAGTCACTAATGACTTAATAAAGAAGTAGAACTAAAAGTCACTTGTCGGATTGCTGACCCTTGTCATGAGAAGCAGTTCGACCTCACTTTGTAGTCCAACTCATAACATTGTTTCAAGGCTTCATAAAAGGAACTCTTCTTCAATTTTGAGAGCAAAATAAACGCTAATGAGAAACAGCAATAGCAGTTATACACGTACTTTGCTGCTATTGTTCCTCACAAATTTTTATTCATTTTAATAGAAGAAGGGACTCCTATTATGAAGCCTTGAAATAGTTGCATGCTATTCATTTTTCTGTTTGGCACCTTTTTTATTTTTTTTGCACAATTAGTCTTTATTTTTTATTAGTTGCTATGGAAAGTGTTTTAACCCCTAAATGTTGCTTCAGAGGCGTAATCAGATGGAGACAGGGTGGGCTGAGCCCCTCCTAACAACTTATTGAGCTGAGCCCCATCTAGACTTCATAATATTTCAATACTAATAACATCATTTATTACATTTAAGAATTTTATAATTTTATAATCAAAAGTTTTACGACAGTGGGGCCTTACTTTTTTCTTCTGTCTGTATTTATATATCCTTAAAATAGAAGAGGAAAACACAAGCTGTAAATTAGCCCCATCAAAAAATTTCAAAGCCCCCCCCCCCCCCCCCCCCTATCCCCTGACTCTGAGTTACGACCCTGTGCTGCTTCCCTTCTTTTGAGGGACCAAAACCTCGGATTATCGGATTACTATATCGATTGTATTTGCTTTTCGGAGTAAAATATCGATATGGGTTACGTATGAAACGGGTTATAATAGAATAAATATGATTTCCTTCAATATATCTAAGTATAATGTAACACATTCTTTTTTTATAGAATTGAATTGGTCTATCTATAAGTAGGTGTTAAAATAATTTTTTATATGGAGAGTTGAGATGATACATAAACTAAAAAAGCCACTTAAAATTAGTAAATTGTGATGCAATAGGAATTGGGAAAGACGAAGGAAAAGGTAGTAAGAATTACCTAACGTAGGTTTGTGCCTAATTTGATAACAAACTGAAAAAAATTCCAGAAGCCAATAAAATTGCAATAAAACCTCAAATTTTTGATAAGGCCCTCATGTTTAACAGGGCATAACAAATATAGTGATGAACGTGTTTAATCTCACTTCCTTTTGTTTTATTATTCTAGGAAAAGACATAATCTGCACAGTCACTAAAGACGTCAATAAAGAAGTAGAACTAAAAGTCACGTGTCGGATAGCTGACCCTTGCCATGAAAAGCAGTTCGACCCCACTTTGTCGTCGAACGCACACCGCAAGTCCCCTGAAGCATCATCAAAAGTCAAGGAAGTAGAAGAACTCGAAGAGCGAGAAACTGTGCCAAAAGATTGCACAAGTCCCAAAGCCATGTTAGACTGTGTCCAAAACAGTGTGTGTAGTTTTAATGATTCTGCGGCTTGCACGAGTTCATATTCTGTAGAAGTGTCCGAGGAGAAAAGTTTGAAATCAGAGCCATTTGAAAGTGATATCGATATGGAGGAGTTTCGAGATGAAGTCAGCAGCTCCACGACGAGAGAGTCGCCATCTAGTGGTGAGTTGAGAACTTTCTTTTGTATTAATTTGGAAACGTTTCCATAGATGGCAGCACTACAAGATTTTCTTCGAATCTTCTCATGAGACATAAATTTAAGGGATCCCTAGATTTAAAAGGAACTTTTCAAAATAAAATAGTAATAAATAAATGTAGTTTATCCATAATGTAAATAGTGATTATAAGGGAAAACAGAATCTTTATTTACCGTAGGATCCAATAATTTGACAATCCGGCGTAATTATTTGAATAAATTATATGCCAAATGACGGAGGGGATGACCGAGATTACCGAACTGTAAAAAATAATAATGTTAAAAAAAATATGTAAAAAATAATATATGTATATCAAAGAATAATGAAAATATACTTATCTATAAATTAATTTATTATGTATTATTAAATATTAAAATACATACATATGTAATTTTTTATTTGATCAACTGAAAATTTTATTTTGAAAACTAGTATTCTTCATGGAGAGACTATATTTCGATAGTAAAATTCTGAAACAGACAAACTAATGAAAATTTTAAAAAGTAGTTGAGCTTGTACAAAATTTATTGAATTATCCTATATCTGTATTTCTTTATTGCTTTATAATTATTTTAACATAATACTGAAATCTAATTTTTTATTATACTTATTTAAATGGTTTTTATTTGAGTAAATTATGCTAAATGACACATGGAAGCCGGCAAGAGGACGGCAACAATTTATGTCAACGCCTAATTGAATTTGAAGTTTGATGAAATTCTGTGCATTAGTTAGTCTTAGCATATAGCTATCGTGAAAATCATGAAAAAAGTAGCATAGCAGCGCCACCTGTTGGGATATCTGCACCAAAACATAATCAGCGTCTATTTATGTCAAGGTGTACGTGTAACTGAATCTGAAGTTTGATGAAAATAAGTGCATTAGTTTTTGAGATAGAGCTATTGCAGAAATCACGGAAAATGCAGCATAGCAGCGCTACCTGTTGAACGATTTACACCAAAAACTAATCAGCACAAATTTATATCAGGGGCAAACTGAATATAAAGTTTTATTAAATTCCGTGCAATAGTTCTTCAGATAGAGCGCCCACAAAATTTTTGTCACATACAGACCGACAGAGTCACAGACTCACAGAGAAACATTTTCTAAAAACAGTCAAATCGTGTTCAGGACCTTCTAAAACGTATAAATTCGTCGAAAACCAGAAGATAATATTTATTATTTTATTCATATTTTTATATCGATATTTACATATTGATCTTTATCCACAAGTCACATCTAACTGATCGATAAGAAACGTGATAAATAAGTGCTTTAAAACAAACAAACAAACAACAATAACAACAACAAAAATGTGAAACAGAAATAGTTGAGATTACATTTATTACAAACTGCGACTGATAATGGAGAACGTATTACCAAGATTTGAAACAGGATTTAATGGCAAGAAGATGTTAAAGAATTCAGCAGGTGATAAAATCTATCAGTCATACAATGCTGTTTTAAATATTTAACTTCACGGTAGGAAATAAGAAAAACTTAAACTTACCTTTATTTGGCGTTTATTATTTTTTTTTCTATTTGGAGACTACAACTAATTAAATTGTACGTTAAATGTGACAAATGAGGTGCGCGTTCGTGTTGTGCTATAAGTAGTTTTACAATGTAAAAAAATCATCGTTATTATTTCAGTGAAATGAATTGTATCGTCTGCTATGAGCGAAATGATAATGCCTTTTTTTTTTCTTATTACGTATGCCATGTTTACAGAGGCGAATTTTTTTTTCGACACCAGACAGCGCTGTAAAATTCACCATGGAGATCTTACTTTGCGGATGATTACCTCCATGGTTTAATATTTCTATGACTCACGATGAATGAATCTTTTGTTTATTTACTTTAATGGATTGAGATATTCAGCTGTTAACCTAATTTTCACTGAAGTTATCTCAGAATCTATACATTTTTCAATGTATCTCATCTCTCAAGCAAACATTTTTTTTTTTTGAACGATCTTTCTAAAAATGTAACTTTTATGCAATTTTATTCGAAAAAATAATTTTGAATAAAAATGGCCGCTTGGCATATGGAAAAAGATGTGGTTAGCCCGTATTTGTTTTCCTCAGTCACATGACTTGCGCTTTTACTATATAGATTACGTATGATAGGATTTATTAGAATGAAGAAAACTTTTATTAATATCTTTTTAAGTTTCGGTTCGATTTTCATAACATTTGAAATGACTCGACGAAATTCTGAAACGATTATATATATTAAATTTCAAACCATTCGGTTGGGTAGTTTTTGCGCGGTTATATGCGGACGGACGGACCAGACGACGGCTATATATATAGGTATAGGTGCTAAGTATTTATATAATTACGAACGCACCTAAAAACGAGTCGTGGGTGTTCATTTTCCTTAGTCTGTTATTATAGAAATTGGGAAAACGTCTGGAAAATTTTAAAGACATTTCCAACACCCGTTCTTTTTCTGCTGAAAGCTTTAGTTGAAGGTGTAAACAACGCAATGTTTGCTGTCAGATATCAGATAGATGCTCTAAACATATCCTAAATGAAGGACTTGTAACTCAGGATATCTGCGGTACAGAATGTGAAGAAAACACAAAATCAGTTTATAAAAGAATTTTTATTTAAAAAAAAACAAAGAAATATAATCCAGTTACAAACTCGAAAGATAGCTCTTTATTAATAGATACTACATAAATGAAAAATAATCAAATGTTACACAACTATATCATTTACAATATTTGTAGAAACAAAGTATTTTTTATGTTACACTTTTAAACATTTTCTCAAACACTAATAGGTATTATCTTCTCGGGCTAAATTAATTTATCAGTTTATAAAAGAATTCTTATTTAAAAAAAACAAAGAAATATAATCCAGTAACAAACTCGAACGATAGCTCTCTTTATTATACATAAATAAAAAATAATTAAATGTTACACAACTATGTCATTTACAATATTTGTAGAAATAAAATATTTTTTTATGTTACACTTTTAAACATTTCTCAAACACTAATAGAGATTATCTTCTCAGGCTAAATTAATTTATCAATTTCCTGACATGTATATTATTATTATTATTATTATCACTATTTGTACATTAACAAAATATTCATGTAGAGCTTGGTTAAGAACTATTAGTAGTTTTATATTTACGTACATTTACCTTAAATATAACTTGAATGATTTTATCCTCTTGATTAATGTATCCATATTAACAGATAATGTAAATTTCTAATGATCGTATATACTGTCAACCGTACCTTGTATTATATTTTTTTCTATTTTGGAGAACAAGTCATAGGGTCATAGAAACTTATCTAAAATCTAATGAAAAATGTGACATTTGCATTACTTTTATCTATTATCGCAATCAATCTTATCTCCACGACAAGGTTATCGAAATTAACAGATAATATAAATTTATCATATATATATATGATATCGAATTTCCTTATATGGTTATAAGTTACACATGTGGGTTCAGTTTTTCTAACTTAAAACCCCGTGCAAATGTGGATATTTAATGGCTTTTATCTATAATTGGAATAGTCTTATCTACACGGTCACATTTAATGGTCTTATCTCCTCGGTCACATCTAATTTATCAACAATAACACATAACTATACAGGGTCCGATATCAGGCCCTAAGCAAGACATTCTTTCGGGGACCCCACCTCAACTACTACACTTCTTTGGCCTAAAATTCACGTGATTTTTAAGATTTTTTTCGGTTACAAAGAAAAGAGATATGTATAAAGCTCCAAGCTAAAGTATGTATTAATTATGTACAAATACAAAGCTTCATATTTAAAGAATATTTAAAGAAAATCTTCAATTCACAAAAATACATTTTTTTTTTTTTTTTTATCATGTATTATAAATCCCAAATATAGTGTACAAAAAATTATTTTTCATCTCTATTTTTAAAATCTTGTTAACAAAAGTTTAAAATTGAGATTCTGAGATCTTGGATGGAGTACATATTTGATCAGATTTCGTGCACAATAAGCTGTTTGTCCAAATAAAATCATAGTTTAAATAGGCCGTTACAATTGAGTTTGTTAATAACTTTAAGCCAATAAACTGAACAAATTATTTTATTTTAAACAATCTTAAAACATTTTTGGTTATTATGTCTTATATACACAGGAAAATTTTAAAATTAAAACTCTTTAGAGACCCCAAAATCTAGAGGAGATAAAAACATAGGGTTGTCGCATACAGATGTGTTTCACTTTTTGTAGGGAATGAAAAAAAATGGGGGTCGAAATGCAAAGCAGACTTTATCATTGCAGAGGTAGATGAGATCCCACCTTTCTACCGTACCCCCTTCGGGTAAAAACTTGCTGTCCCGTTGGAGCCCTCTAATGGTTGGAGCAAAGCAGATCCGGTTGCACGATGAAGCGTAGTCGTAGAAATAATAATAATAATAATAATAATAATAATAATAATAATAATAGATTAATTTTTGACACAATTATTCAAATTGATAAGGAAATCATATGAGATGTAATTTTCCCAACTGGGCGAAAAAGTAAAGTCCGGGACAGGATTCAAACCAGGGATCTCTTGGCTGAAACTGCCAATGTTCTACCAACTGAGCAATCCCGGACGAATATGGCGGAACTAATTCACCCAGTTAACCTTATACATCATAGCTCTGGTCTCATATCTGAATCTGCTCAACAGAATAAATCGCAGGTAATGGGATCTCCAGTAAACGCTGGAAACGTGATTACACTAGATTAATTTTTGACACAATTATTGAAATTGGTAAATAAATCATATGAAATGTAATCTAGTGTAATCACGTTTCCAGGAGGTCCCATTAACTGAGATTTATTCTGTTGAGCTGATTCAGGTATCAGACTAGATGCTACGATCAATAAGGTTGACTGGGTGAATTAGTTCCGGGATTGCTCAATTGGTAGAGCATTGGCAGATTCAGCCAAGAGATCCCTGGTTCGAATCCGGGCTCGGACTTTTTCGCTCAGTTGGGAAAATTACATCTCATACAATAGTAATAATAATAATAAAGGGAGGGGTGTCACTCTTGCACAAAACTCGCACAAACCGACCGAACCAAACGGCCTGTACTCGCACTGAAAAGCTGAAGCGGTAACCTGAAAGGGAAGGGGTTAGTACGTGGGTTCACGTTATCGTGTTGTTAAATCGACTTGAATGAATAGCCCATTTAGTATTTTATCACTGAATAATTTTTGCTAATTATGATTTCATTAAAGATAGAAAATAATGACACTCTGTTGCTAAAAATAGCAAATTTCATTATTTTCTTCCAAATTATTCAGCAAGTTTTTTGGTAACATGTCACGTTAAGTTCAAAATGATAATTTTGAACTTAACGTGTTTTATGAAAGCGTGTTCTAAACAGGGCTCGATCCTGGCAAAAATTTTGGCTGATGTAGGTTTCCTTCCCAAAAATCCATTTAATAAAACAGGTCCCTTCAGAAAATTTATTTTAATTAAAATAAGACTCCTTCACAGAATTTGTTTTAATAAAACAGGCCCCTTTACAAAATGTATCTTAATAAAATAGGGCCCTTCACAAAATTCTATTCCATAAAAGCATTCACTTCATTATTATTATTATTTTTTTAATCTTGTTAGGTTTTTAAATGTATAATTTGTAAACAAAGTAATTTCATCAGAAAGAAAAACTTTAGCAGAAGTACTTAAGAAATGTATTATTAATAAAAACATGAATTGAATTTGAGTAACTGGATTTCATATTTAGTTACAAAGTTTTATTTTTCACAAAAGTAACTTTTGCTAAAATATAATGGACCCAAGGGGAAAAAAAAAAACCTGCATAACGCCTGCTATCATAATTATCAATTATCATAATGTGTCTTATGATAATTGTGATAAGAATTGCATGTGCCCTGTCCTGTACGATTGATTTTCACTCTTTTTTTTCTTCCTTTTTTTATGGCCATTAATTCTAATCTACATATTAATATGGGGATCAATGAGATAATTTAGATGATTTTGATGTGATTGTAAATAAAATAAAATAATAATAATAATAATAAAATACAGTAAAATTTTCAGACATTTAAAAGGTTTGGCGACAATATTTTTTGTGCACGTTATCAAATTATTAAATCAACGTGTATGAATAATAGCCCATTTACCATTTACCATTAAATTATTTTTATTAACTATGATTTTATTAAAATTTAAAAACAATGACACGTTGTTGCTAAAAATTAATAAATTTGATAATGTATTATTTTCTCCCAAATTATCAGCAAGTTTGTGATATCATATGCGACACGTTAAGTTCAAAATGATAGTTATGATAAAAACGGCACATGTCCTAAACGTGAAAATTTCCCATTTTTTCTTTATAATGGCCGTTAGCTTTAATCTAAATAATAACATGGAGATATCCATAAGATAATTTAGATACTTTTGATGAGATAAAATAACGTTGCAAAATTATCAGAATTTTCAAAGGTTCGGCGTCAATATTCTTTATGCTTATTATCAAGTCAAAGCAAAAGATAAGACTTGAATATTATATCAGTTAAAGTCATAAGTTTCACACGATAATGAAATTTTGTAATCGCGTAAAATCCCTGTATCTATTTGCAGGTGATAGGCAATGCATTATCTTTATCACATTGTTTGTATTATAAAGTGTGTAAACATAACATTGTATTGCAATAACTTTCAACAAAGATATTCAGCGTTTTGTACTCAAAACAATCAAATATGATAATATTAAGACGTTGTGTCCAATTTCACTTTCGAGTGAAAAGGACATCTCCCATTTTGGGGTGGCGTCATTCTTATAAGTGAAGCGTCTTTTAAATATAACATAGTTCCATAAAAATGTATTGCTACGCGGCATTTTTCTTCATTCACGTTAACCCTTTCCGGCACAGTGGTCCCACTCCGTGCACACCTAATTTTAATTCCAAACTTGCATACGGCACCAAGAATATTTTAATAAAATTTTGTTTCTGTAATGAAAGCTTAAAATAAGGAGTTCTTATTTTCTAAAAAAGTCGTTTGTAAATTCCGGTGTCAGTCAGTAATTTCTCATTTTACGAACAGAATTTGTCTGTGCCGGAAAGGGTTAAAGCTCCGTGCATATCAAATTCTGCGACGAGAGTCATAAACTATTCCTCTCGGCTTTCTTTTCCGAGGGCTTTGTAGTTAGCTCTGTAACCTTTTTTATTGCTCTTCAAAGGTTTGGAAGCAACGCTCACAAAATCTACAAAAAAAAATTCTCCCCAAGGGAGGTGATAAACATATCAGGGATCCTACTCCGGTATTCGCCACATTCTTTTGCTGCGCGACAAAAGAATCCCCACATCAAAGAAACCGAAAAAAGCACTGGCTCCTGTCGCGTAGATGTGCGTCGAACTTAAATTTGCGCATAGTATAGACCAAATATTGCGACAAGAGCCATATAAATTATTTCTCTGGGCTTTCTTTTGCAAAGGCTCTGTGGCCAGTTGTGACCTTTTTTATTGCTCTTAAAGTTTTGAAGCAAAGCGTACAAAATCAACAAAAGAAATTCTCCCCAGGGGAGGTGATAAACATGTCAGGAACTCTCATCCACTGTTTGTCGCATTCTCTTCCTGTGCGACGAAAGAATCCCCACATCAAAGAAGCCGAACAAAGCACCGGCTTCTGTCGCCTAGATGTGGGTCGAACTTATGGTTACGTATAGACCAAATATTGCGACAAAAGACATAGATTATTTCTCTGGGCTTTCTTTTGCAAAGGCTCTGTGATCAGTTGTGACCTTTTTCATAGTTCTTCAAAGGTTTCCCCCAAAAAAAAACGCACAACATCAACAAAAAAATTCTTCTGCGCGGACCCTCCTCCACTATCGTCGCATTATCTTATAGTGCAACAAAATAATGACCACATCAAACAAGCTGAAAAAGATCCTAACACTCCATCGCGTTGATGTATTTCAAACTTAAAGCATCTATATTTAATCTAATGAAATATTCTACTTTTATAGAGGTTTTAATTCAAATAATAAAGGAGGGAATAAGTCATTGGACCATGATCTCCCTCCTTGGATCCACTTCTGAGGGTTATGGAATCTCTCAATGACTTGCATTAAAATATGCTATCAAATCGAATAGCCTCTTCATTTTTTTTAACTCACAAAAAAAAAAGAACAGAAAAGAAAGAAAGAAAAAGAACTGATAATGGGAGCTTATTTTGCAGAGTTGCACATTACCTTCGTTTTTCAAACAGATCTTACGAAGAATCAACTTAAATTAATTTTCATATAAAACCTTTATTGTACATTTATGCTAACATTTTTTTTCCCCTTTACGCAACAACAAACTTTCTATTTGCATCAAAATAAATAAAACTTGTATATTCATTGATAGAAAAGTTTCCAAACTCGCTACAAAATTTTCACCATTCTCCTCTTCACGAGCTCTCTCGTTGTGATAGGGAGCAAGCACATCCTGCTGCTGATAATTGTTATCAATTCCGCTTCCCGATTTAAACTCCAGATAGCGATGAAAATGCGATGAGAAAAAGTTACATAATTTCCGGATAATCTAAATCGTTTAGTGCGCGTGCTGATAAGCCTTTAAAATTTTCTTTCGCTTACACGTATCTTTAGAGTGTAGTAAAACTTCTTTTAAGAAAATGCAATTTTCAGCCACCGTAAAAATAATATATTTAAGAATGTATAGATAAACAGAGAATATATATTTTTTTTACGTACAATAATAATAATAATAACAAGACTTTTTTTTTTTTTAAAGTATTATAAGATATTTGCGCGCCGAAGTGGTTAAAATTAAAGGACAAAAAAAGGACTAAAAAATTTAATTATTATTATTATTATTATCATTATTTTATATTGGTTGAACCTTTAACAAATGTCCTACAGTTGGTCCGATAGGACAGCGCTTCCCAGCCTTTTTCTTTCACGAACCCCTTGCTTAAGTTATTCATTTCTGAGTACCCCCTTTTATAAGAAACAGAAGCCTACTCCCTCCCCTCACTCATATAACGCAAACATGCTTTTTAAAAATTGATAATATACTCATTAAAAAGAAAGAAGCTTTCCTATAAATATAAGTTAATGACATAACCCCGTCCATTCGAAAACGAAAATAAGGACCTGCTTTTAAACATGTTTCAAAATAAAGCATTATAAAAGTAGAAGCTCTGGTGTACTTTCTGCAATTATTATTAAAAACGGAAAAATAAGATAAATGTGGCGGGAAAGTAATATTGTATAATGGTCAATGGCAGTTTTCGCGCCATTTCGCGAAGTATTCGCGCAATGGCAGTTTTCGCGAATCAACCGCGAAGTTTTCGCGGTTGCTGTCTCAGCCACATTAGGACTTCAAGTTGAACCTTTTCATCATCTGTGAACATCATCTTGCAACTTATTCAACATCCACCATACACCTTCGACTTAGCCCCAGGCGATTTTTATCTGTTTTGTCCACTAAAAAAAAACATCTTGAAAGCAAGATGATGTTCACAGATGATGAAAAGGTTCAACTTGAAGTCCTAATGTGGCTGAGACAGCAACCCAAAGAATGTTATGCAGCTGATGTTGGGCACTGATAAAACGGTGATATAAGTGTATAAATATTGGTGGAGAATAGGTTGAGAAATAAAAATAGTTTTGAAGTGAATATCATTGTAAATTTTTATTTAATTATCTTTTGTGACTTACTTAATGACTTTCCCTCGTATTTCTCAGTTCGCCCTTTGAATAAATAATCTTGAAACTATCTGGAAATTATGTTTTCTAAGTTATAATAATAATAATAATAACATTAATAATAATAAATATTTTTGAAACGGATTAATATTTTGATGCACTATTTCCCATAAGAATGACGCATTGTATAAAATTTTGTTTAAGACTTATTTATTAGCATACAGATTTGCCAAGTCTCCGGCTTTTTGGATACCAGTAATTTAGTACAGAAAATGTTCTTTTCTTTAATCGGAGCATTTTCCGATTTAAAAGAGCAACATTTTCTCTAAAAAAATTACTGGTGTACAAAAATCCGGAGACTTGGCAACTCTGAACATAAATTTGTAATAATTTATAATATAATTTACGAACAATTTACTTTGTATTAAAACCAAATGAATTTGAGTGACAGCAATAATTCTTCAAGAAGCAAATACATTAATTCAAAAGGAGTGGATTAAAACTAATAGTATATCTGTATAATTATAAATAAGACATCGAATTTGAGTATTATTTTACTTAAATTGAATTTCTTTGAAAATATTCTGCAAGTACGTACTCATTAATCTACGAGTATATTGCTATCTGACGAATGGTATTTTTCTGATAATTTTTATTTATTTAAATATTTTCCTTTGTTCCAAACCAGTCAAGTTTCATGAACAGGGCCTGATTATCCAAAAGGCACATGAAGCACATGCTTTCCTTTTGAAATTTGAAAGGGGCCCCAAAATGACTGTAAAAAGGGCCCTCTAATTCCCGTTTTAATTTTTTTACATTGTATTTTTAATTTATTGGGGGGAAAAGTTTGCTTAATCCAAGAGGAAATCGACACATTACTTTATGAAATTATTTAACAAGGAAATATCAATGTCATCAACAGGATGTTAATTAACTATTTAGCATATTGATGTGCCTGTTAGAAACTACCCGGGAAAATGGGCATACAACTATATGTATTAAATATATCTGAAGTATATACAGGGAATATAAAAAACTTGTTTAATGAAATACGTGTGACCTCGGCTAAGTTACTCCCGGTTATAATATTAGCATCATTGGTGAGTTTTCATGAATGAAGAATTAAGAAAACTTTTTCCAAATGAAAGATTACCGTGTTTCTCCTAGATTCAGAGGTTAATTGGGCCTTGTTTATGAAAAATTAAAATTCTAATTAAATTGTAAAAAAAAGGTGATCTTGTTTCTAATTTCTTGTTATTTTGTTGTTTCAGATACAAACAGAGAAATCAAAATAAAAGTCGAGGATGACGTTCCGGATCTGAATCTGAAGCCCGGTGATGACAACATTAAAACTAAAGATGATAATGTTATGAGCAGATCTCCAGAATATGAATATGGCAACTCCGACTCATATAATTACGAAAGACACAACTGGACTCGCCATAGTCCAAATTCTACCAGAAATGTTTCCACTGCTACAAACCCTAAAGCTTTCTGCGAAGCTTGTAAGATTCAGTTCTTATCAGTGAATACTTATCAAGTGCATAAAAAGTACTACTGTAAGTCAAGACATGAAAGTGAAGATATAACTCCCCCATTACCATCATCAGAACCGTCTAGTGGTTTATCCACAGCATTCAAACCTTCAGCTGATACTGTAATCTTGAGGAGTGCAATAAATGGCAATGTGACTCCTTCAGTCATACAACCTCAAGCTATATATGCGGCCATCTCAACTAATCCATTAATACTTTTACCTTGCACATTAGTGCCTGGTCAAGGACTTGTACCCCAAAATGGTGTGCTACCAACTGGTACACCAGGTATTGTTTTGCAAAGTGGAATTGCTTGTCCGACGATTGTTGAAAAACCGGCAGCTGCGAAATCCAGTGAATCAAGCTGCCCACCACGTAAAACAAGCCATCCCGTGATGAACAGTGCAGATGAAAATAATGACAAAACACTACTCAGTTCTACAAAGATTGCAACGTTGAAACGAAAAATGAGTGAAGGTGATGTATTGAATTTGAAAAAGACATGCACGAGTAACGATTCTGATTATGTTTTGCCGAATAAGAGTCCATATGAACCAAAAGACATTGAAGTAGATCAAGATTCCCCATTGGACTTAAGTATTAAAGTTAAGAAGGCTAATGATTCGAGTGCACGTAAATCTCCAATGAGACGTAGGAGTTCTGTCATATCTGTTAGTCACCCTTCATCTCCAGGTCTTCATATTGCAGGACCAGGATCTCCACCTTCAGTGATTGCATCCACGAATAGTGCACCTTCACCTACAAATTCTTACAGTAATGAAAGTACATGCTACAACACACAAGTTCCAGTTGTAGTGCACAGAGTACCTCCCGTAGAAAGCATATCTCCACTTCCTCCTGTACTTCAGTCAGCGATCGTAGACAAAACCATACCTCCCCCAGGTATGATGCCACCAAAGCTTATGAAACAAGGCAATAACATTTGTGAAGAGTGCCATATTGTTTTTATAAAATACGATAATCTTGTAACACACAAAAAACATTACTGCGCATACAGAAGGCAGCAGTTATCAGCAATGGCTGCCGCAGCTGCAGCGGCAGCTGCTTCAGCTCACGAACAGTCGAGTGATGATAACAATAGTAATCATAGTGGTATAAATGAAAGTACACAGAACTTTCAAAATGAGGACACTGGCAAATCAAGTTTAAGAAAAATAGAATATGGCATAGATCATTACAGACCAGTAATTCCCAAACCCCCTCAACCGCAATATTGTTGTGATGCCTGTGGAGTAAAATTCAGTACTTCTGACACATTAATTGCTCATCAGACATATTACTGTATGAAAAAACCAGATAGTGCGATGGCGAAAGCTTCTAATAAAAAAGGGGATGATTCCAATTCTGCAATAGACTCACCCTTTTCTGGTCCCGAAGAGTGGAAATGTAATTATTGTGAAGCATCTTGTTCTTCATATGAAACGATGAGAAGGCATTTGCTAACTCACACTGAGCCACGTGGATTCAGATGTTTATTGTGTGGATATAAAGGAAATACTTATAGAGGTATGAGAACACATGCTTGTGAACATCTGACTGAAGATTCCACATCTGTGGATGAATTTATGTCTACCACTGTAATAAGTGAAGGAGGGTGTCTTCCAATTATTCCGAGAACTTTAGAATGTAGCGACGAAGATTCTGATGTTCAAAAAGAAACATCATCTAATTATAGCCAGAGAGAACGAACATCATCTAACAATTCCGATATTATTAGAGACAGGACATTAAAAGTTGCTGACCTTTCAGAATCGGAAGAACAACACAGTTCTTGTTCACCAAGAACGTCAGAGAATGCTGATAAAGAATCCATCATCAAAAAAGTTGGTTCGATTAAGGCTGAATCAAACGACAGTAGCTCTGATATTAATGGTAATCAAGAAATAGTCAACCCCTTAGCCTTTTGTGACGTTGTCATCAAAGCTGAAAATGATCAAAATGGCAGTGGAGATGATTCAGACAGAGTAGACGTGAAAAAAGAACCGGACTATGACAGTGATGAAAGGTCTTCAGCCACTAGTCATCCTCAATCAGTTATTCGTATGGTTGAAAAACAAAATGCACCTCATTCTTCAAAACGAAAAAGCAAAACTGTAAAGTCTGGCGCAGATGCAAAGTTGTGTAAAGCTTGTGGTGTTACTTTTCAGCATTGGTCTAATTTTCTGACTCATAAAAAATTCTATTGTGATTCTAGAACTTTACAAAATTGTATACCTGAGACAGCAGCAGTGCAGTAAATAGATAATTGCAGAACTCTTATCATCATTATTATCTATTTTGTACCAAAATTTCCAAAATATTGTACATATGTGAACGCCTGTTTTGTCTCTACTGCTTGCTCAGAGAAAAATATGGACGCTTTGAGCTTAATTTTTAACCTGATATGTGATGATTTATAAATGAAATCGGTGTAAATATGAAGTAAAGAATTTATTCTTTTTTCAAACAGGTTATAATGTGAAATGATTTTCAAATTTATATATAAACTCTATGATAATGAGAGTGTATTGGTATTTTTCGTGGAATTTATGTTTTCAATCATAAAGAATTAGCATTTGTAACCAAGAATTGATTTTTTTTTTCTGTTTGGCTGCATTTCAACAGGGGTTGTGAATTATTTAAATTTGTTTTGTCTGTGGCCGATTTTATTAACAGACTTTTATTAGACTTTTGTTGTTCTAAATCCTGTCGTTACACTTTGATATCAATGTAAAATGTTAGTTACCATGGAAACAATTAATTTTCTATGACACCAAATCTTTTTTTTTTTTTTTATATCTGAAACCATTGATCTCTCTAATGCAAGCTGGACTCTTAGATTATTATTAATCACTCACTATGATATTTTAAATCTTTCAAATTTAAAGTTGTTATCCAGCATTTCAAAATTAATTTATTTAAAGTTCAATAATAAAAACTAAGTTCCTGGTAGTTCCTGTTCAGTTTGATTTGTAATTATCGGAGCTGCTTATTTATTATCCAGTAAAAATTATTTTAAATTTCTAAATCAGTTATTATAGTTTCTTTGTACGTACCTACTTTTTCTAATTTCTCAAAATAAATATATGCGTTAATTTGTTGGAGCATTGCGGCAGTTTCTCAAGTTAGAAATTTTAATTTAACATTATTCATATTATAGATACTTTTCAATTATAATTTCACCATTGTAAGGGATGTCTTTCATTTAAAAATACTTCCTAATAAGCTATTATTATGATGGTATAACGTTCGGTTAAAGATCAGTTCAAGTCAAATCCAATATTCAATTAGTTCAGTAAGAAAATTAAATTAAAATTGTTCACTGATTTATAATTTACCCAAATTCAAATAAGGCGATACAAATTCTTGAAATAAATTATGGCAGTGGAATTTTTACTAATCAATTTATTTAAAATCAATTCACAAAATTTCGATCCCAATAAGCTAACAATAAAGAACAAGGAAGCTAGTTATGATAACAGTTAATCGCACAATGATTTAACAGATTTCTTAAATAAATATTAAATATTAAAAAATGCATTTGAAGTTTACACTATCTGAATTCTCAATTTGTTCTCATACTCTCTATTTAAAAATAGTTCATCAAAACGCAGACATATATTAATAATTCATAGTAATATTTCATAATAAAACATTTGAAATTCTGAATTGTTGTTTCTGTTTTCCTCCAATACGGAATACAAGCTTTGTGACTTTGTGAAGTGATACAAAAAAGTTGGACAGAAAATTAAAGATTGTTTTTTCACCAAAATTAGGTAAATAAAAATTTAATTAATTGACATTTTAAAAATTTATTGGTAAAATGGCGAACTAATCGATGTATCATAATATACGGTGATTCTAATTGTGATAACAGCTAAACAGGCAGTGATTAAACAGGCTTCTTAAGTAATATGAAACGTGAAAATGCATCTGAAGTTAGTCGAGAATAGTTATTTGTTAAATCCAAAACAAAAAGGCAAATTCCATAAATAACCCCCCCCCCCTCCCCACCCAATGCTCTCGAAGGAAAATAAAAAGAAAAGAACTGTTTTAATTCTTCGTTTTGAAAAAAAGTCGCTATAAGACTATTTTTAGCTTTTTAATATTTCTTATTTATTTTGTTTTTCGATATTGCATTTTAAGTTTATACGTTTTAAAGTTTTCTTAAATCGAGGGGAGGGGGGATAATGCTTGAAAAAAAAAATTATAAAATGAGCATTTTTGGTTGCTTCTTGTTTATATTTTAGATTTTGAAAAGTGCCGGTAGAATCAGAAAATTTTCTTCCCTGGGCTTAAAAAAATAAATAAAAATCTTAGTTTAGTTTAATTCAAGTTTATATTTTCAAATTAAAAGAAAATAAATAACTTAGTCTATAGTGCGAATCACTAAGATGACCAAATGTCCTCTAATTTCGTCGATTTTTTTTTTTTTTTTTTTTTGGGGGGGGGGGAGGGAATTCACATTGCTCACGCAATTCACACCGTTTTTGATTTTAAAATTTATTAAATTTTCAAAAGTTGATAAATTTGTGGTATTTAAAATATATATAAAGCTTAAAAAATTATAAAGCTGTGAAAGCTTTAAATTTGCATCCCATTATAAAATTTGATCACCATATGGATCACGGGTATAGATTAGATTATGGATTTCGTGCCTAGATTGACAAATCTGTTCAAAAATTCCTCCCCCCCCCCCTCATCCTGGATTTCATTCTGCTGGTAATACTTTAATTGATTAATTCGCCATTACTTGCAAACCACAAACTGAACAGGAATTCAGATGCTGAGAAAAGGACTTTTTGCCAAATTTCGTCTGCTGACGGTATTATTTACTTTTGAATTTTCGCATAGCGCGCTATGGAATATGTGTTATTACTGTTTATTTGTTAAAAATACCAAAAAAAAAAAAAAAAACCTCAGTATTGTAGCAGTAAATACTTAATATATTGTAATATAAATTCGAAATGTTGTTCTTTGTCCGAGAACATTCGCTAAATTTTCAAAATTTTGGTTAAATTTTATACACGCAACCTGGGTCGAGGCTAAACTTCGTCTGCTGGCGGTATTTGCGGCTGTGCATTCTGGCGGTACAGTGGATAGAATAACGGATCAAAATCCCTCCAGCTCTGGCGAGGCTAACGAGAAAGACAGGTTGCCGCACTACTTTTCGCGTTAGACCGCTAGAGTCACATGATGCTGTTTTTGTACACCTTCATTCGAGCATCACGTGACTCAAGCAGTCTAAAAAACAGACACGTGTAATGCAACGCGGTGAACTGTCTTTTTGATTAGCCTCGAACTCTGGATATAACGCCACGTGCATAAAATCTATTAGTTGATCTGTGTGCGTATTCAGTTTTGCCACCCTTTTTTAACACAAGCAGCTTTTATTGATTTTGTTTTCAGTATTCCGTGGATTCTTATGATAAAATTTCAGAAATTTGGGTTGAAAGATTTTCAGTGTGTTCAATTCAGTGTGTGATGATTGGTAATCTTATATATATATTTCTTTTTATTTTGTATTTATTCAAATCCGGTGAGTCTTTCATACTACTAGAAATCAATTTTGTGATTTTAACATATGTTTTTTTTTATCTCAAATATATTCAATAAGGAAAGGGCAACTGACGTCACTGTTGGTTAAACTACTGTTGGTTTGGGAGAAAAACCTGTTTTTTCTTTACGGCTCCTACAGTACACATGAGATGGAGGGATTTGATTGGTCTATGTTAAACCGGTCTATGATATGATTGGCCTACGTCGCCATGACGTTTCCTGCAATGATAGCTGCGACAAAAATGCAGTGGTAGATTGGTTGATGGAACTGTTTGTTTGTAAACATGCCCTTTCCTTATTAGGGATGATTATGCTTCTTTTTTCAGTATTTTCACAGTAATTTTACTTAATTTGTTTAAAACTTTCGGACGCAATGTAATTTACTATAATGCAGTACATAATAAAAGGCTTTTTAATGACACTTGTAAAACTGCTAGGGCATTGTACTAAAAAATTATTTATACTAAATATGTTTCATCTGGTATTCAATTTTAGGTACCAGATTTAAATATCGATATTTACAATCGATTGTGACATTCAATTAATTTGTATAAGATTTCAGTTTTCACTTATTTTAGTAATTTTATAATAATCAGTTTCTTCTAAATTTATGTATGTATTGATGTAGGAAAATTTTGTTAGTTTAATTAGTAACTGTCAAATTAGTGAGAAATTAATATTATAAAAATTAATTTCTAAGTCTAAATCTAATTATTAAGATTAATTAATATTATAAAAAATAGTGTGGTCGTTAAACCACACTATTTTTTATAATATTAATTAATATGCATAATTATTAATATCGATATTTCCGTCATGAATTTTTAAATATTGCATTTACATTTTTTTTATTTGTTTGTTTGTTCAAGATGTAGTTAACATAAATATAATCCTGCAACTGTTTTTTCCTGCAAATTTAATTTGTATGCAAAAGTATTAAATCGAATCGATAGAAATTCAAAAGTCCAAAAGAATTAAAACAAATTGAATTGAAACTGTGTGTGAAAAGTTTAACACAAATCGAATTAAAACAATATCCAAAAGGATTATAATTTCAAGCATAAAACCTAATCTTATGCATTTATAGAAATTTATATGTACTGCACAATATGAATTTGCATTTTGTTAATGTGTAAAATATATCTTGATAGTTAAAATGTAAAATAAAGGTTTTGAAAGATTTTTTAAACTTAGATTTTTCAAAATTTTATTTTTTAAGACATAATTTCAGCTATTCACAATTATTGTTAATGAAAATAAAAATGAAAATTTATCGCTTCAGATAATTGTTTTTTCTTTTTCTCTTTGCTTTTACAACACTAAAGGGCATAGGTATGAAATCATCTTGACAAAGAGAATAATTAAAGGTATTGATTGCAGAGTAATTAATAAGTAAAATCCAAGATTTTTGCAGTAAAATATTAATTATTCCGTTAAAAAAAAATAATAATAATATACAATGTAGAACTATAGTTTATTTAGACTGTTTTTAAACGAAAATCTCTGTTAAAATAAATTTAAAGAAAGGCAGCTGACATGACGATGGGCAAAATGACGTCTAGAGTTGCAAAGACTAGAATAAACCTGGGAATAAACCGGGTTTTTTGGGAATAAACCGGGTCTATTGGAAATAAACCTGGGAATAAACCCGTTCTTTTCAACTCTAATGGCGTCTCATCGATTAGAGGTTTTTATGCCCCCTATTGTACACAAGGACTCAGGTTTTCGGATTGGTCTATGGATAACTGATCTACAATACGATTGGTCGACACCTTGAAACATTTTTCAGTTACCGTTAAGGCGTCATTGCAGAACTAAGAGAAAAATAGATTACTTGACGGACGTATTTGTTTGTAAACATGCACTTTCCTGGTAGGAAATTTGCTTAAATAAAAGTAAATTTAAGTAAAATCTTAAAGAAATTTTTGATTAAAAAAAGAAATATTTTTAAAGCATAATTTAAACGTATGAGATACAAACTCATTCTGAAACTGATTTACCTTTGGTGGAGTAATTACACTATGATTGTCTATGCACTTGATGTATATAGTTGCTAATTAATTGATCCCTAGATATAAATTCATTAATTTTCTGGTAAAAAGTTTTCTTTCTATAATAAAATCATTTGTTTATTATTTTGTGTTATTAAGGCGGTCTGGATCACAAAATTATACTTTTTTTTTATGAATAATTTTTACCCTTTTTTTTTTCTCTTGAAATGTGTTTATATATATATATATATATAAACACATATATATGTATATATATATATATATATATATATATATATATATATATATATATATATATTTTCATATGTAAAATTTAATTTTTTAAAATTAAAAATATTAAATTTTAGCCATGCTTAAAATTTGATAAATCTTAAATTTCTCAAAGAATGACTGTTTTGCAAACTTCTTTTTTTTTTTTTTTTTTTTTTTTACAGAAAATAATAAATATATATAAATATATTTTTAGGGATTTACAAAAATATTTATTTAAAAAAAATGTAATTACTTTAAAAAAAATGGTTTTTTTCTGTATTCAGAATCTGCATACGGCGCAGGGCAACTAAATGAGCCAGTAAAAAAGGTTTTTCATCTAATTGACTGTTTTTGGAAAACGAAATTTTATAACACTCTAAATCTTGAAAATGACTTATGAGTCTATTTCATCAAAATAACACAAAATATACAAGAAATATTCAAGAGTGAAATAGCACACTTATTACATGAAAAAACTTGCTACCTGTAAAGTTTATTTTAAAGGTATACTAATATTATAAAGAAGTAGCGTTTCTGTGATTTTTTGTAGTGGGTAATCTCTGGAACTACCGAACAAATTCAAAAAATAATGGTAACAAAATGCGGTAAACATCTTTGCTCCAACACAGGCTATATTTTATGTCGATACAACCCCAAAGAGCAAAAAATGTGCATGAGCAAAAAATTTTTTTTCTAAAATTAGCTAATTTTTGTGATATTGTTGGGGCTAGAAACTTTAAATTTGGTGTGGTGGTTATTTTTTAGATGTATGTACTCGCTATGAGTGGTTTCAAAAAGTTCGAAATCTAAAAAGGTGAAATGAGCGAAAAACGTTCTAAATTATGATTTATTTGCAACTGTTAGGATATGAAACTTGAAATTTGACATAGCCGTTATTTTTAAGACGTAAATATTCGCACAGACAATTTTTTTTTAAACGAAATTGAAAAAAGTGCACGAAAAAAAAGTTCTAAAATTCCGATTTCTGTGATACTATCAAGGCTAGAAACTTCCAATTTGGCATGGTGGTTACTTATAAGGTTTAATGCTCGCTAAGAACGGTTTCTAAAAATTTCGAAATTTAAAAAGGTGAACTCCATCATGTCCACCTGGAGCTGCAAAATTTCCTCCCGAAGTAAAATTCTGAATTTAACACTGGATAAGATCAAATTGTTTAATCAAAGAAATGTGGAATCGATACAGACAAATTACCGGAGAAATCCCAGTTCCCCATTGTTTCCTCGAAATTTTTGCCGAGTTGATTTCTTACCTTTGCCCTGAATGTTATGCCCTGTATTTTCCACTGTTGTGTTATTCCACAAATGCTTTAAGAACAGTGACTTCGACTTTGCAGAAACGAAGAAGATATTTTAAATCTTGAAATGTGAAAATTTTAGTTGTATAGAAAATCAAATGCCAAATTAAAAAGTGCATTTATTATTTTGAGTCTTTGTCTTTCTTATTTACTGCTTGCTTTTACTCCTGTGAAAGATCCTGTGACTGGTCACTGAAGCAGGTTAATCAGATTGCAAAACCTCTATTACAAAAGATGAATTTTTGTGTTAAGGTATCTACACACCTTTGAAACGTCATTTTCGACAAAAGTATAGATTTTTCATTTTTGCAATAATATTAAAATCCGATTTTTTATCTATCGAATTTTGCTTTGATTGTGTCTATATCTGAATTAGAACCCGAGTTACTGCCGTTTAAAGTTACATCTATTACAGCTTGCCGAAGAATTTTACAACCAGAAATATCGTTCTGCAAACCGGAAGTAAGATGAAATGTATGTTTACATTCTTCTTTTTCGAGATTTAGCATTTATATTTTATTATATTGTTGCAAGAAAATACATGGAGTATATAATTAAACCTTTAAAGAATAATAATTATTTTTACAGCAAGAACCGCCTTTAAAAGTTATTTTTAGCTTTTTCTCAAAATAAAGTTTTTCTGATTTTTACTATACGCAAAATATCTTATAGAAAAAAAATATGCATGAAATGCCTTGAAATTATTTTTACTTATCTTACAAATGTTTTTTGAGGTAATAGACTACAATCATGATGATATATTAATTAGTTTTATATTTAGACTGGTATAAGATAAAAAATTGCAAGAAATTTTACGAATTTTTCATTACATAGTACTTCAAGTGCCACAGCTTCTGCGATAGATATGCTGTTATAATGCGGCTATTCTATGTCTTAGAGAAAGTTATTCTCTTCATTATGCAATTTACAAAATGTAAATGCATTGATTTGATTTTGAGTTATCATGTTTTGCACAAATGTCAATTTGTCACATAATTCTGACTATTTTTCACTTAAAAAAAATATTTCTGTGTGATTTCTAAAATGTTTATATATTTTTCAAAGTTATAACTTAAATTTCATTAGACAAAATTGGTATAAACAGAAAATTTCAAAAAATCACCGTGTGCGGATACCTTAAATTATCAAGAAACATGGGTGCCTGCAAAAAGGACGGGGGGGGGGGGGGGGGGGGGAGAAGGAAAGTCGATTGCACTTCATATTTAATTAACTAAATTCTTTTTCTTTGATTTTGAAAGAAAAGGAAGGATTTTTTTAAAAGTAAAATTAAACATTAAAAAAAACGAAAGAATTTTTCTTCAAGGGGGGGGGGGGGTCTTTTTCCCTTGAAGCTACCATGGAAGACAATTTCAGTTCTGTTTCCTGTTTAAGATCATGTGGTTAAAAATTATCTTAAACAGGAGATTTAGGGGAGCAGAACCTCCCCCCCCCCCCCCCATTCTCTGGCTGAAAAGATAATAAAATGTTTCAGTTTTTCATTAGTAAGAGCTTACTTTTGGGGTTTTTTTTAATAATATATTTCTTGTTACTTTTCTGTATTGCTTCTTATGTTGATATGTTTAAAAATTATCTTAAATGGTATATTTTGAGAAAAAAAATTGTTGGTTTATCTTATTTCATGCTTACATTCACCATTTAAGGAATGCGGGTTTGGCAACGGGCAACAGATGTTTCAAAATCTTGCCCCTCCGTGCTTTCTATTCTGCTGGCGCCCATGTCAACTAATATACAATATAGTTAAGAAATATCTAAAATTACAGTCTTTGATGGGACGGGGGGAGGGGGGCGGATGCAGTCATTATTAATTCCGCCACAAATAATACTAGTTGAAAAAAATTAACTTGTGTCATTTGATTAGGAATAACGATTCAATATTCTTAACCGACTGGTAAATTGTAAATAATTCGATATTTTAAAATTATTCTTAAGAGGGTATTACCATATTATTATTATTTTCTATAGTAACAACTAAATTCAATCCAATAAGTTTGTTACACCTATAAATTAACACAGATACACGTTGTACAAATGATTTGTAAACTATGAGTCACGTTTTCTAGAAAATGAAGAAAATATAACATATATATGTTAAACTTTGAAATGTGAATATTTCAGTTGTATAGAGAAAATGCTAAATTAAAAAGTGCATTTATTATTCTGAGTCTTTGTCTTTCTTCTTTATTGCTTTCTTTTACTCCTATGTGACAGGTAAAGGGGATTTCAAAACTATATTACACAAAAATAAGTTAGTGATTCTTGTGTTAAAGTACTGAGAATTATCTAATATACAAGTGACTTTTTACTTACACGAATCTTAAGAAGAATTGGTATCCTTTGATTTTTTTTATTAACTTATATCTTTTTTTTAGTACCTTCTTTACATATCATAAAATAAAATTTTAAACAAAATGATTTTTACGGCAAAAGATATAATATGATGGCTAGATTTTTGAAAAGATTTATTTATTTATTTTTTAATTTAAGAAAAGCTTTAAACTTTTTTAATTTTTAATATTTGGTACTTTTCCACTATAGTGGTTTTATCGTTTTTTTAAAAGATTGACGCAGTTCAGACTTCAGAAAGTGAGATTTGCTGCCAAATGATATAAATAGCTATGGAAAAAAAAATCTAATGAACTTTTATGCTTATTTATATGTGTATTTATATTTATAACATTATACATAGATATTATTATTGATTTTTATATATAATTTACTTCTGTTTGTACATAAAAATAGATAAATGGCTTCTTTATATTAAATAAATTGTATAAATATTGAAAAAAAAAATGCTTGTGTATATGAAAAAGTAAATAGATTGTCAGAAACTATGTTGCCAAATTTCCTTCTCTCGCGAAGGCCATTTTCTTTATCGCGTCAAGACCGCTATACAGGAAAAGTACCTAATATTTGTACACATTTTTTTTTCTTATATGCACAGGAGTATCCTTCTAACTTTGGGGATTGATTTTTCTACAAACCCATTAGTTTAAGAGAAAAAAAATGAAACATACTTATCTGTGCTCAAATTGGGTGAAAAATACTTATTTCTTCATATTTACATTAATTTTATTATTATTATTTATTCTGTTTCAAAATCCGTCTCTAATTCTATTGGGTATACCATTTCGATTGTGTATAATACACACATATTATATATATACACATATTATATATATATACACATATTATATATATGTGTGTGTCAATTTCTTACATATCTGTTAAAGTTTAAGCATTTTAAATTTTAAAGGTAGCAAAACACAAAAAAAAATCGAACTGAGAAAGATGATTTTAAAGATCTGAACTCTGATATATTTAAAGGAAAATGGATGCAGTAAAAAGCTTTTTTTCACATATTTATATTCATCGTATCGTTACATAACTTCGCAAAATATACTAGAAGTGTCCAAATACATTTTAGGCCAAAAATTGGAAAACGTTTGGTTTTCGTCATTTTTCGGAAAGTAAAGGGTGATGGTGGTACTCAAAGGGTACCTCAAGGTGGTTCTCAAATTCCCTGCTCAACAAAGCCGAACTTTCTGACACATTTTCTGACTCATTTTTAAACGTAAAGGCATAATATTGGCATGCCTGGCTATTGAAGGAATCTGGACATCGAATACAGTTTTCCATTTTTTTTAATAAATAAATTACTTATCGAGTTATAAGTTATTCTGGTCACGTGACGACAAGTTTGTCCCCTATCTCGCATTACTGCGTCGGGAATTTGGTTCAAAACGCTGACTTTAACAGTATTTTCTGAAAGATCTTCTGGCTTTACCAAAAGATGGAAAACGTCTTTCGATTACACAGTTTATGAATAAGAATACCTATCAATTTCATGCGTTTCCGAACAAAAAAGAATTCAGAAATGTGTCAGAAAGTAGCTTCTTTGGATTTGAGATACAGAATTCATACAGACTTGAAAAGAAAAACTCCGAGGAGTGTAGAAAAATTCTAAGGAGTCCAATAATTTTAAAGAGCTCACCGTATTTTTGCATGTATGCCGCACCTCATGTAACACGCACACCCACATTAATTTTTAATGCCTCCTTTGGAGAGAAATGAGATTTTAATTTTAATCTATTAAAATCTAAAATAGTTAGTGCTTAAAACTGCACATAGTATTCACAGTGTATTGCTTAATGCGTTTCATAAATTTGAATTCAAAATTGCCAGCCAACTATTTTATGTAGTGATTAATGATCAAAAATACATTCAAAGGTCAGGAAAATCTCAAATATGTATCATGTATTACATGCATCCATATTTTAAAAATAAATTTTGAAGAGGAAAAAACCACATGTTAATACAAAATAATACCAGTAACTTCTTTTATCACTTGAACTTTTCCTTTGTAAACAGGGTTGGGTTGAGTTGATTATTGACGGCCAATTATCTACACTTGGGATATAGGTCCGGGGGATTGCCCTTCGTGGGGGTCTTTCTAAGGGAACCTAACCCGTATTTACGCAAGGATAAATCCACGGTTCGAAGAAAACCACGAAAACTCCGAACGATTAGGCCGACGGGCGCGATTGGATCGAACCCAGCACCTCCCGTCTACCAGCTTCGAAAGCAGAACCTCTCAGCCACTGGTGGGGCTCCTTTGTAAACAGGAATTTCTTATTTTACTTCCTTTAAAGTTTAATTTCTTTCATGCCATACATACTGAAGAAAGATGATTATTCATCATGCAAGGTACAAGTTTCCATTTTCTAATTTGCTATACTTCAATTAAATGATTGATCAACGCTAAATTTTGCTTCGCGATAATTTAAGGAGTTTTTAAGCAGTACATATTCTATTTATTTAAGGAGTTCTAAGTACCCCTTGGAAACTTTTTCATTTCGAAAGAGTTTCCAAGGAGTCTAAGCTGCCTGTGCGAACCCTGTGAGAACAGCCTTAAGGGGCTGGGGAAAAAGTCGTACAACTTAAAGAGTCATAAATGAGAAAACATATGAGGAGTTGAGAACCAGAGTGGATTATCCCACATTTTTCTGAAAAAATGAACTTGAAGTGTCAAAGTATTGTATGCCATGCTATTTATTGGCTGTGTAATGAATTTTATTAATTTCGAGACTATTCAAGTGATAGAGACAGTATGATATGAGAATCGTGTATTATTTTTCACCCTCCCCTTTTATTTAATA
The DNA here is from genome assembly GCA_963931845.1 of Maratus michaelseni. Lineage (NCBI taxonomy): Eukaryota > Metazoa > Arthropoda > Arachnida > Araneae > Salticidae > Maratus > Maratus michaelseni. Next base: position 149,924,351 of record OZ007597.1, on the reverse strand, counting down.
AATTAAAATTCTCACTTTTCATTATGTCTGATCACATAATATTTAACAAAAAATAACATTCCTTTATAATTAAAGTGTTGTTAAGTTACTAGTTCATTTTTCTCTTTCAAAACCTCTCCCCCCCCCCTCTTTTTTTTTAAAGAATACAAAATTCATAGATACTCTACTTTGTTAAACCAAGATAGCAACGCATTTTTAATATCATTTTCTTTTAGCTGCGCAATATTCATTAGTTAAAAAAGCCATCTGGCAAGCAATCCAATCAGTTAGCTCCTAATATGGTATCAATAAAGGGTATCTATCATTCGTTAGTCTAAAAATAGCACAACGGCAGCTGAAAAATACAAATCGGCCTGTCCCAAAATTCTTCAAGTTATCCTATGACCCGAGTCGTGAAAAGTTCCTTGGAAGAGATCATTTTAAAGTATGTAGAAAATCTATGACAAAAAATGGTACACTTTCGCAAGGATTCTCATTGATGTTATGCTCCCTCTGAAAGAATTCTCGCCATTCGGGCAACCCCATTGGCGAGCTCTGTAATCAGTCGATTCCAGTAAGAAGTCACTTCTCTTGATGCTTCGCTGTTAAGACCGCTGAAGGCCAGTCTGTGTTTCATTGACCCTCTCTTCTGCCGCACAGCCGAACTTCATCTGCGCAGTAAATGGTCTTTAACTTCCATTTATACCGGAGGTTTTTTGCATTGTTGAACCTGTGCTCTATTTTTATAATAACTGCAACAAATAATATCTTTAGAGACAGTTTAACAGATGATCCAAAGTAACTTGGATATCAATTTGTCAGTGCAAGAACCAACTTAATCACCATACTGCCAACTTAATCACCATATGCTTGCTGAAGCAGCTTGGTCTCTTCTAGCACTGACAAAACTGGTTTAAAAGAGTTTGAAAAAAAAATGTACAAATTTTGGAAAACATTTACTCGGAATCACAGCTTGCGAGATTGGTCCATTCTGGTTCTCAACGCCTCATATTATTACATAAATTCAAATGCTTTATTAAACAGCATGACATAAATTAGTTGGGTAAAAAGAATGATTTATTCTGCGGGATTATACACACAAAAAGAAGGATGCACATGATCATAAAACAGCTAACATATACAAAGTTTGTCTTTTTGACAAATGTTGGATGCTGCGGCCCTTCATCAAACTGCGATCTCACGTACTATCCTATCTTAAGTTGCTATCAGACTCGACAGTTTTTCAAGCAACCAACTTTTGATCCGATTTTAACACCCTTTTTTCAGTGTATAAAGTGGAAGAAGGATTGCAATTGTTGTTGCAAAAGTTGGATGGAAAACCATTTATTACTGCATATCATTCTTTTGTTGATGTTTGAAAATACATATCTCTGAATGGGTTATAGGAGGAGAAATTGCTGTTAAGAGCGATTTTTTATGAGCTGTGGATAAAAAGCTGGGGATATTCTTGATCGCGCTATCACACTATTACATTGATGAAAAGTAAGATATAATTGAAAAGTTACAGTGTTAATTATCTTTTAGAAACAATTAAGAGACATTTCATAAGCATAAATGAAATTTAGTATGAAAATTCATGAAGGTTTTATAAACAAAATTACCGAAGTAAATTTTCTTTCCAATATCTTGTTGCATATTCTATTGAGATAACAATGCAAAATATGTGTTTGTAGATTAAGCGCAATTAAAATGATACTGTAAGTGTTATCATAAACGCTATATGTATCATTCTCACAAAAAAAGCACAATTAGCTAAAAAAAAATTGTTTTAAACTGTTGAATTTATACAATGTAATTTTCGGAGAAACAATGCGCAGCAGGATAACTAAATTTTCTTTCTACTATCTTGTTACATATTCTAATTGAGATAACAATGTAAAATATGTTTTTTTAAAACATATATAATTAATAAACAGACATACATACATTCAATACAATAATCCAACATGGAGTGAAAAATTAGCCAGAGCCAGGAATCGAACCTGGGTCCACAGCGTTCCGGGCTGTTGCTCTAACCACTGAACTACTCCGGCCGACCCCTGAGTCTGCAATTTCCCACTAATAGACCATGTTGGAGAGAAGGTCACCAGCCATCTAACAGACAGCCAAGACGACCGGACAACGGTGAATAGATTATACTATTCCACCGATCTACGAATATATATTAAATTACACATAATTAACGTCTGCAGTCATCGTTTTTTTTAAACATATATAATTAATAAACAGACATACATACATTCAATACAATAATCCAACATGGAGTGAAAAATTAGCCAGAGCCAGGAATCGAACCTGAGTCCACAGCGTTCCGGGCTGTTGCTCTAAGCACTGAACTACTCCGGCCGACCCCTGAGTCTGCAATTTCCCACTAATAGACCATGTTGGAGAGAAGGTCACCAGCCATCTAATAATTTGAGTGCCTTTATTGCAGGTATTTGGTTTCGTAGATTTTACTATTAACTGATTGTATTTAAGTGTCTCTATGGTTTTTATTTTGGTTGCTAGGGTAACTATTTGTAAACAAATTCATCCCTGTAGATTGACGTCATAGTATTTTGTTGTTCTTGGTTTTCGAGTGCTGGACTGAATTTATTATTGTTGCGGTATATTTGGTTGTTAGGGCAACTGTCAAGTGTTCTCTGCTGCGTGACGGTGTTTTTGGACTTTTTGATTGTTTTGGTGTTGGTTTAGACCATGGATGAAGTGTCAGCATGGATTGAAGAGTCCGAGGAGGATGATCTGGGACTCACAATTAATAGAATGAGCTCAAAGCTTTATGCTTGGTTAGAAGCGAAAAGGACAAGACAAGAAAAGGTGTCAATTGTAGTTTTAAATGTGGTTAAATCAGTGACAGATTATATGACCCTAAGATCTTTGGATATATTGAAGAAAAACATTATTTTGGAAACTAAGCTATCGGAGCGGGCACATTAAGACAAGTTATTGGAAGGATTGGCGGAGAAAATTTCTAATGCACCGATTGGGGTGGAACATGAGGTTATGCAGACGGAGACGCTGAAGACTAGGAGATCGGATCATGCGCTGATAGTTGAAACGAAGAATGACGGTGATATAGAGGAGGTTAGGAAGACAGTTAGAGAGTTTTATAGGGGAAGTAAAGATATACCAGAACCTGGAGACGTGATAGTGACTAAGAACAAGCAACTGATTTTGAAGATGAAATCAAGACGGGAGACGGAAAGAGCTCGTGATGCGTTGGAGAAGGTGGAGAAATTGAAGGAATCAGCAAGGATTAATATACCAAATAGAAGAAGGAAGAGAATGATGATACTTAGTGTGGACAAGGATGTGACGGAGGAACAGGTGAAGAGGGGATTGGAGAGAGTCTTGGAGACTTCGGATAATAAAGGAGAATTACATGGGGAACTGAGTGGAAGGTTAAACGATCTGGCAGTGGATGAAGGGACAAGAAAAATACTGCAGGACGTATATAGGGATTCTCTTATGGATTTCGATATAATAAGACAAGTGAAGACGAGAATTGGAAAGATTAATTGGCTGATAGATGTAGATGATGAAAGTAGGCAGAATCTTTTGGACACTCGCAGGATATGTATTGATTTTGAAAGGTATAGGGTAGTTGACTTTATATCAATTGCCAGATGTTATAATTGTCAGGAGTTCGGCCATTACGCGGGCAGCTGTAAGAATGATACACGCTGTGCTAAGTGTTCGGGGCCTCATAATCAAAGAGAATGTAAGTCGAAAGAGGTAAAGTGTTGTAATTGTTATTCTGGGGATACTGGGCAGGATTGTGGTCATCAGGCAGATAGTCAAACTTGTCCTTCATATTTGGAGTATAGAAAGTCTAGGATTCCCGATCGGAGCTAAGGGCGGTTTACATTTTTTGCAGATCAATTTGAATCATTGTAGTGACGCAAATGGGGCATTGGAGGAGTATGTTAATAATAATAAAATAGATGTTATTTTGGGACAGGATCCGTACGTGGTTAGGGGTGTGGTGACAGGAATTCCCAGGGAATGGTCTTGTTTTTTGTCGGATAATCTTAGTGCTGTTATAATCATTACTAACCGGGATTATATCTGTCTTGAGGCCCTTAAATTGACAAATAGTATTTTTATCAACTTGAATGTTTCAAACACAGTCCTGTATATCGGCTCTCAATATTCAGCTCCTTCGGCTGACCTAGACTCGGATCTATCAGAGTGGTCAAATATATTTAAAGATTTTGATAATCTGGTGGTCGGCGGTGACTTTAATGCTCCTTTGGTGTCAATGGGATATACAAGAGAGAATAATAGATCGGAAGAGCTTATGGAACATTGATGTTATACAGTTTAAGTATTTGCAATGACCCTGAGGCACCCCATTCTTTTGTTCAAGGTTCGATCACTGGGAGACCGGATTTGACTTTGCTTGGTTTAAATCTTTGTGATAAGATAGAAAGCTGGATGGTAGATGACAAATGCTTCTCATTCAGTGATCATCGCTACATAAAATTTTCTCTGGACTTTGAACCGACTAAGAAGGCAAATCTAAGATTTAAGACAAAGAACAAGAGTTTTAAAAAGTTAGATAAATTGATTGATGAAAGTTGTGGAAGGTGGACGAGTTCTTTGTCCGATGTATACACAGGGTTTGATTTGGACATATGGGCGGAAAAATGGCAAGATGATATAAACAAAATGATGAATAAATGTTTTAGACGTGGAAAAATAACGCATAAAACAACAAATTACTGGTATACACCGGAATTGAAGTCAATGCGGAACAAAATAAATGCCTTATATAAGAGATACGTACGCAACAGTCAGATTCAGGAGTATAGAGAAGTCTATGTTAAAGAAAGAAATATATATAAAAGGAAAATAAGGGAAGCAAAGAAGAAATCTTGGCTTAAGTTTTGTTCATCGACAAATAACGCTTTTGGTAACTTATACAAGTTTTTGTCTGGTAAAAATTTACATCATACGGATTTCATCTATACGGCGTTAGAGAATTCAGTACCTTTTGCAACATATGACGATGTGGCGGATGATTTAATGAAAGAGCATTTTCATGTGGATATAGTGCCTCCGATCACTTACGAGTATATCTCACGGATGCAGTATGATGGAGATCCGGATTTCAGGAAGACCACTGATAAAGAAATTGAATATGTGATAAAACAACAGGCAAATGGAAAAGCACCGGGCCCAGACGAATTGGATGCTATTATTGTGAAGCATATTTGCAAGAGATATAGGCTTTTTGTTAAACAGTTTTTTGACAAATGTTTGGGTCTGGGTCATTTTCCTAGAATTTGGAAATGCGGACAGGTGATCTTTTTTAGAAAAAGGAACAAGAGTCCACATTCTTCCACAGGTTATAGACCCATTACACTTTTATCTATTTTTGGGAAATTATTAGAAAGAATAATAAAAATTAGGATAATGACGAAACTTGAATCTATAAGTTATTTTGAAGCTGCTCAGCATGGTTTTAGAGAAGGAAACAGTACGATTACAGCATTATATTCATTGAAGAGTATGGTTAAAGAAAAACTAGAATCTGGTAAATATTGTACCTTAATTTCCTTGGACATTGAGGGTGCTTTCGATACAGTGTGTTGGAAGACACTATCTAAAATTATTGATGACTTACCAATTCCTGTTTATTTAAGATCTATTCTTAAAAATTATATTTCTAATCGCAAGATTGGCTTTTTATTTTCAGAGGGAATAAGATGGTTTGCCCTTAATAGAGGATGCCCTCAGGGCTCATGCATTGGTCCGTTGATGTGGATTTTAGTTGCAGATACGTTATTGAAAGTATATAAACAATCTTTTTCGGATATCGTATCATACGCAGATGATTTCGTCATCATTATTGGTGGTAATACACGTCGTAGTCTTGAAGAGAAAGCTAATATGGCAATTGATCTCTTCAATGATGTTTGTCAGGAATTAAGGCTGAAATTAAGTGTGAATAAGTGTGAATCAATGATGTTTGGCCCTAATCAGATGATAAATAGAAGACCGATATTTAAACTTCAGGATACTTCGATTCCTGTAAAAGATAACGTTAATTATTTAGGTTTTAAGTTGGACGGAAGGTTTAACTGGATGGACCATTTTGATCAAGTCAGGGAAAACATTATGAATTTTATTATCAATATAGGTAAAACGGGGTGTAGAGATACAGGTCTTGCTGCACATTTTAAGAAAACTTGGTATAAAGTTGTCATTGAGAAGCGAATTTTGTATGGTTGGGAAGTTTGGTTCCCAGACCTTAAAATACATGCCATTCGGAGATTAAGCTCTTGCCAGAGGTCTGGGTTAATGTCTATAATAAAGGCTTATAAAGACGTATCTACTGAGGCCTTATGTGTATTAGCGGGAATTGAGCCAATCTACATTAAGTTAAAAAATGATTTTGAAATATATAGTGTAGTGAATGGGTCAAGCCAACTTTAGCTGGAAGACATTTGCATTAACAGAGAAAATGTAATGAGGAAATTGCGTACTTATGATTATCCAGAGTATTTAACTGAAAATAATATAAATATCATATCTTCTGTAAGAGAGGTTAACCCACTAATGCATGGGCTGGTGACTTATACAGACGTCTACAGAAGTCTTAAATAAACATAAGTTTTCAAGTTATAATATGGTGTCAGAATAAATCGGCACGCCTAAAACAGCTCTTTTTACACTTCACCATCGCTTATCATCTATCGAATTACAGCAATGGCGCATAATTTTCTACGCATCGAACCGTTTACTCCCGGCGACAACCCAGCAGAGGCATGGTCGGATTGGCGACGCAGCTATGAACTTTTTGAAACAGCGGTGAAGTATAATAAAGAGGATCACGAGACAAGAATAGCTTTGTTGCTCAGTGTAATTGGTAAGTCATCATACAAAGATTATTTGACTTTTACATTTCCGCCTGTCTCAGGAGGAACATCAAGAACAGTGAAAGATGTGTTGGATAAGTTCGACGAACATTATAAGCCTTACCGCAACGTGACGCTAGCAACATTTGTTTTCAACAAACTTGTACAAAAAGATGGCCAGAATTTCGATTCATTTATTACTGAAATAAAACTACCGGCTGATCAGTGCGAGTTCGGCGCTGCATACGACCGTAATGTTAAGGATCGGATTATCCAAGGTCTTCGTGACGATGTGCTACGCGAACGCTTACTTCGTGAACCTGAGCTCACGCTAAAGAAAACTCTAGAACTGTGCAAATCAGCAGAACTTTCCAGAGTGCATTCTCTTGCAATGTCACAGACTTCAACGTCTGTTCCTGCTCAAGTTGATGCCGTCAATAAAAACAAGGTAAATAAGTTTCATAATAATCACTCTAAGCAGCATCATAGCCAGAAAATCAATAAAAATCAACAGAATAAAAGACCTTGTTCACGCTGTGGATCACACCACCAACCTCGACATTGTCCAGCTTATGGTAAATCTTGCAATAACTGTCACATGCTCAACCATTTCTCAAGTGTCTGTCGACAACCTAGGCAGAAGCACACATCACAACATCGTCAAATATCAACAATTGACGTTGGTGATCCCGAAATTGTTTACATAGGTGCACTTTCAACAGCTAGCAGCAGTGATTGGCTGCAAAAAGTCTTTCTGAATGACTATCCTGTTACCTTCAAACTGGATACTGGTACCCAGGTAAATGTTTTGCCTCTTACAATATTTGAAAAGATTTCTAATCGCCCAACACCTGGATCAACATCCTTAACTGTTTGTACATACACTGGTGATGTTTTGCCAGTTGTTGGTGAATGTTCTCTTAACTGTGTTGTCAATAACCAATCGCAGCTTTTAAAATTTATTATAGTAAATTTAGATGTTCAACCAGTTCTAAGTGCTACATCTTGCATCAATTTAAACCTAGTTCAGAGAGTTAAGCAACCTGATGAAAGTATAGAGCTCTCTGTCAACAATGTGCATGATAATTCATCTAAATTAATCCAAATTCTTGATGAATATAGTGATGTGTTTGAGGGAGTTGGTCGCCTTCCTGGCAAACATAAAATTCTTCTGAATGAAGGAGCTACACCACTAGTAGCTTCCTGTCGAAAAGTTCCTTTGGCTCTAGAGAGCAAAGTGAAGAATGAACTCTTGCGAATGGAGAAAGATGGAATTATAGAGAGGGTAACTAAGCCAACTGACTGGGTGAACCCAATAGTCATTGTCCCTAAGAAGAATGACTCCATCCGAATTTGCCTTGATCCCCGTCATCTAAATAAATATATTAAAAGGCAGCATTATCAAATCCCATCGCAAGAGCAGCTATTAGCCAAATTGAATGGCTCAAAATTGTTCTCACTGATGGATGCAAAAAATGCATTCTATCACGTACAACTAGATGATGAAAGTGCAGACTTATGCACGTTTATAACTCCATTTGGAAGGTATCACTTCCTTGTCATGCCATTCGGCTTAAGCTGCGCACCAGAAGTGTTCCAAATGGCCATGGATAATTTATTTGAAAGTTATTGTGATATTCATCCATATTTTGATGACATTATAGTACACAGTGAAACTATTGATGAACATTGCCAAAAATTAAAAACAGTGCTTGAGGTTGCAAGAAATAATGGGTTAAAATTTAACCGAGACAAAATCCAAATTGCTGTTCCTCAACTAAAATATTTGGGCCATATTGTGTCATCAGATGGGCTTTCACCAGATCCCAAGAAGGTCCAAGCAATTGTAGATTTTCCCACACCTGCTAATAAACAAGATCTCATGAGATTTCTAGGCATGGCAACATACCTAATGAAATTTGTGAATCAATTTTCCCAAGAAACTGCCAGCTTAAGAGACCTCTTAAAGAAGGATACATGTTGGGTTTGGGACTCTCATCATGAGTCAGCATTCTTCAAAATTAAACAGCTATTTCAGTCGGCACCTATCCTGCAATTTTTTGATAAGCTTAAATCAATTGTGCTCTCTGTCGATGCTAGCTCCTTTGGACTCGGTGGTGTACTGCTGCAGGAAAGCAAGCCTGTAGCCTATACATCTGCAACATTAACCGATGCTCAGTCCAGGTATTCCCAAATTGAAAAGGAACTCCTGGCTGTGGTCCATGCTTGTGAGCATTTCCATTATTATGTCTATGGACAACATATTGTTATTGAAACTGATCATAAACCCTTGTTAGGTTTAGTGCAAAAGCCCTTTGATGGAATATCACCCAGACTCCAGAGATTACTGCTTCGCTTACAAAGATACAGCTTCACTCTTACCCATGTTCCAGGCAAACAGCTATGTGTAGCTGATGCATTATCTAGAGCTCCTCTGCCTATTAATCCTGTTGTTACTACTGACATTGATAATGTACATCTAATGGTCTCGGTAATTGTCAATGCTTCACAATCTAAGCTGGATGAAATTAAAACAGCTACACTAGACGACTTAGAATTACAATCTGTCAAACATTACATTTTGAATGGCTGGCCACAGAGAAAACATGATGTTAATGTTTTAGCCAAGTCATATTGGAACTGTCAGTCGGAATTGCATATTGAAGATGGTTTCATTTGTCGTGGACAGAGATTAGTAATTCCCAAGTCCTGTCGCAAAGATATTTTACAGCGTCTGCATGTAGGTCATAGAGGCATAGTCACATGCAAAAATCTTGCCAGACAGTCTCTCTTCTGGCCAGGGTTAACTACTGAGATTGAACAACTGATATCAAATTGCACTATCTGTTTACAAAATCAAAGACAGAACATCAAAGAGCCTCTCCTTGATAGGAAACTACCTGATCGACCGTGGCAGAAAGTTGCTATCGATTTTTTTCATTTGAATTCTGTAACATACCTTCTAATAATTGATTATTTTTCAAAGTACATCGAATTGCAACATTTGCATCATACAACAGCACCTGTAGTCATAAATGCATTAAAAACTTGTTTTGCACGCTTTGGAATCCCTGAAGAAATTGTCGCTGATAACGGTCCACCTCTTGATTCCAAAGAATTTTCCAATTTCTGTAAGAGTTGGGACATTTTTTTTAATCCCTCAAGTCCTGGTTTCCCTCGTTCGAATTGGCAGGTCGAGAGATGTGTACAAACCATCAAATCTAGCCTGACCAAAGCAGCACAAGATCACAGGGATGTACACCTTGTTCTGATGGAATATAGGAATGCTCCAATGGATGGTTTGCCTTCTCCAGCTGAAATCTTGATGGGTCGACGTCATAGGCGTAGCGTGACCGGAAATTTTGGGGGGGCACAAATGTTTATTAAACAAACACTCACTCACGCAAGCACACATATCCATATATATACAGTGGTATCTTAGTTAAAAAAACGGCAAATTTACCTCATTGGGTAAAAAGAATTCCGTTTCGATCTTCTAGCCCAATATAATAAATTTTGTCTTTGTTTGAAAAAAAATTATTAAAAATTTTCGTTTTCTTAAACATTTGGAAATCGTAGAGAAATTTTTGAAGTTTTTGCGAAATGTTTATGGGATTTTTAACGTTTTTTCGCATTTTCCAACATTTTCTTAACATTTGTGTTAGGAATTAAGTTTTAATATTATAACAATATATAGTAAATTTTGTCCTTTGCCTTTATTTAAATTTTTGCGAAATTTGTATGTGATTTTTAGTGTTTTGTAGCTTTCCGCGGCGATTTTTTAAACATTCGTACGAGACATCTGGGTTCAATTTTTTCTACTCTGCTATTTATCAATTTTTTTCAAATTTATTATGCGATATTTCGTGTTTCGTGGCGATTTTTTTTTACATTTGTAAACGGAATCCAACTTCAATCTTTTAGTCCAATATAGCAAATTTTGTGATCTGCGATTTTTAGTTTTTTCACGATTTTTCTATGCGATTTTAAGCGTTCTTTAGCGTTCTACAACGATTTTCTTAAACATTCGTAAAATAGATCTGGTTTCAATCCTACAGCCCGATATAGTAAATTTTGTCCTCAGCGATTTTGGAAATTTTTGCAATATTTTTATGTGATTTTTAGTGTTTTTCCGCGTTTTGTGGCAATTTTTTAACACTTGTGATACGAATCTGGTTTTAACCTTTTAACCCATTATAGTAAAATTTGTCCTTTTAACCCAGTAAAATTTTGCCGTTTTTTCGCGTTCCGCTGCGTTATAAAACCAGTTTTAATCTTTCAGCCCATTATACTAAATTTTGTACGCTGCGATTTTTAAACTTTTCATGCAACTTTTGGCCTTTTTTTTTTTTTCTTTTTTTTCTTTTTTTTCTCGCTTTGTTTCAGTTCTGAACAGGAAGCCGGTTACAATCTTTTAGCCGAATATAGTAAATCTTGGCCTCTTTTCAATAACGTTTATTCGGAATTCGTATAGCGACTTTTGAAAATTTCTCGAATTTGTTATGCGGTTTTTAGCGTTTTTTCACGCTTCGAGGCAATTTTTTGACATTCAATCTGTCAAAAGATTGTAGATGGAAGGAATCCATCTACAATCTTTTAACCCAATGTAATAAATTTTATTGATATATTGGATATATTTTCATATTCGTAAGAAAATCCGGTTTCAATCTTTTACGTATTCTTTTATATTTCTTTAATCTAATATAGTAAATTTTTTCTCTTTTCAATAAAGTTTATTCGGAATCCGTACCATGATTTTAATTTTCCATTGCGATTTTAACTTTTTTTTCGAGTTTTGCAGCAATTTTTTAGCATTTGTTACAGGAATCGAGTTTTGACCTTTTAGCCCAAAATAGTAAATTTTGTCCCCTGCGATATATATGTATTTAATAATAACATAAAATAAAAAAAAAATTATTGAGAGAGAGAGAGAGATTTTTAGCGTTTTTTCGCAGGGAATTCCGGTTTCAATATTTCAGCCTAAATACAGTAAATTTTGTATTCTGAGATTTTTAAATTTTTCGCGATTTAAATTGCATGAAAAATTTTATGCGATTTTCTGCAGTTTTTTGCAGTTAGCAGCAATTTTTTAACATGTGTAAAATGAATTCGTTTAAAAGCTTTTAGACCAATATAGTAAATTTTGTCCTCTGCGAGTTTTGAATTGTTCACAAATTTTTTAGTGTTTTTTTGCCTTTTGCGGCAATTTTTTTTCCGAAACGGAAAGAACCAACTCACTGTTAAATTTTGCTCTGCTGTGATCAAATTAAAGTTGGAAGAATACAAAATCATCGTAACGTGAGAGAACTACGATGCTCAAAATATTAAACTAATCTGGATCGAAATACAAAATCACAAAAATTCAAGGTTAGTTTTATTCGAAACCAGAGCAGACGTAGCCTGCACGGGTCGGGTTGTACCCGACACGAACCCGCAAATTTCATTTGAAGACAACCCACAACCCGACCCGAACCCGACGTATTTAAATCCACACCTAACCCGAACCCGAAATACTTCAACCCGCAACCCGACCCGAACCCGCAATGAAAGGACAATAAATCCTATTTTAATGCTATTATGAAATGTAATGTACAATTATATCTCTAACACCAATTTTATATTTTATGTAGAAAAATGAACACTTCTATATTCTTTAATATTCAAATATAGTGAAACCTCTGAATAGCAGACAGATCGTTGAATAGAATCTTGCATTGGGTCGGGTTGTTTCTATTTTTATTTATTTATTTATTATTATTATTATTATTATTTATTAGTATTATTATTTTATTTTATTTTATTTTTTGGAGGGGGGGGGGGGTGATTATAATTTTCTTTCTGCGTGTCCGGTTTTGCATTTCGGATTGTTGGGATTTTCACAAAAGATTTCAACAGTTATGTTTCAGATGGAAAGAAATACGTATATGAATATGAATGAGTATATACATATTCAATTTACTGCATGAGAAAAAATAAAATGTATATAAGAAATGTAATCATAGACTTTTATTTCTTTACGGTGCAAGAACCATTTTTTTTCCTTCTCAGAATATGAACCACATTAAAAACATTTCATTTATGATACACACAAAAACACATGTATCGTATTTGTGATAGTTTATGCATTATGCACCACATACACCATACACCTGCTACATGTGCGTATATTTAGAGATGCCCACACTATTCCAAGGTATAAGCGTACAAATATATAAGTGTCAGGAATTGAAAAAGTGTTCGCTAAATAGAGGTGTCCGCTTTTCGGGAGTGTCCATTATGTAGGTCTTATTGTATATATGAAATAATAAAAATTAAACCTTTTTGAAATTCAAAATTAAAAGTAAAGGTTTAAAATTTAATATCCCCAAAATTTATACGTAATTTTTAAATACTGTACTTAAGTCTGAACTTCCCCTATTAATGGTTTCCTAGCTTCACATTTATCACTCTCGTCCTTCAAAAGCCTATGTTTTTTAAAAGTGAAACTGCTGATTTTGGGCTTCTTGCAGTCGTTTGTGGTTTTGATGCAAACAGTTTTGCTGAACTTGGTGTCGTCAAAGAACAAAGGCATCATGCTAAAGCTAAATAACCAATAAGATGGTTTTTACCCTCCCATGTCTCAGTGGCGCAATATATATTTAATCTGAAAAAATATTGGACATTCTTTTGAAAAAGCGGGTCAACCCGAACCGGAACCGCAAGAGTGAAAACCCAACCCGAAACTGACCCAAACCCGAAAAAACGAATGTCAACCCGACCCGAACCGCAACGAAAAAATAGAGTGCCAACCCGACCCGACCCGAACCATGGGCTGGGTGCGGGTAAACCGACCCGATGCAGGACTCCAGTTGGGCCCCACTACCAGCTTCATTTAATTCGAGGTTCTCTTGGAAAAAAACCCGACCAAGGAAATGAAGAAAGCTCCGCTAGTTCATTTTATTGAAATTAATATTTTTGTAACAAATATAATAAATAAAAGACATTTATCGAACTTTTAAGACATTTCAAATAAGTATTAATCATCAATTTTAAGAAGTACTAATCCTATAAGGTAAGTGCGCCTGGAAAATTACATGGAGGATTGCACCTTGGATAGCAACGGTATTTCTGGAACGAATTACCATCGTTTACCAAGGTACGGTTGTATATTAACGTAAAATATCTCACAACTCATTCAAGAAGGTTCACACTTTGAAAAAAAAAATCACAATCATTGCATCTCAAAAATGCGAAGGTATAGTAAAAGATTAAGTGCCGTCAATGAAATAAATAAGAAAGAGGAACGTATTGAATTATGCACAAGACATATTTTGGCTGTACTGCCAAAAGTGGAATGCCTTTACAGAAGCATTTTTGAAGGAAAATGTCCAGATTTTTCATTAACGTACAAGTCAATTCTGAAAAAATTTGTCATCCCATTTCGCGCAGCTCAGTTTTGAACCAGCAATTTTTGGTACCAAATTCATTACTTCAAAGAAAAAGAGCTGTGCTATCTACTGATCCGATATTTGAGTAAGTAAAAAAAAAAAAAAGAAGAAATATAAAATTAAAATAAAAGTAGTTTTTTCATTTCCATTTTGGGCGAATACAAGACAAGTCTTGACTGTATCGTATTTTAGAAATTGATCTTCAGGAAGTTGGGGGGGAACGTGCCCCCTCGTGCCCCCCCGAGGCTACGCCTATGGTCGACGTATTCGAACTTTAGTTCCCACTCTCCCTAAAAGTCTTGTACCTCACTATGACTGCAGAACAATTAAAGAAAATTTAGAGCGCAGACAGCAAAATCAACATAAATACGATTTACATTCTCGTCCACTTAAGCCATTGCATCAGGGACAAGAGATCCTATTTTGGAATCAAAACAAATGGCAGAAAGGAAAGATAGCTATAGTGGGACCTCAACCAAGGTCTTATACTATTGTGTCAGAGAATGGTAGACAATACCGTAGAAATCGCTTCCACATAAAGCCCTTTAAAACTTCACAAACATCTATACCAAGACCATCAGCTGAAGATTTATTTTCGAGTTCAGTTGATCCAGTGTCACCGACTCAACCAGGTGTATTTCAGACTTCTCATTCTACTGACACATCTATGCCATTGCATCCATCATCCCAGACTAGTGATACCCGTGTCACACGTCTTGGTCGTGTGGTTAGACCACCAAAACGTTTTACTGACTGATGTGGACATACCTATAACTTTTATTGTTTTTTTTTAAGTGCATATTTTTAATCAAGTTTAATCCCTATTTATATTGTCATTTTATGTATTTAAAAAAAAAGGGAGATGTTATGTATGTAAGTATAATTGTGTATAATCGTAATAGTTTCTATTAGCTTACCTGTAACCACCCCAGCTTATTTTTAACTGTGTAATTTATATTTTGAAAAGTCATCTACGCGCCATGTGCCGCATCTATCATTTTCTTCTAAGTCTTAAATAAACATAAGTTTTCAAGTTATAATAGTCATTAGGATGGATTAAGGCTCACGCAGGGTACGCAGGAAACGAGCGTGCTGACACTTTGGCCAAAAATGTAATAGAAAATGAAGAGTTTGATATAATGGAAGTTATGCCTTTTCCAATTTCCACAGTTAAGAGGTATTATAAAGTTAAGGCACTGTCAGACTGGAAAGAGAGCTGGAATAGTTCAACAGTTGGAAAGGATACCTATAATGTTTTTAATGAAGTAACGACGGATAGAATTATAGGTAGTAGAGTGGTTCATTATTATTGTACGGGTCATGGAAGTTTTCCAAAGTATTTGAAGAAAATTGTTAAGCGAAGTAATGATTTGTGTGACTGTGGACAAAGGGGTGATATTTTGCACTATCTGTTCGGTAGATGCAGACTTATGCCACATCATTTTGCATTTGATAACTTTTTGACAGTGAGAAAAAATATACAAAAAGCATTTCTGAGTTTTGGAAATTACAATAAGTTGAGGGAAAATTACAATAAATTGAATGAGTTATACTCGTTCATTAGATATAAATTCTGATTTTGGAATTACTCAGTGTATCATGGAAAATTATTTTAATCTCAGTGTATTTTGATGCGTACAGTGAATGTTTAGTGAACTGTTGCTTTATTGGACAATAAGTCACAATCGGGCTTGCATTTGCAGCAATGATGAGTCATTGTGTTATTGAAGTGCATAGTTTGAGTTATTTCTTGAGCAAGTGTCTTTGCAATGTTTTAATGATGAATTCTGAACATTGGTTTTAATCATTGTATTAGTTGCATCATCATGAACGTTTGCTTTTAACAAATACCCGAATGAATTAATATTTTAATCGTTGTCTATAGAATATTTACATGGTAGTTGGTATTGACATTGGATACGTAATTGAAGTATTTTGAAATAGTTAAGTATTTATATAATTATGGTCAAGATTTTAAGACTGGCTTGCTGAGTTCATGGAGTGTATGCATCAATACAGATTTATTTACAGTGAGTTACCTTTGGTGTAGCGTGGCGATGTAAAACTGCAATTTGAATAAATTAATTTCTAATATGAATTGTGTAGCATCATGAACAATGACTTTTAAATTATGATATTGGTTGTGGCATGACGAACACTTATTTTACTGGTTTTTGAAAGTTGCTGATCATCTGGATGGTAACCTAAATACTTAAAAGTGGATAAGCAAGAACTTCTTCAATCTCATCTGTGCATTGTAGTAAGAATCTATTTGGTCTAGTAAAGTCTGGACATTTGGTCTTCAATCAAGTGAATGGAGACATTTACAATTATCTATGACGAAGTGAGATAATAGTGATGGAAATGGCATAGTCCTAATAAAGCTCTTAATGTTTTACAGTTGAAGATTGTCTGATTGTAAAGTTATATTATATTTCAATTAGATTGTATCTTATTTTAGTTTAGTTTAGTCGGACACTTGTAACTCCAATTGTCCTTAAAGTTGTTATTATTTTAGGTTACTTTAATATTAGTTGACAATTGTAACTGAAATTGTCATTAAACTTTGTATAATTCAGTAGGTTAGTTTTTCATTTTTAGTTTGTATTTTAATATATAGTCTGGGCTAAGGTTTGTTTGGCCTTCTTGTGACTCCATTTCGGAGCTCTTGTTGTATGGTTTTATATTTGCTCATTGTTCTGAGTCTGTCTTGTTGGGGTGATTTGCTGGCTAGCTCCGGGTATTTTTCCGCCGGGACATTGTATCCTATACCTTTTACGGTTGGTGTCCCGGTTGGGTGTTTCAAGCCATCTAACAGACAGCCAAGACGACCGGACAACGGTGAATAGATTATACTATTCCACCGATCTACGAATATATATTAAAGAATAAAATACGAATATATTTTAATATATATTCGTAGATCGGTGGAATAGTATAATCTATTCACCGTTGTCCGGTCGTCTTGGCTGTCTGTTAGATGGCTGGTGACCTTCTCTCCAACATGGTCTATTAGTGGGAAATTGCAGACTCAGGGGTCGGCCGGAGTAGTTCAGTGGTCGGAACGCTGTGGACCCAGGTTCGATTCCTGGCTCTGGCTAATTTTTCACTCCATGTTGGATTATTGTATTGAATGTATGTATGTCTGTTTATTAATTATATATGTTTAAAAAAAACGATGACAGCAGACGTTAATTATGTGTAATTTAATATAAAATATGTTTGTAGATTAAACGCAATTAAAATTATAATGTAGTGTTATCATAAATGCTAGATGGATCATTCTCACAAAAAAGGCACAATTAGCTAAAAAAATTGTTTTAAACTGTTGAATTTATACAATGTAATTTTCAGAAAAACAATGTGCATCAGGATAAGTAATTTTTCTTTCTACTATCTTGTTACGTATTCTAATTGAGATAACAATGTAAAATATGTTTGTAGATTAAGCGCAATTAAAATGATAATATAGTGTTATCATAAATTCTATTATAGATCTTTCTCACGGAAAAGGCACAATTAGTTTAAAAAAATTATTTAAACTGTTGAATTTATACAATGCATTTTTCTGAAAAACAATGCTCATCAGGATAAGTAAATTTTCTTTCTACTATCTTGTTTACATATTCTAATTGAGATAACAATGTAAAATATGTTTGTAGATTAAACGCAATTAAAATGATACTATAGTGTTATCACAAATGCTGGATGGATCATTCTCACAAAAAAGGCACAATTAGCTAAAAAAAATTGTTTTAAACTGTTGAATTTATAGAATGTAATTTTCTTGTAATTTTCTGAAAAACAATGCGCATCAGGATAAGTAAATTTTCTTTCTACAATCTTGTTACATATTCTAATATTTTAACAATGTAAAATATGTTTGTAGATTAAACGCAATTAAAATGATAATGTAGTGTTATCATAAATGATATTATAGATTATTCTCACAGAAAAGGCACAATTCGTTTACGAAAAATATTTAAACTGTTGAATTTATACAATGCAATTTTCTGAAAAATAGTGCTCATCATGATAAGTAAATTTTCTTTCTACTATCTTGTTACATATTCTAATTGAGATAACAATGTAAAATATGTTTGTAGATTAAACGCAATTAAAATTATACTGTAGTGTTATCATAAATGCTAGATGGATCATTCTCACAAAAAAGCCCAATTAGCTAAAAAAAAAAAAAATGTTTTAAACTGTTGAATTTATAGAATGTAATTTTCTAAAAAACAATGCGCATCAGAATAAGTACATTTTCTTTCTACTATCTCTTTACATATTCTAATTGAGATAACAGTGTAAAATATGTTTGTAGATTAAACGCAATTAAAATGATAATGTAGTGTTATCATAAATGCTATTATAGATCTTTCTCACAAAAAAGGCACAATTAGCTAAAAAAAAAAAAAATTATTTAAACTGTTGAATTTATATAATGTAATTTTCTGAAAAACAATGTGCATCAGGATTTCATTACTTTTCAAATTTTTCTTCCTACTTATTCTCTTCCTTCTTACCTATCTCTTTCTGCACACAATATTTGATAAACGACTGAAAAATTAGACAATATCAGTAAAAATGGATGTGCCAAGTCCACGGAGGTCATAATTATCGCACAAAATCTTCTTTAAATATTACATGAACAACGTCATGGGGAACAGATAATATATTTATTATGCAAGCCTAAAGCTTAACTTCCTATTTAAGTATACTAGAATAAATTTAAATGACTATTTGATATTTGCATATAAAAATAATATAACTCTCTAAATGGCTTATAAAGATTTTAAATGGCTATTCTAAGATTTCTAATGGCTTATAAAGATTGGCTTATAAAGAAAATTTATTTTTTTTTTTAAAAAGCTTATAAAAACCTTTTAATGATCGACATATGTTTCAGCGCTCATTTTCAAAATATACAACGATAAACAAAATATTCTCGCAAATTTTTGAAAGTAAACTTGAAAACCATAAATAACGAGATCATATATGTAAAAAAGCAGGTGCTTAAAATAGTCAAATATAAACGTGAAAATTAATATTTCCATATTGCTTTTTTTAAACTGAAAAGTACTTCATGCCAAATTAATGCCCTTCTCGAATTTCGAGGTGTTTAACTTGTTTAATTTTCCTTTTAAATTTGTCCGGTTTCAATTTTCAGATTTTTTTTCCCTTTCTTCTTGGTTTCCACAAGTGTCTCGACATAAGAGGCGTAGCAGGGACCATCACGCGAAACGTCGTGCTCCGCGATTTCTGCGGCAGTATATAAAACAATGTAGTTTCAAGTTTATTTTCAAAAATTTGCGAGAATATTTTGTTTATCTTTGTATATCTTGAAAATGGCGCCGTTAGAGCACTGAAACATATGTCGATCATTAAAAGTTTTTATAAGCCTTTTGTGTTTTCTCTTTGTATCACTTAAGCATTTTATGTATATTTTAATTAGAAATATAATTTATGAAATATTTAAGATGAAAGGATATAAAAGGTACTTCAGCACCACATCGCGAAATAAACTTTAAATTAAACTGAATTTTATGAAAGTTTTAATAAAACTGTAGAAAAGCTATCAAAGTTTCAGTCCTGCTGAAATTTTAATTGGAAATTTAAGCTATCAAAGAGTAAAGCAAAATTATCACAACAAATTTATAAAAGATGGGTTGTATTGTATAGGTTAATATTCCAAGAGTTTCTTATAGTTTTCATTTGAATATACCAAAATAAAAAAATTACTTATGAACAAAGATGCACCAGCAGTTGCAGGAAATAAAAAAAGCAACCTGTAAAAGTTATAAAATAATGGAAAATTTTATTGCATGGAAAATTTTCATATATAAAAAACATTACATAAGTTCATATTATATCAATGACCAGTTATTGTTTTGAAGTCTCTAGTAGTTCACTTAGATTCAAAATTAACTCAACTCTGATAAATATATGATGGTGCTCTTTGAGTAATTGATAATGAACTACCAATTCTCTTTGGAGGTTTTCTTTAGTTAAGACACATAGACTATTATTTAGCTTCATTTCCTCAAGTAAAAAATACTATTTTTCTGTTGAATATTACTAAGCAAAATTTGAGTACTTACATCTGAAGGTGTAATATTTAGATTCATTATTTTATCGGACTTGAGTCTTTGTGTAAAACATTATCAGCCTGATATACAGTGACATGTCTTTTCAGAAAGAAAGAAAAAATCTTGCATATGAACCTCTCGGTTCTAGGAGACACTTTATTTTTCATATTCAGAATTTGAATTAGTTTCAGCTGATGCTGCCGAAATTAAGTGATGTTTAACTCGAAAACTTTTGAGAATAAAAGTAATTATGCAGTCTTTTGATAATAGTACTGGAATGATGGAACATTACTACTTGAATATGAAGTTGTTGCGTTTACTTTTTTTTACATTGTGGAAAGTCAACTATGTTGCAAGTAATAAAGTCAGTTTCTTTTTTCCCTCCCCCCCCAGTCTTTTGAACACATAAAGGGCGTAACTGAACGGAAATGCCTAGGGCGTCGTGTACCCCAGAGCCGTCCCAGACTCGTGGGAGCATTTGATGATTCTGTACAGGGCAACACTAGATACCGGGCTTGCTCATTCATTCGCATGACGTCACAAATAGTGTCTAACCGAGACCGAGACCAGCGATTGGTACAAAGTGACGCGCCCATCGTTTTGTGCCAATCGCTGTATGCCTTTTGTCGCGGCCAGCCACCATTTGTGACGTCATGATAATGAATAAGCAAACCCGGTATCTAGTGCAGCCCTGGTCTGTAGGTTGTTGAACAACAGTTGATTCTAATGGCACATATGTCCCTCCACTAGCATTTGGGATACTTAATAAATTTGCAGGTTGCTCTATTGTAGATGGCACTTCTGGCATACACGCTGTACCGCTGACACCTAAAAAATGAATAATATTATGAAATTTAAAAAAAAAGCTGCATTATGTAGACAAATATTAAAACATCATGTGTCTAATTTTATGATATTTTAAATACATTCTAAAAGGAAAAAATGAATGAATAATAATTCTTTAGTATTTCTGAAAAAATAAGACTTTAATAAGTAATAATTTAGCATTTTCCCATTATTTTCACTGATTATACTAGAAATTCTAACGAATATTCAAAACGAATACTAAAATACAACATAATACTACTCATGCAAGTACACTGAGAAAAATGACACTTTCAAATCTGAATAAATCGATGTTTTCATTTTGTTATGAAACTTTTTGTTTCAAATAGGACGACCCAACGCTTTCAATTCTGAAACACCAGAAATACTCAGAATATTGAAACATGGACAAACTCGAAACTGAGCACATAGAGGTCAGTTCATACTCATTTTTGAAACATGGAAATACTCAAAAATAATTCGAATCAGTTCAATCTCATTTTTGAAACATGAAAATACTTAAAAATGAGCACATATAAGTCAGTTCATACTCATTAACATGAACATATTCAAATATGAGCACATGATGTTTTATTCTTGAGAGTGTGCATGTTTTCAGAAATGAGTATATACATGTTTCAAACTTGAGTAATTTTCATTCGGAGCCATTTTGACTATGCGACATAATCAGATTTCAGTATTTTTTTGCTCAGTTTTGAAAATGTCATTTTTAGAGTGTAATGATGTAAAAAAAAAAAAAAAACTTTATAAATACTGATGTGTCTTAAAAACTGCCTTAAAGAAACACAAATTATGAGTCTAATTCATCAATATCTATTAGTGAATACTGAATTTATTTTTTGTTTGTCAATTTATTGGTATGAAAACCAGAAAAAAAGATTACAGTTCCTTTTTTAATATTAATTTTTAATTAATAAAAACATGGTTAGACAAAAAAAAAAGTGCCAATTCTAAAGGCAAATATATTTTAATAAATAACAAAAATGTCATACTTTCGAGTTTCAAAAATTCTAAAGTTGCTATCAGATTCAATAATTTTTCATGCAACTAACCTTTGTGTCGATTTCAACGCCACTTTTTTCGCGTATAAAGTGGAAAAAGGGTTATAATTGTTGTTGCAAAAGTTGGAAGAAAAATATGTTACTAATATTTATCGCTCTTTTGTTGACGTTTTAAAACACTTATCTTTGATTGGGTTATCGGAAGAGAAACTGTTGTTAGAAACGATTTTTTATGAACTGTGGTTAAAAAGTTGGTGATATTCTTGATCGCTGTCACACTGGAAGTTCAGACAATTTCTCACAAAAAATCAGCTCAAAACAAGAGTTGGCTCAAAAATTTCCCGAAAAGTTCTTGAATCTGATAGCAACTTTAGACGACATTTTTAAACCGAGAAGAAAAGTATTTTTCTCTTATTCAGGATCAGGAGCATCATAGAATAATAAATAATAATAATAATAAGAAGAAGACTGAGTTAAGGAGTAAATAGAATTACAAATCTCCTATAACATACCAAAGACTTTTAGAACTCTATGGATTGTTGGTTTAGATACATATGCTATTTTAGAAAGCACAGGGTCGTAAATATCACGATATTTTCGAAAATATCAAAAATATCCGATATTTTGACTTATATCCGATATTTTTCACATATCCTATATTTTAAAAATAATCAACTTACTACTGATTATAAATATTTTCAGATTTAATATAAATTAATAAAAACTAAAACAACTCTTGACATTGAAACTTAATAAAACAATATTCTAAATGTCTTTTTCATTCTTTCTTCCCCCCCCCCCCTCACTTACAACAAAACTGAAGATCAACTAATTGAAAACAGAAATAATTTTCTGAAAAGATAAACAATTTTCTTTTTACACCCATCAAAATACAAACAACGGGATTCCGATTCAGTATCAAGTATTTAAAAAATATATGTTTTATAAAACAAAATTTTAAATACTTTATTATTTCTTTTTTTAATTGGAACATAAATTTAAGCTTGTCTACTTTTAACATTCCTGAACATTTTGCGCAATTTAAACTGAATTAAACCACAACCCCAAAAGATTTTTTTACGAGCTATAAATAATTGGTTATCTAAGTTAGACAATTTATCTTTCAATGGCTGTTCTAAGTTAATATTGTACCATATAATTGTTGGTTTCACATTTAAAAATTCAGTTTTGAACGTAAAGCTTAGAAGAAAAAAAAATTATGTTTGGCTAAAAAAATCCCTGGCTAAAAGTTTTTTGATTACAGTACAATAAAATATTAAACAACATGATAGTTTGAAAATAAATATCGGATATATGGGGTGATCAATTTAAAAGAGTACCCGTTTGTTTTTTGCATTATCCATATCTATAACATATGTAGGGAAACTTTCAACATCATTACTTATTTAATATGTCTATATTTAATGTGTGTGTATCGTTTTTTTTTTCACTTTCTAAATGCGAAAACTCGTTTTTTAAACACAAATTCACGAACCAAGGGGGGAGGGGTAAATGGGGGGGCTTTTTGTGAAAACCGAAAAACCCTAATAATTTCTTTATTATTATACGTATCGAATCCGTTTAAAGTTATTATTACTTCTAGGAAAAAGGCCGAAAATGTATGTATGACAGATTTTTGATATAATTAAAAATGGCCCCAAGGGGGGAAAAAAGGGGGGTTTTAGGAGAAAAAAAATCATAGCTTCGTCAATTCACAAGATATCAAATCCGCGTAAATTTATTATTAATCCTCTTAGTATTATCTAAAACTTTTATATTGACAAGTTTTTTATAGGACCAACCGTTATAGCAAAAAAAAATTAAAAACAAAAAAAATCCCTGCCGGCTCCGCCTGCAAACAAGTTATTTTTCGAAGTAGGCGGTTCCAGCTCCCGCATCTTTTCGAAACTGATACATAAAATCAAGGGACATAAAATCTCGGTCAAGTTCGTTAATGGGCAAAATCAAACCAAGGGGGGGGGGGGGGCTTTTTGTGAAAACAGAAAAAAAAAACCATAATTTCTTAATTATGATACGTATCGAATCCGTTTGAAGTTATTATTACTTCTAGGAACAGGGCCAAAAACTTATGTATGACAGATTTTTGATATAATTAAAAATTGCCTTAAGGGGGAGGAGGGAAGGGGGGTTTTAGAAGAAAAAATTCATAACTTCGTCAATTCCCAATATTTCAAATCCGCTTAAATATATTATAAATCCTCGCAATATTATCTAAAACTTTTATATTGACATGTTTTTTATAGGACCAACTCTTATAGCAAAAAAAAAAAAAAAATCCTTGCTGGCTCTGCCTGCAAACAAGTTTCGTTTCGAAGTAGGCGGTTCCAACTGCAGCATCATGGCAAAAAGGTCATTTCTTCCGCAATTCCCAACAAACAGGCGCCCCACGGTCTGCGTCTTCGAAATCTACCTGTGCCTGTAGGCCGAGCCGTCAGGGATTGTTTTTAAATATGTAAAACCACGCTAGTGTCCGCGTTTAACATCTGGCCCTAAAAAGCCCACATTCTTTTTGCAAAGAAAAATCTGAAGAAATAAACGAATTGGTCTAAAATTATTTTCAGTGGTGGAAAGAAGTTTAATTTCCCAGGGTTGGCAAAACCCCCCAAAAAACCAGGTTTTTTTTTTTTTTGTTTAAACCAGGTTTTTTTGGTTTAAACCAGATGTTTTCGGTTTAAACCAGGGTTTTTTAAAACATCTTTATAGATGAATATTTATTGATAAAAATAGACATTATTGGATATATAAGTAGTATAAGTTCATTTGAAAATAATTTTAATTAAATAATTACAGTCAATTATGTAGAAAATTAAAATAATTCATAATTTAATTAAGTAATTACAGTCAATTTATGTAGAAAATTGAAATAATTCATAATTTAATTTAATATTAGAGTTAGTAACAGTCTTACGTTCAAACACTAAACTGCTCTACACAGTGAAACATTGATACCTTGAAAATCTTTATAAACAATATTTTGATTACTAATAATAAACTTTTGATGTAGTTTGACAAATATAATATTATTTCCTACAATTAAAAGTAAATTTCAAAGACTTCTTGTGATTTTGTTTTTTTTTATTGACAATTCAAAGTCAACATTTAGTCATTAGATTCAGCAAATAACAGAAAAAAATAGATTGGTATTACTGAAATGCTATAATAAATAATTTTATATTTGTATTATTAAAATGCTATAACTAGCACCCAATTTTTTAATCCTCTCTTATTCGACTTCATGTTTAGATATTAATTCTATAATCCCCCGATTCTTTAATCCGATAATTTCCCCAAACAAGAAAATCTTCTTTTAAAAGCTTGACCAAATTCTTAAAGATCATCATGTTAATACTATTAATTGCTTTAAATAATCTCATTTTTTAAAAATGAAAATATTTTATGCCAAATATTCAATATTTTAAATTTATTTTATGTTTGATAAAATCACATGCCCTAGGTATGTTCATGAACACATACAAACATGGCCTAGACCCACTCTTTCTAATGTGTATATTGCTGAAATAAAGTATTAAAAGTAGAAATTATTTATTTCCAATAATTTTAAACACTTAAATCATAAAAAAAGAGAAATTTTATATTAGATTTTTTCCAAAAAAAACCAGTTGGTTTAAACCGTGGTTTAAACCATGGTTAAAACCTCTTGGTTTAAACCATGCCAACCCTGATTTCGATGGTTCAGATAATTTATATTAGCATAACCTTCGAAATAAAAAAAACGTATTTTCCACTCGTCAACAAGGTGGAGGCTAGATAATGGTTTGGGCTGCTTTTCTGCCAGGATTTAAGCTTAGAATTGCTTTTATAGGACAACAACAAAATACACATATCTGTATCCACATGTTAGAACGCCATTTGTTGAACCAGAGTGAAAAAATTGCCGGCCTCAACTATATTTTTCAACAAGAAAATGCCTCAATTCACTCTGCAAAAGACATAATAGTTTGAAGATAATAAGATTCCCACACTTGATTGAAGATAATAAGATTCCCACACTTGATTGAAGATAATAAGATTCCCACACTTGATTGATGGCTTGCCAATAGTCCCGAACTAAATCTCAAAAGAACGTTTGAGATATAATACAGTTCAATATCTACCGAAAAAAATGGTCAAATAGTTCAATATAACTCTAAAGCAGAATTCAAAACTGCCATTTGTGAGGCATTGCGCATTTTGTCACCTCGACAAGTTCGAAACTTTCTAAACACTATGCCACAACGCTGCATTGAAATTATTAAACACAAACGAAGCACAATTGACACGTAATATTTCTATAATTTAGAATAATTTGTTCCATTCTTATTGTTATACTCCTATCGCATATCCAGTGAAAATGCAATTTTTTATGTTGTAATAATAATTATATTACAATTTTTCCTTTATATTTATTTTGTCTATTTTGTTTGATAAACTCAATAGTTTATATGTAGATTTATATATCTATTATTTTATCAATTAAATTATCGTTCCTATCCTTTTGCACCCCAGTGTATATTGCATGTATATATGTATTCATGCATGAAATATGCTTGCAGAAGCTTGAAGATCCCTGATCAAAGGAATATAATAAACTTTACAATTAGTCGATGTCAGAAAGGAAGATTTTGTTTTCTGTGTCATTAAGCATAAGAAAATGAACACTACAATAATCTTGATGCAAAATGATTTTATTACATATTAGCAAATTATCATAAATCATAATACCATAAATTTGATGAAAGACTACAATAGTATGAATATAAAAATATGAATTTAAAAGTCAACATTTGAGTGAAAACAATAACAATACATACATGTACAAATCCAGTTGAGTGCTCATGAAAAGGAATTCCACTTACAACAACTGTGAAATCATTACTTCTCTTCTTCAATTTGGGATAACTACTGTCATTAAGCTTAAGAGCCTACACTAGTCACGGGAAGAAACACTCAAGCTAATGTTAAGTCTATGGGAAGGTTCTTGGCAGATTTTTCGCTCGCATTTTAATATTTTTAAATGATTTTTTTCCAATAGGATAGCTGAGGCCGATCCCTAACGTTGTTAGTTTTTACTTTTTTGAGTTTCGTTACAGTTTGTTTTATAAGCAGATATTTTCAATTTCAGGACCGATTGGAACCGGTTCTGAAAGGGAAAGTACCCTTATATAAAAAAAAAACTGGAACCAAAATCGAAAAAGTTAATATATATTATATTTTGCCTAAAATACATTACAAATTTTAGGAGAAACTGAAAAACCAAAATCCATGCTTTTTGAGTTTTATTTACTAAATTATCCAACTTTAAAATAAAAATCCTAAATTAAAAATAGAGAATCTCAGCTGAAAATGTTAGAAAGATGCTGCAACAAAGGTTCGTTGATTTAAATCAGCTAAATTTTAATCATGATTTACATCAACAGAATTTTTTTTTAAATCAACTTTTTGAAAATTTTCCTTTAAAATTTAGATTAAGATATTTTGTAATAAATATTATATAATGTATGTACTATGTGTATTTGTCTATTAGAAAATATCCAAATCTTTTGTAAATTTTTAAATGAATACAAAAACCTGTTGACTCAAAATTCGGTAGAAAGCGAATAATTTTTACCGTGTTCCAAGCCACTGAGCTTAGATGGTGAAACCTGATTTACTTCGCGCAGGAGTGAAGAGCGATCAGATTTGGCCTATGAAGCGAAAAAAGCAGCCTTGGCGCTTGCGATGCGATGTAGACGAGGTATGTTAGACGAGGCAAGTTTGTTCCTCCGTAGGAGGATAAATGGAAGTGGGTGACGCCAAATTTTTTCTTCTTTTGGAAGATAAATGCCGTCGCTTGATTTTAAAACACGCGTGTCACTAGATTGAGGCACGATATTCTGAGCGTATACAGTTTTATTTGAAGCACAACATTTCAAAAGACAAAACTTACTCGCCAACTTTAAATATTTGCTCACCGCTGGCGAGCAGAAATTTTGTGCCCTATTTTAGCCCAATATAGTTAATTTTGTTCTCTTTTAAATACAGTTTGTTCGAAATTCCTAGAACTATATTTGAATTTTTAGTGAAATTTGTATGCAATTTTTACTGTTTTTTCGTATTTTGCAGCAATTTTTTGGAATTCGTAAAAGGAATTTCGTTTCAATCTTCCAGCTCAATTGACCCTATTCTCCGTTTGAGTTCGAGGCTACGATTTCAGAAATGTTTCCCCAAAGCATGTGACTCAGCATCACAAAAATATGGTCCGTTACTGCTCTATGGCATCAACCTTGCGTTGCAAAATGAGTCATTGCATAATTAAGGTCTACAATATCAGAAATGTTTACTCAAAACACGTTGATCTGACATCAGAAGAAATAAGAGTCCTATTAGTAAATTTTTTCATCTGTCTTTTTTTTTCTTTCTTTTTTGAGATTTTTATTATTTTTTCTAGTGCGGCGATCTTTTGACATTCAACCTGGTTTAAATCTTTTAGCCCAATGCAGTAAATTTTGTTCTCTGCGATTTTTGAATTTTTCGCAAATTGTTATGAGATTTTTACCATTTTTTCACTTTCCAAGATGATTTTTTGACTTTTTTTTTTAAATTGTAAGAATTCTCCAGTATATATATTTTCATCTGAAAAATATTTATGATTTCTTCGAAAATTCGGGTCAACAAGAACCCACTCACAATAGGGAAAACCCAACCTAACTCGAAACAGTTAAAGTCAACCCAACCCGCAACATAAAAAAAGCAGCCAATCTAATGCAGAGCTTCATCATTGACTTCATTGAATCTGCTTCTGTTTTATCGCTATAACTTTTTAATACTATGTCAGTAAATAATAATAATACGTAATGTTGTTAGCACTGGGGTGCCATTTGGAAGGGGTAGGTAGAGTCACCACCCCTCAGGAATTTAAATTGTAGCAGCCATCACAAGTCAAACAAAAAGATCCTTTTCTTTTATGTTATATCTTAAGACATGAGTTTATCAAATTTATTAAAATGATTCACTAATTTTTAAAATACAAAAAGCCAAGAATATTTGGGCATTCAAACTTTTAATGTGTAAAATATCCCTCTTTTCAAAGTTATTTGGAAAATTAAAAACTAAGTATACTATATATGCATAAAGACCTCATTTCTTCACTATAAAGTAGAAAAATAAACTCCATATTCTAAAAGTAATATAGGTGTGAAATTGATTTACGAATAAATCATATTAGATGGATTATAAATCGATTTAAGAAATTTCTACATCGCCCAGTCCTAATCTGCATGAATACAGAAGTAGCTCATTAGATGCTTTTTTAGAGAAAAAACTTCCTTTTTATTTTGAATGAATGCAAACAGGTTTTGGGTCATTCCATGGTAACTTACGTTACATTTAGAATAATTGACTTCAGTAATTTTAGTAATATAGTACTAAAAATATTAAAAATGTAGTGTTTATATGATTTGTTAATTAAACCTATACAAAACTAAATTTGCATAAAAATTACTTAAATTTAGTACTATTTCTTGAATGCTAAAAATTATATTTACCATGGTAACTTACGTTTCTGACAAAAACAACGTAAGTTACCATAATAAATATAATGGCCAGTGTTAAAAAAATAGCACTAAAGGTAGGTAATTTTCATCCAAATTTCGCTTTGGGTAGGTTTAATTTACAATTCATATCAACATTACATTTTCAATATTTTTTGGCGTTATATTATGAAAATTACTAAAGAAAATTATTTTAAATGTAACGTAAGTTACCATGGAATGACCCTTTTTCTAAATCACACATTTTAGTGGATATATTCTCTATAACCTCTGTATGCATGACAAAATATTTTTTTAGATCAAAACCTTTAGTGAAGCCTTTTGAACACACTTCGCAAACAAACAACAACTCAGTATTAGTTTTCAAGATCACAACTTTTAATAAAACCTTTTAAGGACACTTCACAAATGAAATGTTTTAGTCTTTCATTTGAACAATGTTTTGCCTTTCATTTCAAAAATGTTTTGCATGGTTTACAAGATGTTTTTTTAGATTATCACTTCGTGAAAATTCTTTGGAGCATACATCACAAACAAAAGGTTTTTCTTTAGTATGCATATGAATATGCCGACTGAATTGATCACTGCGAGTAAATGTTTTAGAACATGATCCACAAACAAAACGTTTATCCTTCATATGGACACGCAGATGATTACTTAAATGTTTTCTTGTGAAAAATTCTTTAGAGCAAAATTCACAAGAGAACGACTTTTTCATTTCTTTTGTGTGAATCTGATGATTATTTTCTAGATCACAATTTTCAATTGATGACTCGTTCATGTCTTCCATATGAGTGACATTGTTTTCTAGATCACAAATTTCAATGAATGACTTTTTTGTATCTTCTGCAAGAGTAGCATCTTTTTCTAGATCACAATTTTCAATTGATGACTCGTTCATGTCTTCCATATGAATGGCATGGTTTTCAAGATCACAATTTTCAATGAAAGATTTCCTGTCTTCTGTATGAGTAACATGTTTTTCTAGATCACAACTTTTAATGAAAGACTCCTCTGTAGTGCTTGTATGAAAGAGGAGGTGTTTCTCTAGATCACAACTGTTAATGAATCCTTCGAAGCATATTTCACAAATGAAATGTTTTAGTCTTTCATTTGAAAAAGGATTTTTATGGCTTACAAAATGTTTTTTTAGATTATCACTATGCGAAAATTCTTTGGAGCATACATCACAAACAAAACGTTTTACTTTAGCATGTATACTACGAATATGCCGATTCAGTCCATCACTGCGAGTAAACGTTTTAGAGCATAATCTACAAATAAAACGTTTATCCTTCATATGGACACGCAGATGATTACTTAAATGTTTTTTTGCGAAAAATTCTTTAGAGCAAAATTCACAAGAGAAAGACTTTTTCATTTCTTTTGTGTGAATCTGATGATTATTTTCTAGATCAGATTTTTCAATAAATGAGTTTTCAGTGTTCTGTATATAAGAGACAGACTTTTCTAGATCACAAATTTCAATGAATGACTTTTTTGTATCTTCTGCAAGAGTAGCATCTTTTTCTAGATCACAATTTTCAATTGATGACTCGTTCATGTTTTCCATATGAGTGACATGGTTTTCTAGATCACAACTTTCAATGAATAATTTTTTTGTATCTTCTTTAACAATAACATCTCTTTCTAGATCACAATTTTCAATTAATGACTTCTCCATGTCCCCTATATGAGTGACATGGTTTTCAAGGTCACAATTTTCAATGAAAGATTTCTTGTCTTCTGTATGAGTAACATGTTTTTCTAGATCACAACTTTGAATGAAAGACTCCTCTGTAGTGTCCGTATGAATGAGGAGGTGTTTCTCTAGATCACAACTGTTAATGAAGCCTTCCAAGCATATTTCACAAATGAAATGTTTTAGTCTTTCATTTGAAAAAGGATTTTTACAGCTTACAAGATGTTTTTTTAGATTATCACTTCGTGAAAATTCTTTAGAACATACATCACAAACAAAAGGTTTTTCTTTAGCATGTATACTACGAATATGCCTATTCAGTCCATCACTGCGAGTAAATGCTTTAGAGCATGATCCACAAACAAAAGGTTTATCCTTCATATGAATAAGTAGATGACTAGTCAATTGCTCTTTTGAAAAAAATCCTTTTGAGCAAAATTCACAAACGAAAGATCTTTCCTTTTCATTTATGTGAATCTGATTTTTCTCTAGACCAGAACTTTTAATGAATGACATTTTTGTATCTTCTACAAGAGTAACATCTTTTTCTAGGTTACAATTTTCAGTTACAGACTTCTCCATGTCTTCCATATGAGTGACATGTTTTTCTAGATCACAACTATCAATGAATGATTTTTTTTTATCTTCTTTAACAGCAATATCTTTTTCTAGATCACAATTTTCAATTAATGACTCTTCCATGTCTTGCATATGAGTGACATGGTTTTCAAGATCACAATTTTCAATGAAAGATTTCATGTCTTGAGTATCAGTAACATGTTTTTCTAGATCACAATTTTTAATGAAAGACTTTGCTGTAGTGTCCATATGAATGAGGAGGTGTTTCTCTAGATCACAACTGTTAATAAATCCTTCCAAGCATATTTCACAAATGAAATGTTTTAGTCTTTCATTTGAAAGATTTCTATGGCTTACAAGATGCTTTTTTAGATTATCACTTCGTGAAAATTCTTTGGAGCATACATCACAAACAAAAGATTTTTCTTTAGCATGTATACTACGAATATGTCGATTCAGTGCATCACTGCGAGTAAATCCTTTAGAGCATGATCCACAAACAAAAGATTTGTCCTTCATATGAATAAGTAGATGACTCGTTAATTGCTTTTTAGCAAAAAATCTTTTTGAGCAAAAATCACAAACGAAAGACCTTTCCTTTTCATTTGTGTGAATCGGATGATTTTTTTCTAGACCAGAACTTTTAATGAATGACTTTTTTGTGTCTTCTACAAGAGTAACATCTTTTTCGAGGTCAAAATTTTCAATCACTGGCTTCTCCATGTCTTCCATATGAGTGACATGGTTTTCTAACTCACAAGTTTTCATGAATGACTTCTCTATGTCCTCCAAATGTGTGATATTCTTTTTAATAACACAACTTTCAATAAAAAAATTTCTGTTTTCTGTATAAGTAACATGCTTTTCTAGATCACAACTTTTAATGAAAGACTTCTCTCTAATGCCTGTATGAATGAGGAGATGTTTCTCTAAATCAGAGCTTTTAATAAATCCTTCCAAGCATATTTCACAAACGAATTCCCTTTTCACACATGGCTTCTCTGTGTCCTTCACAACAGTGAAGTGCTCTTCCACATAGCATCTTTCAATAAATGTCTTCTCTGTGTCCTCTGTATGCATAATAGAGTGTTCTTCTAGATCACAGCTGTTAACGAATCCTTCCGAGCATACTTCACAAATGAATTCACACTTCACACATGAATTGGCTGTGTCCTCTGCAAGTGTAAGATTTTTTCCTACATCACAACTTTCAATAACTGACATCTCTGTATCCTCTGTATGCATGAGAGAGTGTTGTTCTAGATCACAGCTGTTAATGAAGCTTCTTGAACATACTTTACAAATGAAGTCATACTTCACATAAGATTTGTCTGTGTCTTCCACAAGAGTCAGATGTTCTACATCACAACCTTTAATGGAAGACTTCTCTGTAATGTCTGTATGAATGAGAATGTGTTTTTCTAGATCACATCTGTTTGGGAATCCTTCTAAGCATACTTCACAAATGAAGTCACACTTCACACATGACTTCTCTGTGTCCTTCACAACAGTGAAATGCTCTTCTACATAGCATCTTTCAATAAATGTCTTCTTTGTGTCCTCTGTATGTGTGACAGCATGTTCTTCTAGATCACAGCTGTTAATGAATCCTTCTGAGCATACTTCACAAATGAATTCACATTTCACACATGAATTGTCTGTGTCCACTACAAGTGTGAGATGTTTTCCTACATCACAACTTTCAATAAATGTCTTCTTTGTGTCCTCTGTATGTGTGACAGCGTGTTTTTCTAGATCATAGCTGTTAATGAATCTTCCTGAGCATACTTCACATATGAAGTCATAGTTCACACATGATTTGTTTGTGTGCTCTGCAAGTGTGAAATGTTTTCCTACATCACAACTTTCAATAAATGTGTTCTGTGTGTCTCCTGCATGAGTGAGACAATGTTTCTCTAGATCACAACTTTTAATGAATCTTTCTGAGCACACTTCACAAATGAAATGTTTTTCCTTTTCATGGGTTAAAAGATGTTGCTTTAGATTATCTCTCCGAGAAAATCCTTTAGAGCATATATCGCAAATGAAATTTTTTTCTTGTTTATGGATAAAAAGATGTTGCTTTAGATTATCTTTTCGAGAAAATCCTCTGCAGCATATATCACAAACAAAAGGTTTATCATCTACATGAATGTCATTTACATGTCTAACTAGGTTTCTGCTTGTAGAAAATGTTTCAGAACACATATTACATGAAAAAGATTTTTTCTTCATATGAGTTCGAAGGTGTTTTACGAGTTCAAAACTCTTAACAAATTCTTCAGAGCACACTTCACAAATGAAATATTTTCCCTTTTTATGGGTTAAAAGATGTTGCTTTAGATCATATTTTTCAGAAAATTCTTTGTAGCATATATCACAAATCAAATGTTTTTCCTTTTTATGGGTTAAAAAATGTTGCTTTAGTGTATCTCTTCGAGAAAATCCTCTGGAGCATATATCACAAACAAAAGGTTTATCATCTACATGAATGTCATTTACATGTCTAATTAGGTTTCTGCTTTCAGAAAATGTTTCAGAACACACTTTACATGAAAAAGACTTTTTCTTCATATGAGTTTGGATGTGTTTTACGAGATCACAGCTCTTAACAAATTTTTCAGAGCACACTGTACACATGAATTGTTCTTCCTTTCTATGGCTTAAAAGATGTTCAGTTAGATGATCACTTTGAGAAAATCCTTTGGAACATATTTCACAAACATAAGTTTTTTCTTTAGTGTGAATACAGATGTGTCGATTGAGTTCATCACTTTGAGAAAATGCTTTGGAGCATGAATTACAAACGAATGATTTCACATTCGCGGGAGTCCAAAGATGAGCATTTAGGCTTTTTTTTTCAAAATATCCTTTTGAGCATACATTAGAAGTAAAGGTTCGTTCTCTTGTTTCAAATTGTTTCTTTTCCATTTTTCATGAGAACTGTTTCCCTTTCCAGAACCCAAAAGATGTTGCTTTTTGTTAGGTATACAAGGAAGTATTCTAGTACTTTTCACAGAAAAATCCTTTATAATGTCCAGTAAGATGAATGTGTTGTCCGCCTTATAATCTAAAATACAAAAATTTCAATTAATTAGCTAATAATTTCGGACTTTGCAGTTTTAAAATTATAATGTTTTTAAATAATTTTCAACTTTAAAATTTTTAATTCTTTAAATTGCTTCAAAATTAATGTGTATGCATTACACTCTTAAATCTGCAGGGCTTGGAACTAGAGGTTTTGCAGATTTTAAATTACTTATTTAAAAATTAACTTGTTACAACAGCTGATAGTGGTTTAACCAATGAAATAAAATAATTTTTGCACCAGTGTTATTGCAGGAAATATACATACATACATATATTTATATAAAGAAATTTTCAAAGAAACATATTTAGGTACAACATTACACATTAAAGAATAATTAAGACATTAATTGGGTTAAACTTCTTACAATACTAGTTTAAGAGAAAGATGAAAATAAGAATTTTGCTTAGTAGCCATTGGCCGGTAGGTTGATTTTTTTAGTAGCCAGTTACTGGCTAGTAAGAATGATTTCTGTAGTAGCCAGTAAGTACATTTATGTCACTGAATATTTAATTATAAAAAAATATAATGAGCTTACAGTAATCAAGAAATTTATGTACTAAATAAATATATTTTAATTTAAATAATTTTGAATAACCTTGAGATACTAATTTCCAATCTATTTTAAATTTTAAAATAAATTAACAGCATAGTTATACACAACATTCTTATGTAGCTAACTTCATAAGTCCCACTAAGCTTAGGTACTTGTGTGACCAACTACATAAGTACCTTTTTTTTAAAAAAAAGTTATTTGTCTGACAATAATAAAATCAATATAATACTAAAAATTAATCTGACAATAATAAAATAGATATGTTTATGCACTAAATAATAACCCACAACATGATATACATTACATATGCACAACCTGTGGCCTGCAGGCTAAAAGTGGCTAACATCTTCAGAAATTCAGGAATTGTGTATTTCGCCAATTAGGATTGGAAAAAAATGCAAATTTCGTCGATCAGGCGCGTAAAAATCATAAATTTCGTCGATAGAGCGCATAAAAATGATGAATTTTGTCGGTAGGGGGCATAAAAATCAGAAAATTCGCCGAACGGGTGGGTAAAAATCATGAATTTCGCCGATTAGGTGCGTAAAAATTATTACTTTCGTTTCTGGGGTGCGTAAAAATCATGAATTTTGTCGATCGGGTACGGTAAAATCATTATTTTTGTTGAACGGGCGCGGAAAAAAATCATAAATTTCGTCGAACGGGTGCGGAAAAAATCATGAATTTCATCATTATGGAACGTAAAAATAATGAATTTTGTCGATCGTGAGCGGAAAAATGATGAATTTCGTCGATCGGGCGTGTAAAAATCGTGAATCACGTGGATCGGTCGCGTAAAAATCATGAATTTCGTCGAACAGGTGCATAAAAATGATGAATTTCGTCAACCGGGCGCATAAAAATTATGAATTTCGTGGATCGGGCGCGAAAAAATGATGAATTTCGTCGAACAGGTGCGTAAAAATGATAAATTTCGTCAACCGGGCGCATAAAAATCATGAATTTCGTGGATCGGGCACGAAAAATCATGAATTTCGTCTAACGGGTGCATAAAAATCATGAATTTCTTTGAACGGGCACGGAAAAATCATGAATTTCGTCGAACGGGCGCGGAAAAATTGCGAATTTTAGGGAAATTTTAAAATCCTGCATTTGGTCTGTTCTTTCCATATTTTGAAACGTCAGTTTTTCAAGTTTAATCGCCTAGTGGCGATTGGCGAGTGCTTATTTTTATCTTTATCTCAAGATAATGCTTGCTTAAAAACAGGAGGGCTAGAAACATGTTTTATGCATCCATGGGACCAATGAAATCTACCATCCCTAGTTCCTTTATTGCGTTTTAGTTGTAAAGCCTAGAAAGGCAATGGTATAGAATGCTACTAAAAAA
Source organism: Maratus michaelseni (assembly GCA_963931845.1). Taxonomy (NCBI): domain Eukaryota; kingdom Metazoa; phylum Arthropoda; class Arachnida; order Araneae; family Salticidae; genus Maratus; species Maratus michaelseni. The sequence goes on along the minus strand of OZ007597.1, from coordinate 149,887,299 downwards.
TTCACTGGCTTTACGACATTTGAATTTTTAATACAATAATAATAACTGCATTTTGGGATAGAGGAAAAAAACATTACATTACTACTGATACATTATTACAAAGTATGGTACATTTCCAGTATAGGGCTCTTGGCGAGAGAAGGAAATTTGGCAACATATTTTCTGGCAACTTATGCACTGCTTCATGTACACAAGCGATTTTTTGAATATTTATATAATTTATTTAATATTAATAGACCATTTATCTATTTTTAGATGCAAACAGAAATAAACTATATAAAAAAAATCCCTGACGGCTCAGCCTACAGGCACAGGTAGATTTCGAAGACGCAGACCGTGGGGCGCCTGTTTGTCGGGAATTGCGGAAGAAATGACCTTTTTGCGATGATGCGGCAGTTGGAACCGCCTACTTCGAAACCTAACTTGTTTGCAGGCGGAACCAGTAGGGATTTTTTTTTTTTTTTTTTTTTTTTTTTTTTTGCTATAAGAGATATAATTTCCTATAAAAAACTTGTCAATATAAAAGTTTTAGATAATATTAAGAAGATTTATAATAAATTTAAGCGGATTTGAAAACTTGGGAATTGACGAAGTTATAATTTTTTTTCTTCTAAAACCCCCAGGCAATTTTTAATTATATCAAAAATCTGTCATACATAAATTTTCGGCCCTTCTCCTAGAAGTAATAATAACTTCAAAACGGATTCGATACGTATCATAATTAAGAAATTATGGGTTTTTTTCTGTTTTCACAAAAAGCCCCCCCATCCCCCCCCCTTGGTACGATTTTGCCCATTAACGAACTTGACCGAGATTTTATACCCCTTGATTTTATGTATCAGTTTCGGAAAGATGCGGGAGTTGGAACCGCCTACTTCGAAAAATAACTTGTTTGCAGGCGGAGCCGGCAGGGATTTTTTTGTTTTTAATTTTTTTTTTTTTGCTATAACGGTTGGTCCTATAAAAAACTTGTGAATATAAAAGTTTTAGATAATATTAAGAGGATTAATAATAAATTTATGCGGATTTGATATCTTGAATTGACGAAGCTAGGATTTTTTTCTTCTAAAACCCCCTTTTCCCCCCCCCCCTTGGGGCCATTTTTAATTATATCAAAAATCTGTCATACATAAATTTTCGCCCTTTTCCTAGAAGTAATAATAACTTTAAACGGATTCGATACGTATAATAATTAAGAAATTATGGTTTTTTTTCTGTTTTCACAAAAAGCCCCCCCCCCCCAGGTTCGATTTTGCCCATTAACGAACTTGACCGAGTTTGACCAGTTATCGTGTCCATAAAAAAGTGACATAGATAGATAAAGTTTTGAACTGGGGGTGGTTTTGAGTTCTGGGAGTCATGATCGGCGTAGATCTGCAAAATTTTTTCAAAATTTCCAACTTAGGTGAGAATGTAATAGGTAGTATTTCCTACGAAATCTACCTAAATAAATATATTATATTATATATATATATAGATTTTTCCGCCCCCCCCCCCGATGGACGAAATTCATGATTTTTACGAACCTGATTGACGAAATTCATGATTTTTTTTTTTTTTTTTTTGCGCTCGTTCGACAAAATTCACCATTTTTACGTGCCCCATCCACGAAATTCTTGATTTTTACGTGCCCGGTTGACGAAATTCATCCTTAGGCTTGATTTGATAGCTGTTTATATCACTTGGCAACAAATCTCACTTGTTGAAACTTAAATTACATGAAGCTTTTAAAAAAAAATGCCAAAGACCCTATAATGTAAAAGTACCCATATTTTAGGGATTTTACCGGGTATCCGATAGCCAGCATTTTGCCTATAGTGAAAAGTACCTATATTTTAGGAATGGACCAAATAGGGATTTTACCGGGTATCCGATATCCAGCTTTTTGCTTATAGTGAAAAAGTACCCATATTTTAAGGATGGATCAGATAAGGATTTTACCGGGTATCCAATATCCAGCATTTTGCCTATAATGAAAAAGTACCCATATTTTAGGGATGAACCAGATTTTACCGGGTATCCGATAGCCAGCATTTTGCCTATATTGAAAAGTACCTATATTTTAGGAATGGACCAGTTTTTATCGGATATCCGATATCCAGTAATTTGCATATTTTAATTTCTATCAAACTTTTTTTCCCCTTTTATACATACAATATTCAATTTTAATGAACTCACAGTAAGAAATTGTAAAATAACTTACATTCAGTTTTTCGGCAAATAAGTGCCATTACTTACCTCAAGACGTAAAAAATGTAAACATAATTTTATTTCTATGAAAAAATGGGATTATTTCAGATTTTTTAATATGTGCATAATTTCGGATTATGATGCAAACATTATAAATACACAAAATAAAGTAAATATTTTAATTTTAGCTGAACATTTTTGTTTCTGAAAAGCTTTAAAGAAAACATGTTTCATATGCCGTAAAATCCAGAGTATACTCCCCTTGAAAAAAGGCCCCCTTGCCCACTTCTCAGCATTTTTAGGTGCGTTCGTAATTATATAAATACGTAACACCTATTGTAGTCATCTGGTCCGTCTGTCCGTCCGTCCGCATATAACAACGCAAAAACTACCCAACCGAATGGTTTGAAATTTAAGATATATGATCTTTGCAGAATTTTGTCAAGACATTTCAAATTTTATCAAAATTGAATCAAAACTTTAGAAAATATTAATATTAAATATTTATTAAGAAATGGATTTTTTTTTTTTAATCGGTGCTTTTTTGTTATAGGAGCTTCCGAGGTTTAATCGTCAAGCGACCGAGATACTTATTTTATTGCAGAAATTAATCTCCAGACGATATAATTCCTTTCACAAAATAAAAAATCACCAAGATCTGAATATTTATATAACTAGCTATAGTACGAACGCACCTCATTTGTCTTGTTTGACGTACAATTTCCAACTTGTATTTTAATCAATTCACAAATATAAGCCACTCCCGAACATTTTTTGGAACAAAAAAAAATTATTTAAAAAATAAAGGGGAGAGAAAAATTAATAGTAAAATTGATAAATACATATTTTTATTTTCAAAAATATACATTTTTTGATATTATTGTGAATTGTAATCAATGATTTTTTTAAACAAAAATCTTGTATATATATTTCTTGTACGTGGCGTGGAAATAGCGCTGAATTTCCAGCTTATCGTTGGCAACAACCATAGTTTCCAGAGCTCAGACCAATGAACAGACTAGATTGTGTTAGATAGATCAGCTCCGCCTCCAATATGGTGGTCAGTGTCAGAGCAGTGAAACTCAAGCTAGCAATTATTAAAAATAAAATAACATGTACGTATTCCAAAGCGTCTGAAATGATTCCTCATTTTAATTATGAGTAATATTGTTAATTTCAAATGAATTCTCAACTCCTATTTAGAATTTATTTACGAATTTCACTCACACAAAAAAATCGGAGATAATAAAAATATAAACCTTCTAGAATGCCCCTGCTGCCATCTGTTGCTGTCTTATTGAAGTAAAAATAATTTCTTTTGTAGAAATCTATAATCAATTAGAATAATAAAATGTCGAACGAAATTTAAACAATCACTGATCATAAACTATCTTCCTACCACGTAGTGTTTTAAAAAAAAAATTAATTTAAGCCGTGATATACAATATTATCGGTGCAATAAGTTTTAAACTAACTATGTTTCCAAGATCCCTTTTTCATAGTATTTAAATGCCCTTTAGTAGCATCAGCTAAATGCATTTTTAGTTTCAACAGAGTTTTCAATTACTTTTTTACATTAAAAAAATTGTCAATTTCATATGTTCAAATGATTTATGGTAGTACTCATTCTGGCTAGAATTACTGGCAAAATAAAAAGAGGCGAGCGAACAAACAAGTTGGGACCGCGTAGCAGTCTCAATGTGAATTGCTTCGCAATTCACGGGGGGTTGGTGATCATTAGCAAGTAGGGGGCTGAGCCCCCCAGCCAATTTATATAAGCTTCAAATATGTGAATTTTTAATTACAGTTAATTCTGACAAGTAGTTTTTGAGTTCTGCTTTAAACACTATCTGCATTGAAATCTGTTTTGCAATGATTAAATTTAACAATTACAAATTTAACAATTTGATGGAATTTAAACATTACGAGTTCCAAGCTTTATGATGGTTCTCAAATGACCTGCTGAACAATGTGGAACTTTCTGATTCATTTTTAAACGCAACAGCATAAAATTGGCAAACCTGACTGTTGAAGAAATTTGGAATCGAAATGAGTTTTCCATTTTTTTATAAATATATTACTTATCGAGTTATAAGCGATGCATGTCACGTGACACATTCCCCCCCCCCCCCTTCTCGTGCTGCGGCGTCAAAATTCCTTTCAAAATTGACAGTATTTTCTGCCATCATTAATGGAAAATGTGTTTAGATTATAAAGTTTCTGAATAACAATATCTGCCTATTTCATGCACTTCTGAACAGAAATAGATTAAAAAATGTGGCTGAAAGTAGACCCTTTGGATTTGAGAACAACCTTAAGCCTTCATAATCCATTAACTGTTTGACAGAATGACTTCCCATTCGGCATTGAAAGGTAAAATGTAACAAAAAATCCAAATATGTTGTAAAAATTGGGTGTTTGTATGGAAAATTTCAGATTGCAGTAGAATTTCAGTATGAAGAGGTTCCCAATTTCCCCTACCCCTGCCAAAGCCTTTTTTTTAACACACTGAAAGAAGACACAATTCCTAATTGAATATTTCCTTTTTTATTTGCGACAATTTGATAATTAAAATGTATGATATGTATATAGTTCTTTTGCACACAGGCTGTACATTATAATTAATGTAAACATATGAAGAAATCACCAACTCGTTTTTTTTTTTTAATCGTAAAGTAGCTGACGAAATTAGGATTCATCCCAAATTTTAACTCTGTATGCCCCCAAATCTATACTAATAAAAGAAAGTTTCGCTCTGTGTGTGTGTGTCTGCTGGCGATGGATGGCTAGGAAAATCTAGCCCACCCAGAAGGCTGCAAATTTAGATTTAGGTAGTCCAAACCCTCTCATGGTGCACCATTACGTCAGAATTTTAATATTTTGAAAATTAAAGTAGTTATCAATTAAAAACTGATCAAAGATCACAAATAAAAAAGTCATTATTCTGAAGCTATCTGGCGCATGTGCAGAAAGCAATTTCCATATCTTCCGGAACAGAAGAAAGAAAGCAGAAGACATTCCGTTTTTTTTTTTAAGTATTTCTAAATTCGCCATGGACAAACGGCTAAAAATACGGAAAAACCGTTTACATATTCTAAAAGAACATACTTTTATGTTTCAAACGATCTGGTTGGTTTGAAAAAATTTTACATTTAACCTTTTCAAAAAAAAAAAATTAAAAAAGCATCGAATTCATGTTTTTTATTTTCTCCCGTTTTCCGAGCCTTGCATCTACCGGAATACAAAAGATACGGAAAAACGAAGGTCACCAAATTAAAGAACTGTCTTTGTCCTTTTCAAAGCCACCTTTGGTTTTAAAAAATGCAAAAATTAACCCTACTAAAAAGTATATTTTCTGTATGCCGTTTTGCGATTTTGGCAATTTTTAAAAATTCGCATTGGCGATTCAGAGACAGGTACGGAAAACTAAAAATACCAGACAATATCTACATTTATTCTTTTTTCGACATCTGTATTTGTTTTTTAAAGATACGAATATTAACCCTTCAAAAAATTTTCGTGCGCAGGACTCTCTTTTGCGAATTCCGATTTTCTGCTATATATTAAATCTGGCATCAGCTTTCTAAAATAACCAAACAAAAAGCAAACACACCTAAAGACATCTACGTTCTATCAGGTTTAGGCAGAAACCTTTAGTTTAAAAAATAAATCACGTTAACCCTTTCGAAAACGTTTTTAACCGTAAGTCACTTTCGCTTTTTTAACTATTTCTCCTATCTTTAAAAATTCGAATTAGCGTTTATAAACAAGATACGAAAAACTAAAAATACCGTGCCTAATCTATATCCCTTTTTTTTTAAAATCTGGTATCCATTTTGAAAAAAATTTAATTTTAACACTCCGAAAAAAAAAATCTTTTCCAAAATTCACTCACGCGAATTTCCTTTTTTTGGTCCAGATTTTAAAATCGGCATCGACTCGGGAAATGCAAGTACGGACAAACAGTAGACTCCAGATCATAGACACGTTCATTTTCTTCAAAATGCACGGTTCGGTTAAAAAAAATATCTACATTAATCCTTTAGAAACCGATCGATTACGTAACCGACTTTCGCGATTTTCGCTATTTTGGCAATGTTTACCAGTAGTTAAATTTCAATTCTACTAGGAAATTTGGTTGGGTCAAGTGTTCTGAAAAGGCCTCTTCCAGAACAGACTGCTCCCCCTGGCGGTGGAAAGTGGAACTATAGGAGTATATCTGGTTCTATGAACCCAGGGTCGGACTGGGCCAAGGAAAAGGGCGCAGACCTTGTATTTTTAGAGGGCGCAACAATTTTAACGAACTTAAATCAATTTTACTTACTTGTGTTGTGTCTGACTTGACAAAGTTTAACACATTTGCATAGCACCGAGTAAGAAAAGGCCTTAATATTATATTCCTGAGATTAGATAGACGAATTCGCTGTATTCCCCGTGCATGTTTGAAGTTCCATTAAATCTACACATGCTACACATTTTTTCAAAGTATGTCATGTAACATTAAAAAACTTTAGAAAGTTGAATACAGATTAGCTTATATCCTACTTTATTCTTTTGTCAATAGATACCTTAGAACAGTCATAGTATAAAAGTCATCATTCCTTACTAATTATCCTGCAAATAAGGTATAAAAAATACATAAGTACCAATTTATTCGAAAAAAATTCTACTATTAAATTCTATTCGAAAATTTTGTTTCGAGGATTGTCTACATATTAAAAAATGCACGATCTTTGATTTTTCAAATTGTAACAATTGAGTTCCCTGGATCAAGACAGCCTGGGAATATACTTATCTTAATTGTTCATAGAGTTATAAAAGAAAATTTGTTAGGGATTTATCTAAAAATTTCGGAAAATAAAATTTAAATCTTGCAAGAAAAAGTACTGAACACTCATTTAGTCAGCATTAAAATTATACAGGAACTTTAAATTTATAGAAAACTTTCTTTATATAAAAGTAAATACTACAAAATGTTTCTGGTAAGTGTCTACGTGTCATTTTCTGTAGATTCTTTGAAAACAGAGAGCGATCCCCTTAGACTGTAGGAAGGTTCTCTGCATCTCGAAAACTAATTATTCAAATGAGCTGTACACTTACACACAGTTATTTTTATACAAAAAATAATGTAGGTGATAATTCATAATTTTTTAATATGAATTTATTAATAACTTTCATAATTAAAAATATGTCTTTGGATACAAAAAAAAAAAAAAAACCTGGAATATGTTTGGGTCTATTAAATGTATTTCATTTTAAAATTAATAAAAATTCCATCGGATGATTTTTATAAGTATGTCAAATGGATTTAACATTAGCATCCTTAAACTTTAAACTCTTCTAGCTCTATGAAAATTTAACATAAAGTATTTAAACCGTACTTTTTCATGGGCTGTCTCGATCCGAGGAACTCAAATAGTGTCTCAAAAATATGTGTTATTATTTGAAAATTCGAAGTTGGTATAATTTTTATTATGTAGACGACTCCTCTTGTAACATACTTAATCCATAGCTTTAATTAGTAGACATTACTTCCAATCGATTATTATTTATAGATTTTTTACAATTAGTTTTAGAAGAATTGGTAGGGGGTGATCACGTTTTTTTTTTCCAGGACTGTAAATTAACACAATTGATATATCCATAGTTATGTCCATTAACGAAAAAAAAAAAAAAACTTTTTTTAAAAACAATTTTAGACATTATTACAAGTTTGGCGATATTTATGATTTTTTTAAACCGTCATTGTGCTGTGAGATATGACTTGACTAACTCTTCCTTTTTATACAATTCTTTTTTCCCTCAAGCAACACAGAATTGTTGGATATCATTAGTCCATTGTTTTCTAGCTTTGTTGGCCAACGATTGAGTATGGCTGCTTCCAATAGCTAAGCCAACGGTTAGCTGATCGTCGGTCTAAAGATATGAGTTCCCATTTGACCAACAGTTATGTTTGCTGGCAAAACTGCGCTAATAATAATGTTAAAATATCCAAATAATTGATCCTATTTTAATTAGAAACTTCAACTAATTTGTTGATTTTTTAGGCAAAAATTTATTATGCTTCTAGAATTACCTATTAAAAGTGCTTCTAATTTGGTTTCCTTGGTTTCAGAAATGTTCTTCATTTTGCATTTGTATTTAAACAAATATCTCTAAAACTATTATGCAAATAAATTTTACTTTTATGTCTACTAAAATGCAAGAATATCAGTGCTAAGAGCCTCCAACCTCTATTTAAAAAATATATATATTTATTTGATATAATATGAATTAGTTATCAAGTCAGTTATAAACATGGTGTAGATGCAATTTCTGATATAATCTGACAGCAAGTGCTGTTTATTTACCACAGGTTTTTTTTTCTTTAGTAAAGTAGCATTTTTAAATGTGGTCCTGGCGGTGTCTGCCTCATCACACATACAAAATAAAGATTCAGTATGCAAAATTCGTTCAAAAAATATTTATATCGAGAACAAAAATGTACTTTCAGTAAAGAAATAAAAATTTGAAACTTAAACTCAGGCTTGATTTTTTTTCATTTGAAAAAGTACCACATATAGCAGTATTTGAATGTCCAAATATAGGGTATTTGAATGGGGAAATAATGCTTGTGAAAATATTACACTTGCAGCATTTGGGATAAGGAGAGACAGGAGGAGGAGGAAGAGGCATTTTGTGTGCTTAAAAATTACTTTATACATCCTTAAAATGCTGAATTGATATCGCACTATAAAAAGGTTTCTACTGAGAAATGACATCAAAAATAGCGATTAGTAGCCTTAAATCGCTAAAATAATTGAGTAAATTTACTTTTCTCAGCACACTTTTCCCATGATTTGCAAATTTCTTATCATAGTTAGAGATGATCAAGGGAAATTAAGTTTCCATAATTGAACGATATCCTCAGAGGATTATAATCCTGCAAGCGACAGGATTTTGTTGCCAGCATTTTATAATTCAGAAAACCTACAAAAGTTTTTGAATAGTAATCATCGCTTTATTTAATGATCGATTTTTCCGTGATTAAATAAAACGATTTTTTATTTGAAATGCATACCAGAATTTTCGAATAGTTATTTAATTGCGGAAAGGCTGTCATTAAATAAAGCTAACCGAAAATTTTGGTAGGTATTTTGAATGGAAAAACGTTAGCCGCTCGATCCCAGTTTGCAGAATTGCAATCCAGAAGTGTCATCCAGGTTGTATTTATTCCTCGAAAAGTTATGTTTTCCAGTCAACAACAAAATCCACACAAAACGTTTTTGCCTTTTTATAAAATTGTTTTTCGAAAAGCGTGGTTTCAATTATAGGTTCATTAATGGGCGGCTTTAAAAGGGCGGAAGGTCCCCTGGGTACTACAATGGAGGGTACGCAAAATATTTGATCTGAGATTAAGGCCTAGTAAATATCATCCTAAGAACCGAACAAAAAAAATCTCTCTCAGGGTGTGAGTAGCAGATGGGCGCGAGCTTTAGTATTAGACACGGCGCGCCAGGGCTACTAAAACATTCCCTAGGTGCCCGTTTTCTATCCTCATTCGTATGCAAACACAACACGTCCGCTTTGATTTCCGATTTTGAAAATTCCTTCGATGTATCTTCAATTTCTTTATGATAATAAAATTCCCTCTCTTTTGTTAACTGTCTATTAGTTGATGATTATCCCTAAGCAAATTCTCGAAATTTAGTACACTAATCAGAATATATGTGTGTGGGAAAATATTGGAGCGGCTTAGGGGCGCAAAATTTTCCCTGGCTGAGGGCGCACCGGCCCTCGGGCCGATGGACCGGCGGGCCAGTCCGAGCCTGTATGAACCCGATTGCGACGGGGTTTGGCTCATTTGACTTGATATCTATAGCCTCAAATATTTTAGCTGCACTTTCGACCTCCAGGATGCGCTTCCCTATCTTGGGTTTTATGAGCCCGATTACAACGGGGTTTGCCTCATTCGACTTGATTTTGATAGTCTTACAGATTTCAGTCATATTCGTATAGAACAGATTATTAATATTTCGGGCCGGGCAATGCCGGGCGGATTAGCTAGTTATGAATAAAAGAAATATAGCCTCAAAACTTTTTTCAAAACACTATGAAATCAAATTAGAAGATTTATACAATAATAATATAAAAGATAAAACTAAAAAATAGTTCATTAATTAGAGCTAATAAACTTTTAATCGGCACTTTTAAATAGTGTTAGGTCAATAAAGTTGAAAATATTTCACAACTTTGAAAACAAAGAAAGTGTACATTTTTTAACAGATTTTAAACAAAAAACATGTATCTATTCTCGATGAATGCTAAAAAAACTATTTTTATTTTCATTTAAACATAGGGGAGACTGGTACACAGTGGACCTATGGACACAGTGGACCACCCCCGAATATTTTATTTATTAAAATTTTTTTTAAGCTTCTCTTCTATCCTAATAGACAACAGCACTGCAATGATTATTTATAGCCTTCAGAAAATATGTTTAGCTCAGATTGAACTATTTTATCCTGATTGGTTGTTTTGAGCTTCTAAAAGAAAAATTTTTAATCATCATATTTTTATTTTTTTAGTAATTAAAGGTTGTAGATAAATAAAAAAAACCTTTTTTGCAAAGCTAAGATACTTGTTTTTATTTTACTTTAAAGTTAATATGTTTAAAAGAAAGCTATAAACAATATTAATATGATTATTTATTGAACTTCAACATGGGGTACATGGACCACCCACTCCTGGGGCACAGTGGTCCACAATCCATTCTGCTCCTGTAATGCAGAATGTTCAAAATATTTAATAATTGCTTATTTTCTATAAAGAAATATTGTTTTTAAAGTAGATTTAACTGTAAAATAAAGTAAACAAATAAAAATAACAATTTATTTAACATAGTAAGAAATCTTTTGTTTTGTATTTACTGCCTTTGATAAATATAACTGTAGTCTAATTGTTGATGATTCTATTCAAGTAAGATTCATGAGACGCAAATTGAATGGAAATCAGTTTATTTCTCCTGAAACTGTAGATGAATCTGCTGTTGATGTCAATGATTTCATAATGTTGCTCTCAGACCCAAAATTATTTCTTTAAAATTCCAGGCCCAATTTTACTCATAAGTACTTTGAAATTTCATTTGCAAATTTTAATGTGCGCTGATTTTTTTGTACTTAAGTAATAACTGCTAAATTGCAATTGTTCCTGTATTAATCTGTTATTATTTTCAAAATGTAATTTTTTGTTTTTGTTTCAAAATTTATATTACTATGTTATTTTGTGGGTGAAGGGGCAACAAAAAGAATTAGATTAATGAAAAATAGATTTATATTGTATTTTAGATAATACCTAATAGTGGTCCATTTTACAAGTGTATATAATTTATTTTTTTTGAAAAATGTATTGAAAACTATGTTGTGAGAAAATTATGATGGATGTAAGAAGGTTTAAGGAATATTCAAAAATATTTTCATACAGATCGGTCAGTCTGTGAAAGAGAAAAAAATTTTAACTGAAAAAGTGGTCCACTGTGTACCTGTCTCCCCTACTTAAAACACATTAACTAAATTTTCTCATTAAAATTGAAAACCAAGGAGGAAATATAAGCTCTTTGCATTCAGTTGGACAATTATTATTTCATATATTCATTTCATTTAGGATTTTATATATATATAGGGTAGATTTATTTTCAAAATATCATTCTATTCCGGTAGTATTTATTGATTTTGTCATTTTAGAGATAAAGAACATTTGTATCTGTCAGTTACTTTTATAGATGCCCCCCCCCCCCCCCTTAAAGCTGAATTTTTTAATATGGGACCAATAATTTTATGTGAGACAATATCAATATAGAACAGCCATTGAAAGATTAACTAATTTAAGTAAACATTTAGGTACTTTCGTGTTATAGCGGCCCCCAAGGATGAATCACCAAGCGACTAAGATTTCTCACCAAATTATAAAGCATAATGTGATTTATATAACATTTCATGATGTATATGGCCATATGTTATAGTCATACATGTGCACATATTTGACATGTATATAAGATGTATATGATGTACATATACAGGGCTTTACAAATACGGTTGTTTGGTCGCTACTGGTGACTAAGTTTTTTTATCTGGCGACTAAGTTGTTTAATCTGCAAATTTTAAAACAATAAAATCAGAATTATTTGACTGACTTTGACAGGAAAATGGGCTTGGACAGGAAAATTGTTTTCCTGCTTCACTGTTCCATCGATGTCTCCTCATCAGATATATTTTGTAGCATTTAACCAGGGCTATCTCAATATATCAAGATATGGCCTTAGTTCAATTCATCCATAACTTCATACACTTTCCAATGATACAAGAGAAAAATCGCTATCACAGAGCCTCCCTTCCGGGGGAATATCCTCAATTTCAACTGGGACCTGTTGGCCATAGCCAAAAATATGTATGACATTTGGTTCAATTCTGTGCATTACTTCATACACATTTCGATGATACAAAGAGGACAGACAGACAAACATTTTGTAAAAATGTGTTTTTCGGGATCTCCTACACCTAAAACGTGTAAATCGCAAGTAAAAAAAAAATTCAATTACAAAACATTCTTCTATTATAGATAAAAGAAAGTAATAAAGTCAAAAGACATTATTTTAATTTAACAAATAATATTACTTCGCAGACCTTAAAAAATAAGAAAAAAAAATTACAATGGATTTACCTACGAATGTTGATGTTTTACAGTACAAACTTGACATTACACAACAAAATGGGAGCTAGAATGAGATACATATGCAGGATTGCAGGATTTTAGCCAGGCCAAAAAAAGCCGGCTGACTTTTTGGGGTTTTAACCAATTAAAAAAGGGGCATTTTTATTTTATTTTTTAAGTGCCAATTCACATAAAAGGTGCATTAATTTATTTTTGATGCACTCATAAATGTTTTTAAAAATGTCTAAAAAATTTATAAATTCTTTTAAATGTGAACAATTAAATAAATGTTAGATTGATTAAATCAGATATTTTAATCGATTCCTGGGAGGATCCTCCCCCCCCCCCCCTGACCAACACCTAAATTCATCACTGGTCGAAATTCACTGGAGCCCATATGTACAATGCACTGAAGTTCACTGGAAAATAATTTAATAAAAACAGGGTGCTTCCTGTTTGTTCAAGAAATATTGGAACATATTATAAGGAATTTAACAATGAAATCAAAGATTTTAATCCAATTTTTTTTTCCTTTTGCAGAATTAACTGAGAACATATATAGATATAGACAGGGTCGGAACAACGATGCGCAGGGCCCTGCCAAAGTAATTAGTGGGACCCAACATATACTGGAATACTGGACTAATAACATTTATTTTTAAATTATATGTATTGCTCCCAGACCCAAAAGTATTTCAGGAAAATTCCAGGCTCAATCTTACTCATAAGTATTTTGGAATTTCATTTCCAAATTTTAATGTGCACTGATTTTTTTGTACTTAAGTAATAACTTCAACTAAATTTCAATTGTTCCTGTATTAATCTGTTATTATTTTCAAAATATAATTAATTTTTGTTTTGTTTTAAAATGTCACTTGTAAATTTATATTGCTATGTTATTTTGAGGGTAAAGGGAAAATAAAAAAGAATTAGATTAATGAAAAATAGATTTATATTGTATTTCAGATAATACCTTATAGCGGTCCACTTTACGGGTGCGTATATATATATATATATATATTTTTAAGTATTGAAAACTATGTTATGAGAAAATTATGGTGAATGTATAAAGGTTTCAGGAATATTAAAATATATTTTCATGCAGATCGGTTTGTCCATTAAAGAGAAAAAAAAAAATTAACTGAAAAGGTGGTCCACTGTGTACCAGTCTCCCCTACAGCATATAGGGAAAATGTACAATCTGGCAACTTTAGTTTAGTTGACTACTTCCACCAATAAAGCTTTTCCACTTTTCTTTCTGATGCACTCACACATATTTATTCTCACCAAAACTTGTCTCCTCATTTCCTAGTCACTTCTAACTTGAAAAGTTAGAAAACAAAAACATTCCTTAAATTTGTTTACTGATATAGTACCTGTTTACATAACTTTTTCAATGGGTTTTTAATGAGATAATTAACTTTTTCATGAGAATTTTCCCAGTTTTTGTTATGCAGAGCAGTGTGGGGCTCTCCATTATTTCTGTAAACTGTACGTCCGTGATATAATATATGTATTATGTTTGGTTTTAAATAAACATATTTATAATTAGTTAGATAAGTGCAATTTTAAATAAAGATTTTGAAAAAACCCACTTGGGTTATTTAAAGAGGGTTTAAACAAAAAAAAAAAAAAACTCTCGCGGGTTTTTTCGGATCGAGCAAAATCATGGCAATCCTGCTTATATGCCATATATACATCTTATATACATGTCATATATGACTACAACTAGGCCATAAACATCACGAAATGTTATATACATCACGTATTATTATAATGTCATATATGCTTTATAATTTGGCGATTAATCCTTGGGGGCTGCTATAACTCAAAAATACCCTTTTTTTGTTTAAAATTAAGTCCTGGTTTTAATACAAATAAAAATTAACTTACTTTCGAAGTTCTTCAAAATACTCTTTATTAGCACGTTGCAAACGCCGCAAGCATAAAGATCATTTACTCTTTCTTCTTAAAGGTCGTGTACTTATTTTTCCACTTTTAGTCAACGGGGCGCACCACTTGCAGAGGTTAGTAAAATTGATATTTCAAACTGTAGCAATCATCACAGATCAGAATAATATGGATTAACTTTTGATGGGGATAGGATTAGGGCCTCATTATCTTATGTTAATAGCTTAAATATCCGTTGATTGACACATACGTCTGGGGGTACAAAATTGGAATCACAGTTCATATTATTCAAACAGTCCAATTACATAAATAAAGCAACAACTACCGCAAAATTAGCGATTATTGCTGCAGTCTATAATTCTTCTTCTTTTTACATACAGATATTAACTGCTGGCGCAACGTTTCGATTTATATTAAAAGACAGAAGAAAACGAATTTAGTAAAAGTTATAACTTTGAACTTTGAAGGGGGGGGGGGGGCTATGAGACCTATAGCGGCAAAGGCTGTCGGAAGTTATAACTTGTCCATGGCCAATGCAATGCATTAGTCAATGTCAACAAAACTTCCGCTGTTGTTCAGCGTCGGCATGGAGATAGAAATAAGAAGGAGAACAGTGAAGATAGGCTTTCAAGATCACAACATGGACCGGGAATTAGTACCCAGTTTGTGGCGCTGGTGCTCCCAAAGGCCGGTCATGTGACCTGTCAAACATGACAAATTGTCGTCTGCTCTTCCTGCATTTTGGTTTCGAGCATGATAAAGAGATAGAGGGCGCTACACTTCCTAAAGGCCCAAAAGACCAGAAACGCCGCCATACGCCGCTGAAGTGTGACGTTTCAACATGGCGCTGGGCATAAACAGATCGAAGTGCCCATTGAAATAACATGGACGTAAAAAATAAAATCTTCTAAGAATAATAATTTTCATATTTAAGAACTTTCAGACACTGTTCTGCAAAGTTTAAGGTACGCTTTTCATTATGAATGCACCAAACTTCTGATTTTGTGCTTTAAATTTGAATAATTTATTAAAAAGTCATTAGCTTAACTCCGGTTAGACAAACATGGCGGTCGTTTACATCGTCTGAATCGGGTCCGTCACAATGCACTTATCTCTCTTTACTTAAAAGTAATTTGATGTTTTAATTATAAGTAAAGAGAAAATCATATTAAAATTTAAAAATTATTAGATTATTTTTAATAATTTACATATTATAATACTTTATATATTTATTTTTTAAAATTTAGTATTTTAATTTAATATATTATATTATTAATTTAATATAATTCATTATGATATTATTTATATATACAATATTAATTATTTATTAAGATTAATACTAATTATAATTATAAATATTTTATGATTATTAATATTAATTATAGTTTTTAAAATTAAATATAATTATTAAATAATTAATATTTTAGTTCATATTATTATATTATAATTATTTTTAATTAATAAAAATTAAATTATGTTACTATGATAATTTAAAATTATAATTTGTAATAATATTATTATTTATGTTATTAATTTATATAAATTTAAATGTATTAATATAATTATAAATATTGGTAATAATATAATATAAAATTATAATATAATATAATAATATATCTATAATATAATAATAATAATCTAAACATATTAAATTAAACATATACTACATTAAATTAATAATAAATAATCATTTATCATTTTAAATGATTAATAAATATAATTGATATTAATATATAATATAAAATTAATTATTAATATTTTAATAATTATTATTTAATTATATATAATAGTCAATTAATTAATATATATAATTAAATGAATAATTTTTAATATATATATATATATATATATAATTAAATAATTATGAATTAAAATTATTAATAATTATGTAATTTTATATTATTTATCAATATCAATTATATTTATTAATCATTTAAAATGATAAATAATTATTTATTATTAGTATTAATTATTCATAATATTAATTTAACGTAATATATAAATAATTTAATATGTTTAAATTTATTTAATATTTAATTTAATAGTATATAATTTTAGTATTATAATTTAATATTTTATATTTATTTATATTATTATAATATATCATATTTTACATATTTAATATATTATTTAATATATAATTTATATACTTAATTTAAATATTATATTTTATATTTATTTATATTATTATAATATATCATATTTTATATATTTAATATATTATTTAATTATAATTTGTATACTTAATTTAAATATTATTTATGATTTATGTATTATAATAATTTATAAATTCTAAAATATCTTTAATAATTTTTTAATATATAAAATTAGTAAAATTATTAATTTAAATTAAATAAAAGTTTTACCTATAAGTAGAGAGAGACGGAGATATCTTGACAGACATGAATGTAAATATCACCAATTCAGTCGAATTAAACAACCATGATGTTTGCCTAACCGGAGTTAAGCTAATGAGTTTTTATTAAATTGATCAAATTTAAATCACAAAATCTGAAGTTTGGGGAATTCATAATGAAAAGCGTACCTTAAACTTTGAAGAATAGTACCTGAAAGTTCTTATATATAAAAATTATTATTCCTAGATGATTTTATTTTTTACGTCCATGTTATTTCAATGGGCACTTCAGTCTGTTTATGCCCAGCGCCATATTGATGACGTCATGACTTCAGCGGCGCTTTTAGTTCCATAAGTAGAAACATTATCTTTGTTCTCCTTCTTTCTATCTCCCTGAGCGTCGGCGTCCGATTATGTTACAGATTAGTGAAACTCGATTAATATTCGATTATTTAATATTTTACAAATAATATTCATAATTGGTAATTAGAATATTGATGGTCTTTAATTTAGGTTTGATTAAATTTATATTATTCTTTTGTATTTTGAACGCTAAAAAAAAGAAAAAAACGTAAAGCAACCAATCAATCTCTGACATAATCTCTTTATTCCACCTTTTTTCTCACAATACAAATATATATTTGTACTGTGTTTTTTCCTCCACAGTCCAACAAAATGTACGAATTTGATGAATCAAACCAAATTCGAGAAAAGTAATTTAATTACAAATAAAAATATGAATATAAAAAATATATATATTTATAAAATATCGAATATAAGTCGATTACTAAGTGTTTAATCGAATTAAATCGATTGTAACTAGTCAGTATCAGAATCGGAAATGTATTGTTGACTTTTGGTTTTGGGGTTCAGCGTTTGTAAACCATTTATTATTCTCATCGCAACTGATACCTTTTTCATTTTGTATAAAATCTTTATTCTGCTCTATCTTGAAAACAGACTGAAAAACATTTCGCCATCAGTTCGAAAAATGGAGAATAGCCAATAATCGCGATTGATGTTGTTCTATTTATGTAATTTTACTTTTCTGTTTTGAATAACATGAACTGTGACTCTAATTTTGAATCACCGATTTATTTTTCAAGTTAAAGTTATTACCAACCCCATCAAAAGTTGTCTTCTAAATACATTACAAAAGCAATGTCTTCTGTAGGAAAACGGACTCGACGACGGACCCGACGAAGAAAAGTGGGAAAAGGATCTTTAAAATTACGCCGTTTGAAACTTGCTTTTAAAAAATATCAGGAAGAACTTCGAAAGTAAGTATAATTAATTTTTATTTATATTAAAACTGCTTTATCTCGTGTGCATGATGTCCATGCTCGTATGTAATAAAGTAGTTATGCAAGTAATGAATTTCTGGTACTTTCGTGTTATTGGGGGGATGGGTTCCGTATCCTGTGCCATTTGGCGAAAAAAAATGCGCCAAAAGCCGTTTTGGCGACATGAGAACTTTTCCAAGATGGCAGAAAAACATCATTTTTAAATCTTTATGTTATTTATAAATCAATGATTTTGCACCATTTTTAAAAATAGAAAATGATGTAAAAACATGCATTTATAAAAAAAACATAAAGATTTAAAAACGAAGTTTTTCTGCCATCTTGAAAAATTTTTTACTATGCAATTACACAAATTTTAGCAGCATTGTAAATGAACTAACGAGTAAAAAACTAAACAAATGTGCTTTTTTAGATAAAAAGAAAAAACTTACCAGAAAATATTTCAAAAACTGTTATAAATTTAATGCAGGTAAAATCTCGCTCACAACTGCAAAAAAAAATTATTAAATATAAAATAAAAGTATAAGGATAAATATAAATAAATACCAATAAATGAGACTGTGATTCAGAAAAAAGGGAAGTTTCATACAAAAAAATATTTGGAACAGATGTGTTACACTCACGCTAAAATGTAAACAAAAGATTGGCGACTGTTTGGTTGGCGCGATTTCCAAGACTGCGCCAAACGAATAACTTAATACAATGGCTAGGTTGCCATTAAAGGAAAAAATCCCCTAAATTTGGCGACTTTTTTCTTTTTTTTAACAGATTAAATTTTATTTATTTTTAGCGTGAGTGTAAAGCATCTAAGCCAAATATTTTAAAATATTTACACACACACAAAAAAAAAAAAACAGCTAATATTTACAACAAAAAAATCAATAATTTAGTCTTTAAAAATTGGGATCCAAGTCAGGGTCTGAAACATCGTCAAGATAAGGTACTTCGCCTTCTAACTGAATTGAATTAAAATTTTGATGGACTTTTGGAAATGCACCCTTAATGTTTTCAGACTTTGCCGTTGGTCTTTGAAATTCCAAAAGCTTTAGAGCCCCACCAGTGGCTGAGAGGTTCTGCTCTCGAAGCTGGTAGACAGGAGGTGCTGGGTTCGATCCTAATCGCGCCCGTCAGCCTAATCGTTCGGAGTTTTCGTGGTTTTCTTCAAGCCGTGGATTTATCCATGCGTAAATACGGGTTTAGTTCCCTTAGAAAGACCCCCACGAAGGGCACTCCCCCCCCCCCCCGGGCCTATATTCCAAGTGTAGATAATTGGCCGTCAATAATCAACCCAACCCAAAAGCTTTATCCCCTCAATCCCAATAAAGGGTGCATTTTGAACAGCTAATGCAAATATCCTAATAAAAAAACTAAAATAAATAGAAAAACCAAAAGAAGTAAATGGCAGAGCAGAGCAAGTGAGCAGGGCCATGCGAAGAGGGGTCCTTCGCCCCGGGTGCGGAAATTGAGGGGGTGCCAAATTTATACTACCAACCACGGTTTAATTTATTTATTTATTCATTTTAATCTCAAAATATCATGATCTCTCCAACAAATAGGTGCAATTTTCTCTTATGCTACTTAGTTTTTTGCAATTTCTGAATTAAAATTAAACCTTTTAAAGTTCCAACATAAACGCGAAATGTTTATTCAATAGAATTTATTTCTGTTTCTGTACTTTATCAGTTTTGTATTACCTGCCACAAAAAGAAGGGGAGGGGGGGCGCCAAATTGAAACTTTGCCCCGGGCGCAGTTTTCTCTTCACACGGTCCTGCAAGTGAGGCCTACTTTACAGCAGCAGAGACGCAGGAGAATGTGCGGGGCAAATTAGTTATCTAACAGAATTAAAAATTTAGCTGACTAGTGGCTCATGTGATACTAATTAACAAATAAGCTTCAAGAACTCGCATCTAAACGGGATTTCTGAAAAAACAAAGCAACCCTATAGCTGAAAAGCCGGGAGAAGACGTTTAAAGTCAACGATTAAACTTAAACCAGATCTCAAAACATTTATCGCACCAAAAAAAATCATTCAAAATCATCAAAAATTCTGCGTCACAGGATATGGGACTTCTCCTTTATTAGGACTTAAAAAGGGTGCTAATTGCATCTGTCAGTACAGGAAAATTGTCCCTTTAACTATTTCTAAAGTGCCATTGAAATCATTATTTATTGTAAATGTGTTTTCTAAGTGAAAGATATTCAAATTCAGATAATTTGTATCTTGTCATATAAACACAGAACACTAATGTTACATTAAATCTGAAATTGTGCAAAAAAAAATAATCATTATGAAGATATTAAAAATACATGTATACTGCAATGGGCTTGCACCGGATTTCTCTGAGACAAGAAGTTTTTACAACCAGATGGTGTATTTGAGTGCTTATATCACCAATAGACACTTTTGACTTAAAAGGGGGATTTTTAGAAAGAGAGAAAACATGGCGTACGGCAAGAAATATAAAAAACAGATAGAATAAAATATATTTCTTTTGCGCTTGAATTGCCAGGTAGCGAACCCCAGAATTCCGATTATGGCGAGATTGTAGTTACGATTTTGCCAAGATCGCAGCTCAAAGCTTATATATATGCATATTATTATGCTTCTAATGCTCATATATGTGCCAATACATATTATTTATGTCTTACATGCCATATTTTCATCACATGTGATGAAAATATACATCTTGTACATATGTCATACATGTCTGGTCTGGGCAGTATGTGTCATGAAATGTTATATACATCATATATTATTATAAAGTCATTATATGCTTTATAATTTAGCGATAAATCTTGGTCGCTTGGTGATTCATTCTCGGGGGGAGAGGATGCTGTAACATGAAAGTGTCAAATTTATTTAATAAATATTTTTAATTAACAGTTATTAGTGGTGTACCGAGTAGTGCTTTGGCCGAGTACTTGGTACTCAGCCAAGTACCAAATTCTGATACCGAGTACCAAGTAATTGTGTGTAAGAAAGAATCATTGATGCACACATGAAGTGAGCTTAAGGATAACACTCCTATGTGTGTGTGTGCATTTATGTATATATACATAAACATGTTTCTTGAGCATATAATTCAGAGGCCGCGCTAAGATTTTCAAAATGCCAGCCAGTAAATTAGCCAAAGGTATTATACATTTTTTATCATTAACTCTTTCAGCCCCGACTTTATTGAATGTGTAAAAAAGCATTTTCTCACTATATTACATTTGCTGCACATTTTTTTCTTTAATTTTTTTTAGTTATACTCCGTCCAAATATAAGTGTTACCTTAAAAGCTTGGTTGCCAACTTTTCCAATTTTCGCACACCACTAAAATTTAATAGTTATTAAATTTAGTTAATTATTTTAATTTAAAATTTTGCTTTATTTAATCATCAAAATGCTGTGGTTAAATAAGGCAAAAATTTCTATTAAATTTTAGTGGTATCCAAAAATCGGAAGAGTTGATAGCTATGCCTTAAAGTAAAGATTAAAACTAAACCGTCGCCAACTAAAAAAAAAAACGAACTGCTGATTAAGTTTGAACTCGGTACAGTTTTATTATTGTAACTTTTGTGGGCATAGAATACGTATTTTTCACTACAAACTTTAAAAAAAAAAAAAAAAAAAAAAAAAAAAAAACGCATTTCAAAACATGATTACAACAACAAAAAGCTAATCACAATAAATCATTCGCCATAATAATATTTTGTGCAGCAATTTCATAATGTATTCGTATTTGGCGCCTAGATGAATAACAAGCACAGCCCCTGTAATTGTTTTTTTTTTAAATTAACTTCAATTAAAAATTTAATTTATTGTGCACCTTTTAAAGAAACTTTCTGTAAATTCAAAATTTTAAGACAGTAGTTACATTATTTACAAAATATAAAAAAAAAATTAATACATAAAAACTACATTTAACCAATATGAAATTAAAACCCATCATTACTCATTCCGATACCTGAAATCTGTCTATGAAAAATGGTTATTGTTTGCTGTAACAATTCATTGAATAATGCAAAAAATTTCACATCTTCTAACTTTACAGTATTTTAGTTTCTTTTCATTTTTTCATATGTAGGGGAGACTGGTACACAGTGGACCACTTTTTCAGTTATTTTTTTTTTCTCTTTAACGGACAAACCAATCTGCATGAAAATATTTTTGAATATTCCTTAAACCTTTAATACATTCATCATAATTTTCTCAGAACATAGTTTTCAATACATTTTTCAAAAAAAAAAATTTTATATGCACCCATAAAGTGGACCAGTGTGCCCCAGAAGTGGGGCACAGTGGACCCCTATTAGGTGTTATCTGAAATACAATATAAATCTATTTTTCATTAATCTAATTCTTTTTTGTTGCCCCTTTACCTGCAAAATAATAATAATATATAAATTTTGAAACAAAAACAAAAAATTAATTATATTTTGAAAACAAAAACAGATTAATACAGGAACAATTGCAATTTAGTTGAAGTTATTACTCAAGTACAAAAAAATCAGCGCACATTAAAATTTGCAAATGAAATTCCAAAGTACTTATGAGTAAGATTGAGCCTGGAATTTTCCTGAAATAATTTTGAGTCTGAGAGCAAGCAACATTATGAAATCATTGACATCAACAGCAGATTCGTCTACAGTTTCGGGAGAAATAAACTGATTTCCATTCAGTTTGTGTCTCATGAAACTTACTTAAATAGAATCATCACCAATTAGACTACAGTTATATTTATCAAAGGCAGTAAATACAAAACAAAATATTTCTTACTATGTTAAATAAATTGTTATTTTTATTTGTTTAATTTATTTTACAGTTAAATCTACTTTAAAACAATATTTCTTTATAGAAAATAAGCAATTATTAAATATTTTGAACATTCTGCATTACAGGAGCAGAGTGGATTGTGGACCACTGTGCCCCAGGATTGGGTGGTCCACTGTACCCCATGTTGAAGTTCAATAAATAATCATATTAATATTGTTTATAGCTTTCTTTTAAACATATTAACTTTAAAATTAAATAAAAACAAGTATCTTAGCTTTGCAAAAAAGCTGTTTTATCTTATTTATCCACAACCTTTAACTACTAAAAAAATAAAAATATGATGATGGAAAATTTTACTTTTAGAAGCTCAAAACAACCAATCAGGATAAAATAGTTCAATCTGAGCTAAACATATTTTCTGAAGGCTATAAATAATCATTGCAGTGCTGTTGTCTATTAGGATAGAAGAGAAGCTTAAAAAAATTTCAAATAAATAAAATATTAGGGGGTGGTCCGCTGTGCCCATAGGTCCAGTGTATACCAGTCTCCCCTACAGTATACAAAGGCATTGTTTTAGCAGTGCTTGCAGCAAGTACATTTTTTTTTAGGCAGGCCAAATTTACAATAACAAAAGAATGCCCTATCTTTTGAAAATGTAGAACAATTGGCACTTTTGCAACATAATTTACAATATAACAAATTATTTAAAAAAATTTTATTGCATTTATTGTATTTTCTGTTTCTACAAACTGTTTCTTTATCCAAAGTCAGTCTTTTCCAACAGATTTAAAAAATACTTTTTTTTTTTTGTATAGTTACAAAACTAAATTAATTTTAATCTGCAATAATTTTACATCAGGGTTTTTTCTTACTTTTTTCTAGGGATGTAACGAATAGTGATTTGGCCGAATACCGAATATTCAGCTAAATTTTAGGCCGAATACTGACTTTAAAAAAAATTATTTTAATTGGTTGTTTATTTATTTTTTCCATTTTAAAATCAAAAATTAAATTAAGGACTAATAGAAATAATTTTTTTTGTTTGAGTGTTCAAAAATCATAACAGCTGAATGTATTTTTTGTAATATTTGAAATACTTTGATGCCAGTAAGATAACATTTGACTTTCAAAAATGTAAATAATAATTCTTTTTTTTTTAAATCCATAGATAGTTCTAGTAATTTATATATTTTTTATCTAAAATAGAAACGTATTACTCTGTAAAAATGAAACTTTCTTTATTTTAGTAAAATCATTTAACCCCCAAAAATAAGAACTTGCATGTGTCCTCTGTCTTTTTATATCCTTTCTTATGCAACTCAAACTTAGTAAATTTACATCCTGTATGTCAAGAAAAGGGTTATTTTTCTTAAAATATAATTTCATTTTCATTTTGGGATTGCTTTACAGAAATAAAAAATAAGAAGTCATCACTGCCAAATTTGTCAAATGAAGTTAATAATAATACAGCAGATAAATTAAGAGAGGTAGATTGCTTTTTTGATAAACATTTAATAGCTAGGACAGAGTGTCCATTTAACTGGTGGAAAACAAATACAGAAAACTTTCCAAGGATTGCAAATTTAGCAAGAAATCATCTTTCAGCTCCTGCAAGCACAGTATATAGTGAACGTTTGTTTTTTGAAGCTGGTAATATATATGAAACCAAACGAAACAGACTTCTTGAAAATGCTGAAAAGTTATTATTTTTGCATCACAATTTCAGGCTTTACAGTGATAAATTATTTTGTTTCCCCTGTATGTTATTTTGAAGTAACTCATAATGCTTTTTCAGTATAGGTAATAGTTTTTTTTCTTTTCAATGTATCAAACTCATTAGTTCGTTTAATCAACATCTAATGTTTAATTTTTAATTAGTAAAGTAATTATATAGTCCTATATTTATTCAAATTTTTTTATTTAAAAGTAAAACTAAAAACTAGAAAAATGATTTAATTTGTGAAAGATTAAACATTTTTACAAGACAGTAAAATATTTATTTTTAATATTTATGAATTTTATTGTTTAAGAAACTGTTATCATTATAAATCAGATTAAAAAAATAGATATAAAGTTAATATTTTTAAATTCACTGAAGAGATTTAAACTTTAAATGCAGTATATATTTTGCATTTTAATGTAAAAGAAATTAATGTTGCAATACTTACTTAAATTCACATGACGCCTAAATATGCAGCAAGAAAAATATTTTTATCTATGTAATATCATTATATATAGTTATTTATAAGTTGTCATGAAGCTTTAAAATTGCATAAGTATTAGGATTTCTTTTTCTTATAATAATTAATGTATTTAGATATAATTTTTTAATATTGTTTGTTGAAAATATTTAAAATCACATTTTGTTTTGATTTTCTGGAACTTATTTAACCAAATATCTTAGAATATTCGGCCAAATATGCAACTATTCGGCAAAATATCAAATTATATTTGGCTACAGGTATTCGGTTCAATATTCGGCCATGCCGGATATTGTAGATGCAAAATTCACACTCTCCACATAACCTAGTTTTTAGACAAATTTAAAAAACTGATTATTATTAATAAACATGATATATTGACACTTTTTTTTGTGATATATTTGTTGCCATAACAACTAGTTGCACATAGTCCTAAACCTGTAATAATTGTGGTAAAGCTAGAATTTAAATTTAAATATGGAAAATGTGAGTTTTGCAGCAAACTTTTATGGGTAATGTTAGTTATAAGACTAGTGCGGCCTGCTAACGCGTGGCTCCCGTCCAATACTGGACATTGCCGGCCTTAATGTTAGTTATAAACCAAAATAGTTATGAATTTAAAACGACAAGAACCAAAAAGAAAAAAAAATCTGAACATTAGTTTTTGTTATATTATTTTGGAGGGTAATAAACAACAAAAATCGAAAAACATTTATTAAAAATAATTTGTGCAAAAATTTTGCTATTAGACATGGCTCAGCTTCTTCACTGTCATTAAACTAGTGCAACATTTTACACTACTTCTTACTTCTGTGCCACCCTGATTGGTTGAATTAGAAAGTGTGGGTTTTGTTGCAAAACAGTTGTTGGATAATGTGAGTTATGCATCAAAACGAGATTTTCAGTATTTTTTTTTAACTTTAATATGTTTTTTATGATCTAAATCACTATTACAGTCTGATTCACCTTAAAAAGACAAACACGGTGATATGAATAACTCAATACCTAAAAAAAGTGGATAATGTGACTTTTGCATCTGCACCATTCATATTATGCATTTATATTCAAATAACTTTTTTTTAGATCAGTTATAAAGTCTTTTGTTTTCAAATATGCTTAAAAAATGCTATTTTTACAACTACTCGGTATTGGCCGAGTATTCGGCCACAATTTAGCCGAGTACTGAGTATATACCGAATACTCAGTATGGCTATAACAGTTATAATTATTATTATATTCCCTCTTTTTTATTACTATATTAATCTGTCAACAGTATAATAACATAAATAAATTAAAAACAGCTGAAATTCCAATAATTCCTATTCCAGTAATGGCCACTCGACAAAAAGTAACAAATATTTAAAATCTGAACTTAATGAAAGCTTAGCATTTACACAAAATAGTCGTTTTCAAATAAATTTAACAATTGGCTAATTCCATGCGTGATGTAGTGTAAGTCACATAGCCACAAAAGTTTATTGTTCTTGGCCACTGGTATTTTTTTTTTTTAATTTTTCACTGTATTTAATTGTAGATATATGGGATTGAATAAGTCAATTTTACCTTAACTACAATAATGGTAGTCAAACACTGCAGCCATTTACATCTATGTGACTGACACTACATCCACGCATGGAATTAGCCAATTATGATGTCAGTAATTAATAAAATATTTATGAGAATAATTATTTGTTCAAATTAATTATTGTAATTAACACAAGATCAATATTTTAATGTATTTTAGATGAAAGATTTAAAATACTAGATTTCAAACTTATAATATTATTGTGACAATGTAGCGGGGGGGGGGGGGTGTTATAAAGAAAATGGTGTATCAGTGAATGAAATTGTATTTCCCCTTAAGATTCTTAAGAGTTATATTTCCTAAAACTACTTGATATATAACTTGTACTGATTAGTAATACAACTATGAATGAAATGAAACTGTTGGTTGAATATTTTAAGTACTAAATATATAATGATTTCAAAATAAAACTGCAGAATTGATGTTTGAGGCCCTTGATCTGCAGATTTACTAGTTTAGTTGCTACAATGCTATGAATATAATTAATATTTCTAATATATATTTTTTTTTATGTTGATGTTCAGCATTGTTTTGTCTGATTTAATCAAACATTGAAGATGGAAAGTAATAGATTTACATTTAATATATTTATAACAACTTGTGTGACTTAAAAAGTCTATATTTAAATGGGGAAGGCTGTGAGCTCCATCTTTTCCTATGCCCTTGAACATTATTCTCTGTTTCTTGATTAGTTTGATTGTTTGCCAGTTTATAATATATGCAAAGCAGCGCTTATTTAAAAAAAAATAAAAAAACTTAACATCTGGTTTAATTTTTTTAAAATTATTAACCACATGAAATTAATTAAAAGCAGCTAATTATAAAAAAAAAAATTCCATATTACATTCTGGTAAATGCAATTAAAAAGTTAAATTTGATTATATACAGCTTTTTAATGAAATCAACAATTCTTATGCACTATGACATATTACACTTTTAGTAATGGTCATTGCCTTAAATAATGAAATTTTCTAAATGGCCATTAGTATATAAAATTCAAATTTTTTTATTACTACTAGGGTCAGGTGGGGTAAAATAGGTGGGTTTAAAAGATGAATTTAAAATACAAATTGTAATTTTTTGCAATTGTTTTGCCAGATTAGTGTGATATATTAGTCAGTTATCATTTTTCTTCAGTGAATAATAAAATATTTGTTGCTATATTATTATACTTGTAGGGATGCACCGGATATGAATTTTTGCCGGATACCGAATATCCGGTACAAAATTTTACTGAATATCTGGTATCCGGCCGAATATTTCATTTTTTATTTCAATAGTAATATTTCTATTTTATGCTTGCTTAAAGAAGAAAAACTTTAAATTATTATAATTTTATGTCATTTGAATATTAATAATAGATTTAAACTCATTTATTAAGTTAAAGTTACTTAAAAACAAATGCTTTTTAGTAATTAAGTATTGAAATTTAATCATGTTTTGTCTTTTACCTATTCTAATATACATATTAGTAGTTTTTTTTTCTTTTATTCAGGGTTAATGAACATAAAAAGATGATAAACAATTAAGTAATTTCTCTGTTTTTCATACTTATAAATCTGGATTATTTATAATTACTGAACATTCTCTTGAAGTGGCTTTTTTTATCTTTTTTTTTTCCCCTACATGCACATTGCTACTTACTTTTCCTTTGACAAATGTTTTCTAACAGAATTTAAATAGAAAATCTCCTCAATGCAAATATCTTCTTTTGAAGGGAAAAGGGGACAGTGAACTACTCAAAAAAGTGGCACAATTGTTTTCATGATCAGTATTATTTTACCACAGCTGGTCTTCCATCCATAGACAAAATAGTGACAAAAGATTCAATAACATTATTTTTACTTTAGAATTTTTGAAAACACAAGAAAAAGAGACAACCAGAGGAGGGAATGCTTATTCTTGGAAGAAGGAAAATATTTGTGATCAAAAACATAACAGAGCCTGAAAATGCTGATTTTCATTTACTATAATATAAATCCTATAATTTCATTTTTGTGAAAATATGAATATTTATTTCTGCTAACATTGTTTTAACGGAATAATGTTGGTAAGAAGCAAATTAATTTTGCACTAACTTTTTCTGATAATGTTTTAAAAAAAATGAGTCACTATTTGGCAACTGGATATTGAAGTATTCGGCCGGACCGAATATCTGGTTTGAGTGCCGAATAGGCAGGATATCCGGTGTATCCCTAATACTTGGTAGCCATTTAAAATTCATGCATAAGATAACTTGGTTGTAATGATGAGGAAACTTTTAGATTTTAAGTAAATAAGAAGTTGTTTTCTGCTTATGCCTTTGTGTAGCATAAAGGACTTATTTAGGAATAACTTTCTGCATTTTTTATTACAAAATAACGTAAAATTAGTATTTTAGAGAAAAAAAACCTATGTGGGGTAAAATAGTTATACTATTCAGGCTTAAGAAACAAATCTTACCCTTGAATAATGGCCTACATTACAAACATTAAAAAATATATATAATTTATTTAACATTCATAAGTAAAAATTTTAATAATTTTAATTCTATAGTCGTTTTGTCT
The DNA here is from genome assembly GCA_963931845.1 of Maratus michaelseni. NCBI lineage: Eukaryota > Metazoa > Arthropoda > Arachnida > Araneae > Salticidae > Maratus > Maratus michaelseni. The sequence continues at coordinate 149,857,754 of OZ007597.1, read as the reverse complement.
AAATGGTTTTAAATTTGGTATGTGGGATGTGGGAATAAATTTAAACATAAAATAAAATAATTTTGTTACGTAGGGTGTTGGCATTGAAAATTTAGTTTTAATTTAAATATGTAGATGGCTCTTAAACCATTTATATCATTTTATAGTAATGTTTTATCCAATCGATTGGAAGACGTATCATTATTATTAAATTATAATATTGTAGCAGAATTAGTATATGGGGTATTGAATTTTTGATACATTTCTGTTATATCAACACCATTGTTACCCAGCGCAGTCGTTGGTGCAAAATAAAATTCACGCAAAATAAGTCATTTAAAAAAAAAAAAAAATTACATTGTTGGTTGGTACGAAATTGAGCATTTAAAAATATAATATTTGAAAATTCGACTTTCATGAATCATTTTATTAATACAAATACAAATGAATTAATACAAATATGCATTTAAAAAAGAACAAATAAGTGTTATATAATAAAGTAATGAAATAAAACTCATTTTAAACTGTAGGTATGAAATTTTAAATGTCCTTTGACATTGCAGTAAACATTTCATTTTTTTCAATGAAGACATTCATGTTTTTTTTTTAATAAAAACTTTTTTTATATATCCAAAGTCCTGAAACAATTTTATTGCAGATTCCTTATCATCTGGCAGGGGTCGATGTAGGAAAAATTTGGAGCCTATTTACTATTTAGAATTCCTTCACAAAATTCCATTCCATAAAAACATACTCGCCATTAATTATTTTTATTTTGTTAGGTTTTAAAATGTATAATTTACAAAGAAAACAAGTTTGCAAGAAAGGAAAACTTTAGCAGAAGGACTTAAAGAAGTTATTATTATTAAATGCTTGGTTTGAATTTGAGTAGCTGGATTTCATCTTTCATAACAAAATGTTTACTTTTTACAAAAATATAATAAATTTCACAAAAATATGATAAATTTCACAAAAGTAGTTTTTAGTTTTCAGAAAATGGGCCTCAAGAAAAAAAATCTGTATCGACCCCTGTCCGATAACTTCCAAATGGTAAAATACATCTCAGCATCAATAATAAATGTAAGTTATAATTTAATAATAAAAAAAAATTTATTCGAAAAATAGCAAATTAAGATTTTTGCAAGGTTATGATTAAATAATAATAATAATAATAAAGGAATTCACATTCAAAATCACAATGTTTGGCACGGTTTGCAGTAAAAAGCTTTTGCACAGTGAGAGTTGAAATAAAGGTCCCATTTGCATACATTTTGGCATGGTGTTGTTATAACAGAGAAGCACCATATTTTTTTGTTGTTGTTTTTCACTCATGACTGCTCACATGAAAACTTTGTGTCATTGGTGGCTGGTCAGAATTAAGATAACTAGATACTAGTAAAAATCATTACCTTTTAGCAGCAACTAATATTTTAAAACAATATTCTTCATAAAAGTTTTTTTTTTTTTTTTTTTTTTGCACCTATTATAATTGTTTTACAATGTCTTCCAAAAAAGTGCTTTTTTTTTATGACGAAATATTTTATTTTCTTTATTTAAAGAAATAATCTATCAAATATATTAAAAAGTATTATAATAAATTACATTGTAATTTAATTTATTTTTCTTTTTCAGGCAAAAGGAATTAGGAATATATAGGAAAGTTAGCCCTTTAAGCGACGCAATGCAGGAAACACCCTCTGCTGAAGAAAATCTCATCTCTTTTCAGCAAACATCCAGTGCCCAAACAATTAGTGAGCATTTAAATAATTCTATGCACAGAGTTTTCAAAGATATGAACACAGAAGTAATTTCCAGTGTTCCACAAAATACTATTGAAAGTGAAGATGAATCTGAAATTGTAATACCGGATCAAATAGTGAGAATATCTAATGATCAAGAACAAGTTATATTAAATACAACAACAATTAAACAAGAAAGAAATTCAGATGATGAATCTTCACAAGTACCTCTGTCTTCTGCTGCTGTTGAAAGCTCCAGCACAGTACAGCAAACATCCAGTATCCAAATATACAATAAACATCTAAATGGTCTTGTGCACAAAGCTCTCCAAAATACAAACTTTACAAAAGTAATTTTTGCTATTCCACAAAATATCAACTCTTCACAAATACCTTTGTCATCTGTTGCTGTTGAAAGCTCCAGCACAGTACAGCAAACATCCAATATCCAAATATACAATAAACATCCAAATGATCCTGTGCAAAGACCTCTCCAAGATACAAACGATACAACAAAGAGACCAAGATACAGGAAGATACAACCAAGACGATACAACCAAGATACAACAAAGAAAGCTCTCCAAGATCCCAAGCAAACATCCAATATCCAAATATACAATAAACATCCAAATGGTCCTGTGCAAGGACCTCTCCAAGATACAAACTTTACAAAAGTAATTTTTACTATTCCACAAAATATCAACTCTTCACAAGTACCTCTGTCATCTGCTGCTGTTGAAAGCTCCAGCACAGTACAGCAAACATCCAGTATCCAAATGTACAATAAACATCCAAATGGTCCTGTGCACAAAGCTCTCCCAGATACAAACTTTACAAAAGTAATTTTTGCTATTCCACAAAATACAAACTCTTCACAAGTACCTCTTTCATATACTGCTGTTAAAGATTGTCATACATTGCGTCGCAAGAAAAGTACTGCTGAAAGCTCTGGTACAACACATATGCAACAATGTTCATCTGTATCAGAAAACAGCAATCTTTTTGAGCAAGCTCATTTACGTGGCTTATTAATACAGGATCAATTTGAAATTGAACAAGAAAATACTATTAAAAGTGAAAAGGAATCTGAAATTGTTATACCTGATCAAGAAATGAGAATATCTAATGATAAAGGTATTGCTGGTCAAGAAGAAGTTAGATTAAATACAACAACAATTAAACAAGAAATTAATTCAGTTAATGAATCTTTCACTAGTTCTATAACCAATGAAACATCAAATAAAGTAAGGGTTGCTAAGGATGATGAACAAACTATTGTCAGATCAGTGTTATCACGACAGAATGAAGCAAGAGTATGTGAAAATAGAATGATTGTTAAACAAGAGCCTGACTGCTATAACTTGCATAAAAATGTAAAGCTTGAAATCGATAAAAGTAATGTATTAGTTGGTGTCAAAGTACCAAAATACCAAAACCCAGAGCAAAAGGTTTGCAATCGTTCTGTTGTGATAAAAAGAAAACAACCCAAAAAAACAAAGACTCAAGTTAAAAAAAAGAAAAAACGGCGTGTTGTGAAACAAAAGACTCGTTCTGTTAGTACCCAAAAAAATTTTGAAAAAAGTCCTTGGCAATGTGATGTTGCAACACAAATAAATTTGGAAAAAAATGAAACAGCCGAAATAAAACCATTACCAAAAAAGGCTGGCAGGTCTCTATGTGGTCGAAGAATTATTGATTTTGAATATTTTTTTGAAGCACTGAAAGATGTGAATAATCATAGTAAAATTGGCTGCAGTCTAAACAACATGGTTATTACAAAAGAGAAGAAAATAGGAATTTGTTCATCTTATATTCTAAAATGTTTAGTGTGTAATTATCAAAAAGAAATACGGTCCGAGGATCCATGTAACAACAGAAATTTAAATAATGAATTTGTATCGGGTATATTGAAAATAAAATGCAGTTTTCAAGATGCTAATGTACTACTCTCCGAAATGCTCTTACCTTTGATAAATAATAGTATTTTTGTTAAAGCATTTGATAAAGTGTGTTTCCCATTATATAAAGTTGATAGTAAGAAAACAGACCAGAATGCTTCAGAAAACAGAGTAAAAATGAGGGTGAAATGTGCAGGAAAAATTGTGAATATAGAACCTCAATTGACTGCAATGCAGCAATGTTCATCTGAATCAGATAATAGCAATCTCTTAGAGCAAGTTGATTCTGATTCTGATTGCATGATTATAGAGGATCAATTTGAAAACAAAGAAAAAAATGCTGTTGAAAATCAAAATGGATTGAAAGCCATAATACTTGATCAAACTGTGGAAACATCTGACAACAATTTATTGTCAGATGCTGGTAAAGAACAAGTATTAAATACAGCGACTATTTCACAAGAAATTAATTCAGATGATGGAAATTTAACTAATTCTATAACCAATAAAACTCCAGATAAAGAAAAAATTACTGAGAACGATGAGAAATCTATTTTCAATCCAATGTTATCTCAACAAAATGAAGCAAGATCATGTGAAAATAGGAAAATTGTTAATCAAGGGCAAGTTAACTTGCATGAAAATTTAATGATTAAAAATAATAAAGGTAATAATACGTTAAACCTAGTTAGGTTAGTTAAACCTGAATTTAATAGTGTAGGAATGAGAAATAAAAAAAGTGTGACTGACTTTGATGATAAGTGTGAATCAGAATCACCCCTTAAAAAAGCTAGGACAGAATCATATAAGGAATCAAATGACCTTGCAGATACAAAAGAAATCCCAACAACAGCTCCAAGTAAAGAAATAAATGTTCTTCAAAGTAAGCTCCAATCAAATGGACTTGTAACTGCAACATCATCAATAACAAGTGGAGGACATGTGACTGCAACATCAACAAATGTAGAAAATATAACTGCAGCACCATCAATAACAAAAGGAGGAGGAGAAAATGTTACCTCTGTAATACCAAAAATGTCTAAATCTAATTCTAATGGAAGTACTGCTTTGATTGCATCACAAATGCCACCTAATTTAGAAAATGAGACTTATCAAAGTAAACCTAGCTCAATCTCTCTTCTTCTTTTTTTATTTTTATTTTTGATTAGTTTTTACAAGCTCATAACTGGTTCATTGAGAAGGTAGTGGACAGAGGGTTATGAGTAGTGTTCACTCTAGAAACAAAAAAGGCAGGGTGGTAATCACTAATAAAGGCACAACTAAAGCAGAAAAAAGGGCATTATTTAAAGGGGGTGGGGGGGAATTGTGTTAAGTAACAATAAAAAGAAATACAAAATTTAATAATATCTTGTATTTTTTTATAAAGAAATAAGAAAGTTGTATGATTTTTGCAAGCTTTCAGACACATTGATTTAGAAATACTCTGGTATTTGGGAAGACTTTTGCAAGAAATCTCTGAATACAACTACTGTAAAATCCCTTTAATCTGCCCCCTTAAACATGACGGAAAATCGTAAAGTAATCACGGGGGCGCTTACACGGTATTAAAATTGTAGTATATGATATTTATGGGTGGGGGGAGGGGAGATGCTAATGGCCGATCGTCACAAATTATGCATTATTTTAATAAAGTGACAAAAGAAAAACATTTTGAACAAAAAAATTATATACAAAATAGAAAAACAGTATAACTTCAGGATTAATGGCGATCTCAGATTACCATAAAATCCCGTTAATTCACCCTTTCCGATTAAGCGTCCCTCCTCCCACTTTGTAAACAAATTGGAAAATTCAAAAAATCCCGAGAAAGCACCCTCCCCCAAAAGGAATTTTGCCATGCACGTCAAGATCAACACCAAAAATTTTATCTCACGAGTGTTTTTTTTTTCGACGGATCAGAAAGGCGTGACGATTCTTTGATATATCGCAAATGTGTACAAACACAAAAGTAACATACACAACTTCAGCTATTGTCAGTCTGAAAAAGCAATATAACCAAACATTAGTTTGCTGTAAATTATCTCCATGGCGATATGAAGGTAATAAAAATATCGATAGTGAAAGTTTCTCATGAGATAAGTTAAAAAATGTGTATTTGATGCTGTGTGAAGTACTTTGATTAAAAAATAATCTATTTATTTTATCAAAGAATTTATAGTCGTATTTAACATTATTATGAAAACCAATAACAAAATATTTATCGATTGATTGATCAGTAGATGGCGCCACAGTCAAATGTGTACCATATTTTGTTTTCGTTTAAAAATCTGTCAACACTACCAATTCGTTCTATCTGTTCTCAATTTTTGTGATTTGTATTATTTATTTAGCATTTATAGATATGTAATCATGATTAAAAAAATAACAGTTATTTAATCTCCCTAATGTACAACAGATGGCGACACCACATAGAATGTTACTAGTTCTAAAAAGTATTTTAAAACATTTTCAACTGCAATTTCTCAGTGTTTTTTAATTATTTTAAATTATTAAGTACCTTTCATTTTTCTGTTACCATATTAATGACAAATATTAGTGTTATTATTGATCTAAATGCATTCCAGTTTTAAAACTTCTGAAATCCAGAATTTTCTATAATCTGAAATCGCCATTAATCATGAAGTTATACTGTTTTTCTATTTTGTATATAATTTTTTTGTTCAAAATGTTTTTCTTTTGTCACTTTATTAAAATAATGCATACTTTGCGACGATCGGCCATTAGCATCTACCCCCCCCCCCCAAAACCATCTATAAATATCATATACTACAATTTTAATACCGTGTAAGTGCGCCCCCCCTGATTATTTTACGATTTTCCGTCACGTTTAGGGGGGTGGATTAACAGGATTTTACGGTATAGAAAATTCTGGATTTCAGAAGCTTTGAAATTGGAATGCATTTAGATAAATAATAACACTAATATCTGTCATTAATATGGTAACAGAAAAAAAAGGGGACTTAATAATTTAAAATAATTAAAAAACACTGAGAAATTGCAGTTGAAAATGCCCTGAAATACTTTCTAGAACTAGTAACATTTTATGTGGTGTCGCCATCTGCTGTAAATTAGAGAAATTAAGTAACCATTTTGTTTAAAAATCAGGATTTTATATCTATAAATGCTAAATAAATAATACAAATCACAAAAATTAAGAACATATAGAACAAATTGGTAGTGTTGCTAGATTTTTAAAATGAAAAACATTACTACCACAAAGATAGCACAAAATACGCTACAAATCCGACTGTGGCACTATCTACTGATCAATCAATCGATAATTTTTTTGTATTTGGTTTTCATAATAATGTTAAATACGACTGTCAATTCTTTGATAAAATAAATAGATTCATTTTTAATCAAAATATTTTACCCGTGTGGTGACCGGGTTAGAATAGTCCCAATGTAGCCCATGCATGTCGTAAGAGGCGACTAAAATAGGCTCCCAATCCCAAGGTGTGTGGTACCGTGCTGAAGGGATGAATGGCATCTGGGGTATATGATGTCACTAACGGTCCCCTTGAGGAACCAGGCGGAACCTCGTTGACCATACGCCTTACACCTGTATAGGAAGGTTAGCAAGTGTGGACCTTTCTGTTCCTCCCAGTTCTCCGGTCCAATTATGGATGATTCAAAAACAAAAAAACAAGAAGAAGGAAAGCAGAAAGGGTTGGGTTCTCCCCTGGGAGGTACCTTATCAGCTTGTGAAACGGCTTTGAAGCCGGGTCCTAGCACCAAGGAGGAAACCAGCAACCCTGCTGCTGGTGGAAGTGGCGATGCGAGCACTAGCTTGCAACACACTAACACTGCAGCTGGGGGGCGGGTAGAACTCACAAAAGCGCAATAAGCGCAGAGCACAAAAGAAGAAGCTAAAAGTCTCAGCACTTGAACCAACTGAAGAAGAGAAGGTAGGCGGAACCAAAAGACTTAGGTCTGAGGTTTCAACTCCTTCTCCTGCACAAACAACATTGTCAAAGAAACCAGGGATGGAAAACCGGCCATGGTCATTTGCACATGCGGTGAAGGCAGTCAAGATGGCTATCATGAGGGAATTCTTTCCTTCCGAAAAGCTTTCTGTTAAAGACTTCAACTGCATTCAGATGGAGATCCTGAAACAAGTTGACCTGATCCCTTCTGGGGATCTTATGCCAAAAATTCAGAGATCTGCATTGCAGGCTGGATCCATGATTATCTACTGTGATGATATTGAAACTGGGGACTGGCTCAAAAAGATATTTGATAACAACAAGGAGGTTACTGGTGGCACTACACTCAAAGTTATGAATGCCGGTGAGCTACCAAATCCTGTGAAGGTGGCATTTAAGACCAGAGATGTGTACACAAAGGAGCCCAATTTGTTGCTAAAGCGGATCAACCGGTTAAACCCGGAGTTGAAGTCGGAAGAATGGCGTGTTCTCCACAAGTTGGTAGAACCACATTCTATACGATGGATCTTTGAGGTTGACCGGGAGGCTGCCGAAGCGATAAAGCAGGCAAACTTTGGTGCATACACAGGCCTGGATAGAGGAACATTTAAAATTATAAATGATCCCAACACCAAGGTGAAGGAGAAGGAGTGTTTGACTGAAACACAGACAACCTCCTCTCAGGTAAGTGATTCAGATATTCTTTCTGATAAAGATAGTGAATTGCTTAAAATTAATGATTTGGTGATTGAAACCAGTTCTGATGGAACCCTTCAACCAGACTCACCCTTATCTATGGGTGAGATTGAAATGGAATTGCAGGTTTTGAATGAGCAGGGTCAGCAGGTTAAACCCTTACCTGATGTTGATGGGAAGGGTGGTACCTCTTCCTAATTTTCTTGCTGCCTCTATACCTTGTTTATGGATAGCAGCTGTAAAGTAGCACAGATCAATCTTTACCATAGTCACTCTGCATCTGCCATTCTTGGCAGAGGTTTGACTAGAGGTGATTATGACATTGCATTAGTTCAGGAACCTTGGACCCTTAATGGTAGAATCCTGGGTCTGAATATTAAAGGGTATAAAATCTTTTATGATGCTACCTGTGTGAGGCCTAGGGCTTGCATTCTATTAGCTCTAGGCTCAATGTGTTAAATCTTATTAATTATCTGGATGGTGACAATGTTGCTATCAGGGTTATTTATGAGTTTCAGGGACATAAAGATGAAATCATCTTAATGTCTGCCTATCTTCCTTATGAAGAAAAGGATCCTCTTTCAGGGAAAATGAAGACTCTTATTGAGCACTGTATTGAGGATAAAAAGAAATTAATTATTGGTTGTGATGCTAATGCTCACCATGTTATATGGGGCAGTACTGACTGCAACAAGCGTGGTGAAGATCTTCTTGAAGACATATTAGGTTTTAACCTTTGTCTTATTACTAGGGGCAATGAACCTACCTTTGTAGCAAAAAATAGAAGGGAGGTCAGTGATCTTACTGTATGCAATAGCTCTTGCTATAATTACATTAAGGATTGGAAGGTGTCTGATGAGGTAACTATGTCTGATCACCGGCTAATCATTTTTTCTGTTACAGGACCTACAAGAATTGTAACAGAAGGTAGGAACCCCAGAAAGACTAACTGGGTTCCTATTATGAAGATCTGGAGGGCTCCTTGAACAACCTAGTTGGTAAGTTGTCCTCGATAGCCGACTTGGAGCTGGCCGTTGACCAGTTGCAACATGCCATCCTCCAGTCGTATTATCAAAATTGTAATGCTACTGTTACTGACTCACCAAGGTTAGTTCCTTGGTGGTCTAAACAGCTCAGTATTTTACGTAGCAAGTGCAGAAAGCTCTTTAATAGAGCTAAGAAGAGTGGTGATTGGGAAACCTATAAAGCTTCTCTCACCGCATATAATAAAGCCATTAGGGATGCCAAGAGAAATTCTTGGAGGAATTTTTGTAATGGCATTAATGATGTTTCTACAATGGAAAAAATTGTAAAGATTATGGCCAAGAATAGGAACTGTAGCTTAAATACTGTTAAGCTTTCAAATGGCAACTTTACTAATACTGGAAAGGAAACATTAGCTGAAATGCTAAGTGTTCATTTTCCAGGTTCTCGTGTTGTCACTGCTGCTACTCCCCTCTCTCCCATCTCAACAAACAGTTGTGGGAAGAGAAAGTGGGATACTGCAAAGAAGGTTGTTACCTATGATAGGGTTGTTTGGGCTATTAAGTCCTTCAAGCCTTTCAAAACGCCTGGTATGGATGGCATTTTTCCTGCCTTTCTTCAGGAAGGTGTTCATCTCCTTGCTCCGGTACTTTGTAGAATTTTCAAGGCATGTATTGCCTATGGACATATTCCAAGTGCTTGGAGGCATACTAAGGTTATCTTTATTCCAAAAGTAGGGAAAGATAACTATTATGAGGCTAAATCTTTTAGACCTATTAGTCTCACTTCTTTTCTGTTAAAAACAATGGAGAAGCTTATTGATAGGTTTATTAGAGAAACAGTGCTGAATGCTTTTCCGCTTTCAGACTCTCAGCATGCCTATCAGCCTGGCAGATCTACCGATACTGCTCTGTATAGTCTTTCATTTATTTTGGAAAAGACTTTGAAATCCAAAGAAGTTGCGTTGGCAATCTTGTTAGATATTGAGGGTGCTTTCGACAAGGTCCCTATAGACACTGTCCTTCGGGCCCTAAATAGGAGCGTTGATTAGGGTGGAGCGAAATTTTTTTTTTCTTCACATCAAAATTGGACGGGGTGGGAAAGTTGCTCTATCAGATCCTCATTCTGAATATAAAATATCTTTGAAAAATATGAATATTAAATACTGGCCAAGGTCATTGAAAATTGAGAAAAATTGCAAAAATTGTGCATTTTCCCATTTTTTTGTCAAACATATAAAATGCACAAATATTATTAATATTAAATTAATTTTAAAGTATTCTTCTTAAATTATTATTATTATACGCTTATAGTAAAACTATGTAATATTTATATCAAATCCAGGTATCTTATACTGCCCCAATGACTTCAAAATTTTGAAAACTGTATAAAAATTGGGTAATTGTAAAGCATAATCAAAACAACAAAATTATGTTACATTTTATACTTCGTAAGTATATATTTTTTTAAATTATACTTGAAGATGAAGAATAACAAGAAAAAATAATTTATTATTACAATTTACAAGCATTATAAGCTTAATAAAGGAACCAGGTTCTGAGTATCTGGGGCATCTTTCGTTACAATCTTAAAAGGCTTTAATTTTAAGTGAAGAAATTAAAAAAAAAATTAACTACAAAAATATTGATACCAGTAAGCTTGTTGCAATTGGCTGAGACGGAACTACAGTTAACACGGGTTACAAAGAAGAATTTCTAGAAGAAAAAGAAGGAAAACCACTTCAATGGCTTATTTGCCAAATACATGCCAATGAACTTATCTTGAGTTATTTGCTCTAGCATCTTGACGGTACAACAAATGGACCTCGAAGTTTTACAGGATCCATTGGCAAACCTCTAAATGATTGTGAACGTCTTCCTCTTGTACATTATAAGAGAATAAGCTGTGCTTTGCTAGAAATTACTAATAAAAAGGATTTAAGCACGGATCAACTCTTATTTGCTCGATATATGTGAAGCAATTTCTTCAGGATTGTGTCCCGAAAAATTGTATAAAAGAAATCCTGGTAAAATTGTGCATTCTAGGGGGCTTACAGTGGTAAATAAAATTCTTAGGCTATACGTTTCTTCAAGTGAACCGTCTGAAAATTTGTTAATTCTGACAAATTTTATACTAAGAGTTCATTCAACTATATGGTTTCAAATTAAAACTAAGCCTTCATGCATTTACGGAGCTAAGCATTTGCATCAAACAGTTATGTTATCATGATATTTACCAAAGGAATTACAAACAATAATAGATCTCGTAATTCAACGAAATGGTTATTTTTGTCATCCGGAAAATATTTTGATTGCCATGTTGGCTGACGATAGGGTATGTAAGAGTGTTGGCACTACGTAGAATAATAAAATCTCGAAAGTCGAGGAATTCTTTGCATACGTTCAAGTTACTTGAGATCAATTTTGAAGCCAAAGACCATATCGATTTTATAAATTGGGTTGAAGTGACCGTGACAGAACCAGCATTAACTAAGTAATTAGATCATAATATTCTTACAAAGTGTATCCTAAATCCAAAGGCAGTAGATGAAAACATCTTACCTAAGATTAAACTATTCCCTTGTCTCAATCAAGCCACTGAAAGATGTGTGAAACTTGTTACGTAGGCTTCTTCAACTGTTTGTGGTCCTTTGAGACGTGATGGGTTCATTAAAACTTGTCTGGAGTCTCGGAAAAAAATGCCAGTTTTTGAAACCAAAAAACAGTATGGCTACTGTAAAATGATAACTTCATTGCTTGTAAATTGTATTAGTAAATTATTTTTACCTTATTACAATAGTTCTTTAAAAATAATTAGAAATTATATTTTGTTACAAAGGTTAAGTAAAAAATATAAAACAATTACAATTACACAAATTTCATATATTTAAAAAAAAGTATAGTCGTTGAGTTAGTATAATAAAAGCGAATTTGATATAAATATTACATAATTTTACTATAAATATATAATAATAATAATAATAATAATTTGATAATCATCCTTTTAAATTAAATTATTATTAATAGTTTGTATATTTTAGGAAAAAATGGAAAAATGCAAAACTTTTATGTTTTTTCTCAATATTCAATGACCTTGGGGCAGTATTTAATATTAATACTTTTCAAATATATTTTGTATTTAGAATGGGGATATGATAGAGCCACTTTCCCACCCCACCCCATTTTGATTTGATGAAAGAAAAAAAAAATTCATAGGTGAGCACTTTTACGTTTTTTCTCAATATTCAATGACCTTGGGGCAGTATTTAATATTAATATTTTTCAACGATATTTTATATTCAGAATGAGGATATGATAGAGCAACTTTCCCACACCGTCCCATTTTGATTTAGAGAAAAAAATATTTTTCCATAGGCGAGCGCTCCACCCTAGCGTTGATGCAACTATCGTCAACTGGATCAAGGTTCTGTTATCTTTTAGGTACATTAATGCTTCTCTTGGTGGGGACAGTTACACTGTCCATGCAAATGCTGGGTGTCCACAGGGGGGTGTTCTCTCGACTGTTCTTTGGTGCCTAGTTGCTGATTCTCTTTTGAATGACATAACTTCTTCAGGCTTGTCTTGTATTAGCTGTGCTGCTGATGTTGTTGTCATTGTTAGAGGCAAATTTATAAAAACTATTTGTTCCATTATGTCTGATGCACTTAGACGTATTGAAAAGTGGTGCTATACTGAAGGGCTCTCAGTTAATCCACATAAAACCACAATGGTTGCCTTTACGAGTATGAGAGATCTTGATGTGCAAAATATTGTCTTTGGTCAGGCACTCACATGCTCTCAGGATGTCAAATTTCTTGGCATCTACTTTGACTCTAAACTTAGTTGGAAGAAGCACTTTGAATTTTGTCTGAATAGGGCAAAAAAAGTCTTTTGGACCTGTAGAAGTGCTATTGGCAGAACCTGGGGTTTACGTCCAAAGACTATCCTCTGGATTTATAGGATGATCATTTGTCCTATTATTACTTATGGTTCCATTGTGTGGTGGTCTAGGTCAAGGCTGGATTCAGCTAAAAAAGAATTAAACAAGCTTCAGCGGATGGTCTGTATTGCTATGACTGGCTGTATCAGAACCACTCCTACAGCTTCTCTTGAGCTTCTGCTTGGGCTGTATCCTCTCTTTATGTGTATGGAAGCTGAGGCTATCATATGCATGAGGAGGCTTAAGTATTTAGGTCATTGGAAGTCCTATTCAGACTATTTATCTTGGAAAAATTTTGATGGTGATGTTCTTGGGTATCCTCTTTTTGGTATGCCTAGTGATGGCATGCCTATAAAGTATGCCTTTGATAAACCTTATCAAACTCTTTTGCCCTCACGTGGTGATTGGGATTCAGTTCCTACCCATATTGGTAGGAAGTGCTCTATTTGGTATACGGATGGCTCAAAGATGAACAAGAACACTGGTGCTGGTGTCTGTTGCCCTGGTGATGGCATTAAGTACTCGTGTTCTTTGGGCAATTTTTCTACTGTCTTTCAGGCTGAAGTCTTTGCCATTCTGATGTGCTGCAGAATTTATTTAGACAATGGCTGTAGGAAAAGATGTGTTCACATTTGTTCTGATAGTCAAGCGGCATTACTTGCTTTGAGTAAAACTGTTATTTCCTCCCATATAGTTTGGGAATGTTATATTTTACTCTGCCAACTGACAACAGGGTCACTCTCTACTGGGTACCTGGGCATTCAGGTGTTTCTGGTAATGAGTTGGCTGATGAATTGGCAAGGAAGGGATCTGCTACCCCTTTTGCTGGTCCAGAACCAGCTATTGGGATTTCAAGTAATCTTATTAGGACTACTGTCTTTAAGATCTTTAGAAAGAAGCAGTATTATGACTGGCATAACATTAAAGCACAGCGGCAAGCAAAGGAGCTTAACTGTGGTTGTCCTAAGGCATAAGGAACTTTTAATGCTGAGTAGGAATGGCATTAGGAAAGCCATTGGTCTTTTAACGGGGCATTGCCCTTTGAAAAGGCACCTTACAGTTATGGGTGTAAAAAATGATCCAACGTGTAGGGGTTGCCATTATATGGAGGAAACGACCATGCATGTTTTATGTGAGTGTGAAGGGTTTTCTGCCTATAGGTTTGAGCACCTTGGTCGCCATATAATTGAACCTTGGGAGCTTTATGACATTCCTTTGAGATGTCTGCTGAATTTCGCTTCAGCTACTGGCCTTTTTTAGGACTATTTTCTGGGGATAGTACAATAGACCTCTGGTCGCAGTGCTAGGTTCTTCGAACCCCCCATCTTTAAGTCTAATTCTAAGTCTAATCAAAATATTTCACACACAGCATCACATACACATTTTTTAACTTATTTTACGAGAAACTTTCACTATCGATATTTTTATTACCTTTATATCGCCATGGAGATAAATTCATAGCAAAACTTATGTTTGGTTGTATTGCTTTTCGAGATTGAAAATAGTTGAAGTTGTGTATGTTACTTTTGTGTTTGTACACATTTGCAATATATCAAAGAATCATCACGTCACGCCTTTCTGATCTGTCAGAAAAAAAAAAAAAAACACTTGTGAGATAAAATTTTTGGTGTTGATCTTGACGTGCGCGGCGAAATTTCTTTTGGGAGAGGGCGCTTTCTCGGGATTTTTGAATTTTCCAATTTGTTTACAAAGTAGGAGGGGGGCGCTTAATCGGGAAGGGCGGATTAACGGGATTTAATGGTAAGGGTGCATTTTTCCAATTTTAGAACGAGCAGGATGCTATGACCTTAAATAATGGCCTAGAGGGAACACTAGTTATGAGGAAGTCTTTGCATTACATCACATGATGCTCTTGTCATATAGTAATACCTGGTTCAGATCAGATATTTAAGATATCTTAGACCGCCCAACTCACTGAGGGAGTTCCACAAACTCACTCAGTGAGGTTAAAATTTCTATTGCTAGACAAGATACAACCAGTACCAGTCACTTTGATTGTCTCTGGTGGCTAGCTTTAAAAGGCTACTTCACTCAGGCGAAAACACCCGCTCGCTAATGTTAATCCTATGGGGGAAATAATATACGATATCTCGTTCACATTTCGATATTTTTAAATGATTTTTTTTTTTTTTTTTGACATTGGATAGGTGCGGTCAATCTCTATGCACTTTCTTCGAAACTGGTTCCGAAAGTGAAAGTATCTTAATATAAAAAACTTGCAATCAAAATCGAAAAAGTACAAAGGAGCGTGCATAGAGATTGACCTCAGCTATCCAATGCAAAAAAAAAAAATCATTTAAAAGTATTCAAATACGAACGAGATATCGTAAATTATTTCCCCCATAGGATTAACATTAGCAAGCGGGTGTTTTCGCCTGAGAGAAGTAGCATCTTAACCAATTGGCTGTTGAAGTTGCCTTTAACTTATGTGTATACACACATTCTATGTTTATTCAGATCTCAGACTCAGTAATGTTCAGTGAGTTATCTTAGATGAGTTTTGCGGTGTGAACAGGTATTCTATTCCGAGAAGGGTACCACCTCAAAAATGGTGGTCTAAGATATCTTAAATGTCTGGTACGAACAGGATATAACTGATTTTTTCCCTTGATTAAAATGTTGAATGGCTACCAAAAATTATAAGTTTTTAAAACAATCAAACTTCTAATTAGCTGATGTTAATTTATTAAAACCATGTATACTTTTACAGTCTAATAATTTAAAAATAAAAATAATTAATTATACATATGTAACTGAAAATAAGTAATTTTGTTAATTAGCAGGACAAATAACAAATCAAACAATGGCATGGCATGGCAGCTTTTCTTGAACTTGTACTATTTGTCAAATTATGCTGTAATCACATAATTCAAAACTTTCACTCCTGCATGTGTATTCTAACAAAAAAATAAATAAATAATTTAATTTGTTAATTATTCACCTAGAGTAAATAAATACAATCATAGGAATGACTAGTCATACCTACAGTCTGCATTAATTTCTCAAAATATTAAATATGAGCATTATTACCATTCAGTGAGCATTCAGTGGGCTTTAAGTCCTTTGAATTTTTTTTTTTTTTTTTTTTTTTTTTTTTTAAGTTTTCTTGCCTTCTAACTGTCATTATATAAAGATATCCATAATAATTACAGGTACTTGCATATTATTCGGGCTAGGAAATAGATTGCAAAAATTGGTTGTCAATCATGCTGAAAACAGTAATTTAACATTATTAATCAACTCTTATACTCTGAAATAGTCCAAATGATTCTAAATTCTCAATGAAACAATGACACTGGGGATGATAAAAGGGCAGATCAAAGCTTAGAGGAAAGAAAAAAAAATTAATGTGAGATGCGTTGAATTAACTAAAGAAATAATGAGATGCATGAAAAAAAAAAAAAATGAATCTTACATTAAGGCTGTTTATAAGATTCAAAAACTTTGCTTGAAACAAAAATCAAATTTTAAGCAGATGAAAATTCATGAAATGTTTAGAAAATATAGACATATTGAACAAGCTGGTGTGATACACTAAGGTAAAAAAAACTTCTTATAAGGCTATTTCACTCAGCCGAATACACCCACTCTGGATCCTATGGGGGAAATATTTTAGGGTATCTCATTCGTATTTCAATATTTTTAAATATTTTTTTGCATTGGATAGCTGAAGTTGATCTCTATGCAGGCCACTTTTTACTTTTTCGAATTTGGTTGCAGTTTTTTTTTATTGAGGATACTTTCACTTTTGAAACCAGTTCCGAAATTGAAAGTATCTTAATAAAAAAAACTTGTAGTCAAAATCAAAAAAGTACAAAAGGGCCTGCATAGTGATCGACCTCAGCTATCCAATGCAAAAAAAAATCATTTAAAAATATTGAAACACAAATAAGATATCTTAAAATATTTCTCCCATAGGATTAACATTAACAAGCGGGTGTTTTCGCGTGAGTGAAGTAGCCTCTTAACAACACCATAAAAATTAGGAAAAACCTTTGCCTTTCTTTATCAGGTGCAAAGAACATGAGCTACCACTTCGAAAGCAGGGGCAAGATTGAAAGGAAATAGAAGGGAAGGGACAAGTTGAAGAGAACAGCCAATAGGAAATAACAAGGCATCAGTTCTTGTGTGATTGGCTGACGCCTTCTGTTTTCCTATTGCCTGTTCTCTTCAACTTATCCATTCCCTTCCATTTCCTTTCAGTCTTTGCTCTTGCTTTCAAAGCGCATGTTCTTTGCATTTGATGAAGAAAGACTAAGCTCTTTCGAAAAGCCTAGCACATTTCCTAATTTTTATGGTGTGATTTAAGAAGTTTTTTTTACCTTATTGTGTAGAAAATAATTTAAGATTTTTATTGTCTGTCATGTACCAATTCTTATTATCTGTTTTCCCATTCTTTCATTGAATGTCATATTATCATAAACTAGCTTATGAATTGGAAGCTCCATTTGGTCTTGACATTCTAGATAAATGGTTCTTATACTTGTGATGTCTTCTGGTTTTGCCAGAAGACTTCTTTTTATTATTATTATTATTATCTTCTTTCTTCTGGCCAGAACATGAAATCTACTGTTTTTTCAATTTTCTTTACCTCTACTTACTAATATGAATAATTCACAATTGTTTTAAATATTAAGATTAAAATAATTTCATTTAAATCCAGTAAAAGTTTGCAAAACGATAGGTATCAAGTTATACATTCCTTTTGCTTGCATATCATCCACTTGCATTACAAGGTACATTCGATGTTTGTTTCTCCTCTTCCCCCTTTTCACTCATTTAATTTTAATCCTTTTTGTTTTAATTTTCTAGGAAAAGACATAGTTTGCACAGTCACAAATGATAATAAAGAAGTCAAACTTAAAGTCACTGGTAATATTACTGATCCTTGCGATGAAAAACTGTTTGACACCACTTTGTCGTCAAACACACACTGCAAATCCCCTGAAGCATCATCCCAAGTCAAGGAAGTAGAGGATCTCGAAGAGCGAGAAACTGTGCCAAAAGATTGCACGAGTCCCAAAGCCATGTTAGACTGTGGCCAAAACAGTGTGCATAGTTTTACTGATTCTGTGGCTTGCACAAGTTCATATTCTGTAGAAGTGTCCGAGGAGAAAAGTTTGCAATCGAAGATATTTGAAAATGATATTGATATGAAGGAGTTTCGAGAAGAAGTCAGCAGTTCCTCAACAAGAGATTTCCCATCTAGTGGTAAGTTGAGAAACTTTTGAAAACTTTTTCTTTTTGTGAAATGAAATGATCAATAGGTGGCAACCCTACACATTTTATTGGATTTTCTTCTCCTATGATATGCCATTTTGTTAACATTAAGTTAAATATAAACTAATTTGTTATACATTATTAACTATAAAAATATATACATAAATCTTTTTTAAAAATTGACCAACATAAAATTTTTACTGTGAAACTAGTATTCTTCATCTTCACTGAAAAAATATATTTCTATTGTAAAATTGTGAAACAGAAAAACTAGGGAAAAAATTTTGTATTTTAAAAGTTAGTTGAGTTTGCACAAAATTTATTGAAATAGTCTGTATTTCACTATCACTATATAATTATTGTAACGTAATACTTAAACTCAAAATTTTTGTTTATTTTTCTTTTATTGTTATTATTTGATTTGCCTTTACTTACTAGATGTAGTGGTGAGAAGGTGGGAAAAAATTCAAAATGGCTTGAGCTAAAATGGTAGTAAATGTTTTTTTGACTATGCCAAATATTGGAAGGGCAATTATCAGAAGATAAAAAATTTTACCTTTCAGAGAAATTGTTATGTAAGTAAAATGAGTGATGATGCAGTGTGTAATCTACTGCTTTTTAGTTAGTTAGTTGTTTCTTAGATGGCGCCACTGAAATTGGCCAATTATATTCTTTTTTTATTGAGTCATAGACAAAAAAAAAAAGCACTTTTTAAATATGAAAAAATAAAATAAATGAAAATGAATCCATTAATTAATTTAATAACCCATTATTTTAATATTACAATTTTACAAGACAAAAACATGAGTGGCCCTTAAAAGAGCCGTTTTTATGAGTTGTTCAGCCATATACAAGAAAAAGTCATTAAATAAGTCACAAAAAAAAAAAAAATAATAATAACTTGCAATGATATTCACTTCAAAACTATTTTTATTTCTCAACATGTTCTCCACCAGTATTTATGCACTTATATCACCGTTTTATCAGTGCCCCCAACACCAGCTGCATCAAATTTTTTGGGTTGCTGTCTCAGCCACATTAAGACTTCAAGTTGAACACAGGAGACAATTCAAAAGTTTGTTTGGCAACTTCTTCAACATACAGCTTCGACTTAGCCCCAAGCTATTTTCATCTGTTTAGTCCACTAAAAAACCATCTTGGAAGCAAGATGATGTTCACAGATAATGAAAAGGCTCAACTTGAAGTCCTAATGTGGCTGAGACAGCAACCCAAAGAATCTTTTGCAGCTGGTGTTGGGGCGCTGATAAAACGGGGATATAAGTGGATAAAAACTTAACCAGACATAACCAGACACCAGATAACAGAACATTTCGTTCTGTTATTATTTTAGTGAAATGAATTATATCATCTGTTATTATATGATTAATTTCCGTAATAAGATAAGTACATTTTAAGTTGGCAATGTTTTATCTTTTGTTCACATTTACTGAAAATTCTAATGGAAAACTTAAGCCTAGCTTGAAAAATTTCAGAACTTGAAATCCATATTTAGACTTTTTTTCTATTTAATATCTATATCTCCAGAAACATCTATCCAAAAAACTGTCGGTAGATTATAGGATTGCTATAATTAAACAATTTTAGTATACAAATTTTATTTTTCAATTCAGTAATACGGAAATAATAGGACTCCATCTTAAATAGGACATAATCAACATGGCAACCTAGAATCATTACCTATCAGGGGATATAATTGAATTAGTTATGTATGATCAGATTTAATAGAATGAAGAATGTGACTAAAACTTGCTCATAGAGGTTATAAAATGTCATATATGACTATAACGTCATACATGTCAGATAACTGGGCAGTACATCTTGATCGCTTAACAATTAATCCTCGGAAGCTGGTGTAACAAGGAAGAATCAATTTTTTAAAAATTCAAATTACTTAATAAATATTTATATTAATATCTTTTTATGTTTTTGATTCGATTTACAAAAAATTTGAAATGACTCAACAAAATTCTGCAACACGACGACTATAGGTGCTATGTATTTATATAATTATGAACACACCCAAAAACATATTCAGCTTCAATTTTTGTACAACAACCAATTTCTGTGGCACCATCTAAGAAACAACTAACAACTAACTAAAAAGCGGTAGATCACACACTACCTTAAAATGTATAATTTATTAAAGCATCATGGAACTTTATTTATGCATGCATTTTATTTTTAAGGAGCAGTCATTTCACATTTTATCAATATTATATATACAGGATGATTATAAAAAAAACTATCCTGATATATGAGCCCATAACAGTCATACCATTCACAGAAACTGAATGAAATTCTGGCTTAAAGTATTTTGAGGTATGCACTCAAGAATCATGTGAAAAACAATTCTAACAGTTACTGTTACAGTGACAAAATTTCGAAAATTTCAAATGGCAACACCTACTTTTTTTTTTATTGGAATGTGATCTTCGTAGTGAAAAACCATAAAAAGCGTTGGAACGGTACCTGTAGCATGAAAATCGCCGGCGCTAGACAGACTAAGAAGAAAAGTTAAAACAACCAATAAAGGACAGAGAAGCAACAGAAAGTAAAACATTTTATTGTTCAGTGCTATCCACCATCTGCCGCATGCAAAGTGTCGTCCTTGTGTAAAATGGAAAATGTATGAAACACAATAAAATGTTTTGTTTTCTGTTGCTTCTCTGTCCTTATTGGTTGTTTTCACTATTCTTCTTAGTCTGTCTCGTGCCGGCGATTTTCGTGCTACAGGTACCGTTCCAACGCTTTTTACGGTTTTTCAGTATGAAGATCACATTCCAATAAAAAAAAGTAGGTGTTGCCATTTGAAATTTTTGAAATTTTGTCACTGTAACCGTAACTGTTAGAATTTAACTGTTGTCTTTCATATGATTCTTGAGCGCATACCTCAAAATACTTTAAACCAAAGTTTCATTCAGTTTCTGTGAACGGTATGATAGTTAGGGGCTCATATATCGGGATAATTTTTTTATAATCACCCTGTATATGGTATTTTACAACTGATATCTTCTAATATTATATTAAATGGTAAAAGGAAACTTAAAATTACATTTATCTTGGGACTTTAATGAGTTAATCCTTTGAGAACTATAACTAAATAAAAGACAACTAAAAGGAGAAAGTAAAAACCCATGAGTTTTTATTTTCCTCTTTTAGTTTGTTATTATAGAAAATGGAAAATACCTAGTTAGCTTTTCAAGAAATTCGAAGTCCCCCGTGGTGTCTGAATCAAAATCCAAATTTTAAAATGAAATAAATTAAAATTATTAGTTCTTGTATAGCAGGGCAGTCCAATCTGACACCCACTATTCACAAGAAAAGTTTTACAGAAATATTTGCCTTATTCAATCAAAGATATTTGGAGATTAAATAAGACAAATATTTCTGTAAGAATTTTCTGGTGAATAGCCAGGTTGGACAGTGCTGTTGTATAGTATAGTATCATTATAGTTCTATAGTATCATTGGGTACTTCTCTATTATCCCGTCGACCACTTTCCATAACAAAAACTATCGCCAAACTGTAAGATTAAATGCCAAAAATGCAGTCCCATTTACTTGATGTCAGAAGCATTATACGTGTTTGTTATGTCATCAAGTGGTTTTTAATTCGACATTTGTGTGTATTTTTCATTATGTTTTACTGATTTATCAGTTATTTACTATTATTATTTATTAGTTATTATTATTTATTATTAATTAAAATAATAATTGTGTCCTTAAATTCTTATATTTTATTTATTTTGATGTTCCAATGGCAACGTTCTCCCGTTTATTTGGCATTACAGTTTGGCAAGTTTTTTGTTATGAAAAGTGGTCGACAGGATAATAGAGAAGTACCTACCATTGTTCTCACTTCCCTCTGTTTTAATTTTCTAGGAAAAGATATCTGCACAGTCACAAAAAGCATCAATAAAGAAATTGAACCAAAAGTCACTGGTCAGATTGCTGACCCTTGTCATGAGAAATCATTTGACCGCACTTTGTCATGGAATGCACACTGCAAGTCCTCTAAAGCATTACCCCTAATCAAGGAAGTAGAAGGACTCGCAAAGCGAGAAATTGTGCCAAAAGATTGCACAAATCCCATCACCATGTTAGACTGTGTCCAAAATAGCGTGTGTAATTTAAATGATTCTGTGACCTGCACCAGTTCATATTCTGTGGAAGTGTCTGAGGAAAAAAGTTTGAAATCAGAGTCATTTGAAAGTGATATTGATATGGAAGAGTTACAAGAAGAAGTTAGTAGTTCCACAGTGAGAGAGTCGCCATCTAGTGGCAAGTTGAAACACCCTCCTGAAACATCATCCCAAGTGAAGGAAGTAGAAGAGCGAGGAACTGTGCCAAAAGATTGTACAAGTCCCAAAACCATGTTAGACTGTGTCCAAAACAGTGTGTGCAATTTTAATGATTCTACGGCTTGCACGAGTTCATATTCTGTAGAAGTGTCCGAGGAAAAGAGTTTGAAATCAGAGTCAATTGAAAGTGATATTGATATGGAGGAGTTTCCTGAGGAAGTTAGCAGTTCCACAATGAGAGAGTCACCATCTAGTGGTGAGTTGAAACATCCCCCTAAAGCTAAAGCATTACCCCAAGTCAAGGAAGTAGAAAAACGAGAAACTGCACCAACAAGTTCCAAAGCCATATTAGACTGTGTTCAAAATAGTTCGGGTAGTTTTAGTGATTCTGTAGAGGTATCTGAAGAGAAAAGTTTGAAATCAAGGTCAATTGAAAGTGATATTGATATGGAGGAAGTCAACAGCTCCACAACAAGAGAGTTGTCATCTAGTGGTGAGTTTAGTACTTTTCTGAAACAATGTGCAAAAGGTGACAGGACTACATATTTTACTGTATTTTCTTCTACTATGATACACCATTTATTAACTTTTACATAAAAACTAATTCATCCATTATTAAATATTAAAATATATACTTAAATCTTTTTAAAAATTAACTAACTGAAATGTTTTATTATGAAAACTAGTGTTCATCATCGAAAAAACATATCTCTATAGTAAATTTGTGAAACAGGAAAACCAGTGAGAAAACTTCATTGTTTAAAACTTAGTTGACTTTGCATGAAATTTATTGAAATATCCCATATCTGTATTTCACTATTATTTTATAATTATTTTAGTATAATACTTAAATTCAAAATTATTTCTGTATTTTTTTTTTTAAATATTTATTACTTGATTTACCTTTACTAGATATAGTGGGGAAAGATCTAAAATGTTTTGAACCAAAATGGGGATAAATGGTTTGATTATGCCACATTACAGAATGTTTCTTATCAGGCCTTGGCGAGAGAAGGAAATTTTTCATGCATATATTCTGTCAACCTATTCACTGTTTCATATACACAAGTAATGTTTTTATTATTTATACAATTTATTTAATATAAAAAAGCCATTTATCTATTGTTATATACAAAATGAAATAAATTGTACATAAAAAACAACAATAATGTATTATAAATTAAAAAATGCATATATATATATATATAAATGCATATGTAAGCAAGCATAAAAGTTCATTAAGTTTGTTTTATGGCTGTTTATATTATTGAGCAAACAAGTCTTACTTTCTAAAGCCTGTATTACACCAAGCTTTTTAAAAAAATAAAAAAAAAAATAAAAAAAAAATGCCCGGGCCCTATTGTGGAAAAGTACCATAAAAGTATAATTTACTAAAACAATGTAAAAATTACATTGCAACATATTTAAAAAATATTTTTTCATGTTATTTATATTTTTTATATCAATATTTACTGCTCATCTACAAAATAAATAAATGAGATAAATGAGGGGGGGGGGGGAAATAGGAAATGAGTTTGATCAAGATTATGTACATGTAAAAAGTAAAACAAATGGTAGCTTTTCAAGTCTCCCTCCTTTTATTCTTCTGTAAACAGTAGAAGGGGACACATGCCTTGTTTGCTTTCAACTCCTCTGTGTATGACTATGGCCCGTTTAAGCATTTTTTGGGCCTAGGTGCAATATTCTTTCAGAGTCCATTTCAACCAAAAGTCAAAGCTCAGAATTTTTTTCTCCCCCCCCTCCTCCCAGTTCTATTAAAAGTAAAGTTTGTAGAAAGCCTTGCACAAGCTTGAAGTTTTTTTTTTTTTTTTTTATCTGAATCCAAGTTGAAATTTTAAGATACAGTAAATTAAAAATTTTAATTCATAATGAAATATAAAATTCACGCTTAATTATACTTTGCTCAAAGTATTTTTCCGAAATTTTGTGTAAAGATTCATTTAATAATTTAATTATACATAAAGCAGCATATTTTATTCAATCCAAAGCAAAAATCTCATTAGCAAGATTTTACATGAGATGTGTTGCTTGGATTGAGTAAATCTTGTATAAAATCTTGTACATAGCAAAATGTTTATACAAATAATCCCATAGTGTAAACGGCTCCTTGCAAGGCCGTTTTAAGCGAATGTTGCTAATCCACAGTCAAATGTATGAAGATAGGCAAATGAGACTTTGTTCTTTATTTCGATGTGATTTTTGGGGAGTGGCTGAACAAATTATTTTATTTTTGAAGTATTCTTAAAACATTTTTGGTTATATATAGAAAACAAAGTTTTTAGATTTAAAAAACCCATCAAATTTGTTTGAACTATCAAATCTAGTAAAAAGAGAAAGTTGTATTTTTAGTAAAAGAAACTACTAAAAATTCATAAAATTCAAAGTATCATAACTTGGTAAGTTTTAGTCTTTAAAGAATAGATTTTGTGTGTGTGTGTGTACTTAGATGCAAGGTAACATTTTTCTAGAAAAGTCGGGTATGTAAAAATTAAATTCAGTATTTTAATCTGTGCACTGTTTTGTGTAAAACAAGTGACACAGAGCTGATTACAGAAGATTAAACCCCTACAACCTATTTTAAAATCATCAAAATCTGTGTGCATCATGTTTGGCAGTCCCCTTGTTAGACATAATCTTTCACCTTATTAAACCATTAAGATATGTAAAAGTGTTTTGGAAGTGTTACATAAGCTATACTTGACACATAATTTTTTGTTCTTGTTTAGCTTTAGTGATAGATAAACTTTTTTTCTGTTTAGAACATATTTGAAATATTATCACATTAGACATTTAGTGTTATTAATATATAGGTAGTAATTTTTTTTTTTTTTTTTTACTAATCTAGTGTTATACTTTTTTTTTAGATGTAAGTGGAACAGCATGTATGTCAGAAGTACCATCTGCAGTTCGAAAACCTGAAAATTTATCAGTACCAACTTCAATTCAGCAACCTGAAATAGACTATATAGTAATAGACTGAACATGGCAACACTTTGGATGTAAGTACTCAAGTTTTGGCCAATAATATTCAGCAAAAAAAAGTGTCAAGCATTTTTTTCATATGAGGAAAAGAAACTGAATAATAACTAAAAAAAATCTTCAAATTGATAGTTCATTATCAATGACTCAAAGAGAACCAATCATCTTATGCTCATTGTAATTTAGTTCATCTTTCATTATCTTTCATCAAAGTGCACCTATTAGAAACCTCAAAACTATAACTTGTGTTGTCTTTGATATAATATGAGCTCATGATTATTTTGAAGAACCGAGAAATTTAAATGCAAGAGTTTTTTCTGAAAATACTTATATTACAAGGCCGTAGCCAGAAAAATATTTCGGAGGGGGGTTTGGTGCCCAGAATTTTATTCTTCTCTTATTTTAGATTTGTTCTTTACTAAATGAATAGAGGCGAGTTTTAAAAGCCTTATTTAGTTTTATTGCGAATTCAAATAACTCATTTTAATAGAACTAGTTAAGAAAATTTAAGACTTTTTCACTGAAAATAAAATTATAATCTCATTTAGATACTTCTTCGGTGACGTATTAAGACGTTACTGTCAATCAAATTATTGTTGAAATTTTGTACACATGTTTTTAAATATTTTGTTGCCAAAAATGTCAGTAGCATTCATCAGAACAACTAAGTTTGTAGTTAATTTTATAACTTTCACTGCAGTCTTCAATAATTTGGGCTAAAGAAGTCGTATCCGATTGTTGTAGTCATTTTATTTTGACATACTTCTTTTACTGAGTCACATTCCGGAAAATTCGAATAAATTTCAAAGATTTAATAGAATTTGCATTTATTTTTTCGATACACTAACGGAATCAAACAATAAAGTTATGCTGGTGTAGAATTTTGATTTTTGAATGTTGACTGCAATTGATTTTTGATTCTTGACCGTCTTGACTGATAGTTAATATTATATTTATAGTCATCCTGGCAGAAATTTCGGAGGGGGATCAAACCTTGATGATCCCCCTATTGGCTAGGGCCTTGTTATATTACTATATTTCATGCTGATAAATGTTTTGTATATTACAATGTCATATTTTGTATATAAAAGCTTTTACACATAGAATTGTAAATAACCTTAGAATTTTTTTATTATTGTTTTATCATCTTTACAGTTTGTTGTTATTATTTTTTATTATTACTTCTTTCCTGCAACTGCTGATACAGTTTTTTCCCCTAAGAAACTTTGTGATGTTTTGATATTTCTAAGAGGAATCTTTCAGAAATTTGTAGAATATTAAACTAAAGAAATTTGTAGAATATTAAGCTATAGAGTCTATATTTTATAAATTTGTTCTGAAAATCTTCATTATTCAAGAGAATTTCTACATTTTTATTAAAATGTCCATAAAATTCAGGGTACTTTTCCAGTATAGGATCCTTGAGATAGAGAAGGAAATTTGGCAACATATTTTCTGGCAACCTATTTACTGTATCACATACACCAGCAATTTTTCAATATTTATACAATTTATTTTATATAAAAAAGTCATTTATCTAATACAAAGAGAAGTAAATTGTTTATAAAAAAAAATCATAATAATATATATATAAATGTTTGTATATATATAAATTCATATATAAACAAGCATAAAATTTCATTAGGTTTGTTTTCATAGTTGTGTATCATTTGGTTACAAATCTCACTTTCTAAACCCTGAATTGTGCCAAGCCTTAAAAAAAAATGCCAAGGTCTTTATAGTGGAAAAGTACCAAATTCATATTATTTTAAAATTTGTTTTGTGGTTTGGTGATGCAATACTGTTTTTATGTATTCCATCATAAAATGTACCAATTTCGATATTTCTTGAAACATAAACTATTACCAATTTGTTTTTT
Source organism: Maratus michaelseni (assembly GCA_963931845.1). Classification (NCBI taxonomy): domain Eukaryota; kingdom Metazoa; phylum Arthropoda; class Arachnida; order Araneae; family Salticidae; genus Maratus; species Maratus michaelseni. The sequence goes on along the minus strand of OZ007597.1, from coordinate 149,830,131 downwards.
CAGGAAATGGAAAAATACAGGGCAGCCATTTAGAGGGTTAAATTATTTTCAGGGTCGAAAATCTAATAGTCATTTTAATAGGAAGTTGAGTTTTAAGCTTGTATAATAGGTATAAAACCATATAATGAGAAAGATGTGTATAAAGAAAAATTATTGTTATTTATTCTGCTATAACAAATTTTTTCTGAAAATACTTCAGATTTTTAATTGTCTTTATTTTAATTGAAATTGTGGTTATTAACTGAAATTTCAAAAACTTCAATATATTAAATAACTCTCAATCCCCCCCCTTCCCCCCCCCACACACACAAAAGAAAAAATTATTGATAGAAAGATTGTTCTGAAATTATGATTTAATTTCTTCTTTATATCACCTGTTTGACTCTGCCCATCTATCCAAATTTCTACCAATGTTTTGTTAAATAACATACCGTAATTTCGCATGTATGTGCCGCACCCTAGTTATGGCTTTTTCAAACCAGAAATTTTATTGAAAACAAGAAGTCAAATAAGTGCTAAGCAGAAGTAAGTCACATTTTATTTAAAATAAATTCTGGTAGGAAATCGAATTGTCTGAGGTGTGCGGCGTATACGCGAAATTACGGTAAATGCAAAATGTTAAATGAAAAAAAAATTATTATTAATATGATACATTTTAATTATTCATTGTGTGATTACAATGTTATTAAAATGTGTTGATCCAAAAAAGAAAAAAAAATCTGAAATAATAATTAAAAAAACATAGGCAAAAAAAAAATTCTCAATATTTAAATTTTTATCAAAGAATTATTGTGTAATATTCAAAAGTATTTAAATACCTAATAATTTGCATTCAAAATAATCCTTTCATAAAAAAAAAACTCAATTTTGTCCAAGACTAATTTGAATATATTTTACAAGGGAACCACTTTTGGTGCAGCTCGTACCTAGCATTGATACCTGGTGCATTTTAAAGCCCTATATTACAAAGTTTGAGAATCAATGAAAATTTTCTGTTAAGATAATAGTTTTGGATTTTAAGCAGCATAACTTTCTCAAAATGCAGTTCTCAAGACCACTTGATGCATTATTAACATAGATGTTTTTTTTTTTTTTTTTTTTAAGTACTTTAAAATACAAATTAGTTAACAGTAAGAATAAAATATTGAAAAAGTTTAAAAATTCCTTCAAAAACCTACAAATTTCATTTTGAAAAAATACAACATTATAATTACATTTTTGGTGGTGCAACATTGGCTTTATTCATTTTCGTAGATTTTTTTCCTGGCAACCCTGGCTGAATATCATAATCTTCTGCTGTGTGTGAATGAGAAGTGGTTTGGATTCATATCACCCCATTTGGCGACTTAACTCGCTTTTGGTGTGATATTAACAATTAAAAATCCGAAATAAGAAATTTAAAGTATAAAAAAATATATAAAATATGATTTTAACAGGAAAATTTTAGCGGTTCTCTAACTTTTATGTATAGGGCTACAAAATTCACCATGTCTCGATGCTAGGTGCAAGCTGCATCAAAAGTGGTTCCCTTGTTAGAAGGTTGTTAAAATGTATCATAACTCAATGCTAAGTGCGAACTGCAGCAAAAGTGGTTCCCTTTTTAGCAGGGTTGGCACGGTTTAAACCAAATGGTTTAAACCATGGTTTAAACCACGGTTTAAACCAAATGGTTTTTTTCTGAAAAAAACCAATTGGTTTTTTTGTTAATTTTTGTTAAGATTTTTTTCTTATATAATTAAGTTTTCAAATTATTTGATGTACAAATAACTTCTACTTCTAACTGAACAGCTCAACTCATTTCAGCAGTCAACCTGCATAAGTCACAGTTGCATCATAGTTGCACCTGTGTATGCACCTGTGTATGAATGGTCCAAGAGTTAGCATTTGAGAACAAAAAATGTCTAATTTTGGTAGAAGAAAAGATTTAGTTTGGTTATATTTTAATGAAGTAAAAAATAATAAAAGGAAAGGTTGTAGAGCTAGATGCAAAAATTGTAATAAAGAAATGGAAGGTCAAGTAGCTAGGATGAAGAAACACATTGAAACTTGTAATAATTCTCATCATCATTCTGATTCTGATTCTGTTGATAATGGTAAGTACTTATTTTATCATTATTATTGCTGCTATTATTTTTAATTTTGAAAGAAAATTGTTAAAAATTTGTTAATAAGTTAAATATTTGTTAAATTCAAAATTTTTAATTTATCTGTAAAATTACAAGTAATGCATATTGAGAACACATTATGTATATCTTCATTCAGATGATTCTAAACTCTTATAAAAAATTACATTATTATTTGAAATGCTATTTGATTGAGAAGATAAATTATAAAAATCACATATATTATTATTTAATTTGCATATGCTATTTGATTTTAGAAAGTTATATTCTATGAAATAAAAAATATTTATGTAATTCTAAGTAATGAAATTTTGGAAAAAACAAGAAAATTTTAAAATTTTTTTGTTAGAGAACTTTATTTTGATAATCTTAAAATTCATTTGATAAAAGTTTGAAAGTTTTACAAATTAATCATATTATTAAGAACAAATTATGTGATCAGAACTGTTATTAAATGAAATTGTTAATTTTTAATTTATGCATGGCTCTTAGAGATTAACTAAGTTTTCACCAATCATAAATATCCAAAATTATAAAAGACATGGTAATTTTATCTCGAGTATTAAATAAATTATCAAAAATAAATATATCAATATGATAGAGATGTTTACTTTGCAGTAAAACAAAGAAAAAAAAATGTCTTTGTATTGAATTATTGTTAATTATATGATTATGATTTTTGAAGTAATATGTTCTGTATCATTAAGCAATTCTTATTTTTATTTTTGTGTAGATGATGTGTCAGTGTCACTATCCAGTATTTCAAGTTCTTTGGATTCAGCAATAACACAAAGAGCAACAAGTGAAATTGGTTCTTTAAAAAGGAAAAGAGATACTATGGACTTTTTTGTCAGTAAATCAACACCATCTCAAAAGCAAATGTTTGATGAACAAGTTGCTAGGTTTATATATGCTACAAATACGGCATTTAGCACTGTAGAGCATCCTGAGTTTATTAAAATGGTTCAGAGTTTCCGCCCAGAATATTCTCCACCATCAAGAAAACAAATTGCTGGGGATTTATTAGATCATACTTACAGCAAAGAAAAAGAAAAATGTGCAAATATATTAAAAAATGAAGTTGTCACATTAGGATTAGATGGATGGTCAAACATTCACAACGAACCTGTGATCTGTGTTACTTTAACAACAAAAGACGGGAATACATACTTAGCAGACACTATTGATACATCGGGAATTGCTCATACAAGTGAAAATCTGTATGATATTGCGACTACAACCATTAATAAATGCCAATCGGAATTTCAATGTTTAATACAAGCATTAGTGACAGACAATACTGGAAATGTCCGAAAAATGAGGGATATGTTTGATGAAAAAGAAGAGTTTAATATTATTACTTATGGATGTGCAGCCCATATTTTAAATTTACTGGCAAATGATATAAGTTATCCAAATGTAAAAGAACAAATTTTGCATGTAATCAAATACTTCAGAAACAACCAATATGCAAATGCGTGCTTCAGAAAAGATGCAAGTACATTAAAACTAATAATGCTTTGTGAAGTTCGCTGGAACTCATTTGCTGACGCTTTAGACAGCTATCTGAAATCATGGTCAGTTCTTGTAACTATATGCGAAAATAATAAAGACAAAATTGATAAAAATATCCAAAGTCTAGTTTCAAACATTTCATTGAAAAGAAATGCTGAAGACTATTTTCAACAATTAAAGCCAATTAGTGTAGCTTTAGATAAAGTACAAAGCCAAAATTGTACAATTGGAGAAACTGTTTTTCTTTTTAAAAATTTAAAAAAACAGATGGAAGATTTGAAACTGAATAAAGACATTATGAAAAAACTAGATACTCGTTATAAAATGGCAATAACACCAGCCCATCTTCTTGCTTATCTGTTGCCAAGAGCCAAGGATGCTGATCTCGAATTGTCATCGGAGGAAAAAAAAGAAGCATTGGAATATGCTAAAACAAAATTTCCAAAAAACAATTTATTATCTCTGATACTAAAATTTTGTGCCAAAAGTTCTCCATTTCAAAGATATCTTTTTGAGAATGATTTTAGTAAAGATGTATCAGCTATAGAATGGTGGCATATTCAAGAAAATGAAATCAAGAAGTTCAGTAATGGTGTGTTGAAAGAAGTTGAAACGATTCTTACTGCAAATGTAGAGAGAATTTTTTCTTCATTTGGTGTTGTACAATCAAAGTTACGCAACAGACTGGGTTTACAAAAAGCGGCAAAACTTGTTTTTTTGTTTAAAACATTAAACCCTAATAATCCTGTTTATTAACATAGAATCTTTATAGACATGTGTCGTACTTCCATTTTCTTAAAATTTTGAAAATTTATTCAATTTCCATGTTTTTAAAATGTTTCTTTTATATCTACCCTATATATATAAAATCCTAATGAAACGAATTTGTGAAATGATTTTATGAAACGAATTTATGAAACGATTTTATGAAACGACTGATTAAACGACTGATTATGTTTCAGGGCTATTTTTAATAAAATATTAAACGCTTGATGGTGAAATTAATACCAATTTCCATAAAAATCTGCATATGTCAAAACTGGTAATAGAATTTTGAAATTGGATTTAGTTTTCGAGTTATTAATTTTTTTCTAATTTTAATGACATTTCTGTAATGATGGCAACTAATTACTCAGTTTTTTTGTGACAAAAAAAGGGAAAAAATTTGAAAAGGATCCCGATAGGGATTATTGATTTCTTTTATTCGTCATTTTCAAATTGAAATTGAATTTATCTTTTATTTCAATCGATAATGAAGACAAGATTGTAATTAAATTATGTTTTTCAGGAAAATTTGAAAAAAAATCCCATTTCTATCGTTAGGATTCAATCGTCTGTCAGCATTTAATTTAATTTATAAACTGAAAATATTTTGAATAAATTCGTCCAAATGACGTCATTAATGCAAACGCAAAAGAAAGGGGGAAAAGGAATTAATAATAATAATTATTTATTGATGTATTTTTTTTTTTGTAAAATTTAATTAAACGAATTTATAAAATCACTAATTCGGATATTTCAAACGAATATATAAAATAATAATTGCCCAACTGAACGGAAGGAGAATAAAATATCCTGCTTGGTTTTTTCCGCCAAGCTTTTTAAAAAAGCGTCAAGTCCCCTATAATAGAAAAGCACCAAAAGTTCATTGGATTTGTTTTCATAACTTTTGGCAACAACTCTGGAGATAGAAATAAGAAGGAGAACAGTGAAGATAGGCTTTCAAGATCAGAACATGGACCGGGAATTAGTACCCAGTTCGCGGCGCTGGTGCTCCCAAAGGCCGGTCATGTGACCTGTCAAACATGACAAATTGTCGTCTGCTCTTCCTGCATTTTGGTTTCGAGCATGGTAAAGAGTTGGCAGTCGAAACCGGAAATAGAGGGCGCTACACTCCCCAAAAGACCAGAAACGCCGCCATACTAGGTACCGCTTTTAGTTCCATAAGTAGAAACATTATCTTTGTTCTCCTTCTCTCTATCTCCCTGAACGAATCTATCCCTTTTTGAAGCTCGAATTACGCCAAACCTAAAAGCAAAGGATCCTATACTGGAAAAGTTACCCGATTTTCTTATGGACACTATTCAAGTGACATAACATGGTGTAAGATTATCGCGGATAGCAAATTTGTTTAAATATCTCATCAATTGATGCCGAGCACAAAATATTTAATTGATTTTGTATGATAAATAATTATTAGAAAATTCGTATATACATATTAATTAAAATAAATTAATTTACATATTTAAAATAACATGGAAATATGCATGATGGTGCACTAAAATAGAGAGAAAATTAAAACCTGTTACTGAAAATGTCTATAACATAGTACTTTTCAATACTGTGGTTCTTAATGTTATTCACAAGCAGATGAAATTTTTCTCATCCTTAAACGCAAAGGAAGAATAGAATACAGATCGTTGTTATAAAAGTCCGAGAGGTAGCCACAATTTAAACCTAACCATTTTATACAAGCTGATTTTCAAGTTGTAATTAATTTTACTTATGAATCCCGAAAACAGTCGTCAGTTGTCGCAACAGCTGTGTATGATGCCATGATAATCAAAAAAGGCCCCATTAAAACGTTAAAAGCATGGCAACCCAATTACAGATTTACCAATATTTTTAAAATAAAGAACGCTGTCATGTTTTTAGAGACGTCGAAGTCTGAGCGGGGGTTGGCTAGCGTAGCTTGCAGGGGGTAGGCCCCCTAGTATATTTTTTAAATATATTTCAATTTAATTTTCTTACTGAAATTCAATTTGTTTTTTTAAATTGAATAAAAAAGTAAGTCTCACTTTCTTTTCTTTGCATTATTTTTATTTAAAAAAAAAAATTAGTATAGCATACCAAGGTAAAATTCTACATTATATCTTTATATTCTTATGTAACACAACTAAGTGTTGCTTATTAAAATGAAAAAAATATAGGAAGGCAATAGATTTAGTCTTTAAAGAATTTAATATAAATCTTGCAATTAAATACTATTAAAAACTTTTAAGTATCAACATTAAGATACAGAATCCATTCTATGAATGCAATATGAAATACATAAACATATTAATATGTTTTATAAGTGTGCTAAATCATTTGGTAAACATGAATTACAGGTTGCATTTGGAAATATGTATATATAAAACAGCAATTATTTCTTCAACTTTTTTAAAAAGTAATCTTTAAAAATTATTTAAAACTTATCACCATTACTGTAGAACCTGACGGCACAAGTGATCATGTTCTATGTATTACATAGGAAACTTTTGTATATATATAACTGTTTTGAATTTGAATGTAAATGATGTTAGCTCAGCTCTAAATAAAATTTAATGATTTGAATTTGTACATAATTAATAACAATTGTTTATTTATTTTGTTTAAACTGTTTTCAGAATATATATATATATTGTTATTGTAATATTAATCATTCTTGTCAATGTTAAATTTTATTTACTGATGTGCATATATGTAATTAAAAAAGATACAAAAAAACCCGGTTTAAACCAAAAAAACCTGGTTTAAACCAAAAAAACCGTTTTTTTGGGGTTTTTTCAAAAAAACCCGGTTTTTTGCCAACCCTGCTTTTTAGAAGGTTGTTAAAACATATCATAACTCAATGCTAAGTGCGAACTGCACCAAAAGTGGTTTCCTTGTTAGTAAAATTGTTAAAATGTATCATAACTCAATGCTAGGTGTGAGCTGCACCAAAAGTGGTTCTCTTGTAAGTAAGGTTGTTAAAACGTATCATAAAAATAACTATGTATTTGTGTGTTTGGAGTGTGTAATTAAAAATAAGCATATGCTATTTCTTGTTAATTGAATTATCATATTTCATATAATAATACATGCAAAAACATTTTCACGCAAAATAAATCACCCTTTCAACTTTTTTAGTAGTTTTTTGATACATTAATAAAAGTTTGTGCACTTTTATATTGTTAATAAATATTTTTTACTCCATAAATATTGGTTTGTTTTATTTTTGTTTGAGTTGTACAAATTATAAATAAATGTAAGTGTTCTTCATTTGTTATATTACAATTGATGAAAATAGAACAGATTTTTTAATTTATATCACAAAATGCTTAAGAATGTAGAATTCTTTTTTCTTTTAAAAATTTTTATATAAAAAAATATCACAATTACTGCAGCAATTTAAATTGGTACTTATCATAAATATCAAATAAAAAATGTGTAAAATTATGGAAATTTAAATTTGGAAATGGTACTTTTCAATAGCAAGATAGCGAAAATGAAACTTGGCAAGAAAAGGAAACTTGAAAACATATTTCCTGGCAACCTATTCACTGTTTCATATACACAAGCATTTTTTTCAATATTTATACAATTTATTTAATATAAAGAAGTCTTTTATATACAAACTGTATATAGAAACAACAACAATAATATATATAATATAAAATATTTATACATAAATAAAAATACATTTATAAACAAGCATAAAATTTCATAAGGTTTGTTTTTATAGCTCTTTATATCATTTGACAACAACTCTCACTTTCATGAAGCCTGAATTATGCCAAGCTTTTTTTTTAAATGCCAATGCCCCTTAATGAAAAAGTACCTTGAAAAAATTTAAAACATTTTTATTTTTCTAATTAGCTGTACCCGGCCACATGTTGCTGTGGCTCAGTCTGATTAAATGGAAAAGAAAAAAAAAAGAAAGTGTGTGTTTCTAACATGTTTAATTTCACAATGCTTGTGGGTATACAATATTTTTTGTTGTTCCATTGTCTATGCAGTTATACAGATTGTAAAGTTTGCCGACTCTGGAACACGCGAGAATGTGAGAAGCAATCCATGTCTAGACCTAAACCGCACAATTCTAAGGATTGGCCCTTAGCTTTGTGGATGGTGATTGCAAACACCAATCGAATTGAGAATTGCAATCTCTTAAATTAAAATGGCATATCCGTTGGAATCACAGGAATGCAAGGAATGAGGACATCTTCGCCTTTGAAAGGTCCTGCCAAAATTATTCCTTCTATGATGTTACTCATTAATTTTTCTTTACTTCAAGCCGCGTGCCATTTCAAAGCTCTGGCTGGTTGATATTTCACAATAAAATTGGCACGCCGATTTTCAATTGCAGTACGTGCAGTGGCATCCCTGGCAGATCGAGTTCATTCAAAAATTCTGTTGGATAATTAACCACTTCATCTGCTTCCACAACAGTGTTGACAGACTTATATGTGACTGCTTTGCTTTGAATGTTAGACTGAATAATATTGTTAAGTTCATAGACGTCTTTGTTCTTGGCTGCAAAAATAGCTCGTTCACTCAGCCAATCATGATTCTTATAATTGGTTTGAACATTGGGAAATACCTTTTCAACCAATTCTTCTTTTGACATCACTAAATTGCAGAATTTATGAGGCAATGAAATTCGTCCTGAGGTCAGATCAACTGGAACCTACCATTCCCAATTTCCAGCAATTGATGTGAGAATATCTCAGCTGATCAATCATTTTGTATCGGGACATGCATATTTGTAGTTAATTTTAATGTCTTTACATGTTGCCACAAAGTAGAGTATTTCAGGCAAGCATTTATTTCATCCACTGGTGTTGATCGAAGAATTACAGGTAATGTTTGCCTGAAATCTCCTGCAAGCAATATTAATGCATTCCCAAATGGTCTGATGATTCCATGCAAAACTTGCAATGATCGGTCAAGAGCATCGAACAATTCTTTGTGCATCTGCTATGCATTCATCCCAAACAATAAGTTTGCTTTTCTACGATAGTTTACCCATGCCGGGTGATTTGGAAATGTTGCACATGGGAGTTTCAATGAATTGCATGTTCAGTGGCAATTTCAAAGCAGAATGAGCAGTTCTTTCACCTGGTAGCCATGTCACAGCTATTCCATATGACACAAGAGCTACAGCTATGTCATTTTGGGATCGAATTGCTGCCAGAATCAATCTAATTAGGAACATTTTACCAGTTTCTCCTGGCCCATCTAAGAAGATTATTTCTCCATACCCATTATTGACAGTTTGCATTATTTGATCGTAAATGCCTTTTTGCTCAAGCTTAGGAACATTTGATTGCACATACAACAAAAGATCACCTGTGTTGTAATTTTGTTCATGTCGCAATTCTACATTAAACAAAGCAGCAGCAGATTGATTTGGTGATGGCATTCCCAATTGATTGAGAACTTTGTTTGCAATTTCTAAGCACAAATCTTCAATCATTATCAGCACTTCATTGTAGATTTCTGCTGTGAAATTCATGTTCACATTTGAATTTCGACGGAAAAAATCTTCAGCCATGTGCAATTTACATTTCTCCCATAACTCTGTCAGAGATGAAGGAGAACAGGCGGTCAATATGATTGCAAACAATGCATGAATTTGATTTGGATGTGACATGTTCATGCATCATTAATGCATACATGCCAGTGTTGGTCGTTCTCCAATAAATTCAGTGCTTGACATGCACTGCAGAAAGTGGCATGTGTAACGCTGTTGACAATTCTCAATTGCTGGAAAGATGTTGGACCGGGCACATTTACCGACAGCATGCAAAGGAAGAAGCGTTCATCTTGATTGGGATACATGGTGTACAGTCTGTCTGTCTTTGTTTTGTACAGAGTTGGCTTATATTGTCTGACAGTGCATATTGAGACATAACACAGTTGTTGCCGGTAGATGGCAGCATACTATGGGAGTAATTTGACCGCCAATTTTGATATGGGAAAACAGCAAAAGCGGTAGTCATTTAATATTACAGGGATAGTGTTCCAAGATGCCACTTTCATTCATTGGGCACATGCTCATTGGCAGGTAGATATGAAGTGTGATTGCAATGAATGTCTTATTCTTCCAGTTGATTTCATGTATGCTGATTGTAATATATTTAGTATGTTGACACTAGATGGCAGCACATGCTATGTACAACTCTGAAATAATTACTTCAGCTTGGGATCCAGCAGACTAATGCAGGAAGCAATACTTACTGGTAACATGTAGCTACAGTATCTAATATTTCATCTTATGTAATCTATTATATTTAAACATAAATAGTTATATTTATTCATAAATAAGATATATCATGGTCTCAGAAGTATAGTGACCCATGTATTTTTGTTAAAAAATTGAAGCAGTATGGCAGGAAGTTTACCTACCATTGCAGCATTTGAACTAGGCTCAAATCCATCCGAGTCTTGGCGGTATTGGAGGCAAGATTTCGAAGATTACATAGAAACTTTGAAATATGGAGATGAATCGGAGAAAACAAAAACAGCACTCTTTGGACATGTTGGCGGTAATGAGCTAAAAAAACAATTTCATGCATTTGATCTGAAGCCAGTGAAATATTATTGAAACAAATTTTGGATGAATTTGGCAAATATTTTCAGGACTATGTCAATGAAATATATGCTTCATTTAAATTTTTAAAAATTTATCAAGATAGTGACGAAAATTTTTCTGACTATTATTCATGTTTACATAGAGCTGTTGTTGAATGCAATTACGGTGATCTTGCAGATTGAATGTTTCATGATAAAATCATCCAAGGGTTGGCTGATAAATCGCTACAGGAGCGATTAATCGTGAAACTAGTAGAAAGAAGACGTTACAAGAAATTGTTGCAGAATGTAAAACAGCTGATCATAGTAAAGTGCAGGTCGCGGAAATGTGCGATCAAGTCAGCAGATTGAATACCGATGCAATGAAATGGAAGGATGGCCGTGTACGATATCATAAAAGAGAAATATTGTATAAATACTGTGGCAGATCTCATCAAAGAAATGTCCAGCATTCGGTACAAAATTCGGTACACTGTGAAGGAAAAAAGTCACTGGTCGAAAGTATGTCAGAGTAAAGTAAACAACAGCCAGCAGGTGTGTCGACTAAATGCAGTGGGACAAAATAATGACAGTGATACAGAGTTTGTCTATTTGGGTGAACTGAAATATATAAATCAACTTGAGAGTAAAAAAATAAATTCTGTATGGCTACAAAAATTAAAAGTAAATGGAAACGATGTGATATTTAAGCTGCATATATAAGTCAATGTTATTTCAAACAAGTAATATAAAAAAAATTTTAAGTCAATTCCTACTTTTTAATCATAAATATATAAAATAAACCCGTGCAGCATTAATGTCCCACGTTATCTTTATTGAACATTATTTTATAATCATCATTGCGGTATTTTATTTTTTGTTGGCATCACTCATTTGAGATAAATCTTTCATTTCACTTATGAAAACAATGGGAGAAATTTTTTTCTCCCATATAAAAATTAAAATTAATTAATTAAATTTAATGAATGAATTAATATTTGAAAAAACTGTATTGACATCAATTGTCATCCAGTACAAGTTTTAAAAAATTTATTTGAACTTGCATGGATGAATGGAAAATATTTTATTAACGATTGAAAATTCCAACAAGATATATATAGAGAGAGTGTGAGCTAATAGTAGGAATTTAAAAAGTGAAATATTAAAATGGAGTGAAATGCCAATAGTGAGAAAATGCAAGCAACCTATACTGGATTACTGTGACAATTCTGTGTGAGTGTTTTCTTAGTTGTAAAAAGATATGATCTACAAATTTTTAGTAACCTCTTTAGATGATAGTCCAAAATTAGGGCTTGAAGCTTATGAGAAATTAGAACTTATCCAAAGACTTAATAATGTTATAAAGCTCATATATAATTTTTTCCATCAAACACCCGAAGATATTGTCCAGCAATTTTCTGATGTATTTACAGGAATTGGTCATTTAAACCGTGTTGTAACAATACAATTAAAAGACCATTATATTCCCCACATAGCAGCCCCATGTAAGATACCACTAGTTCTACATGACAAAATAAAGAAAGAGTTGCAGAATATAATAGAATCTGGAGTAATTGCAGAAATGGATGAACCACCAGAATGGGTAAATAATATGGTTGTTATTAACTTGCCTAAGAAATTGCATATCTGTTTAGATCCAAGGCCACTAAATGAAGTAATTTGTTGACCTCACTACCCAATACCAACTGCTGATAGCCTTATTGCACGACTTCAAGGATGTAAAATGTTTACTATTAGGGATAGACCTTATTTAACATAACACGATAAATAACATTGTTATTGTGTTAGAACCCGTTACCGCGTTAACATGTTACTGTTCAAATAATTATACTTGTTTACTTTAAATGATAGATATGTTCTTTGAAATTCTGTTTGCAATCCAGTTATGCATGTGCAGAAGAACTACATGTTTGTGCGAAATTTTTTGGAATAAAATAATGAAAAATTTGTTTTGCAAGAATAATAAACTAGTAAGATAATTTTCATGTATGGACTTAAAAGTCCTTGTTAATTAAATAACAGTTTACAGTTTTGGGCTGTCGTACCCAGAAATTTGGTTCAAAACCCAAACTTAGACATAATTTTCTGACATACCTTTTGCCTTTATCGAAAAATACAAAACAGTATTCGATTTCATAATTTTTTAATAAGAACACTTGCAAAGGTTTTGCATTTATGGGGAAAAAAATGATTTCAGGAATGTGTCATAATGCAGCTAGTTTGGATTTGAGAGAAAACTCTTAAAGAAAACACAGTATGCGAGAACATAATTTCCAAGAAAATAAGACAGTTTAGGTAAAATTTTAAGCTATGTTGATAATACATCATGATAATAATCTCCGCAAATTGATTTTTATGACAATTCACTTAAAAACTCATCATTATAAATAGTGTTTATCCAATTTCAAAGAGGAAATGAAATATGAAGAGGTTTTTACAGACTCGTGAACTGAACAAGGAAGTAAGAGACTAAAATACGTATAAATGACGTACATTGACTTTACGTCATTTCCATCCAATGAAAGAACTGTAAAATGACATCCCTTGATAAGGACTAAAGACTGATTTCATTCTGCTATATAGAACTTTAATAGAAGCTTTTTCTCTCGCGATGGAGATGGAACATGTATACTCCGATCTCCCTTAAACTTATCAAATTTAATTAATGTTTAAGATTAAAATTATGTAACTATTAAATAATAAAATTGTAAATTAAATTCTTTAATCAGTATAATGAATGTTTTATTAATCAATAACTTATACACATTGCTTAGTCACATGGATATTCTTCAATCAAGGATTTACATATTGTGTGTGCAAAAAGTAATGGCTACATCAATTTTCTTAATGGATTAACCAGTGATTCTGGCGGACCTACTACGCGGTATAATGAGGAGTGAGGATGATTGCTGAAAAATGGAGGTAAGCAATATCTTACCTATCTTTTGTTCCAAAAGTACAATTGTTTATTATATACCTTATTACTTTAGAGCGCGCAAAATTACTGCCTACCGACAAAATATTCCTAACAAAGATTATGAGAACGAAATATTCTAAAGTATATAAAGGATAAAAATAAAAATAAATAGTGTCCTAGAATCCTCGAATACTTAAAAGAAATTAATTAATTTTAGATATATTCTAAAATAGAAAAATGGCAACCTTCAAAGAAGGTAGTATAATTGAAAAATTAAATTCCAGCAACTATGCAAACTGGAAATTTAAGGTGGAGATGCTCTTGATAAGAGAAGAGCTCTTTGAAGTTGTCACAGACGACCCACCTAATCCAATTACAACGGAATGGTCTAAGAAAGATAAAAAAGCAAGAGCGCTTATTAATTTAAGTATTGAGGATAATCAAATAATCCATATTAAGCATTTACAAAATGCACGGGACACATGGAACACGCTAAAAATCATCCATGAGAGATCAAATCTCTCCAGTAAACTATTTCTCCTTAGGAGACTTTATGGAACGAAATTATCTGAAGGAGGAAATATGATCACTCATACAACCAAAATATTAGAAATCATCGATAAGTTATCAGCCATAGGCGAAGAAATTAAAACAAATCATATTTCAGCATTACTGCTCTGCTCTTTACCTCCTTCATACGACACCCTCATAACCGCATTAGAAGCCAGGCAGGAAGATGAATTAACTCCAGAGTTTATAAAGAGTAAATTAACAGACGAATTTAATAAAAGAAATGAGCATTCAAATACAAGTGATAATACCAACAAAGCCTTTAGAGCTGAAAGAAAATTTAAACCCACAGGTTTTAAAAAAGAAGAAAAATACTGCACGATTTGTCGATTGAAAAACCACAACACAGTTAATTGCTGGCATAACAAACATAAAACAAATAACTTTAAACAAAATGTAAGAAAAAACTTCTCTTCTTCATTAGTCTTTCAAAAAGACGAGAACAGGTTAAAAAGCGCGGACTCAAATAAACCGAACAATAAAAGCACAGCTTATTTCGGAACCGAAGAAAAGAAAAAATGCGCATTTATAGTGAACAAATCGCAAAATAAAGCATGGATCATAGATTCTGGCTCATCCTCCCATATATCAAATGATGAAAACTTATTTTCTGAATTAATAAATAAAGAACAATCCAACGTCGTAATTGCCAACGGCAATAAACTAAAATCCTACGGGTCGGGTAATGTAAACATTACCACAATAACCTCCGACGGTAGAACACATGAAATAACATTAAAAGATGTTCTACTAGTACCCGAAATTGAAACTAATTTATTTTCGGTAGCTAAAGCTACGAAAAACGGATGCAAAATAATGTTCGAGAATAATAAATGTTTTCTAGAATATGAAGGATTAATTCGCTTGGAAGGTACAAGAAAAAACAATTTATATGAAATTCAGCAAACTAACGAAATCACAGATGAAAATTTCGTAAAGATGATAACAAATTGCAAAAATAAAAATTGCGTTAAACTGTGGCATAGAAGATTAGGACATAAAAACGTCGCGTCAATAAGGGAAATAATGACTAAGGAATTAGCATGCGGAATAAACATAAATAATTGTTCCCATAGTACCGAATGTGAGCCTTGCATCAAAGCAAAAATAACTGAAGCACCATACCCTAAAAAGACGGATGAGAGCAAATAAAATTTAGAGCAAATAAAATTTTGCAGTTGGTGCATTCAGACGTATGTGGTCCTATTCAAACTCCAACCATAGGTGGGAAAAATTATTTTTTAACTTTCATAGATTATTACTCTAGATTTACGATATTATATCTCCTACAAAATAAAAGTGAGGTATTTGAGAAATTAAAAGAATTTGTTGCCCTGGTCAACAATAAATTTGGCAAAAAGCCTACAGAACTCAGAACTGATAATGGGAAAGAATTTAAAAATTCTAATATAGATAATTTTCTAAAAGAAAATGGAATTAAGCGACAGCTAACAGTACCATATTCTCCCAGCCAGAATGGTGTTGCTGAACGAAAGAATAGATCATTAATTGAAATGACAAGAACATTGTTAAGTGACTCTAATTTACCATTACATTTCTGGGGAGAGGCGATCTGCACCGCAAATCACCTACAAAATCGACTGCCAACTAAAGCCAACGAGAAAACTCCATATGAGTTATGGTCAAACAGAAGACCAAATCTAAATTATTTAAGAGTCTTTGGCTGCAAAGCTTATGCATATATTAACAAGCCAAAAAGACAGAAATTAGATAATAAAGCAGTAGAAGGGATCTTTGTGGGATACGATAATTATTCCAAAGGATATCGTATATACACAAGCGGCAAAGATATAACTATAGCAAGAACTGTGAAGTTTTTGGAAAACTATCCAAAAAATTCAAATAAAGAAAAATTGCTAATAATGTATTCTATTCTGTGGGTGCATCGTCTATCCTCTCTCGTCTGTTACTGCTGTGGGACCGTGTACGTTAATGGGAGCTGGTGCACGTTAAATCTGTTCGTGGCTCCAAAGTCCTCCAAGTTCTATATAAGCGCTACCTCTGGGGGTGCCAATCCAGATGCAAATCTCTCATCTGGAATTGGTTCAAAATTAGGAGATTTAGGTATCAGGTTTATGGAATTAAGCGTAGTGGATTATGACAGCTATATAGAAATAGAAAGCTGCAAATCTGGGCCCTTTGGGTCATTTCAACAACAACAACAGGTCAAACAATCTGGTAAGTTTTGTTAACAAAAGAAAGCAATCATAATAATGTCAGAGGAACAATAAAAGAAAAAATCTAAATTTTATAATTTTAATTAAAATTTTATTATTTTCATTGCTTGCAAGAAAGATCGATATTATAGAATTATTCCAAGTGTGGTTACGCCATTTACTGGTGAAAATCAGTAATAGATGTTTATTAATATTTCACAATATGCCATTAAATAGTAATTAATCAGAGTTCAAGTGTAACAAATATAATTTTTTTTCCATTTTATAATTACGATTTAATGAAAAAAAAAACTATTAAAATGTATAGTCAAAGTGAAGATATTTTTAAATTATTATTAACAGAAAAAACTTTTTTTCACAAGAGCTCAAATTATATTTTACAAGTAATGCACGAATAAATATGTAAATAAAATAATATACTAAGAGATTCAAATAAGGCCTATCATTAATATCCACGTACTATCATTTTAAACTATAAAAAATAATATTATATGATATATGATACTATATGCAAAGAAAAGGAAAAATGTAAAATTAGTGAAAAAAAAATATTCAAAACTTTGCAAACTCAAACATTTTTCAAGAATTAAATTTCTTTGTTTATATTCATGAATTGTTCGCGGATTACAGGTTCACGGATTAGCGGCACTCTACTGTAGTGATATTCTACATTTCTTAACGAAATCGTAGAATTTTATTTTGTTTTGAAAAAAAAAAAGACAAGAGAACATAATTGGCAATTTGATGAATAGAAGTACAATATAGAAATATTGAACCATGAACATAGATCTTTAAGATCTATTATGTTCATGATTGAACCCCTACCGTACGCCACCGCGGCCACCGAAGTGGTGACGTCACTTTTCAGATTTCGTCTGCTCCGGCCAATCCTGGCCGTGGCCACATAAACTAATGCTAATTATATTTAAAAACTTCAAAAAATAATAATAACTTTTTTGGGAAGTATTTAGCACTTGTTTTGGATACACTGATATAAGAGATATCGTTCGTATGTGTTAGATTAATCTATTTCTGTCTCAGATTTATGATATTTTAGTTTTAACTTAAAACTTTTAAGTTAATAATCAGGCGCTATCATTTCATTTGCCGCGTGGGGAGCAGACATGTTACAACACTCACGCGCAGATGTTTGGCAACTTTTTGATTGGCGCGATTTCTAAACCCGCGCCAAACCAATAACTTATGCTTAAAATACTGAAGCCAAGTTACCATTAAAGGAAAAAATCCTCAAAATTTGGCAACTTTTTTCCATTTTATAACGGATTAAAAAAAAAAAAAAAAATAGAACGGTGTGTGCGTGAGTGTAAAAAGACAACTTATTCATTATTCATTACCTATAAATTTTGTATGTTATAATTTCATTCATAAATCATAAGTGCTATTAGTTATTCCCAGCGATTTTTATTCTCAAATGCAGTTCTGTGAATGAACATATATATTTTTTTAGCATAGCGGTAATTTATTGAGAATTATAGACAAATTTATATTCATTGTTGCTCCTTTCATAAGTATTTATAAAAACTACAGATTTAAAATAATAAATAAATATTATTTTAAATTATGAATGTAATACTTAAAATTAATGTTTGGGTTTTCTTCCCCCCCCCCTCCTTTTTTTTTTAAATTGTGTGCTTTTAAATTTAATTTTGGCTTATTTTCTATTGATTGCTAAGTTTATTCTGTAAAAAAAAATTATGATTTTACTAAACATTTTTTATGTTAAGAAATTTTAGGGAGAGGGGAAGAGAAGCGACTGAATTATCTGTAATTTGAATTAATTTTTTTTTATTAAAGTTTAGTTTCTGATAATTTATTAGTACTTATTTCTGTTCTTCAGAACTAACCAAGGCTTTACCCCGAAAAATATTTCAAAGGGGGATGGATTTATAGGTTCAAAATATTATTCTTAAGTAATTATCTTATTTTAGATTTGTTTTTTAATACTTTAATAGAGATGAAAAAAAGTTAAAAGTTAGTTATTACTATTTCGAATAACTGAAACTTATTAAAAAAGAAAATTGAATATTTGATCCTTGTTCATTGCAAAGAAATTTATAATCTTGTTTGTGTTGATATTGATTTTACTTCGCCAATGTATCAAAATACCATTCAGTCAAATTAAAGATTTCTGAAGCTTTTTACATATATTTTTATCAAAAATTTCTTTCCAACGCATTTCTCAGAATGGTTACATTTGTCAATTTGTGGATATTTGAAGTTAGTTCTTCATTGCATTCTTCAAGAGTTAAGGTTAAACAATTTAAAAAATCTATACTAGAATATCCTAGTCATTTTGTTTGATAGCATGGAAATCCTGCTTTTAGAGACCCAGTCCAAAAATTATATGAATTTTTAAAAATTTCTAAGATTTGCATTCAATTTTTTCAACATGTTGATGGAATCGAAGACAAAAGAGATTTCTCATTGTTGGTGTTTTTTGATTTTTAACTGTCAAGTTCAATACTCAATGGCATTTATACTCATCCTGACAATAATTTCACGGGGAGATCAAACCCTGATGACTACGGCTTTGAAACTTGCATAAGTATGCTGATAAGTTATAAACATCGTATTTATAGGCAGATATGCAGACTACAAAAGTATTTTAATTATATGTATATGATGCTGTCAAAAATTTTTTGTGCCAAAGTTCTATTTCTTTCAATACTTCATTAAACTGTAGTCTGCTTTTGTAACTCATTTTTAGAAATATATAATGATAAGTAACTACTGTTGTAATTTTCCAACTGGACGAAAAATGTCCAGGCCAGGATTCAAACCTGGGATCTCTTCACTGAAGCTGCCATGCTCTACCAACTGAGCTATCCCGGTCGAATCTGAAGGGCACAATTCATCCAGTTAACCTTATTGATCATAGCATATGGTTTGATATTTTAATCAGCTCAACAGAATAGATCACAGGTAATGAAACTCCAGTAAACGCTGGATATGTGATTACACTAGATTAATTTTAACACAATTATTCAAATTGGTAAAGAAATCTTTACCAATTTGAATAATTGTGTTAAAATTAATCTGGAGCAACTACTGTTGTTTTTCGTTTTTAAGACTCTTACCTCATTTATAAACATCACATAATATAAAAATATTCATGTGAAATTTGTTTGAAAAATGTAGCTCAATTTAAATATAATTTTTAAAATTATTTTCAAGGAATTTTTTTAAATCTTTCTCAACATTGAACATTTGTTTATTACAATAATGTAATGTATGCTATCTGATGCATAAAAAACTGAATAATTTTTAATTACAATTCTGAAACTTTTTATTAAAATGAAAAACATTGCTATTCATGTTTCTATATTTGTTTATTTTGTCTGTAATTCCTTTAGTATTTATAAGTTAACACAATTAGCAGTTGATTTCCCAAATGCAAATTAAAAAGTCCTTCCGGCGTGTACCGGGAGGAAAAGGTAGCTTTCCTATATCTTCATTTTAAAATTTTAGCTAATGTTACTCGAAAACAGCAAGCTAAAATACAAAGAAACCGTTTACAAAAGATTCGTTAATACTGAATTTGAATAAGAAATTCGCTAAATTATTGAGCTATAGCCAAGTTGGCTTCATTTATAAAAACTTATTTTGATCGCCAAATTTGGCAATATTTCGTTAAGTTTGGCGAGAATTTGGCGATAACGGATATGAATATATAGTTTTATGTGCATGATTGGGAAAATGATTATAACAATGAAAGAAAATAATTTGCGAGAAATCGTGTTCACTAAAACTCATAAATTAATCATAGTTTTTTTGTAATGTGCTGTCTTGTTTCAAAATGTCAGCCACTCTAGAATTTCAAACTGCTCTATCTCAGCCATTTTTTAAGATACAGGTAAAACAAAAAATGCTCTGGAATCCTTGTATCAAGGCTTATCACTTAATTAAAAAATAAAATACTTAATATAAAAATCTTAAATAATAAATTTGAATTTTTAACTTTTTTGTATATTTATTTTAGTTTTAAAATTTTGAGTAGCCATCTTGAAACAATATGACGGAACAAGCTGGCCAACGAACTCGGTCGAGGCATTGGTGAGCTTAATACACACAATTAGTTTCATCAAAATTAATTTATAAATACAAACGTTATCGTATGTCATAGATCAGATATATACATATATATATATATATATATATATATATATATATATATATATAAATCGACATTTGAATGGAGGGTGGTTTTGAGGTCTGAGGGTCATGATCGGTGAAAATATATTGAAATTTTCCTGAATTGCTATCCTCCGAACGGCTGCAATAGGTAGCTTTATATTTTTTTGTATTGAAAGCTACCTAAAAGAAAAGAAAAGCTAATCAATCATAAGATCAGATTAACCATTCTGTGTATTCTTTATATTTATGGAAATTATATACAGTAGACTCCCTCAAATCTGCAATCCTAAAATCCGCACGTCATTTCAGATGTAAACAATGAAACTTACAGTTAAGATGTAGGTAAAAAATTTAAGTTCTTTTTTATTTTATATCATTCTGTACACATTTTAATATGGAATTCGGGTTAATTTGATTGAACTCATGTTTTCTCATGAAGAAAGCATAAATTTATTTCTGAAAAATTTCAAGATACCGCTGATATGTGGCGATCACTATCTTTTTACCAAATACATTTAGGGTTTAATCTAGCGCTAGCCAAATAGCTAACTGAAAGCACCTTTTGCCCCCAAAGCATTTAGTGGTTTCGCCAAATAGCGACAGCCAAAAAAATATATATCATTTCCATTTTGTTGTTCTGCATTTTCTAAACCTGCTGCTGCCGCATAAAAAAAATCACACCGCTTCTATCCTGGCAACTCAGTTCAAAATTTGTCTCGTTCTCCCTGTACAAGCATGTTACAAATAGTGTGATATCATTTGCGTTAGAAGTACTGAGGAAATTAAAAGTGTTTATTTTTTGTTTATGATCCTTACTTAGGAAATGAAACCAAAACTGTTCATGAATGAAAGTTGTTTAGGCAGGTTCTGGCTACAAGGGGTAAAGAAATGAAACCAGCTGATTGTTTTCTTTTTTCCCATAAAAATGGCATTACTGACCTGTTTCCCAATGTGACTTCTTTGTATGAATTTGTAGCAACAATTCTGTTGTCTACAGCAGATTGTGAAAGGTGATTGAGTCTCATGAATATAGCAAAAACTGACTTGAGAAATAGACTGACAATCAAAAATTTAAGTAACTTAATGATGATAAATTTGGAAGGGGAAGTTTGAAAAGAATTTCCATTTAAAAAAGCGTTTGATGTGTGATGTATGGCCAAATCTCCAGAGGGTCAATCTTACAGAGTGGTGTACTGTTTGTTTGTATAATTAAAAATAATACTCATTTATATAGAAATTTTGTATATATGTTTTTTTTTCTTGGCTAAAGCTATTTTTATTTGGCTAACAGTTATCGGCTGTAATTAGCCAAAAACCTACAAATCTCTTTTTCCTAGATTAAACTCTAACATTTATATATCAATCAAGCTTTTTGGTTATTAAGTATGGCTAAAGATGAAATGAAACTTTGTTAATTTAAGATTTTGATGTGAATTATTAATATATATTTATAAGGAAAGTTTCCCTGAATAATTCAAGAAAAAATTATCTCGTCATTATGCATATTTAATTGTGCATCATTAATTATTTACTTGACTTTTATTTTTAATATTTAAAAAATAATAATAAATTTTCCTAATTTTTATTATTTTACTTTGTTGTAAGCATTCATTATAATTTCGAGTGCATTGTTAAATTCAAATTACTGTTTAAAAATGTAAACAAAACAGTGACCAGAAATCCACAAAATCCTAAAATCCACACAACCTCTCGTTTTAAGCTATGCGGATATAAGGGAGTCTACTGTATATAATACAGTTTTTTTTTTTTTGTAATTATCTTATCTTATTTAAAATAAAGAAAACTAATCTTGCTACATAAATTTTTAATTAGTATATTAAGTTTTAAAAAAAAAATCAGAAATTTGAGTATGAAATGTTTGTTTCTAATATATTTTGGAGTTTTAATATGTATATGATAACTTTTTGTTTTCATTCTAGTATAACAGTAATTTATTTACAGAGTAATCTGCAAGAATGGTTATATGTTTTGCTGCAGACTGTTCTCACCGTGCAGGTAGAGAAAAATGTTCTTTCTTTAGATTTCCCACAGATCTAAAAAAAAAAGCTTTGTGGACAAGAGTTTCCAGGTATCGTGCATATATCTTGTTTTTTTGTTGTTGTTGTTGTTGTTGTTGTTGTTGTTTTTCTATGGCATTTGTATCTAGATTTCTAAACAGTTCAATTTCTTATTTTCTGTAAATGAAGGTAATGGGAATAAAACTATAATCTTAAAGTTAAAAACATCATACTGTTATTTCTTTAAGAGTGATCATTGTTCCCTGAAGTCTATTTTTTATGCATGATTTTCAAAAATTAATATTTTTGAATAGTGAAATGTAATTTTTAAATAGTCAAGAGTTTTTCAACAGCAACAAGCCAAAAGTGATCCTTGTAAATTTTATCCTTTATAATTTCATAATATTATATGTATTTTTTCGATATTCTTATTTAATTTGAAAATAAATAAATATTATATATTAATCTAGACGAGCTGACAGAGATCCAATACAATATTCAAGGTTATGCAGCTGTCATTTTGTAGATGGGAAAAAGGAAAATGGTCCCAGTATTTTTTCTTATAACCAAGCATCGAGATTCACATTTAATTCTCCTGAAAAAAGAAGGTAAAATAAATCCATTATAATTTTAAATTTTCTTTTTCCGCTGTACAAAAATGCTTTATATATATATATATATAACCATAAATGAAACATTATCATAACACCAACTTAAACAATGAAATAATAATTAAATATGAAATAATTAGATGACAATGAAAGATACGATATTGTCCACCATAGGTGCAAGAACAGACTATATAATTAATACTAGAGATTAATAGAACAATATCATACAAAAGCAATAGAAAAGGAAATGTTTCATGTGATGTAAATAATGAATCAAAGATTGGAAATTCCTATAACGAGGTATCAGATATCTACAAGTAGAAATCAAATATAAAATACACAATGATAATGCGCAATAGCAGCAGCAGAGCTGCCAACTGCTACGAAAAAATCGTAGTTGCTACGATTTAGAGTTAAAAACTCCAATGCTACGAAAATTTGTCTAAACGATTTTCTAAAAAAATACGCGAATTTCGCTAAAGAAGCGCAAAAAAAAAAAAAAAAAAAACGCGAATTTCGTCAACGAATCACTGAAATAAAGTTAATTTTGTCAAAGAAATCGCGGAAAAAATGCAAATTCCATTAAAGGATCATGGTAAAAACGTGAATTTCGTCAAACGATATCTGGAAAAAAAGCGAATTTTGTCACAAGATCGGTGAAAAAACAGGAATTTTGTCAAAGTATCGCTGAAAAGACGCGAATTTCGTCAAAAGATCGCCGAAAAAACACTAATTTCGTCAAAGAATAGTGTAAAAAGTGCAAAATTCAGCGAAAGATCGCTGAAAAAACGCAAATTTCCTCAAGGGATTGCTGAAAAAAGCACCAATTTCATCAAAGGATCGCGGTAAATAGCGCAAATTTCGTCAAACAATCGCGGGAAAGACGTGAATTTCTCAAAAGATCGTTTAAAAAAAGGCGAAATTCGGCGAAAGATTGCTGAAAAAAAACTTGAGTTTCATCAAAGAATTTATGAAAAACGCGAATTTCATCAAAGGATCGTTGAAAAAATGCGAATTTCGTTAAAGGATCGCTGAAAAGACGCAAATTTTGTCAAAAGATCGCTGAAAATACACGAATTCCTCAAAAAAATGCTAATTTCTTCAAAATTTGCTGCATTGGGTTAAAAAATTGAAACCATTTTCCTTTTACTAATATAGAAAATTCGCCACGAAACGCAAAAAAAAAATCAATTTAAAAAGTCTATTAAAAGATCCAGAAACACACTGGCTACAAAGTGCATAACTTCAGATATAACAGGTACAGTACCTTCCTGCCAAGTCTTGTAGATCTGTGTGCATCGCAGCTGTCTCTTCACAAAACAGCACACACATAGACAAACATCTATGTTTATTATTATAAATATAGTTTTTCATCTGAAACAATATATTGAACTAACTTTTGAAAAGTGAAATTAACCTGACCTGCAATAAAAAAACAAATTAGCACAGAGCTGACATGTGGGCCTTACCCGACCTGATGCAGGACATTTTAGACAAATTTAGACATTTTTCTCTGGAAAAATATCAGTAGTTTCGTCAAGGGAGGGTAATTTCCCCCTCCCCAAGCGCCCTAGAATCTTTCAGAAAATTCATTGTGAAGTTCAGAAATTTAGCTTAGGAGTGGATAGAGCCTGAGTTGAATGGGAAGAATTACATTTAGTCAATCCCACCCACTACCAAAAAACTAGTAAAAACTAGTCGTTGGGGGCCACCGTAATACTTACCCATCATGGATATGCATAATGGGAAATATTAAAATAAAAATGTGTAAACTACTTATAAAATGCATTGCAATTCAAATAAAATCGGGGCTTAATGACGTCATAAACTTTAAAGGCTCGATTACTGAATTGCTTGAAAGAGGTTTTTCTTTATAACTCCAAAAATAATAATCCTATTAACTAGCAGTTTATTGCATCTGATTAAGCGTCAAATTTCGAATTAAAATATATCTTTAAAGTGAAATTTGGATAAAATACAGGGTCGTGAAAAATTGAAGAGTGTGGAAAATAGGATTCCAAATAGCTCGGCAACTCATTATCCGATCGACTTCATGCTTTATGCAAAATTTATGTTTTTTTATTGTCTTTTATATTCATTTCTTAAAATAACCAATTTCGAAAATTTTTATATACCTTTTATCAGAACAAATATTTCGAGAGTCCGAAAAAAATAGTTCCGGTTAATCGAGGTTATTGAAATGAAATAGGCTTCTTTCCATTATTACATACTAAGTACATACCAAATTGCAAGTCTCTATCTCAATTTTTTCGGGAGATAGAGCGTTTACAGACACACAGACGGACGACAAAATTTTTTTTTCTAAAAATATGTTTTTCGGAATCTCCAGTGTCTGAAACGTGTAAATCCTTCAAAAAAAAAATTTCGATTTTCAAAACGATTACAAGACTTACCCTATACTACGTATGATGGATAAGTAACAAGAGTCTCCTACTTTGTATACTTACGTTCATTACACATACGTTCAGTTGATTAGTATTTGTTCGCTTAAAATTTGCAGCATAAAAAAACAACCAACCAACCAACCTCCAGATAATTTGAATTTTGTGTGCTACTATTTTTCATTTTCAAAGGTTGGCAGGTCTGCAGCAGAGATCAAGGCGTATAATATTTAAAAGATTGCTAATATCAATTAGCACCATTATTTATATATTTAAAAAATATGTATATACGATACCATAATGTATAAGAAAAAAGATCAATATGAATTGTTAAAATTCAAAATGAAAAGATATCATAATATAAGACATCATAAATGACTTACATTCATAATTATATGCACATGTGCAGCATAATAATTTGAATGCTAATATATAACCATAAATGAAACATTATCATAACACCAACTTAAACAATGAAATAATAATTAAGTATGAAATAATTAGTTGACAATGAAAGATATGATATTGTCCACCATAGGTACAAGAACAGACTATATAATTAATACTAGAGATTAATAGGACAATATCATACAAAAGCAATAGAAAAGGAAATGTTTCATGTGATGTAAATAATGAATCAAAGATTGGAAATTCCTATAACGAGGTATCAGATATCTACAAGTAGAAATCAAATATAAAATACACAATGTTAATGCGCAATTGCAGCAGAGATCAAGGCGTATAATATTTAAAAGATTGCTAATATCAATTAGCACCATTATTTATATACTAGCCGCCACTGGTGACCAGTTTGGTCTCCCTTAAATGTATGTTAAACATTGCAACACGTTACATTTATTCATAATTTAATTTTCCCTTAATCCTTCGCCAAATCGGAAGATTCTAATAGACAAATCATGAACTTTTGCGATCATGGTAGCATTTCGCATATTTTTTGGGCACAAATGTCACATACGCACGTTGGCGCGATTCCCCCCCCCCCCCCCCCCCCCTCCCCCGCCAATTTGGCGAAAACTTTGTTATGGAATTATTTACTTTTATTTTTTATTTTAATTCTATAAATTATTTTTGATATGTATATCAATATTTATTTACAACAAACTATCATTTATTTATTTTTATTCTTTTTTTTAATTATGAGTATTTTTGTTAGCCGGGAGCAGATGATAATTCGCCAAATATCGTTCCCATCACCGTCATTCATACTACAATTAATTTAATTTTAAATTATAAACCTGTCACTCATTTCATTTAAAATACTTAACTTTAATCTAAAATGCTTATATTACATAAATTTAAAATACTTCACACTTTTCATTTAAAAGAGAAAATAAATAAATAAATAAGAAATAATATCATAAATCAAAACATTTGATTTCAAAATCAAAGTATCATTTCTAATTTGTACACGCGATAAATAAAAGCTGTATTAACGATTTTAAAAATGCTAAAAATCTGATTCATTAAATATTATTACATGAGTTCAATTTACGTCAAGAAAAGGTCCGAAAGTTGAGTTGTATAGCACATAATTATGGTAAACTTTGATTGTCTCACTGGTGCGAATTATTTTTTTGACGCGAGGCAGCGGTCCAAAAATTCATTCGCGGAGAACTTGCTTTGCGAATGATTACCTCCATGATTTAATATTTTAAATGTTCACGACGAATCAATCTTTTTTTTGTTTACTTTTATGAATAGAGAATTTGAACTGCGAATCTTTCGACTGAAGTTATTGCAGAATATATACATAATTGAACGCAAGTCATCTCTCAAATATTAATTTATTTTGAACGATCTTTCTTAAAATGTAACTTTTATGCAGTTTATTCGAAAAAATAATTTTGAATAAAAATGGCTGCTTGGCATATGAAAAAGCGATGCGGCATCCCGGAACTGTTGAGGACAGTCACATGACTTACAGTTTTATTATAGAGATTTAAAAAATATATATACCATACCATAATGTATAAGAAAAAAGATCAATATGAATTATTAAAATTCAAAATGAAAAGATATCATAATATAAGACATCATAAATGACTTACATTCATAATTATATGCGCATGTGCAGCATAATAATTTGAATGCTAATATATAACCATAAATGGAACATTATCATAACACCAACTTAAACAATGAAATAATAATTAAGTATGAAATAATTAGATGACAATGAAAGATATGATATTATATATATATATGATACAACAGTTTCAGAAGGGTGTTGCACCCTGCCTGCCCTTTGGTTTACCAAATATCATCCTTCTTGCCCCTCATAAAAATAATTAGCACCCTTCTTGCCCCTCAGTAAAAAAAGTGCCCTTTCTCTTTTTTGCATTAAAAATTTTGCTTTCATAGTAAAAACTGACTCAATGTTGTCTTAAAAAGAGTGCCCTGACTTTTAACTATCAAAAGTGGCTTTAAAAAACAAAAGAATACCTTAACAATTAAAAAAAGTGTCCTTAAAAATCTGAAAAATGCCCTCAAGGATCAAAAAGTGCCCTTAAGAATTAAAAAAGTGCCTTTTTTTTTTTTTACACCAGCAGCACCCTGCCCTTTTTTAAACCTGGGGGAAACTCTGATACAATATGGAACTGATCATCAACTTCTTTCGGTATTAATGATAAAACTGTTGTAGAATGTAGAAGATTAATTCAATATCTTTCATGAAAATAAAGGTTCACAATCACAGTCAATAATAAGCCCCGATAGCTATTTAATATTATTTAATAAATCATAATTAACACTTACATCAACACATACATATTATTCTAATTTTCACTTAACATGAAGCTTTATCAATACACACTTCAGTCCAAGCCAAAATCAACATTTGTTTTTAAGTTTCTTCCCTGGGGAAGGGACGATAGCAGTCCAAAATCCCCAATATGGAATATTCCCTATTAATGTTAAATTTTCTCATTCAGTTGTACAAAAATGATTTTTTTTATATATACTGGGTGTCCAAAAAGTCTGGTAACTGTCGAATAACTCAAAAAATATACATCGGATTGAAAAACAGAAAAATGCGTGTTCAACAGTTTTGAAAAATCTATTTAGGGATATCAAATGATTGAGTAACTAAACAAATAAAATGATTGAGTTACTAAACAAACATTTATATTCAATTCATTTTTTAAATACCGTATATACTCGTGTATAAGTCGAAAAATTTTGGACAATATTTGGGAATTGAAAATGAGGGGGTCGACTTATACATGAGTCAGTAAAAAAACAATAAATTTTTCACAGATAAACGGCGAAAGAGCAAGTCATTTAAGTAATCACATGTGGGTCTAGGTTGAAGAGAGAGATAAAAGCAGAAAATGGTCATTTCCCTGTGAATAACAAAAAAAAAAAAAAAAAAAAAGCTCAACATTAATGTGTCTGTAATTGTTTTGCACCCCATTTCTCTTAGGATAGAACCCCCTCCAATACAGGGACATTCCTTTCAACATTTTAATCCCCTTTTTAAAAAGAGTTCAACTTGAGAAGGCTTCTAGATGTCTCTTCTAAAAGTCCTGCATTACAGAGACGTACTATATTTTAGCAGTCTAAGAAGTTGTTTACCCTTGTAAATAAGGCTTGGATAGATTTTTGAAACATTTTTTTTCTTTTTCAGTATCATTAAATTGATATAAATAGGTTTCAAAATAGTTTAAGCTTCTTCAGTTGTACATGATTATAAAGTTTTAAAACGTTGAATTTTTTGAATTTTTTTTTTTTTAAGTCTGATTAAAAACATTAAAAAAAAAAATTCACAAATTTATTAATTTTTTTTTTTATCCTCGATTACAAATCATTTTTCAACGTATTACCTGAAATGTAGTTCGACTTATACATGAAAATTCAATTTTTTTCCAAATTTTGCTTAAGAATTGGGAGGGGGGGTCGACTTATACACAAGTATATACGGTACTTTGTTTTTATTATTATAAATTTTAAAGTACATTTTGAAATTATCATAAATCAAAATTGAGTAAATTTCTTAATGTTATTTAATTTATTTTTTCATAGAGTTAAAATTTCAAAACAGACATTGATCACACACAGCAACAGCAAATACAAATTGTTAAAACACATCAACAGCAGTCAACAGATATTGATGGTTCACAGAAAAAGCAAATTGATATCAGCAAGTTAAAGAGAGAAATGCTTATTATCCTACAGGCAGAGAATACACTTTTAAAATCAGAAAATGAAAAACTGCAGCAGGAAAAAAATATATATTTTTTTTAAACAAATAGCGGCAAACGATAAACATGCATTAAAGTATACTGGTCTGCCTAATGCTAAAGTTTTTTACAGCATACTGAAGTGTATTCAAAGGTTAGACTTTGAATATGTGTATGAATGGTGAGTTAACACTAGAACGGCGGAAAAATCTTACCTACTGGAATGGCGGGAAGGGGTCATTTTGACCCCTCGATGAAACTACTGAAATAGCAACGATAAAACAATTTTAAATGCCATATATCGGAAAAAATATGTAATTTACGTGTATTTCATCATTTATATTTAATATTACTTGATAATTTATTGAATTTTTAAAGTACTATAAATGTAATGCCTACAGGGTGATCCATTGGATCATACTACAACTACTCAAATAACTCATTAATTTGATAAAAAAAATTGATTGGTTTCACAAATTAAAACTGATGCTAACTCAAATAAAACACAATTTATAAATTAATATTTTTTTCATCAATATTTCATATATATCTATTCAATATTATCCCATATTTCAAAAACTAACTAATCTAGAATGCTGATTTTTTTTTTTTTAATACTTGTTATCTGTTTAGGAAAAGTCAAAAAATTTCTTCCAACCAAACAAAACTAATTAACGGAAAAAAGTGCTCAGGGGTCAAAATGACCCCTACCGTCGTTCTAATGTTAAACACTTTGTATTGGAAGACAGCTTTTCCTTACTCTGCAAAAGTTAAGGCAAAACTATTTATTTGTAGACATAGCTGTCAGGTATACCATAAACGATACTTTAATAAGGAATGTCTTTTTCACAATTTTGTCTTTTCTACACGAAAGCATGTATGAGGAGTATATAAATGTCCAAAGTCTGCTTTCATTGGAAAGGATTAAGGAAACTGCACAAGCCTCCAAAAAATTTCCTAACTGCCACTTTTTAATTGATAGCACCAAGGTATTCATAAGGAATCCCAGGAGTGATTTAGAAATTCAGAGGCAGACGTATTCACACTGTAAAAAGACAATCATTGAAAGCCTTGGTTGCAGTTACCACGAAAGGAATTATATGCTACACCAGCAAACTTTTTCCTGGGTCGACATTGGATAAAATATTTTTCAGCGAATCTGGATTAAAGGTCTTCTTCATGCACTTGAAAACACCCGTTCGCTAATGTTAATCCTATGGGACATTATTTTTCTAATATCTCGTTTTCATTTCAATATTTTTAAACAATTTTTTTTTGCATTGGATAGCAGAAATCAATCTATTTCTGCCGTTAATTACTTTTTCGATTTTTTTTTAGGATGATACTTTAACTTTTGAAACCGGTTCCGAAAGTAAAAGTATCTTCATAAAACAAAATCCGCCAGGTGTTTTTCAAGTGGATGAAGAGGACCCTTAACAAATTTACTTAATCCTGGGGACATGATATTGGCAGATAAAGGATTCCTTGCACATAACCTTCTGCCTCAGGGAGTTTTCCTCAACCTTCCTCTTTTTGCTGTTAATCCACAATTCACTCCAGAAGAGGCAAGATTTACAACCCAATTAGCTCAAAGAAGGATTCATATGGAGTGAGCCGTACAGAGGTTAAAAAAATTTCAGATGCTTGACTGTATTTCAAATAAATATCTTTCTTTAACAACAAAAATTTTCCAAGTTTGTGCAATGTTATTAAATCTGCAAAATCCTCTGTTTTAAAAAAAACATAATATTGTTCTTTCTGAAATTTCAGTTATATCTATTATTTTCTGCATATTCTTTTATTTTTCATGTTAAATATTAAACCAGTCATCCCTCACTTAAATGTATCTGTCTGCTCTTCTGTGACTTACAATTTGCTGCCTAAAATGTGTAATACATTTTACGAAGATCTAGAATATTATTTGTATTTTTTTTTTCTTTTCTGATATCTGATATATCTGTGTTATAGTTGGAAAAAATTTTACTGAAGATAATTGCTGTAATTTTATTTAGTATTATGTACATAAAATATTTTGAAGACTGTATTATATATTTGGATTATATATGTTTTTATTTGAATGTGTTAAGCTGTTTCAAAGTATAATTCTACCAAGTTTAAATAATTAACTTTTGTTTTATCATTAAATGTTTTTTTTTAAATATTTATGGGGGATCTGTCTTGTTTTTAAATGTATTTGCTCTTCTGTGACTTACAATTTGCTGCTTAAAATGTGTAATACATTTTACAAAGATCTAGAATATTATTTTGATTTTTTTTTCTGATATATCTGTGTTATAGTTGAAAAATGTTATCGAAGATAATTGCTGTAATTTTATTTATTATTATGCACATAAAATATTTTAAAGACTATATTATATATTTGGATTATATATGTTTTTATTTGCATGCACTAAGCTGTTTCAAAGTACAATTCTACCAAGTTTAAATAATTAACTTTTGTTTCATCATTAAATGTTTTTGACACTTTCCAACCTAGTTGAAAAGTGTTTATGACTTCGGTTTGTTTGGCCGTCTGTCCGTGCTCTAACTCACGTAAATATGCTCGGATTGCCTTGAAATTTTTATATGTTATTGTCGTTATCTATGGCATGTTCCCTATTTCAACGGAAGTGTGTAGCACTTATAGTTTTTTTACAGGGACACTGAAAAGAATTCCGTTACATTACGTTTATGGGGAAAAATCATTTGCGGTTTATTTTAATGATGTTACACAATTTCAAACACATTGTAATTGATATATAGCACTAAGGTGCATTACAAGAAGCTTAATATGGAATAGGATGTGCGTAGCACTTATACCGTATTTTCGGGAATATGCACTGCACCCATCGTAAACGCCGCATCATTGAAAAATCGGTACAAAAAAAAAAATACAGGGTGAATCTAAACTCTTGGGCAAAACTTTAAGGGGTGATAGTACACATCAAGACAAACAATATTAAATAGGAAACTAAGGCTCCCAAATGTCTTCCGAAGGAGATAGGCGCCATTAAAGTTTAAGGTCCTAAATTTCAAATAATTATAAAAAACGGGAAAATTGGCCGATTCGCTTGCGGTTCTCGCTAAAACTATTCTTTATGTCAGTATTTTCTTAAAAATAAATTTTAAAGAAAAACTTTTTAAAATGTCGATAGAGGGCGCTTTAGACTTTGGAGTAACGAACAACTATTTTTTACCGTTATTTTTTGTATCTGATTAAATCCTTTTAAAAGCTTAGACTTAAACTTAAATTTTGAGCTCAAAATCTGAATCGTTGGGAGTGGTTAAGTAGCGCAAACTGAAGTGTGTTCAGGAGTTGAAATTTGAACCCCCCCCCCCTGAACACAGTTCAGTTATTCCCGATCTTGGTGTCGTAGACCAGGCAGAAACTACTACTCCCTACACGTAAAATAAACGATAGAGTGATGACAAAATTAAATAAAAAATTTATTTTAAAAATAAATTTTAAAGATACAGTTTAAAAATGTCGATAGAGGGCGCTTTAGACTTTGGGGTAATGAACAACTATTTTTTACCGTCGACTCCGACTCCGACCTGGTTGCGATGATTGCCGTCGTAGCAGGCGATATCCGGGAGATGCCCGGGGTATTCACTAATGTTCGCAACTCCCTCTGCCGGCGGTGCGAGGCCTGCATCGTTGCAGGTGGGTACTCTTTTGAGCAGTTTTTGTGATTCCTCACGAATATCATGCGTGTACCATTTTCTATGTGTTAACCTTCATTCACATTGCGCACTACATGCATACATCAAATTGTTTCTTTTTATTTTGCGCAGAGAAATTGCTCATGTGTGTTATGAATAAATTTTCTATTTAATTTTGTCATTACTCTATCGTTTATTTTACGTGTAGGGGGTAGTAGTTTCTGCCGGGATTAATTTTAACACAATTATTCAAATTGGTAAAGAAATCATATGAGTTGTAATTTCCCAACTGCACGAAAAATGTCCGGACCAGGATTCGAACCAGCGATTTCTTGTCTGAAGCTGCCATGCTCTACCAACTGAGCTATTCCGGCATGAACTGGATGAATTATGCCCTCCAGATTCAACTGGAATAGCTCAGTTAGTAGAGCTTAGCAGCTTCAAGAGATCCCAGGTTCGAATCCTGGCCCGGACATTTTTCGTCCAGTTGGAAAATTACAATTCATATTGTTTCTGCCTGGTCTACGACACTAAGGTCGGGAATAACTGAACTGTGTTGAGGAGTGGGGGAGGGGAGGGAGGTGTTTCAAATTTCAACTCCTGAATGCAGTTCCGTTATCGCTACTTAATCACTCCCAACGATTCAGATTTTGAGCTCAAAATTTAAGTCTAAGCTTTTGAAAGCATTTAATCAGATACAAAAAATAACGGTAAAAAATAGTTGTTCGTTACTCCAAAGTCTAAAGCGCCCTCTATCGGCATTTTTTTAACTTTATCTTTAAAATTTATTTTTAAGAAAATACTGACATAAAGAATAGTTTTTAGCGGAAATCACAAACAAATCGAACAATTTTTCCGTTTTTTATAATCATTTGAAATTTTGGACCCTAAACTTTAATGGCGCCTATCTCCTTCGGAAGACGTTTGGGACCCATAGTTTCCTATTTAATATTGTTTGTCTCGATGTGTACTATCACCCCTTAAAATTTTGCCCAAGAGTTTAGATTCACCCTGTATACACGTAAGCGCCATATCATTGAAAAATCTGTAAAAATGAAATAGTCACGATAAAAAACGATCAGCAAAATTGGATTAACCCCTTCGGTACCAGCGGCTTTTATGCAAATTTTATTCGGTTGGCACCACTTATTTTTAAAAAGCTACCGTTACTTAAACTATCACAAAAATGCTCTAATTAGAGAAAGCAAATATTACTTTTATTTTTTACTGGTGCCAAAAACAAATTCTGTATGCTCTTTTTGAGGGTGCATATATGCACCCATGGTCCCGAATGGTTTAAAAGTAACAAGAATAGCGATAAAATCTTACAAGATATATGAATTAACAATAAAACACCGGTTATCTTAAAATACAATAAGAAAAAAAAATCGTACGAAAAAATTCAATTTAATAAAATTGTTTATGCTTACTTTGAAGATCGATGCTTTGAAGAAGATTAGGCTTGAATTACTAATTAAAAATTCATAGAATTTCCCTTTAGAAAAACACATTCTTGTTTTATTGTAAATCATAAAGGTAAACAGAACATAAATAAAACTCAAATAAAACATATCATAATCGAATACCAAGCTGCCGGTTTTAACTGATAAGATTCCATATTTAAATATATACCACAGCCATTTTTAAGACGACTGCTTACGAAATTGATTAGTTAATCAAAACAAAAACCCTGCTTTAAACAATCGAGGTAAAGTGTATATAGTATAAACTTTGCCAAATATACACGTGCCAATGAAAAACCCTTTCCTAGAAAGATCACGGAAGTGACGCATGGCCAAAACATGAATAATCAGAAGATTGGCGAATCAGACAACGACTTGTCTGGCACCATCTCTCGGAACGAAAGCGTACTATGCCAATCGATTATTCTATTTTCGTTTCAATCGAACATCGCCATATGCCGTGAATGAGAATAGAAAAACATAACTGAAGCATGGCGTTTGAATGTTTATGAAATAAATATAATTTATCAACTATTGTAAAGTATACAATAAATACTTTTAAAGAGTGAGCTATTAATATAGAAAAGAAAATAGAGAAATATGGGTAAATTAAATATATTTTGACTATAGTAATTGCGTTTTTATAATAAAGATATATTGTGATATGTACTATTTATGAACTTTGTACTGAGATTAAATGAATGTAAATAAAGGTGAAATATGAATGAATGTTAATGAATTCATGTGTTTAAAAGTGTATTTGAGACAGTAAGACTAAAAAAACATGAAATGAAGGCTTGTTTTTCCCAATATCCAGATACTGCTATGTTGAGAAAATAAAAAATTATTGTACCCGCCGCCTTTGCATATGCGCCGCATCGCTGATACAGGTGGTTATCAAAATAATGGAAACACTTGTGAATGAAAGGGACATTTAAGAATTCCCTTCGTAAGCATTAAAATATAATCTTAGCTACCAGATTTTTTTTTATATAAAAAGTACATGTATTAGGTAGTATGAGAGAGCTCTAGAAGAGTTGTCTACGTTTTGATTTTTTTTGTCAGAAGCGTAAAATGTCAGACCTCACAGATTGTCAAAGAGGCCAAATTGTAGGAGCCCAACTAGCTGGAGCAACGGTGACCGAAACATCCCAGCTTATAGGCGTTTCTAGAGGTACGGTGTCTAAAGTCATGACAGCATACACACAGCGCGGAAAGACAAGCTCAGCAAAGCAAAATAGTGGACGGAAGGAGAAGCTGAGTGAAAGAGACCGACGGGTATTGAAGCGGATTGTAATGTCTAAAAAGAAAACAACTGCAGCCAAAGTGACCGCAGAGCTCAATCAGCATCTGGATTCTCCAGTGTCAACAATTACAGTTCGGAGATACCTTCATAAAGAGAACATTTACGGCAGAACAGCAATTCCCAAGCCACTTGTCACAGATGCTAATGCCAAACGTCGTGTAGAGTGGTGCCACAACCACAAAACCTGGTCGATTGATAAGTGGAAGACTGGTATATGGTCAGACGAATCATCTTTCACACTTTTCCCCACAACAGGACGGGTACATGTCTGGAGAACACCTGCACAAGCGTATGATCCTGATTGCCTCCGTCCAACTGTCAAGCATGGAGGTGGATCGGTCATGGTATGGGCAGCCGTGTCATGGTTTTCTGCTGGTCCAATCGTAACCCTGAAAGGAAGGATCACTGGGGAGAAGTATAGAGAAGTTTTAGCTGACCAGGTCCATCCCTTGATGCAAATTTTGTTTCCTGCAGGAGATGGAATTTTCCAGGATGATAATGCCCCTATTCATGCAGCCAGAGTTGTCCAATCATGGTTTGATGAACATGAGGATGAGGTGGAACATCTACCTTGGCCCGCACAGTCCCCAGACATTAACATAATCGAACTGTTATGGTCTATTTTAGAGCTTTCAATCCGGAATCGATATCCTCCACCGGCATGTCTCACGGAACTTTCACAATATCTCCATGAAGAATGGTACAATATTCCTCTAAACACTATTCAGAATTTGTATGATTCGATTCCCAGGCAAATCCAAGCTGTATTTCATGCCAAAGGCGGTCCTACGCCATATTAATAAAGAATTCCTTCAAAATCTAGGGTGTTTCCATTATTTTGATAACCACCTGTATTTTGAACTTTTAAACACGTATGTGCCGCAGCGCTTACTCCCGAAAATATGGTAGTTACTTTACAGGGACAGTCAAAAGAATTCCGTTACACTACGTCTATGGAGAAAAATCATCTGTGGTTTATTTAAATAATGTTTCACTATTTTAAACACATTGAAATTTATATATATCACTAAGGTGCATTACAAGAGGCTTACTACAGAATATTGTGTGTATAGCAATCATCATTCATTTACAGGGACACACAAAAGAATTCTCTACTGTCTGTTAACAATAATTCCTGGAAGTGCATTTTAAGTTACTGAATGCAATTTTAAATTTAACTCACTTTTTGTTTATTACGTGGTGTGTATAAATTCTGTAGATCCTATACAGGGAAGCACAAAAGTTCGCGAACACATTTCCATTTATTGACAGAAACTCCAGAAGGAGAATTTTAAACTGTGCTATGCGTTTCTTAACTGAACTAAAATTTAGCATCCTATGTAGTATATATACAAATCTATAGATCATATACAGAGCTGAATGAAAGTTTTCGGATATTTTTCTGAATATTGTATATGTTGAAAATTCCTGAAATTATGTTTTTAAATATGTTATGCGTTTTCCAAATTGTTTACTTAGATGTTATCTTTCAGCTTATTAAACAGTATGATTTGTAAAATTATTTTGGAAGTGTTTGAAAGTGTTACATAATCTATGCTTGACGCATGATTTTTCGTTCTTGTTTAAATATTTATGGGGTTTTGATCTGTCTTGTTTTTAAAAGTATCTGCTCTTCTGTGACTTGCAATTTGCTGTTTAAAATGTTTAATACATTTTATGAAGATTTAGATAATTGGATTTTTTTTTTTTCTTTTACTGACATATATGTTTCGTAAATGAAAAATTTATACCCCAGATAGTTGATGAAATCTTATGCAATGTTATGCACATATGATATTGGAAATTTTTTTAATAAATATGATTTCATTTGTATGCACTAAGCTGTTTCAGAATACAATTCTACCAGGTTTACAATAAGAATTTTTTTTTCATCCTGAAATATATTTTAATAGTGTTTGTGTTTTTCATCTGTCTTCTTTTTAAATGTATCTGCTCCTCTGCGACTTACAAATTGTTGCTCAAAATGTAATACTTACATTTTATGAAGATCTTAGTTAATTGGATCTAATAATAATCTACAGTTAATTGGATTTTTTTCTTTTATTTATACACTGGCTGACCCGCCTGACATTGCCCAGACCTGTGATAATAAACTTAAATAAACCCTAAATTTGTATGATTTTATAACTATGAATATATGCAAGGTCTCTCAAATTATAATGCTGATGGGTTTCTAATGTATAGCTCAAAAACTACTAGAGGGAATGGGCTGAAATTTTGTATACTCATATTAAAAGGGTCTAGAAATCAATGTCTGTTAAAATATTAATTGGTTAAACTTATTCATTATTTTTTTGTTGTATATTTATAATGATGAATGTATTTGGAGCTATGAATATATGCAAGGTCTCTCAAATTATCATGACAATGTGTTTCTAATATATAACTCAAAACTGGAATGAGCTGAAATTTTGTATACTCATATTAGAAGTGCCTAGAAATTAATGTCTGTTAAAACATTAATAGGTTAAAATTATTCATAATTTTCCCATTTTATATTTATAGTGAAGATGAATGTATTTGGAACTATGAATATATGCAAAGTTGCTCAAATTACAGTGATGATGAGTTTCTAATATATAGCTCAAAAACTACTTGATGGAATGAGCTGGAATTTTGTATACTCATATTAAAAATGTCTAGAAATTGTTGAAATTAATGTCTGTTAAAATATTAATAGGTTAAAATTATTCATATTTTTTTGTTTTATATTTATAACAATATTATTCCTATACAAACATCAAACACTTGCTTTCAATGTATGTTTTGTTTAATTTGAATATGAGCTATTTTAAAAACTACATAAATAAACAATTCTCGATGTTTCAGCTATTCTTCATAGCCATCTTCAGGAGAAAGTTCTCATGAAGTTCTCATAAAAACAAACCTCTAAAATCTCAATTAATATTATTCCTAATCATTTGTTAACATACAATATTTACAGGTTGGAATTAGTTATATATATATTTTTTGTTTTATATTTATAATAACACTAGCTGGCTTCCGCCCAGCGTTGCCTAGGCCTGTGATAATAAATTTAAAAAGAAACATCAAGTTTTTATTATTCTATATCTTTAACCGAATTTTGTATGAAATTATATTTTTAAATGAAAAATTCGCAAAAAAAAAAAAAAAAATTGATATTTAGTGATAAAAGTGCTCATTTTCTTGTTTTTTTTTTACGTTGGGTCGTTTCATAGTTTTAAAATAAAAAGTTCTTTTTGTCTGAACTCTTTGAAATCTTTATTGGTGATAAACAAAACAATTTTACAGCGCGTGTAAAAATTTCGTGAAAAAATATTGTTATCTAGTTGTAAAAGAAATGTTTTGTTCTCGCTTTTCTGTTTGTTTGTTTGTTTTCGCATCAGCTCCTTTAACATAGCAATGAAAAAAATAGTTCTCAACTTCCAAGCTATCTGACATTTCAATCGGTTATAAATATAACTGTATCCAAGCTCTCTTTAAAATTTTTATGAAATTATATTTACAAATGGAAAATGTGCAAAAAAATATTGATATTTAGTGATAAAAACGTTCATTTTCTTGGTTACATAGGGTCATTTCATAGTTTTAAAACAAAAAGTTTTTTTTGTCCGAACTCTTTGAAATCTTTATCGGTGATAAACAAAACGGTTTTACTGCACGTGTAAAAATTTCATGAAAAAATATTCTTATCTAGTTGTAAAAGAAATGTTTTCTTCTCGCTTTTTTGTTTGTTTGTTTTCGCATCGGCTCCTTTAACATAGCAATAAAAAAATTGTTCTCATCTTCTGAACTCTCTGACATTTCAATCCGTTATAAATATATAACTATACCGAAGCTCTCTTTAAAATTTTGCAAAAAAAATATGCATATTTAGTAGTGGAAACATGAGTTCTTAAAAAAAAAGGCTTTAGCTTTCAATCTCAGAGCAAAAATATATTAGAAGGTCTATGCTTTCAATGCAATGGTGATTCCATTTGTTTTCAATCCCCTTAGGCTAAACAGGTGAGAGCTAATCCATCAGGTTTCTTCTTTTTGAAGGGAGAAGCCTTCAAAAAAGGTTGGTGCATGCGCAAAGAGACAATATTCATGTGGAAAATTTGACAGAATGCACTTTTCGTTTTAAATATATAGATTATTCCTAATCATTTGTTATTGGTATCACTTTTATGCAATGATTTGTGGTAGAATTAATTGAAGGGTGTATTCTTCTTTTTTTCTTTTCTTTTCCTAATTGAACATTTAAAAACTTAGTATCATTGGTAACTGGTCATAATAAAAGCAACTAGATGTGTCTAAAAAGCACAACCTTTAGTAATAGCTGATTTTTTTTGTTTTAAATTTTTATTAAATTTTTCTTTTCTTAGAACCTATTTGAATTGTTCTATAATGACCTCTAAAATGTGTTCCGTTGTTCTTCTTATTATATGTGTATATATATATATGTTGTGTCGCTAACACAACTTAAATTTAAATATTTATTAAATTATTTTATTTCTAAATTGTCTATTTATTAACCTTTATAATATTGTGTAATTATGGGATGTTTTGTTTATTTTAATACTAATTGTTGTTTTTCATAGTTAAAGTTAATATTGCAGTTATGGGTTGCAGGTTGATTTAATAGCTAAAGTTGTTTATTTTTAATTATATTCTTCTGGCACAGAATTTTATTTAATTCTCACACTGTCCTGTCCACTAAGTTCAATAGTTTCTAAATAAATATTGGTTTAATTATAGATTTGTATTATTTGGGCTGAATGATTGTTTATTAACATAATGTTTTTGGAATTGGCCTTTAATCGGTTGATTAGAGCGCACTTCAACTTGTTTAACGTTAATTTTGAAAATGTTTATTTTTGTAACGATCATATTGCACCATTATTAACAGATATATTTTTAAATATGTGGTTGTATTTTAAATATTAATTGAAAGGAGTTGCTGGTATTTTAAAAGGCTTTTATGGAGGCTGCTGGTTAAATTAAATATAAACGATTATTCATCTATTTACTTGCATGTGATGAAAATTCTGTTTTTCTCTCTCTCTTTCCCCTTGTTTACAATATCATCGGCGAACACCGGACCGGAGCAAGTCTTCTGGTAAAGTCATCAAAGAGTGAATACCCCTTTAGCATCCCCACATGATCTTTGACGTCACGTATTTCCGGATGATGAGTTTAACACATGTGCGCAGAGATACATATGCATTTTTAATCATAAACCTTAAATGAATTTAAGTAAAGAAAATAATGAAATGCAAGTAAGAATCTGATGCTCTATTGCTCAGATTATGAACATTTTTCACAATAGCTCATCTTAATTAAGATTTTTCTTCAAGACGTTCATGTAACTATTTATCCTGCGCGCATAGAGACTAATTAATCTTTACATAAGTTGTCTGTATTCCCTCAAATGTTAAAATAATTTCTTCTAAAGCTGAAATAAAATAATTAAGAGGATGCACTGCAAGGTAAAAGAACACAAATCCATAATTGTAATTAAATTTTGTTTATTGTGATAAACATATATAAATAAGCATAGCTTTGCCTTCAGAATTAATCAAGGAAATCTCCTTTCGATATAAAATTCAACAATACATAGTCGTGTGCAACATTACTATATTTCCAACACAAAATTCGACTATACATAGTCGTGTGAAACATTCTATAATTCAATTAATATTTTACTATATAATTCGGAGCTGCTGGTTTAGTTTTAAAAAAATTAATTAACCATATTTTAAATTAATTTAAACCAAGCATAATGCTTGAAGATAGATTGAAGTTTAAATGAACATTAAAAAAATATTAGGAAGCATGCAGAGAAAATTAAAGAAAAGACAGGAAAGACGAGAACTTATCATTTTGTGGCCCCTGGCCACTCAGTACTGGCAGATAAATCTGAGACCTTCTCAGTTCTACTCCATCTCTGCTGCCGTCAGAATCCAGAATTCCTCCCTCTCGCTCTTGCTTTCAAGAACTCTTCACTCAACTTCTCTTGTGCTTGTTCACTTACTTTTGATCTCTATGCGCGCAGGATAAATAGTTACATGAACGTCTTGAAGAAAAATCTTAATTAAGATGAGCTATTGTGAAAAATGTTCATAATCTGAGCAATAGAGCATCAGATTCTTACTTGCATTTCATTATTTTCTTTACTTAAATTCATTTAAGGTTTATGATTAAAAATGCATATGTATCTCTGCGCACATGTGTTAAACTCATCATCCGGAAATACATGACGTCAAAGATCATGTGGGGACGCTAAAGGGGTATTCACTCTTTGATGACTTTACCAGAAGACTTGCTCCGGTCCGGTGTTCGCCGATGATATTGTAAACAAGGGGAAAGAGAGAGAGAAAAACAGAATTTTCATCACATGCAAGTAAATAGATGAATAATCGTTTATATTTAATTTAACCAGCAGCCTCCATAAAAGCCTTTTAAAATACCAGCAACTCCTTTCAATTAATATTTAAAATACAACCACATATTTAAAAATATATCTGTTAATAATGGTGCAATATGATCGTTACAAAAATAAACATTTTCAAAATTAACGTTAAACAAGTTGAAGTGCGCTCTAATCAACCGATTAAAGGCCAATTCCAAAAACATTATGTTAATAAACAATCATTCAGCCCAAATAATACAAATCTATAATTAAACCAATATTTATTTAGAAACTATTGAACTTAGTGGACAGGACAGTGTGAGAATTAAATAAAATTCTGTGCCAGAAAAATATAATTAAAAATAAACAACTTTAGCTATTAAATCAACCTGCAACCCATAACTGCAATATTAACTTTAACTATGAAAAACAACAATTAGTATTAAAATAAACAAAACATCCCATAATTACACAATATTATAAAGGTTAATAAATAGACAATTTAGAAATAAAATAATTTAATAAATATTTAAATTTAAGTTGTGTTAGCGACACAACACAATACTCCCTTTTCCGCCTAAAAATTTTGGCACAAAATTTTTCACAAATAAAATTCTACTTGGCATCATAATATAGCTACACAGATCTAGTAAATACATCCACACCATGCAAAGGAATCAATCCTTTACGAAAACCAACAAAAGTTACATAACTGAGGGCAAAAACCCAAGACTTCCTCAGCTAGTACAAAAAAAAAAAAACACAAAATTACAAAATTACTTAACTGAAGTCTCACAAACATAAATACAATCATCTTCAGCAAGTACCCCAAAAAAAAAACAGGATGTTTTTTACAAGTCCATGGCTCCTCAGTCTCCGCCAGCAGGATTCCGTCAATGACCATCACCATTTCTGACTGTGTGTGTGCTAAATACAATAGGGAAAAATACTATTGCTCCCAAAATTACTTTTAAAATTATCCAAATTTACCTTTAATTAGAGCTACTCTTAAAAGCGAAATTCCAAATAACTATCCACTGAAAAAATGTTAACATCCTCCTCTGTACTCTCTGAAAGCTTGTTCAAGTAATTATCAAAATTAAAACAATAGCCCCTGAGAATCCCAAAATTTGGCATAAACAAATTTTCAACTTCGCCACTCAAAATTTAACATTAATTTTCCCTTTACAACATATTTGAAAATTTCCTTAAAATCCATGTAATTGCCTCATCAGTCACCCCTGAGTGCTTGTTAACAGTAACTATCTAGAGTTAAAACAATAGCCCACTGAGGCTTCCAATTATGGGCCATACACAAATTCCCAAGAAAGATAATTTAAAATACTTAGTTAAAATTTGCTATAAAAACGGAAATTTCTCAAAACTAATATTATCGCCTAGTCAGACATCTCTGAAAGCTTGTTACGGTAATTCTAAAAAATTAAAACAATAGCTCACTGAGAATCTCAATTTCGGTCAACAGAAATTTACAAAAAGAATATAAAATTTAGGGATAAATTTTGCTCAAAATAATAATACTTATAAAAAAAAAACATTTAAGGTTTTATAAAAAAAAATGCCCATATTGCCTCTTCAACAATCCCAAAAAACTTGTTCAATAATTAACTATAATTAAAACTATAGTTTGAGATACCCAAATTTGGCAAAAGTAAACTTAACATTTTAATACATGAAATACAATTCTCAAAAAATATTCTAAGATGCCTCAAAATCAAAATTTGTCAGGTCTGTTCAAGTAAATTAAGAATTTAAAACAATAACCTTCAAAATTAACTGTTGGCAAGATCAAAATAATCTTCAAGAAATAAAATTTAAATTTTAAAATATGTAAATCTCTCTTAACAACATAAAATTTTAAAATTTAACTATGACCAACACAAAAGATTAGAAAACAAGTTCCCACTTTTTATATAATTTAAACACACCTTGTCTTCAAATTTGGAA
This sequence comes from Maratus michaelseni, assembly GCA_963931845.1. Classification (NCBI taxonomy): domain Eukaryota; kingdom Metazoa; phylum Arthropoda; class Arachnida; order Araneae; family Salticidae; genus Maratus; species Maratus michaelseni. The sequence goes on along the minus strand of OZ007597.1, from coordinate 149,785,291 downwards.
AAAAAAAATGCTTACTTATCATTAAGTTACAATCACAGGTGATCATTTCAGTTAAACTATTTATAGAAAATCAACTTTAACAATTTACTGCTATGCCTTTACTATCTTAAGCATATAATAATATAACAATAATTTAACACTACATATTTATTGCATTTCTATCTACTATCCATCTCCAAAATTTATTTCAAAATAAATATATAGCAAAATATAAAATTTTAACAGTAAATATATACATTTAACCAAAATAATCATTCTCACACTGTCTCCTGAACTTAACACAGAATATTAAAACTGAAGAAAATAATCACACAAGTATTATAAAAATTTCATCAAATCACCCGCAGTGCATAATTACTTTTATATCAATTAAAATGATCCACCAGACCAGCACGGCACCAAAAATGTATCTGTTGTGTCTTACCTCTCATTAAATTAACACACAACAAGATAACTAAATTACCTAGACATTCCTTTAAATTAAACTTTACTCAATTACTTAATTAATTTACTACTTCAAGAGTATTATACCAATTTATTACTTACTCTTACTTTATCTTTTACACTCAAAACCGAATTTACTTTATTATTTTACATTATAAATTTTGACTACTTAGATTGACATTTACATTTAAGTAAAATAAATTATATTGGCCCACAATTACAAAATAAGTTAATCACTAAATAAAATTATAAGGAAGTGCGTTGTGTTCTGTCTTCCCAAATTAAGTTATATAAAAACCAACAATAAGTATTAAAATAAACAAAACATCCCATAATTACACAATATTATAAAGGTTAATAAATAGACAATTTAGAAATAAAATAATTTAATAAATATTTAAATTTAAGTTGTGTTAGCGACACAACATATATTAATGATGAAATAATTTATTTTCTTTTTTTAATGAAACCTTCTAACAAAGAATTTTAAAAATCATTAAAATTATAGTTAATTTAATTTTCTATTTCAGGAAAAAGATATTAGCAATACATAAGGAAGCTGATTTCTTAAGCGATGTAGTGCAGGAAGAACCTAGTGTTGAACAAATTTTTACCTCAGTACCACAAACATCAAGTGCTCAAATATACAGTAAACATTCAGATGATCTTGAGCGCAGAACTCTGCAAGATATCAACTCTTCACAAGTGCCTCTGTCATCTGCTGCTATTGAAAGCTCTAACACTGCACAGCAGACATCCAATGTTCAAACATACAGCAAATATTCAACTTATCCTGTGTACAGAACTCCTCATGTTATAAACTTAAAAATAATTTCTGGTGATCCCCAAGATCTTTCACAAGTATCACTTTCATCTGTTGCTGTTAAAGAGAACTGCAAATTGCCATTTGAGAAAAGTGCTGTTGAAAGCTCTTATACAGTACAGAAAACATCTAGTCTTCAAACAGATAGCAAACATGATCCTGTGCAGAACATGCCTCAAGGTACAAACATTACAAAAATAATTTCTGGCATTCCACAAGATATCAACTCATCTCTTTCATCTGCTGCTGTTAAAGGCAACTACAAATTGCCACTTGCAAAAAGTGCTGTTGAAAGCTCTTATACAGTACAGAAAACATCTAGTCTTCAAACAGATAGCAAACATGATCCTGTGCAGAACATGCCTCAAGGTACCAACATTACAAAAATAATTTCTGACATTCCACAAGATATCAACTCTTCAAGGGTATTTCTTTCATCTGCTGCTGCTACAGGCAACAGTATATTGTCACTTGCAAAAAATGCTGTTGGAAGCTCTAGTGTAACAAAAACTGATTCAAACAACGATCCCTTTGATCTGCCATTAGTTGCCAGTACTGGCAGTTATATCTCGCCTGTAATTTCTAATTCTAGTCTTAACTCTTTGCCACAGATTTCTTATGCTAACTGTTCTTCTTTGCCAGTAGTTTCTAGTGCTGTCTGCGGTTCTAATACAAGTTCGGCAATTTCAAAGGATAACCGTTCCATTTTATCCAAAATTTCTACTGCTGTTGAAGATACCATTCAAACAAAAAAAGTTTTACGTACTCGTCATTCTGTTAAAAGACAGAAAAATGTTGAAAAAAATAAAGCAATCAAACTAAAACCAGTACCAAAAGAAGTTCCTATATATGGTCGAAGAATAATTGAGTTTGAATATTTTTTTAAGGCACTAAAAGACATGAACAATCATAGTAAAGCTCGCTGCAATCTAAATAACATGATTATTATAAAGGAGAACAAAAATGGAATTTGTACCTCCTATGTTCTAAAATGTGTAGCGTGTAACTTTCAAAAACTAATATGGTCTGAGAATCCTTTGAAAGAGCGAAATCTAAATACTGATTTTGTTTCTGGTATATTGAGTATAAAAGGCAATTGTAAGAAAGCTAATGTACTTCTTGACAAAATGGATTTACCTTCATTAAAATCTACTGATTATGTTAAGGAATTTGGCAAAGTGATGAGTGTTCCATTAAGCAAAGTAGACAGTAAAAAAACATATCAGAATGCTTCAAGAAACCTACAGAAAAATTTACAGGGAGAACCTCATTTAACTATTATGCAACAATGTTCATCTGCATCAGATAACAGCCGTCTTTTTGAGCAAGTTCATATGGACGGCTTACTAATACAGGATCAATTTGAACTTGAAGAAAATGTTATTGAGAATGAATCTGAATTACCTTATCTATCAATGAAAACATCTGATGATAAATTGATTGCTGCTCAAGAAGAAGTAATATTAAGTACAACAGCAATTAAACAAGAAGCTTATTCAGATGATGAAGATTTATCTAGATCTAAAATCAATGAAGCAACAAATAAAGAAAATGTTATCGAGAATGGAAATGAATCTAAAACTGTATTGCCTTATCTAGCAATGAAAACATCTGATGATAAAGCTGCTCAAAAAAAAGTAACATTAAATACAACAGCAATTAAACAAGAAGCTTATTCAGATGATGAAGATTTCTCTAGATCTAAAATCAATGAAACAACAAATAAAGAAAATGTTATTGTGAATGTAAATGAATCTGAAACTGTATTGCCTTATCTAGCAATGAAAACATCTGATGATAAATTAATTGCTGCTCAAGAAGAAGTAATATTAAATACAACGATGATTAAACAAGAAGCTTATTCAGATGATGAAGATTTCTCTATATCTATAATCAATGAAACAACAAATAAAGAAAATGTTATTGTGGGTGAAAATGAATCTAAAACTGTATTGCCTTATCTAGCAATGAAAACATCTTATGATAAATTGATTGCTGCTCAAGAAGAAGTAATATTAAATACAACAGCAATTAAACAAGAAGCTTATTCAGATGATGAAGATTTCTTTAGATCTATAATCAATGAAACAACAAATAAAGAAAATGTTATTGTGAATGATGAACAAACTCTTATTAGGCCAGTGTTACTTAAAAAAAATGAAACTAGAAGATGTAAAAAAAGAAGGAATGTTAATCAAGAGCAAGTCAACTTGCAAAAAAATTTAACGATTGAAAACAATAAAGGTAATAATATGTTAATTAATCCTGTGTTTTATAATATGGAAATAACAGAAAAAGAAAGCATGGCTGACTTTGATAATAAATCAGAATTACCCTTTAAAAGAGCTAGAACAGTCACACATAAAAAATCTAATAACCCTGCAAATACACAAGAAATCCCAACAACTTCATCAGTAACAAGTGGAGTAAATGCAATTGCAACATCAACAATAGATGTGGAAAATATAACTGCAATATCATCAATAACAACAGGAGGAGATATTACCTTCTTAATACCTGTAGAACATTTGCCTAATCTAATGAAAATGGAGCTTTGATTGTATCACTAATACTCAGGGTTCTCGCTGACTTTTGACCAACGTTAGCAATTTTGCTAAACAGAAATAAAAAATGTTAGCCAAATGAAAAAATTTTTAGCAAAATAGATTCGTCATGAAACATTGAAAAATTGATATTTAACCCCTTAATGTACCATTATTTTATTTCAGTATGTTCTAAAATAACCCAAGTTTTTGTAACTACTTATAGATCAGTTATCCATCTAAATTCAACTATCTGCTGCAAAAAAATAGTAAACATCTACATTTTAAATGCCTTGAGTAATCAAGAAAAAATTCCAAACCCAATTTAACTCATTAAAATGTTATGAAATAAAACTTCCAACCCATGATAACTAAGGATTTTAAGATATATTTAATGAATTCTGAAAATTGGAAATATAAACAAGAAAATATATGTCACATTAAAAAAAAAAATTTATTATTCTAGAATCCTTCGGTTTTTCATTGAAGTCCATACTTCAAAGGCAGTTTCAAAATTGTACTGTTGCCTATTAGGCCCGTTAACACATACTGAATTCACATTATTCACATTTTTTATATTCATTCGATTTCTCAATTTAGTTTTTTGTTGCGTTCATCACACTGAACCCTCTTTCACAATCCACTGAATGTAGTGGCAAGATTGCAGAACAATACAGCATATTACCTGTTATGATCGTTTTTTCGAATGAAATTTATGGAATCTCCTAAATTTCATGATTCTGCAACGAGAACTCAAGAAACTTTTAAATAATTTCCATTCAGACAATACCTCAGATAAAGAACTGCGTGTATCATCCAAATGCATAAGGTTAAAAATTTATTCAATTTCTTTTATACCATAGTTTTGAAAAGTGTCCTTTAATAACACGCGCACACGCATACACAAAAAAAAAAAAAAAAAAAAAAAAAAAAAAAAAAAAATTGGACACCCGCAATTTGGCGAGTTTAATCGTTCGTTTACTCACCAAATGAGGCATTTTGGTGCAATGGCGAGCAGCAGCGAGAACCCTGCTAATGCTACATAATACAGTCCAAATTAATAGTTCATTATTAATGAACAAAAGAAAATGACCTTATACTCATCCTAGTAAAGAGTCTTGAATCTAGTGCAATTACTAGAGTATTCAAAACTATAACTGGCCATTGTTATAATATGAGCTTATAAGATGTTTTGTATTATATAAAAGATTTACCATACAGTTACAATAAAACTTTGTTAGAAATTTGTTTTACATGATTGTAACACTTTTGCAGCTTTTCTTTTTCTCTTTTTAAACATTTCTTTCCTGTAATTATTGATACAGATTTGTTCATAAGAAGCTTTGATATTTTGATACATCTTAATGAAATCTTTATTTGTATGATTCTTAGAATATTAAACTATTTACCTACCTTTTCATAGAAACCCCATGTAAAGTTCAGATTAATTTAAAATTTCCTTTGTGGTTTGGTGCTGAAATACATTTTATACACCTTCAACTTCGATTTTTTTCTAAAGCATATTTTTATTAAAAATACTTTTTCCCACAGGCATTTTTTTTTTTTTTTTTTTTTTTGGGGGGGGGGGGGGGGGGGGGGGAATATGGACAACTATTGAGGAAGTAAAATTATTTTTGGGGCTAGAAACCTAATACAAGGTTTATATGGTCCTAGAAAATCCTTAAATTTTCCAAAAGTCCTTTTTGCAATTTTGGCAATTTTGTTGTTCTTATCTCTATTTTGAATGTGAGGTTCCTAATTGGTTCCAGGTGTAGCATTCTTCAAATTCACATAATTCCTATTATGTTAATGCCTTCCTATTATTCCTAGAATTATATCTAAAAATCACTAGTAATTCTTAAGTTTTTAAATTTTTAATACATCCAGTGTCTTCCATTTTTTTAAGGAAAGGGTTTATTTTCAGATTTTATACATTTTTCCCTTACATCCAAAAGCATTTCTTGCTTTTACTTAAATATTTAAAAAAATATATGTATTGGATCTTTCTTTGATAAAAAAGCCATAAATTTCACCAATATTTCTTTAAAGATTTTTTTTTTTTTTTTTTTTTTTCAAAATTGAAATTTTTTGTTGCAATATATAATCAGATGTAAATTTAGATTTCTAGAGCATAAATATGGTGGTCATCTTCATGTTTAGATTTTAAGTGTTTAATAGGCTGGTCCTTATATGATCGATTTTGACTTTTTTTTTTAATTTGCTTCTTTCTCACCCTCAAAATTTGTTCCAATACAGTAAAAAACAAAGTAGGAAAAGTTTGAATGAAAATAAATATATTTAGAGGTAGCTCAAGATTGCTGAAGTTTGGCAATTACACTTAAAAAAATTGTGTTATTGACAACAGAAAACTAAGCCAAAATGATAATTTTTATTATGATAGTAAATTGTTTTCATATTTTGTATAATATAAAAGCACAATATTAAGCATATAAAAAGTTTAAAGTATGAAAGTATTAGTAATTAGATTAATTTGTTAAGTCCATTTTTCTGCAGTGAGGATAAGCTTTCTAGTGTTCCTCCACAACATTCACCAATAGTTGAAACTGAGGTTCATTTCGTGCAAGGATTATAGTGTGTTCTTTGGTCAAAGCAACACCTCTGTCAGCATGATCATTTACCACAGATTGCACCATTTCTAATGCAATCCTATAATCAGAATTAGTGTTCCAATGTTCAGTGTCTACTTGAAAGAATCCTTGTGGTAAATTCATTTCTTTGAGCAGCTTGAAAGATTCTTTGGTAACAAAATTTTCAAACTTCTTTTCATGAAAATGTTTAAGGAAACGGTTATCTTCTTCCCAGGATTCTAATACAAGTACATGGCTATCGAAAAGAGACAGTCCAGAAAGATCTAAGAAATATTAGAGATGCTTTGAAAATTTCTCAGATACAGCTTCTGATATTTCTTCGTGTATTTTTGAATACTCTAATAAACTATTTATTAACTGAAAGTCATTGATTAGTGAGGTTTCTGTTATTGAAACAGTAATCCAAACTTTAAAATACACTCATTATAAAAACACAAACATCATGAAGACCGCTTTCTTCCTTTTTGGTAAGCATGAATTGGGACTTAAATATCTTCAAAGAATATATCACCTTAGATATCTAAGGAGCACAATGCATTGCCCTGGGAAGCATGAAACGAATTCCCCTGACAGGTATTCCTCTAAGGAAAATAATAAGAAGTTCTGCAAATTCTTGATAATCATATTTTGGTCCAGGTGCTGATGGTGTTAATCATGATTCTTTTCTAGCAGCAAACTCCAAAATTTCATATTTTACATTTTGTACAAGAAGTCTAATTATCTTTCAAACCTGTTTCAAATTTGTCTTTATCTAGAAATCCCTAGTACCCTTGGAAACGTTTGAATAAAGGTACTTCTAGACTTGATGACAAAGTTCACATTGAATTATGAAATACTTTTCCAATAATTTGCATAATATCATTATTGCAGGCAAAAAAAAAGTTTCATCCCAAGCTTTTCTTCTAAATGGACACAAGCACGTTTTATCATTGCCAGTATTTGCTTATGTGGTTTGATTGCTCATTCCAATCACTTTATCTGCAATATCCCATTCATTCAGAAATTTATAAATTGCAAGTCTTGTGCTTTGCCTGTTGCAGAAAGTAGTTTAGCAGCTGAGAGCATGAGAGAAACTATTTTCCTGGAAAGTATAATTGGTAGTTTATTTATTTTCTCTTTACCAGTTAATTCTGGTAAAAGTTTCCCATTTCTATGGACAAGGAATGAGAGGAACATTTCTTTGTAGCCGTTCTTTTAATTTTTGTGATAGTTTAATTCTATGAACAATTCTTTTTCAACCAGACTGACTTCTTTAATACATATCCTAAACTCTGCAGTTTCGGAAATTACAAATACTGCCTGATACTTTTGTCCTGTCTAGGGCTGTTGCTACATATGGAGTTATAATATCCATACGCCCTCTCCTCTCTTAGCTTTGGATGGATCAGGATCTGATGCTGCATCCTCTAACAGTTTTATTTCCTAATCGCATTGTTCATTTTCATTCATTTCTATCTTATTCATTTGAGCTATCTATAGAAGATTCAAGTACTGCTATTTTTGTTTTTTTTCTATAGTGAACATTTTATTTTTTGTAATCTTTTCTTCAGAAGATTCTTCTTTTTATAAGAAATCAATTCTTTCCGCAAGAGATTTATTTATGTCAATACCAATCATTGATGCTCATCTGCCATCTTCTTGCTATTCTAACAAGAAATTTCTATCTTCAGCTATTTTGATTATGTTTAATGCATTGGCATGAGCTCATGAGCAACATGAAATAAGTTATTTAATTTTGAAGAAAATGCATGCTTTTTAGTTTCCTTTGTTCTTATTTAACCAGTCTTCATTCTTCAAATAATTCCAAACATTTATTATCTTTATATCAATGAATTATTTTTGGATAATTAACTTAATAATTATATTTACAAATGCTTTTATGGATTTGATAGTGTACATAAGTGATTTTATTGAAATAATTTTATTACTACTGGGATTAGATATATTTTTTCAAGTAAAAGGAGGAGAAAACAACAAAATGACGCCAAATTATGAAACTTATTTTCCCTTGAGCTACCTGTAAATATTAGTTTTTAGTGATTAAATTTTACAAGAATTATTTTTAAATATAATGGAACAAATTTAGAGGGTGAGAGCAATGAATTTTAAAACTTCAAAAATAAGGACCACCCTAGTGTTTAAGTTAAAGAAACTTTTCCCTTCTTCTTTAATACTTTCCCTGTAGAATACTTTTTTAATAGTTTCCCCTGCAGGGGAGGGGGTGGGGTATCGATGTTACCCTCCAAGAGCCAAGACAAATATACTATAATTTCCATTTTTATGAATCAAATCATTTATAACAAGGCTAAATAAGCAGTTTTTTTTTTTTTTTTTTTTTTTTTTTTAAATCCATCGCTTTATTGAGCCAAATTCTGTTCAAAAACCTGATTCATTTAAACAATAGTTATTGTAATTTAAAAATGGAAGAAATTATTGGAATATTATTCCATATGAAGGCATGAGTCTGTGGTTCCTCAATAGTAAATAATAATAAATATAATTTAAGTTTTACCTCTATGTTCTGTGCTTTATCTAATTCTAAATTAAATATCTTCATAAAATGAAAATAAACACAAATTTATTGTTTGGAAGAAAAGAATATACAAAAACACTGGATACTTGCTGGAACAATACATCAAAACAAAACTTAAACAAGAATGAAAAATCATACGTCAAGCATAGATTATGTAACACTTTCCAACACTTCCAAAATATTTACCGTAAGGTGTAAGATGATATCTAACTAAACAATTTTGAAAACGCATAACATATTTAAAAATCCAATATCGGGAATTACCAACAATATTCGGAAAAATATCTCAGCTCTTTTGTGCAGCCCTGTATAGGATCTATAGATTTGTATATATACTAAATAGAATGCTAAATTTTAGTTCAGTTAGGAAACGTGTAGCATAGTTTAAAATTTCCCTTCTGCAATTTCCGACAATGAACAGAAATGTACTCGAGAACTTTTGTGCTGCCCTGTATACAATTTATACACACCAAGTAATAGACAAAAAATGATTTAAATTTAAAAATGCGTTAAGCAACTAAAAAAGCATTCCAAGCAATTATTATTAATAAGCAGTACTTTAACCAAATTCTTTTGTGTGTCCCTGTAAATGAACGATGAAAGCTATACACACAATATTCTATAGTAACCCTCTTCTAATTCACATTAGTGATATATATCAATTTCAATATGTTTGAAATAGTGAAACATTAAAATAAATTGCAAACGATTTTTCTTCATAGACCGTAATGTAGCGACATTCTTTTGAGTATCCCTGTAAAGGAACTATAAGTGCTATGCACACCACATTCTATAATTAGTCTCTTGTAGTGCACGTCAGTGATGTATATCAATTTCAATATGTTTGAAATTGTGTAACATCATTAAAATAAATTGCAAATGATTATTCCCAATAGACCGCAATGTAAGGGAATTCTTTTGAGTGTCCCTGTAAAAAAACTATAAATACTGCACACTTCATTTTCAATACCGAACATGCTACAGTAAGCCTCAATAACATATATCAGTTGCATGACGATCCGAGAATATTTAGGCGAGTTAGAGCACAGACAGACGGAAAAACCGAATTCATAAACACTTTTCAACTTTGTTGAAAAGTGTTAAAAAGAAGTAATCTATATATATATATTTGTCTTACGTGGCGCGAAAATAGGGCTGAATTTGTAACTTATGGTTTAGCAACAACTGTAGTTTCCAGAGCTCAGACCAATGAACAGACTAGATTGTGTTAGATCAGCTCCGCCTCCGTCCAATATGACGGCCAGTGTGAGAGCAGTGAAACCATAGAATGAAACTCAAACTAGAAATTATTAAAAATAAAATAACATGTACGTAATTCAAAGCGTCTGGGATGATTCCTCATTTTAATTATGAGCAATATCGTTAATTTCAAATGAATTCTCAACTCTTATTTAGAATTCATTTACGAATTTCACTCACTCAAAAGATGGAAAAAAAAAATCAACTGTCTAGCTATCACCTGCGCTGCCGCCATCTGTTGCTGTATTGATGAAGTAAAAAATAATTCATTTTGTAAAACTCTATAATCAATTAGAACAATAAAATGTCGAACGAAATTTAAACAATGACAAACAAACTATCTTCCTATCACATAGTTTTTTTTTTCTAATGAATTTAAGTCGTGCTGTACAAAAGATCCTTTTTTTTATAGTATTTAAATGATTTATATGCTCATTAGTAGCGCCAACTAAATGCATTTTCAGTTGTGTTTTCAACGGAGAATAACATTTTTACATTAAAATAAATTGTCAATTTCATATGTTCAAAGGTTTTTTGGTACAATTGCTGAAAAAAAGAGCGAGCAAAGTGAGCTGTGACCGCATAGCGGTCTCAATGTGAATTGCTATGCAATTCACGGGGGGGTTGGCAAGCGTTAGCGAGTAGGGGGCTGAGCACCCTAGTATTTACAAAATAGGCTAATAAAATATTTTAGCATTAGATAATACAAACTTAGTGGTTTTAAAGATAGTTCCTTTGGAACATTTTCTTGGAAGATTTTATGGATGTTTTAACCCCACGATATTTTACGATGCCACTCAATCAAAGCCATTTTACCAACTGTCAACTAATGGAGTTCTGTAGCACAGTGTAAACTGCATTGTGTGGTACTGCCATCTGGTTGCAATTCAGGAAACAAAAAACTTTCTCTAACATAAACACATAATAATAGGCATAGTTGCCAACCTTCCAAGTTTTCGACTACCAGTAAAATTTTACAAAAACAATTTTTGCTTTATTAAATTGCAGAAATTGTATGATTAAATAAAACAAATATTTTTACATAAAAATATTGGTATGAAAAAAATCAGAAGGGGGTCGGCAACTATGAATAGGTATCAGCTTATTACAAAAACTGGTCACTCATTTCAAAAGATGATAGTACTCTTACTGTCAGCAATAAGCCCTAGGCTATAAGGAATGGTTATTTTCTGCCCCTTTCAATGCTGCCTTGGGTTCAATACTGCACCATTGGGAGTCTTTTAATTAATTGCATCTGTTTCTTACTCTTTTTTGGAGGGGAGGCGGGGGGATGAGATTGGACACTCTTAATACCAGAAAAAATGCAAAACATATGCTTTGAAGATGTAGACCTCACAAACATTCTGTTATTAGTTGGTATTGTGCTTTCTCCACGCATTCATTAAATCAATGTATGTTTTCAATGTACACTGGCCTCCAAAAGTTAAGGTACAACATGTTTTTCGAAGCTCACCAGACAAAAAATGGCAGTCAGATTAAACATCATAGTTTATATGAATGACAATAATAAGCTTTAAAAAAAATTACAGCTACCACTTTTATTTTATAGAAAAGAATAGGTATTTGTGAATGAGAGAAAAATATGCAATTACGAAGCTTTCGTAATTTCGCGTGTAAGTTTTGTTGTATTCGAACTATTGTTGTCAGTTTTGTTCGCAACAGCCAGTAGAGTCTAGAAATGTCTAGAAGAAGTCGTTTGCCCAATTCATTAAGGTGGTGGGCGGTAGGATGGATGGAAATGGGGTTGTCACAGGCCGACACTGCTAGACGGCTCAATGTGTCTTGCAGTGTAATCTGACGACTCGGATCAGTATGAATCCGAAGATTCTGTATCCAGAAGACATGTTCTAGGCCGCCCACGTGTTACAACACCTGCAGAGGACCGGTTCTAGTTCTTTCTTTCCTTTAAAGTCTGTTTCTTTCTAGTTCTTTCGGTCAGAAGGAGAAGACAGACTACTGTGCCGCAACTCATTGCAGACCACATTGCAGCATCGTGAAGAAGAATCTCCGCTACTACGGTGCGAAGACGTCTTCACAATGCAGGTCTCTATGCAAGGCGACCAGTTGTGTGTGTCTCCCTCAACAGACGACAGAGAAAGACCCGCTTATGTTGAGCAAGAGAACATGTTTCCTGGACCAGACAACAGTGGACTTCTGTGCTCTTCACAGACGAGTCCAGATTCACACTGGAGAGCGATTCAGGACGTCTTCTGATCTGGAGAGAACAATGCACTCGATACCATCAATCAAACACTGTCGAAACACACAGGTACAGAAACGATGGAATCATGGTTTGGGCAGGGATCTCACTCGGAGGCCACACTGACCTGCATGTGTTCCATGAAGGAACTGTGACTGGTGCGAGATATCGGGATGAGATCCTTGATTCATGTGTGCGCCCATATGCCGGTGCTATTGGCAATGGTTTTATTCTAATGGATGATAATGAGAGACCACACCGAGCTGTGGTTGTTGAGGATTATCTTGAGGATCACGGTTTAGAGAGAATGGAATGGCCAGCTCACTCTCCAGACTTGAATCCGATAGAACATTTTTGCGACTATCTTGGAAGACACGTTGCGGCTATAAGCCCTCCTCCAAGGTCATTAAATGAGCTGGAACAAGGCTTACTCCAAGTCTGGTCAGCGTTATCTATTTCAGTGTCCGACAATTTTATTGAGAGCATGGAAAGTCGATGCCGCCAATGCATTCAAGTCCGGGGTGGACATGTTCCGTATTAGAACCAGTTTTTTAATGTTTCTGTCACATTTTACTGCATAATACTGCGATGTACTGATTTCTCCAAGAATGGAATTTTCCACCATGAGTGCTTTTTTGTTGTAATTTCATTTATACGTTTAACTTAAGTAAATTTCTATGTCGCATTTAATAAATAACAGTTTAGCGCACATTTCCTCCAAATTTGTTGTTTCTATATTCATTCATTTGCAAATTAGACGCAAAAAACCGGTTGTACCTTTAAACTTAACTTTTGGAGGCCAGTGTATATACTTGCTTTATAATCACATTTCTTGAAAAGCTATAAATATATGCATGCTTTTAGAATTCGCTTGTTACTGTCCATTTGTTAAATGTTGATTTTATAAAAAATCACAGTATTCATAAATAACATCATCTAGAAAAATAAAGAGCATTGTGCAATTAAATAAAATGATTTTACAAAAAATCATTAATTATCAAATCTGCACAAAAGAAAATATTTAAAAATAAAATAAGTGATAAATAGTCGTTAGGAAATAAAATTAAAACAAACAGAATACATTGAAATGAAATTATTATTCTTAAGGCGGTTGGTCAGTCAGGTCTCAAATTTCCCATTTCCAATGTTAAATCTATGGGAGTGGAATGCATTCTTATTTTTTAAATATCTCATAAGGAAATTAATATTTTTGACATCTTTTTCTGTGTACTCTTCTTAAAAAATCTCTCTTTTTTTTTCAATGTCAAAGTATTTCTAAAATATATGCGTAAGTTTATCTGAAATGTTAAATTCTTACTCACAGCTCATACGATTTTAACAGATAAAATATTAAATTAAGCCTATATATTAGAAATATTTTGACATTGAAAAAAAAAGAGAGATTCTTTAAAAAGAGTACACAGAAAAAGATGTCAAAAGTATTAATTTCCTGAGAAGATATTTTATTAAAAAAGAAAAGTGCCCAGTTAAACTGAGGGCATTGAGCTCACAAGCTATTCACACTAATTGTATATTATACTCTTATTTCAAAGAATTTTAAATAAGCCTCTCGAAAATAAAGAAATTGACAATATATTAAGGGGGATCACCTCCCTCCCCTTATAATTAACCAATGAACACCCAAAACTATTCAGGGAAGCGCTTTATTACAATGGACTTATATACAAAATTTGAAACAAATCGGATAATTCTGCATAAAAAACCCATTTATCTAATTTAAGGGGGGTTAGCCCCCCCCCCCCCGTATCCATCTTTATACTTAACCAATGCATCCCCAAAACTAATCAGGAAAGTGCCTTACCACAATGAATCCATATACAAAATTTGAAGGAAATCGGATAATTCTGCATGAAAAACCCATTTATCTAGTTTAAGGGGGGTTAGCCCCCCCCCCCCGTTTCCCTTCTTTATACTTAACCAAAGGATCGCCAAAACTAATCAGGAAAGCTCCTTACCACAGTGAACCTATATACAAAATTTAATGGAAGTCGGAAAATTCTGCATGAAAAACCTATTTATCTAAATTAAGGGGGGGGGTACCCCCCGTTTCCCCCTTTATACTTAACCAATGGACCCCTAAAACTAATCAAGAAAGCTCCTTACCACAATGAACCTATATACAAAATTTAAAGGAAATCGGATAATTCTGCATGAAAAACCCATTTATCTAATTTAAGGGGGGTTACTCCCCCGTTTCCCCTCTTTGTACTTAACCAATGGATCCCCAAAACTAATCAGGAAAGCTCCTTACCACAGTGAACCTATATACAAAATTTAAAGGAAATCGAAAAATTCTGCATGAAAAACCTATTTATCTAAATTAAGGGGGGGGGGGATGGATTACCCCCCCCCCCGTTTCCCCGCTTTATACTTAACCAATGGACCCCCAAAACTAATCAGGAAAGCTCCTTACCACAATGAACCTATATACAAAATTTAAAGGGAATCGGAAAATTCTGCATGAAAAACCCATTATCTAAATTAAGGGGGGATCACCCCCCCCCCCCCGTTTACCCCCAGTGAACTCCCCAAACTAATCAAGGAAGTGCCTTATCACAATGAACCTATATACAAAATTTGAAGAAAAGCGGATAATTCTGCATGAAAACCCCATTTATATAAATTGGGGGGGGGGGGGTACCCCCCCCCCGTTTCCCCCTTTATACTTAACCAATGAACCCCCAAAACTAATCAGGGAAGCGCCTTATCACAATGAACCTAAAAACAAAATATGAAGCAAAACGGTTATTTCTCTCAAGAGTTATCGCGTTACGTACGTACAGAACGGGCGGGCACATAAGCTCTCAGGCTTTGATAGCCTGTGAGCTAAAAATAAGAAGGCATTCCACTCCCATCACTGAGCTCAATATATAAGGAAAGGGCAACTGACGTCACTGTTGGTTAAATTACTGTTGGTTTGGGAGAAAAACCTGTTCGTTCTTTATGACTCCTACAGTACACATGAGATGGGGCGATTTGATTGGTCTACGTTAAACTGGTCTGTGATATGATTGACTTACGTCGCTATGACGAATCCTGCAATGATAGCTGCGAAAAAAATGCAGCGGTAGATTGGTTGATGGAACTGTTTATTTGTAAACATGCCCTTTCCTTATAACAGGAGATTTCAGTCGGCAGTCGGAAACATAAAAGGCAAATGAAGCATGCAAGGCAAAAGTAAAAAGTAGTCCGCGTTGTCAATGTTATAGATATTACTGTTCTCATTTACTTTTATCCTAATTTTTGGATCTCTAATTAAGGTATGCTTATATAATTCATAAATGATTCACTAATCATGTAAAGGAATGCGATAAATAACATATTTTGCCATAAATGCGAGCTAAAAGTAAAAGTATTATCACTGTATCCTTCCGTGCTGACCGATGGAAATCATGTTGGGTAATAGGAAGACAGATCTCCTGTTATATATGGAGCAGGGGTGGTTCTGTTCCGAAAAATTAAGGCAGTCATTTCCGAAAATTTAAAAAAATCTGTCATAAATCCGAAAATTCGGACATAAAATATATCGTTTTTTGAAAATGGTCGCCGAAAAAAATCAATTTCGTCAAAGGATCGCGGGAAAAACGCAAATTTCGTCAGAAGATTGCGAAAAAACGGCAAATTTCGTCAAAGGATCGCGAAAAAACGACAAATTTCGTCAAAAGAACGCGAAAAAACGGCGAATTTCGTCAAAAGATCGCGAAAAAACAGCAAAATTCGTCAAAAGATCGCGGGAAAACCGCAAATTTCATCAAAAAGTCGCGGAAAAACTGCAAATTTCGTCAAAAAATCGCGAAAAAATACAAATATCGGGGAAAAAAACACATAGTTAGTGTCGGGAGTGGATTCCCCCCCCCCCCCATTACTCAGAATCACCCCTGATATGGAGCTCAATGACTCCCATAGATTTAATATTAGCAAGGAGAAATTTGAGATCTCTCTGACCAACACTCTTAAATAGTAAAGGTAGTATGTTCGTGAATTATTCAAATTATTGACTTAAAGACATATAAAACAAAAAATTCTTCAACTTTTTTTTTGTTGTTTGTGCATTAAAAAAATAACAGCAAGACACGATAACTTAAAAAATATATAATTTATACAAATCTGTTTTCAATGAAGAACTATAATTTAACATCGAATGTAAACAATGCTGCACCGTATAGATCCTGAAATCTTTTTTATAATTTTTTAAATGTGCCTTTAATGCGTTTCAGTAGAGTAAAATTAAAAAAATCCCTAACGGCTCAGCCTACAGACACAGGTAGATTTCAAAGACAGACCGTGTGGCGCCTATTTATTGGGAATTGCAGAAGAAATTACCTTTTTGCCATGATGCGGCAGTTGGGACCGCCCACTTCGAAATCTACCCATGTCTGTAGGCGGAGCCAGCAGGGAATTTTTTTTTTCTGTTTTCACAACCCCCCCCCCCTCCCCCCTGGTTCGATTTTGCGCATTAACGAACTTGACCGAGATTTTATGTATCAGTTTGGAAGAGATTTGTGCAGAATTATAGAAGTTATCGTGTCCATAAAAAAGTGATATAGATAGATAAAGTTTTGAACTGGGAGTGGTTTTGGGTTCTGGGAGTCATGATCGGCGTAGATCTGCTAAATTTTTTCACAAATTCCAACATAGGAGAGAATGTAATAGGTAGTATTTCTTAAACCCCTACTTCCCCCCCTCCCCCTCCCCTCCCTTTAGGTCATTTTTAATGATATCAAAAATCTGTCATACTTAAATTTTCGGCCCTTTAAACGGATTCGATATGTATCATAATTAAGAAGTTATGGGTTTTTTCTGTTTTCACACAAGCCCCGCCCCCCTGACCACAGTTTGCCCATTAACGAACTTGACCGAGATTTTAAGCCCCTTGATTTTATGTATCAGTTTGGAAGAAATTTGTGCAGAATTATGGAAGTTATTGTGTCCATAAAAAATTGACATAGATCGATAGATAGACGTATAAAGTTTTGAACTGGGGGTGGTTTTGGGTTCTGGGAGTCATGATCGGCGTATATCTGCTATTTTTTTTTTCACAAATTCCAACATAAAGGAGAGTGTAATAGATAGTATTTCTTACGAAATCTACCTAAAAGAACAACAAAAAAAGGTGTAAAGGTTAAAACAGTCTGCTTTCTTGCGGCAAGGTGTTCTCTTTCATGTGGTAAGGTAGTCTGTTTCATGTGTTCAGCCTTCCTAGCTTGCCTAAAGGTCAGGGGACATCTCTGACAAGTTTATTACCGTCTATTTCTTTTGTTGATGACAACAGACCCTTTGGAACAGAAAAGTCAGGAGAATGATTTATGACTTTCTTAGCAAAAAGCTTATAAACGGGCCTTAATAGTCATAACGGAAACGGAAGTAAAGGACCAAACAGACAGCTTTCTTATGTTTTGGTATCTATGATGTGGTATGTCGAACTCTTTGATCTTTTATGACTTTCTTAGCATGTCTAAAGGTCAGAGGTCAAGAGTGGGAGCTGTTGACAGGTCGAAAAACATCCATTTATTTTGTTGAAACTCTCATTTCTTTTGTTGAAGACCACAAAATGATTCAAGAACAATGGGAAGACATTTGATTTATAATTATCTCAGTTCAACTTGCTCAGGAAGGCTCTGACCTTAAATAGGAGAAAAGTCGTAAAATACAGATAACAATTTCTGAAAGGCATCAATTTTGTTACTACTAAATAGAATTGCCCTTGAGGTCAAGAAGATAAAGCTGTCCATTGATTTCTATACTCTATGTAATTTCAATTGTCTGTTCAAGGACTTCTTGAATCATTTTGTGGTCATCAACAAAAGAAATGAGAGTTTCAACAAAAGAAATGGATGTTTTTCGACCTGTCAACGGCTCCTACTCTTGACCTCTGACCTTTAGACATGCTAAGAAAGTAATAAAAGATCAAAGAATCCGACACACCACATCATAGATACCGACACATAAGAAATTTGTCTGTTTGGTCCTTTACTTCCGTTTCCGTTATGACTATTGAGCCGTTGACAGGTCGAAAAACATCCATTTCTTTTGTTGAAACTCTCATTTCTTTTGTTGATGACCACAAAATGATTCAAGAACAATGAGAAGAGATTTGATTTATGGCTATCTCAGTTCAACTTGCTCAGGAAGGCTCTGAACTGACCTTAAATAGGAGAAAAGTCGTAAAATACAGATAACAATTTCTGAAAGGCATCCATTTTGTTGCTACTAAATAGAATTGCCCTTGAGGTCAAGAAGATAAAGCTGTCCATCGATTTCTATACTCTATGAAATTTCAATTGTCTGTTCAAGGACATCTGTCCTCCACACTTCATGCTTTCGTTGTCATGGGAAAAAGTATAGTGGTCAGTCAGCCAAACCCAGTGTTACCATAGTTACTGACTTAAGATAAGAAATAGGAAACTAACATTGAAATTACATACAGTGCTGGCAGTGTGAGAAGCTTTTCAACACAAAAAATATCTGCAGCCTCTCGGATCAGTTTGCGATAAGGGGAGGGGTGATTTGGAGGGTTGCGATCACAGAGTTCTAAAATTAATATTATATATAGATTATACTAAATCTGCGTTTATTCGCAATCTAAGCAACTTTGCTGAGAGAGTTGTAGATAATACGACTTCACATTCTTTCCGAAGTATTTTGTGGTCATCGACAAAAGAGAGGGGATTCTCAACAAAAGAAAGAGGCATTGACCAGCTGTCAGCGACATCGCCTGCTTGACCTCTGAACTTTAGACATGCTAAAAAAAGTCTTTAAAAAATCAAAGAATCTGAATTGCCACAAGATAAAAGCCGCTGGGAAATCTGATAGTCTGGGCGAACTTTTAGAACTCTGTGGTAGAGGTTGGGGAAAATTTTGCACTTTTATTACCATCACTTAAGGTCGTTTATATGCTTGCTAAGAAAGTCGCAAACCTTTCGACTGGTCATTCTTTTCCAAAGGTTCTGTGGTCATTAACAAGAGAAAGGGGCGTCTCAACAAAAGAAAGAGGCGATGAGCGACGTACCCTGCTGACCTCTGACTTTTGGACATGCTAGAGAAGTCATAAAACATGAAACAGGCCGCCTTATCGCAATAAAGAGAGGAAAAGATATAAGTTGCAATTTTCCCAACTGGACGAAAAAGTCCAGGCCAGGGTTCGAACCAGCGATCTCTTGGCTGAAGTTGCCAATACTCTACCAACTTAGCAATCCCGGACAAATCTGGCGGATCTAATTCACCCAATTAACCTTGTTGATCTGGTCTGATATCTGAATTAGCTCAACAGAATAAATCGCAGGTAATGGGAACTTCAGTAAACGCATGGATACGTGATTACACTAGATTAATTTTGACACAACTATTTAAATTGGTAAAGAAATCATATAAGTTGTAATTTTCTCAACTGGGCGAAAAAGTCTGGGGAACCAGCGATCTCTCAGTTCGTAGAGCATTGGCAGCTTCAGCCAAGAGATCCCTGGTTCGAATCCTGATCCGGACTTTTTCGTCCAGTTTGGAAAATTGCAATTTATGTGATTTCTTTACCAATTTGAATAATTGTGTCAAAACTAATCTAAAGGAAAACATATTCTGGGACAAGGACTGTTTATATGCTTGCTTTAGAGAGTCGTAAATCTTACTGGTTCCAAAGGTTCTGTGATATCAACAAAAGAAAGAGTCTGTGATATATCTGTCAATGACGTCCCCTACTCACCTCTGACCTTTAGACATGCTAGAGAAATCGTAAAACATCAAAGAGAACGAATGACCACATAAGACATACCCACGATCTGAAAACCAGTCTGCTCGAGCCTTTAAAGCATTGTGACATGCATTTTTAATTTATTAAACACAAGTACATTACATAAAAAAGAAAGATATTCAACACGATATTATAATAAAAATTTAAAAATCTTACACAAGACTGTAATATTATGATAAATAAAAATCTTAATATTTAATTATTAAATTATTTTTTTTAATTAAGACAGTCCAACATTATAGTATATTCTGTTAAAATTTTAGATAAAAGTCTTAGTTGTCTTATGCCACGTTTATACTACAACATTGTTAATTCATTAAAATGCATTATTGCATTTGCAAAAATTTTCTATCCATTTTTTAGTCGGCGTCTCGATTACTTAAAATTTTCAAGAGGACTTGCATAAAACTTGGGGTAATTACCACAACCAGAACCATCACCATAAACTTATGGTATGCGCATTAAATATTAAAAACACAATTAATTGTACGTCTTTTAATGAGAAAAACTCTGTAACTTTTTCCAATTATCTAAATTTCTTCGCACATAACGGAAAGAGTGCATCTTATGTATGAAATATAAAGAAGTTTATATTTCTGACACATTTTCATTGCTCTTGTCGTGACTTTGAAAATGCTTTCAGTACAAAACTCCTTAACGGTTTAAACGTTTGTCCAGAAAAAACAATTAACCATAAACAATTGACGCAGCACTTTCTTATATGGCTCTAAGAATTTGAAATATAGATCTTAAAAGCAATATCAAATTTGAGTGACGGTATGTTAAAAATTTAAAAAAAAATAATCATTATTTTCTTTTTTGTTTTATTTATATTCGCAGGTGCGAATATTATTTTTAACATGAAAATATAAAAATTTATTCGCTGATGCTTTTTCATTCACATCGCTCATAAATTCAAAATATGGGTTTTAAAAGAAATTATATCAAAATTCGAGTGACACCTTGATGTGAATTTAATAAGACTGTTTTAAAATTCAATTTAAATTATTTTTGGTTTGCCTTCTAAAGTATATTTACACATACAAACGATACTTTTCATTTTCCAATACACTGTTAAATATATTACTTTCACTGAGCCTATATTATGCATTGAAATGTATTTATTTTAATAAATTGATTTATCTTTTGTGCTACGCTATCCAAAATGATAAGTAAAATTTATGTAAATGATTATTTTGCGTCATAGTATCCAAATGTTGCACTACTCAACACGTCGACCTCGACGTCCCCATTTAAGATGCTCTTGTGCCCACCTTCTGCGGGCAGAACGGTGACCCCCTGTTAACTGGGTATGACGAAATATTTCGTCATACACGAACTACTACCGTAATATTTTGAACGCATTACTTCCACCAGTAAAATGTTAATAGAAATTTTCGTCTTACTAAAACGCCCTATTCATGAATTACTGCCATGAATAAGGAAAAAATTTCTATTCTCTTTTACTGGTGAAAGTGTGCCTCGTTGGTAATCAGGCATATCAGTTGAACAAAAGTTGATTCCCCGGTTAAAAAGTTAACGAAACACAAACCTTAGTTCTGCGAACGTACAAACTAACATGATGGAGTCAGTTTCGAACAGTTTGAGTCGAAACTCTGGTACGAGTAGCCCTCTGCAGGTGCTGTTGCAACAGAATGGCGTTCATACTGCTGCGGTATTTTCTGGCAGTTAATGTTAAATACCGATCCTCATTTCGTGTTATTTCACGTGTACGACCTTGTCCCGTTCTTCGGTTAACAATTCCAGTTCCTAAAAATCGATTCCATAGTCTAGAAATGACACTTTGCGAAACTCCGAACGCTTCCGCTACAACAGATTGCGTTTGACCCGTCTCTAAACGACCAATGGCCCTCCAGGCTACCGATTCAGCTAAGTCATGTTGTTGAGTTGAGACATCGTATTCACTATTACAAAACTTCCGGCGTCTGTCAATTGTTTTTAATCTCCTCCTTATAAGGAATGCTGAAGATCGCTTTTCACTCCTTATCTAGAACGCGGCGTTTTCTACGTCGCAGACACCGGAGCATCAGTCTGGTCGGCTTTCACCGGTCATCCTTGTCAGTCCTAAGCACCTGCCGGGGATTCCAATCCGGGTGTGACATTGACATCGTGCGGCCAGAGTCTCATTCGTCCTGATTCCGACACCCCAGGGCCTAGCCAAGATGAATGCTTCTCTTGGCCGGGTTCAGGGCCCCTGCAGGGTCGGGGCCCGGTTGGGGCACCGGTTAAGTACATGGAAAGCAGGTGGTCACATCTAGAGCGGAGCGGGTGAGCAAACGGGCTTGGACGGTACCAAGGTCTGGCCGGAACACATTTTTGCTGTCATTCTCTTCCCCGCTATACGGGCATTTCCAGCCTAGTCACCAGGACGTGTGACGGTGGTGGGATAACTTTCCTAGTTTTAATTTCTATCCTTTGTGTTTTAACATTTTTTTGTGTGTGGTGTCCAACCCCTGGTAGAGAACAAGAGGTAGCCTCTCATATAGGTGCTTCTCGATCTCAACCATTGGGAAAGCAAATCTCTGGAGGGAGCCCTTGACTACTCTCTGGGCCCTGGTCGTTCCGATGAACTTGGGGGAACTTGGATGAAACCCGGGCGTAATGATGTCACGATCTTCCCCCTGCGAACCGAATCTGCTCTGGCCCCTTTAGTACCCATGGCCGGGTAACTATTGCAACGGTTGGGACCTTATGTAGTTTTATTGTGCCTTCAATGTCCACATTTGGATGGAATCCTATGGCCTATTAGTCTTACCAAACTCGCGGCAGGATGCTCCCCCATGTGTTCCCGAATCAACCCGGCCTCTGCGTAACGCGGGAGCCTGGCCGAAGAAGCTGTGGCGGCCGGTTCCATTTTCGGGATTGGACTAAAGCAGGGTCCCAGAAGGGGCAGGTACTGACATAGCGCCACTTTGGCTTTAGGTGTACTTGGATTTTGCCGGTCATGCCTAACTGTCCTAAGGACCTGCCGGGGATTCCAATCTGGCTGCGGCATCGTGCGGACTGAGTTCATCTCGTCCTGCTTTCGATACTCCACAGCTTAACCAAGATGAGTGCTTCTCTTGGCTGAGCTCTGGGCCCCTGGCGGGGGGCGCCGGAAACAGTTGGTTGCAGGATCGGGGCCGGCCTGATTCCCACCGGTTAAGGACTTGGAAAGCTAGTGGTCGTATCTGGAGCAGATGAGCAAACGAGCTTGGGCGGTACCAAGATCCGGCCGGACCACATCTTTGCAGTCATACTCTACTCCGCCATGCGGCGCCTCCAGCCTAGTCACCTGGATTCGTGACGGTGGTGGGGGGTTAATTTTTTATTTTTATCCTAGTTAAGTATACTAACATTTTCTGTGTGTGTTGTCCATTCCCTGGGAGGAAACTGGAAGTGATCTTCATATGTGCCCTTCGATTCCGACCGGGGATATAGCAAATCTCAGGAGGGAGCCTTGGCTAGTTCCCGGGTCTCTGGTTGCTCCTATGAGCTCCAGAAAAACCCGGGTTCAAGGATGTCACGATCTTCTCCCTGCGAACCGAACCTGATCCGGCCCCTTTAGTACCCATGGTCGGGTTACTATCGTAGCGGGTGGATTTCGAGTAGTCGATTGACGCTAATGTGTATGGGAAGCTATGGCTTATTAGTTTTTTTACCAAATTTTTGGGGCAAGGTGCCCTTCCCAGGTAGCACAGAGATTTCGGTCAATATCCACGGCAATATTGGCCAATATTTTGAAAGTCGCTGAATGTCGAACGTCAAATTTACAGCATCTGCTGACATTCACAGACATAACTTAAAATTAGTTTTAAAAAGAAAGCATTCAAAAGAGCTTTATGCATTACTTATGACTTCATAGTACAGAAACAGTATTCTAAAGAATAAAATTTAATAATTTTACAATTTTTAAAAAACTTGACTTTTTAAAGCCTTATTTTTAATATTTGGTTACATTGGCCAATGTTGTAAAAATGATATTACTATTACAACATTCAGGGATATCTATCGACATTCGTAAAAAACAATATCATTTTTCGGACATTTCAAGATATCTATCGACATTCAGCATATCTGACGAAATTTGTAATCTTGACGGAAGTGAACGAAAAGTTCTAAAGGACCGCCCATTTGTGTAGTTTTCGTCAATGTGCATTTGATGGAGGTGTCGGGCGTGAAATTTGCACAGAAAGAAAAAGCCTATATAATAATTTTCTTTAGGAATCTATAGTTATTTTTATATATAAGAAAAGCATGTGAAAATTTGTGCTTTATAAAAAAAACTAAAGATGTTTTTATACTATGTATTTTATACTATTTTTAAAAACGTCTTTACAAGAAAAAAATTCAATTTATGTAATTTTTAAATGAATGCTTGTTTATCTTTTTTAAAATGTTTCGAATTTCCGACTTTTATAAGAATTTTATTTTTTTATATTGTAAGAAAATTCGTTTTCGTTTCAAAAGTTTAGTTCAAAGTTTAGTTTCAAAAGTAGGTCACTGATTTTTTAATTAGACACTATTAATAATAAATATTTTATATAATGCATCTAATTAATTATTAATATTATTATTATATAATAAGCTTTTAGGGCTAATTTATGTGGTGTTAACTTTTCTGTAGTGTATTTTTGAAAAAATGTACACATATTTCTGACTTAAAATTAATAAAATATATATATTTAATTTCTCACAAAGCAAAATTCAAAGTAATGGGGTTGTTAAAATTTTCTTTATAGTTTTGTGCAAGGGGAACACAATATTTTCAACACAGCAAGCTTTAAAATTTCGTATTTCGTTTAAATTTCTAAGTTTTTAATTTCTTACTTATTTTAAAATATTTTTTTACAAAATTTCCAACAAACTCAATAATAAAAATTAATATTTAAATAAATCTTTGCTAAAAGAACGTAAAAAAATATGTCGATTGTGATTGAAAAATACGAGATAATTCAATGATAGTTTTGTCGTTTGTTAGACATTTTTTATTACAGTAACAAAAAAATCTACTCCCACCAGCTTTTGTTAACATTTCTTTATAACAAGGTTTTCCCTTTAGTACTTGGGTTTGCTTTTGTCTTGTTATATAACGAGACTAGAGTTTCCTAAGCAGAGAAATCTCGTTTTACAATGAGGGATTTCTATCCACCACATCTGCGGTGCAAAAAAGAGATTGTTATTCGGTAATGAAAAAATATGTCATTTAATATCCAAAATTGTTATTCAGGAATGTTAGAAAAATATATCGCTCAATATCAAATGATGATATTCAGCAATGACAGAAAAAAAATATCACTTAATGTCAAAAAATGATATTCAGAGATGTTGGAAAATATTGGCCAACATTCACAGATGTCAAAAACTAATATTCACAAATATTATTTTAGGGGGGGGGGGACATTTAACGTTGGCCAATATCAAATTTTGATATTGGCCGATATTACATTTTGATATTGGCCAATATCTTTGTGCTACCTGGGTTTCAGGTGGTCCCAACTCAACTCGGCCTCTGCGTGCTGCGAGAGCATGACCGTGAGCCTGGACGAGGACGCTATAGCGGCCGGTTTCATTTTCAAGATTTGGCAAAAGCGGGGTCCCAGACGGGGGCAGGTACCGACATAGCATCACTTCCGGAGCTTTGTGTGTTTTTTACTTTCGTTGGTCGTATCTAACTGTCCTAAGAACTTGCCGGGGATGCCAACCTGGATGTGACATTGTGCGGACTGAGTCTCACTCGTCCTGCTTCCGTTACTCCAGAGCTTAGCCAAGATGAGTGCTTCTCTTGGCCGAGCTCAGGGCCCCTGGCATGGGGAGCCGGAGACAGTTGGTTGCAAGGTCGGGGCCGGTTAAGGACTTGGAAAGCAGGTGATCGTATCTGGCGAAAATGAGCTAACGGGTTTGGGCGGTATCAGGTCCGGTCAGACCACATTTTTGCTTTCAATTCTACTCCACCCTGCGGCGTCTCCACCCTAGTTACCTGGGCTCGTGACGGTGGTGGGGGATTAACTTTCCTAATTTTTAATGTTTCGTTCATCTCACGAAACCCTATTCGTCTCGCTTTTCTGTCTGTCCGTCACCGTGTCGGTTCTCAGAAACTGTATAAGTTAGAGACTTGAAATTTTGTGTACTTACAGCTGAATATCATAAAATTTTGAAAATGTCTTCATTAATGCAAGATATTAACTAAAACATTAAAAACCCACTCAATGGATAAAAATATTTAACTAAAGCGCAGAATTTATTTGAATTGTTGTCAATTTGTAGAATAGCGTACATAATAATATTAGCTTTCAATTAAAAAATGTATTTACACGTAACAATCAAAAATAGAAACAAAACTTTAAAAATATAATTAAATGATCACGTGTTAAAAGCAGTAATTTTAGAAAATTACGTAACAAAAAATATATTTCCGCGTGAATATTAAAAAAAGAAATTATTAAATTATTACGCGTTCAAAGCATTAAATAGGGAAACTTACGTTATATTTAAAATGCTCAAATAACAGTATTTCCAAACAGTTTCAATATAAAAATATATTTACACGCGATATTAATTTATTTCGACAAAATATTTTACCTATTATTGCAATTTTTAAAACAGCGTAAATAATAATATTTCCCTTCAATTAAATATTTTTAAGTTTAATAATAGGAAGAAAACTTTGAAAATTACGTCATATTGGAAACGATACATTTAAAACGTCTTACTGAAAACAATTTTCGATACTTCTTCATTATACCGTTGCCAAAGTTAAGTAAAAAAAAATAAATAAATAAATAAAAACTATCGCCAAATTATTCGCTAAACTCTAATGCCCAAAAAACCAATGGAAGAATGTTGCCATTGGAATCTAAAGCCCCACTCACAAAAGTGTCAACTATCAGTAAATTAAAACAATAAAATTTATAATACATTAATGAAAAGAGAAAAAAAAAAGTAATCTTAAATATTTATATTTTTACAATATTTTTATTAATTATCCCCCTCGGCTGATGGATAAGTGTTTATGACGTCAGTTGAAACGGATCTGTTGTGCGTAACTATGCATAGCAACATTTTTTTAGCGCTTTTTTTCTTTTAATAGCATGGTGCGCCGTTTAAGGTCATTATTATTTTTTTAATTAATGAAATAACTAATAAATGGGTAAAATATCATTAAAAATACAGATAAATGTCGAATAAAAATCTCTTGATGACATAACAAACACGTGTAACACATCTGATGTTAGTTGAATGTGACGCCACTGTAACGCACTTTTTTCCCTATATTTTGGCGACAGTTTTTTTTTTTTTTTTTTTTTTTTTTTTTTGATAGTGGTTGACGGGATAACGGATAAATACACAATTTTTTATAACATCATTATAAAATATCCCTATGGCCCTATGCAGCGACATTGTTTACTTAGCCATTTGACACAAGTTGATTTTCAAATGTTTAATTGATGTTATTTAATCAATCATGAAAACAGTTGTTAGCTCTTTTGACAGCAGTTGATTCGGCCTTAAAATACCTCAGTGAAAGGAAAATTAATGGAAACCCGATTACAGTAGATCGCCACTGGTTGCTTAATTATAATTCAATTTTCCGTAATCATTTTAGAATTAATCAAATTAGCGTGTTTTTAGAGTCTGCGGTGTGAGAACGGGGGTTGGTAAGTGTATCTCGTAGGGGGCGAGCCCCCTAGTAGAAAAAAAACAAAATAAAACTCTAACAGACAATTATGTAATTAATAATGCGAATAGGGGTTGTTAATAATGAAGGGAAGTGGGGTAAACTACTTTTTTTTAATATCGCATTTAGTCCACATGACATAGTATGACCGAGTATAATAGCGGGCTTCGCCCGCTATCGGGTCGGTTCAGATATATGAAAAAAAGAAAAAATAGACCGGTAAATTTTTACTTTATAAAAAACATGACTTTTATTTTTGGGGGGGGGATGAAATTTATTTGGATTTATTAAAGAAAGGATAAAGTGTTTTGAAAGGAATATTAAACGAAACTTTTAGTGCGATCTTCGATCACACTTACCCACTTGTTTATTTCTATCCGTAGTTAAGTGTTTACTAACATTTTTTGTGTGTGTTGTCCATTCCCTGGAAGGAGGAAGTCCAGAGGTAACCTTCATAGGTGCTCTTCGATTCCGACTGGGGATATAGCAATTCTCAGGAGGGAGGCCTTGGCTAGATTTTGGATTTCTGGTTGTTCCTATGAACTTCCGGAGGCGCCAGGGGGCAATGATGCCATGAACGCCCCCCTGGGGACCGAACTTGATCCGGCCCCTTTCGTACTCATGAGCTGGGTACCGTCGCGACACGGTTGGATCTCACAGTAGCTTTTAGCCTCTAATGCCCAGTATTGCGCGGGAAGCAATGGCACATAAGTCATTACCAAACTCGGGATAGGGTGCCCCTCTAAGTGTTTCCGACTCAACCCGGTCTCTGCGTAGCGCGGGAGGATGACCGGAAGCCTGGCCGAGGACGCAATGGCGGCCGGTTTCATTTTCGAGATTTGGCTAAAGCGGGGTCGGGTCCCAGATGGGGGCAGGTACCGACATAGCACCACTTCCGGGGCTTTAGGTGTGATCGACTTTCGTTGGTTGTATCTAACTGTCCTAAGAACTTGCCGGGGATGCCGACCTGGATGTGACATCGTGCGGACTGAGTCTGACTCGTCCTGCTTCCGATACTCCAGAGCTTAGCCAAGATTAATGCTTCTCTTGTCTGAGCTCAGGGCCCCTGATGAGGGCGCTGGAGACAGTTGGTTGCAGGATCGGGGCCGGCAGGCTTCCCACCGGTTAAGGACTTGGAAAACAGGTGGTCGTATCTGGCAAAGATGAGCTAACAGGCTTAGGTGGTACCAGGTCCGGCTGGACTACAGTTTGGCTTTCAATTCTACTCCGCCATGCGGCGTCTCTACCCTAGTCACCGGGACTCGTGACGGTGGTGGGGGACTAACTTTCCTAATTTTTAATTTCTATCCGTAATTAAGAGTTTACTAACATTTTTCGTGTGTCTTGTCCATTCCCCAGAATGAAGTCCGGGTTAACATCCATAGGTGCTCCTCGATTCCGAATGGGGATATAGCAAATCTCAGGAGGGAGCCCTGGGCTAGTTCTTGGGTCTCTGGTTCCTGTTATGGGCTTCCGAAAATACTCAGGGGCGATAATGTCACGAACCCCCCCCCCCTCCCCCTGCGAACGGAATCTGATTCGGCCCGATTAGTACCTATGAGCGGGTTACTTTAGTAGCGGCTGGATTTCACCGTAGTTATCGTCGCTCATGTACAGTAATGGATGGGAAGCAATGGCATATTAGTCTTACAAAACTGGGTAATTCCGACTCAACCCGGCCTCTGCGTGGCGCGGGATGATGACCGGAAGCCTGGCAGAAGACACTGTAGCGGCCGGTTTAATTTTCGAGATTAGGCCAAAGCGGGGTCCGCGACTGGAACAGGTACCGACATAGCACCACTTCCATGGGCGTGATCGACTTTCGTTGATCGTGCCTAGCGGTTCTAAGGACCTGGCGGAGAAGTCCGACATGGGTGTGGCATCGTGCAGACTTTGTCTCACTCTTCCTGCTTCCGATACTCCGGAGCTTAGCCAAGATAAGTGCTTCTCTTGGCCGACCTCAGGACCCCTGGCGAGGGGCGCCGGAGACAGTTGGTTGCAGGGTCGGGGCCAGTGGGTGTAAGCACTGGTTAAAGACATGGCAAGCAGGTGGTCGTATCTGGCGAGGATGAGCTAAAAGCGTTGGACGGTACCAAGGTCCAGCCGGCTCACTTTTTGCTTTCATTTTCTACTCCGCCATGCGGCGTCTCTAGCCTAGTCACCTGGATTTGTGACGGCGATGTGGGACTAACTTTCCTATTTTTTTATTTCTATCCATAGTTAAGTATTTACTAACATTTTTTTTGTGTGTGCGTTGTCCATTCCCTGGAAGGAAGTCCAGCGTTCACCTTCATAGGTTTTCCTCGATTCCGACCGGGGATATAGCAAATCTCAAGAGGGAGCCCTTGGCTACAGTCTTTGGGTCTCTGGTTGCTCTTATGGGCTTCCAGGGGTGCTCGGGAGCGATGATGTCATGACCCCCCCACCCCGCCCCTGTGAACCGAATCTGATCCGGCCTCTTTAGTACCCATGAGCGGGTTATTGTCGTAGCGGCTGGATTTCGTCGCAGTCTGCAGCCGCTTATGTCCAATTCTTAGATGGGAAGCAATGGCACATTAGTCTTACCAAACTCAGAATATCCCCTAATTGTTTTGAGCAATCTACTTTCGCAAATGTTTTTGGGAAGACACAATTATATATATGATTTTAAAGTTCTCTACAGCATGTAACCTACTAAAAATTGTGTTCTTAAGAAAAACAAAAGTGGTGTAATTTTATCGTTAGTCACCAGAATTACTATCTCATTAAACATTTTTACGTACATATCAAACAAAAAGTGTGCTTATTTTCTGCCGCGACCAATTACTTAATTACTAGCTAACCTGCCCGGTGTTGCTTGGGTCGGTCAAAAAATTGTACAAAATTAAAAAAAAAATGTCAATAAAAAATGGCAAAAAAATTAAAAATCGCGGTACGAATTCCGAATAGACATTATAAGAAAGAGAACAAAATTTACTATATTGGGCTAGAAGATTGAAAACGGATTACCTTTACTATTGTGGAAAAATCTTAGCAAAACATGAAAAAACTCATAAAAATCGCATAAAAAACTCGCGAAAAATTCAGAAACTGCTGTACGAATTCTGAATAAACTTTATTATAAACTTTTTAACCAAAAATAGAACCGACTTCAAAAACTACTAAAAAGTGAAAAATAAATTTTTTAACCAAAAATAGAACCGACTTCAAGGACTACTACAAAGTAAAAAATAATTTTTTTTAGATAATAGTTAATAAGAAATTAAATTAAGAGCATTGTATTTACCATGCATATTATTATATTTATGTACATTAATTTGATTTTTTGGAGTCGGTGCCAGCCAAGCCAAGTTAAAGCCATATTACCATTTTTAAATATTTCATCTAACGTTATACATGTATATTTTCAAATGAGATTAGCAACTATATGTCGACAAACATTGCTTTGGAAATTAGTTAATCATTTAAATCATTATATTTTCTACCATTTGATGAGTTATATGTATTTTTTTGTCTCGTTTTTATGTAGATATAATTTATACGCGTGTTACGATTTATATTAGATATTTTGTTTTGAATTTTGTACTTGGCTTGGCTGGCACCGACTCCAAAAAATCAAATTAATGTACATAAATATAATAATATCCATGGTAAATACAATGCTCTTAATTTAATTTCTTATTAACTATTATCTAAAAAAAATTATTTTTTACTTTGTAGTAGTCCTTGAAGTCGGTTCTATTTTTGGTTAAAAAATTTATTTTTCACTTTTTAGTAGTTTTTGAAGTCGGTTCTATTTTTGGTTAAAAAGTTTATTTTTCGCTTTTTAGTAGTTTTTGAAGTCAGTTCAATTTTTGGTTAAAAAGTTTATTTTTCACTTTTTAGTAGTTTTTGAAGTCGGTTCTTTTTTTTTGGTTAAAAAGTTTATTTATTTATTTATTACTTTAGTGATATCCATATTTACATTAAATCATATTGTTGCTAATATCTTTTTTAGTTCACGTTAACCTGGGCAGTAGACTCGAGTATCGAAGATTAGAAAATTTATCATTATTCTCATCTAATGTCTTTAAAGCCTTTAATGATATCTATATTTACAACAGTAGACTCGAGTACGGAAGATTAGAAAATTTATCTTTATTCTCATCTAATGTCTTTAAAGCCTTTAATGATATCTATATTAACATTAAACCATATTGTTGCTAATATATTTTTTATTTCACGCTAACCTTGGCAGTAGACTCGATTACGGAAGATTAGAAAATTTATCATTATTCTCATCTAATGTCTAAAGCCTTTAATGATACCTATATTTATATTAAACCATATTGTTGCTAATATGTTTTTCATTTCACGCTAACCTTGGCAGTAGACTCGATTACGGAAGATTAGAAAATTTATCATTATTCTCATCTAATGTCTAAAGCCTTTAATGATATATATATTTATATTAAATCATATTGTTGCTAATATATTTTTTATTTCACGCTAACCTTGGCAGTAGACTCGATTACGGAAGATTAGAAATTTTATCATTATTCTCACCTAATCGTCTTGGATAATGTGTCATAATCGGGCTGTATACTACAGTTTTGATAACTGTGTAACTCACTGATTTTTGGTGCTTATGCTTAATGTGTACTGATTTTTACGATCCGTACAAGGTAAATACACTGCGCCAACAATGTCGCCTATAATACTATTTGGAGTAACCCCTTTCTTTCTTTCTTTCTATATTGTCACTCTATAGTTAATATTATGTAGTAGAAATATTAAAAGACAATTGCAGAAGCATTTATATACAACTGTATTGTATAATATAATATAGATATTGGATATTTTAAAGACAGTTTCCAACTAGTGCGCCACAGGTGATAAATCGCCAAATATTTTCTGTAACTCGTACATTTGTATGGGATTTGAAACAACAATGTATTTAATTATGCGCCAATAAACGCTCGTCAAAATATGCTAAACCGCTGTGAAACTGCAACATTGGAACTTTTAAAAGATTCAAAAGTAGATTTGTTGTGGCATAATTTATAGTTTTTATCCGTACGTTGTATTATATTTATCCAATTCACAATTTTATGTAATTTTGCTTTTCATATTTGGCAACACTCAAAACTTTTTGTTTAGATCTTAAAAAGTTTGTTCTATGAAAATAAATCCGACAAGTTAAAGCTGATTTAAATATGTCAGTCTTTTTATTATTTGCAAATTCACGCAATAGAATATTTTATGAAATTAAATGAAAGTCGTCTGCCCAACAAATTAACTATTTTTAAAATGCTTATTTTTTTTTTTCGTTTTTATTGAATTTCTGAAAAAGTACTGAACCAATTTTCATAAAATTTAAATGGGACCAATTCGAGAGTATTCTCTTTCGAATAATAAAAAAAAAAATCACATAAATAAGACGCATAGTTCCGGAGTAATCGGTGAACATACATAAAAGATTTTAAAAGATTCAAAAGTAGATCTGTTGTAGCATAATTTATAGTTTTTATCTGTACGTTGTATTATATTTATCCAATTCACAATTTTATGTAATTTTGCTTTTCAAATTTGGCAACACTCAAAAGCCAACAAGTTAACTATTTTTAAAATGCTTATTTTTTTTTTTTCGTTTTTGTTGAATTTCTGAAAAAGTACTGAACCAATTTTAATAAAATTTAAATGGGACCAATTCGAGAGTATTCTCTTTCGAATAAAAAAAAAATCACATAAATAGGACGCATAGTTCCGGAGTAATCGGTGTACATACATAAAAAAAAAAATAAAAAAAAAATACATACACGTCGAATTGATAACCTCCTCCTTTTTTGAGTCGGTTAAAAAAAAAATAGGACAGAATTTACTATTTTGGGATAAAAGATTAAAACCAGATTATTTTTACTAATGTGGAAAAATCACCGCGAATTGCAAAGAAAACCCCGAAAAAAATCGAATAAAAAATCGTTGAAAATTCATAAATTGTAGAGAGCAAAATTTATTACAGTGAGTTAGAAAACATTGTAACCGGAATTCGTTCACTAATGTCTAAAAAGCGGCATTAAAAGCCTACATCAGTCATGCGAAAAAATGCTCAAGCTAATGTTAAGTCTATGGGAAGGTTCTTGCGCGATTTCTCGCTCGCATTTTAATATTTTTGAATGACTCTTTTGCATAGGATATCGGAGGTCGATCTCTAACGTTGTTAGTTTTTATTTTTTCGATTTTGGTTCCAGTTTTTTTAAATAAGGGTACTTCCATTTTCAGAACCGGTTCCAACCAGTTCCAAAATTGAAAATATCCACTTATAAAAAAACTGTAACCAAAATCAAAGAAGTAAAAACTAACAACGTTAGAGATTGACCTCAGCTATCCTATGCAAAAAATGTATTTAAAAATATTAAAATGCGAGCAAAAAATCGCGCAAGAATCTTCCCATAGACTTAACATTAGCTTGAGCGTTTCTTCCCGTGACTAGTGTAGGCTCTTAAGGCTGTTCTTAAATCCAAAGGAGTTACTTTCAAGACACATTCTTTCATTCATTTTTGTTCAGAAACGAATGAAATGAGCAGGTGTTGTTATTCAGAAACTTTGTAATCGAAACAAGTTTTGTTTTTTTTTGGTAAAGGTAGAAGATTTTTCAGAAAACACTGTCAAAGTTGGCGTTTTGAACCGAATTTCCGATGCTTCAGCGTCAGAAAGGAGAAAAACATGTTGTCACGTGACCTAATCGCTTATAACTCGATAAGTAATTTACTTATCAAAAAATTTAAAACTCATTTCGATTCCAAATCGCTTCAATAGTCAGGGTCAGGCCTGCTAAGTTTAAGTCTTTGCGTTTAAAAATGAGTCAGAAAGTTTCTCGTTGTTTAACAGATCATTTCAGAGCTATCTTTAACGCGAAATAACACTAAAAATCGTGGAAGAGAAAATGTACTAATAAATGATTGAAACTGAATTCCTTTTACGATTGTCAAAAAATCGTCACTGAACGCTAACAAATGGTTCAAATCGCATTGAAAATCGCAAAAACTTCAAAAATCGCACAGGATAAATTTTACTATATTAAACTAAAAGACAAATTCCCTTTACGAGTGTCCAAAAGTCGCCGCGGAATACGAAAAAACGCTAAAATTCGCATTTAAAATGATGATAAAAATCGCTAAAAAAAATCAAAACTCGCGCAAGACAAAATTTACTATATTAGGCTAAATATTTGAAACAGAATTCTTTTTACAAATATCAAATATAACCGCAAAACGCGAAAAAACACTAAAAATCACATCGACATATGCAAAAACGTAAAAAATTACATACAACAAAATTTACAATTTACACAATCATTCAATTCCTACTATTAGCTCACACTCTCTATATATTTATATATCTTGTACAAATTTTCAATCGTTAATAAAATATTTTCTATTCATCCTATCAAGTTCAAATAATTTTTTAAAAACTTGTACTGGATGACAATTGATGTTAATACAGTTTTTTCAAATATTATATTTTTTCATTAATTAAATTTAATTAATTAATTTTAATTTTATGTTTCATTTCTGTTCAAAAGTATAAACTCACTCCATATTTATAGTCTCACCATCACACGTAAAAAGATAATGGGGCTGTTCACGGACGAAGATCAGGCGGCTCGCGGGCGAAGGAGACTATAAATGTGGAGTGAATCTATACTTTTGAACAGAAATGAAATATAAAACTAAAATTAAATAATAAAATTTAATTAATTAGTTAATATTTGAAAAAAAAAACTGTATTATCATTAACTGTAACATCGCTATGCCACTTTATTGTGAAGTTTGGTAATTTTTGAAATTCAATATTTGAAAAACGGCATAATCATTAAATTTTAAATTTATAGATCAGTTTCAACTGACGTCACACCCTAGCAACCACCTTAGCAACTAGTTTTGTTTTTTGTTTGCCCATCAAAAATGGTGGATTGTGATTAGTTGACTCGTAATTCAGGCTACAAATCCTCGATTATGATTGGTTGATAACTTTTGGTGGGCTGGTGATCACGTGGTTGAAACTGATCTATATCAAGAAAAATACAATTTTTTTAAAAAACTTTCTAACGCAGTTTGTCTAACAATTTTGTGAGAAATATTTTTCGAGCTATTAATTTTTGGTATTTTAGCTATTTATTTTTTATTTAATTTTTAATACATTTCAAAAATTTCTCTTATGTAAGATATTTAGCAGAATATAAATTTAGGAATAAATACCGCCAGTGGCGAAGCGTGTAGATCGC
Source organism: Maratus michaelseni (assembly GCA_963931845.1). NCBI lineage: Eukaryota > Metazoa > Arthropoda > Arachnida > Araneae > Salticidae > Maratus > Maratus michaelseni. Next base: position 149,749,170 of record OZ007597.1, on the reverse strand, counting down.
TAGAAAATTTTTTCTATTTGACCTAAGTAGGAATTGACTTAAAAAAAAAGTTTTTATATTACTTGTTTTAGTACAATTTACAAATTAGACTAAAAGTTTTAAAGGGATTTCTTTTACGAATGCCAAAAAAATTGCAGCAAAATGCGAAAAAATGCTAAAAATCGCTTAAAAAAATCAAAAATCGCACAGGACAAAATTTACTGTCTACTAAAAGTTTGAAACAAACTTCCTTTTACGAATGTCGAAAAATCGCCGCGCAACGCAAAAAAAAAAAAAAAAAAAAAAAAAAAAAAAACGCTAAAAATTTTATTGAAAATCGCATTAATAATCACGGAGAACAAAAATTACTACATTAGACTAGAAGTTTGAAACAGAATTCCTTTTACGAATATCGAAAATTACCACGAATCGCGAAAAAACGCTGAAAACCTCTTTAAAAATCGCAGAGAGGACAAAATCTACAATATTAGGCAAAAAGTTTGAAACCGAATTCCTTTTGACAATGCCAAAAAAATCGACGCGAAATTTGAGAAAATTAAAAAAATCGCATAAAAATTTCAAAAATCGCTGTATGAATTCCAAATTTACTATACTGAGCTAAAACATTGAAACCTGATTCTTTCTACTAATGTAAAAAAATCGCCTCAAAACGTGAAAACCCCTAAAAATCGCATAAAAAATTAAAAAAATATATGTATAATTAAAAAATCCAAAATCGAGCTTCGAGATGCATTACTTCAGATACAGATATACAGTATATATAGAGAGATAGATATCTTACAATGATTTTATTGTTATTGTGGCTTTGAGGTATGTGCTACAGCTACAATGATTAATTATTTATTATTATTATTTAGAGTTATTAATATTTAAGTAATGTTGCTTTTAACTGTTTCTTTCACATTTCGCTAACATAATTTATCATATAACAAAATAAGTATCCGTATCCAGATTCCAAAGGAGCCAATCATTTCTGGATAGGATAGGAATCGGGAGCCTGTCTTTCTTCAAACAAACTGGTTGGGAGTGGGAGCTTATTCCGCGCTCCACCTTCACACAGGAAGGAGTCCATTTCAATGGCGCCGCCCCATACGGATTTTTAAAATTCAACTCCGCCATTCGTTTGTGCTGCAATAAAATTTCATTTGTGCCACTTCCGTTCTCTCGTTATAACGAACGCAATGGGGCGGGGCCAGTGAAACGACAGCCCTGACCCATCAATGGAATCAAAAAATTTTCACTTCATTCGTCTGTGCCACTTCCGTTCTCTCGTTATAACGACCGCAATGGGGCAGGGCCAGTAAAACGACAGCCCGCCCCATCAACGGAATCAAAAAAATTTCACTTCATTCTTTTGTGCTGGTTTGTGCCGCAAAAATTTTCGTTTGTGCTACTTCCGTTCACTCGTTATAACGAACGCAATGGGGCGGGACAGTGAAACGACAGCCCCGCCCCATCAGTGGAATCAAAAATTTTTCACTTCATTCGTTTATGCCACTTCCGTTCTCTCGTTATAACGAACGCAATGGGGCGGGACCAGTGAAAAAACAGCTCCGCCCATCAACGGAATAAAAAAAATTCACTTCATTCTTTTGTGCTACGTTTGTGCCACTTCCGTTCTCTCGTTATACAGGGATCACTCTAGAGAGTTTCAGAGGGGCGGCCTGCCTTCGTGCCCTTTTTAGATAAAATCCTGCCCTCCTTGCCTTTTTTCCATGTATAATTCTACCCTACTTGTCCTTTTTCCAGGTAAAATTCTACCCTACTTGCTTTTTTTCCAGGTAGAATTCTACCCTCCTTGTTTGCATTGTACTTAAAAATTTTTTTGCCTATCTTTTATTTTTAGAATGCTAGTATGGTATGTCAGGAGTATTCCTCTTTCCCTCTTTATTTCTCTGTAAAATGTGTATGTCTAATCTTTGACTTTGAGTGATTCATCTTTCCATTTATAATTTTTTTCATTGAACAAGACAAAAAGTAACTAAGAGTTATTGATTTATTTCACCTTCTCTAGTGAAATATAGTATTGATCAAGCATTTTGACCATCAAAACATGATAACTTGCATAAGTTCTATAAAAATTTTGAGAAGTAGCTTTAGAACTTTCATTTTGTAACTTTTTCAAAACCGGGAAAAAGTTGAATAAAAGTTTTAGAGAGGAAAGCTTTTTAATATCATAGGAAAAGGGGAAAATGGCCGTGAATATAGTAAACAATTTTACAATAAAAATCGAGAACTTAAGTTTCATTTTGCTATTTTTAATACTTTTCAAGCGGTGAAGTTATGGAAATTAGAAATGTTATGGGATTTTTTAAATTAAGGAGTACTTTAAGCTGTTGCCAGACTTCCCTCCCCACCAGTATATTGGTATAAGCACTTATTACAAAATGCCCTTTTTATGAAATGATGTGCCCTTTTCAACAAAATTGCCCTTATTATGTAATGTGCGCCCTGCCCTTTTTTATGTTCTAGAATGATCCCTGCGTTATAACGAACGCAATGGAGCGGGGCCAGTGAAACGACAGCCCTGCCCCATCAACGGAATCAAAAAATTTCCATGGCATTCGTTTGTGCCGCTTCCGTTCTCTCAATATAACGAATTAATCATTTTCCAACAGAGGACGACCATTTCAGTGGCCCCGCCCCATCAAAGAATTCAAAATTTTATTATTGTATTCATTTGTGCTGGTTTGTGCCGCCAAAAGTTTCGTTTGTGCCGATTTCTTTAATTCCAAGGTCATATAAAGAAAATCGCTTATGAAAATCGTAAAACAGTACATATCAGGAATTGAAATACGTAATAGTATATCGGTATGTTAGCGCCGCATAAAGTTCCGTTTGTGCCACTTTTGTTCTCTCGATATAACGAATTAATCATTTTTTAACAAGAGGGCGACCATTTCACTAGCTCCGCCCCTTCAAAGAATGCAAAATTTATTATTGTATTCGTTTGTGCCGCCAAAAGTTTCGTTTGTGCCGCTTCCGTTTTCTCGTTAAATAGGCAGTATGCATAGGGACTCATCACTTTTACTCATCGATTGCGCTTTGTTTCTAAATGTTATTTTGGCCCCATCTATCGGCAAACGATAAACATATTGCAGAAATTTGCTGGTTTTTTTGTTTTATTATTTTAGATTCGCTTTTGTTTTCATATTTTATATTTTTTTCTCAGTGTTTAGATATAGTTATTGTGCCAAATTTGAATAATTAGTGAAATGGAGGAAAACGCAATTAAAAGTAATTTTAAATGTGGATTTTGTGGAAATTCCTTCTCACGACTTTTTAATTTAAAAAGACATTTGAAACTTGTACATGCTCAAGAACCTTCCCCTTTAAAAGAAGGAGAAATTTTGAAAGAATTTATTGATTTCCATGGTAAGTAATGTACTTTTATTACACGATATTTTGCTATAAAAATTGCTTATTTTAATGATTTATCTAGATAACTTTTACCCTTTATTATATTTGTTAAAATATGTTAATTCTAATATTTTAAATGTTATTAATGTGTAACTTAACTGTTTCTAACTTGTACACTGTATTAAATTTGTGAAGTGGCAACAGCCTTTGAGTACAAGATTGGCAACTCAATTTGGCAACGGTCAGTAGTTGTTGATGCCTGCCGCGTTTGCTGGCGCTTGTATCTGAAAGCTATGTTAGTGTGATATGTCATTATTTGTTAATATAAATTATTTAATCTGGATCATGGCCGATTATTTCCTTTCATTTATTTTTCAACACGTTATCAGCACGAAGCTCTGCTTAGAAAGCTGATTGCGATCCAGAATGGAAAAGTATTTGATGTTGTAGCACGAGGTCGATCTTAAGCCTAACCACGTTGAAAGACGAAGTGAATGAATTTCCTTACCGCTTGAAGAAGATAATTTGCTGGTGGATTTTTTAATTCAAATTTTAACGTATAAAGAAAAAAAAAAAAAAAAAAAGAAAAAAAAATGACCTCTGAAGAATATAAAATGCCGAAATTAAACGGCGACAATTATCACACTTGGCGTATTCGTTCCCGCGCTATCCTAGTCCAGAAGCGGTGTTGGGAAGCGATTGAACCGGGATATGGAACTGACATGAATGATGCCGAGCGAAAGAAAAATGACGAAGCACTTACCCTATTATTTCTTATTGTTGAAGATACTTATCTAGACGACATTGGGGACTGTATAAGAGCCAGAGACGCCTGGAACTCTCTTAAAGAAATGCATACGAAGTTCGGTTTATTACATGTTCTACAACTCATGAGAGAATTTTTTAACATTGTAATGAAGCCTAATGAATCTGTGCAAGCCTACCTAGCAAGATTAATGGATTTACACAGGAAGTTATCCAACGGAGGCTATGCATTCACAGATAGGGAAGTTGCCCTAGTGATGCTGTTAGGACTACCCAAGGCCTATGAATCGCTGATCCTGAATCTTGAAAAAGATGAAGCAAACTTGACAACCACATTTGTCAAGTCCAGACTGCTGGTTGAAGAAAAAAGGATAGCAAGAAACGACAGTTTACCCAATGCATGCCATGAAGAACAAGCCCTCCACACTAGAAGTTTCCCATCAAATCAGAGAAGACCTGCAGCAGCAAAATCAATTAAGAAATTTATGCCAAGAAAAACTACTGAAGAAGCTGAATTTAACAGAAGAAAAAACACTAAATGCTTTTGCTGTGGCCAATGGGGACACATATCAAGAAACTGTGAAGAAGCCAGACAACAACATCAAAACAGTGCCAAAACAGCAGTTGACCGCAAGACCAGTGTTGCACTATTAGCAGACGAAGATGAATCAAAGAGGAAAAATCTCTGGATTCTTGATAGTGGAGCAACTGAACATATGACCTCTAATAGAAGGAAATTTTCAAGCCTTAGACCATATTCATCTGAAGTTGAAGTTGCAAATTCAGAAAGAATAAATGTCAGTGGAATAGGTAATATATCATTCAAGATATATGAAGAAAGTGAAGAGAGAGACATTACAATTCAAAATGTTTTATTTGTCCCAAAACTAGGAGGAAACCTGCTGTCAATTGGAAGGATTGAGGAGAAAGGCTTGAAGGTCGAATTCGCAGATGGCAAGGCCAGAGTGATTGACAACAAGGGCAAAACACTCCTGTCAGCCAAGAAGAAAGGAAGGCTGTACATTATTGAAGAGCAGGCATCAATGGCTTGTGTAACAAGAACTGAAAGCATTGAACTGATGCATCGCAGGCTTGGTCACCCGCATTATAATGCAATCAAAAACTTAGAGTCTATTGACAAAGAATTACCAGTGTTACCAAATGCACCATGCTCTATCTGCATTCAGGGAAAAATGAAGCGGAAGAAATTTCCAAAATCATCCAACACTCGAGCTAAGGATCTCCTTGAGATCATACACTCGGATGTCGTTGGCAAAATTTCCCCATCATCCTTTGGAGACTCAAAATATTTTGTGACATTTACTGATGATTTTTCAAACTATACTACATTGTATACCATGAAGGCCAAAAGTGAAGTATTGGAAAAATTTGATGAGTACAGAAGCATGGTTGAAAATCTCCATAACAAGAAGATAAAATTTTTAAGAAGTGACAATGGTCGAGAATTCAGGAATGAAAATTTTGACAAGTATCTCACCACACATGGAATCCAAAGGCAGCTAAGTGTACCTGAAACACCGCAGCAGAATGGTAAATCGGAGAGGCTAAACCAGACTCTAGTAAACACAACAAGATGCCTACTTATTGAATCAGGAGCGGACTACAGATTTTGGGCAGAAGCAATAGCCACTGCAGCATACTTACATAATAAGAGACCATCTTGCGCAATAAATGGCAATATTCCTGAAGAAATGTGGTCAAATTCTGAAGGCAAAATAGATCATCTCAAGGTATTCGGATGTAGAGCTTGGAGCCATGTGCGCTCATATTCAAGAAAAAGCAAACTTGATCCTAAGGCAACAGAATGCATTTTTGTTGGTTATCCCACTGGAACCAAGGGATACAAGTTATATGACATGAAGAGAAAACAGTTCTTTGTGAGCAGAGATGTTATCTTTGAGGAAAATGTTTTTCCATTGAAGACTGTCAGTTGTCATAATGCCACAGAAGTCTCACTCCGTATTGAAAACTTTGAAGAGGACTACTTGTATACACCTGAAGCAGAAGTTGAAGATACCTTTCAAGAGCAATCAAACCTTGACACAGATGATTCAAATCGATTGCCTGACTCATTTCAAGAATTAGATGACCCAAGTCCTGAAGAGTATTCTTACCAACAGCTTGAAGATGTTCCAAAATCAGCTATAGAAATAATAGAAATGCCCGACAAATATGACACTGAAGCTGAAGTGATGACAGATAACCCTACTCGTACAATCAAGAGAAGTGAAGGAGCAAGACCTGTCAAGCCTCCCAAACATCTTGAAGATTTCTATCTCTACAATGCCCAAGAGATATGCTGGCATGATGAGAGAAACCCAGTGACAGTAAAGGAAGCTCTGGAATCCCCCGAAGCAGACATGTGGCAAAAGGCCATGAATGAAGAAATAGCAAACCTCACTCAAGCCCAAACATGGGAGCTTACTACCAAACCTCCTGGTGTAAAGATAATATCTTCCAGATGGCTGTTCCGCAAAAAGAAGGACGAAACTGGAAAAAGAGTAAAGTTTAAGGCCAGGTTAGTGGCAAGGGGCTATCTCCAGGTGCCTGGTGTAGATTTCAAAGACACGTTTTCACCAGTTATCAAGCTCAAATCCATACGTTTACTACTCGCCATAGCTGCAGAAAAGGATTTTGAAGTTCATCAAATGGATGTGACAGCCGCATACCTTAACGGAACATTGGAAGAAGACATCTACATGGCCCAACCAGTAGGTTGTGTGGAGAAAGGTAAAGAACACCTAGTGTGTCACTTAAAGAAAAGTTTGTATGGTCTTAAACAATCTGGCAGAGTTTGGAATTCATGTTTGGACAAATTCTTGACTGAATGTGGTCTTAAAAGATCTGATGCAGATCCCTGTATTTATTACAATGCTGAAAGGAATCTTATCATTGGTGTTTATGTAGATGATCTCCTTATTGTTGGAAATTTGAAGGATATAGAAGAATTTAAGCAAAACATCAAGAGAAAATTCATTGCTAAGGATCTTGGACCAGCTAGTCAAATCTTGTCAATGAAGATAGACAAAGATATTGATGGTTCCATCACTCTAGATCAGATTTCCTACATTACTGAAATTCTCGACACATTTAAAATGTCAGAAGCCAAACCCGCAGCAACACCTTTAGATCCGAATATTAAGTACAAGCATGTCGATGACTATCAATGGGAGAAAATTAAAGAAGAAAGCAAAAGGATACCGTACAGACAAGCAATTGGAAGTTTCTTGCACTTAGTATGTGGCACCCGCCCTGACTTAGCATATGCAGTTACATATATGAGTCAATTCAACGAAAGGCCAAGCGAAGAACATTGGAGGGGGATCAAACACATGTTGAGATACCTCAAAGGAACCATGTTCAAGAAACTTAGGTTCAAGAAGAATGGCCGGGGCCTGCAAGTTTTTTCAGATGCTGACTGGGGTAGTGACAAAAATGACAGGAAATCCTTTAGCGGATACGTGATCTTTCTCTCTAGTGCACCCATTTCCTGGTCAAGCAAGAAGCAAACTGTCACTGCCCTATCATCTACTGAAGCGGAATACGTTGCAATGTGCCATGTAGCGAAAGAAGTAATATGGATGAAGAACCTGCTCGCAGAGATTTGTGTGGAGTTTCTTAATACTCCTCAAAAGGTCCATGTTGATAATCAAGGTGCTATTTTTATTTCAAAGAATCCTGTTACATCCGAAAGAAGCAAGCACATCAGTATCAAGTATTTTTTCTTAAGAGACTTGGTGATTAACAAAGTGATACAGTTTGAGCATGTGTCGTCCCAAAATAACTACGCTGATTTATTGACAAAAACAGTGTCTAAGAAGATATTGTCGAAGTTCAATTATGGTATGAACATGAACTGTAATACATAAGGACACAGTGTTGAACTTTAAACATTGGAACTCTTTCCTTTTGCACGTATATATATTTTTTTATTTTCTCTTTTATACCAGTGTAACAGGTAAGGTGTTAATTTATGCACCATATTGTGTATCGTAGAAGTATGTTCTATATCGTGCATTGTAGAAGTATTATGTTGTATATTATTATGCCCTCACTTACAAATTCTTAAAATTGAAGAACTCTAATCATTTAAAATAGTATAATTAGCAAGGGGGCGTGTTAAAATATGTTAATTCTAATATTTTAAATGTTATTAATGTGTAACTTAACTGTTTCTAACTTGTACACTGTATTAAATTTGTGAAGTGGCAACAGCCTTTGAGTACAAGATTGGCAACTCAATTTGGCAACGGTCAGTAGTTGTTGATGCCTGCCGCGTTTGCTGGCGCTTGTATCTGAAAGCTATGTTAGTGTGATATGTCATTATTTGTTAATATAAATTATTTAATCTGGATCATGGCCGATTATTTCCTTTCATTTATTTTTCAACAATATTTACTTTCTTTACCTTTATTTGATTATTTATTGAAAATTTGATATTAAATTAATTTAATTCTTTCAGAATTTTTGATTTGGAAAGAGCAACAAGAAATAGAAACCAGCTCTATGTATGTTAGACAAAGAGGAAATCTCATTAGAAAAAACGGAGATAAAACCTTTAATTACTCTGCAATAGAAGTGATGTTTATAAACCAAGAGGAAAATGAATGAGAAAGTTAAAATCTCAAGGATCTGCAAAAATTGGAACAATTTGTCCTGCCAGAATGACAGTGGAAATTAATAATAAAAAATGTGATTGTACGTTTTTTCCAAAAACATGAAAATCATGAAATGGATGTTGAACATTTAAGATTACCTGAGTCTGAAAAAGAAGATATCGATGGTATAGTATCTAAATTTTCTATCTTCCTATTAAGGGATTTATTTTGTATTGAAAAAATTTATATAGGGTAGATGTGCCAGTAATGGACCGCCTTCCAGTAATGGGCCACCTTCAACTATTTTGGTTTATAAAAAAATAACAAATAAAAAATCAGCTTTTTTTATTTCATTAATATGTTTTCTTCAAATTCTAGTTTTGAATACAATCATATAATATCAATTATCTATTACTTTTTGTGGGGTGTCCATTACTGGAATTTAGGGTGTTTTATTTCTGTTATTTACAATTAAATTTCGATTCATATTGGGAAATGTGATTATGAGCATGATTAAATATTGTTGGTACATTAATATAATATTAAAAAATATGGAATATAACAATTATAACTATTCATTAAAAGATAATTTTTAAAGAAATTCCTTAAGGGTGTCCATTACTGGCACATCTACCCTATAAAATAATATTTTTAGAATATATTCAGATTCATTCTGATATTTTTTTTAATGATCAGTGTATATCCCATCTGAATAAAATATATTCACAATTTTTCTCCAGTATAAATTTTAAATTGTAACTTTGTTAACATGAAAATATAATCTGTAAGAGAATTAAATGCTACTTCTGTCACTAGATATATGGAAATTAATATTAATAATATCACTTGCTGAAAATAGCGAGGTAAAAACTTAAAAATATAGTATCATTTGAAATTTTCATTTATTTTAATTTTATTGCCAAATGGGAAATTTTCATTTATTTAATTTTATTGCCAAATGGGAAATTTTTATTAGAATCATCAGATAGCTTTATGAGATATTTGGTTATTGAAACAAAATAAATAATTAAATAAATAAAAATAAAAATTCTTGTTTTAATAACATGCAAATGAAATTACTTCTAGTTCCAAAACTGCTTTTGCCTAAATACTATACATTCTAAACTTGTTGAATTACTATTATTATTTATTATTATTATATAAAAGCACATAAATAAATTTTGTAAAGAAAATTTTAGCAAGTTTCTATACAGAATCTACTATATTTGCAATTATACAAAAATCTGTTATTTAACTTTCATTCTAAAATTTTAACTATTTATAAAATAACCAAAAAATCCATATTATAATTGCTTTCCATTTCCGTAAGTTTTTCAAAACCAAAATTTTAAGCATAAACGAAATCTAAATTATCATATATATATATAAGTTTAAAAATGGCATTTTATTTTTCCAATAAGGAAAGTGCATGTTTACAAACAAACAGTTCCATCAACCAATCTACCACCGCATTTTTGTCGCAGCTATCATTGCAGGAATCGTCGTGGCGACGTAGTCCAATCATCACAGACCAGTTTAACGTAGACCGATCAAATCGCTCCATCTCATGTGTACGGTAGGAGTCGTAAAGAACGAACAGGTTTTTCTCCCAAACCACGGAGGAAGATAGATGGAGGGGAAAGTAACGTTGAAATTTTACAATACAATTTTTCTCCTTATAGATGGCGCCACGGTAAACTGAAGGCTATCCTAACCTGCTTCACTTTTCAATGCGAAAAGCATTCATTTTTTAAATGTTTTTGATTGAAAATTTGAACTTTAAAAAAGTCAAACGAGCAGAAATTTCATTAAATAAAGTTTTTTTCACACCATGCATATATTTTAATAGATATTTGGCGTTCCGAATGTTTTTTATAACTCTTTTAAATAAGAGTTCATCCTGACAGAAGCATCTGAATAGTCATTTAAAAATAAATATCACGGATATTGTACTGCGAAGAAATACGGAATGGACGTATAATTTTTAGAGATTAAAAGTATTATTCAAATAAAAACAGCTTCAGATTACAGCCAAACAAATAGCACTCTATAAGACAATTTAAATGGCCATGTCAATTAGCCACAGACATTAGCATTCATTAAGTATAACATTTTAAAAACATACACTAAGATCGATATACTAGAATAAAAATTTCTTAGTTTAAAATTGATTATATGCATATAACTTTAAATTAAAGTATAATAAGAAGCACTCACCTTTGGAGCTATAAACATACTTAAAAAAAAAAAAAATTCTTCGATTTTTCTTTTGTTTATCTCATCAACATATCCCGATCTACATCCCGGAATAAAACATTTATATCCCATCTTAAATTTATGACATATAATTGCTATAATTAAAAATAATCGAGTAAAATACTTTCGGAATTTAACATGTAATCTAATGACATTCTGTTTAAAGGCAGCCGCCAAATTTTACAGCGCCCTCTTTCGTTAAAAAAATATGACTCGCATTTTCGATATCCTCGCCTATTCTAGTTTTTCCTCCAGGTTCTTTCTCCGTGTCCCAAACCAACAGTAATTTAACCAACAGTGACGTCAGTTGCCCTTTCATTTAGAAACACCAAGAGAAACACTGGGAGCAAGTATTTACTGCATGGAGATACTAGTAGAGAGATTATTATTTCTATCTCCATGATTGAACCTCCAGTAATTCGTCCTCCTTCCGCTACGTGGCGTAAGACCTTCATTGACGTGACCTCGGCGGATACCTCTGCCATATATCTTGGAACACTTGACATGTATACGTTTTGGTAGGAGCGTAGCCTACGATGATGCTCGGCGCTGTAAAGCCTGTCATTTTGAACGATTTCTGTAAGCGAAAACGGGTCAAGAAAATAGTTTAAATATAATCTGGTAGAGGGCGTCATTCCCGGGGAAAACAAACGTTGAAATTACATTACTTAGAGTTCGTTTTAGCATTGTGTGACGCTTTAATTAGCTATATTTTTGTTAATGATTATTATATCTAATTAAAACCGACATATTTTACTAATGCAAAGTATATATTACTAATAGAGAAATTTTGACATCGATATATAAAGCCATTGATTAACTTTATGACGTCTGCTCTGAAGAATTTTATAGTTTTACAAAATTTTCTGCTTCAATTTATTTTTCTAATTTTTAGTCGTAGATAATAAGTTTAATAAAACATCTATTCCAGTGTTAAGGTTTAAATATGTTAAGCATTTCAGTAAGATATATACACTTTACTTCGTCATGGATTAATATTCGCATTTAAAATTGTCAATCTCCAGTATAACTATAGAATTGTAATGTAATCAATGAAAACAATCTCTAAATTTTTTAATTTAATTTTTATAATGAGAATACTGTTGTGATAGAACGATTTGATAGCTTAGAAAAGTACAAAATGAAAAAAACATGATATCTCATAATCAAGTATAAAGGGGGGAAACGGGGGGTAACTCCCCCTTAATTTAGATAAATGGGTTTTTCATGCAGAATTTTCCGATTTCCTTTAAATTTTGTATATAGGTTCATTGTGGTAAGGAGCTTTCCTGATTAGTTTTGGGGGTCCATTGGTTAAGTATAAAGAGAGGAAACGGGGGGCTAACTCCCCCCCCTCAATTTTGATAAATAAGGTTTTCATGCAGAATTATCCTATTTTCTTCAAATTTTGTATATATGTTCATTGTGGTAAGGTGCTTCTCTGATTAGTTTGGAGATTCACTGGTTAACTGTTTATATTGATTATTTATTTATAAACCAAAAACTTAGGAGGGTATCCATTACTGGCACATTTATCATATATTTTAAAAGACATTTATTTTAAATTGATTTATAATGAACAGAAATTTTATAGGTACAAGGTACAGGTAATTGCTTGATCTGTGTAATAGTATTAGAATTTTTACTCTTAAATGTCTTAAAATACTACATGCTTTAATTTAAAATAATTGTTAGAAATTTCATAACTTTGAATATTGTGTTGAGGGAGGGGGGGTGGGAGAGCAGAAATATTATATCTAGTTGAAAACTATTAGTTACATTATCTCATTAAATATCTCAAAAAGTATCTAAATAAAATAAAAAAAATTATGACCTGTTATTACATGAAAAAACGAAACTCCTTTACTTTTCGGTCTTTGTGTAGGGGAGAGTGGGGCATCTTGGTGAAGTTTTTTTTTTTTTTTTTTTTTTTTTTTTTTTTTTTAATACATGAGTTTAATTTTCCCAGTGTCAGATCAAAGAGTCTCTGTGGCTAAGTGCAACAGCCTTTTACATAAATTTGTTTTTTAATATTTTGTTGTAGTTTTTAAGAGCAAATGCCCAAGAACCCTTTAAAAAATCCAGTTTCTGGATAATCTGGTACTGGTAAAAACCAGAAAGTCATTAGCTTTAAATATTGCACTTGGTAGTTTTAGAGAAGATTGCGATAAACAATATTCAATTATTTTTATTGCATTTATTACCTTTTTAATCAAACTATAAAATTGATAATAAATTACAGTTGATGTGTATCGGAAATTTATATGTACTGAGTATGAGAAACTGTGTAATGTATGCATCTGGAGTACCTTTCGCTTTATATCATTTTTAAAATTCTTTTAAGCCAATGAAAGCAAATTTTGTTCCATTTTGACTCAACATCTCAATACAATATATTTATTAAACACACATTTCTGCTCTTTTTTCAAAAACATAATTATGTGTGACTTATAGTCACTGATAATTCTTACTAAGTGTTACACATTTTAAGTATGTAACATTTTTAAAAAGTTTTCTTGAAAAGTCCTAGTTGTACATAAATTTTGTAAAATATTTATATGAAATTGTTTTACATTTCATTCTAATGTAAAACAAATTATTAAATTATTAAGCACTTAAATCTCCTCCCACCTAAAAGAAAACAATCTCCAGTTTACAAAGTTTAAAATTTTTAATTTTTTTTCCCCTTAAAACTTTTCTGCAGCTCTATTTATTACTTTATTTTAACAATAATAAAAATAATAATCTTTATTTCCCCAATTAGCCAAAAATTTTGTGCACCTCCTACCTTTTGTTTTATAAATTTTTTTAAGCCAATGACTGCAAATCTTGTTCCATTTTAACTCTGCAAGTCAATAGTACAATATTTATAAACACACATTTCTGCTCCTTTCCCAAAAGCATATTTAAATTGTTTTACATTTCATTCTAAAGTGATGTAAATGATCAAGTATTTAAATTACCCTCCACCCCCTCATAAAAGAATGATAAGGAAAAAAGGGGGAAAATCCAGTTTGCAATGTTTAAATACCTTATAACTTTTTTTTTTTTACTTTTTCTTAAAACTTTTCAGTTGTTCTATTTATCACTTTATTATAACAATATAGAAAAATGATCATTTTAATATCTTCAACTATCCAAAAATAATTTGTGCACATTTTGTTCATATGTAATTATGTGTGACTTATAATCACTGATGCGTAAAATTCTTTCAAAGTGTGCTACAAATTAAATTTTAAGTAGGTAACAGTTTTATTAAGTTTTCTAAAAAAATCCTAGATGTACATAAATTTTGTAAAATACTTATAATAAATTTTTTTACATTTCATTCTAATGTGATCTAAATGATCAAGTACTTAAATAAACCTCCCTTCTCCTCCTCTTCCCGCCCCCCCCCAAAAAAAAGAAAAGAAAAGAAAGGTAGGGGGGGGGGGAAACTCCAATTGACAATGTTTAAAATCTTTATTATAACTTTTTTAAGAAAACTTTTTCTCTCAACTTTTCTGCTGCTCTATTTATTACTTTATTATAACAGGATGAAAAAAGAATCATCTTAATAGCCTCAACTATCCAAAAATTTTGTGCACCTTTTCTTCGTCTGTAATTATGTGTGACTTATAAGCACTGATTCATAAAATTCTTTCAAAGTGTGCTACAAATTTTAAGAAGGTAATACTTTTATTAAGTTTTGTGAAAAATTCTTGTTATACATAAATATTGTAAATTATTTATAATAAATTGTTTTACATTTCATTCTAATGTAAAACAAATTAATAAATTATCAAGCACTTACCACCCCCCCCCCACCCCCTAAAAAAAAGTATTTTTCTTAAAAGTTTTCTGCTGCTATTTATTACTTTATTATAACAATAAAAAATCATCTTAATTTCGTCAACTATCCAAAAATTTTGTGACCCCCCCCCCCTTTTTCCTTTCACACAGAAAAAAATTCTGTATAATTATGTAGTATCAATAAAAAAATGAACAATAATCTAAATTCCTGCCATCCCCTTAGAAAAGATTGGGGGAATTTCTATAACCATGGTTTGCCAGTAGATGGCGCTCGTCCCGGGAAAAATTCCCACTCCCTGTCCCCTACTTTTGAGTCGAAAATGATAGGCTGTACCAAAGCCCATACACTTAATCCATCCTAATCTTATGTATCCATCTTTGGGCTGTACAGCGACGTGCATCATCGTAGGCTACGATAGGAGTGTAAAATAAATTAAAATCAAGAGGTGCTGCTCTCTAGTGTTTGTATTTTGAACTATTTTAAAAAATAAAGTACTTTACTACTAATTAAAGCTTTTGAAGAAAAATATAAAAAGTTGCGCATGTTTGTGCAAAAATTAACAAACTTCAAAAATGTTTAATACAACAAATTTTGTCAACTTTTAGAAACTAACTTTTAAATTAAAAGATTACCAGATCTGGCGCATGTTCGCTAACTTTGCCCCGAAGCGACCGCGAGAGTTAAGACTAAATTACTTAAAAAATAGTTTTATTATTTACTTTATTTTGTTGACTAAAATATTATGAGCTATGACATGACTGTAATTATAGGAGTTCTATATTTTACTCCCATTTTTACATTTTCTAAACATTTCTAAAATAAAGAAAAAATGCCGCCAAAAACAACGTGGGGCTAAGCTTTATAAGTCTGTGTTGTCATAAATAAGTCTGTGTTGCTTTAGAAATTAACAAATAAAAAGAAAAAAACTAAAAGGTAAGTTTTCTACGTACATTTATTTTAAAACTCTTATTTACTTTTGATTAATGTTTATTAATTGTTTTTGTGACATTACTATCATTTTACAGTAGCTTCCAAAAATTTAGTGACACTATTTTCTCTCTGACTCTGGCCTAAATGAATAATATTAAATTCTCTTTTTTTTTCATAATGTTTGCGGAAATGAAAATATGCACATTAAGAAAAGCATGCATATAAAGTGCTCTTAAGAGAATTTGTATTTTTATTGCTTAAAATGCTATTAATATGCAATTGTGATTAAATAATATGATAACAAGTAACAATTTATTAGTAAAAGTAGTTTAATTATGATAATCACCAATGTCTTAGTAAATATTATTTTTTTTTTAACGAATCAAATTTATTATTTAATGACTGGTGAGTTTTATTATCATCATGTATAAGGAACTCAAATACTTTTTACTAAATAATGTGTATCTCAACAATGTAAATATAATATCAGTATGTATCAAAATAATAACAAAGTCATCAAAATCTTCAGAAAAAAATTGTTGAATTATGGATTTTGTTAAGAGGTGGTGAATATGAATAAATTTTTAATAAAATATATATATGAAGAGCATTTATTTATGCTTATATAGATGAAAGGTTATTTGATGATGTAGCAAAGTTAATTGATAAGAAAAGAGTAAAACTTGAAAACAACTTACTAAAGTAAATGTGCCAGTAATGGATACTGTCAAGAAATTTCTTTAAAAATATTTTTTTAAATTATAGTTATAATTATTATATTCCAGTTTCTTATTTTTCTACATTATAATAATCTATATGCAACCTTTAACCAATCTCATAGTCACATTTCCCATAGTGAATCAGATTTAGCTCAGATTGAACTATTTTATCATGATTGGTTGTTTTGAGCTTCTAAAAGTAAAATTTTTCATCATCATATTTTTATTTTTTTTAGTAATTAAAGGTTGTAGATAAATAAGATAAAACAGCTT
The DNA here is from genome assembly GCA_963931845.1 of Maratus michaelseni. Lineage (NCBI taxonomy): Eukaryota > Metazoa > Arthropoda > Arachnida > Araneae > Salticidae > Maratus > Maratus michaelseni. Next base: position 149,732,455 of record OZ007597.1, on the reverse strand, counting down.
TTTTTGCAAAGCTAAGGTACTTGAATATTAATTTGGAGCTTGGTGCGATATAATTAAAGTAAAAATAAAATACAACGTTAAAACACCAGTGTAATTAAATCTACAGCATACCGGTTTCGGTAGCATATAGCATACCCTCCTCAGAAGCACTGAGGAGTGTATGCTATATGCTACCGAAACCGGTATGCTGTAGATTTAATTACACTGGTGTTTTAACGTTGTATTTTATTTTTACTTTAGCTAAGGTACTTGTTTTTATTTAACTTTAAAGTTAATTTGTTTAAAAGAAAGCTATAAACAATATTAATATGATTATTTATTGAACCTTCAACATGGGGTACAGTGGACCACTCACTCCTGGTGCACAGTGGTCCACAATCTACTCTGCTCCTGTAATGCAGAATGTTCAAAATATTTAATAATTGCTTATTTTCTATAAAGAAATATTGTTTTAAAGTAGTTATTTAACTGTAAAATAAAGTAAACAAAGAAAAATAACAATTTATTTAACATAGTAAAAAATATTTTGTTTTGTATTTACTGCCTTTGATAAATATAACTGTAGTAATCTAATTGATTATTCTATTCATGTAAGATTTATGAGATGCAAATTGAATGGAAATCAGTTTATTTTTCCCGAAACAGTAGGTGAATCTGTAGTTGATGTCAATTATTTCATAATGTTGCTCCCAGACCCAAAAGTATTTCAGGAAAATTCCAGGCTCAATCTTACTCATAAGTACTTTGGAATTTCATTTGCAAATTTTAATGTGTGCTGATTTTTTTGTACTTAAGTAATAACTTCATCTAAATTGCAATTGTTTCTGTATTAATCTGTTATTCTTTTCAAAATATAATTAATTTGTTTTTGTTTCAAAATGTTACTTGCAAATTTATATTACTATGGTATTTTGGTGGTAAAGGGGAAATAAAAAAGAATTAGATTAATAAAAAATAGATTTATATTGTATTTCAGATAATACCTAATAGCGATCCACTGTGCCCCAGAAGTGGGGCACACTGGTCCACTTTACGGATGCATTTAAAAAAAAAATTCTTGAAAAGTGTATTGAAAACTATGTTCTGAGAAAATTATGATGAATGTATAAAGATTTAAGGAACATTCAAAAATATTTTCATGCAGATCGGTTTATCCATTAAAGAGAAAAAAAATTTTAACTGAAAAAGTGGTCCACTGTGTACCAGCCTCCCCTATATAGAAAATCATATATATATCTATATATATGTATATCAATACATACATCTAGTGGTGCAGTCCTGGAAAAAAAAGTGGGGGAACGCTTATTGTTTGGAACATTAAGGTTTGTATCACCCAATAGGGCAAACTAGGTTTTGAATTCCAGAGAAAAGTAATTGAAAAATTTAATAAAGTTAAAAAATTTTAATTTTGATTAATTAAAGTTTTTTTTTTTTTTTTTTCTGTTGGTTATTAGATACCTTGCCATAGAATTAAAAAAAATGAAAACCTTATTTCCTGTTTGAAATTTTTTCGGAATATAATTCATAACTTAGTAACACTAATTCACGCAACAAGATTTTTGTTAGAATTTGTTTTATATTATTTATTTTGGAAATAGTCGTATAACAGTTGTTGTCCACTGAAAACATTGAAAGTTGTTGCATTTAGGTAGATTTCGTAAGAAAAACTACCTATTACATTCTCCCCTAAGTTGGAATTTTTGCAGATCTACGCCGATCATGACTCCCAGAACCCAAAACCACCCCAGTTCAAAATTTTATATGTATATATATATGTCACTTTTTTATGGACACGATAACTCCAATAATTGCGCACAAATCTCTTCCAAACTGATACATAAAATCAAAGGGCATTAAATCTCGGTCAAGTTCGTTAACGGGCAAAATTGAATCAAGGGATGGGGATGGGGGGGGGGGGGGGGGGCTTTTTGTGAAAACAGAAAGAACCCCATAATTTCTTAGTTATGATACGTATCGAATCCATTTAAAGTTATTATTACTTCTAGGAAAAGAGCCGAAAATTGATGTATGACAGATTTTTGATATCATTAAAAATGACCCAAGAGGAGGTTAGAAGAAGAAAATTCATAATTTCATCAATTCACAAGAGATATCAAATCCGCTTAAATTTATCATAAATCCTCTTAATATTATCTAAAACTTTTCTATTGACAAGTTTTTTATAAGACCAACCCTTATAGCAGGGTTGGCAAAAAACTGTTTTTTTTTTTTAAAAACCAAAAAAACCGGTTTTTTGGTTTAAACCAGGTTTTTTTGTATCTTTTTTAATTACATATACATACCTGCCAACTTGTAAGGTTTATCCTTACAGTGTAAGGATTTAGGTCCAATTGTAAGGTTGTAAGGGCAACAGGTAAGATTGTAAGGTTTTTTGATAAAACTTGAAATGATTCTTCAAATATGTTACTTATTGAGTAAAAAAATAAAACTGAAGCACACATTGCGTTTGTTACATGAGTAAACAAATAAAACTGATGCACACATTGCATTTATGTTACAAAGATGAGGAGTGTGATTATTAATATAGTACGTCACAGCAAACAAATAGTAATTCACAACACGTTATTATATGCCACAGAATGTTTAGTCATGCTGTGTATTTTAAAAATTTCCCGCAGCAAAGCTAAAATTGAAGTTTTGACACTTTTTTTATTAGAAATTTATTTGATTTTTTTTATTTATTTATAAAATATTTGGAACTTTTATGTTACCTGTGCACCAGTGCCAAATCTTGTTTCAGTTGGCATCATTTGAATTGTAACCCTTTCAATTCAAATGATTTGAATTCAATGATTTGAATTTTGATTTTAATTCAATTCTTGAGATTTTGTTATTTGTATTGATGTGTTTGTGTTTACGTATTTTATCATGATTATATTTTAGCTATTTTTAAGTAATTTTTTTAAGACATTATACTGCAGCGTTAAAATATTTATTATTTTTTATAATAGCTAATGTTAAAAGATTGTCGAAAAAAAAATGCTTTGTGAGATTAAAAAAAAATTTGGCAATCACTGGTGCCCGGCTAACATAAAAGTACTAAAGATTTTAATAATTAAAAGCATGCAACACGATCACTATGGAGAAATGTATGACAAAGAATTGTTGGGTAAAGCCAAATCAGCCTATTTAACGTATATCAAAAAAGAATTATCAGTGCTAATAATATTTGGGTTATTTTTATTATTTAATATTTTTGTAGTTATCAGTAAATTTTGTATCAAATCTTATAATACCTTATTAAACGCCTTCATAAATACCTTTTACCACATATATATGTTTAAAGATGCACAATGAAGTACGTCAGAAAAATTGTAAGGTTTTCTGAATAGACATGTTGGCAGGTATGCATATATGCACATCAGTAAATAGAATTTAACATTGACAAGAATGATTAATATTCAGGCTCGGACTGGCCCATCGGCCCGAGGGCCGGTGCGCCCTCAGCCAGGGAAAATTTCGCGCCCCTAAGCCGTTCCAATATTTTTCCACACACATATATTCTGATTAGTGTACTAAATTTCGAGAATTTGCTTAGGGATAGTTATCAATTAACAGACAGGTAGCAAAAGAGAGGGATTTTTACTATCATAAAGAAATTGAAGATATATACATCGAAGGAATTTTCAGAATTGGAAACCAAAGCGGACGTGTTTGCATACGATTGAGGATAGAAAACGGGCACCTAGGGAAAGTTTTTATAGCCCTGGCGCGCCGTGACTACTAAGGCTCACGCCCATGTGATACTCCCGCGCCCTGAGAGAGATTTTTTTCATCGGTTCTTAGGATGGTATTTTTTAGATCTTAATCTCTGATCAAATGTTTTGCGTATCCTCCGTTGCACACTGTTAAAAATCTTGAGCTTTTGCTGCATAGTCACTCCACCGCTTTTATAGAATATCTCTATTTCGACCATTGAAAATGCTCCATAATATAGTAAAGTAACCGTTTTCTCTAAAACCGGTGGAGTGTGTCTGCAGCAAAAGCTGGAGATTTGTAACAGTGTAGTACTCAGGGGTCCTTGCGTCCTTTTAAAGCCGTCCCTGAATGGACCTATAATTGAAACCACATGCTTTTCGAAAAACAACTTTATAAAAGAGAGAGATAAATATTAGAAGGTAAAAACGTTTTGTGTGGCTTTTGTTGTTGACTGGAAAGCATAACTTTTCGAGGTTATAAATACATCTTCGATGACACATCTGGATTGCAATTCTGCAAGCTATGATCGCGCGGCCAGCCTTTTTTTCATTCAAAATACCTACCAAAATTTTCGGTTAGCTTTATTTAATGACAACCTTTCCGTAATTATATAATTATTCGGAAATTCTGGTATGTATTTTAAATCAAAAAAATTGTTTTATTTAATCACGGAAAAATTTATCATTAAATAAAGCGATGATTACTATTCAGAAACTTTTGTAGGTTTTTTTTAATTAAAAAATGCTGGTAGCAAAATCCTGTCGCTTGCAGGATTACAATCCCCGGAGGATTTCTTTCAATTATGGAAACTTAATTTGCCTTGATCTCTAACTATGATGAGAAATTTGCAAATCATGGGAAGAGTGCGCTGAGAAAAGTAAATTTACTCAATTATTTTAGCAATTTAAGGCTACTAATCGCTATTTTTTATGTCATTTTTCAGTAGAAACCTTTTTATAGTGCGATATCAATTTAGCATTTTAAGGATGCATAAAGTATTTTTTAAGCACACAAAATGCCTCTTCCTCCTCCTGCTCTCCCAAATGCTGCAAGTGTAATATTTTCACAAGCAAGTGTTATTTTCCCATTCAAATACCTCTATATTTGGACATTCAAATACTGATATAATATGTGGTACTTTTTCAAAAGGAAAAATTAAGCATGAGTTTTAGTTTCAAAATTTCCATTTCTATACTGAAAGTACATTTTTGTTCTCGACATAAATATTTTTTGAACGAATTTTGCATACTGAATCTTTATTTTATATGTATGATGAAACAGACACCTTCAAAGACCACATTTAAAGATGCTACTTTACTAAAGAAAAAAAGCTGTAGTAAATAAACAGCATTTCATATCAGATTATATCAGAAATTGTATTTGCATCTATACCATGTTTATAACTGGACTTGATAACTAATTCATATTATGTCAAATAAATATGTATTTTTTAAATAGAGGTTGGAGCTCTTAGCACTGATATTCTTGCATTTTAGTAGTCGTATAAAAGTAAAATTTATTTACATAATAGTTTTAGTTCTAGAAGCATAATTAATTTTTGCCAAAAAATAAACAAATTAGTTGAAGTTTCTAATGAAAATAGGATTAATTATTTGCATATTTTAATATTATTATTAGCGCAGTTTTGCCAGCAAACATAACTGTTGGTCAAATGGGAACTCATATCTTTAGACCGACGATCAGCTAACCGTTGGCTCAGTTGGAAGCAGCCAAACTCAATCGTCGGCCAATGAAAATTATTAATAAATTCATATTAAAAAATTATGAATTATCGTCGACATTATTTTATATATATATATAAAAAAGGTGGGTAAGTGTACCGCTCATTTGAATAATTAGTTTTCGAGATGCAAAGAACCTTCCTACAGTCTAAGGTGATCGCTTTCTGTTTTCAAAGAATCTACAGAAAATAGCACGTAGACACTTACCAGAAACATTTTGTAGTATTTACTTTTATATAAAGTAAGTTTATTATAAATTGAAAGCTCCTGTATAATTTTACTCCTGACTAAATGAGTGTTCAGTACTTTTTCTTGTAAGATTTAAATTTTATTTTCCGAAATTTTTAGATAAATCCCCAACGCATTTTCTGTTATAACTCTATGAAAAATTAAGATAAGTATATTCCCAGGCTGTCTTGATCCAGGGAACTCAAACATAGGTGTTACAATTTGAAAAATCAACGTTCGTGCATTTTTTAATATGTAGACAATCCCCGAAACAAAATATTCAAATAGAATATAATAGTAGAAATTATTCCCAATAAATTGGTACCTATGTATTTTTTTTATACATTATTTGCAGGATAATTAAGTAAGGAGTGATCACTTTTATACCATGACTGTTCTAAGGTATTTATTGACAAAAGAATAAAGTAGGATACAAGGTAATCTGTATTCAACTTTCTAGAGTTTTTGAATATTACATGACATAGTTTAAAAAACTGTGTAGCATTGTGTAGATTTAATGGAACTTCGAACATGCACGGGGAATATAGCGAAGTCGTCTATCTAAACTCAGGAATATATTAAGCCCTTTTCTTACTTGGTGCTATTGTTACGCGAATGTGTCAAACTTTATCAATTCAGACACAACACAAGTAAGTAAAATTGATGTAAGTTCGTTAAAATTGTTGCGCCCTCTGAAAATCCAAGGTCTGCGCCCTTTCACCTGGCCCAGTCCGACCCTGTTAATATTACAATAACAATATATATATATATATATATATATATATATATATATATATATATATATATATATATATATTCTGAAAACAGTTTAAACAAAATAAATAAACAATTGTTATTAATTATGTACAAATTCAAATCATTAAATTTTATTTAGAGCTGAGCTAACATCATTTACATTCAAATTCAAAACAGTTATATATATACAAAAGTTTCCTATGTAATACATAGAACATGATCACTTGTGCCGTCAGGTTCTACAGTAATGGTGATAAGTTTTAAATAATTTTTAAAGATTACTTTTTAAAAAAGTTGAAGAAATAATTGCTGTTTTATATATACATATTTCCAAATGCAACCTGTAATTCATGTTTACCAAATGATTTAGCACACTTATAAAACATATTAATATGTTTATGTATTTCATATTGCATTCATAGAATGGATTCTGTATCTTAATGTTGATACTTAAAAGTTTTTAATAGTATTTAATTGCAAGATTTATATTAAATTCTTTAAAGACTTAATCTATTGCCTTCCTATATTTTTTCATTTTAATAAGCAACACTTAGTTGTGTTACATAAGAATATAAAGATATAATGTAGAATTTTACCTTGGTATGCTATACTAATTTTATTTTTAAATAAAAATAATGCAAAGAAAAGAAAGTGAGACTTACTTTTTTATTCAATTTAAAAAAACAAATTGAATTTCAGTAAGAAAATTAAATTGAAATATATTTAAAAAATATATATAAAAGAAACATTTTAAAAACATGGAAATTGAATAAATTTTCAAAATTTTAAGAAAATGGAAGTACGACACATGTCTATAAAGATTCTATGTTAATAAACAGGATTATTAGGGTTTAATGTTTTAAACAAAAAAACAAGTTTTGCCGCTTTTTGTAAACCCAGTCTGTTGCGTAACTTTGATTGTACAACACCAAATGAAGAAAAAATTCTCTACATTTGCAGTAGTCGCTTTTGCAGTAAGAATCGTTTCAACTTCTTTCAACACACCATCATTGAACTTTTTGATTTCATTTTCTTGAATATGCCACCATTCTATAGCTGATACATCTTTACTAAAATCATTCTCAAAAAGATATCTTTGAAATGGAGAACTTTTGGCACAAAATTTTAGTATCAGAGATAATAAATTGTTTTTGGGAAATTTTGTTTTAGCATATTCCAATGCTTCTTTTTTTTCCTCCGATGACAATTCGAGATCAGCATCCTTGGCTCTTGGATCCAACAGATAAGCAAGAAGATGGGCTGGTGTTATTGCCATTTTATAACAAGTATCTAGTTTTTTCATAATGTCTTTATTCAGTTTCAAATCTTCCATCTGTTTTTTTAAATTTTTAAAAAGAAAAACAGTTTCTCCAATTGTACAATTTTGGCTTTGTACTTTATCTAAAGCTACGCTAATTGGCTTTAATTGTTGAAAATAGTCTTCAGCATTTCTTTTCAATGAAATGTTTGAAACTAGACTTTGGATATTTTTATCAATTTTGTCTTTATTATTTTCGCATATAGTTACAAGAACTGACCATGATTTCAGATAGCTGTCTAAAGCGTCAGCAAATGAGTTCCAGCGAACTTCACAAGGCATTATTAGTTTTGATGTACTTGCATCTTTTCTGAAGCACGCATTTGCATATTGGTTGTTTCTGAAGTATTTGATTACATGCAAAATTTGTTCTTTTACATTTGGATAACTTATATTATTTGCCAGTAAATTTAAAATAGGGGCTGCACATCCATAAGTAATAATATTAAACTCTTCTTTTTCATCAAACATATCCCTCATTTTTCGGACATTTCCAGTATTGTCTGTCACTAATGCTTGTATTAAACATTGAAATTCCGATTGGCATTTATTAATGGTTGTAGTCGCAATATCATACAGATTTTCACTTGTATGAGCAATTCCCGATGTATCAATAGTGTCTGCTAAGTATGTATTCCCGTCTTCTGTTGTTAAAGTAACACAGATCACAGGTTCGTTGTGAATGTTTGACCATCCATCTAATCCTAATGTGACAACTTCATTTTTTAATATATTTGCACATTTTTCTTTTTCTTTGCTGTAAGTATGATCTAATAAATCCCCAGCAATTTGTTTTCTTGATGGTGGAGAATATTCTGGGCGGAAACTCTGAACCATTTTAATAAACTCAGGATGCTCTACAGTGCTAAATGCCATATTTGTAGCATATATAAACCTAGCAACTTGTTCATCAAACATTTGCTTTTGAGATGGTGTTGATTTACTGACAAAAAAGTCCATAGTATCTCTTTTCCTTTTTAAAGAACCAATTTCACTTGTTGCTCTTTGTGTTATTGCTGAATCCAAAGAACTTGAAATACTGGATAGTGACACTGACACATCATCTACACAAAAATAAAAATAAGAATTGCTTAATGATACAGAACATATTACTTCAAAAATCATAATCATATAATTAACAATAATTCAATACAAAGACATTTTTTTTCTTTGTTTTACTGCAAAGTAAACATCTCTATCATATTGATATATTTATTTTTGATAATTTATTTAATACTCGAGATAAAATTACCATGTCTTTTATAATTTTGGATATTTATGATTGGTGAAAACTTAGTTAATCTCTAAGAGCCATGCATAAATTAAAAATTAACAATTTCATTTAATAACAGTTCTGATCACATAATTTGTTCTTAATAATACGATTAATTTGTAAAACTTTCAAACTTTTATCAAATGTAATTTTAAGATTATCAAAATAAAGTTCTCTAACAAAAAAATGTCTATTTAAAATTTTCTTGTTTTTTCCAAAATTTCATTACTTAGAATTACATAAATATTTTTTATTTCATAGAATATAACTTTCTAAAATCAAATAGCATATGCAAATTAAATAATAATATATGTGATTTTTATAATTTATCTTCTCAATCAAATAGCATTTCAAATAATAATGTAATTTTTTATAAGAGTTTAGAATCATCTGAATGAAGATATACATAATGTGTTCTCAATATGCATTACTTGTAATTTTACAGATAAATTAAAAATTTTGAATTTAACAAATATTTAACATATTAACAAATTTTTAACAATTTTCTTTCAAAATTAAAAATAATAGCAGCAATAATAATGATAAAATAAGTACTTACCATTATCAACAGAATCAGAATCAGAATGATGATGAGAATTATTACAAGTTTCAATGTGTTTCTTCATCCTAGCTACTTGACCTTCCATTTCTTTATTACAATTTTTGCATCTAGCTCTACAACCTTTCCTTTTATCATTTTTTACTTCATTAAAATATAACCAAACTATTTTAATGAAGTTCATCTTTTCTTCTACCAAAATTAGACATTTTTTGTTCTCAAATGCTAACTCTTGGACCATTCATACACAGGTGCATACACAGGTGCAACTATGATGCAACTGTGACTTATGCAGGTTGACTGCTGAAATGAGTTGAGCTGTTCAGTTAGAAGTAGAAGTTATTTGTACATCAAATAATTTGAAAACTTAATTATATAAGAAAAAAATCTTTAAAAAAATTAACAAAAAAACCAATTGTTTTTTTTCAGAAAAAAACCATTTGGTTTAAACCGTGCCAACCCTGCCTTATAGCAAAAAAAAATTCCCTGCTGGCTCCGCCTGCAAACAAGTTAGGTTTCGAAGTGGGCGTTTCCAACTACCGCATCATGGCCGAAAGGTAATTTCTTCCGCAATTCCCAACAAACAGGCGCCCCACAGTCTGCGTCTTCGAAATCTACCTGTGCCTGTGGGCTGAGCCGTCAGGTATTTTTTTTATTTTACGGACACGTATAGGTTGTTAAGGTGGTTCTCAAATTCCCTGCTCAACAACGCGAAACTTTCTGACTCATTTTTAAATATAAAGGCATAAAATTGGCAGGTCTGGCTATTGAAGCAAAATTACTTATCGAATTATAAGCGATTCTTGTCACGTGAAACAAGTTTTCCCTTTTTTTGGCAGGCACGCCAGGAATTCGGTTCAAAACGCCTTCTTTGACAGTATTTTGTGAAGAATCTTCTGTCTTTACCAAACAATGGAAAACGCCATTCGATTACATAGTTTTTGTATAAGAACACCTGCAGAGGCAGATCCAGCCCACGATTTAGAGGGGGGTCATGACTTTTTTTTTTTTTTTTGGGGGGGGGGGGGAGGTCACATGTCTTCATTAGCAGTTTTTATATCTTAGATCCAAAGTGAGTATTTTCTGACATATGCCCGATTTCATTTTCTTTCATAAGTGCATGAAATTTGCAGGTATATTCGTAAACACACAAAATATCATGTTTTATCCAGATACCAAGAAATCAGAGTTCCTTATCTTATATATGCAAAGAATCTTGCAGAAAGTTTTCTCAAAGTTCACATTTTAAGCCGATTTTCGAGGATTGACAATCATTGAAATATCGTCTTGATTAAGCAATAAGTATAGTTAAAAATGTACTACATTTATAAAAAAAAAAAAAAAAAATCTATTCTTTAGTGCTTAAACAACAATGCCTGCAATTTTCATGCATTTCTATTTAAAAATAACTCTATTAATGTATCAGAAACATAAAAAAATTTAAGCAGTATAAAAAATAATGAAAACTTAAAGGTGTTTTATTTTTTTTACATATTTATATTAAAAAAATGTATTGTTCTATACAAACGTTGTCCCTTTAGAGGGGGTCATGACCCCCATGACCTCCCCCTTGGATCCGCGCTTGAACACCTGCCACTTTCATGCATTTCCGAGCAAAAATGAATTCAGAAAGTAGCTCTTTTGGATTTGACAATAACCTTAAGAAAGGTATTGTAGTTGTGGGGGGGGGGGGGGGGAAAGGCTATAAAATTTTGGTACATTTTTACTTTTTAAAACCCCTGAATCAGCTTCTTTTCCTATCATTATGACTATCATTATCATACACATGCATTTGTGTATGTTGGTATTTTCTTTTATGTTCCGAAAGTCTGTTTTTGGTTTTTCATGATGAGTTATGTTATGTTACACACCAATGTTAATACATTGGTCTGTGTATGTGAACATGAAGGAGTTCAAATGGTGTTTTCGACAGAGTTCAAATTTTGCAGGTGTGTTAAATATGATGAATAGACTATTCAATATTCTGAGACTATATACTGCTGTTCAAACTCTGTATAGAATTTTGGGCAAATTGGACAACATGTTTCGTATCTAGACAATTTTTAAACCATTTTGTGACCAGAAGTAACACATAAATACTGTTTCTGTTGGAAAAATCACCAAAAAATTTTACGGAGGCTGAGGATAACCGATAAATGATGCTTTTTATTGGTCCGAACAAAGAATATAGAATAGATAAGAACTGCAGCTCAGAAAAAGCGTAACTGTCGCCATCTATCGCTAGCTTTATCATAGAAGTCGGATAGGGGTATGAGGAGAAAGCAAGCATACAGGATGAACCGGCCTGAACGCGGCAAGGTGCGAACTTTGCTAAACCTCTGTTGACCTTGATATGCGCGCGCATTCTAGATGAAAACAATAAGAAAAGCCTGCGCTTTCCACCTATTCTTATCTGCTGAGACTTCGAGCCAACATCAACGTATTTAAAAGCCAAGCCAAAGCCAGTGATATTTAATAATTTTTTCTTTTTTTAATCACAGTTTCAATGGAAAACAATCAAGTGAATATGGATTGTCAACCTTCCTATTCCAAGAAACGGTAAGTGCCAGATTTTTATGTATTTATATTCCATTTAAAAGTTCTCATAAGGTTCCGTATTATTTTAAAGAACTGTCAAAAGAACATTATTCTATTGTGTAATAATCATTATCAGGAATATCTTTCACAAAATTTCATCTCGGAAAAACAGAAACTACTCAAAATAGTTTTCCCACTTATTTTACATTAATGAAGTTAAAATAATTTTATAAATGATATTTTTCTCTTATTTAAAAATTTTATTTTGCTAATTTGTGTATCAAAAATATTTTATTATAAAAAATGAGTGCTTTATTTTATATTATTGGAGTCCCAAGTTCATGTGAAATTAATCTTTATTTAAAATTTAATATTAATAAGTGTTAAAATTTAATAATTTAACTCTTAACTTGTTTGGTACTTTATTAATTTTACAATATTAAAATCATCAAATGAACTTCTAAAATTTTGTTCTTATTTTCATATTTGCAAGAATTTAAATTTTATCTCCTTCTGCATTCTTTCATTGCACCACAAGCTGAAATGAACTACCAAAAATTTCAACTATTTTCACTTTTGGCTAACTATGTCTGACCTGCATTTTTAAAAATTTGACTTTTTTTCCCCTTTTCTTTTCTTTTCATTTCTTTCTTTTTTTTGAGAAATTTTCACAGAAAAAAGAACTTTTCCCCTCGTAAAAAAAGAAAAGAAGGTACTTTTCGGTTAGCCGGGCGCCAGTGATATATGTACATATATAGATACACACACATATGTATATACAGGGTGTTTCACAAAGCACCCCTAACTTTAAAAATCAATAACCCGGAAACAGTAGTAGATAGAAACATGAAACCAGTGGTATGTTTATTAAAAAAATCGTAAGAATCTTATACGTAAATCTCAAAATTTAGTTAAAAATAACACTGATAGATGGCGCTGAGAGCGTTAAGAATCCTTCTAAAGAGAGTTCAGAAGCATAGAAAGACTAGCCGTCGACGATTTCGCCATTGAAATCTGACTGCTATTTTTGTATAGTGAAAATAATTCGCATTGGCCACGTTGCCTGTCTGTTGAATTTTTTAAAAAGCTCACGATTTGTTTTTCCATCTAGGCCTTCTGCGACTTGAAATCGCGTTTGAAAACTTCTCCTTGTGGCTCTGATTTAATTGGTGGTACTCCAACACAATAAACACACGTTCCTCCACGGTATACACCACTTTCAGAATTATTTTTGTTAGCCACTAATAGCGGCCAGATTTCAATGACGAAATCTTCGACGACTAGTCTTTCTATGCTTCTGAACTCTCTTTAGAAGGTTTCTTAACACTCTCAGCGCCATCTATCGGTGTTATTTTTAACTAAATTTTGAGATTTACATATAAGATTCTTACAATTTTCTTAATAACCATATCACTGGTTTCTATCACTGTTTCCGGGTTATTGATTTTTAAAGTTAGGGGTCCTTTGTGAAACACCCTGTATATGTGTATGTATATATATGTATATCTAGATATGTGTATATATGTGTGTGTATATATATATATATATATATGTATATATATCACTGGCGCCCAGCTAACCAAAAAGAAAAAGAAAGGGTGGGAAAAAAAAAAACTCCTAATTATTTATCGCAAATATTTAATCTATTTCAGAAACTATAATAATTTGCATAATCTGCATGTTATAAGTATTTTTTTTGAATGAAACTAAAATAACATGGGTAGAAAGCAGAGGATTTTCAGTTTTTTTTCTTTGCTTTTCTCATCCCACAAAGATGCCTGTAAAACATGATGATTTAAATTTTTTCTAATAATCCAAAACCCTTATACACAGTGTAACCGCTCCCATTTGTACCTGCCAGTAAAAAAAAAAGATAATCCATTATATTGGTAATGGGCTAGGAGGAAATATTTAGCTGTTTTGGGTTGTTCTTATCCTTTTATTTATAAAATTTGAAATTGCCAATTCTTATATTTATCATTATTTCATTTTCATATAAGATGTTTGTTTTTTGAATTAATAAATATATGCAATATAGGCTATTTTTCTGTTGGTAGATCACCAGTTATATAGGGTAGATGTGCCAGTAAGGAATTTCTTTAAAAATTATTTTTTAATTAATAGTTATAATTGTTATATTCCACATTTTTTAATATTATATTAATCTACCAACAATATTTAACCATGCTCATAGTCACATTTCCCAGTGTGAATCGAAATTTAATTGTAAATAACAGAAATAAATCAAAACACCCTAAATTCCAGTAATGGACACCCCACAAAAAATAATAGATAATTGATATTATGATTGTATTTAAAACTAGAATTTAAAGAAAGCTTAATGAAATAAATATATTAATGAAATAAAAAAAAGCTGAATTTTTATTGGTTATTTTTTTATAAACCAAAAACATTGTTGAAGGTGACTTCCATTACTGGAAGGCAGTCCATTACTGGCACATCTACCCTATATACACATGTGTGCATATATATATATCACTTGCGGATTTCTGCCTGGTTAACACAAAAGTAACCAGTATTGTATTATTACATAATTTATTACAAATATTTAATTTATTTCAGAAATGTTCAACTTCAGGACAAATCTGGGCGTAAATGTGCCATTTGTATAGCCAAGCCTGTTGACTGTCCAGACCGTAGATTTCATAGTTTTCCCAAAAATCCATTGTTGTGAGTATATGCTTAATGTTGAATTCTTTATATTAGTAATTTTTTAAAATTTATTGCAGACAGTAATTAGCTATAGTATTAAGTGTTACTATAGAAAAACTAGAAATTCTGGGAGAGAATATTTCAGAAAATTATTTACAGTTAATCCTTATGAAGAAAAGAAAATTGTTATTAGAAGAAAATATTGATGTCATAAAACATTTCTTTGGTTTTCTCATGATGGAGCAATAGTTTGCAAATAATTTGATGAAATTTTTTATATTTGAAACAATATTTGGAGAATTTATTGTAGCTGTTAAGTAGAAAGCGGAAAACACATCAAAATGATCTATTTCTTCAAATATTATTATTGACTATGTTTGTAATTAATTATAATATTCAGCTTATCCAGTTGCGAAAAATTCTATTTATTGAATTCAATTCATCATTCTGTTAATATTATCTAACAGAAAACATGCAAAACAACACAATGAAAATTTGAAAATTAATTGATGTTGGCTTAAGCAGCAAATATTGTTTGCAGTTCAAACAATTTCTTTAATTTTGGTTGTGAACACAAGCATTTAGGTAGGGTTAGGTTCCCTCAAGGAATTTGATATTTCAGGATATATCTGTCAACATGGGTACCGCCCCCCCCCTCCAAGAAAAAAAGAAAAGAGAGAAAAATAACACAAAAGCTAAAATAACTTGTTACATTTGATTAAAATAGAAAAACTACCATTAACTAAATACTTTAATCACAATAAATAATAATTATCAATAATATTTGCTAATATAGTCCTGTATTGTAATATTCTCAAAGTGAGACACATCATTAACAAGTACTTTTTCTAATTTAAAAAGTCCTTCCAATCTGTACCGGGAGGAAAAGGTAGCTTTCCTATGTCTTCGTTTTAAAATTTCAGCGAATGTTACTCGAAAACAGCAAGCGAAAATGCAAAGAAACCGTTTACAAAAGATTCATTAATACTGAATTTGAATAAGAAATTCGCCAAATTATTGAGCTACAGCCCAGTTGGCTTCATTTATGAAGACTTATTTTGGTCACCAAATTTGGCAATATTTTGCCAATTGTCGCCAAGTTTAGCAAGAATTTGGCACTAACGGATATGAATATATAGTTTTATGCGTATGATTGGGAAAATGATTGCAACAATGAAAGAAAATAATTTGCGAGAAATCGCGCTCGCTAAAACTCATAAATTAATCGTTGGTTTTTTGTAATGTGCTGTCTTGTTTCAAAATGTCAACCACCCTAAAATTTCAAACTGCTCTATCTCAGCCATTTTTTAAGATAGAGGTAAAAAAAAAATGATCTGGAATCCTTGTATCAAGGCCTAACACTTAATTAAAAAATAAATTTGAATTTTTAACTTTTTTGTATATTTATTTTAGTTTTAAAATTTTCAGCGGCCGCCATCTTGAAACAAGATGACGGACCAAGCTGGCCAACAAACTCGGTCGAGGCATTGGTGAGCTTAATACATACAATTAGTTTCATCCAAATTGATTTATAAATACAAGCGTTATCGTATGACATAGATCAGATATATATATAGTATATATATAAATCAACATTTGAACGGAGGGTGGTTTTGGGGTCTGGAGGTCATGATCGATGAAAATATATCGAAATTTTCCGAAATTGCTTTCCTCCGAACGGCTGCAATAGGTAGCTTTATACTTTTTTGTATTGAAAGCTACCTAAAACATGTGAGAATAAAACTAATATCAAATTCTTTTCAGCTGTGCATAACATCATAAGAAAACATTGCCCCCCCCCCCCCCCTTCCTCCTGCAAATAGAATTTTGAATATTATTATTTTATATTACTTTAAATACATAAATAAGAATTTATGAATAATTTAAAGTTATAATCAACATATTAGTATTTCAAATAATTTTCTCTTTTCAGATCAGATGAATGGGCAGCAATTGTAGGCAGAAATGACATTATAAATGCTTCCCCCATTGAACGCACTTCTCGTTTCAGAGTATGTTCTCATCACTTTGCTGATAATGATTATATCTCTGGAAGCAAAAGGCGATTCAAAGAAGGGCATGCTATACCCAGGTTTAGTAAGTTTTCTTAGATTATGTTTTGGCATAGTTATTTATCTTTTTCATATTTGCTTTGCCCTTTCTTACAGTATTTTGTTTTTGCGTGAGTGTGTATTTGTGTAAAATTATGAACTTTATTGAATTTCAGATGTTCCATGCTCAAGGATCAAAATTGATGTGGAAAGCATGAAAAGTAAACTGAATAGCCTCATTGGTCAGGAAATAAGCAAAGAAAATGTTGGTAAGAGAAAAGAAATGTTGTTCTTTACAACATTTTATCACTTACTAAGTCAACTTTTAATAAATATATGCATTATGCAGCATCATAAAAATTGTTATCTTAATCCACATTCTTCATATTTGAATGAAAGTTAAAAAAATTTCCATAAAATTAAATATTATAGAGCCCTCATTTATATTTTTACTAATGCTAATTTCAAAATAGTATATAGAATTTCATAAAATTAAATATTGTTGGAAAATGCTAGCTGCTTTAATATTTTTTTTTTAATGTTGAATCTATTTAAAATTGATTTTTTTTATGGTTCTTGTTCTTATTTTATCTCAGGAAATTCCTGTAATTACTGTCACAATAGATAATCCCCTGCATCAGTTGCAATATAATGAAACTACTGTTGATATTAAAAAGATAAATATAATTTTAATCTTATAAATTTTAATGCATGATGAGCCTGAAGGAAAATAATCGTACTTTTCGGTTAGCTGGGCGACAGTGAAATATATATATATGTATACATTTATGTATGTCATGTGTGTATATATATGTATGCGTGTATATATATATATATATATATATGTATATGTATGTATATATATATATATATATATATATATATATATATATATATATATATATATATATATATATATATATATATAACACATTGTAAAATTATATATATATATATATATTTATTTATTTTTATTTTTTCACTGGCATCCGGCTAATCAAAAATTACCTAAAGAATTTTATGGAATTTATTATTCATTTGCTGATTGATTTTATTATTATTTTTAGAAAATCTCAATTTAAAAACTCCAACTACTGCATCATTTGAATTTTGATTCAGTATTAACCTATTGAAAATAAACACAGTACCATAAGTAGGATCATGTTTATCAAAGTAAAATTCTAGTTATAACTGAAGATACTTTATTATCAGCTATAAAAGCTCTAAGTTTATTATCACTAAAAACCTTTGTAAGTGTTTTTGTATTTTATCTTACCTGAAGAAGTATTATATTTGTACATATGAACTTACTAAACTAATAAATAATGTTATCCTGTGTCTGGATGTAAGATAATATGTAAGAATTATTTTTCTATACATCGCTCAGCACCAAATGTTATTATTATCTACAATAGGAGATTTTTAAATTTACCTGGGAAATTATCAAAAAGTACCATTTTGACCGCAATTAAATGTATGGTTTCTCCAGTTGTATATAACTTCATTGCCTCCCAGTTGAAATTTTCAGGTATGTCTAAATTTGGACGAAGATGGGATATCAAGGATAAAAATTTAGCCTTGCAAATCTACATGACAAATCCAAAAGCATATTACTCCCTATCTAAACTGTTTCATATACCTTCTGTGACAACTTTACGTAAATGTGTGTTTGGCATTCAAATCAATCTTGGATTTAATGAGACAATCTTAAATTCCATGAAAATTCTTGCCAGTAAATTAAAATCATACGATAAAAAATGTATAGTTTCTTTTGATGAAATGAAGCTTAAAATGAATTTGTCGTTTGACATAAAACATGACACTGTGATTGGTTTTGAAGATTATGGATCTTTTACAGTGTCAAAGCCACGAATTGCAACTCATGCATTAGTTTTTATGGTGTGTGGGTTATGGAAGAAATGGAAACAAGCCTTTGGTTATTTTTTCTCATGTGAATCTGCCTCATCTGCTGCACTTAAACACCTTCTGCATGAAGGAGTAGCAAAACTTGTGCAATGTGGTCTTGACCCTATAGCCGCTGTTTGTGATCAAGAGGCTAACAATCGACGGCTATATGCAACTGAGTTGGGTGTTTCTGTAGAAACACCTTACTTCTTTGTAAAAACAGATAACATCGACCACAAAGTATATGCCTCGTTTGATGCTCCTCATCTATTGAAGTGTGTGCGCAACAACTTCAAAAACTATAATGTGAAATTCATGCACAAGGGTCTGTCAAAAATTGCATACTGGAAGCACATCAATGAGGCATTCAAATTTGATTCTGATATGACACATCGTTTTGCTCCGCATCTTACCCAAAAGCATTTGGATCTTAAGGGGCTGAGTAAAATGAATGTAAGACTGGCAGCTCAGGTTCTGAGTCAATCCGTTGCCTCCATTTTGTGCTATACGAGTGCAAATGGTGATGTAGAAAACTCTGGTAGCAATACGGCAGATTTCTGTGCACTCATAAATGACTTGTTTGAGAGTGTTAATAGCCGGATGATTCGACATGATGAAAGGCCATTGCTCTCAGCAGTCACAAACACTTCGCCCAATCTTGAGGCTTGGGAAAGTTTCACTGGTTTTATTAAATCAGTTGAATTTCAAACCAGGGTTGGGTTTTTGACGTCAAAAAGTGGTTTTTGACATGACATGTCAAAAACCTGTCGAAAAGTGTCAAAAACTGTCGAAAAGTGTCAAGAACTGTCGAAAAGTGTCAAAAACCTTTTACAAATTTTTTTAGCAATCATTAGTGATATTTTATATTAAATCAAGCTAAAAACTGATTAAATAATAATTTATATGTTATATAAATAATTTTTAATTAGTTATGCTATAATTAAGTTGTAATAAAATTATATATCACAATTCAAATTATTTCTCAATTGTCATGCTAGGAAAAATAGCTAAAAATATTGAAACTACTATTAAGTGCATTTTTCAAAGTACTATTTATATCTTTATTACTATTAAGTGTTCAGTTTATTATAAAAAAAAATTAGCAATCTAATTTATGCTTGAAAATCTCGTGTAAAGCTAAAGTGGCCACTATTCAGTGACTGATCATAAGATACACAGACTTTTAATGATTCTAAATGTTTGTTTTTGTACATAAACATTAGATATAAAGCACCATTGCAACACAAATGTGTTCTCTGAGTTATTAAATGAATTATTATGATATGAAATCAGTATAATTAAACATTCTTTAAATCAATAACTTAAAAGAAGATGGTTTGTTATTTTCAATATTTACACATATATAATATATCCTCATTTTATTATGTTAGTTTCAGCTTAATTATTTAGAGCAATTTGTTTATGTTAAATTTAAGTTTTATACATTATAAAATAGTGCCTTTTTATTTATTTATTGGAACATATTTCAAGTTTGTAGCTGCAAGTCCAACCTTAATCTTTAATCATTTGTTTGTGTAATGTACATTTACAGGCAAAGAACGGGTGTAAATTTTTTTTTTGTTTGGATTCTATTAACCTGGGATAAAAATTAAAACAATATAAAAATTATATGAAATTTTATAGACATTAAATTATACAAGTATTTAATAGGTTGATTAGTTTATATTTTTAAAGTAACAATATTTTTAATTATTTTTTATTCTATATTTATAGCTAACAATTATTTTATATTTTCTAAACAACTTGTTAAACCAAAATCATGTTTTGAGTTTTCAAGGGTCGATGAAGATTTTTTTTTTGGCGGGGGGGGGGGGGGGGGGGGCATTTTGTGAAAAATAAAAAAATTTGTGAAATTTATCATATTTTTGTGAAATTATATTTTTGTTAAAATTAACGTTTTGTTATGAAAGATGAAAGCTGCTTAAATTCATCCAAATTCAAACCAAGCATTTAATAATAATAACTTCTTTAAGTCTTTCTGCTAAAGTTTTCCTTTCTTGTGAACTGGTTTTCTTTGTAAATTATACATTGTAAAACCTAACAAAATAAAAATAAACCATGGAGAGTATGTTTTTATGGAATAGAATTTTGTGAAGGGGTATATTTTATTAAGAGGAATTTTGTGAAGGGGCTGTTTTATTAAGAGGAATTTTGTGAAGGGGATGTTTTA
Source organism: Maratus michaelseni (assembly GCA_963931845.1). NCBI lineage: Eukaryota > Metazoa > Arthropoda > Arachnida > Araneae > Salticidae > Maratus > Maratus michaelseni. The sequence goes on along the minus strand of OZ007597.1, from coordinate 149,711,501 downwards.
TTAAGAGGAATTTTGTGAAGGGACATGCTTTATTAAATTGATTTTTGTGAAGGGGAGAAAGGTGAAGGGTGGGGGCCTAGATAGGTCCCAACTTCTTCCTGAATCAACCCTGGTTTTATACAGTATACGTGGTTTTTACTGTCAAAAGTGTACCCATGTGCCTAACACTAAAAATTATGAAAAATTGTAAATTTAATGTTGTAAAAATAACTTTAAACAGTTTTTGAACTCAGTTTGAGGTTTTTGACAGTCATTGTCAAAAACTATGTCAAAAAGGGGTTTTTGACATGACGGTTAAAACCATGGTTAAAACCGGATAAAACCGTCACACTGTCAAAAACTTGCCAACCCTGTTTCAAACTCAAGGAAAGACAAAGAAGAAGAGGGAAGTGTCCATGCTTAAATGGTTGGTTGGTCACATTATCTGCTTTCAGAAAAATGATTCCTGAATTGCTGACCAACATCCCATACATTATGATGAGCAGATTCACACAGGATTCCTTAGAGAATTTTTCTTCTGTAGTTCGGCGTAAGGGTGGTTTTAATGATCATCCTACAGCTGTTGACTTCAGAAGTCATATTAGAATGATAATGGCCGGACAAGTTATTACCACATGTAATACCACAAACTGTGAACCTGATGACGATGTTATTTTAGTACCTCTTGAGATTTTAATGAATTCTAAGATGCAAGATTCAGGGGTATCACATGATAATGTTACTGTTAATAATGCTAATGTCAGTAATGCTAATGTCAGTAATGCTAATGTTAGTAACTCTAATGTTAGTAACTCTAATGTTAGTAACTCTAATGTTAGTAACTCTAATGTTAGTAACTCTAATGTTAGTAATGCTAATGTTAGTAACTCTAATGTTAGTAGCACTAATGTTAGTAACGCTGATGTTAGTAATGCTAATAACAGCCATAACATTATCAATGAAAGTGAAGACCCTGATTCGAACATGTGTGATGTGCTTATTGACAATGCTGATTTTTTTAGTGATGACATGCATGAAGCAAATTCAGGTGCTTATGTTGGTGGTTATATTGCACATGTAGTTCTGAAAAAAATTCAGTGTAATGATTGTCAGAAGAATTTGATTAAGGACAAGAAACTATCAATGGAATTTTTATTTATATATTTTAAAGAATTTGATAATGTAAAAAACGGCTTAAAAACTCCTTCAGATTCTTGGTTAAAAAACCATATGTGGGAATTTGGCAGGATGTCTAATGATTTATTTTACATGCATTATTATAATCAAGGATTATTGTGTAATATTATGTCTAATTTTAGAAATATTGATCATGGCTGGTTGAACTGTGCCAGTCATGGCAATGAATTATGGGAGTACATTAAAAAAAAAAATTGTTACCCTAATGATATACTATAAATTAAAACAAATTTCAAGAGATGAGTATGACCCAAAGAAGGTAGCAAAGAAACGTAAGAAACTTACATAAATACTTATTTTAACTTTTAATCTAAAAGTAATTTGATTATTAATGTTCTAAATGTTAGATTTCTTCCTACTTTTTAAAATTAAATTATTAGTACATTATGATTTTTAAACTTGTGTTCTAGATATTTATTAGTTTGTTGTTATCTTTACATATAAAGTATTCATGTAGTTTGACTTTTAACTAGGAAGTTTTTTACTTTCTTTGCTACTTTGCTCTGTTTTAATAATTACAAATTTTGTATTTATTTTCAATTATTATTATGTAATTTTTTATTTATGTAATTGTCTCTTTTTCTGTTTTGTTCCTTTCCTTTTTTGTTCATTATTTCATGTTATGCTCCTTTATTATTCCATGCTATGTTCATTTATTATTTCATGCTATGTTTATTTATTATTTTATGATATGTTCCTTTATTATTTCTTTATATTGTATATCTTAATTATACATAATTTCTATAATTTTTAATGTCTTCTCAATAATTATATTTTCTATTCAATATTTTAGTCTTCGATTATTATTTTTTTAATTATGTTTTTCCATAACAGCATTATACTGAGTTTCATGAACTTACTGTATTGATAAACAAGAAAAAAAAATATAGACATCAAGCATAAATTATGAAACACTTCCAAATTCATCTACGTTGTAAATATCACGACTTGAGTAATTCTTTACAAGCTAGGGAAGCACATTTGTTTTTCAACAACCATCTTCATTGTTAACAGCAGCTGATTCACTGCTTATTTATATGAATTTCATTCCTGAGAGAGGTTGAAATTAATATTTTAAATAGAGCAATTAATGGATGCATTAAATTTGGATAGAAAGGCATTTCTAGTTTAAAAAATTGTCATAATGCTTGGGAAAATTTCCTTCTAAATCTTTCTCTGTTTGGAAGAAGGTTGCATTCATGTATTAAACATAGGGGTTTTTTTTTTGGGAGGGGGGGAGGGTCCCAAGGGACTGACAAAATTTCGTGTCTTAAGTGGGTTCACATATTAAGAGGGGGTTTGTATGTTGTTATGTGTGTAAATAAGATAGGCGTTTTTCAAGGGACCGTGAAAAATTCACGTCTTAAGCAGTTTCATGTGTTAAACGGGGTGCATATTAACAGGGTTCAGTTGTATATATTTACCTTGGTAGTTCCAATTCTAGTTTCTATTCAGTATTTTTTTTTTAAATATGTGTTGTGCCATGTAAATGTTTTTTTTTGTTTCCTTCATAATTAATAATTAGATTATTTTGTATTTATTAATATTTAATTTATATTGTTTAATCTAGTAAGCTATATTATTTAATCTTAACAAAATATACTTAATTATATAATTATTTTTTTAATGTACAATTGATATTCATGCTTTTTTCTTCCTGGGTTTTTTATGTGTCATTTTCTTTTAATGTATGCATTTTGATGTACTGATGATATAAAAAAGGATAATTTCAATTTCTGTGTGTATTATTGGATGATATAGGATATTTTATTTTTATATTAATGCTTGTACAGAGATGGTTTGCACATTTTTAGATGGTTATCTTTTGGAGAAAGAAAAAAAAATCATCTGCATAGAGGAAATATTTTTCTAAGGTAAAAGGTTTTTGAAAGAATAAATTATCGTCTGGCAGCTGGAATTTTTGTTTGTGTACATGCAAAATGAAAGAGATGGATATATATGAGCCTGTATTTCTGCATATTCTGAAGAGAATTAGAAGTAGCATGACAGTCGTCTTAAAAATGTGCAAATACCTTCTGATGCCAGTATATTTATGAAATACTGTATTATTTTTAAAACACGTGTGGATACATCCAGGCCGATGATTATATCTACACGTGCTTTTTCATATCCAATTCTAATTTAAATCTCTTATTATCCAATTTTCCATTATATTTAGTTCATATTTCATTTCAAAATCTATTTGTATTCACTTGATATAACTTCAAATTATTAACATTAATTTTTTTTTTCTCTCTCTCTTTTTAAATATTCTTCATATTTTCAGTATTTTTGGCCAATTACCATTGAAGCAAATGCTATGGTAAAATTATGATTGCACTTGTTAATTTATTAACTATGTGGTGTTCTGTCTACACTTTATTACTAATTATCTCTTAGGAGATTTAATTAGAATATTACAAGAAGTTGATATGTTTTTTGAAATTCAAAGATATTATATATATATATATATATATATATATTATAATTATATATATATATATATATATATATATATATATATATATATATATATATATATATATATATTAGAATAAATGGGGAATATTTAAGCCATCTCCGGTTTGCTGATGACATTTTAATTTTCAGTAATAGCCCTGAAGAATTGCAAAATATGCTAAAAGATTTGGCAGAAGCTAGCATTAATGTGGGATTAAAAATAAATTTGGAAAAGACTAAGGTGATGTTCAATTCATTTGCATCAAAAAAGAAAATCGTCTACAACAACACTGAGATTAAAGATGTTGAAAGTTATGTGTACCTTGGACAAGAAATATCTTCAGACAACAGTATCATGAATGAAATCAATAGAAGAATAAGAAATGGATGGAGTGCTTTTGGGAAGAACAATATTATTCTGAAAAGTAACATGCCTCTTTGTTTGAAAAGAAAGGTGTTTAACCAATGTGTTTTGCCTGCACTAACTTATGGAGCAGAAACTTGGACACTAACAAAACGGATGGTACAAAGATTACAAACAACACAGCGAAGTATGGAAAGATGTATGCTAGGCATAACCAGAAGAGACCGAAAGAGAATAACGTGGATAAGAAGTCAGACGAAAGTTTTTGACATTATCGAGAGAATTAAATGGCTAAAATGGAAATGGGCTGGGCACATTGCAAGAAGACAAGACAATAGATGGAGCACAAACACCCTACAGTGGTATCCCAGAGATGTAAAACGACCAAGAAGACGACCTCAAGTAAGATGGAGTGACGAAATCAGAAAAGTGGCCGGTGTTAATTGGATGACTAAAGCACTAGACAGGCAACAATGGAAAAATCTGGGGGAGACCTACATCCAGCAGTGGATTGAAAACGGTTGATGATGATGATGATGATGATGATATATATGTACATGATTATTTCAACTGGATGTTGTTTTTATCTTCAAAATTTTTGATTTTTGCACTGAATTTCTTTAAGTGCTAAGTTCTATAACTTCAACTTTCAGGTAAATAAACTGAAAGTAATGAAGGCTAAAGCATATTTTTACCCTTACAGGGTTCATACAAAAGAGCAGGGATAACCTGGAAATAAGGGGAAATGTTTTGGTCTCAAAATCTCAGGCAACAATTTACATTTTCTTTAAAATCTGGAGAAAATGCTTTTCTATCAATATGATTATTTTTAAATATAACCTTGCCAGAAATTTGTTTAATTAAAATTCTGTGTCTGGCATATTCCATTGAATTAGAAGGAGTGTGAAATCGGCGGTTGTGACATCTATAATTAAATATGGAAGATTATCCATATAGCATTAACACTGATAGAAATTACTAAGAAATTGATTAATGATGAAAGAAATATATTATTTATTAGAGAAGTTGCTCTTAAGACTAAACAAACTAAGAAATATTTGCTCCCAAAAAAAAAAAAAGATCAATGAGTTGAAATTAAATACCTCTTTTTCTATATTTGATATATTTTATGTAGAAAAACTAAGCACTGTTAATTAAATTAAATTTATTTATTTAATTTTTTTTGTAATTAGTATGTACCTTTTATTAAAGATTAGTAAATTACTATATGCTTTTTTATATTTTATTAATAACATGATTGCTGTAAATTTCTGAGATCCCACATGTATATGAAATTTGAAAATTAAATAGCTGGAGAACCATACATTTAAAAAAAAAAAAAAAAATATATATATATATATATATATATATATATATATATATATATGAATTGTGCGTAATAATTTGAAAGTACACTAATATTTTTCATGAGTTAGTTAAATTCAAATGCATTAAAATTGTGAAAGACTTTTTTATGTAAATATGTATAGAAAATTTATAATACCTTTTCTTGGTAAGAATTTTGCAACAGAAAGGAAAAAAAAAATTCTTTAGAATTGTTAATCCCCCCCCCCCCCCCCCCCCCCCCCCCCCACCCTAAATGTTAATTTCTGAAAAACTTATTTAGAATTGCATTTGTTCTGATGCATTTCAACATTTTGCTAACCAATTAAAAGAAATCCATCCTTTTTTTTCACCCCATATTGTTAAACTTTTTAAATATATATGTCATTGTTCTACTTTTTATGCCAGGGGACGGGTTTGCTAGTTTATTCTTTAAGATGAAGTTTGGAGCTGAGTAAATATATATATATATATGTATATTATTTATTAATGAAACTACAACTTATATGTAGTCTTTGTTTAACAACTCATGTAGTTTGTATTTTTTTAATCGTAAACTTGTATCTGTATTCTTCATTTCCCGATTTTGAATTTGTTTAAATTTAATCTTAAAACTTGATACACTGTATTTTTTCCAGTATCTTCCTTATAAGTGAAGAAAATTATGCTGTAATGTCATCTTAAATAAAGAATTACTATTCCAAGATATCTTTCCTTGTTTGTTTCAATGTGTTATTTTGTAATTATTTATAATGATGTTTAATTAATTTATTTTGGAAATAAAACAACTGACAATTATGTATCAGTAACCAATTATTTTAATTGAATATGCTTTTTATACAGTATTCCTAAGAATAAACAATTACTTTATAATGCATTGTGTAAAAAATACTTTATTGAAAAGGTCTTTAGAATATTTTAATTATTTGATATAAAATAATCTTGCCCTCTATTTAAAATGATATATTAAACAGTTTAACAATTTAATAAAACTGAACTGAAATCTTTATTGAACTTTTCAAACATACTTAATATAAATATTATATAATATTAATAGCACTAGAATGCAAAACTATAAAGAAAATTAAAAGAGAGATTGAGTTAGTGCAGAAAGGAAAATACTTGTTTTTAAAATAGGAAAATGAAAGTTTATTTTACTTGTAATATTGTACTCAAGAAAAATTGATGTTTAATGTAATGTTACATTTCATTTTTAAATTTGCTCTATAAGAAAAACCATTTATTATTAACATAAACTATTTAAATTAAAGGCGAAAAGTTTTCTAAAAGCCTTTTGCTACTTTGGTATTGATATGCTGACTTCACATAAGTAAATTTACTATTTCATGAGATTCTAAGATGTTAATGAAAACACTTAATCACTATTTTCTATAATTTTGTTTATGACATTAACTGTATGTTAACAAAGAATAAAAAATTACATTAACAGTAGATATGTGCAGCTGACTGTTATACAGAGATCACAAGAAAGGTGAATAGCACTGAAAAATATAACAATAGTAAACAAATTATATAAATATCCATTACGAAAGCATGTTAAAGCTTGATAATTTTTAAAATAATAAATTTACTCTATAATAAAACAAAAATGTACAGTTGATAACATTTGTGTTTTATTCCATTTTAAGCTTTACTAATCAGTTTTATAGTAATACTCTCATCTTCTATTTCCAAGGTTTACAAGAAGATACTTTTTCAAACAATCCATTACATTTTTTACAACTTGTAAATAAAAAGAAAATATTCGAAAATTATACTTTGCTTTCTCATTCATTTATTGAAAAAATAAAAGGAATTTCTTTTTTAATTATGATACTTTTATTGACTTTCAAAAACTGCAATGAAAAACAATTTGATTAAACAATAACATTGGCTCTTGTGGTATAAATTTTCCTTAATATTTGAAACTGGAAAAAATAAAATACAAAATAAATAAATCTCAAAATATATTATTCTGGGTGAATGAGCAGCTAATCCGTTCAAATACAGAGTATTTGATTTGAATCTAAGAAAATACGTTAAAATATAAATTTTTATCTAATTTTTTTGATTTACAGAGATACAGCTGTCAGTTGAAAATGCAGTCTCAATTGTCCATTAAAGAAAAAACACATGAATATCTTGTTTTTGTTTTATAGCAGAATAAAACAAAAATAATTTATTTTATACGATCTGAAAAAGAGTTAAAACTGTATATGTCTTAAAAGAAAAAAATATTTTTTTCAGTTTATTGCTTAACATTTACAAGAAGATAATCTTTCAAACAATCCATTCCAATTTTTACAACTTGTAAATAAATAAAAAAAATATTCTAAAATTATACTTTGCTTTCTATTGCTACTATCTTATACTATTCCTTTTATGCATTTATTGAAAAATAAATAAATAAAAGGAATTTCTTTTTTTTATTGTGGTATATTTATTGACTTTCAAAAATTGCAATGATAAACAGTTTGATTAAACAACAACACTGGCTCTTGTGGTATAAATTTTCTTTAATATTTAAAACAGAAAAAAAAAATTCTCAAAAATATTATTCTGAGTGAATGAGCAACTAATCCATTGAAAGGCAGAGTATTTTATTTGAATCTAAAAAAAAAAATGCGATAAAACATCAATTTTTATTTTATTTTTTTTTCTTAAAAGTAATGATTCACAGAGACAGCTGTCAATTGAAATTGCATTTTCAATTGCCCATTAAAAAGAAAACACATGAAGTTGAAATATCTTGTTTTTTGTTTCTGTTTTTAGCAGAATAAAACAAAAAGAATTTATTTCATACCATCTGCAAAAGAGATAAAACAAATTCTTCAAAGAAAATAAATATATTTGTTCAATTTATTGCTTAGCATTTTTGTTTATTGTTTTTTCTTTTAAGATATAATGCAAGCCAAACTTTTTCATATAGATATTTATTTTTAATGGAAATAGAAATAAAATTATATTGATATTTAAAAAAAAAAAAAAGCTTTCATTACATATAAAATCAAAATGGAGGGGCGGGGCGAGAGCATTATTTAAGACAAAATTGCCCTTGAGTTGTGTCTTTACAACAGAAAACAGCTGAAGCTGATAGCAGAAATGTCACAGTATAAATGATGGAAAAAAGCGCAGACATTTTATTCTGGTTTCGAGTCAAGTGCGCACGCATGCATCGCTGCGAATTATCCCTGTAAAGTTTGTTTTGCAGCAACACTTTACACGGCCGAAATGTACGGGTCCCAGTTTTACATTAGCCCTATGGGAGCTTCTTTCTTCATGCTTCTATTTCTTTGCCCAGGCTATAAAACATGAAAAAAATAAAAGCTGAATTTTTATTTTTAATTTTTAGTGATGTAACGAATGGTGATTTGGCCAAATTCTGAATATCTGGCTGTTGAATAATAACTTTTAAAACATATATGCATTTTGATTATATATATGTTAATTATACACGCATACTTATTAATTTCAATATACTTGCAACTACATATTAATTTAACAATAGAAACTAGTCGGATGTGCCAATCCCAAAACTTTCTTCTCTCTCACACAGATTTCGCGTACACTAAAAAGAATCAGCACCAATTTATATCAAGGTCTAACTGAATCTAAAATTTTATTAAATTCCGTGCATTAGTTCTTGAGATATGACTATTGCTAAAATCGTGTAAATCCTGAAAAATTCAGCGCCACCTGTTGGGTGATTTAGACCAAAACCTAATCAACAATAACTTATGTCAAAGTCTAACTGAATCTGAAGTTTGATTAAAATCCATGCATTAGTTCTTGAGATATAGTTATCGTGATAATAATGAAAAAAGTTGCATAGCAGCGCCACCTGCTGGGCATTTTACACAAACACGTAAGCAGCATCTATTTATGTCAAAGTCTAACAGAATCTGAAGTTTGATGAAATTCCGTGCATTAGTTGAGATATAGCTATCGTAAAAATAGAGAAAAATGTGGTATAGCAGCTCCACCTGTTGGGATATCTACACCAAACTTTAATCAGCATCTATTTATGTCAGGGTCTAACTGAACCTGAAGTTTGAGGAAAATAAGTGCATTAGTTCTTGAGATGGAGCTATTGCAGAAATCACGAAAAATGGAGCATAGCAGCGCCACCTGTTGGACGATTCTGTTTCACGAAAAACTAATCAGCTCCAATTTATATCGGGAACTAACTGAATATAAAGTTTTATTAAATTTCGTGCATTAGTTCTTGAGATAGAGCGCCCACAAAATTTTTGTCACATACAGACATTTTCTAAAAATGGTCAATTCGTGTTCAGGACCTTCTAAAACGTATCTCATCAAAAAGTCACCTGTAAAAAATGCAGCCAAGTCTCGTAACTCATTTACCGTAAAAAGTACTGCGATCGTATAAAGCCCAGTTTAACTATCTTATTAACTCTGAAATTTTCATTCACAAATCACTCCTAGTCTCTACATCTTTAGTTAATTATTATTTTGTGACTTGGCAATTACGTAGCACGAGGATGTGATGTATATAGTTAGTCTTAATCAAATAATACTATAACATATTAAAGTGTAATAACTTCCCTGTGCGTATATAATTTGCCTTAATTAAATTATCCCATCCCAAAACATAGTAAGGTGTAATAACTTCCCTGTGCTGCATAATTGCCAAGTCACAAAATAATAATTAACTAAAGATGTAGAGACTAGGAGTGATTTGTGAATGAAAATGTCAGAGTTAATAAGATAGTTAAACTTGGCTTTATACGATCTCAGTACTTTTTATGGTAAATGAGTTACGAGACTTGGCTGCATTTTTTACAGGTGACTTTTTGATGAGATTTCACTTCTTTTTGTAAGTAATCCTCCTTTTCTTGATTTTGGTTTCTTTTTGGAGATCATCCACTGATTTTCGCTAAGCCCACATTCTGTCCCTATTATTTACAGGTATCAAAAATTTGAAGCTTTAGTTTCGTTTGCAAAGTACTGTAGATAAAGAGATTTCAGGTTCCTAGGCAAGCACTAAGTTATGGGAGGGGGAGTGTCAAAAGTACTCTCAATTGCTTCCAGGATAGGTGCTATCCATCTGAGATATTACTCGCAGCCCTAGATACTTGATATTTAACATAAAAGAACTTTTTAGTATAAAAAGAAAGCCAAAATTAAAATTTCCAATAAATCAAACTATATTCCTTTTTTCAATGTTTTTTTTCTTTTTTTTTTTTTAAATCTTTTTTTATTATTATTATTATTTACGGATTTTTTAATTTTTCCTTACTTTGTGTACTAAACCCTGCCTTTCTGCCAAATGTCAAGCTTCTAGGACTACAAAATCGAATTATTTTCAAATTTTCAACTTTTTTTAAATTTATTGATTTTTCGATTTTAATTCTAAGTTACCTGATTGTCATGCCAATATAGTAATTATTTGATCCGTCTTCTCAGGATCATTTAGGTTCAATTTAGAGATAAATCAAGTGAATCTTAGAGTCACCATGATTTTATTTATAAAAGACTATCAAGCCATAACCAGCCAGTAATGTCGGGAGGGTAGGGGGAGCTGTGAAAATTTTTGTGGGACTAACATCATTTAACAATCCATATTTCATATGTGAAGTAAATAGAGTACAACCTGTGAAAAAAAAAAAAACCTGTCTATAAAGAAATCGCCTATATCGTAGCCAGTCTATAGCGGAACTTTTCTGTAACAAAATTCGTAAACGAAAGTGTTGGAGAGATTTAAAATTTAAATTATAAAACTTGCCGGGTGTTACTCGAACCCATAATAACTAGCTCCTCCTGTCAGAAACACGCCAATTATTTTAGCGGCAATTTGAAGGCAAATTGTGATCGTGCAACCTAGGATAGATTTTTTGTATTAAATTAAAAAGTCGTACCGCGTTGTGTCATTTCGAAGAATCTTATCCTTATGGTTGACCCTCAAGCCCGCTGTAAAATCTTATTTAAAGTAGTAATTTAAACCAACATATATATTAATTTAAATAAACATCAGACTGGAAACCATAATAAATGTTAGAGTCTTAATTAAAAGGAAATAAAAGGGTTTTATTTACAAAATACACAGATTGATAAAACATAAAATAGAGAGTAAAATAATTGTAAAAAGTATATGCCTTGTACATTATATTTCCTGGTTTTGGTTAAGTTATTACGTTATTATTTTAATTATTTAAGTTTAAGCATGATACCACATTTTATAATATTATAATTTAATAAATTATGATAACAATTAAAATTTTAAGCATCCATGATCCTGGGATGGCAGGAGAAATATTATCTCCTCAACATTCATTAATTAATTTAAAAAGTTTTTACAGTAGCTGGGTAAACAATATGTACCTGGATTTCTCAAGAGAACAGCAGTCATTGGTAGAGTTCACAAGTGGGTTCTTGCATCCTGGGCACATATTTAAAAAAAAAGTGTGATTAATTTAGTTATAACTGTAGGCTGTTGACATAATGCAAATGCAGCCTATAGAGAAAAAGTCAACGTTCATTTTTTTCACGGATTTTGTAATTTTTTCTTTCTTTGTATCCGAAACACTAGCTTTATTCCAAATTTTAAGTTTTTGTGGCTGCGAGATCTACCCAATCTTTTTGATGATGCGAGAGTGAGTGAGTGTGTGAGTGACAAAAAATCGAAACTTTGAGTTCATATATCGTCTGCACTAATTTATGGGTATTTTTTGAATTATCCATATTTTTTAATTTTTCCTTATTTAGTATCTTAACTATTACTTTTATTCCAAATTTCAAGTTTCTAGCACTATGAAATCGAATTATTTTTCGGTTTTTTGATTTTATTTTCGAATTTTATTGCGTTTTTTATTTTAACTTATTCTGAATCCTAAACATTATCTTTACTGCGAATTTTAAGTTTCTAAGGCTAAAAAATGAAATTATTTTAATTTTTTTCGAATTTTTGAATTTTTTTTTTCGAATTTTCCGGAATTTTTAATTTTTCCTTATTTATTGCATCCTAAATACTACCTTTATTCCGAATTCCAAGTTTCTAGCGCAACAAAATCTGATTATTTGAAATTTTTCGATTTTTTAAATTTTGCTTTCGATTTTTTTGGTGTTTTTGATGTTTTCTTTTTCTGGATACTAAACACTACCTTCACACCGAATCTTAAGTTTCTAAGATTACAACTTCGTATTATTTTCAATTTTCAACTTTGATGGAATTTGTTGAATTTTCGAATGGTTTTTTTTTTTTTTTTTTTTTTTTCGAATTTTTCGGATTTTATAATTTCCCTTCCTTTGTATCCTAAACACTACACTTTTTCCAAATGTCGAGTTTCTGGGACTACGGGATCTACCTAATCTTTTTGATGACGCGTGAACGAGTGAGTGAGTGAGTGACAAAAAATCGAATGTTTGAGTTCATATATCGTCTGAACTAGAAAAGACAGAAAGTTGTATTTTTAAATTTTGGTCCTGTGTGTCAAATACTCTAGAAAAACGAAGTTTCAAATTTTTGGGATACTCCAGTGCGGTGATATGGGGGGGGGGGGGGTCAAAAGTGCCCTGAGTTTCTTCCAGAAAAGTATGCTTACGGCTGTCCTCTCTCGACTTGGCGGAGGCACTGCCGTGCCTCCAGATAAATCCGTCGAAAATTTTCATGAATCCAATACTTATTTCTTGTAAAGATAGAAGAAAGTAATAAAACTAACAAATTATTATTATTTATTTATTTATTACTTTCTTCTATCTTTACAAGAAGAAAGTATTGGATTCATGAAAATTTTTGACTTCCGGTTTTCGACGGATTTATACGTTTTAGAAGGTCCTGAACACGATTTGACTGTTTTTAGAACATGTCTGTATGTGACTCTGCCTGTCTGTATGTGACAAAAATTTTGTGGGCACTCTATCTCAAGAACTAATCCTCGGAATTTAATAAAACTTTATATTCAGTTAGTCTCTAATATAAATTGGTGCTGATTAGTTTTGGGTAAAAATCGCTCAGCAGGTGGCGCTGTTATGCAGCATTTTTCGCGATTTCCACAATAGCTCTATCTCAAGAACTAATGCTCTGAATTTAATAAGATTTTATATTCAGTTAGTCTCTGATATGAATTGGTGCTGATTAGTTTTTGGTAAAAATCGCCCAGCAGGTGCCGCTGCTATGCAGTATTTTGCAGGTTTTACACGATTTTAGCGATAGTCATAGCTCAAGAAATATTGCACGTAACTGAATAAAACTTGAGTTTCAGTTAGACCTTGATATAAATTTGTGCTGATTCTTTTTTAGTGTATGCGAAACCTGAGTGAGATAGAAGAAAGTTTTGGGATTGACACATCCGACTAGTTTTTGTAATGTTAAAGATACCTTTATGCTAGTAATAAAACATAACATTACCAAGACAAGTATAAAGTACTAATTGCATTATTTTATCTATAGATACATACAATTCATATAGGGAAGACTGGCACACAGGGTGGACCACTTTTTTAGTTTAATTTTTTTCTCTCTTTAACGAACAGACCAACCTGCTTGAAAAAAATTGTGAATATTCCTTAAACCCTTTTACATTGCTCATAAATTTTCCCTGAATATAGTTTTCAAAACATTTTTCAAAATAAAGATATTTGTATGCACCCGTAAAGCGGACCAGTGTGTCCCAGAAGCGGGGTACGATAGTCTACCCACTGGGGCACAGTGGTCCACTATTATGTATTATCTGAAATACAATATAAATCTATTTTTACTTTCTCCTATCTTTACAAGAAAAAAATATTGGATTCATGAAAATTTTCGACTTTCGGTTTTCGACAGATTTATACGTTTTAGAAGATTTCCAGAACACGATTTGACTGTTTTTAGAAACTGTTTGTCTGTATGTGACAAAAATTTGTGGACGCTCTACTTCAAGAACTATTGCACGGAATTTAGTAAAACTATATATTCAGTTAGTAGCTGATATAAATTAGTGCTGATTAGTTTTTGGTGAAAATCGCCCTACAGGTGGCGCTGCTATGCTACTTTTTACATGATTTTCACGATAGCTATATCTCAAGAACTAATGCACATAATTTCATCAAACTTCAGATTCTATTATACCTTGACATAAATAGATGCTGAATACGTTTTAGTGTAAATAGCCCACAGGTGGCGCTGTTATGCTACTTTTTTCATGATTTTCACGATAACCATATCTCAAGAACTGCACGGATTTTCACCAAACTTCAGATTCAGTTAGATATTGACATAAGTTGTTGTTGATTAGATTTTGGTGTAAATCGCCCAACAGGTGGCGCTGCTATGCTGAATTTTTCAGGATTTATTTAATAGGATTTTTTAGTTTTTTTTCTTTTTTCAATCTCAAAAATGCCTCGAATTTGAAAATCATCCATAATCATTGTTCAGCATCATACAATGCGGTATTTTATTTTTGTGGCAACACTAATTTGAGGAAAACCTTTCAATTCATTTACGAAAACAATCCAGATTTAATTTTTAATTAACTGCAATTAAAAAAAATGTTTTAACGAAATGTAAGTGTACTATGTCAGAAGCCGGTTCAAAAACCTTTCGAATGATACCTCATCCATTGTTGTGCGTTTTGTAAATGCATAGAAAAAGGTATGTTAACAACAGAAATAACATACAATGATGATAGTTATTCATTTTTTAAATTATTTATCTTAAAAAGTTAAGTAATCTTAAAAAGTTGACTTAGTGACTTTGGATACATTTATTTTCCAAATAAATTATGGCAACTGTCTCTAAAGATGCAATTTATTACCCTTATAATTAAAAAAAAAAAAAAAAAAAAAAACGAAACATCTCGAATGATAAATATTTACAATTTTGGTTATTTTGTTTTATTTTCAATTTTTAGGAATGCACAAAGTTGGGATAAATAACAAAAATCGCAGAAAAAAGCGAGGAAAAGCGTCCCAAGCCCAACGCCTACGTCGATTGAAAGAAATGTGAGTTATTAATTTATTATTTATTCCTTTTTTGGAGGTGATTGTGTTTCTTTAATATGCCAGAATATCGACATTTTCATCTTTATTACTTTCCCCTATCTTTACAAGAAGAAAGTATTAGATTCATGAAAATTTTCGACTTCCGGTTTTTGATGGATTTATATGTTTTAGAAGATCGTGGACACGATTTGTCTGTTTTTAGAAAATGTCTGTCTGTGACTCTGTCCATATGTCTCTATGTATGCAACAAAAATTTTGTAGGTGCTCTATCTCAAGAACTAATTCGCAGAATTTAAAAAAACTTTAGATTCAGTTAGTCCCTGATATAAATTGATGCTGATTAGTTTTTGGTGTAAATATCCCAACAGGTGGCGCTGCTACGCTGCATTTCTCGCGATTTACGCAATAGCTCTATCTCAAGGACTAACGCACTGATTTTCATCAAACTTCAGATTCAGTCAGCCCTGACATAAATAGATGCTGATTACGTTTTAGTGTAACTAGCCCAGCAGGTAGCGCTGCTATGCTACTTTTTTTTTAATGATTTTCACGATAACTATATCTCAAGAACTAATGCACTGATTTTCATACAATTTCAGATTCAGTTAGACGTTGACATAAATTGTTGTTGATTAGGTTTTAGTGTAAATCTCCCAACAGGTGATGCTGCTGTGCTGCATTTTTCAGGATTTACACGATTTTAGCGATAGTCATATCTCAAGAACTAATGCACGGAATTTAATAAAACTTTAGATTCAGTTAGACCTTGATATAAATTGGTGCTGATTCGTTTTTTGTGTATGCGAAACCCGTGTGAGATAGAAGAAAAAGTTTTGGGATTGGCACATCCGACTCGTTTACAACTAGAATTATTATTATTATTATTTTAAATTTTTTGATTGATAGAGCACAAATAATAAGTCTTCTAAATTGAAATCAATCATATGTACAGTCGGCCCCATACATTTTAATCTCCAAATTGTGAGGAGGAGGGGTGAAAATGGAAATAGCCATTTGACTGGAAATTATGCCTTCTGTCAATTTACTATCGAGTCTCTCTATAACGAACTTCCGTATAACAAATTTCTCTATACAGGGTGTCCACTCTCAACGATGTCCAATGGCTAATTTCTAAACAGTTAGTCATAGACATAGTAGTTAGTATAGTTCCAATTGCAAAAATGTTTTAAATGAGGTAAAGAAGTTGTGAGAAATTCACTATATCTCACCCAAAACCCTGCTTGCCAAGCCTAAAGCCAGGTATAGGCAGTTCCCATGTGTTTGGGATTTTCTTCCAAAATAAAACTAAGTTCACTAATCGACCGCGAAACTTCAAAAATTTCACTCGATCATCACCAATCTTATCACTTGAAGGTTTGGAGACAGCGAGATGAATGGGGTGAGTGGAATGGAATTCCTTTTGGTCAAGCCACGTATCTCAGGTATCGTGGGAACGGAACTGACCTCAGTTACGAGAGAATATTCATGTGAAATCCCTTTGACCTGTCACAAAGTATTTTAAAAGCGATTTGGGTCAATAAAAACATTTCTTAAAAAGTTACGTAATTTTTTTTATACGGCCTCCCGGTCCTATAAGTAATATTTAGTAAAAATTTCCGATTACACTAAGACAAGAAATTCCATTCCTCTACAATTATAACTGACCGAGTAATAGTTTTTTAAAATTGAAGCATCTTTTTTGCTTTATAATAAGAGCATTCTCAAATTTACTAGAAATATAAATAATCGTCAGATATAAAAAAAAATAATAATAACAGTTGAGAATAAAATTAACGTTACAATATAAATTTGAAATCTATTTTCATTCTGACATATTAAAGCAAACTATACAACTTGTACTTAAAAATATAAGTGAGAAAATAACAGAGTGTTTGTCAAATGAAATGGTGAAAAGCAACAGTCTCAATTCTTTACAAAATAAACATACGTTAAAATAAAATTATTTTAACCAATCTGAAACTTAGTTAATAAAAATTAACACTATCGTAATACTTGTACAGTGTGACTACTTTTCGTTAAAGTGCAGATACACGCGAAATAAATTCTACTGCTACTTTAAGCACTTTGTGTACGATCCCTCGAAGCACGGCCGAACTTATCTGTGTTCAGATACAGAAAATTAGTATAAGTCATGAAATTCAAAGTTTCATAAATCGGCCAATTTTTAGTGTTAGATGGATGGAATTTTTTTTGTATTACTGTTAGTGTAATAAGAATTTTTTTTCTAAATATCACTTATAGGACCGTAAAAAAAAATAAAATTTTGTAACTTTTAAAGAAATGTTTTTATTGACACAAATCGCTTTTAAAATACTTCTTTGCCTCATTTAAAACACTTTTGCAATTGGAAGTATATGTCTATGACTAACGGTTTACGAATTAGCCATTGGACACCGTTTAGAGTAGACACCCTGTATAACGAATTTTTAGCAGGAACGGTTAATTTTCGCCATGATTACATTAAAAATAATCTCCATATAACGAATTTTTTCAGAAATTTTTCTTCATTTATTCAGAAAAAGCTTTAAAATCCACATGGAATCACTTTTCATTCACTGATTCTTGGTTTATCTTTCAAAACTAAGTACCTCTACCTTATTCTTTATTTTGTTTATCAAGTTGATTTTCACAAATTTTTTTCGAAATTAGTTTATTAATCATTATTGTTCTTGAAAATGTCGTCGCTAGAGCGTTCGAAACTTGTTGATCTGTTTATTAATCCCTTGGGGACGAGCGACGCATAAGATGCTCAGAATCCTCGATTATTCCTTACCAGTTATTTTTTATTGTAAGATTTGCCTCATTAAATCTTAGCATTTCTGCGATTCAAGTTGGTGAAAATTTCTCTTTTGAAAAACCGGTGGTAAAAGATTAAAACTTCTGTAAAGGAGGCTCGTCGCGAAGGGGTTAAAAGGTATTTATAAATAAGCTTTTATGTGTATTGTTATCACTTTAAGCATATACATTTTCGCTTTAATGATAATAAGTGATTTTCTTATGTAATCCTGCATTCCTTGTTAAACTTTTGGAAATTTTTACGAGGGTGTAACAGTTTTGAAATCACACCAACCAAAAATTACAGCTTTCTTCGTCTAAAACAAATCTGCCATTTTTTACTATGCTTTCAAATAAATGTTTATTTTCCGTTTTGAAATTGTTTAAATAATTTTAAAATATAATATCAAGTTTTATTTAGTGCTAAGTATTTCAAAATCTTATTAAACACATAAAAAACATTTTTTTTTTCAAACTTAACAGATTAAATAGAATTTTTTTTCTTTATTCTCTGTATAACGAAATTTTCTGTATAATGAATTTTTATATGTAACGAATTTTTCTGTATAACGAATTTTTATATATAACGAATTTTTTTATATAATGAATTTTTTTATATAACGAATTTTTTGACTGAAACAATGGATTTCGTTATATAGAGACTCGACTGCATGGCTAAAAAAATAGGCATAGTAGGCGGTCTTCATACTTAAATTGTACCAACACTGAAATTTTCAATACGGACATCTAATTTTGACATCACATTTCGATTTTTCGATAACTCTTACCTTAGGATATTCAGCGGGAAGTCATTCGGTTAAGTAGTTCAGGAAATATTCTGGTTTAAAGTGTGGAACTTCTAATTTTAAAGTCATTTGTAATTGTTGCAAAACACATTGCATTGTGGTTAGTTTTTTTTTTTTTTTTTTAAGCATAACACAAAAACTACTTGGCTAAATGGGCTGCAATTTTGAATTCTCAAATTTGAAGCTTCTAAAAATTTATTTCTGTTAAAATCAGTGTTGAATTCAGGGGGTGGCCCGGGAGGGACATTCCCCCCCCCCCCCCGAGCATTGAAATGTCCCCCCCAGAAAGTTTTAGATTTTATGCTTTTTAATGGACAAAGGTGCAATTCCCCACCCCGGAACTATAGAATGTACCCCCCGGAGCCGCAGAAATCCCTCCCGGAGAAAAACGTCTGAATTCAACACTGGTTAAAATCACAGGTTACAATTCATTTTTACTTTCTTCTGTCTTTACAAGAAGAAAGTATTGGATACATGAAAATTTTCGACTTCCGGTTTTCGACGGATTTATACGTTTTAGAAGGTCCTGAACACGATTTGACTGTTTTTAGAAAATGTCTATCTGTATATGACAAAAATTTTGTGCGCGTTCTATCTCAAGAGCTAATGCTCGGAATTTAATAAAACTGTATATTCAGTTAGCCCATGATATAAATTCATGCTGATTAATTTTTGGTGAAAATCGCTGAGCAGGTGGCGTTTCTATGATGCCTTTATCGCGATTTCCGCAATAGCTCTATCTCAAGAACTAATGCATTTATTTTCATCAAACTTCAGATTCAGTTAGACCTTCACATAAATAGACGCTGATTACGTTTTGGTGCAGATATCCCAACAAGTGGCGCTGCTATACTACTTTTTTCATGATTTTCATGATAGCTGTATCTCAAGAACTAATGCAGGGAATTTCATCAAACTTCAGATTCTGATAGACCTTTACATAAATAGATATTGATTACGTTTTGGTGTAAATAGCCCAACAGGTGGCGCTGCTGTGCTACTTTTTTCATGATTTTCACGGTAGCTGTATCTCAAGAACTAATGCATGGAATTTCATCAAATTTCAGATTCAGTTACACGTTGACATAAGTTGTTTTTGATTTGGTTTTGGTCTAAATTTCCCAACAGGTGACGCTGCTGTGCTGCATTTTTCAGGATTTACACGATTTTAGCGATAGTCATATCTCAAGAACCAATGCAAGGAATTTAATAAAACTTGAGTTTCAGTTAGACCTTGATATAAATTGGTGGTGATTCGTTTTTTGTGTATGCGAAACCCATGTGAGATAGGAGAAAGTTTTGGGATTGGCACATCCGACTAGTTTACAACTAGAATTATTATTATTATTATTTTAATTTTTTTGATTGATAAAGCACAGATAAGTCTTCTAAATTGAAATCAATGATATGTACAGTCGGCCCCATACATTTTAATCTCCAAATTGTGAGGGGGAGGGGGGAAAACGGAAATAACTATTTGACTGGAAATTATGCCTTCTGTCAATTTACTATCGAGTCTCTCTCTAACGAACTTCCGTATAATAAATTTCTCTATAGAGGGTGTCCACTCTCAACGATGTCCAATGGCTAATTCCTAAACCGTTAGTCATAGACATATAGTTCCAACGAAACCTGTATGCGAAACCTGTGTGAAATAGAAGAAAGTTTTGGGATTGGCACATCCGACTAGTTTACAACTAGAATTATTATTATTATTATTTTAATTTTTTTGATTGATTAAGCACAAATAATAAGTCTTCTAAATTGAAATCAATGATATGTATAGTCGGCCCCATACATTTTAATCTACAAATTGTGAGGGGGAGGGGGGAAAACTGAAATAACTATTTGACTGGAAATTATGCTTTCTGTCAATTTACTATCGTGTCTCTCTATAACGAACTTCCGTATAATAAATTTCTCTATAGAGGGTGTCCACTCTCAACGATGTCCAAAGGCTAATTCCTAAACCGTTAGTCATAGACATATAGTTCCAACGAAACCTGTATGCGAAACCTGTGTGAAATAGAAGAAAGTTTTGGGATTGGCATACATCCGACTAGTTTTTAAATATATATATATATATATATATAAAAGTATAAAGTCACTTTTCCGAAGAGGATAAAATTACCTCCTTCCTCTGGCCTGACTTTCTATACCTCAATTGTTTCATGGTATTTTGAAATTAATTCACAATCACCTCTGGTTTTTATTACTATTTTTGTTTTATTACTTTTTTGTATTTCATTTATTTCTTTTTTATTTAAAAAATGTCTGTTTAAGTCAGGAATAAGTGCTACGAAATTGCTGTGCTTTTCTCCAATTTGTAAAAAAAATTTGACAAACATATAAATTTTGAATGATATGTATCTTTTTTATACTTCGAAACAGTCTATATATTCTTAAGTATATTTCATCAAAATATCAGAATTATGTAATTTAGTAGAACTCAAGTTGTTACAAACACTTATCTATAGTAGTTTTTTTCTTGGCCCTCTTTCTTTTTTTGTGAATCAGTAGAAATATTTTATAATACAAATATGGACATTTTTTTTCTTCATAATGTTTAACTAAGAAATTAATTTAATTTTGAAATTAATTTAATTACAAAAGAAAGTAAAAAGAGAATGAAAAATTTCATTATTAAAAACAATATCTTCATAATTTTGCGATAGCTTCTTTTTGGTGCTTTTTCTTTCATTCATTTTTCATATTCAATGTTCCCCATATAAATAAATTATATTTACATCTTTTTTATGTAAATTTGCAATTCTGAAGCACGAAAATATTAATTTGAAAATATAATTTGTAAGAGAATCAAATGCTACTCCTGTCACTTAATCGATTTATCCAATATTTTAAATATAAAAAGAAAATTTTAAAAGAGAATAGAAATAATAATTGAGAGAGGGAAATTCTCTCTCTCAATTAGTTTTATTTTTTTTTTAAATTTTCCTTTTTATATTTAAAATAATAATTTAAAAAAAAATTAATCGGCCATTTCAAAAACCACATAAGTCAAGTTTTTTTCAAAAAAAAAAAATATTTTTTTGTCACAAATGCTTCCTTAAATCCCCATAATCTGGGTAATAACCACATAAGTTAGTGTATTCCTTCCTCTTCAAACAATACCTTCTAATTTTCGTTCATTACTTAAACGACATAAAGTCAGCGACTTAAGTGGTTTATGCATGCAATACCAGATTACTTGCGGATACCAGATTACATTACCACATTATCATTTGCATGCAATACCATATTAAAACATAAAAATGTTCCTGTATAATCTTCTTAATCTTCCGAATTCTATCAACATCATTGATATCTTCATTAATTTAGATTAAAAATATGTTTAATATATGACTGTTTTCCTTCTATATTAAAAAAAAGTAATCTGGAACTGAGCCAAAAACGAAATGGACCAATCAAATTCTGCGTAGATATTCCGGGTTATTCTCATCGCTTTTTTACTAGGGACTTTTTTGAGGAGCGATTACTTTTTTCTAGCCATCCTACGGATTCGAAAATCATACCACCAGACGCGAAATATAACAAGCTTTCAGAAATTAAAAAAATTATCACGGTCGGACAATAAAAACTCAAAAAATCCTTAAAAATCGAGTAAAAAATCTTTTATTGAAAAAGTCATTTTTAGGTGCGTTCGTAATTATATAAATACGTAGCACCTATAGTCGTCGTTTGGTCCGTCCGTCTGTCTGTCTGTCTGTCCGTCTGTCTGTCTGTCTGTCCGTCTGTCTGTCTGTCCGCATATAACAACGCAAAAACTACCCAACCAAATGGTTTGCAATTTAAAATATATTATCTTTGCAGAATTTTGTCGAGACATTTCAAATTTTATTAAAATCGAATCAAAACTTTAGGAGATATTAATAAAAATATTTATTAAGAAATTTGATTTTTTTTTTTAATCGGTGCTTTTTTGTTATAGGAGCTTCCGAAGTTTAATCGTCAAGCGACCGAGATACTTATTTTATGACAGAAATTAATCTGCAGACGATATAATTCATTTCACAGAATTAAAAATCATCAAGATCTGAATATTTATATAACTAGCTGATACATATATATCTGAATATTTATATAACTAGTTAAGATATTTGTGTGAACAGTGTCATAAAATATATACTTAACTAGCTGTTTAACCCGTTCTACGCACGGGATATCATGAATTTAATTCTAAAACATGCGTACGAACGCTCGTTTGTAACGTTTGACGTACAATTTCCAACTTGTTTATATTGTTGCCAATTTCTAAATAAGCGCAAAGGATTATGTTTTATCTCAAATAAAAAATGTATTTGCGCGAGACTATTAAAAACAATAATGAAAGTTTAAAATAATAATTAAATGATCACGTGTTGAAAGCAGGAAATAAAGAAAATTACGTCATAAAAATTGTGTTTACACATGAATATTAAAAATAAAAAAGATGAATTAAATGAAAAAGCATTATAACCTGATTACAGAAGAAAGTCGCAGTTCGTGATATCATCATCATCATCTTTTTAAAACAGGATACATTACCAGATTTTAAGAGGCTGTGAAATCAGAACGGGGGTTGGTGAGCGTAGCGAGCAGGGGGCAGAGCCCCCTAGTGTTCAAAATAAAAATATCACCTGACCTTGTTTCTTGCTAAAACAACATAAAGGAACAGTTTTTCTGTTATTCTTCTTTTTATTATTCATTTCGTTTACTTGTGAATAATACAGTTTTTTTTTTTAATTTCTGAAAAGTTCTCATTCTGTGACTTATGTGTTTTTTTAAATGACCGTTTCGATTAGTTTCCCTTTTCTCAAACCAAAAAAATTGTACATAAGGCAATAAATTATATATATATATCCTTTTCACTGAAAATCAAAATCTCTATAATAAAACCGTAAGTCATGTGACTGTCATCAACAGTTCCGGGATGCCCGCTTCACTTTTTATATGCCAGGCGGCCATTTTTATTCAAAATTATTTTTTCGAATAAAACTGCATAAAAGTTACATTTTTAGAAAGATCGTTCAAAATAAATTAATATTTGAGAGATGACTTACGTTCAATTATGCATACATTCTGGAATAACTTCAGTTTAAATTAGGTTCGCAGTTGAAATTCTCTATCCATAAAAGTAAAAAAAAAAAAAAAAAAAAAAAAAAAAGATTCATTCGTTATGAACGTTTAAAATATTAAACCATGAATTTTTGGACCGCTGCCTGGTGTAAAAAAAATAATCCGCACCAGTGAGACAGTCAAAATTTATCATAATTCTGTTCTATACAACTCAACTTCATCTTTTCTTGATGTAATTTGAACTCATGTAATAATATTTAATAGGATCAAATTTCGAAACGAATTGTCGGCTTTTATTTTTCGCGTGTGCAAATTAGAAACTATACTTTAATTTTGAAATCAAATGTTTTGATTTATGGTATTATTTCTTATTTATTTATTTTCTATTTTAAAGAAAAATGTGAACGTCATGTATTTTAAATTGGAACAACAGCTGTCACGGACGCACCGGGGTTGGCGCGATTTTTGTTTTGCGCCATTTTGGCGAGAAAATCCCATTTTTAGGGTGGCTGAGAGGTTCTGCTCTCGAAGCTGGTAGACGGGAGGTGCTGGGTTCGATCCCAGTCGCGCCCGTCTGCCTAATCGTTCGGAGTTTTCGTGGTTTTCTTCGAGCCGTGGATTTATCCATGCGTAAATACGGGTTAGGTTCCCTTAGAAAGACCCCCTCGAAGGGCACTCCCCCCGGGCCGCATATAAACTACCTTTACATTCATAGAGCCCACAGAGAAATTTCCTCCTTCCTGATTGGTGGGTTTCTATTTCGTCTTTGTGGTGTCTAAGGTCTTTGAAAGTTCTGTTGGCGCCAATAGTGAATTTATGTGCTATTATATAATTATTATTTTCTTTATTTTTATTTTTGTATATAAGTGAATCCTAATTTAACATGCAAACTTTTAATCTAACTCAGTTTTTATCCAATGTCTAATTAAAACAGATTTCCGCAAAATGTAATTGCGTTATAAAACAATAATTAAACAGGACACCAGGTGAAAAAATATATAGTGGCGCCATCTGATGTTCTAATATTAAACTGCAGCTTGCTTTTTTTTGTCAACCTTCGTCTTTTGTGACTTTTTATTTTATTTTTATGATTAAATCTGTTTTTAGAAATCAGTTTCAAAAATGTTTTGCGTAAGAAATTTATACATTCATACATATAAAATATTTAAAATTCTAGTTTTTTAGAGTTATTTATAAAAAAAAATATTTTTATCCCAATTTCCTTTTTGACAATTTTAACAAAATATTCAGAATTTTTGGAAGGAAAAGTGGTTTTTTTTCCCTATCCTCCCTTTTTTTTAATCTTATTTGAAAACTGTAAACATTTATCTTGGTACATATATGCACGATATTATGATTGTATTTTTTTCATTAATCGCTGTTTTTCTGATTTTTACTTTGTAATTGTTCAAATACTTTTTGAAAAAATTAGAGCATGTGAGAGTGGGGGGGGGGGGGGGGGGGTATATATTTTTAATTTAATCTAAGAAAGAGCGCGGAAAGAGATTTAATCTATGCTTATATAAGATGTAAATGTCACCATAATATCTTTATAATTTGTAAAATATTAGTTTTGCAAAAAAGCAGTAAAAAAGTTAAGGTTGTTAATTTTCTCTGTTCATATTTAGATAAAGGATTCTTTAAATTGATGTTTAACAGACAAATTGATTTTTTTTATTTTATTTAAATCTTACAGTAAGCGTAAATGAGCAGGGAGTTTCAATTCGTTTATTTTTGTCGACAACGTCGGGGATAGAATGATATATATGTTACGGTCAATATGGTTAATCCGGAAAGGCAGCCATTTCAGGAAAAAGGGGAAAAAAACTTATTGAGCAGTTTTTTCAACATCAGTGTCTTGCGTTTTCAATAATAACGCTAAAACAAATCACATAAAAGGAATCAACCAATCAGGAGGGAGGAAATTTCTCCGTGGGCTCTATGAATGTAAAGGTAGTTTATATGCCCCCGGGCCTATATCCCAAGTGTAGATGATTGGCCGTCAATAATCAACCCAACCCATTTTTAGGTACCTATTAGAGATTACTAAAACAGCATGTACTTTTATTTTATTATGAAATAGTTTATTTTATATTGAAAAACACACAATTTTATTATAAAACACACACAATGATTAATTTATTATAAAGTAGGTTAAGCGGTTTTTGTCAAGAAAGATGAAATACATAACAACAAAAAATATACAAAATGCTACCACGATCGCAAAAATTCTTGATTTGTCTTTTAGATTTTTCCAGTTTGGCGAAGGATTAAGGAAAAAAATAAATTATGAATAAAAATAATTTGTTACAATGCTTAACTTACATTTAAGGGCGACCAAACTGGTCGCCAGTGGCGGCTAGTTGTATAATAAATGGAGAAGTAGCATACAGTAAAACCTGTGACAGCTCAGGATCTTGGAATTTGTCCGCTATTCCTATACTTTAACCTATAAGCAATATGTATATTTTTTAATAAGCTGGAGGCTCCCCCCCACCTCCCTCGTCGAATTTTTTTAAGCCATTCACACACACAGGAAAAAAAATATGAATAATTCATATTTATTGTCAGGGCCGATTACCGCACAGGCCACCTAGGCCGCGGCCTTGGGCCCATTGGAGACGGGGCGGGGCCACTAAAATGAGCAAAATTATTTAGAAAAAAATTCTCCTAGGAAATTTTTTATTTCAACCTCTGATATCTAATAAAGAAATACCTTTATGAACTGTACTTTTCCGTTTTCTAAAAACAGGTTAAATTAGGAATTTTGTAGACAAACTAATCTTTATAATTTTTTTAAAAAAGAACTATTTAAGAATAAGATATATTTAAAGTATTATAGTATTAAACATGAAAATTTAAGTTAACCCGAGTTTCATGAGCATTTTTATAAAATGCAGGAATTTTTTTCAAATACTAGCTGCTATCAAGCGCGGATCCAAGGGAGAGGTCATGGGGGTCATGACCCCCCTTCTAAACGAAGAACATTTCTATAAAATACTTTTTTTAATATAAATATATATAAAAGGTGTTTTGATATATATTTTTCTACGTTAAAAATACTAATCTTATTGATACATTCAAAGAGTTATTTCATACAGAAATGCATGAAAAATTGCAGCTATTGTTTAAGCATCAAAGAATCGAACCACGTTTTATATTTTTCTATAAATGTCGTACATCTTGAATTGTTTCCAATTGCAATCTCAAGATGACATATCCATGACTGTTGAGCCTCAAAAGTCAGCTTAAAATGTGAATTTTAGTAACATGTTCTGCAAAATTAAATTAAAAATAAAATAAAAATGGTAACTCCTATTTCTTGGCATCTGAATAGAACATAGAACCTACAAATTTTATACATTTACCAAGGCTGCTATGGCTCAAGGAATTTTTCAAAGAAAATAGCAGCAATTTCTTATTGAAATTTTCGCCTAATCGCACGATCAAATATGGCGAGTTTTTTTTTTTTTTTAATAAAAAATTTTTAATAAAAAATTACTGGTATTTCCCCTGAAAAAAATTCTGACCAGTAACAACCCTGATTTACGAATAGACTGCAAATTTCATGCATTTTGGAATGAAAATGAATTCAGGTAGGTTAGAAAGTAGCCAATTTGGACTTAAGATACAAAAATTGTCATGAAGACATGTGCCCCACCCCCCATCCCCTTCCTCCAAAATAGACATGACCACCCTCTAAATGGAGGGCTGGGACTGGATCCGCCTCTGGCTGCTATTTTGGTTTGAATCGGCCCCTGAAAAGCTGCTGGGCCTTGGACCCTGGAGAATCTCAATCGGGCTCTGTTTATTGCAGTGTTGAATTCAGACACTTTTCTGCGGGAGGGATTTCTGTGATTCCGTGGGAACATTATAGATTTCCGGGGGGGGGGGTTGCACTTTTTAACCATTAAAAGCATAAGATCTCTAATCTTCCGGGGGGGGGGTGCATTTAAATGTTCCGGGGGAATGCCCCCCCCCCGGGACACCCCCTGAATTCAACACTGGTTTATTGTCAAAATATGTGAGATAATTTCGGATTAAAGCGTCTCTCAATTGGGCGCCCCATCCCCCATTAATCATTTTACGCCTCCTTTCAGGAGGGTAATCATGTAAGGTATAAAGTATATTTTGCCATCCCTAGAAATATTTACAGAAGCTTTTTCTTTCTTTATTTTGATGCAATAAACTATTTTACTAAAGAAAACATTCACACACATACACACAAAAAAAAGGTGAAACATTTTTTATTTATTGTCCAAATATGTGAGATAATTTCGGTTAAAAATTTCTCTCAATTTGGCGCCCCTTGACAGCCGCGCCCGGGGCGCCCCCCTTAGTTACGCTACTGGTTCTATGTAGTAATCAATCATTTTTGGGGGGAGTGTTAGCAACTCCACTTCGCTGTCAAACGTTCCCCATTCATTGTTATCACAAGACATGCGCAGAAAGAGTAGGGAATATTTTTATGCTATTCACAGTTTTGGTTTATACCGTTAACTGTTCGTCGGTGGTGTATCTACAGATATCAGAACTGTTGTAGGCTGGACTTATACAGATGGTGGTTGAAAATCAGTTTATATAAAATTACCTGGATTTATTTTCGTTTTTTTTCTGCATTACGACTGCTTTTTTTTTTTTTTTTTTTTTTCGATTATGAAATCTGATCGACGTCGGAGCAAGAAAGGGCAGATGCATCTGTCTTCTCATCGCTATAGAAATAAAGGAAGGAATTTAATGCCATGGATGACGATAAGGAAGCGGTATGTTTGTTTTAATTGTTTAAATGATTATATTCAGTAATCTTGTAAGAATTCATTGAAGTATCGGAGGAGGGGGGGGGGGTGAAAAAACTGCCTTATTGAGAGATTTTCTTCAGGGCCCGACTTAGACTATCTAGGGCACTGGGCCAAACATTATTCTGGGGAGGGTCAGTGTGGGATTCAGACACTTTTCTCCGGGAGGGATTTCTGTGGTTCCGGGGCCATTGTAGTTCCATTGTAGAATTCCGGGAGGAAATTGCACTTTTTAACCATTAACCCTTTGAGGGGCGGTGGTATATATTATATACCACCTAATTTTAATCCGATTCAAACCAGAAACTTTTAATTAAATTTTACTTTTTTAACTTTGACGAGAAAAAGTTGAAAAATTGCTTATTCTTATTTTGAACTAAATTCTTTCCTAAATTCCGGTGGGAATTCAACGTTACAGGAGCACAAGTGCTTGCCCCTGAAAGGGTTAAAAGCATAAAATCTCAAATCTTCCGGGGAGGACATCTCAGTGCTCCCGGGGGGGGGGGATGCCACCCCCTAGCCGAATAACACTGGGAAGGGTGCTTTCTATCTAGACATAGAAAAATTTCTTGAATTATGCTGAAGTCGCTAAAACCATACATAAATTTCGTACTAGGTACTATTCACATCTGTATACAGGGAAAGAAGATAATTACAAGTTTAAGAGATGCTGGAAGCTGGAATACACTCTTTTGCATAGGAATATAAGGGCTCATGCGAGCCGTTGAAATGTAAATAGCCTTGTTACAAAGATAACGTCAATAATGAATTTCTCATGAAAACAATGGACTACTAAGTTGTAACAATAAAATTTTAATCATTACCTTTCTGATGTTTTTTTTTTTTTTTTTTTTTTTTTTTTTTTTTGAGGGGGTGAGTATGGGAGAAGGCCCATTCCCTCCCCTTAAATTCCCCCTCCTCTTAGAAAATTTAAGAAATTTGGTCAGTTTTTAACATTTTACCCGCCTTTAACGAAAATCCTGCCTATGCCCGTGGGAGCCCTTTCAAATGGGGGGGGGGGGGGGGGGCATGCCTTTTCTCTTATTATTTTTTTTTCGACACAAGACAACACTGCAAAATTCACCATAGAGATCTTGCTTTGCGAATGATTACCTCCATGGTTTAATATTTATATGACTCATGATGAACGAATCTCTTGTGTTTATATACTTTAATGGATTGTGATATTTCGGCTGTTAACCTAATTTCAACTGAAGTTATCTCGGAATCTATACATTTTTCAATGTAACTCATCTCTCAAACAAACAATTTTTTTGAACGATTTTTCTAAAAATGTAACTTTTATGCAATTTTATTCGAAACAAAAATTTTTTTGGATAAAAATGGCCGCTTGGCATATGAAAAAAGAAGTAGAAAGGAGAACGAACGAAATTACCAGAAACCTTTGTAAACCTGTGACTTCTTTCTGTGGAGACACTTGAAAGACCAGGTGTACCGCCACAATCCAGAAACAATCGAACAACTGAAGCAATACATCTCTTCTGCATGTGAAGCCATCCCGCCTGACACGTTTACAAAGGTTTCTGGTAATTTCGTTCAAAGACTACGCCATATTATTGCTGCGCATGGTGGATATGTAGAAAATATCGTGATTTAGATTTTTCCACACTGCAGCGCCATCTGTTGTTGAAAATTGTAACTAATTTCGAATGTTTGTCTGCCTGAAAATTTACTGTAGTTCCAAGCATATTGCAACAAACTGTGTATTTCTATCGCTGCCCGTTTAGTTTTTATTGATTTTTCAAATATACCGGTCATTTTTTAAACACCCTGTAGATTACGTAATTTAATAGAATATGGAAAACTCTTATTAATATCTTTTTAAGTTTTGATTCGATTTTCATAAAATTTGAAATGACTGGACAAAATTAGGAAACGATTATATTTTCAATGTAACTCATCTCTCAAACAAACAATTCTTTTGAACAATCTTTCTAAAAATGTAACTTTTGTGCCATTTTATTCGGAAAAATAATTTTGAATAAAAATGGCCGCTTGGCATATGAAAAAATAAGTAGTCAGCCCGTATTTGTTTTCCTCAGTCACATGACTTGCGCTTTTATTATATAGATTACGTATGATAGGATTTAATAGAATAAGGAAAACTTTTATTAATATATTTTAAAGTTTTGATTCGATTTCCATAGAATTTGAAATGACTCGACAAAATTATGAAACGATTATATATATATTAAATTTCAAACCATTCGGTTAGGTAGTTTTTGAGCTATTATATGCGGATGGATGGACCAGACGACGACTATAGGTGATACGTATTTATATAATTACGAACGTACCTAAAAAACATGAAGTACATATAAGAATGACAGTTCTAATTTGAAAATAAAAATATTTATAGGAAAATGCATGCCATAACACTTACATAAATATCTAATTAGGGGCTGTTCAAGTATTACGTAAGCATGTTTTTTGGCAATTTTTGACCCCCCCCTCCCCCCTCGTCAGCAAAAATAAGCAAATCGCAAACCCCCCCCCCCCCCTTAATAATTACGTAAGCAAATTGCAACCCCCCCCCCCCCCAACTTTTTTTAACAGTAATAATTTAATTAAAAAAAATTAGGACTTAATTCAAATTTAAAAAAAACTCTACTCCACTTAAAAATAATAATAAAAAAATGCTTGTTTTATTTCCTTACAATTCTATTTAAGAAAATTTCTTAGATCACAATTTTAGAAAAACTTAGCCATTTGTAAAATTTAAATTTGAACATGCCCGTATCTATTCCAATGCTAACCACGGTTGTTCAAGCCATTTTTCCATATCTGTTATGATATTGGTTTCCAGTTTTACTTGATAACTTCATCGCTTTCTTTTCGGATGCAATCTTGATCAACTTCATCTTCATTGATCCAATCAACATCTTCCGTATTTTCCACGAATTTTACGACGCACATAAGTTCATTTGCTCGACGAGCAGCAATTCTCAATGGTCGTATAAGGCAGGCCTTCTCTCTTTTTTCACTGTGTTGAATTTTTTTGTGTCTGTTTGCTGACTTCTGAGATGCATGATATTGGCCACAACTTTCACAAGTTCTTGTGGATAATTGCGACTTTATGGAAGGGCAAAAATAGTCATACGGCATCTTTAAAAATCCCTTTGCTGTAATATTCAGATTTAAGGCCAGACGGAGACTTTAATCTATAAATTCTCCCTCCTCACTTGTAATGATGTCATTTGACGATTGTATAATTTTAATTTGAAGAGGAAGAGGAAGGAATCGTCCTTTTAATATACGAAATAATCCACTACGTGCAGAAGAGCAACAATTCTTTACTTCGCATTTTACAATTTGCAGCAAGTATTGACTTTCTTGTACGTACTTCGAACACCAATCCAAGTCAGAACCAAGAGGGTCTGGTTCGTCTAAATCAACATATGTGGCAGTAACAGGATAACCATCAATATTTAATGAGTTCCAGATTTCTGCGAGAGTTTTATCAGCATATGCAAAGTTATTTTGCTCCATTTCTTCATCAATAGTGCGACCGTTCTCATCGAGATGGGAATCATGATAGTCATGAGGGAGTATAAGACCAGACAGTTCTCGACTGAGTGGTGCTGTACCGTAAAATTTCTTAAACAAATAGTAATCTTAATTACTAATGGAGAACTAAGAGTTCTTTTCTAAACACGTTTATTTTACAATATATTCAAACACACACAAACCACACACAAATATTTACATGAAAATTAATGTCTTAGAGGTTCTAGGAGCATGGCGCCCCAACACACTTTTCGGTGCTAAAACCAAAAGCGACCGAACTCTGTCGTTTCAAAAGCACATCTCACACGGGCTGCTTAGATTCATGTTCTCTGAGTTTTTTAATTGGATGACCACGTGGTATATCTGGGGTCTTATTAACAAGGTTTAGTGCTAAACTGTCACCAATCCACTTTGGCCTGAAAAATAAGTATCTCGTTAAAATTGTTTATAACGTCATCCAGCTGGATTTTGTAAGATTTTCGAGTGCCCACATGTGGAACTCGGCAGATGCAATTTAGAATGTTTATTAGCACTTAGAAACCATCTGTTTTTGAGAACGTTACAGCTTCTCCGGGCCCCAAGGAAAAATTTTCTTACAGGGAAAATTTTCTTAACTATGGTGCAAAGCAGAATTAATCCAGGAGTCAATGTTTATTCAAAACAAAGCAACCTAATCCCATTTTAAAAGTTTTTTTTTTTTTTTCAAAATTAAAAACATTTATATCCGAAAGTACTCCAATCTATGAGAGGGATTCAGCAGTTACAAAATAAACACAATACAATTTTAACAATAATTATATGATAATATGATATATGCATTTCAATAAACATGACAATCCCGTAATTTCGTTCAAGGACTTCCTTTTAATATAATCAGTATTAAAAGTAACCATCACAAGTATTTTAAATAAGACTTCTATTTCCCACAATTACATATTTTAACAACAACAAACAAGAATTTCTATTAAAGGATACTTAATTTAAAGAATTTTAACACCATAATAAAACAAATATACTTAAATTATTCTTAATGTTATGAAAATTATAATCCTAAATCTCTCGACCAACTAAATAGAAATATACTCTTTTTACTTCAAGTTTCCAGATTTCTTGAATACAATAACTTTTACAATTATAATAAAATCTTTACTTTTAATAACCTTTTTTTTTTTTTTTTTTTAAACAAAACATATATTTTTACCAACATTTAACATACAACCAGAGATAGGATTATTTTATCTCTAACAGTTTTCTTCACTCTTCACATAAGACTACAAAAAACAAAACAAAAAATAAATATATTAGTGCTCCTTTCTCAAAACTCATGCTTATGAGAAGACTTCCTCAGTTTGTTCGGCGCGAGGGGAACACGAATTTTCCTCCGCTAGATACTCTTTCTCTAAGTCCAGAAAAAAAGGGGGGCGGCGAGATAAAAAATCTTTTTCTGCATCCTCCTTCCCATTTCGGTGCCTTTCAATTTTAATGCTTTTTTCAACTTCGTGAGAAACGGGCATTAATTCTCGATTTCTAAAACCGCACACAGAATTTAGTAACTTAATTTGCCCTAGCATACACGATATCATTAACAGGTAAATTACACAGCTTGTTAGCTAATGAAATCTTTTTTCCCTCTGAATAAGCATTCCCTTCCCTAATTTTCTCAACCTCCTTAGCTAAAGTCACCATTTTAGAGTTATTTTCTGAACTCACTTCTGGTAGCTTATCTCCTAGATATATTTCTCCATTACTTTCCGATTTAACTAACTCATTTTCTGATACGTTACATATCTTTTCTACTCCAGAAAAGGTAACTTTATCTGTTTCCCTTTTTTCTGTTACCGTTCGTCCACAATTTTCAATTTTTTCTAAACGTAACTCAGTTTTACCCTTATCTAAACTCTTAACTCTTTCATTTTTGTACGATTCTGGTACAATTTTACCCTTGCTAACACGCCATTCTTTAACCGAGTTCAATCTCTGAATCCTTTTAACTTCGCGATTGTTGTCTGCATATGAGTTCGATGTGCGCAACTTTTCCGGAAAATTTCTCCAATTCGCTCTTCCATAATCTACTGTCGTCAGGTTATTCAATCGTTTGCACACGGATGGTGTAACTAGCGCATCACTATTTAGATTACTGACTACTGCGGCCGTAATATGTAACTTTGGAGAATTTAAAGTCTTTTCGCACCAAAGAGAAATTGGAATTTTAACAAGATCCGCTTTTGTTATGTTACCTATGGCCGGAATTAATTCTATCTGTTCTCCCGTTTTATATTTACTTGGAACAAACTTACTATGGAAAATCGATAATTCCGTTCCAGAATCTTTAATGCACTGGACTTTTTTTCCTAAAACATTTAAATTAACTATGGGTAAATTATCTTTACTGAATTTACTTTGATTAATATGCAAATTATTATTAGTTAGCCTTCCCGTCCTAACATGACTAGCCCTACCTTTCACAAACGTTTCCTCACTTTCTATTTGATTCACTGCATCTCTAGAATTACGATTTTGACGTAATTCTGGGCAAGAATTTCGTAAATGCGTTTGCGAATTACAATGAAAACAACGAGGATTTACCCTACGTTCGAATGCTTTAGCTTGATTTTTCGCATTGTACGGAGATGAAACATTGGAGTTAAACCGCGGATTTCTTTCCGAATTTTGTACTGGGTCCGGTAATTTACTCTTATCTTCCCCACACTCGTACTTATTCTCCTTAAATTTTTTTATTCCTGCTCTGACACTTTCATATCCATCTAATAGGTCAACTATTTCGGCTTCCGTTTTCAGCAGCGGCCATTTATCTATAAAGTGCTCGCGTACTTCAGACTTCGCTCGTCTTTTCTAAACACGTTTATTTTACAATATATTCAAACACACACAAACCACACACAAATATTTACATGAAAATTAATGTCTTAGAGGTTCTAGGAGCATGGCGCCCCAACCAACTTTTCGGTGCTAAAACCAAAAGCGACCGAACTCTGTCGTTTCAAAAGCACATCTCACACGGGCTGCTTAGATTCATGTTCTCTGAGTTTTTTAATTGGATGACCACGTGGTATATCTGGGGTCTTATTAACAAGGTTTAGTGCTAAACTGTCACCAATCCACTTTGGCCTGAAAAATAAGTATCTCGTTAAAATTGTTTATAACGTCATCCAGCTGGATTTTGTAAGATTTTCGAGTGCCCACATGTGGAACTCGGCAGATGCAATTTAGAATGTTTATTAGCACTTAGAAACCATCTGTTTTTGAGAACGTTACAGTGCTATTCGCCTTTCTCCTCGATTATATGCACCTCTTCCAGGAGCATTGCATGCTATGAAAATTCCATCTGAATCATGCTTTTTGAAATGGTTAATAGCAAACGATATGACTTTCGGGTAGCGGGGATTCTCGTCTGGACCTCCATCAACCGTAACTATGATTACAGGTTTGATGAAACCCTCTTCTGTTTTCACTAATTTTTCAAAGTTTTTGGGTGTTAATAGAGTTTCAAAATCCTGAGCAT
This sequence comes from Maratus michaelseni, assembly GCA_963931845.1. Classification (NCBI taxonomy): domain Eukaryota; kingdom Metazoa; phylum Arthropoda; class Arachnida; order Araneae; family Salticidae; genus Maratus; species Maratus michaelseni. The sequence goes on along the minus strand of OZ007597.1, from coordinate 149,675,690 downwards.
GAGTATTTGCTGTGGAAGAACAGTGTTTCCCACTTCTTATAGCTATAAACGTTGGACCAGAATAAGCTATGGCTTTACTTTGACTTGCCATTTTGGGAGCAATCACAATACCAGCGTAAACAGATGGGATAAGTTTGTGGCATTCAGCAATGACCCAGTCTTGTTCGGGTAAACACATACACGATACTCCATATGCATCAGTCTCGGAGCCTGTTTATTGGCTGCTGTAATTTCCAAAGGTACACGTGCTTTGTCATCCTGTGAAAGAAAAAGCACTTGCATGGGTCCAAGAATTGACGCTAAAGTTTCTAAATAGCGGATGGATGTTACTGCAAATTGGGTATCAATGTGAGGTTGGGGATAGTCCGCCTGAGCCCGAGAAAGTTTTACCGCCACTGTGGTGACATGTTTTCGACTCTCGATGGTTGAGGAATTTTTTTGGAAGCAAAAGAAGATATGTTCTACTCCTGCTTATTGCAAAACCAACCTTTTTCAGTTCTGCAGTCAAGTCATCGAGAATTTTGACACTTCGAGAATTTTGACTCGCTTCTTCTTTTTGCATCTGCAGCGCTTCCAATAATAGCTATGTCTGCTATTGCCTTAAGCAATAATGGTTGATCTACATTTAAACTTGGTCTTCCTACTGATTCCCTCAAAGCTATTTTTTTTTTTTTTTTTTTTTTTTTCAATGCCTGGATTATTATGGCAGATTTTTTCAAGCTTTGTTCGTTTGGTGGTTCGATGTTTTCTTTATTATTCAGCTTTTTGTCGTTTCCTTTTTAAGGATTGTTTAATGGTTATTTAATCGTAATCTCATAATACAACTTAATTTATCATTTTTCTAATTGAATTTATTTATTACAAAGTTATGACTTAAAAATAAATGTTTATAATAAAAGAGTTCATAAAAATGTGCATTTTCAAATATTATATTTTTAAATGCTCACTTTTCCTTAATACTTAATTTTCATTCAAATATTTCACGTTTACGTGAATTTAACTTCACGCCAAATAACACACTTGGCGACAACTGAGTCCATCTAACGGAAAAGTACTTAAAAATGAGACTTGACATTCATAGAAGTATAAGATACATTGTTTTCAATTCAATTGGATTACATTTCATTTTTAGTAAGGTACAAAATTTGAAAACAGTTAGAAGATTATCTGCTACGAAACTTACATATTTTTTAATTTTTTTCTCTTATGGATGCATTAATTTTTGAGTTATTTGAAAAGAAAAAATAAGGTTTAGCTTGGTTACGCCATATTTAAAAAGCAATAACTCGTGTTTTAACATTTCCCTGGTCTTTATTTATTGCCATACTGACCATGTTTCGCCAAGGCTACACGGTCATTTTATCTTATCTATCTTTTTCCAATTTTTACAAGTAATTATGCAAACTTAAAGTTATGATAAAATATATTTAAACTTTTAAGAATAAATTGATTATAATTACCTTTATAAAATAATCAAGAAAGACTGATTTCTTTTTGGTTGCCTTACGCAGTTCGTCCTCAATTCTGTTTAGCACCAATACCTCTAACTCTTTGTCAGTTTTAGAAGACTTTTTGTACTGCCGCCACACTTCATTCGTTTTACATTGGATATCCTTCAAAAGTTTATCGTAATCTCATAATACATTATAATATTTATCTGATACAGACTTTTTGAAACTTTCAAAAAGTTTTTTTATACAAGATTTCTCGAAATGAAGACATATTTCCGATTTCCTTTATTTTAAACACCCCTACACTACAGTACTGAGAGGTTTTCAAAACTCACGAGACACCAGACAGTAGAGCAGTCGGTCACTATGGTTATGGGGTTCAACCACTTGACAGAGGAGGGGTAGAAACAAAAAAGATGGAATTTTACGCACGTTTTGGAAACTTTACAGGAAAATTCGTACGAATTGGCGTTTATAAACAAGATACGAAAAACTAAAAATACCTCAGCTAATCTACATCCCTTTGTTTTTAACCGACTCAAAAAAGGAGGAGGTTATCAATTCGACGTGTATGTATTTTTTTTTTTTTTATGTATGTACACCGATTACTCCGGAACTATGCGTCCTATTTATGTGATTTTTCTTTTATTCGAAAGAGAATACTCTCGAATTGGTCCCATTTAAATTTTATTAAAATTGGTTCAGTACTTTTTCAGAAATTCAACAAAAACGAAAAAAAATAAGCATTTTAAAAATAGTTAACTTGTTGGCTTTTGAGTGTTGCCAAATTTAAAAAGCAAAATTACATAAAATTGTGAATTGGATAAATATAATACAACGTACAGATAAAAACTATAAATTATGCTACAACAGATCTACTTTTGAATCTTTTAAAATATTTTATGTATGTTCACCGATTACTCCGGAACTATGCGTCTTATTTATGTGATTTTTTTTTATTATTATTCGAAAGAGAATACTCTCGAATTGGTCCCATTTAAATTTTATGAAAATTGGTTCAGTACTTTTTCAGAAATTCAATAAAAACGAAAAAAAAATAAGCATTTTAAAAATAGTTAATTTGTTGGGCAGACGACTTTCATTTAATTTCATAAAATATTCTATTACGTGAATTTGCAAATAATAAAAAGACTGACATATTTAAATCAGCTTTAACTTGTCGGATTTATTTTCATAGAACAAACTTTTTAAGATCTAAACAAAAAGTTTTGAGTGTTGCCAAATATGAAAAGCAAAATTACATAAAATTGTGAATTGGATAAATATAATACAACGTACGGATAAAAACTATAAATTATGCCACAACAAATCTACTTTTGAATCTTTTAAAAGTTCCATTGTTGCAGTTTCACAGCGGTTTGGCATATTTTGACGAGCGTTTATTGGCGCATAATTAAATACATTGTTGTTTCAACTCCCATGCAAATAAATGTACGAGTTACAGAGAATATTTGGCGATTTATCACCTGTGGCGCACTAGTTGGAAACTGACTTTAAAATATCCACTTATCTATATTATATTATACAATACAGTTGTATATAAATGCTTCTGCAATTGTCTTTTAATATTTCTACTACATAATATTAACTATAGAGTGACAATATAGAAAGAAAGAAAGAAAGGGGTTACTCCGAATAGTATTATAGGCGACATTGTTGGCGAGTGTATTTAACCTTGTACGGATCGTAAAAATCAGTACACATTAAGCATAAGCACCGAAATCAGTGAGTTATGCAGTTATCGAAACTAGCCCGATTATGGCACATTATCCAAGACGATTAGGTGAGAATAATGATAAAATTTCTAATCTTCCGTAATCGAGTCTACTGCGAAGGTTAGCGTGAAATAAAAAATATATTAGCAACAATATGGTTTAATATAAATATAGATATCATTAAAGGCTTTAAAGACATTAGATGAGAATAATGATAAATTTTGTTATCTTCCGTAATCGAGTCTACTGCCCAGGTTAGCGTGAAATATAAAATATATTAACAACAATATGGTTTAATGTTAATATAGATATCATTAAAGGCTTTAAAGACATTAGATGAGAATAATGATAAATTTTCTAATCTTCGATACTCGAGTCTACTGCCAAGGTTAGCGTGAAATAAAAAAGATATTAGCAACAACATGGTTTAATGTAAATATGGATATCACTAAAGTAATAAATAAATAAATAAACTTTTTAACCAAAAAAAGAACCGACTTCAAAAACTACTAAAAAGCGAAAAATAAACTTTTTAACCAAAAAAAGAACCGACTTCAAAAACTACTAAAAAGCGAAAAATAAACTTTTTAACCAAAAATAGAACCGACTTCAAAAACTACTAAAAAGCGAAAAATAAACTTTTTAACCAAAAATAGAACCGACTTCAAAAACTACTAAAAAGTGAAAAATAATTTTTTTAACCAAAAATAGAACCGACTTCAAGGACTACTACAAAGTAAAAAATAATTTTTTTTAGATAATAGTTAATAAGAAATTAAATTAAGAGCATTGTATTTACCATGCATATTATTATATTTATGTACATCAATTTGATTTTTTGGAGTCGGTGCCAGCCAAGCCAAGTACAAAATTCAAAACAAAATATCCAATATAAATCGTAACACGCGTATAAATTATATCTACATAAACACGAGACAAAAAAAAAAAAATATATACATATAACTCATCAAATGGTAGAAAATACAATGATTTAAATGATTAACTAATTTCCAAAGCAATGTTTGTCGACATATAGTTGCTAATCTCATTTGAAAATATACATGTATAACGTCAGATGAAATATTTAAAAATGGTAATATGGCTTTAACTTGGCTTGGCTGGCACCGACTCCAAAAAATCAAATTAATGTACATAAATATAATAATATGCATGGTAAATACAATGCTCTTAATTTAATTTCTTATTAACTATTATCTAAAAAAAATTATTTTTTACTTTGTAGTAGTCCTTGAAGTCGGTTCTATTTTTGGTTAAAAAAATTATTTTTCACTTTTTAGTAGTTTTTGAAGTCGGTTCTATTTTTGGTTAAAAAGTTTATTTAAAATCTGGTATCCGTTTTGAAAATTTTTAATTTTAACCCTCCAAAAAAAAATCCTTTCCAAAACTCACTCACGCGATTTTCGTTTTTCGGTCCAGGTTTAAAAATCAGCATCGACTCAGGAAATAGGAGTACGGACAAACAGTAGACTCCAGATCATAGACGCGTTCATTTTCTTCAAAACGCATGATTGGGTTTTAAAAAATATCTACATTAACCCTTTAGAAACCGATCGATTACGTAACCAACTTTCGCGATTTCCGCTATTTTGGCAATGTTTACCCGTGGTTAAATTTCAATTCTACAAGGAAATTTGGTTGGGTCGAGTGTTCTGAAAAGGCCTCTTCCAGAACAAACTGCGCCCCCTGGCGTTGGAAGGTGGATCTATGGACCCGATTACGACGGGGTTTGGTTTAAGTTTCGTATAGAACAGACTATTAATATTTTTGGCCCGTGCAACGCCGGGCGGGTTAGCTAGTTTTTAAATAAAGTACTAACCCATGCGTAATATATAGCATACAGACGTATGCGAAATACCAAAGGCAGGGCTGGGCGCAAAAGATAAAATAACAAGAACGAAAAATCATGCGTTCAGCATAGATTATGTAACACTTTCCAACGCTTCCAAAATAATTTTACAAATCATAACCGTTTAATAAGCTAAAAGATAACATCTAAGTAAACAATTTGGAAAACGCATAACATATTTAAAAGCATCATTTCAGGAATTTCCAACATGTACAATATTCGGAAAAATATCCGAATACTTTTATTCAGCCCTGTATAGGATCTATAGATTTGTATATATTACATAGGATGCTAAATTTTAGTTCAGTTAGGAAACGCGTAGCACAGTTTAAAATTCTCAGTCTGGAGTTTCTGTCAATAAACGGAAATGTGTTCGCGAACTTTTGTGCTTCCCTGTATAGGATCTGCAGAATTTATACACACCACGTAATAGACAAAAAGCGAGTTAAAATTAAAATCGCGTTCAGTAACTTAAAACGCACTTCCAGGAATTATTGTTAACAGACAGTAGTATTTATTTTGTGTGTCCCTGTAAATGAACGATGACCGCTATACACACACTATTCTGTAGTAAGCCTCTTGTAATGCACCTTAGTCATATACATAAATTTCAATGCTTTTAAAATAGTGAAACATTATTTAAATAAACCTCAGACGATTTTTCTCCATAGACCGCAATGTAACGGAATTCTTTTGAGTGTCCCTGTAAAAAAACTATAAGTGCTACACACTTCCGTTGAAATAGGGAACATGCTATAGATAACGACAATAACATATAAAAATTGCAGAGCAATCCGAGCTTATTTACGGGAGTTAGAGCACGGACAGACGGCCATACAGCCAGACAAACCGAAGTCATAAACACTTTTCAACTAGGTTGGAAAGTGTTAAAAAGTATGTTTTACGCACCCGCCATTTTTTTTAAGTGCATTTTAATGGTAGAAAAGTGCGCTTTAATTTTTGGAAATTAAAAAACGCGGAAAATACTAGTGTTTCTGATTTATACATTGATATAAAAATATTTTTTTTTTCAATTTATTAGGGAGGTAGCTATAATTAATATAAAATATATATTTCTATTCATTCTGATCAATTCTGTCCCTTCCCCCTGCTAGTCAATTTATCACTCCATATGAAAGGATTCCCCTCTGCCTTTCTCCCTTTGTCCGACTTTAATGAAGGCTTATTATTCCCAGACCACTCGCTTACTGCCCCTTTCCCCCCCCCCTCCCCTTATGTTATAGGTAATATTAAGAGGATTTATAATAAATTTAAGCGGATTTGATATCTTGTGAATTGACGAAGTTATGCATTTTTTTCTTCTAAAACCCCTACTGCCCTCCCCCCCGAGGCCATTTTTAATGATATCAAAAATCTGTCATACTTAAATTTTCGGCCCTTTTCCTAGAAGTAATAATAACTTTAAACGGATTTGATATGTATCCTAATTAAGAAGTTACGGGTTTTTTTCTGTTTTCATAACCCCCACCCCTCTTTAACCCCAGTTTGCCCATTAACGAACTTTACCGAGATATGCCCCTTGATTTTATGTATCAGTTTGGAAGAGATTTGTGCAGAATTATGGAAGTTATCGTGTCCATAAAAAAGTAGATAGATAGATGGATAAAGTTTTGAACTTGTGGTTTTGGGTTCTAGGAGTCATGATCGGCTTCGGCGTAGATCTGTAAAAAAACTTCAGAAATTCCAACATAGGGGAGAATGTAATAGGTAGTATTTCTTACGAAATCTACCTAATATAAATGCTCCTTTTCATCTCGAAACTATATTGATTTAGAAGGTTTCTAAAGATAAACAACGCTTTTCGGAATTCTGGATAACTCGGAAGAGGTTATTGTATATTTCACGTACGGGGTTATATTGTATTTTCGTAGATTAAGAAACATTTGTCTTTTATTAAACTGTTGTACGTATATAAAACCTGTACTGTGTTAGCCGCCCGACGTAGGGTTGCAAAAAACTCGCAGATTTTGAGGGATGGGAATAAAACCGGGAATTTTGGGGAATAAACCCGGAATTTTGGGGGGATATTGAAAATTTTGCAGAAGTTTTGAAGGTAAACAAAACCATTCATTTTTTAATTACAACTTTTATATTTAAGAAAGAAATTTCAGGCGCTGTTCTGAAAAGTTAAGATAGATTTTCCATTGTCAACTCACGAAACTTTTAATTTTGCGTAAACTTGAATTGTTTTTATAATTGATTAAAACTCATTAGCTTTGCAACAATGGCGAGTGTAAAGTGATGAGGATTTGGATGTTTCTTTAAAAATTAAAATTGTTCATGGCATATTCAGACCTAACTATATATTAATTTTCTAGCAATTAACCTGTGTATTTTTGCATTGCTTTCCACTTTCTCTCTCTATAATAGAAAAAAAAGTATTAAATCGAATTTTTTTTCGAATTCCTGTTTTCGACGGATTTGCACGTTTTAGGAGTCAGATTCCGAAAAACATGTTTTTACAAAATGTCTGTCTGTCCGTCCGCCCACCTGTCTGTCCTCATTATATCATCGAAAAGTGTATGAAATTAAGCAGAGAATTGAACCAAATTTTTGTTCTATGTTTTTGGCTATGGCAGCAGGTCCCACTTGAATTTGGGGATATTCTGACTATAAAGGAGCGTCTTTTGTCCCATTTTCATTATTGTATCATCGAGAAGTGTATGAAGTTACGCGGAGAATTGAACCAATTTTTTTTTTTTTTTGTATATGTTTTTGACTAATGGCCTGCAGGTCCCAGGTGAATTTGGCACTATTCCGTCGAAAGGAGTGATGTGAAAGTCATTAACTTGAACTAACTTAAAATTAACTTAAAAAATGGCTGAGATATAACAGTTTGAAATTTTAGGGTGGCTGACATTTTCAAACAAGACAGCAGAATTCATCCATAAATGGGTTTAATTTATGAGTTTCGGCAAATTTTCTTTCATTGTTGTAACCATTGTTCCAACTCTTATATGCTTAATACTATATATTTATATTCGCCAACGTCAAAATGTCGCCCAGCTTGGCGACACTTTGCGAAATATCGCCAAATTTGGTGACAAAAATATGGTTGCCATAAATGAAGCCAACTTGGCTGTAGATGACTAATTGCCGATATTCTCATTCAAATTCAATATTGACGAGAACTGGGAATGAATCTTCTTTAATCGGGTTCCACGCATTTTAGCTTCGTGTTTTTCAGTAAAATTAGCTAAAATCTTAAAATCAAGGAATAGGGAGGCTATCTATTCCTGGCGCTACAGGCCAAAAGGTCTTTTCGTAAGTTTAAACATCGGCTGATCGCATCCAGGTAACCCGACGATCCACAAGCAGCTGGCGTACAACAGAATGACGAAAAATATTGATTTTATTAGTGATGTGATAGCGAATTTTGAAGTATTAACATAATTGAGATAGAAGAAAGTTTTGGGATTGGCTCATCAGACTAGTTTTTAGTTTTGCTTATTTCTTTTTCGTTTACATTGGTTGATTCGGAGAGTAAAGGTGATGTTTGTATTCTTGTCAGCACAGGTGCCAACCACTCATTAATATTCCGTAATATGCGGGTTAATTTGACCCAGGTTTAACACGTTTTACACCAGAAATTTTTTTAAGAAATGAAATTAAATAAATTCCACGCAGAAATCTGAAATTGAATAAATATAGATTCATCCAATAATTTTTCTGGTTTCAAGCGTTGTTAAACTGGGTCAAATTAACCCGCATATTACGGAATATTAATGAGAGGTTGGCACCTATGCTTGTCAGGCAAGATGAATCTGTCATCTGCCTCTTTCACTTTTTACTTATCGGCGATTAAAATATCAAATTACTTATGATATTTTAATTTCTCTTACTTAATATTTCTGCATCTTAAGGATTATTTCGTTAGTTTTCATGTAGTGCTATTTTCTATATTTAAGTTATTGGTTTTGTTTACACTTGTAAAAAAAAATATTTTGTTTACATTTATAAAAATTGAAATCATTTAAAAAAAATAAAAATAATAAATTGAAAATTTCCATTTGTAAAACTTTTTGAAATCTTCTGGGAATTTTTAAATCATCCCAAAAAACCCGGTTATTTCCAGCCTTTGCAACTCTACACGGCACGTGAGGCGCTGTATACCAGTACTACCCCAGTTTTTACCCTTCTCGCCATCTCTATTTAGTTTTCCCCCACTGCGCATCAGTGTGTTAGATAACATAAAATACCAAGTTTCTTTTTGCACATTATACTCTAGATTTGATTGACTACGACCTTAGTATTATATTCTGAAAATTTGAATGAATTAAGTTTTTTTTACTAATTTTCCAGCTATTTAACATTGGACTAACTCTGATCGCACCGCTCTTGAATTAAATAATTTAATTTTTTCAGTACAAATTAAAATTATGCAGTATGGGAAATCAACGAAATAGGAAGGGAAGACATCTGAAGAGTCATCAAGGGCTTTCTAAGTCTTCCAAAAGTCAACGGATACGGCGAGAACGAGATAGAAAATTACGCGAAGAAAATCGTGAAATTGAAAACGAAAGGTAGGATTTACTGTATTGTGTAGAAAATACTATATATATATATAATTTTATATTATAAATTGTTTTTATTAAGATATGTGGAAACAATTTTTGAGAGTGTTATGCTTAAAAAGGATTATGATAAGTGTGTTGACGGAATACTACGTTCAGATCGGATAGCTAACACATTGACGGACAGTAGGAACAAGTGAAGTTCGAAAATTGACACTATATGTTTTTGTAAATTTTAGAATATTAGAAGTATAGTTTTACTCTTTCTGCTTAAATAAACTTAATTTTGATTAATTCAGCACCTTTAATTAGGTTGCACTACTCCCTTCACAACCACGTCAGGGTGGCTAGTGGTGGGGGAAAAATACAGTCAAAAAAAGTGATAAACACCAGTATATTCTTGTAGAAAAATTTATGTTTATTATTCGATCAAATAATCAATTTGAATTTTTCTATAAGAATATACTGGTGATTATTTCTTTTTACTGTATTTTTCCCTGACCACTAGCCAACCTGCGACGTGCATACTGAAGCTGCAACAACTATAACAGGTGGAAAACGAACTTCAACCTAAAAAATTGTTTCCAAAACATGACACTGGGCTCCTACTTGTACGCCGGTAAATGCACATTTGTGCTGCTATAGCCGTAGTGTCTAAAAACGACCGTTTCGTTTTGGACGGCTATTGCTGTCATGCCACATAGTGAACTTCGCTTTGACGGCTATAGACGCAAGTGTCCGTCAACGTGTTAAGATATCTTAGACCGTCGAACTCACTGAGGGAGTTCCAGAAACTCCCTTAGTGAGTTCGAACTTTCTATTCCTAGATACAGCCAGTACCACTCACTCTGATTGGCTCTGGAGGCCGATTGGCTGTTGAGGTTGCCTTTAACATATGCGCATGCGCACATTCTATGTTTGTTCAGATCTCGGACACGGTGATGTTCAGTGAATTATCTTAGATGAGTTTTTCGGTCTGGACTGGTATTCAATTCCGGGAGGGTACCACCTCAAAAATGGCGGTCTAAGCTATCTTAAATGTCCGATGTGAACAGGGTATTATACTACGTTCAGATCGGATAGTTAAGATATCTTAGACCGCCGAACTCACTGAGTGAGTTCCAGAAACTTACTCAGTGAGTTCGAACTTTCTATTGTTAGATACAGCCAGTACCACTCACTCTGATTGGCTCTGGAGGCCGATTGGCTGTTGAGGTGGCCTGTAACTAATGCGCATGCGCACATTCTATGTTTGTTCAGATCTCGGACACCGTGATATTCAGTGAGTTATCTTAGATGAGTTTTGCGGTGTGGACAGGTATTCAATTCCGGGAGGGTACCAGCTCAAAAATGGCGGTCTAAGCTATCTTAAATGTCCGATGTGAACAGGGTAAGGGTGTTCCAGAAACTCACTTAGTGAGTTCGAACTTTCTATTGCTAGATACAGCCAGTACCACTTACTCTGATTGGCTCTTGAGGCCGATTGGCTGTTGAGGTTGTCTTTAACATATGCGTATGCGCACATTGTATGTTTGTTCTGATCTCGGACATGGTGATGTTCACTGAATTATCTTAGATGAGTTTTGCGGTGTGGACAGGTATTCAATTCCGGGAAGGTACCACCTCAAAAATGGCGGTCTAAGATATCTTAAATGTCCGATGTGAACAGGTGATGTCCTAATAGTCCAACTGTCCCATGTTTGATGATGATGCTCTCAAAATTTCAGCAAAATTACCAGCAAAATCGCGATGTAGCATTAAATGTAATAAAGTTAAAATTGTGGAAACGGAGTCTCTAGGGACCAGCAAAAAACTCCACGCGAAAACATATCCTCTCGCTAATGTTAATCCTATGGAGGAAATATTTTAAGACATCTCGTTCGCATTTCAATATTTTTAAATGATTTTTTTTTTTTTTTTTTTTTTTTTGCATTGGCTAGCCGAGATCGATTTTTATGTAGGCCCTTTTTCACTTTTTCGATTTTGGTTGCAGTTCTCTTTATCTGGATACTTTCATTTTCGAAATCGTTTCCGAAAGTGAAAGTATCTTAATAATAATAATAATAAACTTGTAATCAAAATCGAAAAAGTACAAAGGAGTGTGCATAGAGATCGACCTCGGCTACCCAATGCAATATATATATATATATATATATTGAAATGCGGGCGAGATATCGTAAATTATTTCCCCCATAGGATTAACATTAGCGAGCGGGTGTTTTCGCCTGAGTGAAATAGCTTCTTAATTCACAGAGAGCAGCCATTAGAAAGCATCCCATGTCACGGCCAAACTCGATTCTCCCTCGCCTCATACGGCCTTCACAATCACCCCTTAGTTTCGGAATCGTTAAAAGGCTGCTTCGCCGGTAGATGGCGCGATATACTTACCATAAATAATGCTTAGTAAATGTTACTTCTATACATAAAAATACAAGAATCTTTGCAATATATTCATTATAAAAGGTATATATAACATATGTATCTTTTGTTTCGGCATTTTCTTTACTACAAACAGGAAAAACTAAAAGATTTAGAGATAAAATAAATAAATACAATGCTTTCAGCAATTAAAAATAGTTTAAATAACACGCTACTATAAAATGCAAAACAAACATTATAAGTAAATTTCTATATTTATATACATTTAAATTCTTGATTACTTGAAACATTGATAATTCTGAGCGTAAAATGCACAATAAAAAATTTAAAAAATAATTACTAGTTTCACAATAGTAAGAAAATTAAGCAACTTCGCCAATATCCGGCAATGAACACATATCGAATTTTTTTTTCTCAAAACATGGATTATTTTTACACGATTCTGAATTATTTAAAATATATGTATATATGTGTACATTCAAAACAATTTTTAATAAATTTAACCATTGTAGGTACTGATCTGAAATATAGAAGCATATAGAAATATAATAGAATTACATATAAAATTAAATATTATATTCTAGTTCTGGAAAGTCATGGTATAAAAGTATGTATATAAAAATAAAAATATACTTTCATGTTTCATAATATCAACAGAATAAGAAAACATATTTCGCCAATATCCGGCAATCAACTCACATCGCTTTTTTTTTTCTCAAAACAAGGATTATTTAACAAATTCATAATAATTTTTACAGGTTTTATTATTTTAGAGAATGAACAAGTTTTTTTGCTGTAGCATTATGTACTCCATTTATGAGAGAATAGTTTTTGTGGAAATTTTAGAATATTGTGTGGTTACAGAAATTACAGAATATTTTTTCAGATTTTTAAAATATTAATTCATAAATCTATCCACCCTACTTGTATATATATATGTATCTATAGGTATATGCAGATTCTATTTCTTGATTAGACTTTAAACATTGATAATTTTTACAGTGAAGTATACATTAAATATTATAAAATAAAAATTAAGTAAACTTTAAAATTTTTCTTGATAAAGAGTTCTTACATGCAGATAAATTGGTTTCATTTGTAAAATACCTTGCCATATTTTTTTAAATGATGGGCAAGAATTTTGCACATATTAATGAGCATATATTTATTTTATGCTCGTTTAAGTCACATTCCCCTAAAGGTTTTTTTTATTAGTCTCGGATATATCAATTCATAAATAGTTTTGACGAACGAAACGCAAAGATAAGGAAATTCTCCATTAGTAATGGTAAGTAATAGCGCCCCCTACGTTCTTCCGGGGAGAAACTCTTATTCCTCTTGAACAAAGGGAAAATGACTTTTTGTTACGGCCGTATAAAGGGAAGGAGAAAATCGAGTTAGGCCGTGCCCATGTTAAGCTATGGAGAAATCTACTTTTCTCTTTGTGAGCGTTATATTTTAAATAACGGGATGAGACTTTCTGTAGGCGATAAAGTAAAAGGTTACTCACTAAGATTATTTGCAAAATTATTTTTTAAAACGTTTGAAAATATTTTTTAACTTGGCTTAAAGTTGGCGAAATTTGGAAAATCAAGAAATCTTTACTTTAAAAAATGATTTAAAAAAATAAATAATAATTGAAGCATCGTAGAAAGAAATGAGAAAATAGCCATAGAACCTGAAAGTTTCCTCTTTTCTATGAAAAAAAGTAACAATTAATTTATAAATTTTTAGCCGATTTATAAGTAAATTTCTGCAAGCAAGCTACATTTTCTATACGCGCGCGGAAGGATACATTAGGGTAGAAATTTAGCCTGTAGTGGTGGTGTGGGGTAAGTAAGGGGTTTGGGCTACGCTGAAGAGATTTTTTTAATCTATACCTATAATCTACAGATTTGTAAATTTCGTTCCATGGTAATTGATTTATATCAATTTAAATTATAACTGAACCTATCAAATTAACTTACATTTATGTATAAAACTAAAATATCAACTATGGATAACTGGTGAATATTTTGTTTTGTTTTGGTTTGTTTGTTTGTTAGTTAGTTTCTGAGTCTAAAGTACTGTTGATATATTGAATATATACAATACCTCAAAAGACAAATTAAATAAACTGCTGATCAGTTCTTTGTAATTAAAATAAGATTACTTTTAACAAGAGATGGGAATGCTCGAAAAAAAAAAAAAACCCGGAAACTTTGGGGAAAAAAACTGTTTTTTTTTTTCTGTTTCTTTCCGAAGGGGTATTTTTTAATTTTTCCAAATCGGATGAAGTGAAATTTAATTTATAAAATAATATATTCAAAATGTTATGACTGCATTCTGATATTTTTTCTTTATATTTTTTCATGTTCAGTGTCTCCCATGAAAATGTTAACATAGAAACTATGATCTGTAAGTAGTTTTGGAAGAGCTTGAGTCATTTAAAGGATCATTTACACTTCTGTATTTATTAAGGACCTTATTAAAAATACTTAAATAAGAACCTAAATATAACGATTATTTCTAATTCACAAAATTTTGATTAATATTTTTTATGATAATTTTATATGATTTTTTTAATAAAGTAACATTTTTTTATACAAAATTCACAAAAACAGGATCGTGGGAAACAAAAATGTAAGCAGACCCATGCAACTTCTCTTGTTAAAAATGAAAATTCTTGTGCAAAAGTATTTCAATAATATACCAGAAATTTAATATAAAATTTGAAACACATGCATTTATTTTTATTGGCATAGCTGCGATTTTTCATGTAATCAGATAATAATCGCCAGAAATATTTAGCTATTATTAGAAACAAGTTATTTTTTTAATAACATGCAATTGAAATTATTTAGTCTTTTCAAACTTTTTTTCTCTTCTCATCCTTTACCTTAAATATAGTTTTTAAGACTTGTCTAACTGTTTTTTTTTTCTTTCTTAATATATAAATGCATACAAATAAACTTTCTAAAGAAAATGTAAATTTTCTGAAAAAAATTGTTTTCAACTAAATTTGTTGAAGTATTCAAAAATCTGTCTGTTTTATAATTTTCATTAAAGAAATATACATAATATATATATTACTTTCATATTAAGAATATAAAACTAAAACTAAAACATAGGGTTAGTTTAGGTTTAGACTAGAATGCTATACCAAAACTAAACACACAAGAATAAAATTCTAATTGTACGGGGGGAAATCAATCGTTAATAAAATATTTTCTATTCATCCACTCAAGTTCAAATATTTTTTTTTAACTTGTAGTGGATGACACTTTATGTTAATACAGTTTTTTCAAATATTAATTCATTCATTAAATTTAATTAATTAATTTTAGTTTTAAATGGGAGAAAAAAATTCCTCCCATTGTTTTCATAAATGAAATGAAAGATTTATCTCAAATCAGTTATGCCACAGAAATAAAATACCGCAACGATGATTATAAAATAATGTTCAATAAAGATAACGTGGGACATTAATGCTGCACGGATTTATTTTATATATTTATGATTAAAAAATAGGAATTGACTTAATTTTTTTTTTTTTTTTTTTTTAATATTACTTGTTTTGCGTCAGTTTACGAACTGAAAGCTAAGAAAGGACAATATTATTTTCGTCGAATATCGATCTTAGCCATTGACATACAAGTTTGTTTTCTATGACCAGATCACCAGAGTCTGTTTCTCATATTTAACATTACAAGTTCACTGTTGGTACTGTAAAAAGCCAATTATTATGAATTACGTTCAGTCATTTGTTATATGAATGTATTTCTTTTTTTGCGTTTGTTACTCTTAATCTTCCTGTTTAGAGGAAAAGTTGTGGAAAATCGATCTTGACAACTGACTTTCAAGTTTTCTTTTGTTCTCTTCTGACTGCATTTCTTTTCTTATATTTTGTATTTCAAGTTCGTTATTGGTGCTGTAAAAAGCCAATTTTTATTAATTACGCTGCATCATTTGTTATATGATTTATTACTTACCCATCATACGTAGTATGGGGTAAGTCTTGTAATCGTTTTGAAAATAGAAAAAATTTTTTGACGGATTTACACGTTTCAGACACTGAAGATTAAAAAAAAAAACATATTTAAAAAAAAAAAAAAAAAATTGCCGTCCGTCTGTGTGTCTGTAAACGCTCTATCTCCCGAACAAATTGAGATAGAGACTTGAAATTTGGTATGTACTTAGTACGTAATAATGGGAAGAAGCTTATTGAATTTCGGTAACCTCGATTATCCGGAACTATTTTTTTCGGGCTCTCGAAATATTCGTTCTGATAAAAGGTATATAAAAATTTTCGAAATTGTTTATTTTAAGGAGTGAACATGAAAGACAATAAAACAAACATAAATTTTGCATAAAGCATGAAATCAGTCGGATAATGAGTTGCCGAGATATTTGTAATCCTATTTTCCACACTCTTCGATTTTTCATGACCCTGTATGTTATCCAAATTTCAATTCAAATATATATTTTAATTGGAAATGAGACGCTTAATCCGACGCAATAAACCGTTAGTTAATATGATTATTAGTTTTGGAGTTATAAGGGCGTTTCTTTTACGCAATTCAGTAACAGAGCATTTAAAGTTTAGGACGTCATCAAGCCACGATTTTATCCAAATTGCAATGCATTTTATAAGTAGATTACGCATGTTTTTTTTTTTGTTTTTTTTTTTTCATATTTTATATTATGCATATCCATGATGATGGGTAAGTATTACGGTGCCCCCCCCCCCCAACGACTGGTTTATTTTTTAACTCGTTTGTTTCACTTTTGAAATATCTTCTTATCAGGGCATAAATTCTAAGAAAAAAAGTACCGGAACCCCAAAATTTTGCAGTACTAACACCCGTAGCGCACCCTCCCTTCCCTCCACCGTCACTCCAATCTGCATATTTATATTTCGTACATTATTTTTAAAATTTAAAGCATTTTTTTTTTATATTTAGTAATATAAATATTTTAAATACATATCTGTTTGCGGCTATAAACTGTTCCACTTTTTAGTTATTACTACTTCCAAATAGAAACCTTTGCCTAATCTTAATGTTAATTAATCGCAGAATCATGTGATTAAATAAGCTCAGGATTATGATTCGGAAAGAGTGTTAACACACACACACACACACACACACACACACACACACACACACACACACACACACACACACACACAAAAAAAAAAAAAAAAAAAAAAAAAAAGAATAGTTCGCAGCTATGCAGAATAGAAAAAGACTATTTCTGTTTACCCTTTATTGTGATCAAAATAGCATTAAAATGATTTGAAATGCAAATAAAATAAAATTTTGTATTTAAGACAGATTGAGCTCGAGCCTGCCCAAATTCGAAGACTGATATAAAAATCGATACCGTTTCATCTCAATCTCTTACGTGAGCGACACATTACGTCACTTATAAGTGTTTTGATACAAAAGAAATTAAAAGATTGGAGATGAGAGGGAAAGGAAAGGGTTATTTAGGATTCGTTTTTCGGAACTGCTACTGCACTGGGCTCCGGAGCGCAGTGTTTATGAGCCCCGGTGAATTCTGGCCAATATTTAAATTTTTACTAAAAACTGAGAAGTACCGGAGCTGGGCTCCGGCGCAAATTAAGCCCTGCTTATTTGATTATGATTTGCTTATTTAATTATTTTATTTTACTTTTTTGCATATGGGCATTTTGTAGCACATATCTGTTTCTTTGTCACTCATACCTATATATATATATATCTACATATCTACAACATTAGCAGTTAATGCTACATAGGGTAGATTTCGACTAATTGCAGTTTTTTCAGTTTAATATATTTTTATTCATCCATGTTGATATATTTCTGTTATTTTTATTAAGAAGTCATATTTTATAACTCTTTCTGACTTAGAATTTTCGTTGTATAGTCATTCTGTTATCTAAGCATAATTAAAGTAGTTCGTGCTCATGATTTTGCACTTTTTTTTATTGTGTCTCCGAACACCTTACATACATATAATATTATTTTCTAGATTTTTTTTTATATACGTACATATTTCTTACTTTAATTTCTTTGATAAAATTTAATCGTGAGAATTTTTATTAGTTTATATCATACATGAATCTGTGATTTGAATATATCTCTTTCAATTTGTAACAATTATCGTAACAAATTGCTGGTACAATGAGTCCCCGATACTTTTGTAATTTTTTTTATTGTGTTTCCGAACACCTACATACATATAATAACATTATTTTCTAGCTTTTTTTTTATACATAAATATTGCTTACTTTCATTTCTTTGGTAAAATTTAATCGTGAGCATTTAAATTTTTATTAGTTTATATCATATAATGAATCTGTGTTTTGAATATATCTCTTTCAATCTGCAACAGCAAATTGCTGGTACAATGAATCCCCGATATACTCTCCCCAATACTTTTGTAATTTTTTTATTGTGTTTCTTAACACCTACATACATATAATAACATTATTTTCTAGCTTTATTTTCATATACATAAATATTGCTTACTTTCATTTCTTTGATAAAATTTAACCGTGACCGTGAGCATTTTCATTTTTATTAGTTTATATCATATATCAATCTGTGTTTTGAATATATCTCTTTCAATCTGTAACAATTATCGTAACAAATTGTTGGTACAATGAGTTCCCGATACTCTCCCGGATACTTTGTAATTTTTTTATTGTGTTTTCGAACACCTACATACATGTAATAACATTATTTTCTAGCTTTTTTTTTATACATAAATATTGCTTACTTTCATTTCTTTGGTAAAATTTAATCGTGAGCATTTTTATTTTTATCAGTTTATATCATATATCAATCTGTGTTTTGAATATATCTCTTTCAATTTATAACAATTATCGTAACAAATTGCTGGTACAAAGAGTCTCCGATACTTTGTAATTTTTTTATTGTGTTTCCGAACACCTACACTCTTAGAAATGGATACTCAAATATCACGAAATTTGCTTCGTTTTTGACGAAACTGTTTCCTGGGAAATGCTCCTAGTAAATATTTCGTCAAATCGAGTAAATTTCTTTCCTCAAAAAACGGAGGAAATTGATTTCGTCAAATTGCTTGTTCGAAAGAAATTGCAAAAAAACACTGGTGGTGTCGCCATCTATTGACAACTTTTGAAGCATCTGTAATTGACAGCGTTAAAAAGTAAGAAACATTTCTCAAGTCTTCAATTGGTTTCGAACGCACTACTTTCTGTGTGGGAAACCGCTGTTCTGCGTCCTACGCCAGAAGGACTTCGAATGAATTTGATTTAAAAATGTATCTATGGGATGTTGATGTGTGTTTATATTTTGAGAAGTATTTTTATCGGTGCTGTTATAATTTCTGCATGTTTTAATTAATAAGGCTCAATTATTATTATTATGGTTTTTCTATGGTTAATAAATAATTAGAGTATGGCTTGATTAATATAATTTATTAGAGAAATTTCATTTGTTCAATGATAATTAGAATATGGTCTAATTAATTTGTTGGTCAGAAATAATAAATTTTAAAGTGTATATTGGAGAAGAGTTCATCAATTTTAGATAAGATTTTAACACGTTACTGTTTATAGAGGGGAAAGATATTTTTAAATTTGATTGTTATATGAATATATTTCTTAAATAAAAAAGAGCTCCTAAAATTTTGGTTTTTTTAAACTATTGGGAAAATGGTTGTTGCTTTCCGTCGAAAATGGACCAAAAGATGTTAGCATTATACTATTTTAACCGTTTTTAACGAAATTCTGTGACTTTAGAAGAGTTTTTTAAGCTTTTTTAACGAAATTCTGCAACTTTAGAAAAATTTATCTTTGAATAGGCAATAGAAATGCATAAAATCGCTATAAAAATGTTAAAGTTACAAAAAGAATAGACGCAACTTATCAGATATGAAAAATAAAGTAGAAATTTAGTAATTTCATGTTATAGCGGCCTCCAAGGATGAAATATTTTTGTTTCTTTTTTCATTAATATATTGTAAATTTGGTAGTTTCGTGTAATTTTTTTTTTTTTTTTTTTTTTGAACAATTTTGTAACAACAAAATAATCTGGCCGGGGATGGGAAAACATTTTTGTCAAATATTTGAGATTTTCCATTTCATTAAAAATCACTTAATTTTGAGACGAAAAGATTGTCAAAAATGACGAAATATAGTTCAAGAATTGCGGAATCGTCAAAAGTGAGAGTTTTATTTTTGACAGCGAAGAAACAGTTTCGTCAAGATATTTGAGGATTCGCGTTTCGTCAAAAACCACGTGACTCTGTGACGAAATGATTGTCAAAAATAACGAAATGAAGCATGAGGATTGCAGAAACGTCAAAATTGAGTGTTTTATTTCTGAGAGTGTACATACATATAATAACATTATTTTCTAGCTTTTTTTATACATAAATATTGCTTACATTCATTTCTTTGGCAAAATTTAACCGTGAGCATTTTTATTTTTATTAGTTTATATCATATATGAATCTGCGATTTGAATCTATCTCTGTCAATCTGTAATAATTATCGTAAGAAATTGCTGGTACAATGAGTTACCGATACTCTAAAAGTGGACAATTACGATTATCAGCAAAAAAGGGAAAGAGTAAAGGAGGCCAAAATTTGAAAGCATGGAGATTAAACAGGTGAGTGAAGCATTTATTGCGTCATATTAATATTCTTTGTTCGAAAATGCTTTGTCATTGTATAATTTAATTTTAGATTCATCCCGTATAAGCATGCCTTGACAAGTACGGTCGCCAGGTCGCCACTGTTTTTTTTTTTTTTTTTTTTTTTTTGACCAAGTTATTTAATCTGGCGGTTTTTTTTTTTTTTTTTTTTTTTTTTTTTTTTTATCTTTTACAAAACTTGACCCAAGAAATAAGCACAAACGGCATTTTTTGTCTCCCCTACCCCTACTAGAGCAAACAGTGATCTCCCTCTTCTCTCGTACTTTTAATGGAAGAACCAAATTTAAAAGGCATTTTCCATCTCATGAACCGAAAACGCCATTCTTTGAGCTCTAGCCAGCTAGCATGTCACGTGACTAGAAAGTGGGAGCGGGGGGTTTCAATAAAAAAATAGTGTAAATGCCTCTGTGGCATCTAAAACTGGATACAATGCTAAAAAATGCTCTTTTTTTTTTTTTTTTTTTTTTGTAAGTTTAAAATCAGATTTTTGTGTTCAGAATTAAAAATGATTAATCTATATCACATTCATTTTAAAGAATAATAACACATAAGTGCGATTATAAGTAATTCATTTGAAGTACATCTGTAAAACTAAATTATGTACTATTCTAAACTACAAGTATGTAACTAATAATTCTAAACTATACTTGTTTTATTTTTGTCTGAATTAATTCATTAAAAAAAAAAAAAAAAAAAAAAAAAAAAAAAAAAAATGTGGTTTTTAAAAATTAATGACAGGGATATTTTTTTACTGGCGACTAGAATTTTGTGCTGTCCACCAGATTTTATGAAATTTGCTAAGCCCTGCGTAAAAGGGTTCATCCATTAAGTCACACTTCATCAGGGGGGTCTGCGAAAACACGTTGTGACGTCGCATCTAAAATATGAAAATGATTAGGTAGGCATTGTTTGCAAGTAGCTTAAATTAAGTTCATAGAAAGTATGTACTTAGGTATAATTTTATGCAGGATAAAAAAGAAGAAAGTAGACCTAATATTTACTTTTGGATTTTTGCTATATCTTTCGTGATCGCTGGGAAACGGGAGGGATAACTATTTTTTGCTCAGACCGCAGCGGAAGTAAACTCTGTAAAAAGGCTGTGTAGGGGAACTTCTGCCTTTTAACACCAGAGGTCGCGCTCGCGCTACTTGTATTAGATATCCTACATTAGAGATGTACTAATGTAGAATCTCCAACTCGTATGCTATCTACAGCAGTAAAGAAGAGTCCCCTTAATGATTAAATGTGTATATGTTGAGCTAATTTTAAATTTTAATACTCAACAGAGGATGCTGTAGTTTTTGTTCTTTTAATTCACTGATTAGTGTTACTCCGTGTTAAATTTAAAGACATGGACTATGCTTTATATTTATAATTATCGATGCTGTTATAAATTAATATATTAGAATGGTATAGAAGAAAATTCTGTGATAGCCACAGTATGGCAGTTTAAAATACAATTATATAGTCTTTCTTTACACTTTTGTGCAAAGAACCCCCCCCCCCCCCCCACCCCCCCAAAAAATAAATAAATAAATAAATAAATAAATAAATAAAATAAAATAAAATAAAAAAATAAATAAAATAAAAAATAAATAAATAAAAATGTTTATTACTTCTATATGCATAGGAGAAAGTATTGGTATCGTGAAAACTTTGCACTTCCGTTTTTTGATGTATTTATATGTTTTAGCATGTCCTGAACATGGTTGACTATTTTTTAAAGTTGTCTGCCTATCAGTCTGTGTGTGACACAAATTTTGTGGCTGTTCATATTCTGTTAGACCTTAATCATAAATAGATGCTGTTTAAGTTTGTGTGTATAGCGCCCAACAGGTACGCTGCTATATTGTCTTTTTCACGATTTCCATCGATGGAAGAATTAATACACGGAATTTCACCAAATTGCATATTCTGTTAGACATTGACATCAGAATTCGGTGATATATATCAATGGATGTAGTATATCGTGATATAAATATATCAATGGATATATACCGTGATATATATCCCATATTTATTTCCAAAATATCATGTTTGATATTTTAGATATTTTCAAAATATTGTGTATGGTATTTTTGATATTTTCAGTGTAAACAAGTGTAAATGAATTTTTTTAACTTTTGTTGTCTGCGCCATTCTGTATAATATATAAAGAACTTTTGCCTCTGACTTTTTAGCGCCCCCCCCCCCAAAAAAAAAAAAAAATCTAAGCTTTACATTTGAAGCTGTATTTTTACATGTAGAACAGCCATTGAAAGATAAACTGTCTAATTTAAATAATCCTTTATTTACAGCTTCATTAGAAAGAATCTGTGCTGGTTTTGATTTAGTTCAGTTTAAACTACAATTAATTTTCTAACCCTTAATGGGGGAAAAGGAGTAAAAAGAGCTAAGAATAATTGATCTTTCAGACCATTTATTCCCGGGGTAGGGAGAGTGTACAAATTTAAAGAGTTCAGTAGCTGTAATCTAACTCAACTTTGGCTTGATGTCAGCTGATACGAGAGGAGATGGAAAATATCGGGGGAAGAAAAAGGCGAATCTATACTTTCAAAGGTACTTGTTGGAACACCCTTTCGCACTCCTCATTGAAATACCCGTAGCGTGACGAATCCCCCCCCCTCCTGTGGGACAGTAGTACTCCCCCCCCCCTTTAGGAGAGGTGCTGAAAGAAACCATGATCATATTGTGGAATATGAAGACAGTTCTCCTATTAACTCTTTCAGGAGCAAACACTTGTGTTCCTGTAACGTTGAATTCTCACCGGAATTTAGAAAAAAATGTAATTCAAAATAAGGAAAAGCAATTTTTCAACTTTTTCTCGTCAAAGTTAAAAAAGTAAAATTTAATAAAAAGTTTCTGGTTCGAATCGGATTACAATTAGGTGGGATATAATATATCCCACCGCCCCTCAAAGGGTTCGAACTCTGTGATTGATTGTAGAATATTGTGTTACTGCAAATGTTAATTTACGCTACCGTTACGTTAGAAAATAAATGCTTATTGTTATGCCAGCGTCGATGATTTAAAAAGTTTTATCCTTGAAAAGTATTTAAACAAGAACGAAAAATCATGCGTCAAGCATAGATTATGTAGCACTTTCCAACGCTTCCAAAATAATTTTACAAAACATACCGTTTAATAAGCTAAAAAGATAACATCTAAGTAAACAATTTGGAAAACGCATAACATATTTAAAAACATAATTTCAGGAATTTCCAACAGATACAATATTCGGAAAAATATCCGAATACTTTTATTCAGCCCTGTATATGATCTATAGATTTGTATATGCTAGGATGCTAAATTTTAGTTTAGTTAGGAAACGCGTAGCACAGTTTAAAATTATCTTTCTGGAGTTTCTGTCCATAAACGGAAATGTGTTCGCGAACTTTTGTGCTGCCCTGTATAGGATCTACAGAATTTATACAGACCACGTAATAGACAAAAAGCGAGTTAAAATTAAAATCGCGTTTAGTAACTTAAAATGCACTTCCAGGAATTATTGTTAACAGACAGTAGAGAATTCTTTTGTGTGTCCCTGTCAATGAACGATAACTGCTATACACACACTATTCTGTAGTAAGCCTCTTGTAATGCACCTTAGATATATATATATATAAATTTCAATGCGTTTAAAATAGTGAAACATTATTTAAATAAACCGCAGACGATTTTTCTCCATATAGACGTCATGTAACGGAATTCTTTTGACTGTCCCTGTAAAGTAACTATAAGTGCTATGCACACCCTATTCCATATTAAGCTTCTTCTAATGCACCTTAGTGATATATATAAATTTCAATGCGTTTAAAATACTGAAACATTATTTAAATAAACCGCAAATGATTTTTCCCCATAGACCGCAATGTAACGGAATTATTTTGAGTGTCCCTGTAATAAAACTATAAGTGCTACACACTTCCCTTGAAATAGGGAACATTCTATAGATAACGACTATAACATATAAAAATTGCAGAGCAATCCGAGCATATTTACGGGAGTTAGAGCACGGACAGACGGCCAGACAAATCGAAGTCATAAGCACTTTTCAACTAGGTTGGAAAGTGCTAAAAACCAGCGGACTGCGAGGATTTCGCACTGCAGTCTAATATTTTTTAGTAATATCTAATATTTTCTAGATGCCGGTTTAAACTTTTAATAAAAAAAATTAAGCATAAAAAAATTTTCAACAACATTGGTCAAGCCAGAATATCATCTCATTTATTTATTCCGCCAAAGTTACAGTAAAAACTGATCAAAGACAGCAAATGTTCACGCGCGAGAAAAAAAAAAAATTAACAATCGTATTGCATTAGAAAATGACGTCATCCGCTTCGGAAAAAACATGGGACAAATTAAAAAAAATGAATACATATGAATTACAATTTAATCTAATATAACAAAGGATACCTTTTAAACTAAACGTGAAAAAACACCAAAAATTTCAATTTCAATTTTGCTTTTTAATAATAAATAGAAAATAAACATTGCGGAGAAATCACGCTTTATCTTTTTAGTACTATTTATTTTTTTTATAACATTGTTGAACATGATTTATTGCGGTATTTTATTTTTGTGGCAACATTGATTGGAGAAAAACCTTTCATTTCATTTATGAAAACAATGGAGATTTATTTTTTAATTAACTGCAATTTTTAATCAAAAGAACAGGTTTTAACGAAATTGAGTGTACTATGCCAGAATTCTGTTCAAAAACCTTTCGAATGATGATACGTCATTCATTGTTGTGCGTTTTGTAAATGCATAGAAAAAGGGACGTTGACAACACAAATAATATAAATGATTGTCAAAATCAATTTGATCTCAAAAAGTATAAAGAACTTCACTCGTTTGTAACTTTTATTGTAACTAATAAAAACTTTACTCGTTTGTAACTTTTATTGAAAAAATATATAAAAAAATTTTGAGCTTACACTGTCAGAGTTGCCAAGTCTCCGGCTTTTTGGACACCAGTATTTTAGTACAGAAAATGTTGTTTTATGTAATCGGAACATTCTGCGATTTAAAAGAACAACATTTTCTGTAAGATAATACTGGTGTTCAAAAAACCGGAGACTTGGCAAGTCTGCACTGTAATTTTTTTTTTTTTTTCATAGGCAACTTTTAAAATTTACTGTAATCAAAACGCTGTAATTCTCAATTAAAAATTAGCTATCCCTGAAAACCAGTGGAGATCTGTCAAGTTGTCAACCTGATCTAATTGATTACTTCGGCTCTCCCTAGAAGAGGGGTTACGTTGGAGGGTCAAGGGTTGCCATAATTGGGAAGACAGGGGATTTTTGTAAAAAGGAACACAAGAAAGTCTCAATAATAGAAAAAAGAGGGGTTCATATATTGAGGTAAAGTGAAGGCGAACGAAAATTGTCGTTTTTGCTCCGTAATTTTAGTTTATATCAAGAAGGACTTGCTCTTTGCTGAAGATTTGGTGCTTATTATGGGACGCTATGGAAAGTCTGGACAACTCCATTTATCAACTAAAAGATACAAAAGAGGACAATATTTACCGAATCGGAAAAACAAGTAAGAATGAAATGATACTTTTTTTTTAAACTATTGTTTTTAATCATAATTATTTATTTACATCTCTGGGTCATTCCATGTCAAATCAATCAGTGACTCAACCTGACCATTTTAGATTTTGATGAAACTTACAGGAATCATTATCCCAGATGATATAAAAGAGAATATACTTTTATTATTATTTTTTTATCTCGGTAAAATTTCATACAATTAATTTTTTTTTATTTCGAAAAAAAATCATTTTTTGGCTTGTATAAATGTTATCAATTTTGAATTTCTCAAGTTCTATCGAGCGTAGAGGGTTGTTTGACACCTCATTTTAAAGAGAATTTCATAAGGTTTAATTTGATATGCAAGGTGACTATACTTGGTTATTTTTAAATTAAATTAAATTTTTAATTTTTAATTTTTTTTAAATAGTGTTTTTTTTTAATTTTGAAAAAGTATGTGTTTTTTGTAATATTATAAACTTTAAATTCTGAAAATTTCAGAGTGGGATCTCAATGGGATCAGCAGTTATGTTAAAAAGACTAATGTTAGACACCAGTTGGAGCTGGTATTTAAAGTTGGCACCTCGCCAACTTTATGATTGAGCTAAAGATAGTATTGTTTTATTCATTTTAAACATTATTTTTTTATAACTGCTGATCCCATTGAGATCCCACTCTAAAATTTTCAGAATTTAAAGATTATAATATTACAAAAAACATTTTTTTCAAAAATATAAAAAAATAACTTTCAAAAGAATTATTTAATTTTTTTAAATTAAAGTTAATTAACCTTTTTTTAAACCAAGCATAAACAACTTGCATATAAAATTAAATCTTATGAAATTCTCTTTAAAATGAAGGGCCAAACAACTCCCTACACCTGATAGAACTTGAGAAATTCAAAATTGAAAACATTTATACAAGCCAAAAAATGATGATGATTTTTTTAAATTTAAAAAGTTAATTGAATGAAAATTTATTGAGATAACATTTTTTTTTATAAAAGTATATTCTCATTTGTATGGTCAGGTTGAATATTGAAAATTTTTGGTTGATTTGACGTGGAATGACCCTTCTGTAAAAGAACATTTTTGTATACAAGATGATTTTAGACACACGGCCATACGATGATTTATTGGTGGAAAAAATTGAATGCAAAAACCATTTATTAAGAAACTTTTGCAATAAATTGCTGGACTTGGCGAGAAATACCAAACTCGGATATATCGGGCAAAGAAAAAAAAAATGGAAATAATATAAAGAGTATGAGAAGAGGCATAATGCATGCGCGTATAGAAGCACGTATAGAAAATCGTCTACAGATGAGTTGCCTCAAAAAATTACGAAATTGCGTGGCAATATTTTGAATTGTCCATCTCATTATTTTGGTGACCACACACGCTGTGGCGAATACTTCTGTAAATCTAAAGAGGATAATTCGAAAAATGAAGTCCCAGCTCTGAAAAGCAGCGGTCTTTTCTATAAATTGCTGGAGATTTTTCAAATTTTATCGAATTCCGCAAAAAGTTTGCTTCATAATGTCAGAGTCATACATCACAATATGTAACATTTCAGTTGCACACTTTAACAAAAGCCGCCCTCTTTATGATCTTCACAAAACTTTGTATAAGTTTAGCACCTCATCTTATTAAAAAATTTTTCAAGAACGCCGTCTAAAAGCGCAGAATCGCAGCACCCAGCAACGATTTAAAAGTTTAATATATATATATACTAGCTGACCCGCCCGGCGTTGCCCGAGCCCTTGTAATAAACTTAAATCTCTTAAAAAACGGAACTCTGGCCACGGTCTACGATGGCTTCGGAACCGTATACCAGGCATGCTCGTACGCTCTAGAAAATCTTTTATTTACCCCTACCACCGCCAGGGGAGCATTCTGTTCTAAACAAACCTCTTTCCGAACGAACTTCTGAGACAGGTCCCCGCTGCCTACGTTACTGTATAGTAGGCGCACTACAAAATTGAGCTGGTTTCGAGAAGATTATTAGCCCAGTTATTGCAATAAGGCACAGTTAGAGAAAATAACCTTGAGTGAGGTGCCGAAGGGAGGAGATGTTCGAGTGTCCTTCAGAAAATGACTAATTAGAAGGCCCACTATGCATGCATAAATATTCGTTCGTTTTGTTAAGCTAGGAACTTAATTACAAAGTTGGCTTAAACTCTTATTTGTAAATAGTGGTAACCGCTACTCATAAATTTAATTTAATGTTATAAAGGGTGACTATTAAGTTTAATATAATGTTTGGAATCACTTGCGTTGAAATCAGAAAGATAGTTGCTGATATATAGAAACGGGGCATAGTTAGAGAAAAACCTTGAATGAGGGGCGGGGGGGGGGGGGGTTGTTCAAGAACCCTTCAGCAAATGACTAATTAAGAGGAGCACTATGCATCTTTCGAAATTCGTTCGTTTGCTTAAGCTAGAAACTTAATTACAAATTTGGCTTACCCAATTATTCGGAAATAGTGGTAACCGCTACTCATAAATTTAGTTTAATGTTATAAAGAGTGACATTTAAGTTAATTATAATGTTTGGAATCACTTGTGTTGAAATCGGAAAGATAGTTGCTGAGATATGAAAACGGAGCATAGTTAGAGAAAAAAACCTTGAAAGGAGTGCCGGGGGGGAGGGGTTGTTCAAGTGTCCTTCAGCAAATGACTAATTAGGAGGACCACTATGCATCTTTCAAAAATCGTTCGTTTGCTTAAGCTTTGAACTTAATTGCAAATTTGGCTTAAACTATTATTCGTAAATAGTGGTAACCGCTACTCATAATTTTAGTTTAATGTTATAAAGAGTGACAATTAAGTTAATTATAATGTTTGGAATCACTTGTGTTGAAATCGGAAAGATAGTTGCTGAGATATGGAAACGGAGCAGAGTTAGAGAAAAAACCTTGAAGGACGGTCCGGGAGGGGTGGGGGTGGGGGGTTGTTCAAGTGGCCTTCAGCAAATAACTAATTAGGAGGATCACAATACATCTTTAATGATTGATTCATTTGGTTAAGCTAGGAACTTAATTTGAAATTTGGCTTACTACTTTTACACTACTATTCGGTAACTGCTTTCTAGAAATACACCTTGAAGCTTAAATGTAATTAGACCCTTGTCCCTCTTAATTCCCGCAAATATAAAAAAGAATCTGTTAAATAAAGTTTTCTGTATTAACAATTTCCATCATCATAATAAATGTCATGTAAAAAAAAAAACTTAAACCCGACTAATTGTCATGAAGAAAAATATGCCTGCAAAATATTTCAATCAGTGGGACGTATGTGTGATTTGTCATGTACAGGTGGCGTGACATTCGCATTGCTCCTCTACGCTAATAACTTCAATCCATGTTGACACTATTTAGTTAGAAATCCTTATTTGTGCATCGCTACTCTGGTTTATTTAATTACTTCTGTGAAGAATCGATGCAACCAACCAGTGAACCAACCAACACAAGAGAATAAAAGCGTATTTTTAATGAGAGTTCTTTGTGCATTTTAATTAATATTTCAGAAAGTAATTAAAATATTAAAATTCTGAAGTAATGTTGCACCAGGAGAGGGTTTGGACTACCTAAATCTAAATTTCCAGCCTTCTAGGTGGGCCAGATTTTCCTAGCCATCGCCAACAGACCCTCACACACAGAGCGAAACTTTCTTTTATTAGTTTATATATATATATATATATATATATATATATTTGTCCTCAGAAAAAAGTTCCAGTACTCAAGATCAAAACTATGGCTCAGCTGCCGAAAAACCCGACCTTGATTCAGAGCTGTATACAAATAAATGAAAAAAATTTCTAGAAAACTTAGACATATAATGAAGAAATAAAACGTTTGGAAGAAGAGATAAGAGCTCAAAGAAATTCAGGTATGTGGCATTTTGAACGGAGAAAAAGATTAACGGCTTCCTTTTTTGGCGAAGTATGCCACAAAAAAATCGCACACAAGTTGCAAAAATATAATAATAAAAATATTTTACAGTAACATAGATACCATACAGTTGAAATATGGACGTATTCACGAAAGTGATGCATTAAAATATATTTCAAACAATTTGAAAATTGAAGTGAAGTGAAATCGAGTGGATTTTTCGTTAAAAAAAGAAGAGTCGTATTTGGGAGCTACTCCTGATGGCCTTATTGGAGATGACGGGAGAATAGAGATAAAATGTCCATTATCATCCGCTAAATTTATTCCTGAAGAAGGGTATAAAGAAAAGAAAGTTCCTTTTTTTTAGGTAGCTTTAATAATGTTTCAAATTTTTACCTATTCAGAATATTGTGTAATGAAGTTGTGTTCTTTTGAGCATTAGAAAAATGTTTTTCTATTACTTTTATATGTGTAAATGGCATCAAGAGTTCAAATGAGCAACAGGGAATAATTACGGATATTCGCAAAAATTTATCTAGAAATCCGAATATAATGATAAAAATTTATCATCTCTCTTCTCAGCGTGGTGATAAAAATACTATACGTAATCTCTTCTTTAAATTTCTTTCTCATTTATTATAAGACTAGTATATAACGCCCGTCAAAAATGACGGAATGTTGATCTGCGTTTCATTTTCATAAGACTTCATACAAACAAACAGCATGAAGATTTTGCTATTGAAAGGTTTGTATTGTAGAAAAGTACATTTTAAGAATGGCAAATGATTTCTACAAATACAAATGATGAGGATTTTTTCTTTTACCCAATATTCAATTTCTGAAATAGTTCAACAATTGGACAAAACATTTAAAAATATTTAAAAAATAATCCATGTGCGAAAGGTTTAAAAAAAAAATATATATATTAATGAGTTTCTAAAGAACTTGACTTACAGCTCATTGTTTGGTTAAATAAGAAAAATTAAATGCAAATTGTGAAATGCTTTAACGATTGCACAAAACATTAAATTGTCTAAGTTAATAGTATAATAGAGTTGAATTTTAATATTTCTTGAAGAACAAAGTTTTCCAGTCATGAAGAAACAACTACATAGCAGAAAGACATAAAAAGAGACAGAAAATTGCATGTTTATTGATATTAGCTTCTTAATTCACAGTAGGAAAATATCCCATTTAAAATGACAGAAAAATAAACAAAGTTTTCCAGTAATGAAGAAATAGTTAAAATAAATACAACGATGAAAGTAGATTATATAACTTTAACTTTTAAAAGTATTCATCAAAGTAAAACCTGATTTTGTCTTATTTTAAAAATATGCCTGAAAAATCTATAATAAATTTTGATCATTAAAAATCTTCTTACTTTATTTCATAAGTAAACTGAAACTATTAAATGCATTAGTATAACTGAAAAATATCTTTTCACATTCTCTTATTAAATTACATTTTTTTTTTTTTTCACTACAAAGTAAGTTTAAATGTTACTATGTTAAAAATCAAAATTTGATCTGCATTGATATAATTAACATATGTGGTATGCGGTACTGTATATTCCTTATATTTTAACTCCTTGAAGGGCAAGCACGTGGTCTAAAAATGGTAAATTTTGCGATGTTTTGACACCAGTAAATTTAAATAATGAATTTCTACCTGCTCAATCTGCAAAAAACAATACTAAATATTTTTATTTAATAATACTGGTGGCAA
This sequence comes from Maratus michaelseni, assembly GCA_963931845.1. Lineage (NCBI taxonomy): Eukaryota > Metazoa > Arthropoda > Arachnida > Araneae > Salticidae > Maratus > Maratus michaelseni. Next base: position 149,643,896 of record OZ007597.1, on the reverse strand, counting down.
AGTTATATATTAAAAAGTGGTATATATTATATACCGGTGCCCCTCAAGGGGTTAATTGTGTTTCATAAGAAATATTCATTTTACAATGCAAGCAAAATTTCAGATGTAATTGGATATAAGTTAGGCGATTAAAATTTGATTTAACCAAGTTCAATTTTAAGAAAGAAATGATAATAAGCTGAAGCTTGTAAAAGTTGATCTTAAAATAAATCAATACACACTGAATTTTTCTTAGTTTAAAAATATGCTTACATGCATTTTATATTATTTTACAACTTTATTATTATGTTACATAAAATATCAACTATCCATTATCAAATAAAAAACAACAGAAATCTCCTTCGTTTATATTTATTGCCAATAGATGGCGCCAGAAAAGTACTTTGGAACGAAATTAATTGCTGATGGATCATCGCAAAAAAGCCTCTCTATAAAAGCTATCATGCCTATTTCTGAAAAAAGTACTTACTGGAAAAAAAATGCTTACAGAAATAAATTAAAGAAATCCTTTAATATATTTAAAGACTTTAATATGCTTTTACAAATATTTTAAGAGCATAATCGGATATTTTAATGAAACGTTCAAAGAGTCATTCATTTTTTTTCTAGATATGGGATTTATGATTCTGAATGGCAACAGTATTTGTTTGTTTACATCGGGTAATGCGATGTTTAATCTGTTATTTTTAATTTAAAACTTAAAACATTATAACTGGATATAATATACATGTTTTATACGAAAATATGCTGAACAGATATTATTTCAAGTAGAAGAAATTATCATTTAGTGGTCATGTGTTAGCATATGTTTTTCAGTAAGCCTAACATGGCGTTTAAGTACTGTCGGCTCGCAGACCAGAGTGGTCCAGCCTGGATTGGTTGCAGACACTTTCTTGCCTTCGGATTTTATTATAAGTAGATTTCGAAATGCATTCCCAATCAGCAAAGTTTAAGTGAAAATTCCGTTATGTAATTTAAAAATCTCAATTCTTAAAGTTGTAAATTAGTAGAATATTATAATATGCATTATTTTATTTGTTACTCTTTTTACAGCGTTATTAATAATGTTTGAAAAATTTACCTGTGTAATGAAGTTGTGTTCTTTTGAGTTTTAGAAAAATGTTTTTCTATTACTTTTTATATATAAATTGCACCAGGAGTTCAAATTAGCAACAGGAAATAATTAGGGATATTCCCAAAAATTTATCGAGAAATCCGAATATAATGATAAAAATTTATCATCTCTCTTCTGAGCGTGGTGATGAAAATACTATAATCTCTTTTATTATTTTTTTTATCTCATTTATTATTAGATTTCAAAATGCATTCCCAATCAGCAATGTTTTAAGTGAAAATTCCGTTATATTGTACATATGTAATTTAAAAATCCCAATTATTAAAGTTGTAATTTAGTAGAATATTATGCGTCATTTTGTTTGTTTTGTTACTTATTTTACAGGGTTATTAATAATGTTTCAGAAATTTACGCTATCGGGCCGGTTCAAATATTAAAAAAAAAAAAAAAAAAAAAAAAAAAGAGAGAGAGAGAGAGAGAAATAGACCGGTAAATTTTTACTTTATAAAAAACATGACTTTTTTTCTTTCTTTCTTTTTTTTTTTTTTTTTTTTTTGGAAAATGAAATTTATTTGGATTTATTAAAGAAAGGATAAAGTGTTTTGAAAGGAATATTAAAGTATGTATGTTCCCTTTGTGTGATCTAAGATCACATTTACCCACTTTTTTTTTCCCTGTTTTAAATCTATGAACATAGACAGTACTCCGTGTTCAATGGCATTGTATCTCGGTTTTATTAAAATTTCTCATCAAATAATTAATTTTTTTTCGAATTTTATTTTTTGTGTGCTATTTCTCAAACGGACCATCATTGCCTTTTTGCAAACTTCATTTTTCTCTTAATTAAATTTAAATATTTGTTTTAGCGTTTAAAAGTCAGCTTATATGTAGTGCTATTTCATACTTTCGAAAATAAAAAAAAATAATAACGTATTTACATTGTTTCTTAGCTATTCATAGATATATAATTATTTTAATTCGGCTTATAAATGAAAGCAGATATTTTAATAAAAAGACAGATTTCATTAACTAAAATTCATAAAGATACAACTAAATGTAAATATATTGCTTGAAGGTGCGTAAAAACATACATAAAACATTTAAAAGCACATTAAAGTCCTTTTAAAAAATTCAAAACGTTTTCAACCGAACTACTTGGTCATCATCAGTGAAAAACTAATTGTTGAGTTGAGTTGTTGTCTCTTCGCGTTTTCTTGTTTCCCCGGAATAAACTATTTTATTTCAGGGGTTTGGAATATAAGGTGGGATGGGAAAGGTAATTAATGATGTATTAATTCATTCCAGACTGCGTGGATATCATATGATAATGCATCGTTACAGATTATTTCTTTTTTAGATATTATATTACATATTAGATTTAGATATACAAGAATCCAGTATTATCTGAAAAAGAAATAACATAAAATGTAACTCACCCCAAAATTAGAAATGATGACAGGAGAGATTGTAGACGGTTGAACAAAATATTTGTACGCACCTCCAAGCAATATATTTACATTTAGTTGTATCTTAATGAATTTTAGTTATTAAACAAGGTGAATTTGCATTGAAATTTTAACTTTTTATTGAACAGATTTCATTATTTTAAAAGTTTCCTTCCTTCCCTCCCCCCCCCCCCCCTACAATCATAATAAATCTCACCCCAGGGATCTACCCCCAGACTGTGAACGGTTCCGTCTCCGACTCCGAGATTTCTTTGGGATGTGTTTTTGCCTGTCATTGCTGGAAGTATGTTCGATGGTCATTGCATTAGCAGCATTTCCAGTTCTTGACAAAACTCGGAGAAGCTGGTTGAGGATTTTGTCTTTAGAAAATTACTCGTGTTTTATTCTGTGTATTTATATGTTTTATTCTTACTTTATATACACCGGCTATGAGATTTGATGCACGTATAGGTAAAGGTGGAAAGTTATGCCTGTCTGCTCCTCGCAGAAAAAGAAAAGCAGAGCATCTAAAACAATGGTGGATTAAACAAAAGTATGTTTGTTTTAGTTTTTAAATTGAAATGAAAATTTTAGCCACCATCGATCGCATGGGTGCAAGAGCTTTAGTCTCAGGACTGATTTCAGTCTTGAAAAGATTTTTGACCAATAATAAATTAAAACTTTATATACTTAAATAACAGCAATTTTATTATCAAGATTCTTGAAGATTATTATCAAGATTATTATATCAGATTCTTCTATTATATCAATTTTTAGCCAACATGCAAGACACAGAAATCTTCTAGCCCATTTCCATTTGGTTATACCTAATACTCAGAAAAGTTTTCAGTTTTGGCTTGGATGGACCTCTTGCACCCATGATCGATCGATCGAAGTAGTGGTTTTTCACGTGTAGCCTAAATGCTATATCTCTATACTTTATATATTTCTAAATTCTTCTATCTAATATAATGAAAAGATAATTTAGAATTGAATTCTAGCTTTAAATTCTCTCTAGCGCCATTCTACGCATAAATAATGCATTTAAACTTTCATTGCTTACAGTTATTACTTTTTGCATTTGTGAATTTTTATTTTCAACCATCTTTAATCAAGATATTACTGCGCAGCGCATTGCAACATTTACTATACATTTATGACATATCAGATTTAATCATATTAACAGCAATTCAGATTAATTATGTAACCGAGACAAAACGAAAAACGAAAAATCATGCGTCAAGCATAGATTATGTAACACTTTCCAACACTTCCAAAATAATTTTAGAAATCTTTACCGTTTAATAAGGTCTGATGTCTAAATTAACAGTTCGGAACTCAAAGTAAAAATGTATTCGTTGATTTTATACTGTGTGCTTTCAACAAGGCTGGGTTTTTTTTCTCAAAACAATATTTGATTAATGAATTTCTCCAAGATGCTTGCAAGATCAATACACTATTCTAATTAGGTTTGAATTAGTTCAGTATTTCGGGCTTTATCGTGATGACAAATTTTGAATGTTTTTTTTTGTGTTTGTGTATGCTTGTAAACGAACTATAACAGCTGCATATTTGATTAACGAATTCGTCTTACTGGCAGATCAATTTACTGTCCAAATTAGGTTCGAATTGGTTCAGTATTTCGGACTTTATGATGATGATGACATGATTTGTATTATAATATATATATATATATATGAAATGATTTCAATAGGTCGATTTCTAAATAAACCAACCTAAAAATATTAAGATTAATATACTTTCTAGCACTTATTTCACATATTAAAATAAAAACAAAAGCAATGAATCGAAAATTTCTGCTTATAAGTTTATTTTGGAAAGGAACGGGGGTGGGGAGGGGCGCTAGAAATCATGCTTGCATTGTTGAATTCAGGGGGTGGCCCGAGGGGGACATTCCCCCGGAAGATTTGAGATTTTATGCTTTTAATGGTTAAAAAGTACAATGTCCGCCCCGCCCCCCCCCCCCCCCCCCGGAGCCACAGAAATCCTTCCCGGATAAAAGTGTCCGAATTCAACACTGCATGCTTGCCCTCGGTGTAAAATTTCCTAGTTTCGGCCCTTGCATTATAAATTCTTTGTGGATTTTTCAGTTATGTGAAATGTGTAAATAATATCAGGTCCTATTTATTTACGGCTGCTCTCTTGAATCCTTCAACACTTTTTTTCAATCCCGAGTGATATTTTAAAATGTTTAATTTAGTAAGAAACTGTAAAATACAATCTATGTTATAAATTCTTTGTGGATTTTTCAATTACGTGAAATATGTAAATAATATCATTTCCTATTTACTTACGGCTGCTCTCTTTAATCCTTCAACACTTTTTTCATTCCCTAGAGATATTGTAAAATGTTTAATTTAGTAAGAAATTATAAAGTACAATCTATGTTATAAATTCTTTGTGGATTTTTCAATTACGTGAAATGTGTAAATAATATCAGGTCCTATTTATTTACGGCTGCTCTCTTGCATCCTTCAACACTTTTTTTTCATTCCCGAAAGAAATTGTAAAATGTTTAATTTGGTATGAAACTGTAAAGTACTATCTATGTTATAAATTCTTTGTGGATTTTTCAATTATGTGAAATGTGTAAATAATATCAGGTCCTATTTATTTACGGCTGCTCTCTTGAATCCTTCAACACTTTTTTTTCATTCCCGAAAGAAATTGTAAAATGTTTAATTTGGTATGAAACTGTAAAGTACAACCTATGTTATAAATTCTTTGTGGATTTTCCGATATCGTGAAATGTGTCAATTATATCATGTTTTTTTTAAATGAATAAGCGGTTGCTTTCTTGAAACCTTCAATACTTTTTTCATTCCCTAAAGAAACTTTAAGTAGTTTAATATTTTGTATAAAAATGTAAAGTTCAAGCTGTTGTGGCTTTTTCAATTGCGTGAAATATGTAAATTTTAAGATTACTTTTTATAATTGCATTAAGACGTGAATCAATTTCCTTTCATTGTGAGTTCGAGTCGGGTTGCGGGTTCACGAAAGTTATTTTGTCGTGTTCGGGTCGGGTTGTGGGTCGATGAATTTTTTTTTCGGGTTTGGGTCGGGTTGTTTTCAAACGGAATGTTTGGATTCGGGTCGGGTAACAGGACTCTAACTGAAATATACTGTATATATATTAAAAAAAAAAAAAAAAAACTGAAATTTGTAACTACTAATGTATATAAATATCTTTGCCATAGGTTTAACATAAGAGAGGGGGATTTCAAACCTCATTGATAACGAGCTTGAAATTATCATAAAATTGTAAGCAGATTCGACTTGTATTTACATCAATGCAAACCGTTTCACGCAGTTAATAATAATAATATTAAAGCTATTCACTTATTTTAATCGCAAAATAAATAAAGTCACAAACTTCACAGACGCCCGTGTAATATCCGCACTGTGATTTTCAATATGAAATTATCGATCCGTGTAACATCCGCATTGCAATTATTCAAGAGGAAATGCAAGGAGAAAATATCGATCTGTGCAATCCCCACACTCTGCACAGCAGTTTTCGCTTTCTATGTTTAGTCGAGCAAAGGAAAAACAGGAAAAGCTCCCTCGCATAATAAAAGCCGCGACGCGAGCGAATGTTCAGTGTTATCGCTATCAAGGTCACTTCTCAACGTCAGCAATCACGTGATTTATACTACAGCTACTTCACTTATAATGTACTTTACCATCGAAGGGGCAACAGCTGACGCAAGCCACGCCTCTGCGGGTATTCACATTCTGGATTCCCGCCGAAAAATTCTTTCATTTCACAGCATTTAAAAAATGCCCAGATTTTGTGTGGCGTACGGGTGTACAAATAGAAGTGACAAAGCTGACTGTCAGCAGAAAAATATTAGTTTTCATCGATTTCCGTTGACTGATTCAAATCGATTAAAGCAATGGCTGATAAAGTTGAAAAGAGAGAATTTTGAGCCTAATAAGCATTCCGTTTTGTGTTCGGAACATTTCAACAATGAAGATTTCGAAAATATTGCTCCAGCTAATAAAAGAAGAAATTTAAAACCAGACGCAGTGCCGAGCAAGTTTTCTTTCTGGAAATCTGGTGTCAAACGAAAAAGAACATCGTACCAATTTGGGTAAGCGTTAATTAATTTTTTTTTTTTTTTTTTTTTTTTTATGTTATCTTATATCTTTTTGAACAAAATCTCGCCCTTATGAAATCTAAGAATTAGCATTCAAAAAGTAAAAAGAAAAATATATTCGTACTGAAAATTAATAGTATGGTGTTATTAATTTTATTCTATTCAGTCTCGCGCCTTTTCCCAGAATTCCAAGCGAATTATTCATTGAAGTAGCGGATCGTAAAGTAGTTCTTTTGGCAAATATACATGCGCGCGCTTGCTGAGTGGATGTATTTGCGTTAGCTGAAAGAAAATTCAAAGTAGAGTAGGGATGGGAAAGAGCAACAACAGTTATACTGCGGCGTTTAAGCTGAAGGTCATATTTTATGCTGAAAAGTATGGGAAGCGTGCGGCAGCGAGGGAGTTCAAAGTGCACGAAAAATGTGTACGAAACTGGTGTAAACAACGCGAAGAGCTTAGTGCCACACATGGTTCGAGACGTGCTTTTCGCGGTAAAAAGAGTCAATTCCCGAGTATTGAGACAAAAATAATAGATTACATTCGGGATATGTGTACAATGGGTCACAAGGTTACACGAGAAATGTGCCGCATTAAAGCTGTAGCATTGGCTGAAAAAGAAGGAATTCCGTTAAACCAGTTTAAAGCAAGTGAAGGATGGTTTCAGAGAATGGTAAGAAGAAACATATCAAGTTTTGAAGACGACTTTTCAAAACTGAAAGGGTATGTACGTAAAAGTTTTTATTTTGGTATATTTTTATCCAGGGGGTGCCTCCCCCGGGGGGGCATCTCATCGGAGCATTGAAATGTTCCCCCCCCCCGGAAGATTTGAGATTTTAAGCTTTTAATGGTTAAAAAGTGTAATTTCCCTACCGGAACTGTATAATGTATCCCCCCCCCCCTCTGGAGTCACAGAAATCCCTCCCGGAGAAAAGTGTCTGAATTCAACACTGCCATCGCTTTATGCGGTTTGTTTCAGTTAGTGCGGTTTTTTATTTAGACACCCCTCGATTAGTGCGGGCATTATAGAATTCAGTGGGTGGCCAGAGATTGAAATGTCGCCCCCCCCCCCCTCCGAGGAATATTTTATGTCAAAATTAATGGTCAAAAAGTGCAATTTCTCCTCCAGAACTTATATAATGTCCATCCCGGAGAAAAATGTCTGAATTCAACACTGAGTACGGGGAAGAGTGACCCTATTTTGCCAGTTTTCAATGTTACTAATTAAATTAGCACTCGCGTTAATATTAAAGGAAGTTAAGGTAACGTAACTTAGGTAAAAATTTAAAAGTTTCAAATCAAGCTGCAATATGTATTTTCTAACAAAAACTAACATATAGGAAACAATATCGTAGTATATTATTATATTGTTTATTTATGTATATTTGGTTTTAAGAAAGTTAGATGGAAACCTATCCTGATTTATTCCATTGAATATGTTCCGATTAATTAACCACTCTAATGGAGGATCTAGGAAAATCAGTACTACATTATAATTGAAGGAATATTGCGGCTATTACACGAGCTAACTCCATATCTAGGTGCTAGGTTGAGTGCTGGTGAAGCGATTTATTTCAGTGTTGAATTCAAACATTTTTTCTTGGGGGGGGGGGGGGGATTTGCACGTTTGAACCGTTACCGCTGCTCGTCAGTGAACTTCACGATTCCCTTCGCTAATGTTAAACCTATGGGCGTAGTATGCATTGGTATATTTAAAATATCTCCTCAGGAAATTAATATTTTCAATTTGTGTTTTAGAATGTCTCATTTGTGTTGTCTTTCATTTTGTGTTAAAGAATGTCTCTTTTTTTTTTTTCTTAGTTATCAAAATATTTCTAAAATATGTGCTTAATTTATAATTTTATGTGTTAAAATCTTAGCAAAATTGAATAAGATTTTAACACTTCACATAAAATAATAATAAGGACAAATCTTAGAAAAAAATTGACAACTAAGAAAAAAAAAAAAAAAAAAGGAAAGAGACACCGTTTAAGAACAGTACAAAGGAAACACAAATTTAAAATATTAATTTCCTGAGGAAATATTTTAAATATATGATTCATCGCTGATAGGTGAAATATTTAAAATGCAAATTTTCTTGTTGAGCAGGAGATAGGTATGGATGACCCAGCAAATTGCTGGCCGTTTAAAAATACACATAATAATCCATGGCAAAGTGAAAGTGAAAACAAGTTGATTGATGATATCCCGATTACGGATTTCTGTCACCGTAGCCAGGACTAAGACTTCTATTATAGGAGCTCTAGCCTGGACAACAGCCATAATCAGGATACCATTCATTTCCTCCGTTTGCAGCGACAGCGAGCTGTGCTATGTTGTTAAGTATATAAGTCTCTGGTAACCTAGCTGGTCATCCATACTTATTTCAGGTAAAAAAAGGAAAATCGTTTTTTAAATGTTTCAACCTTTATCAAATACTTCATAAATTTCTTCAGATTTCTGTACTATGTATGGAAAGGTGTTGGTCTTGGAAATCTCAAATTCCCCACGCAAATGTCAAACCTATGGGCGTGAAATGCATTCATATTTTTAAAATAGATCCCCCGAAAATAATTATTTAAAAAAAAAAAAAAAATTGTGTACTCTTTTTTTTTTTTTTTTTTTTTTTTTTTTTTTTAGTTCTTAAAATCTTTCTAAAATATATGCTTAATTTTGTGTGAAGTGTTAATAAAATCTTACTCAGTTTCACTAAGATTGTAACACATACAATTATAAATTAAGTCTATAGTTTAGAAATAATTTGACAACTAAAAATAAATAAATAAAGGAGACATCCTTCAATAACAGTGCGCAGAAAAAAAAAAAAAAATCCCTTATGGCTCGGTCTACAGGCACAGGTAGATTTCGAAGACGCAGACCGTGGAGCGCCTCTTTATTGGAAATTGCTGAAGAAATGACCTTTTTGCCATGATGCGGCAGTTAGGACCGCCCACTTCAAATCTACCTGTCTCTGTAGGTGTAGCCGGCAGACATTATTATTATTGCTGTAAGGGTTGGTGCTATAAAAAAAAACCTGTCAATATAAAAGTTTTAGATAATATTAAGAGGATTTATAATAAATCTAAGCGAATTTGATATTTTGTAAATTGACGAAGTTGTGAATTTTTTTCTTCTAAACCCCCCCCCCCCCCCCCCTTGGGGCCATTTTTAAAGATATCAAAAATCTGTTATACATAAATTGTCGGACGGTTTTCTAGAAGTAATAATAACTTTAAATGGATTTGATACTTATCATAATTAAGACGTTATGGGGTTTTTTCTGTTTTCACAAAAGCCTCCCCCCCATTTCCCCCCCCCCCTGGTTCGATTTTGCCCATTAACGAACTTGTCCGAGATTTTATGCCACTTGATTTTATGTATCAGTTTGGAAGAGATTTGTGCAGAATTATTGACGTTATTGTGTCCATAAAAAAGTGATATAGATAGATAGACAGTTAGATAAAGTTTTGAACTAGGGTGGTTTTGGGGTCTGGGAGTCATCATAATCGGCGTAGATCTGCAAAAATTTTCCAGAAATTCCAACATTGGGGAGAATGTAATAGATAGTATTTCTTACGAAATCTACCTAAAAGTTAATATTCATTTACTGTGGAGATATTTTAAAAATGACTACATCACACGCCCATAGGTTTAACATTAGTGAGGAGAATTTGAGATCTCACTGACAAACACCATTAATTCATTTTCTTTCGATTATCGGATTTATTACTGTTAGTTTTACGGTATAATACTGACAGCTGGGATGCCAGTATTACACCGTAAAATCAACAATTTTACTTACCCATCATACGTAGTATAGGGTTAGTCTTGTAAAAGTTTTGAAAATAGAAATTTTTTTTGTTGGATTTACACGTTTGAGACCACTGGAGATTCCGAAAAACATATTTTTAGGAAAAAAAAAAATTGTCGTCCGTCTGTGTGTCTGTAAACGCTCTATCTCCCGCAAAAATCGAGATAGAGACTTGAAATTTGGTATGTACTTAGTATGTAATAATGGGAAAAAGCTTATTGAATTTAAGTAACCTCGATTATCCGAAACTATTTTTTTTCGGACTCCCGAAATATTCGTTCTGATAAAAGTATATAAAAATTTTCGAAATTGTTTATTTTAAGGAGTGAATATAAAATACATTAAAAAAACATAAATTTTGCATAAAGCATGAAGTCGATCGGATAATTAGTTGCCGAGATATTTGGAATCCTATTTTCCAATCTCTTCGATTTTTCATGACCCTGTATTTGAACCAAATTTCAATTCAAAGATATATTTTAATTGGAAATGAGACGCTTAATCAGATGCAATAAACCGCTAGTTAATAGGATTATTGTTTTTGGAGTTATAAGAATGTTTCTTTTAAGCAATTCAGTAATCGAGCCTTTAAAGTTTATGACGTCAACAACAACAAGCCACGATTTTATTCGAATTGTAATGCATTTTATAAGTAGTTTACACATTTTTTATTTTAATATTTTATATTATGCATATCTATGATGGGTAAGTATTACGGTGGCCCCCAACGACTAGTTTGTCCTTGGTGCAATAATGTCGATTTTTTTTAAAGGGGGGAGGTCTTTGAACCAAACTGAATATACCCCCCCCCCCCACTCCCATCTCAAAAAAAAAAGTTATTTTTGATGGAACAAATACAGGAATTGAGTATATTTATTTATTTATTTTTATTTTTTAATTTCAGTGTATTATTTAAAAGAAAAATAAAATGCAAGTTATTGACATAATTTATTTCTGATTTTAACCTTTTGATATAATGTATATCAAAAGTCAGATTAGTTATGTATACTTGAAACTAATTACACTTCGAAAAAAGAACCGAACTGGAAAATAATGTTAATTCAAGGTGCGCCAGATTTATTTTACCGAATCGGGTATTTTAGCACGTGAAATAAATAATTATAAATATGTTTTCGGCAGAAAAAGTTGGACAAATTTAAACAGTGTTGCCAGATTTGGGGATTTCGTCCCCATTTTGGGAAATTTGTGGAGGACAAGTATTAGTGGGGGAATATCAAAATTTTTTGGGGAAAACTGATTTATTATTATAATTTCGCATTTTCAGGCTAAAGCTTACTTTTAGTCATCTGGCAACACTGTTCTCAAGTCTCCACAAAGTCCTCTACTTTCAGACACAATTTTTTAATTTATCTTCAGAAACACATGAAATGGGCAGATGTTATTATTCAGAAACTTTGTAATCGAAACACGTTTTCCATTTTTTTGTAAAGGCAGAAAATCTTTCAGAAAACACTGTCAAAGTCGGTGTTTTGAACCGAATTCCCGATGCTTCAGTGCCAGAAAGGGGGAAAAAGTGTTGTCATGTGACACGAATCGCGTATAACTCGATAAGTAATTTATTTATCAAAAAATGGAAAACTCATTTCGATTCCAAAATCGCTTCAATAGTCAGGTCTGCCAATTTTAAATCACGAAAAAAAGCGCATTCGGACTTAACAAAGATGTTTATTAAAGATATAAGTTTATTCAGCGAGTTGCAAAATTCCAATACTCTACATAGAATTAATACCTTATCATACATTGAATGATTTAGTGTAATTGCCGAAACGTCAGTGAAGGCTTACTGTGGAGACCCGAAAAGTTTTTGGTTTCTGTCTGTCTGTCTGTCTGTTCCGCGATAACTGCCGTAAAAATGATCCGATTAGTTTGATTTTTGGTAGGTATGTTGGTGAGATACCCGGAATTAACTGTATAGTTTTCAGTTACATTTGGTTCATTCGTTCGAAAAATATAGAACATTTCTTTTTTGATCATAATGCTTTCCTATGGGAATTCAGACGATTTTGAAATTTTTCAGTCGTTCAAAATAAAATGTTTCATTTGATTAATGTATTTAAACGGTAAGTTATGAAGGCTAAAATTTATCAAGTCAGGTGTTAAATTATTTAAATTAATTTGAAATTTTGTTTATACATTCGTTGAAATTTTGTTTATACATTCGTCAGATTTTTTTAAATTAGGTGTATAATTTTTGGTGCAATTTTATACATCTGTTCTAATAATATAATACATTTATTTTATCACTTTTTGCAAATATTAAAACGCATTCATTTTTTTTTTCCTTTTCAATTTAACAGTAACCTAGCAACCATATTTCAAAGAATATCAAAATGATAAAATTCAAGTAACTCAGACGATTTTGCTACAATATTTTATTCGCAAAATAAAATATTATTAGAGGATTTTAATATTTTATTGAAATAAATGAGAATTTATTTTGTACAAGTTACCTTTTAACTACTATAGAATGATAGCCGAAACATTTTTATATGAGATATTATTAATTTTCTGGAAGAGATGTAGATTTTTCGTGGTTGAAAATTAGTATTATTTTAAAAATAGAATGTAATATCTCGTACAACGAGATAGTTAATCTAAAGAAATTAGCGTAGTAAAACGCATCCATACAGCCTGAAATAGCACAATTACTGGAAACTGAGATCATAAAATGCTATCACAAAAAATACATTATAGCGCCAAATCAAGGTTGCTATTTAGTGAATTGGCAGTGATCACGATTATGAATGATTACACAATAGGTTTAAAAGTTTCCAAATAAGCCTATTTTGGGGAGATTTTAGTATGCTATTGCCATCGAATTAGATCAGGATGTACTTAGGTCAAATAAATATTGTACAATGACCATCAAAACTGTTTTTCCGAAACAAAAATTGTAATAATACTAGATTTCTGAAATAGATAAGTGAAATATATAGTAGATTCAGTTTACATTTCCATAAGTTACTTTTGTACACGAGATATTATTCAACGTATCAATCAGATACGAGTGTTTCGTGATTGGTAAATATTGCTATTTAGGTATTAGGATAACATGAAATTATTTTCAAAATTTTTGCTTATCGTAATAAAACCACTGTGCAGAACGAAATGGAAGATATACTAGAATCATTCACACAAATAATAGGAAATCACGAATAAAAATTTAATAAGATTACGGAGGGTTCAGTGGGGTTGAGCCCCCACCCCCTGAAGAAATGTATTTTTTTAATCTAAAAAATAGAATAAGAAATTCATAAGAATGTCAGAATATTATTGCATAAACCGTGTTTAATTTAACGTTTAAGTTCTGAAACCTTCGAATTATTTTATATGCATATAAATATATATGTAGTAATTTAAATAATTTAATTTGCGGATATTAAATATTATGAAAAGTGAGTTTAAAAAACATTGACTTTCAGAGCTGACCTAGGCTCCTGATCTGTAGATTTACTAGTAATGTTCCAAAGGTAGAAACAAGAAAATTATTGCCGAAACGTCAGTGAAGGCTTACTGTTGAGACCCGAAAAGTTTTTAGCTCACAGGCTATCAAAGCCTGAGAGCTTATGTGCCCGCCGGTTCTGTATGTATGTACGTACGTATGTATGTACAGGTGGTTATCAAAATAATGGAAACACTTGTGAATGAAAGGGACATTTAAGAATTCCCTTCGTAAGCATTAAAATATAATCTTAGCTACCAGATTTTTTTTAATATAAAAAGTACATGTATTAGGTAGTATGAGAGAGCTCTAGAAGAGTTGTCTACGTTTGGATTTTTTTTGTCAGAAGCGTAAAATGTCAGACCTCACAGATTTTCAAAGAGGCCAAATTGTAGGATCCCGACTAGCTGGTGCAACGGTGACCGAAACATCCCAGCTTATAGGCGTTTCTAGAGGTACGGTGTCTAAAGTCATGACAGCATACACACAGCACGGAAAGACAAACTCAGCAAAGCAAAATAGTGGACGGAAGGAGAAGCTGAGTGAAAGAGACCGACGGGTATTGAAGCGGATTGTAATGTCTAAAAAGAAAACAACTGCAGCCAAAGTGACCACAGAGCTCAATCAGCATCTGGATTCTCCAGTGTCAACAATTACAGTTCGGAGATACCTTCATAAAGAGAACATTTACGGCAGAACAGCAATTCCCAAGCCACTTGTCACAGATGCTAATGCCAAACGTCGTGTAGAGTGGTGCCCATCGACCTTCAATATTCCTCTGTGGTGGTGCCACAACCACAAAACCTGGTCGATTGATAAGTGGAAGACTGTTATATGGTCAGACGAATCATCTTTCACACTTTCCCCCACAACAGGACGGGTACATGTCTGGAGAACACCTGCACAAGCGTATGATCCCGATTGCCTCCGTCCAACTGTCAAGCATGGAGGTGGATCGGTCATGATATGGGCAGCCGTGTCATGGTTTTCTGCTGGTCCAATCGTAACCCTGAAAGGAAGGATCACTGGGGAGAAGTATAGAGAAGTTTTAGCTGACCAGGTCCATCCCATGATGCAAATTTTGTTTCCTGCAGGAGATGGAATTTTCCAGGATGATAATGCCCCTATTCATGCAGCCAGAGTTGTCCAATCATGGTTTGATGAACATGAGGATGAGGTGGAACATCTACCTTGGCCCGTACAGTCCCCAGACCTCAACATAATCGAACCGTTGTGGTCTATTTTAGAGCTTTCAATCCGGAATCGATATCCTCCACCGGCATCTCTCACGGAACTTTCACAATATCTCTATGAAGAATGGTACAATATTCCTCTAAACACTATTCAGAATTTGTATGATTCGATTCCCAGGCGAATCCAAGCTGTATTACATGCCAAAGGCGGTCCTACGCCATATTAATAAAGAATTCCTTCAAAATCTAGGGTGTTTCTATTATTTTGATAACCACCTGTATGTACGTAACGCGATAACTCTTGATAGAACTAACCGTTTTACTTTAAATTTTGTTTATAGGTTCCTTGTGATAAGGCGCTTCCCTGATTAGTTTTGGAGGTTCATTGGTTAAGGGGACAGATCACCTTTAAAATGGTCAAAAATTCAATTTCAAGGTTTTGATGTCAGTAAATAGTGCATTTTATTCTGAGTAAAAAGGTACCAATGTTTTTCAGAGGCGATAATTATTGACGAAGATATAAAGTAAAACGCAATCGTCATTCTAAACGCATTTAAAAACGCATTTTGAATGCGCTTTTCGATTAATTACAGTTAATTATTTTTTAATTTATTGACCAAATTAAAAGATTCTAGTTCATTTTGTTCATTGTTACAACATTAATAAGTTTGAAAAAAATTGAGGTTCTATCTAAATTATTTTTGGAGAAATCGTGCGCGCAAGTTTGAAAATCATTGTTGTGAATTAAATGGATTTAAAGTTTTTACTCCCCATTCAAAAACAAAGAATGACGATTGCGTTTTACTTTATATCTTCGTCAATAATTATCGCCTCTGAAAAACATTGGTACCTTTTCACTCAGAATAAAATGCACTATTTACTGACATAAAAACCTTGAAATTGAATTTTTGACCATTTTAAAGGTGATCTGTCCCCTTAAGCATAAAGGGGGGAAACGGGGGGCTAACCCCCCATAATTTAGATAAATGGGTTTTTCATGCAGAATTATCCCATTTTCTCCAAATTTTGTATATAGGTTCATTTTGATAATGTGCTTCTGTCAATAGTTTTGGGGGTTCATTGGTTAAGTATAAAGGGGGAACGGGGGGATACCCCCCCTAATTTAGATAAATGAGTTTTTCATTCATGCAGAATTATCCGATTTTCTTCAAATTTTGTATATAGGTTCATTTTGATAATGTGCTTCTGTCAATAGTTTTGGGGTTTCATTGGTTAAGTATAAAGGGGGAAAGAGGGGATACCCCCCCCCCCCCTAATTTATATAAATGGGTTTTTCATGCAGAATTATCCGATTTTCTTCAAATTTTGTATATAAGTTCATTGTGATAATGCGCTTCTCTGAATAGTTTTGGGGGTTCATTGGTTAAGTATAAAGGTGGAAAGGGGGGCTAATCCCCCTTAATTTAGATAAATGGGTTTTTCATGCAGAATTATCCGATTTTCTTCAAATTTTGTATATATATTCATTGTAATTAGAAACTTCCCTGATTAGTTTAAGGGGTTCATTAGTTAACTATGAGGGAAGTAACGGGCGGATGACCCCCCCCCCCCCCTTAATTGCCGAAACGTCAGGTGAGGCTCACTGTGGAGACCCGAAAAGTTTTTGGTTTCTGTCTGTCTGTCTGTTCCGCTATAACTGCCGTAAAAATGATCCGATTAGTTTAATTTTTGGTAGGTATATTGGTGAGATACCCGGAATTAGCTGTATAGTTTTTAGTTACATTTGGTTCATTCGTTCGGAAAATATAGAACATTTCTTTTTTGATCATAATGCTTTCCTATGGGATTTCAGACGATTTTGAAATTTTTCAGTCGTTGAAAATAAAATGTCGCATTTGATTAATGTATTTAAACGGTAAGTTATGAAGGCTAAAATTTATCAAGTCAGGTGTTAAATTATTCAAATTAATTTGAAATTTTGTTTATACATTCGTCAGATTTTTTAAATTAGGTGTATAATTTTTGGTGCAATTTTATACATCTGTTCTAATAATATAATACTTTTATTTTATCATTTTTTGCAAATATTAAAATGCATTCATTTTTATTTTCCTTTTCAATTTAACCGTAACCTAGCAACCATGTTTAAAGAATATCAAAATGATAAAATTCAAGTAACTCAGACGATTTTGCTACAATATTTTATTCGCAAAATAAAATATTATTGGGTGATTTTATATTTTATTGAAATAAATGAGAATTTATTTTGGTACAAGTTACCTTTTAACTACTATAGAATGATAGCCGAAACATTTTTATATGAGATATTATTAATTAATTTTCTGGAAGAGATGCGGATTTTTCGTGGTTGAAAATTAGTATTATTTTAAAAATATAATGTAATATCTCATACAACGAGGTAGTTAATCTAAAGAAATTAGCGTAGTAAAACGAATCCATACAGCCTGAAATAGCACAATTATTGGTAACTGAGATCATAAGAAGTTATCACAAAAAATACTTTATAGCGCCAAATCAAGATTGCTATTTAGTGAATTGGCAGTGGGCACGATTATGAAGGATTACACAATAAAAGTTTTCAGGTTTAAAAGTTTCCAAATAAGCCTATTTTGGGGAGATTTTAGTATGCTATTGCCATCGAATTAAATCAGGATGTACTAAGGTCAAATAAATATTGTACAATGGCTATCAAAACTGTTTTTCCGAAACAAAAATTGTAATAATACTAGATTTCTGAAATAGATAAGTGAATATATAGTAGATTCAGTTTACATTTCCATAAGTTGATTTTGTACACGAGATATTATTCAACTTATCTATCAGATGCGAGTGCTTCGTGGTTGGAAGGTAAGTAAATATTGCTATTTAGGTATTACATGAAATTATTTTCGAAATTTTTGCTTTTCATAATAAAACCAATGTGTAGAACGAAATCCAATATGTACTAGAATCATTCACACAAACAATAGGAAACCACGAATATAAATTTAATAAGATTACGGGGGGTTCAGGGGGGCAGAGCCCCCCTGAAGAAATGTATTTTTTTACCTAAAAAATAAAATAAGAAGTTCATAAGAATATCAGAATATTATTGCATAAACCGTGTTTAATTTAATGTTCCTAATTTCTGAAACCTTCGAATTATTTTATATGCGTATAAATATACATGTAATAATTAAAAAAATTTAATTTGCGTATTATAAGATGTTAAATATTATGAGAAGTGAGATTAAAAAGCATTGACTTTCATATAGCTGACGTTGAGGCTCCTGATCTGTAGATTTACTAGTATATTGTTGATTTCTTTATTTTTCGAGGGGCATATTTCAAATTCTTTGAAATAAGAGTATAATTGCCGAAACGTCAGTTGAGGCTCACCGTGGAGACCCGAAAAGTTTTTGGTTTCTGTCTGTCTGTCTGTTTATCTGTCTGTTTGTCTGTCTGTCTGTTCCGCGATAACTGCCGTAAAAATGATCCGATTAGTTTGATTTTTGGTAGGTATATTGGTGAGATACCCGGAATTAGCTGTATAGTTTTTAGTTACATTTGGTTCATTCGTTCGGAAAATATAGAACATTTCTTTTTTGATCATAATGCTTTCCTATGGGATTTCAGACGATTTTGAAATTTTTCAGTCGTTGAAAATAAAATGTCGCATTTGATTAATGTATTTAAACGGTAAGTTATGAAGGCTAAAATTTATCAAGTCAGGTGTTAAATTATTCAAATTAATTTGAAATTTTGTTTATACATTCGTCAGATTTTTTAAATTAGGTGTATAATTTTTGGTGCAATTTTATACATCTGTCCTAATAATATAATACTTTTATTTTATCATTTTTTGCAAATATTAAAATGCATTCATTTTTATTTTCCTTTTCAATTTAACCGTAACCTAGCAACCATGTTTAAAGAATATCAAAATGATAAAATTCAAGTAACTCAGACGATTTTGCTACAATATTTTATTCGCAAAATAAAATATTATTGGGTGATTTTATATTTTATTGAAATAAATGAGAATTTATTTTGGTACAAGTTACCTTTTAACTACTATAGAATGATAGCCGAAACATTTTTATATGAGATATTATTAATTTTCTGGAAGAGATGCGGATTTTTCGTGGTTGAAAATTAGTATTATTTTAAAAATATAATGTAATATCTCATACAACGAGGTAGTTAATCTAAAGAAATTAGCGTAGTAAAACGAATCCATACAGCCTGAAATAGCACAATTATTGGTAACTGAGATCATAAAAAGTTATCACAAAAAATATTTTATAGCGCCAAATCAAGATTGCTATTTAGTGAATTGGCAGTGGGCACGATTATGAAGGATTACACAATAAAAGTTTTCAGGTTTAAAAGTTTCCAAATAAGCCTATTTTGGGGAGATTTTAGTATGCTATTGCCATCGAATTAAATCAGGATGTACTAAGGTCAAATAAATATTGTACAATGGCCATCAAAACTGTTTTTCCGAAACAAAAATTGTAATAATACTAGATTTCTGAAATAGATAAGTGAATATATAGTAGATTCAGTTTACATTTCCATAAGTTGATTTTGTACACGAGATATTATTCAACTTATCTATCAGATGCGAGTGCTTCGTGGTTGGAAGGTAAGTAAATATTGCTATTTAGGTATTACATGAAATTATTTTCGAAATTTTTGCTTTTCATAATAAAACCAATGTGTAGAACGAAATCCAATATGTACTAGAATCATTCACACAAACAATAGGAAACCACGAATATAAATTTAATAAGATTACGGGGGGTTCAGCGGGCAGAGCCCCCCTGAAGAAATGTATTTTTTTACCTAAAAAATAAAATAAGAAGTTCATAAGAATGTCAGAATATTATTGCATAAACCGTGTTTAATTTAATGTTCCTAATTTCTGAAACCTTCGAATTATTTTATATGCGTATAAATATACATGTAATAATTTAAAAAAATTAATTTGCGTATTATAAGATGTTAAATATTATGAGAAATGAGATTAAAAAACATTGACTTTCATATAGCTGACGTTGAGGCTCCTGATCTGTGGATTTACTAGTATACAATTAGTGTGAATAGCCTGTGAGCTCAATGCCCTCAGTTTAACTGGGCAGTTTTCTTTTTATTGGTTTCCGTCTGTTTGTCTGTTCCGCGATAACTGCCGTAAAAATGATCCGATTAGGTTGATTTTTGGTGGGTATGTTGGTGAGGTACCCGGAATTAGCTGTATAGTTTTTAGTTACATTTGGTTCATTCGTTCGAAAAATATAGAACATTTCTTTTTAGGTCATAATGCTTTCCTATGGGACTGCAGACGATTTTCAAATTTCATTTTTAACTGAAATGGAAATCGCATATTTGAATAATGGATTTCAACATAAAATTATGGATGTTGATTTTCGATATGGAGGATTTAAATATATCCAATAATTTTGAAAAATTGCCGATACATTTATTAGAATTGAGATATTAATTGTTTAAATGATTGGAAATTTTGTTGCATCTGTTCCGGAAATATAAAACTTTTATTTTCATGTTTTTTACAAATTTTAAAATGCATTTCTTTTTACTTTGCTCTTTAATTTATCAGTTGCCTAGCAACGATATTTCAAAGAAGATAAAAATAATAAAAGTAACTCGCACTATTTTGTTCCAATAATTTATTAGCAAAATAAATTATTTTTGTATTCTATTGACACAAATAAAGGATTTATTTTAATACAAGTTTTTTTTTTTTTAATCTAAAAAGTTGCATGAATAAGAAGTTCATAAGAATTTCAGAATATCATTGCATAAACTGTGTTTAATTTAATGTTTCTAATTTCTGAAACCTCCAAAGAATTGTATATGCCTATAAATATGTATGCAATAGAAAAAAATTTAATTGCGGATTGTAAAATGCTAAATAATATGAAAAGTGAGATTAAAAAACAGTGACTTGAGCTGACGTTGAGGCTCCTGATCTGCAGATTTACTAGTTTCTTTATTGCCGAAACGACAGTGAAGGCTCACTGTGGAGACGCAAAAAGGTTTTGGTTTCCGTCTGTTTGTCTGTTCCGCGATAACTGCCGTAAAAAGCGCCCGATTAGGTTGATTTTTGGTGGGTATGTTGGTGAGGTACCCGGAATTAGCTGTATAGTTTTTAGTTACATTTGGTTCATTCGTTAGAAAAATATAGATAGACCATTTTGTTTTAGGTCATAATGCTTTCCTATGGGAACGCAGACTATTTTCAAATTTCATTTTTAACTGAAATGAAAATCACATGTTTGAATAATGAATTTAAACATAAACTAGTAAATCTACAGATCAGGAGCCTCAACGTCAGCTATATGAAAGTCAATGTTTTTTAATCTCATTTCTCATAATATTTAACATCTTATAATACGCAAATTAAATTTTTTAAATTATTACATGTATATTTATACGCATATAAAATAATTCGAAGGTTTCAGAAATTAGGAACATTAAATTAAACACGGTTTATGCAATAATATTCTGACATTCTTATGAACTTCTTATTTTATTTTTTAGGTAAAAAAATACATTTCTTCAGGGGGGGCTCTGCCCCCCTGAACCCCCCGTAATCTTATTAAATTTATATTCGTGGT
This sequence comes from Maratus michaelseni, assembly GCA_963931845.1. NCBI lineage: Eukaryota > Metazoa > Arthropoda > Arachnida > Araneae > Salticidae > Maratus > Maratus michaelseni. The sequence continues at coordinate 149,622,189 of OZ007597.1, read as the reverse complement.
TTCCTATTGTTTGTGTGAATGATTCTAGTACATATTGGATTTCGTTCTACACATTGGTTTTATTATGAAAAGCAAAAATTTCGAAAATAATTTCATGTAATACCTAAATAGCAATATTTACTTACCTTCCAACCACGAAGCACTCGCATCTGATAGATAAGTTGAATAATATCTCGTGTACAAAATCAACTTATGGAAATGTAAACTGAATCTACTATATATTCACTTATCTATTTCAGAAATCTAGTATTATTACAATTTTTGTTTCGGAAAAACAGTTTTGATGGCCATTGTACAATATTTATTTGACCTTAGTACATCCTGATTTAATTCGATGGCAATAGCATACTAAAATCTCCCCAAAATAGGCTTATTTGGAAACTTTTAAACCTGAAAACTTTTATTGTGTAATCCTTCATAATCGTGCCCACTGCCAATTCACTAAATAGCAATCTTGATTTGGCGCTATAAAGTATTTTTTGTGATAACTTTTTATGATCTCAGTTACCAATAATTGTGCTATTTCAGGCTGTATGGATTCGTTTTACTACGCTAATTTCTTTAGATTAACTACCTCGTTGTATGAGATATTACATTATATTTTTAAAATAATACTAATTTTCAACCACGAAAAATCCGCATCTCTTCCAGAAAATTAATAATATCTCATATAAAAATGTTTCGGCTATCATTCTATAGTAGTTAAAAGGTAACTTGTACCAAAATAAATTCTCATTTATTTCAATAAAATATAAAATCACCCTATAATATTTATTTTGCGAATAAAATATTGTAGCAAAATCGTCTGAGTTACTTGAATTTTATCATTTTGATATTCTTTAAACATGGTTGCTAGGTTACGGTTAAATTGAAAAGGAAAATAAAAATGAATGCATTTTAATATTTGCAAAAAATGATAAAATAAAAGTATTATATTATTAGGACAGATGTATAAAATTGCACCAAAAATTATACACCTAATTTAAAAAATCTGACGAATGTATAAACAAAATTTCAAATTAATTTGAATAATTTAACACCTGACTTGATAAATTTTAGCCTTCATAACTTACCGTTTAAATACATTAATCAAATGCGACATTTTATTTTCAACGACTGAAAATTTTCAAAATCGTCTGAAATCCCATAGGAAAGCATTATGATCAAAAAAGAAATGTTCTATATTTTCCGAACGAATGAACCAAATGTAACTAAAAACTATACAGCTAATTCCGGGTATCTCACCAATATACCTACCAAAAATCAAACTAATCGTATCATTTTTACGGCAGTTATCGCGGAACAGACAGACAGACAAACAGACAGACAGAAACCAAAAACTTTTCGGGTCTCCACAGTGAGCCTCAACTGACGTTTCGGCAATTACGGATACTAAATTTTCTATATGGAGGTCTTAAATCTATGCTATAGCCTTGGAAATTTGCCGATACATCTATTAGAATTTAGAAAATAATTGTTTAAATTATTTGAAAATTTTTTGCAACTGTACGGGAAATATAAAACATTTTATTTTCCTATTTTTTACAAATTTTAAAATGGATATCTTTTTTTTTTTCCTCTTTATTTTATCAGTTGCTTAGCAACCCTATTTCAAAGAATATCAAAATAAGAAATGCATTAAAAAATTATAAGAATAAGAAGTTCATAAGAATTTCAGAATATCATTGCATAAATAGTGTTTAATTTAACGCTTCTAATTTCTGAAACCTCCGAAGTATTTTATATGCCTATAAATATGTATGTAACATTAAAAAAAAAATTAAATTGCGAATTGTAAGATGCTAAATAATATGAAAAGTGAGATTAGAAACAATGACTTTGAGAGCTGACGTTGAGGCTCCTGATCTGCAGATTTACTAGTCTTACAAAACTGTACTCCACGAAATGAATCTATTACACAGAGAGATTGATACGATGTACACTTGTAATTTGACCTGATAAGTAGACTTATTTACTCAAAATAGAACAAAAATCAAAATGAAAGAGTTTCGTAAATAATTCAGTATGAATCAGCTTGAATTTGCTACTCAAACAGTAAGAAAAATGAAAATATTCAGATTAAAAGCAAACGTAAATGTATAGTTATTTTATTGTTGAGGCTAAAAGCCATGACATAACCTTACGGGGAATTTTTTTTTAATTTTGAATATCTTAATCTTAATTAAAACAGTTTATTGTAATAACTTTGCCATTTTAGGTGGACGTTTTATCGGTGCGCTTTTTTTTTCTACTACCGCCAATTTTATGCCTTTGCGTTTGAAAATAAGTCAGAAATTGTGTCAGAAAGTTTCACGTTGTTCAACAGATCATTTGAGAACCACCTTAGATTGGTTAAATAATTTTTATAGTGATAAATTTGAAATTTTACTTTTTGAGTAAAATTAGTCGTTCCCCGCATTTAAATTTAGACAAATTGTACCAGTCGAACTAGTTTAATACGAGCTTGGATAAAAACGAGAAACAGTTAAAATCTGCACTTTACGAATGACTCATCATTTAAGGCCAGTGTTGAATTCGGGGGAAGATTTGAAAATTTATGCTTTTAATAGTTAAAAAGTGCAATTCCCCCTCCCCCCCCATTGTGTTTTCGTGCATAAGTCGAACCGCATTCCTGGTAGTATGTTGAAAAATTATTTGTAATAGAAGATAAAAAAAAATTAATAAAATTTCATTAAGTTAGTAAATATTTTATTTTATTTTATTTATTTTACGTTTCTAATCAAATTTTATTTTTCAAATTCAATGTTTTAAAACTGTATAATTATGTAAAACTGAAGAAGCTTAAACTATTTTGAAACCTATTCACATCAATTTCATGATATACACAAAAAGAAAAAAATCACTTTAAAAATTTATTCAAGCCTTACAAGGGTAAACAATTTCTTAGACTGCTGAATTATAGTATTTCTTTGTACAGTAGGACTTTTAGGAGAGAAATCTAGAATAATTCTCAAGTTGAACTCTTTTTAAAAAGGGGATTAAAATGTTGAAATGAATGCCCTTGTATTGAAGGGAATTCTGTCACAAGAGAACATGGGTGCAGAAGGACTTTATTGTTGAGTCTTTTTTGTCAATCACTGGGAAATGACCATTGTCAGCTTTTATATCTCTCTCCAACCCGGTGACTCGCTGTGTTATTTCGCTCTGTTATTTTACTTTTCTTCCGAAGTGTGAAATATTCCTTATATTTATTATTTTTTACTAACTCGTATATAAGTCGACCCCCCATTTTCAACCATAAAATTTTATCGAAAATTCTTCGACTTATACACGAGTATATACGGTAGATTGAAAATTAATGTCTCAAGTTTAGGCAAAACAATATAAATTAAAATATTTTTATTTAGTTCATAAATTGCTTTTTTCTGTAAAATCATTATATATTTTTTAAATTAAATATTCTTTGACATAAATGTACTTACTGGCTACTAAAAAAATTATTCTTACTAGCCAGTAACTGGCTCTAAAAACAAAAATCAACCTACCGGCTACTAAGCCGGCTACAAAAATCAACCTACCAAGTGGCTACTAAGCGAAATACCTTATTTTCACCTTTACTATAATGTTAATTATGTTAAGTATACTCGTTTTATCGCATCCTGGTCAATCCCCGGTTAATCGCATAAAATATCTCTGATCTACTAATCCGGATTTTGTGAACTCCTGTGATAACGATGAATGGGAAGAACGGAAATATTTTCTTTTGTAACAATGGTTTGTTATCGTTACAATCGAAGAGTAGAAATAGTCCTAAAAGAAGACTTTATTCTCTTAAATCTAGGAAGCGCATAGGAGTGTTGATTTTGGATAGGTGAAGCTTGTCGTACATTGGGGGAAAATACAATAGAGGACGGTCAAGTAAAAAAAAGAACAATATTTAGCGCTTGTGTTTCCCTCCTCATTGGACGACAACTGCGTCTCCGCCATTGTGACGTGGCGTTTTGGAGATCTAGGGGGCGCTACGTGCAGCAAGCTTTAAAGATCACTTAAAGTAATGTATCGTTAACTACGCCAGTTCAGATATTTTTTTAACTTATGTTGGTGCAATGGAAGTAAAACGGAAAGATTTATCTATCTCTGATAAAAATTAAAGTGTTGGATAAAATAAAATCCAAAACATTCCAAAAAGAAATAGCGAAAGAATTTGGAATTTCACAATCTCAAGTTTCTCGAATAAGTAAAAACTCTGAAAATATTCTTCGGGAATGGAGAAAAAATGGCAATTTAAACCGAAAACGAAACCGTAATTCGAACTATGAACATGTGGATCGGGCAGTGTTGCAATGGTTTCAGGAAGAAAAATCCAAAGGTGCATTAATTACTGGTGCAGTGATCATGGAGAAAGCGGACGAGTTATCAAAAAAGTGCGAAAAAAGTGAAAACTTCAAAGCTTCGAGAGGGTGGCTTTACAGATGGCAACAAAGGAATAACCTAAAATTTAAAAATTCCCGTGGAGAATCTGCCTCAGCTGATGATTTAGCCATTGACGAGTGGTATGACAGCACGTTAATTCCGATTTCGGAGAATTGTAAATCGGATGCTATCTTTAATTGCGACGAAACCGTCGTATTGAATGAAACAATGAAATCTCAGAAATTTATTTATTTTCAAAGGTATGATTTAAAAATAATTTTTTTTTTATTTTACTTTCATTTTAATTTTTACTCAAATCACGTAAATGATAATGAAAAATTAAACCATGTAACTTAAATAGTTAGTGTTATAATATATTATACTTTAGTATATATTTTATTAGATATAGAGTAATAGTAAATTGTTGATTAAAATTATCAGTACAATAACTAATTTTTAAATTATTATGAAAATATTTATTGTTCGTTAATATTTATCATGTCTGTGGCATATAATCAAATGATAACGTATACCTGATAATATTATTTGCTGTTCTCGCTTAAATGCATACAATTCAGTGGAATGAATTGTATGCAATTAAGCGGGGCCGACTTACGAGGACTTTTATGATAGGTGTTGAATTCAGACGTTTTTCTCCGGGAGGGATTTCTGTGTGTGTGTGTGGGGGGGGGGGGGGGGCTTTATAGATTCCCGGGGGAATTGCAGTTTTTGACCATTTAAAGCATACAATCTCAAATCTTCTGGGGGGGGGGGGGGCATTTCAATGCTTCGAGGGGGGAATTCCCCCCCCCCCCTTAATTCAAGACTGTTTATAATTCCTTTGCATCTCGTATTAACAGAGTTCGATTGTAATTCCGAGCCCAACGCATTTTTTAACCAATTCAATTAAACTTAATGAAAATATCTCTTTTTTGCTTATAGATTTTAGCTAAGGTGATTCTCAAATGATCTGCTGAACAACGCGAAACTTTCTGACTCAATTTCTGCCTCATTTTTAAATGTAAAGGCATAAAATTGGCAGATCTGAAAATGGAAGCAATTTGGAATCGAAATGAGTTTCCTTTTTTTTTTTTTTTTTTTTAAATAGATTACTTATCCGGGTTATAAGCGTTTTCTATCACGTGACAACACGTTGCGTTGTTCTCCTTTCTGGCGTTAAAGCAGAATTCTGTTAAACACGCCGACTTTGTCATTGTTTTCTGAAAGATCTTCTACCTTTTACCAGAAAATGGAAAACGTGTTTCGATTACTAAGCGTCTGAATAACACCTGTCCATTTCATACGTTTCTAAACAAAGATTAATTAAAAATATGTCTGATTGGATAAATATGTCTCTGTGGATTTGAATGATCTACTGAACAACGAGAAACTTTCTGACACAATTTCTGACTCATTTTTAAACGCAAAGGCATAAAAATTGACAGGCCTTATGGAAACAATTGGGAATCGAAATAAGTTTTTTTTTTTTTTTTTTTTTTTTTTTTTTTTTTTTTTTCAAACAAATAGATTACTTATCGAGTTACGCGGTTCGTGTCACGTGACAACACGTTTTTCTCCTTTCTGGCGGTGAAGCATCGGGAATTCTGTTCAAAACGCCGACTTTGACAGTGTTTTGTGAAAGATCGTCTGCCTTTACCAAAACATAGAAAACGTGTTTCGATTACTAAGTTTCTGGATAACAACACCTGCCCGTTTCATGCGTTTCTGAACAAAAATGAATTTAAAAATGTGTCTTGGACCCTTTGGATTTAAGAATAGCTTTAAGTGGGGTATCTTGCATGTAGTTTTAACTCTTTTTTTTTTTTTTTTTAACTTGCTCTAGGCAATCAATTTTCAATAGTAATAACTCTGCCACTAGTAACTATTATTTTAGGCAACAAAGGTTCATTGTTGAGCTAGATTTTTAAAAAGTCATGCTTGAAAATTATTTAATAAGACACTAAATTGAGCTACAGTTGTGAAATAAATTTCGCTCGAAAGTGTGATTTTTTTTTTTTTTCTCTTATATTCGATGATATAAAAATTGAAATTATGTTATATTTAAAAGAGTGTGAGCGATAAAAGTAGCAACCGTTTTTCTGGCAGCCGTCTAAAAGTGGCCTGTTGCATTTCTGACGACGACAGAAAAGTCAGTAGTGAAAGAAATGGGGCTTATTAGTCGCCAAAAATCGGGATGGGCAACTTTGATTACTTTTAATAAAACGAAAACATGAGACGGAGAATGATCGAAATCCGTTAATTTTAAGAGAAAGAAAACCGTAACACTTTCCAACATAATTGGAAAATATTTATAAATCCGGCTATATATTTATAACATCTGTCCGCGCTCTAATTCGCGTAAATATACTCGGATTGCGATCTGATTGATAGATGTAATTGATGTCTACCATGACATGTTCGGTACTTAAAATGAAGTGAGTTCGTTTATACGGCAGGGTTCCCAGCGACATGGAAAGTCAGGGAAATTTAAAAATACAGTGAAACTTCCCTTTAACGAAGTCCCTATTTTACGAAGTTTTCTACTTAACGAAATTTTCTGCAGAATTTTGACTTTGAACAACATAATCATGTAAATTAATTTCCATATTACGAAAAATATATTGTATATAACGAAGTTTATTCCGCTTTTGTACGTGTACAGAATTCAAACTGAGAGGTTGCTGTTGCGATGGATATGCGAATTTATTTCAGCAGATTGTATGGAAATGAACACATTTAAATAATTTCTATTCTGCTTGATGCTAAATGAAACAACTTTTTTCACACTAGGAAAAACACTTGTTATCATTATTCTCCCACACCGAGACTCCAGTGCTGACAGTTGGAGGAAGTCAAAATCCTATTTTTACATTCAATGATATGGAAAATACAGTGACGTAATGGCATCAGATACATTGAATAAAAAAATAATCAGTTAGAGTCAGACAGTTATCATTCAGACCTACCATTGCTGTTAGACAATTGCTTTGTACATCCACAAGAATGTGCTTCAAAATGCAAATCGAAGAAAATCAAAGTTATTTTTGTTCCTGCCAATACAACTTCTAAACTTCAGCCTTTAGTCTAAGGAATAATAAAAAAAAATCTTGAAGTACATGATCGAAAAAGACAGAAAAGAGACAACGTAGTGACAACATTAGTTTGAGAACGTGTGTATCAGAGCTGATGAAAGCTTGAGCTAAAGCTTGGGAATGCGACGTGATTTCATCGAACGTACGCAACTGTTTTGTAAAAGACGGCTTCAAAATTGAAACTGAATCAAATGCTTCTGAATCCAATACATGTTTGTCCTATCTGAAGGTAAAGTTTTATGAATTTAAGTTGATTTCTATTTAACGAATTTTCTTCATAACGAAGTTTTTAAGTGGAACGATGAGACTTCGTTAAATGGAAGTTTCACTGTATATAGGAAAAGTCAGGGAATTTATAAATATTTTCTAAAAAGTCATGAAAAAGTCTGGTGAAAAAAATGAAAAATATTTGGAAGGTTAAAATTTGTCATAAAACATTTGAACTCCGTAATATGGGGATAGGAGCTTTGAATAACTACTCATCAAAAATGTTTAAGAGCGAAATCTCAACAAAAACCAATTATAAAAGTTTTTTTGCAAAAAATTCTGATAACACATGCAACCAAACTTCTCCAATATTTGAAGTTTCTGAAGAAAGTGGCTTGAATTTGTTTAAATTTTAGTGAAGGTGCTGATTTTTTTTTTTTTTTTTTTTTTTTTGGCAGGTGCTTTATTAACACTTTCCAACCTAGTTGAAAAGTGTTTATGACTTCGGTTTGTCTGCCGTCTGTCCGTGCTCTAACTCCCGTAAATATGCTCGGATTGCCCTGCAATTTTTATATGTTATAATCATTATCTATAGCATGTTCCCTATTTCAACGGAAGTATGTAGCACTTATAGTTTTTTTACAGGGACACTCAAAAGAATTCCGTTACATTGCGGTCTATGGGGAAAAATCATTTGCGGTTTATTTAAATAATGTTTCACTATTTTAAACGCATTGAAATTTATATATATCACTAAGGTGCATTAGAAGAAGCTTAATATGGAATAGGGTGTGCATAGCACTTATACTTACTTTACAGAGACAGTCAAAAGAATTCCGTTACATTACGTCTATGGAGAAAAATCGTCTGCGCTTTATTTAAACAATGTTTCCCTATTTTAAACGCATTGAAATTTATATAAGGTTCATTACAAGAGACTTACTACAGAATATTGTGTGTATAGCAGTCATCGTTCATTTACAGGGACACACAAAAGAATTCTCTACTGTATGTTAACAATAATTCCTGGAAGTGCGTTTTAAGTTACTAAACGCGATTTTAATTTTAAATCGCTTTTTGTCTATTACGTGGTGTGTATAAATTCTGTAGATCCTATACAGGGAAGCACAAAAGTTCGGGAAAACATTTCCGTATTATTTAACTCCAGACGGAGAATTTTAAACTGTGCTACGTGTTTCCTAACTGAACTAAAATTTAGCATCCTATGTAGTATATATACAAATCTATAGATCCTATACAGGGCTGAATAAAAGTATTTGGATTACTTAGATGTTATCTTTTAGCTTATTGAAGAGTATGATTCGTAAAATTATTTTGGAAGCGTTGGAAAGTGTTACATAATCTATGCTTGACGCATGATTTTTCGTTCTTGTTTTTTATTTTCAAATGTTAAAATTAAAATAGAGATGCTAAATGGGAAGAGAAAAACATATGTTATGTAATCCAAGAAAATATTTGTTTTCATGAGATCATTTCTGCTTTGGGAGGTCAGAATACCGTGCATTTGTACTTTGCTTTGTTCCCTTCGACCTGCCCTCTCTAGGATTAAGTTAACTCTTGTGGGTTGCAAGACCAAAAAATTCCTCCAAATGCCAAAGGGGGGAAAACCACAGTATGGACAAAAGTTTTCTATATTTTTAGTCTTTCTCAACATTTCACATTCAAGACTTTGCTATTGTATGGCATTCATTTGAAAACTGGCAAATGTGAAGTTTTTTGCATTTTCTAATTTGGCATTGTTCAAACAATACAATGTTTTATAGTATTTCCTTTTCCAATTTTCTTGAAAGGTGCTTGAAATCTGGGTAATTAGCTGCTGGATTTTTCTCCTGGGAAAAGCGTATGAATCCTGTTATGATACAAATTTCTGATTTTTTTTTTTTTCTGCTTGTCATAAGTTATATGTTAATTTTATAAAAATCTATCTAAAGATTTTCAAATATAACATAAAATAACTTATGACAAGCAGAAAAAAAAAAAAAAAATCAGAAATTTGTATCATAATAACAGGATTCATACGCTTTTCCCAGGAGAAAAATCCAGAACCTAATTACCCAGATTTCAAGCATCTTTCAAGAAAATTGGAAAAGGAAATACTATAAAACATTGTATTGTTTGAACAATGCCAAATTAGAAAATGCAAAAAACTTCACATTTGCCAGTTTTCAAATGAATGCCACAATAGCAAAGTCTTGAATGTGAAATGTTGAGAAAGACTAAAAATATAGAAAACTTTTGTCCATACTGTGGTTTTCCCCCCTTTGGCATTTGGAGGAATTTTTTGGTCTTGCAACCCACAAGAGTTAACTTAATCCTAGAGAGGGCAGGTCGAAGGGAACAAAGCAAAGTACAAATGCACGGTATTCTGACCTCCCAAAGCAGAAATGATCTCATGAAAACAAATATTTTCTTGGATTACATAACATATGTTTTTCTCTTCCCATTTAGCATCTCTATTTTAATTTTAACATTTGAAAATAAAAAATAAAGCACCTGCCAAAAAAAAAAAAAATCAGCACCTTCACTAAAATTTAAACAAATTCAAGCCACTTTCTTCAGAAACTTCAAATATTGGAGAAGTTTGGTTGCATGTGTTATTGTTTTTAAATTAATACTAATAATTAATATTTTTTAGAGATTTAATTACTATATCAAAACAGATTTTGTGTATGCCCGTTTGGACCTGAAATTTTTTGAGATTTCATTATGGAAAGTCAGAGAAATTGCCAGACATGTTTTGCTGGGAACCCTGTAGGGAAATTAAAAAAAAACCCGTTACATTATGGTCTGTAGTGAGGGGGAATCGTTTGCGGTGTATTTTAAAGATGTACTATTTCAAACATATTGAGATTGATATACATCACTTTAAATGCACTACAAGAGGTGCAATAACATATGGTGTGCAAAGCATTTATCGTTCATTTACAAGGACACACAAAAGAATTCTGTTACGGTAACGGTCTATGAGTTTTAATTGTTGGAAGTGCGGTTTTACTTGTAGTATTTGTTTTTAAATTTAACTAATTTTTTTGCACATTGCTTGGTGTGTATAAATTCTGATCATATACAGGACTGCTCAAAAGAATTCGAGTACATTTCCGCTTATTGACGAAAATTGCTGAAGGAGAATCTTCAACTGTGTTATACGTTTTCTGACTGAAACGGAACTAAACTTTTGCATACTATGTAGTGTATATATAAGTCTATAGATCATATTTGCCAAATTTGTTAAATTAAACTATTGTGCACCCTTAATACAGTTAAGTATGTAAAGCTACACGTGGTTAGATACGTTTAGTTAAGTAATTGTGCCAGAGTGCCACCTGGAAAAGTCGGGGAAATTTATATGGACTGAAAAAGTCAGGGAAATTTGCCATTTCTGTCAGGAAAGCTTGAAAATTCGGAGAAAAAGTTAGAAAGTTTTGAAACTTCCAAGAAAAAAAATAGGAAAATGTTTCTTATTAAACTAAGGATTTGAAATTGCAGCGCCATTAAAATCCAAGCTTTGCTCTTCATAAGTACTGTAAAGAGTATTTCAACCTCTCGTGCAAATCAATTTGCCTAACCCCTTTCAGTCCTTTGTAACTCGGAGATTTTCAGTTCCATTTCACTGAAACTTTCTACAGAATGTTGTAGGATTGATTAGGTGTTTCACTCTGCTTACATTTATTTGTTTGGGAACTGTACATTTGTTAGCTTAATTTATTGAATATTTATTATTTGCATTAAATATGTCAAAGCAATCTGTATTTAACTGTGACTGATGTGATAAAGAATTTCATCCTGATTAGACAAAATGGATAGAACCTGATGCTAAAAATGTGCATCTGCAAAATGTTTAGCATGTAAAATGATCAACATTTTTATAAATTTTGCAAAAATTTAACAAATCAGTAATTTGTGCCTCAATCATTTGTGAAAGTTCCATTCTCAAATTCACAACTTTTTTGATTTTTTTGTGTGGAACATCACAAAATCTCGATACCTGGAAATATTTTTTTTTTTTTTTGTATGGAAGACCTGGAAAAGTCAGGGAAATTCGTTGCTGATCTGGAATAGACACCCTGTTGTGCACTTTAAACATTTTAAAAACTGTCTAACCTTCAGCACATTGTATGTATGTTAAAATAAACAGTGGGTTTGTGTCTTCGCCGCGGGATTGCACTTATACTCTAAAGGTCTGAAGTGAAAGCTGAGTTCCCGGGGCGCTGATATTTGAAGTGTTAGTTGGAAATTTTATTATATTAAGATGTTTTTCAATTAAATTACTATAGTGACGATGAAGACATTTTTTACCCCTTGAGTAATTAGGGCAAAGCCATATGTCGGAGATCCATATGTCGTCTTCAAGGGGTCCGGGCGTTTCTTAGTATTATTGAAATTCCTACCGAACTGGCCGAGTATATAGGACGAGTTTTGTCAGGAGTACTTTTCCATATAATCTATTTTTCTTTTAATTAGGTGGAATAATATTAATCGAAAAAAAAAAAAAAAACAGAGATATAGTGACTCCTATAACTATCAATATCAGTTACTTACCCATCATATGTAGTATAGGGTAAATCTTATAATCGTTTTGAAAATCTAAAAAAAAATTTTTGACGGATTTACACGTTTCAGACACTGGAGATTCCGAAAAACATATTTTTAGAAGAAAAAAAAATTGCCATCCGTCTGTGTGTCTGTAAACTCTCTATCTCCCGAAAAAATTGAGATAGAGACTTTAAATTTTGGTATGTACTTAGTATGTAATAATAGTAAGAAGCTTATTGAATTTCAGTAACCTCGATTATCCGGAACTATTTTTTTCGGACTCTCGAAATATTCGTTCTGATAAAAGGTATATAAAAATTTTCGAAATTGTTTATTTTAAGGAGTGAACATAAAAGACAATAAAAAAACATAAATTTTGCATAAAGCATGAAGTCGATCGGATAATGAGTTGCCGGTATATTTGTAATCCTATTTTCCACACTCTTCGATTTTTCATGACCCTGTATTTCAACCAAATTTCGATTTAAAGATATATTTTAATTGGAAATGAGACGCTTAATCAGATGCAATAAACCGCTAGTTAATAGGATTATTGTTTTTCGAGTTATAAGGATGTTTCTTTTAAGCAATTCAGTAATCGAGCCTTTAAAGTTTATGACGTCATCAAGCCACGATTTTATTCGATTTACAATGCATTTTATAAGTAGTTTACACATTTTTTATTTTAATATTTTATATTATGCATATCCATGATGGGTAAGTATTACGGTGGCCCCCAACGACTAGTTTTTAGACGCCCTCAAATCTGCGCAAGGTTGTAGATGTAAACAGTGAAACTTACAGTTAAGTTGTAAGTATATTTCAAGATGGTGCTGATATATCAATAGTAATAATAAGTTATTGTTTTTACCTTTTTAATTAATGAAGCTTTTTTAATTAGAGCTGTCTAACTGCAAATTAATTTTTCCTTGCTTACAATTCTGTTGTAAGTTAACGAATCTGATTTACGGTAGGGCATTCGGGGCATGAGCCCGAGCCCCCCAGTGTTATGGTATCCTCAAATTACCACATTATTCTAAAAAACAATAAATATATTCAAATTTTCAAAAACTATTATGCTTGTATGCATCAGTTTTGCACTAAACATGTTACAGGGGGGTGCCCTATTATGTGTATGCCCTGGGCCCCCAAATCTGTAAGTCGTTCCTTGGTAAATTAGCGTAACTAGGGTAAAAACTTGGCACATTATTCTCATGTGTAACTGCAACCGATTTGCTTATTCACTTTTCTTGCATTTATTTGTCTGTTTTTCAATATTTAATTATTTTTATTTTTATGTAATTCCGTACGTTTTAATATATAATTCTGGTTAGTATGACTGGGCTTTTTCATGAAGGAAATATGAATTTATTTCCAAAAAATTCAAGGTGGCGCATACCTGCATTGTATTCTTTTTTGTATTTTGACAATCGTTAATTACTTTAATTCTATACATGTTGTTAAAACTTAGAAATTGGCTGAGATTTTTTTTTTTTTTAAATTAAATTGAAGAATGATGTATTTACAATATGATAGTAGAAAGTTGAACTTTTTTTTCACACTAAGAAAATCCTCTGGACTTTCAATTGTATTATATTATGAAAGTGTACTTGAGGTATTTTGAGCTTTTTAGGGTTTCGTTCATCTCACGAAACCCTATTACTCCCGCTTCGTTGTCTGTCCGTCACAGAGCCGATTCTCAGAAACTATTTAACTTAGAGTTGAAACTTTGTGTACTTATAGCTGAATACCTGCTATGAAGCTCAAAATCATAAAATTAGAAAAATTCGTATTGTTTTAATATAGAGAGATAACAGCCTTTTCCTATTAAATTTAAACATTTTTCGTTATAGCAGTTGCCAACAATTAAAAATCCACAATAAAATTCTTTCTACAATAATTAATTTTCTATTGAAAGATTTCCGCGTGAAAAATGAAAATGAAATAAAAAGTTTCACCAGTTGGAAAAAAAAATATATATATATTAATATGACACCATTATGGTAATAAAACGGAAATTTTAAACATTTCTCAATAATACAAAGAGTATGAGTATGTGCAAATACAGAAAGGAGCTTAATATGATGTCATTAGAGAATTAAAAAGAAAATTAATCTGACGTCATAACGGATTTTTCAAATGTTTGAGAATAATACAAAGATAGTATCAATATGAGTAATAGAGAATAGTAAATATATAAGTTTGGGGAACGTATTGAATCATAATAAAAACCCGATTATGGAAATATTGGCATGTTTTTAACATTTTGAAGGAATACAGCATGTTTAATTTTGAAATTTATTTATTTTTTACTATCGCATTTAGTCTACATGACAGATATTATTATGACAAAGTATAATAGCAGGCATTGCCCGCTATCGACTAGTTCAGATTTTCGAAAAAAAAACGAGAAAAATAGACCTGTAAATTTTTACTTTATAAAAAAACATGACGTTTTTTTTTTTTTCGGAAAATGAAATTTAGGAAATTATTTGGATTTGTTAAAGAAAGGATAGTGTTTTGAAAGGAATATTAAACGAAACCCTTTGTGCGATCTTCGACCACACTTACTCAGTTGTTTTCTTTTTGTATCAGTGCTTATTATAGTATTACTTTTGTTTACATTGTAGATATTTCAAGGTACCTGAAAGGGTATTTTTTCTTTCTTGTTTTATTTATTTCTTTTGAAACATCCTAGATGTTAGTTTTTTACAAAATTAATACTACTGAAAAGTACTAAAATATCGTGTGAAGACTGCATACGTTTGATGATGCTGATGATAATGCATATACACTGAGTGGCCAAAAAATTAGAGACACCCTCTAGTAACGATTTGGTCCACGTTTAGCTCTGATCCCAGCCGATATTCTTCTTGCTATGGACTCAAGAAGTTGCTGATACCGTTTCTGAGGAATTTGTCACATGTTGACATAATAGAAGCTGTAAGTTGGGTCAGAATGGTTGGTGGCGTTTCCAAACTTTGAAGTGCTCATTCGACTTCATCCCACAAATGCTCAATAGGGTTAATGTTAGGGGACTGAGCTGGCCATGGAAGCAAGTTAAACTCTGATTGATGTTCCTCAAACCAATTTAAGATCGACCGAGCACTGTGACAAGGTGCATTCTCCTGCTCAATGTGACCATCTCCATAAGGGAACATTATAGCCATAAACGAGTGCACGTGATAGGCAACGATGTTGAGGTAAGTTAAGCTGTTCAGAGTTATGTCCACAAATATCAAGGGACCCAGTGTACTCCAGGAAAACATTCTCCACACAATAATTTCACCACCACCAGCCTGAAAAGTTGTCATTTGGCAGGAGAGGTCCATGAACGAGATTTCATCGGACCAGACTATTTGTTTCCAGTCCTCAAGTGATAAATTTTGTAATTTCTTTTTCCACAATAGGCGTCTTTTTCTATTTTTCTGTGATATTAAAGGCACTCTTGATGGTCACCTGCTGCTAAAGCCCATCCTTTACAAAGTCCGTCTTGTGCGTTGGGACATGCTTTGTGATGCATCTGCAATGATTTCAGCTATAATTTGTCGTGTTGTTGTGCGTTGAGATATGCTTTGTGATGCACCTGCAATGATTTCAGCTATAATTTGCCGTGTTGTTGTGCGTTGGGATATGCTTTGTGATGCACCTGCAATGATTTCAGATATAATTTGTCGTGTTGTTGTGCGTTGGGATATGCTTTGTGATGCACCTGCAATGATTTCAGCTATAATTTGTCGTGTTGTGCGTTGGGATATGCTTTGTGATGTACCTGCAGTGATTTCAGATATAATTTGTCGTATGTGGTTACTTCCGTTATTGTGGACTATGTGTCCTACTCGCCTTTCACTTCTCTCGTTCACCAGCCTTTTTCGACCACAATGCTTGAAGATTCGCTTGAAGTTTTCTTTTTCTCAACTGCCACTCTCTAAATACCCAAGATAATGTTGGGCAAGAAAGTCTTAAAATAATTGCCGTTTCAGAGATGCTGGCACCAGCTGTTCTTGCACCGACGATCATCCCTCTTTCAAAGTCACGTAAAAATTTTGTCTTATCCATTTTTACAGTTGCTTCTGCGCTAACTACGTCGTACGAACAGTTGATGACGGTTAAAGGGCTTCCGAGTTGCAGACAACTTTACGGCAGACTATTTATGAGTAGAGTGTCTTGTATTAAATTCAGTCGTTGGGAAAAGTTAGATGTAGTATTAACTACAAGATAAAAGAACAATTACAATGAAAAGGATAGATGTAAAGTTAAGAAAAGAGATGATAACAAATTTGGAATAAAAAAGTAAAGCGAAGGAGATTAAGGATAGAGTCTAAATAATTGGAAGAGAATGAAATGGTATAGCTGTAGTTATAACTAACTACTAGTAAAGAAGTTGAAAAAGTAAAAAATTGGGTACGAAGCTCAGAGTTCCTTATATAAGCAACTCTGCGTTGTTACGTCATTCTACGTCATTGTCCGACAGATCGACAGATTTACTTTCAAATAAGTTGTCTCTAAATTTTTGCCCACTGAGTGTATTTTTTATTTTTCTTTGTATGTAACTATATCACTGTATTTTCTTTATAGGTGGTATTCCTTTTTTTTTTGTTTTTGAATTGTTAAAGATACGTATGTTTTGTGAAAATGTATGAAAGGAAGTCGTTGGTTCGTATGCTTTAATTACTATTTTTTCTTTTCGTAATTGCTTTTTTTTTTTAATTGCATTCTAAATTTATTGCCGGATATTCCCTTTGTCTCAAAATGAACGAATCACCGACTGACAAAAAAAGGAGATTAAGAAAAAATGAAGCCCAAAGGAGATGGAGGGCTAAACTAAGTGAAGAATACAAAGAAAAAATACGTGCTGGCCGAAGGGTCAAGAAGATATCTCAGAATAATCTTGTAGAAATATGGTCTCAAGAGGAGGGCAAATGGGTGCATGCTAGCACTCGCAAGAGGAACATGCCTTTCAATGAATTCTTGCATCGGTATATTTAATTTTTTTATCTTTAATGATTTTTATTTTTTCGTGATTTCGTACGTAATTTTGACTAACATGGCTGAATGAAACAAGGATTGATATTTCACTATACATCAGTTTCCACTGACGTCACACCCTAGCAACCACCTTAGCAGCTAGATTTTGTTTGTTTGTTTGCCCGCCAAAGATGGTGGGTTGTGATTGGTTGGCTCGTAATACAGGCTACAAATCCACGATTATGATTGGTTGGATAACACTTGGTGGGCTGGTGATCACGTGGTTGAAACTGATCTATTATGCATAACATAATATGATGCATGAATATTATATGCATGAATATATATGCATGAAATGCTATGTAATCAAATATTATATGCATATGCATGAATATTATTATGCACTATTAGTACTGCATCCTTAATTATTATTTACTCGACCTTTATTTTTAATTTTCTTAATTTTTATTATTTTACATAATTATTTTAATAATTTACTTCAATTATTTTGATATTTTACCTATGGAATGATTCATTATAATTTCCAATACTTTAAAAATTTTCCAATTGTTTAAAAAATGTAAACAAAGCAGTGACCAGAAATCCACACAACGGCCCCAAGCTGTGCAGATTTGAGGGAGTCTATTGTATAAAGTTGTTTAAGGAAAACAGAAGATAGAAAAAGAAATTGAATCCATGGAAATAAAACTCGATATCTTGTACAGTTAAATTATTAACTGTCATAATGCTTCTTTAAGTAAAATGTTGATTCATAAAAACAGCTTTAATGGTTATTTTGCAAATTTCTTAATAATTTTGTTTTAGATTTAAATAAAATAGAAAAACGTTAAGAAACTCCTGTACATAACTTTTTCAGTTTCCAAATATTGGGTCATCCGAAATGTTCCGCAGTTTTTCAAAGCTAAGCACAGGTTCGTCACAGACTTCTAATATAGTACTAATACTCTGTTCGTACCGGACATTTAAGGTACCTTAGATCGCCATTTTTGAGGTGGTACCCTCCCGGAATTGAATACTTGTTCACATCGCAAAACTCATCTAAAAGACAACTCACTGAACATCACCGTGTCTGAGATCTGAACAAACATAGAATCTGCGCATGCGCATAAGTTAAAGCCAGCCTCAACAGCCCATCAGTTACAGCTAGCCTCCAGAGCCAAAATGGCCCACTGTGGAAATTGGAGTATGGCCCACTGTAGGAAATTGCGGATTTGAGAGTCTACTGTAATTATTATTTTTGCTCTGAGAGATTCGTCGTTCTCAACCTTTTTTTCTCGCGGGCCGCAAACATATATTTGCGACGTTAGGCGGGCCGCTACACACTTGTACAATATATTTAAAAAAAAAAAAAAAAAAAAATCTAGCAATAGAAAGTTTGAAATCACTGAGTGACTTTCTGGAACTCCCTCAGTGAGTTCGGCGGTCTAAGATTATTAAATATCTGATCAGAACCGGGTATTATATAGACTCCCTCAAATCCGCACATCTTGGGACCAGAGGTTGTGCGGATTTTAGAATTTTACGGATTTCTGGTCACTGTTTTGTTTGATTTTTTTTGTTAAATAGTAATTTGAATGTCATAATGCATTCGAAATTATCATGAATGCTTACAATAAAGTAAAATATTAAAGTAATAAAGTAAAATAATAATAAAAAAAATAATTAAAATATTAAAAGTAAAGGTTACATAAATAATTAATAATGCATGACTAAATAGACATGATGATGATGATACATTTTTATTAAATTATTATTCAATAAAATTCGCCTCATATAAAGGCACACTAGTAATTTACATCAAAACCATAAAATTTCAAAATTTTATTTGATGTTTGGACAGTATTAATAATCAACAAATATTGATTAACACATGAATAAATGTATTTGAAAAAAAGATCACGATCATCACTAATTCTTGATTGATTTTTTTCGGAAATAAATTTATACTACCTTTATAAGAAAGCAAGAGTTCAATGATATTAACCAGAATTACATAATAAAATGTGTACGGAATGATACAAAAATTAAAAAAATCTTGAATTTCCCCCCCTATATCTTCAGTGTAAGTTTCATTGTTTACATCTGAAACAGTGTGCGGATTTTAGGAAATTGCGGATTTGAGAGAGAGTCTACTGTAATTATTATTTTTGCTCTGAGAGATTCGTCTAGTTCAGCCGTTCTCAACCTTTTTTTCTCGCGGGCCGCAAACATATATTTGCAACGTTAGGCGGGTCGCTACACACTTGTACAATATATGTAAAAAAAAAAATCCCTGACGGCTCAGCCTACAGACACAGATAGATTTCGAAGACGCAGACCGTGGGGCGCCTGTTTGTTGGGAATTGCGGAAGAAATTACCTTTTTACCATGGTGCGGCAGTTGGAAACGCGCACTTCGAAACCTAATTTGTTTGCAGGTGGAGCCGGCAGGGATTTTTTTGCTATAAGGGTTGGTCCTATAAAAAAGTGTCAATATAAAAGTTTTAGATAATATTAAGAGGATTTGTAATAAATTTAAGCGGATTTGATATCTTGTGAATTGACGAAGTTATGATTTTTTTTTCTACCCCCCCCCCGGGGGCCATTTTTAATGATATCAAAAATCTGTCATACATAAATTTTCGGCCCTTTTCCTAGAAGTAATAACTTTAAACGGATTCGATACGTATCATAATTAAGAAATTATGGGGGGTTTTCGGTTTTCACAAAAAGCCCCCCCCCCCCTCCTTGGTTCGATTTTGCCCATTAACAAACTTGACCGAGATTTTATGCCCCTTGATTTTATGTATCAATTTAGAAGATATTTGTGCTGAATTATTGAAGTTATTGTGTCTATAAAAAAGTGACATAGATAGATAAAGTTTTGAACTGTGGGTGGTTTTGGGTTCTGGGAGTCATAATCGGCGTAGATCGGCAAATTTTTTTCAAAAATTCCAACTTGGGAGAGAATGTAATAGGTAGTATTTCTTACGAAATCTATCTAAAAAAAGGGGGTAATTAAAATAGTAACATAACAAAAGTAGTATAACAAAGATATATAATAAAGTTGATATAAACAGTAGGATTGAACGTTTGTCGGGGAAGAAATGTTAGCCCCCCCCCGCCCCCCCCCAAAAAAAAAAAAAAAAAAAAAAAAAAAAAAAACCACTATTTCCAAACAACAACATATTTCGTAGCAGATTTCTATTGCAAATGCCTTGGAAATTGTGTTATAAAACTTTTTGCTCCCAATTTCGCAGCAAATATTTTACCCTAATAAACCTTATTAGCTGTATGATAAGTATAAAATGTAACAATGCAGCAATTCCAAGTTCCCAAGCGGAAAAAAAAAATCAGGGGATTTTTTTTCTAATAAATCATATATTTTTTTTTCTCTCAATGCAAGAACTTTTTTCTTTTTTAATATAGAAATGTCTAGTGCAGTGTTTCCCAACGGGGGGCGTACGCCCCACAGGGGGGCAATTTAACTTTTCAAAGGGACAATTCGGAATATCTGTGAACCCATACTTTCTGAATTGTTTTTCTAAATAGTAATGTTGTAAACTGAAAATAAAAGTTACACATTCAAATTTCAAAAACAAAATTTAAAAAAATAAGTTTTTTATTCAGTTTTTAAAAAGTATCCATTCAAAAGTTTTAAATACAATTCTACCAGAATAATTATAGATAAAACTTTTAAAGATATTTAGATACTTATATATATTTAAAAATTCTTTATAATTTTTCTGATTTATAAGTATTTTAGAATTTTAAACAACTTTTTCGATTATGTATTGAATTAGTCGCACTGCGATATGTCACATAAAAATCAATTTTACATATGACACTATTAAAGTGTATATTTATCAATTGCTTGACGACCTTAATTTACAGAATCTTTTATCACGTTTTATTCTGATTAGAAATTGTTGCGTAATTTAATCGCAGAAATTCTGTGATTAAATAAGAAAAAAATTGTTTTATTCAAAATTATTGATTTTTCTAATCAAGGATTCTGAGCACTCTATGCATCACGCATACGTGGCGACCATGTGCCAGTAAACTACAAGGAGTATCAGATGATTATAAAAAATATTTGATTCATCTATTACCTTCGGCACATTTCAGGATCAATGTTAAATGATTTTTACTCTATCAGGAGTAAATTCTTTTAAAATTTTATAAGAATTATGTGTTATAGAGGGGAGGGGGGGACATCATCATTTTAGAGATGTTTTGGTGGGGCGCGGCTAAAAAAAAGTTGGGAACCATTGGTCTAGTGCAAATTAAACTGAATTGGAATAATGTTTTTTTAGAGTTCAAAATTAAGAAATGTATACACCACTATAGCACAAGTAACAGAGGCGGATTACCAAATAGGCTGAGTAGGCTGAAGCCTAGGGGCCCGGCGCAAAGTTTGTGACCTTTTTTTTTTTTTTGGTCCTGAAAAAAATATGTATGTATATATATATGTGTGCGTGTGTATGTTTGTATGTATATATATATATATATATATATATGTGTGTGTGTGCGTATATGTTGTATGTCAATGTATTTACATATAGAGCAGGAGGGGGGCCCCAAGGTGTTAAGCCTAGGGGCCCGGTAGGTGGTTAATCCGCCTCTGACAAGTAAAAATACATGTAAAAATAACTTTTAACTAAGGAAACGGCATTTAAGATGTTTTAATCCATTCGGGACCATGGGTGCATATATGCACCCTCAAAAGGAGCATACAGAATTTGTTTTAGGCACCAGTAAAAAATAAAAGTAATATTTGCTTTGTCTAATTAGAGCAATTTTGTGATAGTTTAAGTAAAGGTAGCTTTAAAAAAAAATGGTGCCAACCGAATAAAATTTGTGTAAAAGCCGTAGGTCCCGAAGGGGTTAAGGTGATTTTAAATTAGTAATTATAAATAACAGGAAATTGTCTTCCCATGAATATACATAAAAGAGCAGTGAAAATAACTAAAACTTTTTATCGCATCTCGATTAATTTTATAAATAGGGATTAATGATTATGTGTCTCGGGCCGCACATAAAAGATCGCCGGTCCGCAGGTTGAGTATGGCTGGTCTATATTTTGCTAATGCTGATAAGGAGTGATCTTGAATGACCCAGATATGTGTACATTCTGTCTGCTCTACATCAGTGCTTTCAGACGTCGTTCTCCGGGAGTGATTTCGGGGGAGAGGGGGGGGGGGGGGGATATTGCACTTTTTGACCATTAAAAGCATAAAATCTGAAAATTTCCGGAGGGGGGGATGTCCCTTGCCCCGGGACACCCCCTGAATTCAACATAAGAATCGAATTATTCTCGCTTGTGTTATGGCAAAATTTTTGTTTCAGTGCAACGTAAGAATGGTGAACCAAAAAGTAGTTAGTTCATTTTCGTCATATTATGCTCGTTTATTTCAAGAAAGGTAAAAATGCTAGTCAGACTGCTCGTAAAATTTGTGCCTAGTTGAAAAGTGTTTATGAATTATGTTTGTCTGGCTTTGCTCTAACTCTCAAAAATATAGTCGGATTGACATGTAATTGATAATGTTATTGATGTTTATACTATTGCACATTCAGTATTAAAAATGAAATAACCAGAAAATGATCAGGGCCGACTTAGACTATCCGAGGCCCCGGGGCAAGCATCATTCTGGGGACCTCCTTCTATCTGTCCATATAAATTGTTAGTGAATTATGCTGAAGTAACTAATACTAAACTTCATTTCTATCGTATGTATACATAAATTTCGAACCAGGCACTTTTTTAGTACTATTAATCTGTATACAGAGTATCACAAGAAATATGGTTAAATTTTTAACAGATGATAGAATACACTACTTTTTTTTTTTTTTTTTTTTTTTTTTTTTTTTTGGTATAAAAATATAATGGCTCATGTGAGCCTTTGATAAGGTCAGGTCTTTCAGTCACTCTTGATATATATTTTTTTTTTCTCTCAATGCAAAAACTTTTTTTTTTTTAATATAGAAATGCAAATAATGCAAATTAAAGTGCTAGTGCAAATTAAATGCTAGTGCAAATTAAACTGAATTGGAATAATGTTTTTTTAGAGTTCAAAATTAAGAAATGTATACACCACTATAGCACAACAAGTAACAGAGGCGGATTACCAAATAGGCTGAGTAGGCTGAAGCCTAGGGGCCCGGCGTAAAGTTTGTGACCTTTTTTTTTGTCCTGAAAAAATATATATGTATATGTGTGTGAGTGTGCGTGTGTATGTTTGTATATATATATATATATATACACAGAGTCAGATAATACAGACGAACACGCGAACGCCGTTCGCAGAAAATTTTCAAAGTTTGCAGACAGTTTGATTTATTTTTACTTTTGTAAAAAAAAAAAAAAAAAAAAAAAAAAAAAAAAAAAATCAAGACCCCGGACAGAGAATTGGTGCGACGCACGTCGCAAACTCTTGAGAAGGTCTGCAGACTATTTTTCAACTGGAGAAAAAAAGTTTGCTAGAAATTATTTGCCATGTACCATGGTACAGTATTTTTTGGAAGAAGCACCACAGTGTATACGAGCTTAAAACTTAAAAATATTGTAAGTGCGGTGCCTTATGCCGCAACAGCGGGTACGATGCTTTTTATTTTCCCTCCTGCCCAGGGCCAGTAGCAGAAATAGTGCAGTACTGAAGCGATGGCTGCAGATTAATTTAACAGATTAAAAATAAATTTTGTGTTAAAAAATAAATGTTAAATGTTGATCTCTTTTAAATAAAGTTTATTTGGTTGGAAATTTTAGCGAATGTTTATGCACTTATTTAGCGTTTTTCCACGATTTTTTTACATTCCAAAGGGGAATTCAGTTTTAATATCTTAGTAAATATTATCCTCTTTTCAATAAAGTCTAATTCAGAAAAAATTGTCTTGTAAATTAATATTTTTCTTTCAGTGGTGTTGCTTAGTGGCAACTCCACTCGCATATAACTTTTCATTTTTGCTGTTAACGACGATATAGGACTCGGGAGGGGAACAGCGTTTTTTTTTGCAGAAAGTATTTAAGAAATTATTTGAGTTCGCAGACAGTTTTACATTTTATCTAAGTCTGTATATACATATATCATAACATAAAATTTTCTACCACATTACAAAATTTAATCTTTGTATTGCATCAATATGCATTTAGGGGGATTTCATAATATGGAAAAGCAAGTGCAAGCATACGTTTATACTAATTGCTACAAATTTCAACACTTTATATGTTACTGCATTTTTTATTCCCAAAAGTACCATTGTATAAAATTTTATAATATTACTTTTCTGGGGATGTAGTTCTTAAAGGTTAAAATTCCCGGTCGCCACCGGCCACAGGGCGACTAAATGTAAAAAATTGGCGACTTTATGCCAGGCATCTGATCGCCAAAGTGGCGATTTCTATTTTTAATGTAGCAGTACATCAAATTTTTAGCACCATTTTGCCGCCGAACGGCCGATTTCAGCTTTAATTTTTTTTTTAAATCGAATCCGCTATTTCCGCAGAAAACTATCTCAATTTTCGTCAAGTGATCACGGTAAACGATCGCGAAATAGAACCGCGATTTTTGGCAAGCGACCGCGAAGTAAAACCGCGATTTTAGGAAGTGACCGCGAAATAAAATCGTGAATTTCGGCAAGTGACCGCGAAATTATACCGCAGTTTTTATCAAACAATCACGAAATTAAATCGGCGATTTTCGTCAAACGATTTCGAAATAAACAGCTATTTTCGTCAAACGATCGCCAAATAAAACAGCAAATTTTATCAAATGATCGCGAAACAGGCATGAGATTCTTCCGATCTGTATGTGAAATGACCAAAAAAAAAAAAAAAAACGCAAATTTCGCCAGAGGATCGTGGGAAAAATGCAAATTTCGTCTAAGTATCGCAGAAAAAACGTGAATTTTGTCAAAAAATCGTGTGAAAAAACGCGAATTTCTTCAAAGGATCGCTGGAAAAGCGCGAATTTCATTAAAAAATCATGTGAAAAACTCAAAAATCTCAAAAAAAATCCTGCAAAAACACGAAATTTGCTTAAAAATTGCGGAAAACACGGGAATTTTGTCATACGATCGCTGAAAAAACGCGAATTTCGCGAAAAGCGCATTAAAAACGCGCATTTCGCTAAAAGATCGCTGAAAAAACGCGAATTTCGCGAAAAGCGCTTTAAAAACGCGCATTTCGCTAAAAGATCGCCGAAAAAACGCGCATTTCGCTAAAAGATCACCGAAAAACGGGCATTTCACCAAAAGATCGCCTAAAAAATGCGCATTTCGCCAATAGATCGCCGAAAAAAACGCGCATTGCGCCAAAAGATCGCCGTAAAACGCGCATTTCGCCAAAAGATTGCCGAAAAAACGCACATTTCGCCAAAAGATCGCCGAAAAATCACGCATTTCGCCGAAAAAACGGGAATTTTACCAAAAGATCACCAAAATAACGGGAATTTCGCCAAAAAAAATCCCTTAAAAAACGCTAATTTCCTCAAAGGATCGCTGAAAATACGCAATTTTCGCCAGTTTACTGCATTGGGTTAAAAGATTGAAACCAAATTTCTTTTAGTAATGTAGAAAATTCGCCATGAAATGCGAAAACAAATTAAATTTAAAAAATCTGGCTTCAAGCTGACTGATAATAATGACCTGGAATCTAGAATAACCACGGCACTGACGCCACTGTAATGTAATGTCCTTAGAAAATCTCTTTAATTCCTTAAAAACCCATTTTTTATTTTAAAAAAAGTGTGTGAACTCTGTTCTATCATTTATTTAAGGTGGTTGCAATTATTAGCATATACTTGATTTGCTGTTTCAAGAAAAGTGTCTTACTATTTTCAAAATTTCAATTAAAAAATGTTCATGCCAATGAAGGGTTTTATTAATGTGCTGTATCTTGGTAAAACAGACTTTTTATTAGAGTAAGTAAATAATTTCTGTCTAATTCTTGTTTATAATTTCTTTTTAATTTACTCAAAGCTAAATTGATGTAATATATATATATATATATATATATATATATTAATAGCAATTATATTTCTGGCGCTTGAAATTCATAACTATTATTGCTCAAACGTCGTTCATCTATGAATTCGTTTTCAGCTTTTTTGTCAATCTCATCCCTGTCGCGAAATAAAACAGCGATTTTCGGCAAAATACAGTGAAATAAAACTGCAATTTTCGTCAAACAACTGCGAAATAAAATCACGATTTTCGTAAGGCGATCGTGAAATCAAAGTGTGATTTTCGTCAGACGATCGCGAAATAAAACCACGATTTTAATCAAACGACCGCGAAATAAAACCATGATTTTCGTCAGGTCGTGAAATCAAACTGTGATTTTCTTCAAACAATCGCGAAATAAAACTGCGATTTTCGTCAAATGATCGCGAAATAAAACTGCTATTCTCGTTAACCGATGGCCAATTAAAACCATGATTTTCGTTAGACGATCCGAAAATAAAATCATAATTTTCGTCAAACGACGGCGAAATAAAACCACGATTTTCGTCAGGCAATCTCGAAATAAAACTGATTTTTGTGAGATGATCGCGAAATAAAACCACAATTTTCTTCAAACGATCGTGAAATAAAACCGCGATTTTCGGCAAAATAAAGCGAAATAAAACTGCAATTTTTGTCAAACGACCGCGAAATAAAACCACGATTTTCGTCAGGTGATCACGAAATCAAACTATGTTTTCGGCAGACAATCGAAATAAAACCACGATTTTAATCAAACAACCTCGAAATAAAACCACGATTTTCGTCAGGTGATCGCGAAATCAAACTGTGATTTTCGCCAGATGATCGCGTAATAATACCACTATTTTCGTCAAATGATCGCGAAATAAAACCGCGATTTTTGTTCAGCGACTGCAAAATAAAATTGTAATTTTCGGCAAATGATCGCGAAGTAAACTGCGAATTTCATAAGATGATCGCGAAAAAAACTGAGATTTGTTTTTGTTGGAGTAAGTAAACTGCCACTGTGATAATTTTATTTTTATATACTTTAAAAGATATCTCCGTAATATTCATATTTTTAAATATTTACTTTAAAACTATTTAAATCTACAATCCACGGTAATAAGTGGCCACTAACTTGACATTAGTGGCTACTAAACATACAGCCTTTACTGGCTACTAAACTTTACTGGTTAAGTTTTAAATAGTGAATTTTAACCTTTATAGTTCGCCCCCCCCCCTTTTTTTTCGGAGGAGGGGGGGGGGGGGTTACGGGAAGCAGAAAGGGGAATTAAAGAGACACACTCTCTTTCCAAGTCTTTGAAAATGCAAGAATTTTGGTCACTTTTAGCCAATTTTTATCATTTGGCACCTTTTTAACAGAAATCTTGATTATTCTCAGGTTGGGGCCCTCAAATGTTTGTGTGTGTGGGGGGGGGGAGCAGCTGCCCCGCATGCCCCTGCTTTAGTCAGGCCCTGAAAATGATCACTTTGTGTGGATTCAGAGACATAAACTGAAGCTTTAACAACGTTAAAAGACACAAATTCAAATTATACCAATATTAAAGTTGGGATAGTTTGTGTGTTTTTAACGTTGTTAAGTTTTAGCACCATGTCATTGAAAATGAAGTTAGTAGCATTAGCATCGATTCGTTTACAGAATCACTCAAAAAAAATTCTTTACATTATAGATTATGGTAAAAAATCATTTGCAATGCATTTTAATGATATTACCAGTGCTTAATTTCCGGCACAGTTCACCGGAGCTCAGCTCCGGTACTTCTTTGATTTTAGTGAATATTTAAACATTGGTCGGAATTCACCGGGGCACATGAATACTGCTCTCCGGAGCCCGCCGGAACAATGCTGTGTGTTGTGTTTTGCTAGTTGATACAAAGAAATCCTTGGCAAGTTGGATTTTGTTCCGAAAATTCCCCACTCCTGATTTTAATATTTTTGCTTTGGTCATTTATTAAATTTTATTACTATATATAAATGCATATAGATATAGTCAAAACTTATAAAAAAAAATTTATTTTGCTGAAGACGAAATTGCTTTAAATTTTGCAAATGTATGAAATATAAATATGCGGTTGTGTTAATATTTATTACTCCAGACTATTAGAGCTCAGGTACTTTTTGTGTTAGAAATTAAGCCCTGGGTGTTACATTATTTCTAACACATTGATATACATCACTGAGGTGTACTACATGATGCTTATTGTACTGCAAATCAATCGTTAGCCGAATCTATGAATTTGAATGAAATACAGGATCATGAAAATCGAAGAGTGTGGAAAATATTACAAATATCTCGGAAACTCATTATCCGATCGACTTTATTCTTTATGCAAAATTTATGGGTTTTTTTATTGTCTTTTATATTCACTCTTTAAAATAAATAATTTCGAAAATGTTTATATACCTTTTATCAGAACGAATATTTTGAGAGTCAGAAAAACATAGTTCCGGATAATCGAGTTTACTGAAATTCAATAAGCTTCTTCCCATTATTACATATACTAAGTACATACCAAATTTAAAGTCTCTATCTGAATTTGTTCGGGATAGCGTTTACAGACACACAGACGGACAGCAATTTTTTTTTTTTTTTTTTTTCTAAAAATATGTTTTTTCGGAATCTCCAGTGTCTGAAACGTGTAAATCCGTCAAAAAATTTTTTTGTTTCGATTTTTAAAACAGATTCGATACGTATCATACCTAAGAAGTTATGTTTTTTTTTTCTGTTTTCACTATCCCCCCCCCCCCCCTATTTCTCCCTCTTGGTTGGATTTTAACGATCTTGACCGAGATTTTATGCCCCTTGATTTTATGTATCAATATGAAAGAGATTTCTGCAGAATTATTGAAGTTATCATGTCCATAGAAAAGTGATATAGATAGATAGATATAAAGTTTTGAACTGGGGGTGGTTTTGGGTTCTGGGAGTCATGATCGGCGTCGTGTAGATCTACAAAAAAATTTCAGAAATTGCAACATAAGGGAGAATGTAATAGGTACTAGTATTTCTTGCAAAATCTACCTAAAATCCGCAAAGAAAAATGAAAAAGTAATCAACGGCGGTTACAGTTATCGATCTCTTCTATACAATGTAACAAAAATCGATTAAAACTATTAAAATGCAAACGAGATATTAGAAAATAACTGCCCCATAGAATTAACATTAGGGAGCGGGTGTTTTCGCGTGGAGGGGAAAGGTCGGTTGGTTGCATAAGGTTTAATGGCACAAGGTCCCAGGAGGGGAAAGGACTCGCTTCACTGAAACACCCCGATCGCGATTACTCATTACGTAATATAATTAACAAAATACGGTTTTCACCATAAGAGAGTAGACGTCCGATGCCAACGATGTGCGTTTTTAAAAATTATCTCCTAAAATTTTAAGTATTTTTAAGAAGATGATAAAATTTCATCAAGTGGAAATTTCAAAGTTTATAGAAATTTATTTTTTTAAATACTTCAAATTTAAGGACACAATTTTTAAAAACTCGCCTTGTTGGCATCTGACGTGTACTTTCTGATGTTGAAAACCGTATTCTAATTATTAAACTAGGTAATGACTAATCGCGCTTAAGTTTTCCAGTAGGTTAACATGGGATTTCGCGATCGGGGAGTTCCAGTGAAGCGGCCCCTTAACCCTTTAACGGATAAAGCACTTCAATTGCTAAGATGTTGAAATAAATGATTGACACCGAAAATTATGAACAAATTTATTTTTATATAAGAAAAAAGCGATATTTCACATATATAATAAATAAAAAACATTTCTATTAAAATTCTGCTGTCATTGTTGAGTTTCGTAATTAAAGTTTTGTGGGGAAACCAATGAACGTTAAAGGGTTAATGTAGGTTCTTTGCCCTTGCCCCTTGACAAAAAAGCGGGGATTGGTATTGAGCAGGGCTGTGGAGTCGGAGTCAGGCCTATTTTTGGGCAAAAGAGTCGGAGTCACTAAAAAACACTCAGACTCCAGCTTGTTTTTTAAACAGTTTGAAGTGAAATTAAACCAATTCTATGTGATTTTAAATTTATAAACTGAATTATTATTTTTATATTTGGACTATATATACAAAAAAAACCCAGGTTAAACAGCCCCAATATACTGTCCAGTGTACAGCATATATGAAAACTGTTTTTAATTGAAATTTGTAGTTTATATTTTATATTTAGTATATAGTTCGTTACAAGATGTTATTTTTCACAAAAATATAATAAATTTCACAAAACTAACTTTTACTTTTCATAAAATGGGCCCTAAGAAAAAAACCCTCCATCGACCCCTGGGTTGATATGCACATCATATGCTTCAAGGTCAAACAGGAATGTAACAGCAGGTTCCAGTGTTTCCAGTTGAGTTTTTTTTTTTTTTTTTAATTCTGATTGCTTGATTGCTGCCACTTTTTAAAAAAATAGTAATATTTCCTTTATTTAACGACAAATTTAATAAAGCGACTATTACTATTTCAAAACAAATGACATCAATGAAGCAATCTGAATAATAGGAACCAACAGGCAATACTAGTACTTTAGCCATCCCGGAGTCGGAGTTGGTTTCTTTAAAATTTCAGGAATCAGAGTCGGGTCATTTTTCCAACCGACTCCGCAGCCCTGGTATTGAGAACTGTACGACAAACAATCCGATCGAAAGTCGTAGCCTAAGATGATCCCGCAACTCTCCTTACAGCGCCGCGCATCATCGTAGGCTACGCGAAAGCATGGCCTACTATAATATATATATACGGCCCGCTCATTTCGCCAAAAACCGCCGAAAATGTGAAGCCGGATTAAACTTCAAACCCTGAACCATTTCATTGGACCACGTGGTCTTTGTTTACATTTAAACCCTGCCCAGATAACGGCTCGTATTTTATTAACGGCTTTTATTTTGATCATTATCGAAGTTTGAGATACATTAATCGTATTTTCAAATAAACGAATTAAATAGTTATACCATTCAATTTTTACACTATTTATAAACATATTTTTGTAAAGATTGTTCAATTTTATAGCTACATTAACAAATGTGAATTTTTAAGGTTTGCTAGATTCTTATTTGTTTATAATTGCATGCGATACTTTAACACTATTTCTACCGTTGTCAGGTGTAACCTTTTTAAAGTTTTTATTTATGTTTATTTTGCTTGTAGTTTTGAATAAGCTTTAAAAAAAAAGGGGGGGGGGGGTCTTCAATGTATTAAAAATTATTTGTAATTGTTTCAATGAAAAATCATAAATCGAAATCTTTTAAAATGTGCCATTTGACACATGTAGTGTGTGAGATTATTGTGCAGTATAAAAATTAAAACACTTCAAACATTTGTTTTTCTGCAAGAAAAATATCTAAAAAAAAAAAAAACCCATCAGGAACATTATGTAAATTCTGAGACTCAAACTGTTCAAACTGCACACTAGTTACACGAATACATTTAAAGCAATAGTTTGCTGTTTTAAGCAGAACATTCTACAATGTTCTTAAAATAAGTAATAATAAAATTGATTGTATTTTAGTATTAATATTTCTTTTTGACTATGTTTAAAAAAAAAGTATAGATATTGGTTTTGCCTATAATTAAAACAGATTGTTCCTCAGGAAAATAATTATTACGCAAAACTACGATATATTAAGAATTTAACCCATAAAGATGTTATCATTTATTCGTAAAGGAACAGATGTGTTACACTCACGCATCGATCTTTGTCGACTTTTCGATTGGCGCGATTTTCAAGTCCGCGCCAAACCAGTAACTTAATACAATTGCCAGGTTACCACTAAAGGAAAAAAATCCCTAAAATTTGGCGACTTTTTTCCTTTTTATAACCGATAAAAAAAAAAAGAAAAAAAAAGGAAACTATATTTATGAAACGATAGTTTTTCGCCGTTATCTCCAACACTGCAGCTACGATCACTTCGAGATTTACAATTATAAACGCAACAATTTACCATATTTTCCCTTGCAATACTATTTTAATAATCGAAAAATGAACAGTTATTGGAATTCGCTGTCATTTCTAATCTTGATTGGAATGTCAGAAGAGTTGTAAACGTAACCATGGCGACGTGACGCAATTTTGGTGTTTGTTTACATTTCAACTCTGCCCAGGTTGTTTCAGTTACGGTCAAAGTCAATTTTCAATTTTGGGCAGGGTATCAGAGTCCTCTGGCGGGAAGCTTCATACATTAATCTCAATTGAATATGCCTGTAGATCTAGTCTGCCTTGGCGAAAGTCGTAGCCTACGATGATGCACGTCGCTGTAGAGCCTATCATTTTCGACTCAAAAGTAGGGAACAGGGAGTGGGAATTTTTCCCGGGACGAGCGCCATCTACTGGCAAACCATGGTTATAGAAATTCCCTCAATCTTTTCTAAGGGGGTAGCAGGAATTTAGATTATTGTTCATCTTTTTATTGATACTACATAATTATACAGAATTTTAATTCTGTGTGAAAGGAAAAAGGGGGGGGGGGTCACAAAATTTTTGGATAGTTGACGAAATTAAGATGATTTTTTATTGTTATAATAAAGTAATAAATAGCAGCAGAAAACTTTTAAGAAAAATACTTTTTTTTTTTTTTGTTTTTTTTTGTTTTTTTTTTTGTTTTTTTTTTGGGGTGGGGGGGGGGGTGGTAAGTGCCTGATAATTTATTAATTTGTTTTACATTAGAATGAAATGTAAAACAATTTAGTATAAATAATTTACAAAATTTATGTATAACAAGAATTTTTCACAAAACTTAATAAAATTATTACCTTCTTAAAATTTGTAGCACACTTTGAAAGAATTTTATGAATCAGTGCTTATAAGTCACACATAATTACAGACGAAGAAAAGGTGCACACAATTTTTGGATAGTTGAGGCTATTATGATGATTCTTTTTTCATCCTGTTATAATAAAGTAATAAATAGAGCAGCAGAAAAGTTGAGAGAAAAAGTTTTCTTGAAAAAGTTATAATAAAGATTTTAAACATTGTCAATTGGAGATTCCTCCCCCCCTACCTTTCTTTTCTTTTTTTTTTTGGGGGGGGGGGGGAAGAGGAGGAGAAGGGGGGTTATTTAAGTACTTGATCATTTAGATCACATTAGAATGAAATGTAAAAAAAAAATTATTATAAATATTTTACAAAATTTATGTACATCTAGGATTTTTTTAGAAAACTTAATAAAACTGTTACCTACTTAAAATTTAATTTGTAGCACACTTTGAAAGAATTTTACGCATCAGTGATTATAAGTCACACATAATTACATATGAACAAAATGTGCACAAATTATTTTTGGATAGTTGAAGATATTAAAATGATCATTTTTCTATATTGTTATAATAAAGTGATAAATAGAACAACTGAAAAGTTTTAAGAAAAAGTAAAAAAAAAAAAAAAAAAAAAAAAAAGTTATAAGGTATTTAAACATTGTAAACTGGATTTTCCCCCTTTTTTCCTTATCATTCTTTTATGAGGGGGTGGAGGGTAATTTAAATACTTGATCATTTATATCACTTTAGAATGAAATGTAAAACAATTTAAATATGCTTTTGGGAAAGGAGCAGAAATGTGTGTTTATAAATATTGTACTATTGACTTGCAGAGTTAAAATGAAACAAGATTTGCAGTCATTGGCTTAAAAAAATTTATAAAACAAAAGGTAGGAGGTGCACAAAATTTTTGGCTAATTGGGAAAATAAAGATTATTATTTTTATTATTGTTAAAATAAAGTAATAAATAGAGCTGCAGAAAAGTTTTAAGGGGAAAAAATTAAAAATTTTAAACTTTGTAAACTGGAGATTGTTTTATTTTAGGTGGGAGGAGATTTAAGTGCTTAATAATTTAATAATTTGTTTTACATTAGAATGAAATGTAAAACAATTTCATATAAATATTTTACAAAATTTATGTACAACTAGGACTTTTCAAGAAAACTTATTAAAAATGTTACATACTTAAAATGTGTACTTAGTAAAAATTATCAGTGACTATAAGTCACACATAATTATGTTTTTGAAAAAAGAGCAGAAACGTGTGTTTAATAAATATATTGTATTGAGATGTTGAGTCAAAATGGAACAAAATTTGCTTTCATTGGCTTAAAAGAATTTTAAAAATGATATAAAGCGAAAGGTACTCCAGATGCATACATTACACAGTTTCTCATACTCAGTACATATAAATTTCCGATACACATCAACTGTAATTTATTATCAATTTTATAGTTTGATTAAAAAAGTAATAAATGCAATAAAAATCATTGAATATTGTTTATCGCAATCTTCTCTAAAACTACCAAGTGCAATATTTAAAGCTAATGACTTTCTGGTTTTTACCAGTACCAGATTATCCGGAAACTGGATTTTTTAAAGGGTTCTTGGGCATTTGCTCTTAAAAACTACAACAAAATATTAAAAAACAAATTTATGTAAAAGGCTGTTGAACTTAGCCACAGAGACTCTTTGATCTGACACTGGGAAAATTACACTGATGTATTAAAAAAAAAAAAAAAAAAAAAAAAAAAACTTCGCCAAGATGCCCCACTCTCCCCTACACAAAGACCGAAAAGTAAAGGAGTTTCGTTTTTTCATGTAATAACAGGTCATAATTTTTTTTTTATTATTTAGATACTTTTTGAGATATTTAATGAGATAATGTAACTAATAGTTTTCAACTAGATATAATATTTCTGCTCTCCCACCCCCCTCCCTCAACACAATATTCAAAGTTATGAAATTTCTAACAATTATTTTAAATTAAAGCATGTAGTATTTTAAGACATTTAAGAGTAAAAATTCTAATACTATTACACAGATCAAGCAATTACCTGTACCTTGTACCTATAAAATTTCTGTTCATTATAAATCAATTTAAAATAAATGTCTTTTAAAATATATGATAAATGTGCCAGTAATGGATACCCTCCTAAGTTTTTGGTTTATAAATAAATAATCAATATAAACAGTTAACCAGTGAATCTCCAAACTAATCAGAGAAGCACCTTACCACAATGAACATATATACAAAATTTGAAGAAAATAGGATAATTCTGCATGAAAATCTTATGTATCAAAATTGAGGGGGGGGGGGAGTTAGCCCCCCGTTTCCTCTCTTTATACTTAACCAATGGACCCCTAAAACTAATCAGGAAAGCTCCTTACCACAATGAACCTATATACAAAATTTAAAGGAAATCGGAAAATTCTGCATGAAAAACCCATTTATCTAAATTAAGGGGGAGTTACCCCCCGTTTCCCCCCATTATACTTGATTATGAGATATCATGTTTTTTTCATTTTGTACTTTTCTAAGCTATCAAATCGTTCTATCACAACAGTATTCTCATTATAAAAATTAAATTAAAAAATTTAGAGATTGTTTTCATTGATTACATTACAATTCTATAGTTATACTGGAGATTGACAATTTTAAATGAGAATATTAATCCATGACGAACTAAAGTGTATATATCTTATTGAAATGCTTAACATATTTAAACCTTAACACTGGAATAGATGTTTTATTAAATTTATTATCTACGACTAAAAATTAGGAAAATAAATTGAAGCAGAGAATTTTGTAAAATTATAAAATTCTTCAGAGCAGACGTCATAAAGTTAATCAATGGCTTTATATATCGATGTCAAAATTTCTCTATTAGTAATATATACTTTGCATTAGTAAAATATGTCGGTTTTAATTAGATATAATAATCATTAACAAAAATATAGCTAATTAAAGGGTCATACAATGCTAAAACGAACTCTAAGTAATGTAATTTCAACGTTTGTTTTCCCCGGGAATGACGCCCTCTACCAGATTATATTTAAACTATTTTCTTGACCCGTTTTCGCTTACAGAAATCGTTCAAAATGACAGGCTTTACAGCGCCGCGCATCATCGTAGGCTACGCGAAAGTGATAGCATTTAATTTGTTTGCCGATAGATGGCAGCTGCTGTCTTATTTTGAGAATTCACTTTTTCTTTACTTCGTGTTTCATGTTTTTGGTACAAGTTCCTATATGTTCCTTGAGTGATGTAAAAAAAGTAGTAAAAAAAAAAAATGTTTAGCAGAAAAAGATATTTTGTCGAAAAGAAACTAGAAGTGATACGGTGTCATAAAGAAAATGGTGCTTCATGTCGTCTTACTTTCGAGAAGTTCGGGATTTATCCAAAAAAATGTACAAGAATGGATTAAAAACGAAAGTTTGCTACAGATGAATTATTTATTTAAACATAAAAGGAGACGAAAAATCGGCTCTGGCCAAACACCGTTAACTCTAAAGCTTGTTGGTGAACAACTATATGATTTTTTTCGGAATGAAATAGAGAACGAAAGAAATGTCAATAATCAAATCTTACGTGAACAAGCGAGAAAAATTGCCACAATTTATTTCCAACAGCCATCACTAGATGGCACTACCAATGCGATGGGTTTTCGTCGTTTTTATTTTCTTATAATTTCCCTGTTATCGATTTAATAAGGGATATGTGGCTATAGGATTTTTTTTTTTAATCAAAATATCCTTCAGCAAGCATTTCTTTTCTTTTTTTTTTTCCTGTAGTAATTTTGTTCATATACTGCGGCAGAATAATAAATTCTTCTTTACAGCAATCCCCATACCTTTGCTCAGACGACCGACCTGTTTATAGTTTTTTTTTTTTTAGTACGAAGACTCTGCAGCTTCGAATAGGCGTTTGTAATTTTTTCATTCCTTTACGTGTTCCTTTATAGTATAATGTACTGTTTTGAACATGGGGCGTAATAAAATGAACAAATATCGCCCACATAAACGATCAAAGAAAAGCAAGATGCATCGAATAGCAGCTGTACAAAGAGAGAGAATAAAGAAAGAAGAAAAGTAAATTTTGTAATTAAATAAAATATTATTGCTTTATGAAATGAGTTTTAACTGAATATTCCAAAATAACTCGTATCTCTTCCTTATATGCACATATATTGTTATATATATATATATATTTTTTTTTAGTATATTAGCAAAGGAAAAAAAAATTAAATATAAGTTTATAACTTGCTAAGCATAGCCTGTTAATTCTTGGTACTTGATTATTACTAATGAAGCCACTTTAAATAAAGCGACACAGATGTCATATACGCACCACATTAGCACGATTCCTCCCCCCCCCTCCCCCTAAAAGCTATGATTGTGTCTAAACTTATGCTATCTTATTTTGTTTGAACGTTTTATTGTTTGATTATTTGTTTTAAAGTTATTAATATTTGTTTAATTTAAATGTTTCTAATTAATTGTATTTTAATAAAACTGTTTTTTATTAAAAAAATTTTAAGTATTATTAATTTTTAAAACACTTTAATAAATTGGAAGAATTATAATATTAAATTAATTTTAATAATTTAACAAATAAATGATTTGACAAATAATTAATATTAATAGTATTACTACTTTAATAAAAATTAATACATTTAGTAAATATAATAAAAATTTTAAAATAATAAAATCTAAAAATTGAATATTTAATTTAAATAAAATATTAAACATAACAGTATTATTTAATAAATTTTAGTTTTAATTATTAATTATAATAGTTTTAAATTTCAGTAACAAAAAAAAAATGTAAAATGAATAACTAAAGATAAATTTCAGTTTATACTATAAAATATAATGATAAACTGAATATATGTTTATTTAATACAAAAATTTTAAAAAATTATATTAATTTATATATTAAACTTATTAAATATTTTAATAGTTAATAATTTTAATATAACATATTAATGATTAATTTTCAATTATTTATCAATTAATCATTAAATTTTTTAATTAAAAATTTCAAAAAATAAAAAAAATTCTACAAAATAAAAAACAATTTATTAGAAAAATCAGTCAAAAACAGCTAAAAAAGAAA
The DNA here is from genome assembly GCA_963931845.1 of Maratus michaelseni. Taxonomy (NCBI): domain Eukaryota; kingdom Metazoa; phylum Arthropoda; class Arachnida; order Araneae; family Salticidae; genus Maratus; species Maratus michaelseni. The sequence goes on along the minus strand of OZ007597.1, from coordinate 149,584,140 downwards.
TTTAATGCAACAAGTACAAATACATAAAAATAATTTTTAATAGTGTTAGGTAAAGTTATTTTTCATAAACTTTTTCTAATGCACAGTTATAATTCTGAAAGAGCATTATTATTAATTATATTTAAAGAGCAATAAAAATATTATAAACTAACTAATAAATAAACAGCATATTTATCATATACAGTGTGATTCATAAATATTGAAACAATAGGCTATCTCCTTGAATATTGCCCTTAGGCACATACTTCCAATTGCAACGTTTCATAAAAAAATATGCAAAATTTGCTAAGATAAGTTGCAACTCCATGGGGGGGGGGGGGGGGGGTCTATTTGAGAAAATACAAAAAAAATTTATATGGCACCTGTAGGATAAAATTTCCAACTAGGAAATTTTTCCTTATTCATTCTTGAATTAAACAAAAAAAAAAAAATCCATCTTGATATCTGCAAAACTCAGAAAAATATGTCAGTTTTAATAATTTGTGAATTTCAAGGGATCAGACACAAATTGAAATATGTGTAATTCAAGAAACAGTGTTACTGTAAGATATCTGGGAAACATTTATTTATATTTTATTTATTTACTCTTAGGCGAAGAGTTGGAATTTTGAATTTTTTTTGTGATGGTTAACCATATAATTTGTAAACAGAATCACATCATAAGACTTCTTACAAAATTATTATTATTATTTTTTTTTTTTTCAAAAAATTCAGTGTAATTTAAAATTGTTATAACTCGAAATATTATTTGTCGAATTGAATTTTTTTCTTTTAATTAAACAGAAATATATAAGCTTTAATTTTGATTCAGCATTTTAAAAAATATAAATAAAAAAAAAATTTAAAAATTTAAAATAGCAAATTAAAAAAAAGATACAACTTATTTTAAACAAATCATATTTTCAAAAGTGAATATTTTTTTCAAATTTGACGAATTAAAATATAAGTAAAAAAAAAATTGAAAAAGATATATTCCAAGTTTGAACCATTTATCTTTAACGGTTATTGACTTACCGTAAAATACTGTTAATCCGACCTTCCCGATTAAGCGCCCCCCTCCCACTTTGTAAACAAATTGGAAAATTTAAAAAATCCCGAGAAAGCGCCCTCCCCCCCGAAAGAAATTTCACCGTGCACGTCAAGATAAACACTAAAAATTTTATCTCCCGAGTGTTTTTTTTTTTTTTTTTTTTTTTTTTACGGATCAGAAAGGCGTGACGATTCTTTGATATATCGCAAACGTGTAAAAACACATTGTCGATCTGAAAAAGCAATATAACCAAACATTAGTTTTGCTGTAAATTTATCTCCATGGCGATATGAAGGTAATAAAAATATCGATAGTGAAAGTTTCTCTTGAAATAAGTTTAAAAAATGTGTATTTGATGCTGTGTGGAAAATATTTTGATTAAAAGAGAATCTATTTATTTTATTAAAGAATTTATAGTCGTATTTAACATTATTATGAAAACCAATCACAACAAAAAATATCGATTGATTGACCAGATCAATCGAATTGTCGATACACAGTCGAATTTGTAGCGTAATTTGTGTTATCTTTGTGGTAGTGATGTTTTTTGTTTTAATAATCTGGCAACACTACCAATTTGTTCTATATGTTCTCAATTTTTGTGACTTGTATTATTTATTTAGCATTTATAGATACGAAATCATGATTTAAAAAAAAAATGGTTATTTAAACTTCCTAACTTACAACAGATGGCGATACCACATAAAATATTACTAGTTCTCGAAATTACTTCAGGACATCTTCAAGTGCAATTTCTCAGTGTTTTTTAATTATTTTAAATTATTAAGTTCCTTTTATTTTTCTGTTACCATATTAATGACAGATATTAGTGTTATTATTTATCTAAATGCATTCCAGTTTCAAAGCTTCTGAAATCCAGAATTTTCTATAATCTGAAATCACCATTAATCGTGAAGTTATACTGTTTTTCTATTTTGTCTATCTTTTTTTTTTCAAAATGTTTTTCTTTTGTTACTTTATTAAAATAATACATGCTTTGCGATGATCAACCATTAGCATCTCCCCCCCACCCCACCCACCCATAAATATCATATACTACAGTTTTAATACCGTGTAAGCACCCCCCTGCTTATTTTACTATTTTCCGTCGTGTTTAGGGGGGGGGGGGGCGGATTAACGGTATTTTACGGTATATCAATTTAAAAATGAGAAATGCTGAAAAAAACCGGATGCAGAAAAATGCATTTAAAGTTTTAAACAAAGATTGTATCCTAATAGAATGTTTAAATGCTTCTTTTTTAAAGCTTCCAGGTGAGTAAGTAACTCCTGTAGCTTCAATTTTTGATTTATTTTAATTTTGGCCATTCTCACCTTCTTTCTTTACTGTTTAAATGTGTCAGTTGATTTAAACAAGACTTTTCTAACATGTCAACTTCATATTTTTCTCCCTAAAAGTGCAATTACACGAGGCATAAAAGTTGCCTCTAATTATGGGGTACTCACTGCTATGGCTTTAAAAGATTTGCTCTGAAATCAAGAAACTATCTTTTCTCGGAGCAATTTTGTTGTCTGCGATGATCCTTAAGCCTATCAGGAAGTGTTGTCGTTCGGAACAACCAATCAAATGCTTGGAAAATTGATGATGGAAAAGCCATTTTTAAAAAAACCCAATGAAATGCTTTGAAAACTGATGAGTGGCAGGCAATTTTTATCAATTTTCCCGTGTAATGGCACTTTAAAATTTCTAAAATATTTTAGAAAAGCTTTCAAAGTTTACATTTCCTAGGAAGTCATTTCCATGACAGCCACGACTTGAAAGCTAGATTTTGGAAACAATAAAAAATAATAATAATGAAATAATATCGCCTATTCTATTTAAGATATAAATATGATTTAAACGCCATTTTAAGCTGAAAAAACAGGGAATGATACTAAATCTTATAGTTTTGTTTTCTGTGAATGTAAAAAACAAATTGTATTTGCTTTAAATTAGTTGATCTTAAATTTTGTTATATAAGTTGTAAAAAAAAATTGAAAATATCCCATATTAAAAATGGTACTTTTTCGGTTAGCCGGGCACTAGTGATATATATATCTACACAATACACATATATGTATATATACAGTAATCCCTTAACATTCGCGAGGGTTACGTTCCAGGAAAACCCCGCGAATGTTGAGTGTATCTCTCTGCACTAAAAAAGGAGTTACATTCTATAAAATTTTAATTAGAGTGGCACAGCATTTCAAAGAACAAAGGGATATAGGTATTTACCATACATTATGAATAACATATATGCAGAAGGGATGTTCATAACACAGACATGTTCATAAATATGATATTTATTTAATGAAGATAATTCAAATTAACTGACTTGAGAAATGATTTCAGCTAAAAAGCATAGGTTTTTTTTTTTTTTTATATATATATATATAAAGTAATTTCGACTCTCTCTATTCACAAAGAGACGATAATGTAATAGTGGGCCAGTATGCGATACAATATTAAAATATGATATTTAAATACAGCGAAATGCTTCAGAATTACTTTTATTTTTTGAGTGCAGCTTCAGTTGCATCGCTGCGAGAACCTGCACAAGCACATTTTAAATTAATAGATTGAAGATTCCGTTACCTTACCACTTCTAATATCCCCATTGCAATGAGTATTATTCTGCTGTTGTTAATTTTTTGCTTTTCTACAACACTCGCTTCTTTTTCAGTAGACAACTGAAAATTGATTTGTGAATACATACTGAGAAAACACAGGGGAAACAATCTTTAATCACTGTAAATTCTGAAAAAGTAAAGATATAATTTTAAAAAATCGCGAATAATCAAGTCAGATTCTCGCGAATGTTAAGTTTTCCGCATTTTCATGTTCGCGAATAATCAAAACTCGCAAATGTTAAAACCGCGAATGTTAAGGGATTACTGTATATGTATTTGTGTGTATATACAATAGAAGATCTTTATAACGCAATTCTCCATATAACGCACAATTTCTCAGATGTAAACACTGAATTTTCACTTAAGTAACACCTGCATTCCCACATTATAAATAGTTGAAATTCTCAAGAGGACTAAATTTGATACATTAGTTCAACTTTATCTCCTTAATTCAGACCTAATTACTGAAAAAATTGCTGTGATTTGATACAGGTATGCTTGGACAATGCTTATAAAGTAAATTTAACAATGTGTGGAATGATCTATATTATGCAAAAAATTATAATCTGCACAACTCCTGGTAATAAAGAATACAATATAAAGATACTCTAATGTATTTTGGTATGTTTCGCACATATTTGGCCATTTTTTACAAGCTAAATTTAATTATGTGTGAAATGTGATCTATATAATGCATAACCTCGTGTTTTTAGGTTTGCGTTATAAAGATCTTCTACTATATATAATTACTGGTGCATGGCTAACCGAAAATTACCTTAAGAATATCAGATATATATCAAAATATCAGATATTTGTGATATTTTCAAAAATAGCATGATATTTACAAAACCTGGGATTAATTCTTAGCCCAGTCTCATTGGCTGATCCCATAGCTTGCATTCATTGAGGATGTTTTTGTAAAACTCAAAAATGATCTATAATTTTATGTTCTGATGTAATGAAGAATTTTTGGTTAGCAGGGCACCAGTGATTTATATACATGTATTACATTGAGTAAAAAGTTTTTCGCCAAGGGGAGATACCTTCGCGCAAACAGCTGTCATTCGTGCGGTTGTTAACTTTTCAGCCAACCAATTTTTGCATTCGAAAGCAGAGCACAGGGCCTATCTGACTGTGTAATTTGTCTGTTAAAAATTTATTATCTTGTGCTGCAAAAAAGTGTTTAAAATGGAGCTATCAAGTCAGCAGATAAGAACGATTATTTACTATGAGTTCCGTAAAAGAAAACTCTGTGCGACTGAATGCCACAGACAGATGTGTGAAAGTTTAGGAATCAATACGGTTTCTTAAGATATAGTCAAAGTTTGGTTGCGGTAGTTTAAAGCTGGAAATTTCGGCAGTGAAGATGAACCAAGTTCCGACCGCCCTATTGAAGTTGATTATGAGCAGTTAAAGCAAATCATTGATCAAGACAGAAATGTTTCAACACAAACTATTGCGTTAGAGCTTAACATTTGCCAAAAAACAATAGTTCACACTCTAAAATGCATAAACCTAACGTTTAAGTTCAACCGCTGGGTGCCTCATGAATTGACTGCTGAAGACCAAGCGCAGGAGAAAAAACTGTTGTTTGGCTCTGCTCAGAGATCAAAGGAAAAAGAACATTCTGGACAGAATTGTGACCTGTTATGAAAAATAGATGCACTACAACAGTACAAGCTATAAAGGAAGGTGGTTAGAACCTGGGGAATCAGCTGGGTCGGTTGCAAGACGTGCCTTAACTAACAAGAAGGTGCTCCTCTGCATCTAGTGGGATTGTCGTGGAATTCTGTACAAAAGAGTACCTGAAAAGCGGACAAACTATCAACAGTGCAATATACCGCAACATGCTAATCAAATTTTGTGATACCATTCGCGAAAAACGAGTTCAGAGGGAAGGTGGTTCTCGTTCATAAAGATAACGTCCGGCCACACGTTAGTACGATAACCGACTGGACGTTCTATAAGCTGGAGTGGGATTTGATGCAACATCCACCATACAGCCTCGACTTGGCCCCTTCAGAGTTCTATCTCTTTTCACATCTGCAGCTGCATCTTGATGGCACAATCTTCCATTCAAAGTAGCAGGTCATAAATGAGGTTGATCACTTTCTGGACTCGCGCATGCCACAATTTTTCGCAGAAGGGATTGAAATGTTGCCAAACGCCGGTAAACGATTGTAGATTTAAACGAAGATTACTATCCTCATTAGCTTTGACGATTTCGTATGTATTTATCATTTTACAATAAAACATTTTTTGGCGGAAAACTTTTTACTCAACCTGATATATATAATATATACACACATATATATATATAGATACACATATCTACATACACATATATATACATACATATATGTACACACCTACATATATGTAACTATACATATATATGCATATACATATATATTTATATATGTACATATATCACAGGTGCCCGGCTAACCGAAAAGTACCAAATTTTCTAACATTAGGTAAGCACACGTTCGATATTTCTTTTTCCTTGCCAGTTTTTTTAATTAAAGTTTTTATTGCTTTAAAAAAAGGACAGTTTTAACTATGTTTTCAATTAATATTTGTTTGTTTTCTAAAACCTTTTTTTATTTTCACTACTACTTTTAAAAGCACAAATTATGAGTATGATGCTAAACCGAATGGAGACTGAAATTACATTATACCAGTACCAGTGGACCCAGGGGAAGATTTTGCACTGCAGTCTAATATTTTTTAGAGGCAGGTTTAAACTTTAAAAAAAAAAAAAAAAAATTAGTGACTAAAAATATCTGTAAACAACATTAGTCAAGCCATAATATCATCTCATTTATTCCATCAGAGTTACAGTAAAAACTGACCGGAAGATAGCGAAGACAAAAATTTAGCTTTTTAATCATAAATGTAAAATAAACTCGTGCAGCAAATATGTCCAACTTTATCTTTATTTTACAATTTTAATAATCATTATTGAGCACAATATAATGCGGTACAGTCGAACCTCGTTAACACGAAATTCAAGGGACTGCGAATTTATTTCGTGTTAACCGTCACAATAGTGGGACCATCTATGTTAGATATAAAAACTAAATAAATTGACCTACAAATATAACCCTGCTCATAAAATCATAAATTAATAAGAAATAGAAAATTTCATTAACAAACTAGTCATCATTTTTTAGGCAATAATAAATTTATTTACTTGCTAATCATTTTTTAGGCAATAATAAATTTATTTACTTGCTAATCATTTTTTTAAAGTTCGTTATTGACTTTTGCTTCAATTTTTGTAGAGTAGTTCTTTTAGGAACGTATGGACCTCATCTAATTTGTTCAAAGTTCTGGAAGCAACCTGTTATTCCAAAGGAAACGTTGTACAGTTTTCAATGCTGTGGTAGATTATTTTAATGACACTAAACTTTTCCGTTCGGTGTTAATTTCTTCCTCCTCGTCCAACACTTCAATGTTGTCATTTTTTTTTCTTTTCAGCAATTATTTCATAGTCTGTCGTCACATCCGAAGTCAGCACACCTTCATCTATGGAAATGTACTCGGAAAAAACAATGTCTAAGAAAGAATTTCTCGTTTTTTGGCTACATGTCTTTTTGTAGACAATTCTATGACGCTCTTTAAATCTTTTTCAGTCATCCGTTAGAACAAATGAAGTACTTTGGAGCAAATTTTACTTTGAAACAAAAAAAAAAAATTCGCCTTAAGCGGGAATGTCTGAAATTCTATTTCGCATTAAACGAATTAATTAACATTGATTTTCAGACTCATCTGACGGGACCTCAGTATTATTTTGTGTTAAGCGAAATTTCGCGTTAAGCGATTTCGTGTTAACGAGGTTCGACTGTATTTTATTTTTGTGGCAACATTGATTTGAGAAAAACCTTTCATTTCATTTATGAAAACAATGCTGATTTAATTTTTTATTAATCAGGGATCATTCTAGAACATAAAAAAGGGCAGGGCTCACATTACATAATAAGGCCAATTTTGTTGAAAAGGGCACATCATTTCATAAAAAGGGCATTTTTGTAATAAGTGCATATACCAATATACTGGTGGGGTGAGAAGTCTGGCAACAGCTTAAAGCACGCCTTAATTTAAAAAATCCAATAACATTTCTAATTTCCACAACTTTACTGTTTGAAAAATAGCAAAATTAAACCTATGCTCTCGATTTTTATTGTAAAATGGTTTACTATATTCACGGTTATTTCCCCCTTTTCCTACGATATTAAAAAAAACTTCTCACTCTAAAACTTTTATTCACCAGATAACTTTTTCCCGGTTTTAGCAAAACTGTTTTTGAAAAATCTACAAAATAAAAGTTCTAAAGCTACTTCTCAAACTTTTTATAGAACTTATGTAAGTTATCATGTGGTCAAAGGCCAGAATGCCTGATCTACTACTATATTTCACTAGAGAAGGTGAAATTAATCAATGATCCTTAGTTACCCTTTAAGTCTTGTTCAATGGAAAAAATGATAAATGGAAAGATGAATCCCTCAAAGTCAAAGATTAGACATATCAAAGCATTTCACAGAGAAATAAAGAGGAAAAGAGGAGCACTCCCTGACATACCATACTAGCATTCTAAAAATAAAAGATAGCTAAAAAAATTTTGAAAGTACAATGCAAACAAGGCAGAATTTTACCCAAGAATAAAAAGAGGGTAAAATTCTACCTGGAGAAAGGGCAAGGAGGGTGGGATTTTATCTAAAAAGGGCATGAGGGCGGACCGCCCCTCTGAAACTCTCTAGAGTGATCCCTGTATTAACTGCAATTTTTAATCAAACATGTTTTAACGAAATATAAGTGTACTATGTCAGAAGCTGGCTCAAAATCCTTTCATATGGTATCTCATTTATTGTTCTGCATTTTGTATTTGCTTCGAAAAAAGAATTTTGGTAACAAAAATATTATATAATATATGATTATTGCCATTTGCAGGCTTATTTTTTGAATAAAGACCTAAAATGTGCAAAATTCCAAAATCCGGAAAAGCAGTGGTCTGAGCATTCCAGATTTGGGGTCTCATTCCAAAATTTAAAGTAGTATTTTTTAGTAATAGAGTTTACTTGTTAGTACATAACAACACTTAGTTGGTGAAAGTTACCCATGTTCATGTATCTCTCTATTTATTGATATTTATATGCATATAGCAGTTAATGACATCTAATAATTATTATTATATTAATTTTTGCTCTTTTGTGTTCATTTTTATTATAAATAATATTTATCAGGTTTTTATCCTATTTCTCAAATTTTTCCTATGTCCTGGTAAAAACTTGATTTTGCGGATAAAAACTCAACCCTCATTAAAAGTATTCTTTTCTTATTTTAATTGGTCTAAAATAGTTTCCAAAGTATGTGCTATTCTTATTTTTTTAATTCTTTTTTTTAAATAAGGAAATAGAGTAGACTCTCTCAAATCTGCAACCCTAAAAACCAAACCATAAACGCCTAAAATCTGACATTGTTTAAGATGTAAATAATGAAACTTATAGTTAAGATGTAGGTGAAAAAATTAGTTTTTTTTTTTAATTTATTGTTATATCATTCTGTACAAGTTTTAATATGTAATTCTGGTTAATATGATTGAACTTGTGTTTTCTCATGAAGGAAGTATAAATTTATTTCTGAAAAAATTCAAGATAGTGGCAATCAAGATCTTTTTACAAAATTCATTTATGTATTAATCAAGCATTTTTGGTTATTAAATATGGCTAAATGTAAAATAAAACTTTGTTATTTTATGATTTTGATGTGAATTATTAGTGTACATTTATAAGGCGAGTTTCACTGAATAATTCAAGAAAAAAGTATCTTGTTATGCATATTTAGTTATGCATTATTAATTATTTACTTGACCTTTACTTTTAATATTTAATCTTTTTTTCTTAATTTTTATTATTTTACTTTATAAGCATTCATTATAATTTCAAGTGAATTATTAAATTCAAATTATTGTTTAAAAAATGTAATCAAAACAATGACCAGAAATCCACAAAATTCTAAAATCTGCACAACTTCTGGTTTTAAGCTATGCAGATTTAAAGGAGTCTGTTGTAGTTTATTCCCTTTATTTAATGAAATAATCTAAGAAAGTGTTTAAGCTTTATTATAATTATAGTTAATTTATTTTTTTATTTCAGGCAAAAGGAAATAGCAGCAAAAAGAGAAGCTGGTCTCATAAGCGATGTAGTGCAAGAAGTACCTAGTGCCGAACAAACTTTCAACTCAGTACCGCAAACATCAAGTGCCCAAACATATAGCGAACATTCAAATGATCTTGAGTACAGAACTCCACAAGATATCAACTCTTCACAAGTGCCTCTGCCATCTGCTGTTGTTGAAAGCTCTAGTGCAGTACAGCAAACATACAGCAAATATCTGAATGATCTTGTGTACAAAACTCCTCAAGATACCAACATTACAGAAGTAATTTCCAGTGTACCACAAGATATCAGCTCTTCACAAGTATCTCTGTCATCTTCTACTGTCAACCCTACATTGTCATTTGCGAAATGTGTTGTTGAAGGCTCTAGCATAGCACAGCAGACATCCAATGTTCAAACATACAGCAAACATACAACTTATCCTATGCACAGAACTCTTCAAGATACAAACATTACAGAAATAATTTCTGATGTTCCACAAGATATTAACTCTTCACAAGTATCTCTTTCATCTGCTGCTGTTAAAGACAACTACCAATTGCCATTTGCTAAAAGTGTTGTTGAAGACAACTACCAATTGCCATTTGCAAAAAGTGTTGTTGAAAGCTGCTCTACAGTACAGAAAACATCTAGTCTTCGAACGTACAGCAAACATAAAAATGAACCTGTGCACAAAACGCCTAAAGGTACCAACATTACAAAATTAATTTCTGGCATTCCGCAAGATATCAACTCTTCAAGGGTATCACTTTCATCTGCTACTGTTGAAGGCAACAGTATATTGTCACTTGCAAAAAGTGCTGTTGAAAGATCCGACTCTTTGTTAAAGATTTCTTCTGCTGATTGTTCCTCTTTGCCAGTTGTTTCTAGCACTGTCCGTCGTTCGCGTAGAATAAGTTCAAATGATCAACCTTCCATTTTAAGCATTAATTCTACTGCTGTCAAAGATGCCAGCTCAACTCAAAGAGTTTTACGTCGTGATAATAAATCTGTTGCAACTCAAATAAATTTTGATGCTAAAAAAAATAAAATAACCAAATTAAAACCATTACCAAATGAGGTTCCTATACGTGGACGAAGAATTATTGACTTTCAGTATTTCTTTAGGGCACTAAAAGAAGTGAATAATCATAGTGAAGTGGGCTGCAATTTAAATAACATGATTATTACATCAGAAAGGAAAAGTGGAATTTGTACAGCCTATAATCTCAAATGTGTAGTATGTAACTTTGAAAAAGAAATATGGTCCGAGAAAGAATCCAAGAAAAGAAATTTAAATACCGAATTTGTATCAAGTATATTGAGTATAAAATGCAGCTTTCAGGAGGCTAATCTACTGCTTGCCAAAATGCACTTACCTTCGTTAAGTCATGCTGATTTCGTTAAAGAATATAAAAAAGTGGTTTTTCCATCAAGTAAAGTAGACAGTAAAAAAACAAGCGAGACTATTTCGGGCAAAAATGTGCAAAGAGAACCTCAGTTAGCTACTGTGCAACAATGCTCATCTGCATCAGATAACAGCAGTCTGTTGCAGCAAGTTGAATTAGATGGCTTATTAGTAGAGGATCAGTTTGAAATTAAAGAAGAAAATTCTATTGAAAATGAATTTGAAACCCTAATTCCTGATCAAAGAGTTAGAACGTCTGATGATAAATTGATTGATGGTCAAGAACAAGTAATATTTACAACAACAATTAAACAAGAAATTAATTCGGATGAGGAAGATTTCACTAGTTCTATAACCAATGAAACCCCAAATAAAGAAAACATTACTGAGAATAAGGAGGAATATATTCTCGGGACAGTGTTACCTCAACAGAATGAAGCAAAAGCATGTGAAAATACAATGATTGTTAATAAAGCACAAGTTAACTTGCAAAAAAATGTAATGGTTGAAAACATTCAAGATAGTAATATGTTAGTTAAACTTGAGCATGATACTATGGAAATAACAGATAAAGAAAACACGACTTACTTTGATAAAGAAGTTGAAGCAGGATTACCTCTTAAAAAAGCTAAGATAGTAACATATAGCAAATTGGATAATCTTGCAGATACACAAGGAATCGAAACAACAGCTCCAAGTAAAGAAATTAATACTTTTCAAAGTATGTTTGAATCAAATGGACTTGTAACTGCAACATCATCTATATTAACTAGTGGAAATGTAACTGAGACGCCATCTACAATAGCTGGTGAAAATGTAACCGCAACATCATCATTAACAAATGCAGAAAATGTAGCAGTTTTAATACCAGTGCAACATATGGCTAAATCTAATGGAAATGAGACTTTGATTGTATCACAAATGCCACACACCATATCAAGTGGAACTTATCAAGGTAAAGATGTTAATCTGGCTCTTTATACTTTCTTATTTTTATTGCTTGATTAGTTATTATAATAACTTCTGTTTCTCAAAAAATTGGAATTTCCTTCTGCAAACTGCCGTTTATGTAACATTCTTTAAACCGTTTCATTTGTTTGCATATTTTATTTCAAATTCATATGCATTTTCTTATACAATCCAAAGAGTTTTGCATGGCCCTTGAAAGTCCTTAAATTTTTCAAAACCATGGTCCTTTATAAAAGTCCATATTTTTATGCAAAATCTTCAAAAACTGTTTAATTTTGCTCTCCTATTATTTCTTAATTAGGGGTGAAAATCTTTTGCTTTTCAGTGAATTTCTGGAATAAATCATCTATTGCCTCTCTCCAATTTTTGCTTTCCCTCTTTTGCACCCCCCATAGCACCCAAGTTTAAATAAAATCTTTAAAACTCTTTAATTTTTTTTTTATTATTTCTCTCCTATTTGTTAATTTATTGTAACAATAAATATGATCATACAAATTTTCTAAAATTTTATCTAAATCCTCCCCTTCTAAAATTTTGTTCCGCTCACAGTACCAAAGTTTAAAATCTTTAAAACTCTAATTTTTAAAAAAAAAATCTGCTCTATTGTTACTTTATTACAACAATAAGTGAGGGGGGGGTTAGAATGATAGTGGAGTAAGTCAATATTTTGTAATTTGAGAAGTGAAGAGTTGTGTGAAACTTGTCCTATTGCCGTTGCATTAAGTGGTCCAACTTGCTTTGCCCTCTACCAACTCCCTAAGTAGTAAACTATGACTTATTTGAATGCCACGCTGAACAGAAATTAATATACGTTCAGTAAAAATATGGTTATCTAGATTTTTCTAGCCCCCTCAAATAGGGGGTTAGAATGACAGTGAAGTAAGTCAAAAATTTGAAAAAATCTAGATAACCATATTTTTACTGAACGTATATTAATTTCTTTTCAGTGTAACAGTCAAATAAGTCATAGTTTACTTAGGGAGTCGCTAGACGGCATAACAAGTTGGACCACTTAATGCAACGGCAACAGGACAAGTTTCACAAAAATCCTTCATAGCCCTTCATGAATCAAACATATAAATTTTGTTAAAATTTCATCAAAATTTCCCCCTTCTGAAATTTTGCTCCCTAAAAAAATTTGTTTTTCCCCTTTTGCCCCTCGTTGAAAACTTTTTAAAATGTTTTTATTTTTAAGCTTTTTCTTCTCTATTAGATCAGGCATTCTGGCCTTTGACCACATGATAACTTACATAAGTTCTATAAAAAATTTGAGAAGTAGCTTTAAAACTTTTATTTTGTAGTTTTTTTAAAACCAGTTTTGCTAAAACCAGGCAAAAGTTATCTGGTGAATAAAAGTTTTAGAGAGAGAAGTTTTTGAATATCGTAGGAAAAGGGGGAAATGACCATGAATATAGTAAACAATTTTACAATAAAAATCGAGAACATAAGTTTCATTTTGCTATTTTTAATACTTTTCAAACGGTGAAGTTAGGGAAATAAGAAATGTTATTGGATTTTTTAAATTAAAGAGTACTTTAAGCTGTAGCCAGGACCCCCCCCCCCCCCATCAGTATATTAGTAGATGCCCTTATTACTAAATTGCCCTTATGTAATATGCACCCTGCGCTTTTTTATGTTCTAGAATGATCCCTGAATAAATAATCGATCATATGCTTTTAATCCTCCCCTCTACCGAAATTGATGTTTCCTTTTCTTCCTTCTCTTCTGTTTCCAAACACACAAAATTTAGTCTTTAAATCTCTTTAATTTTTGTTTGTCCTATTTATAAATCTTAAATAAGGTAAATAAATAATAAGTCATCTAATATCCTCCTCCACCCCTAAAAAAATCTATTTCTTCTCCATTGACATTCTCTCATAAAGTTAAACATGTTTAAATGACTTGGATTTTTTTTTTTTTTTACTTTTTCTGCTCTATCTATTACTTTATTCTTTATTGTAACTATTAATAATCGATAATATAATTTTTCCCACCACCACCCGAAATTGTTGTTTTCCCTTTGCTTCCCCCCCCCTACCTTACACAAAAATTTAAATTCTTTAAAACTCTTTAATTTTAATTTGTTTGTCCTATTTGTAAATCTTTAGTAAGGTAAATAAATCAGTCATCTAATAAACTTCTCCACACTCCCCCCCCCCCCCCCCACACCCCTCCCTCCTCCCTAAAAAAAAAAATCTCTTCTCTGCCCCCTCTCTCTTCCCACATCAGCTCACAAAGTTTAAAATTTTTGAAAGTCTTAATTTTTTTTTCTGCTCTATTTGTTACTTTATTGTAACAATAAATAATTAATCCTCTAAAATCCCCCCATTCGAAATTGTTGCTTGAATGGATCAAAATCGCCAGCAAACTTGGAAAATCTGGGAAATACACAAATTTTTCTGTTCAATATAAAGTAACAGAATATTCTAAATCTGAGCTTCTATGTACATTTGGACCTGTCTTCATATATCCAGAACCAAATTTGCAGACCTCTATGTGAGATAGATTTCCCTAGTCATCACCAACAAACAGAAACAAAAACTTTCTTTTACTAATGTAATATTGATTGCACTTAAACCTTATATGAAATTCAGTAATGCTTCTGAATAACAACAAATGGCAGAACCATTTTTTTAAAAATTCAATTGGAGCATTTGTCTTTGATAAATTTATTTTTGTTCTGTGTGATAGATTTTTTTTTTTTTTTTTTTTTTTTTTAAGAATTTCTGCTGTTGTATCAGAAGTTAAACAGAATTTCTTTTTCCTACTTTGTCTTGTGCTCTATTCTTAAATGCATATTTTTAATTAAACTATTTATTTATATATTACCTTTAGTGCATGTAAACTTCATATAATATTCAGTTGTAATTTTATAACAAATGATTTTTTTTATTTTTATTCAATATTATTTATTTTAATAATCTATTTTAAATATAAAATGTTTGTTTAACCCATTTAAAAATAATTCTTGCATGAGAAGGCTAGAAACATTGTATTATACATTTAATTTGCTTCATTTAACATCGTAAATATATTCATTACCTTCACCAAATTTTTCACTTATTAGATGCTAAAGGAGCAGCTTTTATACCTGGAACACCAACTATAGTTCCGCAGCATACTGGTCAATCAAGCAGTGGTGTATTACCTCTAGTTTCCGTGCATCAGTCATGGGCTAATAACTTCAATACTATGGCTAATAATCCCTTTATTCTATTTCCTGGTATGTTCATTCTTAAATGTTTATTAGTTTATAAAAGTCATATGTAAATAAATAAAATAATAATATGTAAAAAGTTATTTATAGTTTGAGTGCACCGAATTGTTTTTGTTTTCTAACATGCTGGTACAGTCCTGGAGAAGCAGGCGGTAAATTACACTGCTGCAAATCATCATATGAAAAAGATACCAATACCAATCAAATGGGGATAAGAGTCCCATTATACCTGGAACATCAACTGTAGTTCAGAAGCATACTGGTCAATCCAGCAGTGGTGTATTACCTTTAGTTTCAATGCATCAATTGTGGGCCAATAATATAAATATTACTGTTAATAATCCATTGATTATATAATCAGGTCAGATAACCTAACCCATGATCCATTGATTATATCATCAGGTCAGATAATCCAACCCATGAATCATCAGGTCAGATAACCCAACCCATGATCCATTGATTATATCATCAGGTCAGATAACCCAACCCATGGTTGGGATTTTGTTGGCACCAGTTGTTTCCATTGCAGACCAGGTTGACTTTAAATGTTTTAGGCTTGGATTGGGTCTTGACTCTTGTGAGTCTGGTTTGAGTTGATCTATAGAAAGTTCTGAATATTTTTCAAATGAAAAAACTATATGGCTGGATCTGAAATTAAGGAAAATTTGAGTACCAATCAATTTTTGTTACTTTTAAGCAAATAATTGTTCAATTAGATCAGCAGTTCCCAACCTTTTTTTTCTCTCACGAACCCCTTGCTTAGACTTCATTTATGCGCACCCCTTCACGAAAAATCTGCCTCAAATATTTTTCTTTCCGTTCGTGAGTAGTGTTCTTACACTAGTTACCAAAGTTAAATACAGTTCTCTTTAGAATTCCAGTTTTAATAATTTATCCATTTTAAACCACAACATGATTTTACCAAAAAATCACTCAAAACACTAAATACTAACTAAAGATTTCAAATTAAGCACTTACAAAGAAGGGATGAAGGTACTCTAATACACGTTAATGAATTTATGCTAATGCTGCTCTGTTGAACACTATAATGATGACCTGCTTTCAAATGTGTTTTAAATTAAATCCGTTCGCCCATTAAATGCCGAAACCAGAAGCCCCAGTATAATTAATGTTTTATCTAGAATTGCTAGAAAGAAAAGAACAATAAAAGAAAGATGGGAGAACATGCGAAATTGCAAAATATTATTAGGAGTGGGCGCAGATAATGGCAACAAATGATACATCAATTGCTAAGTTTAGGCATTTTTACTTTATTTTATGCAAATAGCCACTAAAATATTTGCAAAATTTGACTAAAAAAATTTGCAAAAGTCTCTTTGTAAACAAAAAGTTTACAGTTTTGTTTTTCGGTTTTTAATTTACCTTTTTTATTTTGCTTTTTCTGCCATTACCAATATAATTTTCCCGTACCCTCAGGGGTACGTGTATCCCAGGTTGGAAACCGCTGAATTAGATGATCTGTGAAGTCACATCTAATACTTATACAGTAAAACTTTGATAAGTCAAAATTCTGGATAATTCAAATTTTTTGCTCAGTCCGTAGAATTCTGTATTAAATTAATGTAAAAAAATCATGTATATTTTGAATTTTTCGTATGATTGCCCTTAAAATTTTGTGGTAAAAATTGTTCCTGAGACCTTTTTTAGCTAAGGTGCAAAATATTTTAACTGTTTTTCTAAGAAAAAGAAAGGCAATGTTTTGGAATGTCACTATGTGGGGATTTCCGAGGAATTTTCTGTCTGCCCCAAGACATGGCCACACCCCTTCGGCAGGTGAATCTATTTCATTGCGAGTTGAAAGGATCGAAGCTTAGGGTTTGCAATGGGAGATTCTCACCACTTGCCCTTCCTCCTCCTTTTTTTCCTCCAGAAATGCAGCTAGATTTCTGTCTGTCTTAGAGTCACGTGTGCTTCCATGTATGTGAATGATTTAATGTGGTTGTAAATTTTGTGCTTGTGCTTTAAATATTGTTTCTATGCTCTTGCTATGGCATTGTCAAAAGCTAAAACTCCTTATAAGTCATTAACATTAGCTCAGAAGGTAGCGGTGATTAATGAAGTGGAAAAGGCCTTAAAAATAAATCCGAAATAGCAAAGGAATTTGAAATTCAATCCAACACATTATCGACATATTTGAAGAACACAGATAAAATTTTGAGCAGCAAAAATGGCACTGGAAAAAATAAAAAAAGAACGAGATGACCTGACAACCTATATGTGGACGGTTGTGTTCGTAAGTGCACGGCCTGATTATCACAGGGGCACACGGGGCTACATTTTCAGGGGGGCCAAAAATACATTTTGTCCACACTCTGAAGATACAAATTGATGCAAATTTCTGTTTATAGTAAAAATGAATTTTTCCCATTACGTAAGCTAAACGATTTCACTAATGACAAAAAAACGTAATGTAAACTTTGAAATTCCAAGCAGAACAGATATTATATCAAACATGTCTTATTCAGTCACTTAGGTTTAGAGTTCTACTTACTCTAAA
Organism: Maratus michaelseni; assembly: GCA_963931845.1. NCBI lineage: Eukaryota > Metazoa > Arthropoda > Arachnida > Araneae > Salticidae > Maratus > Maratus michaelseni. Next base: position 149,566,206 of record OZ007597.1, on the reverse strand, counting down.
TAGCATATACTGCAAAAAAGTTTACCTTCCCACAGTTTTTAAATGAATTTTTACACGTGTCTGCAATAATATTATTTTCCCATAAAACTGTGGTTTAAATTTTAAAGTGCATATAAAGCTGTTTGTCATGTTTTATAATGCAGTTTTCCTGAGAAAGGGGGCTTTTACATGACCTGTGTGCCTCGGGTCAAACATAGAGTTGATCAGGCCCTGCTTAAGTGGTTTAAACAAGCACAAGATAAAAACTTCCAGTTAGTGGTCCTATTATGAGAGCCAAAGCTGAACAGTCTGCCACTGCATTAGGCAATTCAAGATTTCAAAGACGGCACATGTTGGCTGAATGGTTTAAAAGACATATGCAATATTTCTTTCAAAGCAGTGTGTGGTAAAAATGGTGCAGTGAATATTAAAGTAGCTGATGAATAAAAAAAAAAACATTTTAAAAGAAATTATTCAAGATAATGAACTAAAAAAAATTTTAAATATTGACGAGGCTTTTTTTTTTTTATATAGTGCACTCCAAATAAAACTCTTGCTTTCAAAGGAGAAACATGCAGTGGCGGAAAACTAAGTAAAGAATGAGTAATGTTGCTTGTTAGAGCAAATATGGACGGGTCCAAAAAGCTGCCATTATTAATGATTGGCAAATCGGCCAATCCAACGTGTCTTAAAAAATGTAAAGTCTAGGCCTGTGTCCTACGATTCAAATAAAAAGTCATGGATGACCTTCGAAATTTTTTAAAAATGACTTTTAAACGTGAACAAGAAATTTGGAAAACAAAAACGTGAGATTGTCCTTTTTATTGACAATTGTACAGCTCAATAACAGCATCCCCAAAATGAAAAATGTGAAAATCATTTTTTTTCCCGGCCAGCATGACATTCTGTGATTCAGCCAATGCACCAAGGCATCATCAAAAATCTTAAACATTTCTACAGGTGTCTGTTGGTTGAAAACATCCTCATCAGAGATTTTGACATTAAGAATCTCAACATTCTTCACAAATGTGTAGGCAGTCATGGGACAAGGTCAGTGAGAGGATGATTATGAAATGCTTTCATCAGGCGGGATTTGTAAATAAGGAGATGGAAGGAATAAATGTTGTGGAAAACTTTGATGAAATTGATCCTGAGCTGGCTGTCGATAATTGGGAAGATGTAAAATCTGATCCATCAATCTTCTATGAGGACTATATCAATGTGAAACAAAATGTGGCTGTGTGGACAACTGATGTAGACATTATTCTTTAACTGGCGGAGAACAACCCAGCTGAGGACGGACTATCTGGGGATGAAGAGAACAAGGAAATACAAGAGAAGCCCCTACCTAGTTTGTTAGAAGCTATGTTGCATATACATGAACTTTGACGCTTTTTTAAAGGTCAGTTTAATGTAGAAGATTCTATTTTTGCATCAATTGATAGGTTGGAATCATATAATATGACTCAAAGATCCAAAGAAGCAATCAAAAATATTTGACTTTTTTCCTTAAAAGTGATGAATAATTAAACTAGTAAAAAATGTTTGATTTAATGGAAAAAAAAAATTGTAGAGTATTCTTTGATAAAGTTTGTGTTAAATCTTTCATCATGGAGTTAATATTTTTTTATTTCTCTTCTTTTTGAGAGAATATATGTAATTTGGATTTTTGAATATTTCGAACTTTTTCTCTGGTCCCTTCAACTTTGAATTATCCAAGTTTAACTGTATTTAAAAACACTTTAAAATAAATTTGAAAATTAAAAAGAAAACTATGCTAATTCATTTAGATTAAACTATTTTGATTAAATTTAAAATCATACTAAATGTCACCTCCATGGTATGTCCCTCCATGCCTGTATTTACCTTACAACATAACTTTGTGCCATAAGATGATGGAAAAGAACCATATAAATTATATTAAAAAATATGGATGTACTTTATTTACTTTTTTTTAAAAATCTTTGCAATTTTATATTTAAAAAAATATACAGATCAAGAACTTCAGTCCCTAGAATTATAGTCATTTCCATGGAATATCAGTTATCGTTATATAAAAATCTACTAAGATGGCAGCATAATCTAGAACTTTGAATGCAAATTAACTACAGGAAGCCACTTGTTGGATGGAATTTTTCTGAAGCATGGTAAGTTATTTCATCTGGTTTTAATTTTAAAATGTTTATTACCATAGTGTACTTTTATTGGATGTCAACTCCATGGCTCCATTAATTATGTCAGTTTTAAAAATGGTAGAATTCTGTTGATAAGTAGCTTTAAATTACTCTATTTTGTTTTGTATCCAAGCAGCAAATGTGAACACTGTGCATAGTTTAAAAAATATTAAGCCTAATTTCAGATCTGTCACATCCATGTCATTGTTGTAGCATGGAGGTGGCATTGATCCATGGATGTGACTTTTATTATTCTAAACCAGCGGTTCCCAACCTTTTTTCTTTCATGTATCCCTTGCTAAGACACTTCATTTATGCGTACCCCTTCTCGCATAAAACCATTCCAAAAATTTTTGTTTTTGTCCATATTAGTAATGCTCTTATGCTAGTTACCAATGTTAGAAGCAGTTTTCTTCAAAATTCCAGTTTTCAACCACTTATCTATTTTGAACCAAAACACAATATTAACATAAAGTCACTCAAAACATGAAATATTAGCTGAAGATTTCAAATTAAGCACTTACAAAGCAGAGATAAGCTACAACTATTAATACACATTAATGTGGTTTTGCTAATGTTGACCAGTCGAACACTGAAATGATGACTTTTTTTCAAATGGGTTTTAAATGAAATTGTCAAAGCCAGAATACCCGATACAAGTCATGTTTTTTCTACATATTTCTAGAATTACTAGAAAGAAAAGAAAAGGAAGGACACATGCAAAATCGCAAGATGTTATCAGGAGAAGGGTGGAGATAAGGCCAACAAATAATCAATCAAATGCTAAGTTTAGGCATTTTCGTTCATTTTATGCGAATAGCTTATTTTACTTTTACACAAGTCTCTCTTTGTAAACAAAAATTTTCGTTTTGTTTTTCTGTTTTCAATTTAAGTTTCATTTTTGTGTTATCCGCCATTAGTAATGTAATTTTCACATACCCCCAAATATTCTACCACGTACCACAGGTTGGGAACCGCTGTTCTAAACAATAATTTAAGGGTGCTTAAAGCCTTTTTTTTTTAATTATAGAACCTGTATTTCTATTTTAGGATTATTTTATAATGATAATTAGTATATTTCTTGAAACTAAATTTTTAATTCTAAAGTGGTCATTTTTGTATAAGCTTGATTTGTTGATATCTTTCAGTAGTTCTTTCAATGCAAGTTAAATTATGAATTTAATTAAACTTTATTTCAAAGCCTCTTATTGATTTTCTCGATCTCCTTAATTTATAATTAACAATAATAATAGAACTAAATTTAAATTTTCAGATTTTGTATACTAAGTAATTTGATGAATGAAAGAAACACAAAATAATTGTTTAATATTTAATATATTTAAATAATATGGCCAAACTAGGATAGTCTGTAGCTATATATTTAAAATGCTTGTTTCTATTTAAATAATGATGAAATATAATACATATTATAATACAATTTCACCAAGTTTAAGCACATTAATATTTTTCAATATTTTTTAGTTACCACGGCTCGAGCAAAAGGCAAAGAGACTTCCGCAGAGATGAGAAGAAAAATCAAGCGGGAAGCCGAGCAGAAAAGAAGAAAGAAAATTAAAGAAAATCCAGAAATGTATGAAGAATGTAAGAAAAAAGAGCAAGAAAGATATTACAAGAGGAAACAAGATGGAAAAATAAAAAGTATTTCTCAGTTGAGTGAACGACAGAAACGCGAACAAAGAAAAATTTGGGTACAAAGGACAAGGAAAAGTCGAGAGAAGAAAGTGAATAAAGAAAAGTTGCAGCAAGTTCTTTTAAATTCTATTCCATCAGAAACAGATGATGATACAGTAATTTAAAGAGTCCTATTGAAAATGCTAAAGATGTGATAAGGAGCAGTCGGATAAAATATGCTCAAAAAATTGTTAACACAAACAAAACAAAGATATACAGAACAAAATTGCTTGAAAAGAGCTTAAAAAGAAAGATATGAAAAGTTAAAAAATTAAAGAGGAAAAGATAAATACTATAATAAAAGATATATCAGTGCATCATAAGTAAAAATAAAAACAGTCCAAAAGAAGTGGTACAAAAAATATTAAATAGTGAAAAAATTTCTTTTAAAGTCAAAAAATTTATTTAATTAGTTTCAGCTTTGACCACTCAGATCAAGGAAAATTTTGAAAAAAATGAGAAGTCTTAAATGTCAAAGAAAGTTCTTTGGACTTGTCCTTTCTGGAACAAGTTGGAAATTGTACGTCAAACGTTACAAACGAGCTGCGTTCGTACGCACGTTTTAGAATTAAATTCATGATATCCCGTTCATAGAACGGGTTAAACAGCTAGTTAAGTATATATTTTATGACACTGTTCATACAAATATCTTAACTAATTATATAAATATTCAGATATATATGTATCAGCTAGTTATATAAATATTCAGATCTTGATGATTTTTAATTCTGTGAAATGAATTATATCGTCTGCAGATTAATTTCTGTAATAAAATAAGTATCTCGGTCGCTTGACGATTTAACATCCATCGGAAGCTCCTATAACAAAAAAGCACCTATTTTTTAAAAAAAAATCAAATTTCTTAATAAATATTTTTATTAATATCTCCTAAAGTTTTGATTCGATTTTAATAAAATTTGAAATGTCTCGACAAAATTCTGCAAATATATTTTAAATTGCAAACCATTTGGTTGGGTAGTTTTTGCGTTGTTATATGCGGACAGACAGACGGACGGACCAAGCGACGACTATATGTGCTACGTATTTATATAATTACGAACGCACCTAAAAATAATAAAGAAGTACTGCACAAGATTCCAGTTAGGCTATACTGAAAAAGACTGAGCAAAGTGCATTCTAAAGGCAAAGTTTTTGATGCTATTAAAGAGTCCACTTAAAACAAATAATGAAATTAAAGTTAAATCAGCTGTCCTATATTTCTTTTAGTAAGATTATGTTAGTAGGGTAGAACCTGGAACAAAAGAATTCAAGCTCTGAACATATATGAAATTACAAGTCACACGGACTAAAAATTTTGGAATTAAAATTATTCAACATTTTAACCTTCTAATGTTAAGTTACTTTTGCATATTTTCATTTGTATTTCTTAAAATTATGATCTTAACATGCTAATATGTTTTGTAATTTCCATAATTTTCTGAAATGAATTAAAATTACTATTGGAATAATATATGTATTATAGCCTATAAAAATTTATTGCATTATATTAAAAAATGCTTCCTGTATGCATGTTGTAAAATTTAACTGTTTTCTGTAAATAATTTTTTAGTTTTAATTTAAAATAATAATACAGACTCACGAGATGATTTAAATGTTGGGAAAGAGACTGATTTGTAGACTTGAAAATATCCAGTCTCCATTCACTTTACACATGGTGACTACATATAATAAACAACCAAGCACTTTTATTTTTTCAAAAAAATTTAAAACATGTTCGAATTTTCAAATAGTTTGACCCACATTTTTTTTTTGCAATCATGTGTTGATTTCAGAACCCCACATTTTAAGTGAGCAGTTTCAGCAGAAGTTTTGTAATCTATATAAGGAATTTTGGTACATTTCCATTACACACAGTGACAGACACTTTTCCCCAGGAGGGATTTCTGTGGCTCTGGGGGGGACATTGCACTTTTTAACCATTAAAAGCATAAAATCTCAAATCTTCCAGTGGGGACATTTCAATGCTCTAAGGGTGATGTCCCCCCCCCCCCGGGCAACAAAGACATTGTTAGCAAATCTTACAAAATGTATACACAAAAGCTGACGTAGGTAGCTTCTGTGGATAGGGATGATAATCTTAATGCAAGGATAGGAATGATAATCCTAATGACATGCATATAATTTAATGAAAATTCTAACTCTTTTATTGAGTAATAAATCATCATCTTTAGGAATTTCCACTAAGCAGTGGGTTCCTTCAACTAATAAAAGTATCTTTGAGAGTTTTTTCATTTCTCTCTCTCAAGGCAATTAACTTATAACCCTTTAAGGACTCTCCAGTGAATTTCTCCCAGTCATTCTTAGTCTGCCCCTCCATCTTACATTCTGAAAGGATTTTTGGAAGGTGCTCTTCCGTCATTCTGCAAACATGCCCATACCATCTAAGCTTATTAATGTTTGGTCGTCTGTACCAACATCTTGTTTGACTTGGATAATTTCACGTATTCTTGAATTTTTAACTTTTTTTAGCCTTGAGGTTCTTGCTGATCTTGAGTCAGAAGTCTATTTCGGTAGAGAGGAGTTTCTTTTTTAGGGAGAGACCTGAGAGTCCATGCCTCCGAATCATACGGTAAAATGGTTCTGAGTATATTCAAAATATATTTGAATGCAAAATACAGAGTTCACAAATAATAAAAATAATTAATATTTCATTACACAAGTATAAATGTGAAAATTTCATTTATCATCATTAAAAATATAAGTCAGTGACACTATATAGATTAAGTATGATTCACATTCACAGAATATTCATAGAAATTGATAGATGTGTATATATATATATTTGGCCACAGCACAATTTTGGTGCTTTGAAATCAAAAATACATTATTTTATCACATATTTGAACAAATATCACAGTATAAATTGTGTCTTTGCCCTAGAAGAAGTTTACTGTAAAACGTCCATTATTTGGCAATTGCAAAATTGTGCAAGCTATTTTAAAAATATTTTTATAAAAAAAAGTCTCTCATTTATCAAAAAAGGAAATCTTGAGAGAGAAAAAGAACTTATAAGTGGCTATTTATACTACCTTACGATATTTTCTGATACTTACAACGGATTTATACTATCTAACCTATCAAAATTCTGTAAGCCATATTAAAATATTTTTATTTTAAAAAAATCACATTTGTTAAAAAAGGAAATCTTAAAGCAAAAATAACGTATAAGCGGTGATTTATACTATGGGTAACTACACTTGTCATAAGTAGTTTACCAGATTTGGCATAAAACTGCAACTGGTGTTAATCTAGTGGAAAAGTACTGGAATTTTAATATATTTAATTTAATTCAACAGGAATTAAGAACAGTAACTAAGTTGGTAACTAAGATTGCCAAAAAGTGGCTACTAAGCTAAAACGGTCTACCAGCCACTGGCTACTAACTAAAAATTTTAATTTTTAGGTCTACTAATTTGACTAAATTATAATTTAATATAGTTTTAAATATATCAAATATTTCTCCATCTTGTATGTAGAAAACTTTGTGCAACAAATTCTGCTTCATTTGTAGTTTGCAGTAAAAATAATTTTTGCAGTATTGAGCAATTTATTATTATAAATATTTGATAAGTGCTACCAAATTTCAATTTGGAGATTATCTCTGAAATTGGCTCTTTATGAAAAAATGAATAGCTCTAAAACTAATTGTAGAAATGTAAAAAAAAATAATAAAATGTATTTTGGTTGATTGAAGAATATAAAATTTGTCAAATTGGAAGTTGCTATTGAAAAATTTTAAATTTGCATTTATTTTAATATGAAGATTGCCCTCTGAGTGTATTTAGAATATCAATTAAAAGTCAACATTATTCTCGAATCGATTGGTAACTGTGTTATTTTACTACTATTATTTGTGTCATATATTTAATAGAGGATACTCTTACTTTTTTATTGTTATTATTATTTCCTCCAAGACTGTATTTTTTAAACAAACTGGGATGTTTTATCTATGGTTATTTCTGCTTGTATCTTATTGTTTCAAGACCACTGCATTAGCTATTTTATTATTGAACTAAATTTTAAATTTATTTATTATCTGTGTGAAGTTACTTTTTTGTAACACTGAGCAAAGCTACAGTTATTACTGAATATTTTTCCTCATTTTGGATTGCATTTGAAATATAACAGGGTCATTCCATGTCAAATCAACCAGTGACTCAACCTGACCATATTTTAGATTTTGATGAAACTTACAGGAATTATTCTCCCTCATGATATAAATGAGAATATACTTTTATTATTTTTTTTAATCTCAGTAAATTTTAATACAATTAATTTTTTTAATTTCGAAAAATCATTATTTTTTGGCCTGTATAAATGTTTTCAATTTTGAATTTCTCAAGTTCTATCAGGCATAGAGAGTTGTTTGACCCCTCATTTTCGAGAGAACTTCACAAGGTTTCATTTGATATGCAAGGTGACTATACTTGGTTATTTTTTAATTAAATTAAATTAAATTTAAATTTTTTAAATTAAATTTTTTTTTAATAGTGTTTTTTAAAATTTTTGAAAAAATTATATGTTTTTTGTAATATTATAAATTTTAAATTCTGAAAGTTTTAGATTGGGATCTCAATGGGATCAGCAGTTATGTTAAAAAAAAAAAAAACTAATGTTAAACACCAGTTGGGGCTGTTTTTTAAAGTTGGCACCTTGCCAACTTTATTATTGTGTTAAAGATAGGTATTGTTTTATTAATTTTAATCATTATTTTTTTATAACTGCTAATCCCATTGAGATCCCACTTTAGAACTTTTAGAATTTAAAGTTTATAATATTACAAAAAACATAATTTTTTCAAATTTTTTTTAATTAAATTAAATTAAAAAATTTTTTAACCAAGCATACTCAACTTGTATAATAAATTAAACCTTATGAAATTCTCTTTAAAATGAGGAGTCAAACAACTCTCTACTCCTGATAGACTTTGAGAAATTCAAAATTAAAAACATTTATACAAGCCCAAAAAATGATTTTTCGAAATTAAAAAAATTACTTGTATGAAAATTTACTGAGATAAAAAAATTATAAAAGTATATTCTCATTTGTATCATCAGGGAGAATGATTCTTGAAGGTTTCATTAAAATCTGAAATGGTCAGGTTCAATATTGAAAATTTTTGGTTGATTTGACATGGAATGACCCAACATATTTGATATTTAATGTTTGTTACTGATATATGTGTAAAAAAAACATTTTTTAAATCTATCCTTACATTATGCATATTTTTAGGTCCTGGTGGAGCAGCATATATGCCTGGAATTCCAGCTGCAATTCAGCAACCTGCAAATGCTGTCCCAATTACTAGTAGAGCAACATATGTGCCCTTAACATCAACTTTAGTTCAGCAGCCTGTAAATTCGTCAAATAGGATGCCAGGAATAATACCAGTTGCTATTCAACAACCTTCAAGTTTATCAAATGTTGTCCCAAGTGCTAGTGGAACAACATATGTACCATTAACGCCAACTGTAAATCAGCAACCTGCAAACTCATCAAATAGGCCACCTATGAATACTGATGGTTCAAGATGGATAGGAAGAGAAAATATCAACAGTAATAATCCATTCTGTACACTTCCTGGTGGGGTAAGTGTTAAAATTGGCTGCTTTTGTTACATCATTCTGATTTCATCAAAATATGTGTGAACTTTAGAATTTTACATTACCATATTTATTCCAAACATTAACTAACACCTCTGGGTGTTTTTTGCATCCCGTCATTTTAAATTTCTAGAGAAAAAAAGTTGTGGTACTTTTTTCGCATCAAGGATTTTGTAATCAAATGTGTGTATATGTTTGTTTTTCTAATATAATCTATTTTATGATTTGTAGATTTTTTTTTTTTTTTTCAAAAATATGTATAGCATTTCTATTTAAGAAATTGTCCATTTCCAATTTAATATTAATTAAAAACAGAATTACTAGAGCTGTCAAAGCTGACTGAAAATGTATGCATCTTTGTTTGTATTTACTGACATTTTAGGTGTACATCACAGAAAATTCAGGAAAAATGGCTCGCAAATTTTATGATTGTGAAGTCGGTGATTAACTACAGACAACCCTCCCTCCCAACCTCAGTGCTTAATTTGCGCCAGAGCCATGCTCTGGTACTTCTCTATTTTTAGTAAAAATTTAAATATTGGCCAGAATTCACCAGAGTTCATAAACACTGTGCCCCAGAGCCCAGTGCAATAACACTTCTGAAAAAAGAATCCTAAATTACCCTTTCCTTTCCCGACCCATCTCCAATCTTTTGCCTTCTTTTGTATCAAAACACTTATGAGTGACGTTATGTGTCACTCACGTAAGAGATGGAGATGAAACGGGCTCGATTTTTATATCAGTCTTCGGATTTTGGCAAGCTCGAGCTCAATCTGTCTTAAATTCAAAATTTTATTTATTTTCTTTCAAATCATTTTAATGCAATTTTGATAAGAATAAAGAGTGAACAGAAATAGTCTTTTTATATTCTGAACTATTAATTTTTTTTTTTTTTTTTTTTTTTTTTTTGTGTTAACACTATTTCCGAATCATAATCCTGAGCTTATTTAATCGCAGAATTCTGCGACTAATTAACATTAAGATTAGGTAAAGGTTTCTAATTGGAAATAGAAATAACTAAAAAGTGGACTAGTTGATAGCTAAGTATACACAGATAAGATGTATTTAAAATTTTTATTTTGCTAAATAAAAAAACAATGCTTTAAATTTTAAAATTAATGTATGAAATATAAATATGCAGATTGGAGTGACGGCGGAGGGGGAGAGGGGGGAGGTACGCTACATGTGTTAGTACTTCCAAATATTAGGGCTCTAGTACTTTTTTTGTTAGAAATTAAGCCCTGCCCAACCTTAAAATATCGCAATTATATGTTCATCCAAACTCACCACCACTCGACTCTTTTACCATGAATAAAAGAAATTGGAAAACAGTGGATTGTTATAGTTGCTGAGCTAAGGGAGAAAGTCTTCCAAAATTCCAATTGCAACCCGTATTTATAAAGGATGAACTTGTTTCAGTTTTAATATTTTCTAAATTTAACTCAATCTTTAACTAACAGTTTATTGCGTTGGATTAAGCATCTCATTTCCAATTAAAATTTATCTTTGAATTGAAATTTGGATGAAATACAGGGTCATGAAGAATCGAAGAGTGTGAAAAATATTACAAATATCTCGGCAACTCATTATTCGATCGACTTCATTTTTTATGCTAAACTTGTTTTTTATTGTCTTTAATATTCACCCCTTAAAATAAATAATTTTGAAAATTTTTATAAACCTTTTATCAGAACAAATATTTCAAGAGTCCGAAAAAAATAGTTCCGGGTATTTGAGGTTACTGAAATTCAATAAGCTTCTTTCCATAATTACATACTAAGTACATACCAAATTACAAGTCTCTATCTCAATTTGTTCGGAAGATAAAGCATTTACAGACACACGGACAGCAAAAAAAAAAAAAAAAAAAAAAATCTAAAAATATGAAACTCTGGTGTCTGAAACGTGTAAATCTGTCAAAAAAAAATTCAGATTTTTAAAACGATTAGAAGACTTACCCTATACTATGTATGATGGGTAAGTAATAAATAAAAGTAATGTATCATTTTTAGTTAATAATAGTGGTTTCTCTCATTTAATGCAGTTTTGGATAATAATGTGATTTTCAGTTATTGTGATAGACTTTTTTTAGATGCTCCCTCAATTAGTGCGGGAAATTTTTCAATTAGTGTGCAAAGTACAAAATGGGTGATTCTTTTTTTCCAGCAAGACAGCATTGCATTGTTGAAAACAGAAAGGGCTGAAAAAAGAATAACAACAAAATAATTCGAAAACCCTTTTAAAAAATTAGAATTCTTCAAATTTTATTTAATAGACATTTATCCATCTATTAGTAGATATATACAAGTGCACCAAGGTATAGTGTGATGGACAATTGATAGTTTGAAGTAATCAAATTCTATTAAAGTCAAATTATGTAAAATTTTAATACTTAAAAAATTATACAGAATTAAAATCGAATTTTAAATGTTTCTTGATTGTTACTTATTAAATTAGCTCACATGTTTATGTTAATAAAAATTGAATAAACTTTTATTATTATTATATTATTATTATTTAATTTCAAATCGCATTGAAATATGTGCTTTCTATAATAGCACATCAAAAACATTATAGTAGTATCTTGTTAAATTGTCTATTTATGTGTATTATTATTATTATTTTTAAGTGGGTTGCATTGCAGTTTTTCCCATTCAATATATATTTCGATTAATGCAGTAATACTGTGAGATTAATTAACTGCACTAATTGAGGGAAACCTTTTTAAAAGAAAAAGAAGCTGCTAGTGAAAGTTTTGAATTGCAGCACTTATGTATGCAATGTTGTGCAGAATGTACGAAATACTGAACCATTTCAAGTCTTAATTGGGACGATACATTGATATTGCAAGTTTCTTGGATGAATTCGTTAATCAAGTATTGTTTTGGTACCCCTATGTGGTGAAAAAAATCAGCTTTGTTCAAAGGAGAGTATGAAATCAACAGATACCTTTTTACTTTGTGTTGTCCGATTGAATGAGTTATTTATGCCCATTTTTCGTTATTTGTTTTTTTGGGTACGTCTCTGTTATCCCATCGATCACTTTTCATAACAAAAAACTATTGCCAAACTGTAAGATTAAACGCCAAAAATGCAGTTCCATTTACTTGATGTCAGAAGCATTATACATGTTTGTTATGTCATCAAGTGGTTTTTAATTCGACATTTGCATGTATTTTTCATTATGTTTTACTGATTTATTAGTTATTTCATTCATTAAAATAACAATTGTGTCCTTAAATTCTTATATTTTATTTATTTATTTTGATATTCCAATGGCAACGTTCTCCCGTTTATTTGGGCGATAATTTTTTGTTATGAAAAGTGGTCTATGGGATAATAGAGAAGTACAGTTTTTTGTATTGAAAGAAAATTCAAATCTTCTTTTGATACCACCCCTTCTACACCGGTGCCCGAGGCATATGCCAAGCTTGCTCTCCCTAGTTTCGTCCCTGGCAATTTGTCAATGTTGTAATAAATATACAGATTTTTTATTAGTAGTAGTATTAGCTTATGATGTTTCTCAATTGACTTGCATTTTCTTGTTGACTCAGTTGTATAATTAATGATTCATGTTGACTCATTATGGCCAAAGAGAGATCCAGCATATTCATTTGGGATTCTTTTTCTTATAGTGTCATAAAAATTAAGCATTTTTTTTATTCCTAAGAATACATATATGAATATGTAATGCATATTTAAAAAATATTTTTTGTGTCTTCAAACTTATCTAACCTTGAAAGTACAAAATATTGAGGTACAGATGTCGCAGACTCAAGGGGCTTCTTTTTTTATGCCAAAATGGCAATTTTTTGGATGGTATGGTAACTTATTGATTTCTGCTTTGCAGGCAACCTGGTGCTTTATAATAAGATATATGTATGTAAATAAATAAAATAACATAAAAATATTTAAAAACATTCAAAGTGTGTGTTAAATAAAATCGAATGTGTATAATAAAGCCATAATATAATTTCATGATAAAATAAAACTATCATGCTGTTTTTGCATGCTAGACCTAACAGATATAAAAAAAAGTGTTTTCTCACCAAAAAAAAGTATGGCACCAACCCCGGTACTTCTGCAACATCTGTTCCAATATTGATTATAATCAGTATTGGGAAGAGGACACACATCATAACTTTAAGCTTTCACAACAAGTAATTCTGTTCAGAGACAAGAATAGGCCTAATTTATTATAAAATATTAATATAAATATCTCAAAAAAAAAATTAATAATAATAATAAGCTAAAAGGGCAGATTTTGGACATTTATAACGTTAACTGATCCAATGTAACGCCAAGAAAAGAATTATAACTTGTTTCCAGGTTTTTCAACTGAAACCAAATGAAGTAAGGATGAAATTGGACAATTACTGTATAATTTGATCAATAGATGATATTACTCATTAAAAGATTTTTGGATATTGAAGGAGTTTTCTAGAAAAAAAAATCTTATTTATTTTGTGATGTCCAAAAGTAATGTCCAACACAACGCTATTTTTGAATGCAAAATATATTAAGTAAGTACCTTAAACTCATTTATCTTCTTGTAAAATCATTTTTTAAATGTTTCTTAGTATTTTCATGTTTTTGTGTAATTTTTTTCTTTCAATAAATGCACTTTTATTCTTTATAAAATTGCAATGTCTGAATCGTGTAACGATCGAAACACAGATACTTTTTGCAATAAATTTGTTGTTATGGATGATCTGATGTTTTAAAACATGAAAAAATATATTTATTAGAATGTTATTTGTTAAAGTTGACAGATGTTTTGTAAAATTAAAGCTTATTTAGTACATATAATTTTATAATTATGACTAGAGAACTGTCCCACATACAGCGTACAGTCATGACAAAATGGCAACATGTGTGGTCGTTACCAAATTTCAGACATATTAATTTAAAGGTATGCTTTAAAATGAGTATTAAAACCGGACTTAATTAGTTTAAAATATTTTTTACATATCTATGATCACTTTTATTTTTTGGAATATTTTATTTGTAATAATTTTACTTAAAGAGATTATTTAACAACAATGTCCAAAAAGTTGATAATTTTCACGATAAATGTATTAATAATCCATTGTCTCTCAAATTTATAAAAAAAAAAAAAAAAAAAAAAAAAAAAAAGGTAAATAAATTAAAATAATTTGCATTTCTAATTGATAGATACTTTATAGAAATAAAACTGCATTTGTTTTCTGGGTGAGAATCCTCCACATGTTTGCACATTCCTGCTTTTTTTTTTTTTAAATAATATTATATAAGCTAGATATAGTAAGGGTGGCAAAACAAAAATATTCCTCTTTTTTGCAGTTTGGCTGCTCCTTCTATAAGATAAAGTTCATTTAACAGTAAAAGAATAAATACATAGAGTGGAGACTGAAGGGTTATAAACCCCCCCCCCCCCCCCCCCCCCCCGTACTTTTCCAGTATAGAAACCTTGGTGAAATAGAGAGAAGGAAATTTAGCAACTTTTTTTCTGGCAACCTATTCACTATTTTATATACACAAGCAGTTTTTTCAAACAGAAGTAATTTGTATATAAAATACAATAACAATATACAGTGGTTGGACAAAAATATCGAAACACCTAAAAAAACATATTACCATGCCTAATACAATGTAGGAAAACCATTGGCATTCAAAAAAGCTTGCAGTCTTCTCAGCAATGGATAAATACAGGTCCTGTATGGTTTCTAAAGGAATCTTATACCATTCTTCCTGCAAAATAGAGAAAAATTTAGGTAACGTTGATGCTAGGTGGATAATGATCACACACCTTTCTCTTGACCATGAAGGCTCAATAATATTGAGATCTGAGGACTTTGGTGGCCGGGTGAGTTGCAACAAATCACTGTTATGCTGTCACAAAACCAGTCCTGGATGATCCGAGCTATATGAACAGAGACATTGTCGTCTTGGAACACAGCATCACCATTGGAGAACAAACATATTATACCATGGGATGGACATGATTGGCCATAATGGTCACATAATCCTTGCCGGTAATGCAACTTTGCAGAATAATTGTGGGGCCCATGGAGTACAATGATATGGCTGCCCAAATCATGATCGAATACCCGCCATGTTTTACTCTTGGCAACAAGCAGTCTGCATCATAGGCTTGGGGCGAATTTGAAACAGTGTGAAACAAGACATCCAACCAAATGACTGTCTTCATTGCTCCATAGTCCAAGTTTTATGGCCTCGGCTCCAAGTTTGCCTCTTACAGGCATTTGTGTCACTGATGAGTGGTTTTGGAATTGCAGCTTGCCCTGAAAAATCCCTTCTTATGGAGCTCCCTTCTTATTGTTTTGGCGATGACAGGCTTTGTGAGTCCAACATTCAATTCAGCAGTGACTTTTGCAGCTGTCGTCTTCTTATTTTTCATCACAATTGTCTTCAATGACTGCCTATCACAATTATCTAATACACATTTTCATACACATTGCACAAGCGGATGATGTTTTTCTGCTTTTCCTGTATGCAGTATAAATCTTCGAAACAGTGCCTCTTGAAACATCAAACATTTCTGCTACCTTGGTAACAGAAGCATCCACCATATGAGAACCAACAATCTGTCCATGTTTGAATTCACTTAGCTTAGACATAATGCATTCACAACTACACAGAACACTGGTTCTGACAATGACTGACACTTGCAATGTATTGAGGACATTATACAGGTGGTCTTAGTGGGCAAATGCAACAGCGCCACCTACAGTCTTGGCTAGAATCAACATTTATGTTCAAGCATGCATTTCACGAGGTGTTTCCCTATTTTTGTCCAACCCCTATATATATGTATAGTATATGTGTGTGTGTGTGTGTGTAATGTTTATGCAGATATATATACATACATGTATAAACAAGCATAAAAGTTCATCAGGTTTGTTTATATCATTTGGCAAGAAATCTCACTTCCTGAAGCCCAAATTTCGCCAAGTTTAAAAAAAAAAAGCCAAGGCCCCTATACTAGAAAAGTACCAAAATAGGTTTATTGCAGCATTTGAAGATCATGTGTAAGAAATGTTTTTAATGTATTTTTTTCTTCATTTTAGAATGCTCCTCGAAACCGTAAGAAAGTAGCTCTTGTAGAAGCACAATCCAGGAGTGGGAAATATTTGCAGAAAATAAAAATAACTGATCCAAAAAGATACAAATGTTATTTGGCAAAAGCAGCAACTAGAAACAAAAGATTTAGAAGCCGATTATCAGAAGAAGAAAAAAGTTACCAAAGAGAAAAAACTCGTTTACGTGTACGAAAACTACGTCAAAGAAAAAGGGATGAAAAGCAAGATGAACCTCGAAAGCAATTTCGGAAGAAGATTAAAGATATGTCTCATGAAGAACGCAAAGAATACGATCGTGTGAGGAAAGTTGAATCCAGAGCTAAAATGAACCACCAAAAGAAAAGAAACATTCGTGAAAGAGGGAAAAATATAGGAACAATCACACTGTCCGAAAGAAATAGCTGATGAAACCTAAAACTGCAAAAGTACAACTTTCTGTGATTATTTCTTTACCAATGGCCCCTTGGGTATGTGTCCTAACTTCAAAATACACCAACAAATGCCAAAATCTCTGTCAAAATATGCATGCATTATAAAAAAAGTCTAGGAATGCATGGACCTAACAAAACTAAAAGTTCTTACTAAGTACAAAATCAAATTAACCACTTGGAGGGCAAGCATGTGGTCTAAAAATGCTTAATTATGCGATGTTTTGACACCAGTGAATTTAAATAATGAATTTTTACCTTCTCAATCTGCAAAAAACAATACTAAATATTTTTATTTAATAATACTGGTAGCAAAGTTATATATTAAAAAGTGGTATATATTATATACCGGTGCCCCTCAAGGGGTTAAAAGTCATGCAGACAATTTGAGGAGAGAAAAAACAGTGCTTCTCCATTATCCCGTCGACCAATTTCCATAACAAAAAGCTATCGCCAAACTGTAGGATTTAATGCCAAAAATGCATGATCAAGGCTTCACATTCATTTGACATCAGGAGCGTTACACGTGTTTGTTACGTCATCAAGTGACTTTTAATTCAACATTTATCTGTATTTTTAATTATGTGTTACTTCATTAATTAAAATAACAATTACATATTTAAATGGCAGTGCCATGATATTAGGAGAGAAAAAGCAATGAAAAAGTGCTTTGATGCATAGTTACATGCAATAGATCAGTTTCAACTAACGTCACAAACATTTAGCTACCAGCCCAGAGCATTAATAAGAAAAATAATGAAATAATGTAAATAAATAAATATCCAAGATTATTTTTTTTTTCTGTTTTGATTAATATATTGTAAATTTTATTGTTTAAACTTACAGATAGCTGACAATTTTGTAAGTTAGGCTTTCCAAATTTTTCGTTTTTTTTTTCCTAATGGCAATATACTACTTCCATTTCTTTATATGGCTTTACAGTTTGGCAATAATTTTTTTTTTTTATGGAAAGTGGTCGACAGGATAATGGAGAAGTATAAAAAAAACTTTAAATGATATTCAATTTACAAAAAAGTTAAAAAGCATTACACAGCAAACTGTTAAAAATTATTAAGTGATCTGAAAAAAAAAAAAAAAAAAAAAACTAAGTGGAATACCTTATAAGCATAAAAAATTTAAGGTACCTTGTAAGAAAAATGAAGACTTTTATAAAAGAGGATATATAAGTCTACTTTTTTCCCATAAAAAGTCTGTTAAAAAAATTTAAAGTACTGTATATGATGAGAACAACACCTTTTTTAATGCATGGATGTGATTTAATGAAGAATATCCAAATGACTCTGTGAATTACTAAAAAAGATGGTGCAAAATAACTGTACATACATAAAATATACAAATATTTTAATTAAATCACCATTTCCACTTCAGTCTGTAAGAACAAGGGGAGAACTTTCTGTCGATAAAGAAATTACAGATATGTATAAATGGCTCTGTAAATGGTTTATAAATAAAACGTTCATTTTTTCTCTTAATTTGTTTTGGTAAAGTTATTTGACTAATAAAAGTTGGCTCCAGATCAAATGAGATAATCACCTAAAAAGGTTAGAATACATTTTGATATTGAAAGGTTCACATTTTATTAAAACTGGATTTTTCTTTTTTTTATATGATAATGAAAAAAAAATGTCATAGGTAATACAACTTTAGAACCAATTTATTGCATTCTTCTTAGTCTTTTTCAGTAATCAATTTACTAAGAATTTTTAAAACAATAATCAAGTTATGAAGAAGTCAAAACTGTGTAACCTACAGGTCAGAAGTGTCCAAAATTGTGTAACCTATAGGTCAGCAATGTCCAAAATTTTGTAATCTACAGAGCAGCTAAGTCCAAACTCTACCTACAGATCTGCCAAGTAAATGCTTTAATTGATGATTTTCCAGAACACTTGCTGTCTTTAAATGTTTGTACATTATATTCTACGTTTATATACTATAGGAGCTGTACATATATAACGTTATCACTTTAGGGGAGAAAGGGGGGGGCGTGTCTGGCACTTGATATCATAAGATATCTCTAGGAGGAGGGAGGCTATCGTAATAACTTTTTATCCGGGCAATTTGTAACTTTATATCAAAATAGCCTGTAATCTTCCTTTTTTTTGTTGTCTTATCTATTTTTAGCGCAAAACAAAGTTATTATTTAAGCCATCAAATGATTTTAAAATCATTGCATTCCAAAATATGGAATATCCCAGTCCAGCATTTTTGTTCTTCTGCCATATGTGCATATAATTCACTGTTGAAGAAGTCAAATGCGACACATGTTTGAAATTATACTTGTTGTGCTTCTTTCACCCTCCCTGTGGAGGAGACAAGTGCAAGAGGACAATTGTTAATATTTCTGTCGAATGTATTATGTAACAATAAGCTACTTTTAATTAGTAACTATCGCTTTTAGATGTTATTTAATGTAAATTTATTCATGTATAATACTGATATTTTACTGACTGCCTTTCATTTGAATCCATAAAGTATGTGAATAATAAATATATAACCATATCTCTATATCACTGCAAACATATAAAACGAGGGGGGGAAAAATGTAAAAATAAAAAGGAATTTTTAGACACTGATAATGATATTAAGGTGTGTGTTAGCGAGTAGGGGGCTAAGCCCCCTAGTAATATTATATATGTACATCTAAAAGGTGGATTAAAACTTTGTGCCGTTATATTAAAAATAAATGTGCAACGTTAAATTAGCACAAATTAAAATCATTTCTAATGGCAAACAGCTGTTTCAGAGCCCTTAAGCTCCATCTTCAGTGCCAACTCAAAAGGTAAAAACGAATTAAAAACTCCTAGGCCATGACCGCTTGCCTGCCATCTCTCGCCCCGCGGCCAGATGAAATGGCGTTGAATTTTTCAAAACAACGGTGGAGACGAGGAAACACACGTGACAGAGAGACCAATAGGAACACTCCGCCGACCGGGAAAGTTTAAGTGTGGAGGTGAATAAAGGAGGGGGGACGAAGAGAATGAACTAAGCGAAACGCAGCCAGACGTTTGAAACGCTTTGTACGGCAGAGAAAAAACCAGAAAGGGGGGGGGGCAATGAGGATGAATTAAATGAAAGGTAGCCAGACTTTTGAAAAATTTGGTGTACTGGACAAATCATTAACCAAGCTGCTCGAATTTTTTCATATGTAATAAGCTTCCCAGAAATTTAGGTCGTAAATTGATGAGCATTTCTGAATTATCGCACCTTCCGAAAAATTAAAACTGTGACTTTCAGACCAACAATGGTTAGCTATTGCAGATCGTTTAATATCACCATTTTTAACATAGTTTTTATGCTCCCCCAAACGGACTCTAAACGGGCTGTTTCGCTTTAGTTGATCCTAGTGATATAGATATTCCTCATATCCTTTCTGTTATGAACTCTGTAGATGAACATATACAGTTTATATCTGAACTTGAAAATAACAACCAACTACCTTTCCTTGATGTCATGGTTTACCGCGAAAATGACTCATTTCAAACTACAGTTTATCGTAAACCATTCGCAGTTTCATTACTGCCACACAGTCTTTCATCTCACCCCCCGAATCAAAAATTGGTTGCTTTTAATACATATGTTCATCGCGCCCTAAAAATTTGTTCATCTGAGAGTTTACTCAAAGCAGAGTTAGACTACATCAAATCAATAGCCTTTGACCGGGGTTATCCTGTTGAAATAGTTGATTCAATTCATAATAAACAAATTAAACGTACGCATTCCAATGTTAACAATGTTCGCAATGAAAATTTAATTATACTTCCATATTTTCCAAGAATAAGCCATCAAATATCTAGAATTTTGAAAAGTTTCGACTTTAAAATAGTTTATGCACCGTTTAACAAAATCAAATTTACAGACCTCAAACATCCAATAGACAGATTTTCACATTGGGGAATTTATAAAATATCTTGCGAATGTGATGAAATGTACATGGGTCAAACTAAGACACCGTTTAGAGTCCGTTTGGGGGAGCATAAAAACTATGTTAAAAATGGTGATATTAAACGATCTGCAATAGCTAATCATTGTTGGTCTGAAAGTCACAGTTTTAATTTTTTGGAAGGTACGATAATTCAGAAATGCTCATCAATTTACGACCTAAATTTCTGGGAAGCTTATTACATATGGAAAAATTCGAGCAGCTTGGTTAATGATTTGTCCAGTACACCAAATTTTTCAAAAGTCTGGCTACCTTTCATTTAATTCATCCTCATTGCCCCCCCCCCCTTTCTGGTTTTTTCTCTGCCGTACAAAGCGTTTCAAACGTCTGGCTGCGTTTCGCTTAGTTCATTCTCTTCGTCCCCCCTCCTTTATTCGCCTCCACACTTAAACTTTCCCGGTCGGCGGAGTGTTCCTATTGGTCTCTCTGTCACGTGTGTTTCCTCGTCTCCGCCGTTGTTTTGAAAAATTCAACGCCATTTCATCTGGCCGCGGGGCGAGAGATGGCAGGCAAGCGGTCATGGCCTAGGAGTTTTTAATTCGTTTTTACCTTTTGAGTTGGCACTAAAGATGGAGCTTAAGGGCTCTGAAACAGCTGTTTGCCATTAGAAATGATTTTAATTTGTGCTAATTTAACATTGCACATTTATTTTTAATATATATGTACAGCCTAGTTAATGTCTAGTGTTCCCACATTTGCTTTATGAAAATTGCATACCAAATTTGGGGCCTAGTTAGCCCATGGTCATGCTTTAAACAGGCCCTGCACATACTCGGTGATCTTTAAAATGTACAGTAATTTTTTTTAACATTCCAGGTATCAAACTTGGGTTGGTTCCTATTTGAGAGCACCATTTGGCGAAATCTTGCCAAATCGTCGATAGTCAGCTAGATGTAGCTCTTTTATTGTTGGAAAGGCTGAGCTATGATTTTTTTGTGATGACGCGTTTGTTACGTATGACGTATTTGTTATGTCATCAAGTGATTCTTTATTCAATGTTTATTTGTATTTTAATGATTTATTATTTATTTAAAACATTTTTTTAATATAATTAAATAACACTTACGTCATTAAATGGATATGTCATGATATTAAAAGAAAAAAAGCATTGAAAAAATTTCATCATCTGCTTGTTTATTTAAAGCTTGATTTTTTCTTCTTTTTTTTTATGTTTGTGAGTGGTTACTCTTGTTACTTTAGAACAGTATAAAAATTAATTGACTGCAGTTTTTATGGAAGTATCATGTTCACGAAGCGATCATACATGCGGTATAGTGATCGCCGCATTTACAAATTTTGTGTATTTTTTGTGATTGCTATACAATGAGGTTGCTGCATCCAGAGATGTCTTTTTTCGGTTTCATGTTCGCGAAGCGATCATACGTGCGATACAGTGATCTCGGCATAAACAAATTTTGTATATGTTTTGGGATTTCGATACGACAAGTTTGCTGTATCCAGTAATGTTTTTTTTTTTTTTTTTCGGTTTCATGTTCGCGAAGTGATCATACGTGCGGTACAGTGATCGCGGCATTAACGAATTTCGTGTATTTTTGGGGATTCCGATACGACGAGGTTGCTGTATCCAGTGATGTTTTTTACGGTTTCATGTTCGCGAAGCGATCATACGTGCGGTACAATGATCGCAGCATTAACGAATTTCATGTCTTTTCATTTTTTCAACTTCACATTAATCGTTAACTTTTATGTAATATCGATGAAATGTGTATAAAAACATTGTTTTTTACTGCTCATATTATCTTTTTCATATGTATCTTATTAAATTTGTCAAATAAAATATTTTATTTCACTCATAAATGCAGTATCTAAGAAAAATCAACTGTGTATGGTTTAATTTAATAATTCTGTATTTAAATTATCATTCTTTTGTCCAAATTGTTTTGAACGAATAAAATTTTACGTTCGTTACATTGATACTCTCATATAAATGCAATCTATTTTTCAGTTACGTTTTTATCACTAAATCTATGACTTTTGGTATGTATAACTATTTAAAAATTAAGAATGGCAACATTTTACCACTTGCTTATTGTGGGTTACAATATGATAAATGTAAGTAAACAATTTAGAAATCGCCAATGTAGCATCATTTTTAAAAAGCGCCAAATGGTGCCTTGAAATAGGATTAATCCTCAGTGTTGTATAAAATGTAAAAATGGCTAGCATCATTGCATTAAATACGACCTTCCCCATTCCCAAACATTTTTTAGATTAAGTAGCAAATACTTTTTTTTTTTTTAACCTGTTTTTTTAACTGAATTCTAATAAAGGCAGGGTTTTTATTTATGTCCATGCATAAATTTTGAATGATTTTCTTAATTCTGTTTTGTTGGAAAGAGCCCATTCTGTTGGTGGTTCAGTTTCAATTTCATCAGGATCCAAAAATGGTATGTTTGTTGAATTGGTTGACCCTTGTTTGTGTTTTTAGACCCTAATTGTCTTAAGAATCAGACAGTCATAGCTAAATTTTAATATGTTGTTAAGGTACGCTGTTCTATTTTATGGTTTTAAAATAGTAGTTGTATTGTGTGTGTAGTTTTTTCTACATAGACACATAAAAAATTCTTGTATATCATTGTCTAATGCATGTCAAAATAGGCAATATTTATAACAAATGAGTTCAAACTGAATGCATACAACAATAAAGACTTGCAGGGTTCGTACAGACTCCTTAGACTACTTAGAAACTCCTTAGAAATGAAAAAGTTTCTAAGCAGTGCTTAGAACTCCTTAGATATACAAAATACTCCTTATAAACTCCTTAGAATTATCGAGAAGCAAAATTAAGTGACTTCATGCTCTTAATTGAAGTATACAAAATTAGAAAATAGAAACATAAGGATTAATATTGCCGTATATAATGATCTTTCTTAGGTAGGGCATGAAGTAAAATAAAAATAAAATTTTATGTTTACAAAAGAAAAATTAAAATGATTACAGGTGATTTTCTTACCATTCTAAAAAGAAAGCAATACATTGTGAATAATGTGCAGTTGTAACAGTGACCCATTAGATTTTAGTAGTATGAGATCTGTTTGAAAGTCTTTTCTGTTAATTTTCTTAATTAAAAATTGTGCATGTTACAGTGCAAGGTACAGTAATACTAATATATATATATATATATATATATATACACACATATATATATGGTAAGTTCTTTAAAACTTTTGGACTCCTTAGATACTCCTTGGATATTTTCTTCTGAATTCTGTACAAACCCTGGACTTGGTATGAAAACTCTCTGAGCCAAATTGCTCTCACTAAAATATGCCAGCTGGCATACAATAAAGTAGAAAACACCCCTTGAAGTTTGTTTTAGGCATTTTTTTTTTTTTTAAGTTCTTATTTTAACAATTTTTTTAGCAAGTTAAGAGAACTTGCTAAAAAAGATGTTTAATGAACACATTTTGTTTGTTGTTGTTAATTCTAATTAATGATATTGTTGGTGTAGGCAAAAAAAAAAAAAAAAAAAATGGGGCGGGGGACAATACTCATTCTTATAATTCTAAAAGTCTTATATTGTAGTTATTTTTTTTTTCTATAAGGGTTGGTGATATAAAAAACTTGTCAATATAAAAGTTTTAGATAATATTAAGAGGATTTATAATAAATTTAAGCGGATTTGATGTCTTGTGAATTGACAAAGTTAATGAATTTTTTTCTTCTGAAACCCCCTTTTTTCCCCCCTTTGGGATCATTTTTAATGCTATCAAAAATCTGTCATACATAAATTTTCGGCCCTTTACCTGGAATTAATAATAACTTTAAATGGATTTTATATACTCTAAAATAGGAATTTTCAATAAACATTTCCCCTTGTGGAGAAAAGTTCCTATGCTTAACGGCTGGATCTCCACGGGAGGGTGATTTCGTATCATAATTAAGAAGTTATGGAGTTTTTTCTGTTTTCACAAAAAGCCTCCCCATTCTTTCCCCCCCCCCCCTGGTTCGATTTTTCCCATTAACGAACTTTACAGAGATTTTATGCCCCTTGATTTTATGTATCAGTTTGGAAGAGATTTGTGCAGAATTATTGAAGTTATTGTATCCATAAAAAAGTGATATACATAGATAGATAAAGTTTTGAACTGGGGGTGGTTTTGGGTTCTGGGAGTCATGATTGACATAAATCTGCAAAAATTTTCCAGAAATTCCAACATAGGAGAGAATGTAATAGGTAGTATTTCTTTCAAAATCTACCTAAAAAAGACATCCTTTAAGAACAATACACAAAAAAAAAAAAAAAAAAAAAAAAAGTTAAAAATACCAATTTTATTAAAGAGGTATTTTTAAAATATTAATGTCTCACACGCCCATAAGGTTTAACATTAGCAAGGAGAATTAGAAATCTCAATGACCAACAACCTTAAGAAGAGGTCTTTAAACTTTTTTAATTAATAAGGTTTCATGACTTCTGTGAATTAAAAAAATTAATAACATTTTCTTATATTTTAAAATCGAAGAGAAATTTTGAAGGAATTAAAAGAGAAATATTACAGTCATATAGTGTTCATTTCTCAAAAAGGGACTAGAGTAGAAAAAAAAATATATTTAAAAAATCTATTCAGGTAACTTCCCTGCTTCTTGTGATACAGCAAAGAAGTTTTAAATGCACCAGAAAGCAGTGTCTGGTGTGAGTTATTATGAAGGCAGTCAAGACAAAAAAAATTTTTTATAATAAACTACCATTGCAGTCTACTTATTCAGCAAAAAATACAGGTTATCTCCCTACAAATTGGACCTGAAGTTTTGTTCACAATTTTAACAATAATGAAAATATTTTGCAAGATTTTCATCATATTAACTTTGTTTTCTATGAAATATGACGGCATCATTGGAAGTGACTAAATTTTGGTCAGTGACATGGTATATATAAATATATATATGTAGGATTTCAGTTTGAACACTTCATCTCCTTTATGACGTAAATGATCATCAAATTAACCGACACTCTAGTGTACTATTATTATCCATGATTTAAATGCACGAGGTATAAATATTTTGGATCGCGAGATCAAGATTTGAACCTCTTCAAAATGGGAAAAGAGCAGTCTTCTAATTTTTATTGTGAAGCAAGCTTGGAAATGAAAAATATCCAGAAAAGGCACTGTTAGGCCTAGTTGTTCTCTTTGGTAAATAAAAATATTGTATATGTTTGGCAAGAAGTGGATTAGCTGAAAAGAAATTGCTAATCAAGTATTGTAGAGTTATATTCCTAAGACTGTATTAAAGTTCATATTTTGTTATTCATCGTCTATTTGTGCATATAATTCAGTAAATCTACTATTTACATATCATTATCTTACATTTATATCAGGGCTTAACAAATACGGTCATCAATATTTTTATCTGGTGACCAAGTTATTTAATCTAATGGGGATTTTGTTGTTTTGTTTGGTTTTTTTTGTACAAAAATTGACCTAAGCTTTCTTGAAATGAGCGCAAATGCCACCCTCCCCCTCTTTCCCAATATTAAAAAATAAACATTGAAACTATATTCACACAAAAAAATAACTTTTGTTTTTAAGTTGTCAAAAATATGTTCATCAAATGTAAATTTTAAATTAATCAAATCAGAATTATTTCAGACTTCGACAGAAAAATAGGCAAAAACTTGTTTTCGATGCGCTCCTCAGCAGATATAGATTTTGTAGCATTCAACTATCCGAACATTTGAAGTATTCGGCAATCAGCATTTTCCGAACATGCCGGTTAATTCACTCTTTACAGTATTTTTTTTTTTTTTTTTTTTTTTTTGAAAGTTATATGAGTTTAATAAGTTTTATTAGAAAACTTAGTTTATATTTTCTTTCTAAACTATATAACTAATAATTCTAAACAATGCCTGTTATTATTTTTCCTCAATTAATTCATAAAAACTTTTGTGCTTTTTGAAAATTAATGGCGAGGAAGGAGGGGGTGGTAAATATTTTTTACTGGCTACTAGAATTTTTTTCTGGCTACTAGAATTTACCAAATTTGTAAAGTCCTGGTTACAAATGAAAATCAAAGTTCAGCTTGGAGTGAAATACGTGTAAGTGAATTATAAACGTTATCTATACAAATACTGTTTGTCTTGATACCCTGACATAGTATTCCATTTTGTTTAGTAACACCTTGTTTGTGAAAAAGCAAAAAACAGACTAATACCACACTATATTCAGGAATTTGGCATTTATAGATCATTAATCCCCATGAATGCTCTCATTAATAGTTAACTTTCTTCAGTTTCCTTTTATTAAACTTCAAATAAATAATGTAAAAGCAATCTCTTTATTTAATTATTCTGAATATCTTTTATTGACAGAACTTCAATATAGCTCTAATTTGAAGTTTTTAGTTAAATATCTATTTAAATAATTATTATATGTTAACTTAGGAAATTTAACTGATATATGTTATGTGGAGAAAACAGTGAACTTCAATTGTGACAGTTCACTCATAATTATCAGCTACATCAAGATTTATCTCTTATTTTATTACTGTTGAATTAAAATATTACTTTGTTATATATGAATGTTTCTGTTTGTTTAGTTATTTTTCTTTATATGTTATTACAGGCTCCAAAAGGTGTGTCGGATCCTGCAACACCCAAATCGGATAGTGACCAGTCCAATCATCAGGCTAAACGGCCACGATTTCGTTGTGATGACTGTGATATCAGTTTTGCAAAACATGAAAGTTGGGACTCCCACAAACAAATTTATTGTATCAAAAGATTGAAACTTCCTCCATCATCTACTGTCACTAATCATACATTAATGAATAATCCATTTCCACCAAGTTGTGCAACTGTATCCATTAAACCACACATGGAAGAGCTACTTTCAGCTATGGCCATAAAGAGATCCTTTCTTGAAGCTTCCATGAAAACTGCATTAGATGCCCAGTATGTAATTAATCGCCACAAATCAGCTCAAGATTTAACTCAGAAAAGTTTTAAAGAACTTGATACTGCTTTACACAGAGAAAAAGCTTTGATGCCTGAAGCCTCTTTAGGAGAACAACGAGTTGTTTCTGAAGCTAGAGCTCGAGCTTTAATTAGAGCTGAAGCAGCTTATATACAGGAAAAACATGCTGCAGCTGCAGTAGAACAAGCCTTGTATAGACAAAAAATTACTATTGAAGCCACACTAACTGCAACTGGACATGAACAAACAGCTCTCATATCAACTTTGAAGGGCTTAAAAGTACAAGCAAATCAGAATGACATGTCTTCTATATGTCAGACTAAGTGTAGTGAGACAAGTTTTAACCAAGAAAAATTGGTAAGTACCCCACTGGCAAAAAGTATAAACCAGCAACAAATTGTTCACAGCATCTCTTCAAAATCAGCACCTGTTCATACAACTTCACATGGCAATGTTTCACACCTTAATGTTCCTTCAGAAAAATTGAGTACAGTGAACTTTGAAGAAAACAAAGCAGTTACTACGGATATACTGCCACCTCAATGTAAAGAAATAAATGCAATGATTTCATATTCAAGCACTAATGCTCCATCATTCCAGAATTATGAAAAAAGACTGCCAAGTGTCTTTCATTCCCAAAAAGGTTTAGATTTGAATGCGGCAACATCAGCTGAAACTAGTTCAACTCCTGAATATGAAAAGGAGAGTATGTCCTGTGATTATTCACATCTTGAAGAACCGAGAGACTTAAATACAAGAGTTTTTTCTGAAAATCCCTATGTCACTGTTTATCAGGCTGATAAAAGTTTCGTTCAGAGAGTCAAGTCAGATGAAATGATGGACATAAATATTACCCCTTCAACTGAAAATATTCCAAGTTTTGAATTGTGATAGTCACCAGAATAGTGTCCCCCATAATTTTTCACACGACACGAGAAAACAGAGTGATAGTTCTGATACCTTAACAAAAGAAGATTTTCAAAGTGATATTTCATCATCAGTGTCTCAAGAAAGACCATCTTGTACTCACCATAGTTAAGGTGATCTTAAATCAAAGTGCAACTATGAGACTTCAAAACTATAACTGGTCATTGATACTATGAGCTTATGTCCTATTTTGTACATGAAAATTTTAACATAAAACTGAAATAAAATTTTACATTAGAAATTTGTTTCATTGTTTTTCATCATAGCAGCTTGTTTTTTCTTTCTTTCTTTTTTTTTTCCTTCAGCCATTGGTGCTGATTTATTCCTTAGCAAACTTTATGATATTTTGGATTTTATAATCTCCTAAATGAAATCTTTAAGTATTCCTTGGGATATTAAACAATGAAACATACCTTTTACAAACTATTTATTTTTGTAATTTTCTTTAAATTATTTTTTGCAAAAATCATATAGGCTAAAATCTTTTTTTGAGGTGTGAAAGTATTACCAAATAAAAAATTTAGTATGATAAACTTTATTTGTAAAAACACAAAATGTTTCATCTATAGGCTTATAAAAAAAAATAACAAATGTAAGTTAAAAGTAAGTTCACATTTCTTTTTTCTTGATAAGACATGTACTGCCACGTTTAATCCCTGCGTGCCGGGGAAGATATTAAACACTCAACGGCTGGGTTCGCCCTCAGCCGAGTGGTCTTCCTCAGGCATTAAAATTAAAATTAAAATAGAAAAAAAGATGAAAATAAAATAAAAGTGGAATGTTGGTCATATGTACAGACAACAGTGAGTAACTTTACTGTTTCACTTTCATTATTACTATTATCATAAAATATGACTTGGGAGGATAAGCAATGAACACACAATCACATTTATATATATAAAGTCAGAATTGGGACAGGAAAAATTTTTAGAAATCACTGTCCTTATGCTAATCTATGAAGATTTTTAGGATATCCTTTTCTTTATGAAATCTGTTATAAGAAAGTCTAGCCAAAAGTCATCTAAAAAAAATCACTATCACTTTCAATTCGAAAATTTATCATCTGGCATCCGGTATAATGTCAATATTATGTTATATCATATCGTCAAACTATTACACATACATGTTTACTTAATATATATATATTTTTTTAATTAAAGAAATGTTTATCATTTAATAACACAAAATTTTAAAATTATCGTTTAAAAAGGGTTTAAATGTTTACATTTTATTGAAACATGTGAAAGTTTCACTAAGACATGCCTATCTCAATAGCACCAAGGTTAGATTTATAATGAAGCTCAGTAAGTCACATTCATGCAGTAGCTGATTTCATGCTTGTTGATCTTTTGGTTTTGGTAGTTGGTGGTCATGAATCAATCAATTTAGTTAACCCTTTGATTATGGGCCAGTGCTGGCAACTATTTTTATATTCAGTCGTATCACAATTTATAAAGATATTTTTCTTTGTGGTAGATTTCTCTTGAAAATATCCTTGCAAAGGTGTATGCAGATTATAAGACACTTGGGGCATGACCCCACCTGTACTTCTCTATTAAATTTGCTAAAATTAAATATAATTTTTTATTAAAATATCAGCAATTTCAGATAGTTTTGACTCTAGCCAAGATTTAAAAAACAAAAAATCCTCTTGTTCGCTTGCTTCTATCCTCGAAGAACATTATCATTCCCTTCCATGGGATTATGTTCCGGAAGTCGTAAATCACCTTTTTTGACAACTGACCACTCACTACTCTCATATTATTGAGGGCCCCAGAAAGCTGTGCTCGTCTTACGCATGGAGCTATATGGTATTTTGCACAACCGTGCATCTTGGTGTCTTACTTGTATTTATCACCAAACACTGTGAAGGAACAGCTTGATTAGAACACTGTTTGGGAAATAATTTGCCTGGCCCTATATAGGAAAAGACTGTTTCGGAAAATATCAGCGTTTAATAATTATCGACATAATTGGCGACCTTTACTGATGTGAATCTGACATTTTTTTAAATTATCCAAATCTTATTTTTCAATAGCAATAAAAATTTCTCCATTTATTTATGGTGCATTTAATACTTTAAAAACTTTTTGAATAAGAATAATTTTTAATTATATTTTTGAGTATATATTGTAGGTATTTTTTTCTTGAATGATGAATATTTTTCTTTTTTAATTTAACTAGGCTTGATAGACAAATTTCAGACAGAAAATCTTTTGTCATCTAATTGTTAACTTGATGTTAAATAATACAGCAGTGCAATTTGATTTATGAGTTTGAAATAATTTTTCATTTACAAAATAATTATTGTCAAAATCGACAGAATAAATGGATATAAATAATTGAAACACTATATAAATTTACATTTAATTAGTGTTTTTTTTTTAAATAAAAATTTGTTTTTAAATGATGTTGTAAGGAATAATTTTTAATTAAACAAAGTTAAACTGTTATTTTTCGTACATGTGTTGCATGGTTTTTTCTCTAAAATTTACTCTAAACAATCGAAATTTAGTTTATACATGAAGATTTTGTATTTGACATCCTAATTGGCATCTATAAAAATTATCATTGGTCT
This sequence comes from Maratus michaelseni, assembly GCA_963931845.1. Taxonomy (NCBI): domain Eukaryota; kingdom Metazoa; phylum Arthropoda; class Arachnida; order Araneae; family Salticidae; genus Maratus; species Maratus michaelseni. The sequence continues at coordinate 149,534,829 of OZ007597.1, read as the reverse complement.
TTAAAATTCTGAACGGGTCGCGTTGTACACAACCTGAAAATGAAATTTCTGCTTAAAGTCAACCTGAGACCCTTTCACTTCAGCATAAACCCAGCCCGAAAACAAATTATTCAAGCCCAAACAAGTAGTTAAAAAAAAAAAAATGCATATTTTAATATGATTATGGAAAACAGTCTACAATTATATCTCTTCTCGGTTTGATCTTTTTTTCTATGAAAATGAACACATATACACTCACTAATATTCAACTATTTAGTTTTGTTCAGTTGAAAAATATTCAGAATTTTCTTTTGAAAAATCAGGTCAACCCGAAAGCTTCAAAACCAATCCGTACCCAAAACATTTAAAGACAACCCGACCCACAACACAAAATAGCATCAGCCTAACTCGACCCAATGCAGGATTGATTATATTGGTCATTTCACATTTAAATTTCCGCAATCATGAAACAATTATTTGTGACTCTTCTGTAATTTTAAAAATAACTTTTACATTTTAACAGAATACATTTAAATGTTTTCTCTTATTTTTTTTGGGAATTTTTCTCTCGAAATGTATTAAAAATAAGGGTGCACATTTTACTTGAGAACATGACAGACAAGTTGAATGTAATTTAATAGTAATGTTGATTTAGATTTTAAACCTTTAAAATAAAATAATACTTTAATTAAGTATCTATTAAGAATAGTTATTTTCTTGGAATAATAGCTTTACATTAAAAGTGAATTATATATATTTTTTTTTGTAAGTGATATAGTGGCATATTAGCAGTAATAACTCTATGAAGTAAAAAAAAAATGTTTCAATAAGTGTGGCAGTGACAACTTCACTGCATGACTGAAGATCTCATCTCAAACTTCAATTTCCCTTTCTTTATCTTCAAAATCCTCAAAACTATAAATTTTCATAGTATGAGAATGTTCGTATCTAGAGGTTTTCAATTATCTAATACTTAAAATAAACATTCGCAGTAATTTTAATAAAATTCAAAGCGTATTTCTTTTTTCAAAATTTAGTTGCTTTATTGCTGCACAAATCTTGTTTTCTGTACGCACAGTACCATTCGCGCTATAGTAAAAAATATAGTATATAACTCCAGTTTACTGACATCTACTACACTGTCACGCTTATCATATAGGTGCCCCACCTGTGAAATAGGGCACGAGCCACCACTGGGTGTATGGTAATATTATTTTTCAAAAAGTAGAACAAGTAGAATAAAAAATAGTCCACTAACTAAGACTTATATGTCCTGATATGTAGTCAAAGGGTTAAAGGTGTCATTGCAGTTAACATATGAAGTTCACTGCAATGTTTATGATTTCTGCTGGTTAAATGAACAACTCGTATATAAAGTGAAAAAAACTAATCAAAAACTACTTCACCAAGGATCAAGACAATTAATTGTGATTATGTCTCAATATTAACAACTAATACGCTCAGTTTCATTGATATATGTGATGGCGGGTTACATGACCTTGGACATGGAATGAGTTTCAGTGATTCAATCTGGAATGCCCCATAAAATATTTTTTTAATATGAAATACTACTAAAAACACTCAAAACCCCACTTTTAGGTAGATTTCGTAAGAAATACTACCTATTACATTCTCACCTAAGTTGGAAATTTTGAAAAATTTTTGCAGATATACGCCGATCATGACTCCCAGAACCCAAAACCACCCCCAGTTCAAAACTTTATATATCTATCTGTCTATGTCACTTTTTTATGACCATGATAACTGGAAAAATTCTGCATAAATCTCTTCCAAACTGATACATAAAATCTCGGTCAAGTTCGTTAATGGGCAAAATCGAACCAAGGGGGGAGAAATGGGGGTGATTTTTGTGAAAACAGAAAACCCCCCATGATTTCTTAATTATTATACGTATCGAATCCGTTTAAAGTTATTATTACTTCTAGGAAAAGGGCCGAAAATGTATGTATGACAGATTTTTGATATAATTAAAAATGGCCCCAAGGGGGGGGGTTTAGAAGAAAAAAAATCATAGCTTCGTCAATTCACAAGATATCAAATCCGCATAAATTTATTATTAATCCTCTTAATATTATCTAAATCTTTTATATTGACAAGTTTTTTATAGGACCAACCGTTATACCAAAAAAAAATTAAAAACAAAAAAAAAAATCCCTGCCGGCTCCGCCTGCAAACAAGTTATTTTTCGAAGTAGGCGGTTCCAACCCCCGCATCTTTCGAAACTGATACATAAAATCAAGAGGCATAAAATCTCGGTCAAGTTCGTTAATGGGCAAAATCGAACAAAGGGGAGGGGATGGGGGGGGGCTTTTTGTGAAAACAGAAAACCCCCCATAATTTCTTAATTATGATACTATCGAATCCGTTTGAAGTTATTATTACTTCTAGGAGAAGGGCCGAAAATTTATGTATGACAGATTTTTGATATAATTAAAAGTTGTCTTAAGGGGGGGGGGGGGGGTTAGAAGAAAAAAATTCATAACTTCGTGAATTTCCAAGATTTCAAATCCGCTTAAATTTATTATAAATCCTCTTAATATTATCTAAAACTTTTATATTGACAAGTTTTTTATAGGACCAACCGTTATAGCAAAAGAAAAATTAAAAACAAAAAAATCCCTGCTGGCTTCACCTGTAAACAAGTTATTTTTCGAAGTATGCGGTTCCAACTCCCGCATGTTTTCGAAACTGATACATAAAATCAAGGGGCATAAAATCTCGGTCAAGTTCGTTAAGGGGCAAAATCGAACCAAGGGGGGGGGGGGGGGGGTTAGAAGAAAAAAAATCATAACTTCGTCAATTCCCAAGATTTCAAATCCGCTTAAATTTATTATAAATCCTCTTAATATTATCTAAAACTTTTATACTGACAAGTTTTTTATAGGACCAACCGTTATTGCAAAAGAAAAATTAAAAACAAAAAAATCCCTGCTGGCTTCACCTGTAAACAAGTTATTTTTCGAAGTAGGCAGTTCCAACTCCCGCATCTTTTCGAAACTGATACATAAAATCTAGGGGCATAAAGTCTCGGTCAAGTTGGTTAAGGGGCAAAATCGAACCAAGGGGGGGGGGGGGGGGTAGAAGAAAAAAAATCATAACTTCGTCAATTCCCAAGATTTCAAATCCGCTTAAATTTATTATAAATCCTCTTAATATTATCTAAAACTTTTATACTGACAAGTTTTTTATAGGACCAACTCTTATAACAAAAAAAAAAAAAAAAAATTCCTGCTGGCTCCGCCTACAAACAAGTTAGGTTTCGAAGTAGGCAGTCCCAACTGCCGCATCATCGCAAAAAGGTCATTTCTTCCGCAATTCCCGACAAACAGGCGCCCCACGGTCTGCGTCTTCGAAATCTACCTGTGCCTGTAGGCCGAGACGTCAGGGATTTTTTAAATTTGGTAAAGGATACTTTTACATACAATTCATAACAAAATAAATCTAATAGCACCTCCCTCTGCCTTTAGTTGATAATGCATTTTAAATTAATTCATTAATTTTCATGAATATTCTTGATTTAATTAAGAAAAATTTTAGGCACACTTAAAATGTTTTAAACAGAGTAGCAATTTTTTGTCATAATCTACATTCTTTATTTAACATGCATAACTTATTTGAAGATGATTTGTTGATTAAATGGTAAAATATGACTATATGACACAGTACCATTGAAAACTACAGTCAACAATGACAACTCATGGCAAATTTTCACAATTTTTTAATTCTTTTAACTCAAACTTAATTCAATCAGGAGCAAAAAAATTTACTGATGATTATATCTGAATAGTAAGAACGAGCATACCCAATTTCATTTAAATCTGTGATTGTGGGTTGCACGGCTACCTGAACTGACATGGAATGACTCAATAGGAAATTCAGAAAACAAAGCATTTGTAAAGTAAATATCCAGTCAGTGTATAATTTGGTCTTCCAAAGAAAAATTCTCCGCTGTTGATGGAGTGTAGTTGCAGCAGGATTCATACAGATTCCATAGATTACTTAACTTAGAAATGAAAAAGTTTCCAAGAAGTACTTAGAATTCCTTAAGAGGCTACTTCACTCAAGTGAAAACACTCGCTCGCTAATGTTAATCCTATGGGGGAAATAATTTAAGATATCTCGTTCGCATTTCAATATTTTTAAATAATTTTTTTTTTTTTGCATTGGATAGCTGAGGTCAATCTCTATGCACGTTCCTTTGTGCTTTTTTGATTTTTGTTGCAGTTTTTTTAATTGAGGATACTTTCACTTTTGAAACCGGTTCCTAAAATGAAAGTATTTTAATAAAAACAAACTTGTAATCAAAATCAAAAAAGTACAAAAGGGCGTGCACAGTGTTGAATCCCGGGGGTGGCCCGGGGGGGAATGTCCCCCCCGGAGCATTGAAATGTCCCCTCGGAAGATTTGAAATTTTATGCTTTTAATGGTTAAAAAGTGCAATTCCCCCCCCCCCCCCCGGAACTCTAAAATGTCCCCCCCGGAGCGACAGAAATCCCTTCCGGAGAAAAATGTCTGGATTCAACACTGGGCGTGCATAGAGATTGTCAGCTATCCAATGCAACATATTGAAATGCGAACGAGATATCGTAAATTATTCCCTCCATAGGAGTAACATTAGCGAGCGGGTGTTTTCGACTGAGTGAAGTAGCCTCTTAAATAAACAAAATACTTAAACTCCTTAAATTATCACAAAGTATAATTTAGCATTGAATAATGATTTAATTGAAGTATACAAGAGTATAAAATAGAAACATATACTGTTACATAGCGGTGAATAATACTGCTTAAGCATGTATGGCTTGGAAGAAATTAACCTCTAACGGAAGTAAAATAAAAATCTTCTCAAGTTTACAAAAGTGATTACTGCCATTCTGAAAAGAAAAAGTCTTTATTTTTTTGTATATGCCTTGTGGTTTTACCCTTCAAAATTTACTTTTAAAACCTAGGTGCATGGGATACATGATAAGTATTTGGAATTTGACTGGGATTCTATATATATGGCCATTGGTCACTGCATAAAATAGTTCACTGGCAATTTTGTATTCAAATTTACAGAAACCAGTAAGCAGTGCTTTGTGAATACTTTGTAAATTTAGCACTAGCTATTAGATTTTAATGGAATTGAATTAGTTTTCTCTCTAAATAAGGTATTAAAAATTAGGATAGGTGTGCGTGTTACACGAAGGTACAGCATACATAAAAAAAAATAAGTCCTTTCAAATTCTTGTAATCCTTAGAATTTGTCTAGACTCCTTTGATTTTAGGTAGATTTTGTAAGAAATACTACCTATTACATGCTCCCCCTATGTTGGAATTTCTGGAAAAGTTTTGCAAATCTACGCCAATCATGGCTCCCAGAACCCAAAACCACCCTCAGTTCAAAACTATATATATATATATATAATTTTTTTATGGACACGATAACTTCAATAATTCTGGTTAAATCTCTTCCAAACTGATACATAAAATCTCGGTAAATTTCGTTAATGGGCAAAATCGAACCGGGGGGGGGGGGGGGGGGGGTTGGTTTTTTGTGAAAACAGAAAAAAACCCATAACGTCTTAATTATGATACGTATCGAATCCGTTTAAAGTTATTATTTCTAGGACAAGGGCCGAGAATTTATGTATGACAGATTTATGATATCATTAAAAGTGGACTCAAGGGGAGGGGGGGGGGATAGAGGTTTCAGAAAAAAAAATTTCATAACATTGTCAATTCACAAGACATCAAATCTGCTTAAATTAATTATAAATCCTCTTAATATTATCTACAACTTTTATATTGACAAGCTTTTTATAGGACCAACCCTTACAGCAAAAAAACAATAAATAAAAACAAAAACATCCCTGCCGGCTCCACCTACAGGCACAGGTAGATTTCGAAGTGGGCAGTCCCAACTGCCGCATCATGGCAAAAAGGTCATTTCTTCTGCAATTCCCAATGAACAGGTGACCCACGGTCTGCGTCTTCGAAATCTAGCTGTGACTGTTGTCTGAGCCGTTAGGGATTTTTTTCTTGCCAAGTCTGTATGAATCCTGAATTGCAGTGACAGAGACATGGTCTGACAGAGGAGAAATATAATACAGGATTCCCAGCGACATGGAAAGTCAGGGAGATTTTAACATATGTAGGAAAAGTCGGGTTAATTTACAAATATTTTCTAAAAAGTCTGGTGAAAAAAAATGAGAGAGATTCGGAAGGTTAAAATTTGTCGTAAAACATTTGAACTCGATAATATGGGGATAAGAGCTTTGAATTCCAATTACTTAAGATCAACTACTCCTCAAAAATGTTTAAGAAAGAGCAAAATCTCAACAAAAACTAATCATAAAAATTTTTGCAGAAAATTCTGATAAACACATGCAACCAAACTTCTCCAATATTTAAAGTTTCTGAAGCAAGTGGCTTGAATTTGTTTAAATTTTAGTGAAGGTGCTTAATTTTCTTTGACAGGTGCTTCATTTTTCATTGTTAAATGTTAAAATTAGAGATTCTAATTGGGAAGAGAAATATGTTGAGTAATCCAGGAAAATATTTGTTTTCATGAGATCATTTCTGCTTTGGGAGGTCAGAATAGTGTGCATTTGTACTTTGCTTTGTTACATCGGACCAACCTTCTCTGGTATTAAGTTGATTCTTGTCGATTGCAAGACCAAAAAATTCCTCCAAATGCCAATGGAGAAAAATCACAATATGAACAAAAGTTTTCTATATTTTTAGACTTTCAACATTTCACATTCAAGACTTTGCTACTGTATGGCATTCATTTGAAAACCGCATTTGCTAAATCGGCATTGTTTAAACAACATAATATTTTATAGAATTTCATTTTCCAATTTTCTTGAAAGGTGCTTGAATTTTCTCCTGGTAAAAGAGTATAAACCCTGTTATTATGATACAAATTTCTGAATTTATTTTTTTTATGCTGCTGGTTATCATGTTATTTTATGTTAATTTTATAAATATCTATCTACCTAACGCTTTTGAAATATATTATTTTTAAATTAATATACTAATAATTAATATATTTTTAGAGATTTAATTACTATATCAAAGCAAATTTTGTGTATGCCCGTTTGGTCCCAGAATTTTTTGAGATTTGGTCAGGGAAATTGTCAGACATGTTTTGCTGGGCTAAAATCTGCTCTAAGGTGACACATGGTATAAGTACTTCTCTTGTCCCTTTATCAATGTTTCCTTTCTCGTGCTGAACTTTTTAGAATCCTCTCTTATCATGCAGATCAAATTCTGCTATGAGAGTCATAAATTATTTTTGTCAGCTTTCCTTTCGTAATGCTCTGTTGTCAGTTGTGACCTTTTTATCACTCTTTAATGCTGTTCTCAAATCCAAAGGGGCTGCTTTCAGACACATTTTTTAATTCATTTTTGTTCATAAATGCATGAAATGGGCAGGTGTTGTTATTCAGAAACTTTGTAATCGAAACATGTTTTCCATTTTTTAATAAAGGCAGATCTTTCAGAAAACACTATTAAAGGCTGCGTTTTGAACCAAATTCCCGATGCTTCAGTGTCAGAAAAGAGAAAAATGTGTTCTCATATGACACAAATAGCTTATAACTCGATAAGTAATTTATTTATAAAAAAAAATGTAAAGATCATTTCAATTCCAAATAGCTTCAATAGTCAGGCCTGCTAATTTTAGGCCTTTGCGTTTAAAAATGAGTCAGAAATTGTGTCAGAAAGTTTTGCATTGTTGAGCAGGTCATTTTGAGAACCACCTTAAAGAATTTGGAAACATGCATACAAAATCAACAAAAGAAATTCTTTCCAGGCGAGGTGATAGGTGGTGTAAGGCACCCTCCTCTGCTATTTCCCCATTTTCTTGCTGTGCAACATAGATTCCCCACATCAAATAAACCAAAAAATTAATCGCCTTCCATCACGCATAGATGTGAGGTGAACAGACTGTGTTCTGCTGTAGCAGTTCCTTTGTTGACTTTTTTGATGTGGTGAGTCTTCTGTAGCACTGCAAGAGAGAAGTGTTCCAAGCTAGAGACTCCCTGACAGGTTTATCACCTCCCCTTTCTTTTGTTGGTGACCACAAAACCTTTGTAAAAGAAACAGCAGAGAAATAATTCGTGACTTTTTGAAGCAGAATTTTTAAAATATGGTCTGAATGCAGCCTTAGAATGAGATAAGAGTTATTACTATTTCTCCTTACATCTTGGAGGAAGGTGTTTGAAGAAGATATTTTTTTCTTTTCTTGGAAACTTATATCAACTATCCAAGAGAAAAGGGACGGGATCCTTTTACAGAAATTAGAGCAAAAGAATTTATGAAATGCTGGCTCTAGAAAGAAGGTGCACGGCATCTATAGTTGTTTGGTTTAATTTTTATTCTTTTTTTCACCTTTCTAACACATTTATGAGCTTATCTTCCTGATATTTTTAGGTTTTCATTTTCAGGTTTCAAAAAATTTAATAGTGTTCTACATTTTAATATAAATTCAATTAGGGAGGCAGAAAAAAGGACACTGAAAAATTGTACTTTTATACCAACAATCAAAGTAAATGATTTGTTGTTTGAACACTTGCATTCTTATCTCGGATTCTATGGACTCGATCACAACGGGGTTTGGATGATTCGACTTGGTTTTCGATCGCGTTATATTTTAGTTCTACCTTCCACCGCCAGGGTGCGCATCATTTTCTCAAGTTCTATAGGTCTGATCAGGGCTCGGAAGTAGCGCGCTACAAGTAGCGAAACTACAGTAGCCGCTTTTTTCCAGTAGTTTGTAGTGTAGCGAGTAGCGTGATACAAAATATCAGTAGTTTGTAGCGAGCATCGACGCTACTTTTGACGCTACTTTCGGAGGGAGGAAAAAGGGTCTCAATCTTCAAATCACATGACTATAACTCGTTTCTTTTGTGCGAAATATGTTCTCTGCAACAATTTGCGAACGTCAGCGACAAATCTCATTTGCAGTGTCATATATTTCTCCATCGACGACGGGCACGGTCACAAATTAACTGTAATTTTCACAGTTTGGGTGTCAGAAACTTCGTGTACTGTTATTTAAATCCATAGAAATCTTCTCAATATAATGTATTTTTATACGACTACGATTTTTTTTTACCAAAATATAGTCGTCTGGCTATGTTAAGTCTTTATCTGACTAATTTCTTCTACTTTTTGCCTCCCACCCCCAGCAAGCAAAGAAATGTAAAATCCTTATTAAAAAAAAGAAAAAGAATGGATTTATCTAAACATAAATCCTCTAAATTATCCCTAACCTCTTAAATTCACGCTTCCACCTAGTAGCATACAAAGAAGTTTAAAATATTTTTAAATCTTTATTATACAAAAATAAAATCTTTCACTCCATTTGTCTAATGACAATAAATAAAAATTATTTCCTTGTCCTCAAAATTTACGCTTCCCTTTTTACCCCCTTACTTTTGCTTTCTTTATTTTATTTTTTGGTAAAGACAGAAGATTTTTCCGAAAACACTGTCAAAGTTGGCGTTTTCAACCGAATTTCCGACGCCGCAGCCGGGGAAAGGGAAAAAAACGTAACTCGAATCGCTTATAACCCGATAAGTAATTTATTTATCAAAAAATGAAAAACTCATTTCGATTCCAAATAGGTTCAATAGTCAGACCTGTCAGTTTTATGCCTTTGTGTTTAAAAATGAGGCAGATAATGTATCAGAAAGTTTCGCGTTGTTGAGCAAGGAATTTGAGAACCACCTTAAGCGGTACTAGAGTCCTGTGCGGGTCGGTTTGTACAAGACCTGAACCCGCAAATTCCATTTTCAGTCAACCCGCAAACCGACCCGAACCCGCAAAAATAATTTCCGGCAACCCGCAACACGACCCAAACCCGCAATGTAAAGAAAGTAAATCATGTTTCAATGCCACTATGAAAATTAATCAACAAATGTAACTCTAATATCATTCTTCTGTTTTACATAAAAAAATGAACAAATCTATATTCTTTACTATTCAAATACAGTCAAACTTCTGAGCACCTTGGGATCGTTAAATAGAGTCAAACGTCGTGTCGGGTTATCCCGAATTTTGTTTTTTTGGCTTGGAATGAGTCTAATTTTCTTTCTACAGGTCGGTAGAAGAATTCTTTAGGGTATATAGGTTTTTTACCGCTCAGGTTGTTGGGAGTTTCACAAAAAGTTTGAGCACAACTATGTTTCAGAGGAAAATAAATACGTATTTTAATATTTAGGACTATATGTTCAATTTACTACTTGAGAAATATAATGCACAAAGAAATGCGATCATAGATTATTCTTTCTTTAAGAACCACTTTTCTTCTTTCGAAATAGTAGAAATGTTATCAACATTTCGTTTTTGATACACACAAAAAGAGAGGTATCATATTATTGATAGTTTATGTACACATGCACATGTTACGTGTGTCTAGATTGAGAGGTGGCCGCTATTCAGAGATATAAGCGTTCAAATATATAAATTTTAGGAATTAAAAAGTGGCGCTAAATAGAGGTGGCCGCGCCTTCCGGGAGAAAAACCAGAATGGAGGTCTTATTGTACATAGATTTTTAACCTGAAAAAATATTTTGGACATTCTTTTGAAATTCGGGTCAACCAGACCCCGACCCGCTAGAGTCAAAACCCAACCCGAACTCGAAATAATGAAATTCAACCGGGTCCGCAGTAAAAAGTGGAAGTCAACCCGATCTGAATCCGACCCACAACAAAAAAAATCTAGAGCCCGGGTTGGGTCGGGTGCGGGTAACTCGACCCGATGCAGGACTCTAAACGGTATAAAACTAAAAATCTAATCTTTAAATGTTTTTTTTTAAATTAGCGGTTTCAAAACTTCCACTTATAACGAAATACTATAAGCAGCAAAACGCTAAATGATCGTTTCCTGTCTTCCTGTCGATCACACAGTTTTTTGCCATAACAAAATTAGAAGTAATCAAGAATTAGAATTGTAACTATTCAGCAGAAATGTTTCAGCTGTGCAGAAGCATTTGTTATAATCGTTATCGTACCAGTAGTTGAAAAAGTATGTTTATATTAACTTCCTGAAACGAATTCTAAGATTAACAAAACAGATAGGCACGCATTTTGCTTTTGTGAAACTGTGATCTGCGGTTTATATAGACTTTTAACGTGAAAAAATATTTTGACATTCTTTTAAAAAATCGGGTCAACCCGAACTCGACCCGCAAGATTCAAAAAGCCAACCCAAAACCGACCCGAACCCGAAAGAATGAAAGCCAACCCGATCCGCAACAAAAAAATTTGAAGTCAATCCGACACGAACCATTACCCCCTATATAAGCAAGCCTCCGCACGGAAACAGTGACGTCGCTGAAGTAGACCATTGTAGATGTCAGCGCTGAATTTACGCCGATGTTCGGCACACCTGGCTAGGAAATAGTTTCAGTGTTTAGCTTTCTTTTTTCTCTATAGATGATTTTTTTTTATGACTAAAGCCAGGGTTCATTGATTTAAATCATGATTTCTTTTTTAAAAAATCATTGATTTAAATAAACTTTTTGAAAAAAGAAAAAATTAAGGTCAAGATGTTTCGTAATATATATTAGGTTTTAACAAAAATACATTGTAAATTTAATGAGTGAGAAAGATTGAGAACTCAAAATCCATGCTTTTTGAATTTTATTTAAACCAAATATCACACTTTAAAATAAAAATCTTAATTTTAAAATACAGAATCGCAGCTGAAAAATGTTGAAAGATTAATGATTATATTATCTATTGAAAATATATCTAAATCTTACGTAATTTTTATAATGACTGAAACAGGGAAACTTATGAAGATATTGAAAATGTTAGAATAAATAAATATATAGGTCATTTAAAAGTATTTTTGTTGATATTTATGTAGAGATCTTATTATTTCCTTGTGCACATGTAAATCAAATGATTTAATATTCCAATGTGGTTTTTTGAAAGACTTAAAAAAAAGATTTTTTTTTAAATCAAATAAATCCAACTTTAATTCACTCTAAATTCTGTAATTGCTTAGGAACTCATAAAGTTGGAAAATTGGTGCTTTTTTTTTCAACCATTTTAATAACAAAGAATAATATTTTCAGATCCATTGAAGTTTATAACAAAAAATCATGATCATTTTAAGTATATGTGATACATGCTCCAAATTCATTAAATGAATATTGTATGTATTCCAGAATATTGTATATAATCTGGAATAGATATATGTTTAAAGAAATACATTTTCAAATTCTATTGCTCCAATGCTGTTTTTATTGCTCCATTCTTTTAACTGTATTTATATTTAATTGTTTATATGATTACAAAATTTCATATTAACCAAGTGAATGAGTTTATATTTTTCTTAAATTTCAAGTACATTTAAATGAGTTTTTCTAATTGTTAATTTTAACGATTTAGTAAAGGTTATTTTATTTTAAAATGTATAATTTTAAAATTAAATTTTGAATCATTTTTTTAAATCCAAAAATCTGATTTAATTTTTTTTAAATCGGATTTTTAGATTTAAAAAAGATTGCACAAAATTTTATTATTATAATAAATACGTTGTTATATTTCAATTTTGCACAAAAATTGTAGCGTGTGAAAAATGCCTTACAAGGGTTGTGCTATAAATTGTAAAGAAAATTATAAAGATGGACCAAAAGTTCCCGATTTTTCGTTTCCAAAAGATGGAGACTTACAGCGAAGATGGTTGAAAGCACTTTGTCGAAAGGATTTCATAGTAACTCCAAGCTCAAGAGTAAGTTGACCTCATTTGTAACTTATAATTTTTTCTCTATTTATGGTTCGTAATTGTTTATGCAAAATATTTCTATTGAAAGCAAAAATGCACCCCCCCCCCCCCACCCTCCTTAAAAAATAGATCTGGTAAGTTTGTACATCAGTAGAAACATATAAAACAAGTTTAAAGCTAATCTAGCATAGTTTTATGAATTGTTAATAAAATTCACATAAAAATGGTTATAAAACCCTAGAATTATATATTATCTGAACTTATATAAGATTTTTTTAATTTTAAAATTTATTTTGAAATTCTAAAATCTTTCATAAAATGAGGATAACATTAATATAAAATAGAAAGTTTTGAAAGTGACAGAACTGAGCAAAACTATAACTAAATTAGAATGTATATATGCAATAAATAATTGCACATAGAGAATACAAAATACCCAAGGAATAATCACTATATATAAATCTTAATGCAGTAAAACAAATTAATGTTATTGTCAATTTTTGAGCACAATGCAATCTTGAAAACTTGTGTTTTAAATTATTTATTTCTTAGAAGCTAATAAAATTTAAAATACTTAACAGAAATAAAAAAGGAATTAACATTACTTACATAACAGATAACAAAATTTTAAAATAATATTTCATAATAAGAATAATAATAAAATAAATGCGTAATAATAGAAAAAAAATGACTGAATGAAGTATATGAAACTTACCTGTAATCCCCCCCCCCCTTAAAAAATAGAGCTGGCAAGTTTGTATATCAGTAGAAGCATATAAAAAAAAGTTTAAAGCTAATCTAGCATAGTTTTATGAATTGTTAATAAAATTCACATACAATTGGTTAAAAAAAAAAAAAAAAAAAAAACTAGAACAATATATTATCTGAACTTATGTATGATTTTTTAAATTCTAAAATTTATTTTAAAATTCTGAAATCTTTTATAAAATGCAGAATCAATTAATGTAAATTTGAAAGTTCTGAGAAAGTGGCAGAACTGGGCAACGCTATACATACAAATTACACTGTATGCAATAAATAATTGCACATATAGCATAAAAAATTTTATTTAAAAAGTCAAATTTAAATTTAAAAAGTCTGATTTAAATAAAATTGCAATTTAAAAAAGAATTTAACATAATTTAAAACAACAGACATATTGAACAAGGGAAAACAATAAACTTGGTAATTGTAAATAAACATTTAATAGAGAGGAAATTTCGCCAAAAAGCGCCAATCGGTTAACAATTGAAATAGTATTTGGTTAATTTTATGACTAATTTGCTTAAATGCATGAAAATTAAAGAATTTACTCATGTATTTTAAGAGATTGGTGAATATTTAATAAAAAATTATTTTTTTGGTGGAATTTGGGATAGTTCAGCTTTTAATGTTAGATTCCGGTAGTAAACAAATACGATAAATTATGGAATGTAACTTCAGACACATTTTTGCTTTGAATAGTCCCAAATGTATTTTGCATAAACTATTACGAACCATAAAAGAGAGAAAAAAAATATAAGTTACAAATGAAGTCAACTTACTCTTGAGTTTGGAGTTACTATGAAATCCTTTCGGCAAAGTGCTTGCAGCCATCTTCGCTGTAAGTCGCCATCTTTTGGAAACGAAAAAACGGGAACTTTTGGTCCACCTTTATAATTTCCTTTACAATTTATAGCACAACACCTGTAAGGCATTCTTCACACACTACAATTTTTGTGTAAAATTGAAATATAACAACGTATTTATTATAATAATAAAAGCCAAGCAACAACCAAAACAACACGTGTTTACATGCTTTTTCGCCTTCGAATGAAGAAACAAGAAAAAGCCAAGCTAACGTGAAATGCATTATGGGGAAAAAGATAAACGGTAAACTATGGCAACCACGCTGAATAGCTAGTGTGGACTACTTAAGATACGTCATTTCAAAGTACAGTAACCTGCAGGGCGGCTTGCTTATATAGGGGGTAATGCACGAACCCGAGCCGCAACGGGAAAATATAGCTCCAACCCGACCGGATGCAGAATTCTAAGCGCTACTGTGATATATCACTCTCATAAATGTGTAAGATTATTACAATTTTTGTTTTCAAATTTCCTCTTTTAAAAAATGTCCAACATAATTAAAAAGTGTCTATGAATTCGCTTTGTTTGTGTGTCCGTGCTCTAACTCTCGTAAATATACTCCGATTGCCATGAAAGTTTTATATGTTATTGAAGTCTACCATAGAATGTTCAGTATTGAAAATGAAATGTGTAGCATTTATATCTCGCTTACAGGGACGTTCAAAAGAATTCTGTTACATTATGGTTTATGGGGAAAAATCGTTTGCGGTGTATTTAATTAGCGATGGTTAATAAAGTAGCGAAGTAGTGACTACTTTTAGAAAGTAGTTTGTAGCCGCTACTTTTTAAAATAAGTAGTTGTAGTTGTAGTTAACTACATTTTTCATAAAATAGTTGTAGTTGTAGTTCGCTACAAACAAAAAGTAGTTTTTCCGACCCCTGGGTCCGATTTCAACGGGAATTAGTTCATTCAACTCCCTTGATACAACGGGTACCCATGTCGAATGTTCGTATAGAACAGATTGCGCCTCCTAGCGTTGGAAAGTGGAACTAAAGGATTTTGCAGCGCCACGCCTGCTATACGGTGCCGGAGATAGCGTGGACACGTGTTAGAGTTTTGTTTGGAACAGAGTACGTCCCCTAGCGGCGGAAGATGGAACTAAAAGATTTTGCAGCGTGTGTGCTACACACACCTACTATACGGTGCCACAGGCAGCAGGAACACGTGTCGAAGATTCGTTTATATCAGAATGCATCCCCTATCAGCTGAAAGTGGAAATAAAGGATTTTCCTCGCGTGCGCAGCACTTTTAAATAAATATTTTCAAACTAAATCGGGTTATAAGATATAAAATCATATAAACATTAGGTTTGCTTAATTTTATCACGGGCCCGGCAACGCCGAGCGGGTGAGCTATAGTATATTAATAAACATCCCTACATTATCAAGTATTTAGTTCATTATTGCTACAATTTTTATCAGCCAAATGACTATGTGGTTTGATGCTCATTTTTCGTTTAATTTAACATAAGTTAACTAAGGAGTCTACAAGAAAGAAAAGGATAGACAGTGCTGTAGTCGTACAAAAAGAAAAAAGTATACGTTATAACTTTATTTGGGAAACAGAGTATACGGAGATTTTTAACGTTAAATCTATCGGATAATATACGGCATATACCATCGTATACTCTCCATAGTACACCCCTGATTGCAGGTAAATGTGTACTTTCTGATATACTTATTAACATATCTATAATTTTATTTATTTATTTTTGTGTATGTAAGTTGGGATGTCCTAATCATTTTCATCTTAATCAAAGAAAGAATGCTTAAAATTTGTCCCTTAGTTTAATAAAACTGTGTTTTAAAAAATAATAAATTTTGATAAAGGATTGACCAGTGAAACAAATGACATAAGGTACAAGAACAACCATTCATTTGGGTTCAAGGACTTCATAATTATTGTATCTGTGAATTTAATCCATTTTGTAGAGTAAAAAGTATTTTGGGGCTTCGCTTAGAAGTACAAGGATAAGAACAGATAAACTACAAAAAACAAGACAATTTTTTTGCTTTGCTTCTCGCCCCCCTCCCTCCTACTATTTTTAGAGTAATTTAGGTGATTGATTTATTGCTACTAGAAAGCGCATTTCAGTCATGACGGATCAGCGAGGCAAGGTCTTCAGGTGCAACCCAATTGAGGGAATATGTCGAGTAAGGACGATTGCGTGCAAAGGAATCTGCCACTTCGTTAGGAGGGAACTTTTATGGTCGGGACACCAAACCAAAGTCAGCGAGTTAGGATAAGACGACAAAATCATGCACAGTGAGTTATGGATCAAAATGATGACTCTGGGAGAGCGAAGTGAAACATTTTGTGAGGAAGGAAGGAAGGGGAGGTTGTCTGTAAAGCTAAATTAATGTCCATCAACACTCAAATATGTTGTGAGAGCAGCGTAAACCAGAGTCTTGGCAATGAAGATGAAGTTTAAATGGGGAACAAGTAGCGCAATGCAAGAAACTCGCAGTATCGTTGTGAGCAGTGATGGCAGTTTTCGAGGCGGCGACGGAAGAGAACATGATGCTGGCGGGAACCGAGGAGCGCCGTGAGTTCCAAAATTGGAAGACGACCCTCACAGGAAAGTAGAGTTGCAAAAAAACAGTTTATTTTCAATAGACTCGGTTTATTCCCTGGTTTATTTCCAAAAAACCCGGTTTATTCCCAGGTTTTTTCTGGACTTTGCAACTACAGGGAAGAAAGGGCTATCAACAATAATCCAATATTCTGGAAGATGATACAGCTGGGAGGCCAAGAGAACTTGAGGATGTGACTGGAATCCACGTTGTACATAGCAGCAGCACCATTGCACTAGCAGAAAAATTATCTGACATAAGGAAAAGGCAGATGACGTCACTGTTAGTTAAATTACTGTTGGTTCGCAAGAAAAACCTGTTCGTTCTCTATGACTCCTGCTACCTGCTATACACGTGAGATGGGGTGATTTAATTGGTCTACATTAAACTGGTTTATGATATGATTGGCCTACATTGTCATAACGATTCCCGCAATGATCGCTATGACAAAAATGTAGTGGTAGATTGGTTGATGGAATGTTTGTTTGTAAACATGCCCTTTCCCAATAGCAGAAGAGTGAGCAGAGAAGGGAGAGTTGGCGGACGAGAAATCTTTTGGTGAGACACAGCAAATCCTGCTGTCCATGGAAAAGGCGCTCGCTTCACGACGAATGAGTGGGATGGGGAGACCTGTAGCAACCCGTAAGCTGGCGTTATAGATCGCCTACAGAGAATTCAGTGAGGAGGGGCTGGCTTACTTCAGGAGACTGTGTATGAGGTAGTTGACGATTTTCAGTATATGAGAGCTGTTGACCCCACGGCAATACGGCGCCACTGCCCTGAGATAATTTATCTCCTGAAGGCTTTAGGCCAGAGGTAAGAAAAGTGACAATTGAAGGGATTTGCCGAACCAAAACACCAAGAATCTTTGCAACAGCGCTCCTGCTTCACCCTAGCTCCGTACTTTTTAGGATGACTGCTGATTCCACATTTCTTCGACGAAAGAAATCGGTGGCGACGCTCTTTTCTGAGGAAACGGATAAGTGATTGGCGTCGCATCATTGGACTAACCGGATTAGGCAGTTTTAAAGTTTGGCTCGGATACGAAGTGTGTCCTCTCCCAACTCATACAGGAGGATGTCGTCTGCATAGATCAGGAGGTAGATGCCAGTCTCCAGAATCTCGAAGATGTCGTGCAGGAAAATCATGAACAGAAAAAAGAAGCGGGTACTTTCCTGGGGCATGCCTCCGCTGCACGGCCAGAATCGGAGTACACAGACTTCCACAAACACGGATAGACAAAACACTCAGGTAATTGGCGATCCATCGACCAAGCTTGCCTCGTAATCCAAGGGTTTCAAGTTTATAAATCAGACCACCGATCCAAATGGAATCAGAAACCGAGTAGATATCAAGACAAACCGCATAAACAGCCTGAGAATTCGTCGTAAAATTTACTGAGGGCAGACAGGGAGGAATTATATTTACAAGACGTGAAGCCGTAACGGGGAGCCTAGAAGATATTGCTATGGCCCCTCAGGAGACAAGGCGATGGAATAGGATGTGCTCGAACATTTTTGAGCAGACAGTAGTTAGTGCGATTAGACGATAAGCAGAGGTTTGACGAGCAATTTTTCCAGGTTTGTAGATAGGATTTATGGTCGCATCCTTCCAAGAGGGAGGCACAGTTGCCGAGCCAAATAGCTCATTGTAGAGAGCATGTTCCCCTATGTTCTCGGATCCTCTAAGAGTTTAACCGAGATTCCATCTCTTCCAGTGGGAGTCGTGGGGCGGATTTTTCGGATAGCCTGCAGGAGCTTGTTACTCGCAAAGGCTGCGTCAAGCTTGATGTCGTCCTCGCTAAGATCATACGGCTCCGGATGTAGGGGATTACCTTGGCTGAAGATATCAAGAAACAAAGCCGCTTGTGAGCGCCAGGACTTCACTCCACAGGATGTTGTCGCCGAGAGGGGTGTTCTTCCAAGCAAGGTTTTTAAAGATTTTGAAGATGTGACCGTTCGTGCCAGTGGAGCGACAAACCGTGTCTTAGTAATGCCGGGTCACCTGCCTGGTAGCGCCTGAGCTTACTGGCAAAAATGATGATGCGAAGTTGTCTCAGTCGAGACGTAGGAGTAGGTTGTGTTTCAGGTAAGCTCCAGTAGAATGCTCGGCTAGACGCGACCAAGGACCGTGGGACGGGCGATTCAGGACGATTCTGACGTGGGAAGGTGTCAGCTCTAGATTAAGGTATGTTGCATGTTGCATTTAATTATCCATCAAGTTATGAATGTTTAATTGTTTAAATCTCAGTATTACTACCACGTGGCCTCTGCAGTATCCAAGTTCATGTAAATTTTTTCGGTTATATACCTGTTTCAATGTACTGGCACAAGTTACTATATATTATTGTGATTGCCCATTATTCTAAATGTATATTGGTAAATATGAAGTGTTAAAATCTTAATTAATTACTGCATTATAATAAATTATTTTCAACTATATGTGTCTCTCAGGTCAGTTTTCTCTATTTTTGATATGTTGCGTTGGTTAAATTTCCAATTAGACTAAATATTGTGGCTGCCCAGATTTTATGCTAAAGTTTGATACCAGTGTGAAGGCTGTACTCCCATTAGTTAAATTTTAATAATGATTTTAGTGCTGTAATTACCAATTTCAAGACCACGTGGTGAGGCCTTTCGTGACAGCTTTCAGCAGTAACTGGTTATGTATTAGGATAAGTATACCTTCCCATCACGTGTATTTCGACAGCATAGCGTCTTAGGGGCACGTGGCCTCAAGGTTCCGGACTCCGCATTTTTTTAAATTTTTTTTTTCTTAAACATGTAACTTGAGTTTAATTATATATTTCCCAACGGGCATCGACATGATTATTGATTTAGCTTAACAATGTTATCACTAATTAACGGTACTACTAATTAACGTTTTGCTGGTTTGACTAGGGGGGTTTATAGGCATGTGTTTGGTGTCAAACATCTTTGCTCACCCTGTAGCTCACGTTTCCCCACATTATTCCAAGCTTTATCTTTATCTAAGTCAATGTTAATTAATTAATTACTGCTATGGCCCATCTCATCGCGTATAACTAATTAAATCCGTTAGGCTTTTCTATTTTTCAGTGTATCTCCTAATCGGGGGGTCCTACGGCCTTCCAGTAAAATTGATTGAATGCACTGGAGGGTTTTAGTTGCGGGGATTCGTTTGGCACCGCTAATTTTTGTCTAATTATAATTCTTCTCACCATTCTAATTGATTTGCTAATTAAGAGTTTTGCTAAATTGGTTGGGGGTTTAACGACTTGTGTCTGGTATCAAACTTCGTGGCTCTCACTGCAGAATATAACAAGCTATATTTATAAATTAGTCAATGTTATTACTCTAATTACTGAAATTATCTACGTCATACTTTATAATTAATCCCAGTTGTAATATTTTGATAAAAATCAATGTATCTCCTAAACGGCGGGCCCAACGGCCTTTCAGTAAAATTTGATAAAATGCACTAGGGGTTTTTAGTTGCGGGGATTCGATTGGCACCATTAATTTTTGTCTAATTATAACTGTTCTGTCTAATTAATGACAATGCTAATTAATGAATTGCTAAAGTACTTAGGGGGGGTTTATAGTCCAGTGTTAGGTGTCAATCTTCCTCGCTTACTCAGCAGTTATCGACTCCCCACAATTTTCCATGCTATATCTTAAATCAGTCATTGTTTATATCCAAATTAATGCAATTATCCATCTATTTAACTAATTACAGCTGTTATATTTTGTTAAAAATCAAAATATCTCCTAAATGGAGGGCTCAACGGCCTTCCAGTAAAATTTGATGAAAAGCACTAGGGGTTTTTAGTTGCGGGGATTCGATTGGCACCATTAATTTTTGTCTAACTATAACTGTTCTGTCTAATTAATAACAATGCTAATTAGTGAATTGCTAAATTACTTAGGGGGTTTATAGACCAGTGTCAGGTGTCAATCTTCTTCGCTTACTTAGCAGATCTCGATTCCCCACAATTTTCCATGCTATATCTTAACTCAGTCATTGTTTATATATTAATTAATGCAATCATCCATCTATATAACTAATTACAGCTGTTATATTTTGTTAAAAATCAATTTGTCTCCTAATCGGAGGGCTCTACGACCATCTAGTAAAACTTGATCAAATGCACTAGGGGTTTTTAGTTGCGGGGATTCGATTGGCACCATTAATTTTTGTCTAACTTAACTGCTCTGTCTAATTAATATCTTTGCTAATTAACGAACTGCTAAATTACTTAGGAGGGTTTATAAACTAGTGGTAGGTGTCAATCTTCTTCGCTTACTCAGCAGATCTCGATTCCCCACAACTTTCCAGGCTATATCCTAACTCAGTCATTGTTTATATACTAATTAATGCAACTATCCATCTATAAAACTAATTACAACTGTTATATTTTGTTAAAAATCAAAATAACTCATAAACGGAGGGCTCAACGGCCTTCCAGTAAAATTTGATCAAATGCACTATTGGTCTTTAGTTGCGGGGTTTCGATTGGCACCATTAATTTTGTCTAACTATAACTGTTCTGTCTAATTATTAACATTGCTAATTAATGAATTGCTAAATAACCTAGGGGGGTTTATAGGCCAGTGATTGGTTTCAATCTTCTTCGTTTACTCAGCAGATCTCGATTCCCCACAATTTTCTAGGCTATATCTTAACTCAGTCATTGATTATATACTAATTAATGCAATTATCCATCTATATAACTAATTACAACTGTTATATGTTGCTAAATCTCAATATATATCCTAACGGAGGGCTCTACGGCCTTCCAGTAAAATTTAATGAAATGCACTAGGGGTTTTAAGATGCGGGGAATCGATTGGCACCATTAATATTTGTCTAACTATAACTGTTCTGATTAATCAATAACATTGCTAATTAATGAATTGCAAAATAACTTAGGGGGTTTTACAGGCCAGAGAGATGTCCATCTACTTCGCTTACTCAGCAGATCTCGATTCCCCACAATTTTCCATGCTATATCTTAATTCAGTCATTGTTTAATTACTAATTAATACAATTATCCATCTATATAACTAACTACAGCTGTTATATTTTGTTAAAAATCAATGTATCTCCTAACGGAGGGCTCTACGGCCTTCCAGTAAAATTTCACCAAATGCACTAGGGGTTTTAAGCTGCGGGGAATCGATTGGCACCATTAATTCTTTTCAAACTATAATTGTTCAGTCTAATTAATAACATTGCTAACTAATGAAACTGCTAAATTTCATAGGGGATTTATTGGCCAGTGCTCGGTGTCAAACTTCTTCGTTCACCCAGCAGTTCTCGATTCTCCACAATATCCCAAGCTAAATCTCTACTCAGTCATAGTTTATATACTAATTATTGCAATTAATTCCAGCTGTAATAATTTGATAAAAATCAATCTATCTCCTAACGGTGGACTCAACGCCTTCCAGTAAAATTCGATTAGATGACCAGGGGGTTTTAAGGCTTGGAGAATTGATTGGCACCACTCATTATTGTCAAACCATAACTGTTCTGTCTAATTACTTAGATGGCCAATTAAAATAATTACTAGAATACTTAGGGGTTTTAAAGGCCCGTGTTTGGTGTTAAACTTCTCCGCTCAATCTGCAGATCTCGATTCCCCGCATATTCCCAAGTTGCTTCAATAAAGTCACTGTTAATACAGTCAAAACTCGTTAACATGAACACGCTTAACGCGAATTACTTTTAGCACGAACTGTTTCCGATTGCCCCGTCCAGTTGTATGTAATGTATTTTAAGTTCGGATAACATGAACTACTTTTAACATGAACAAAAAAAGTTACCCCTTGAGTGTTCACGTTAACGAGGTTCGACTGTATACTAATTACTGCATTTATCTATGACAGACGTATAAATAGCTGCAGTGGTCGCATACCGCTAAAATTCAATATTTCCCCCGAGCAGTGGGCTCTACAGTTTAATTAGTATATTCAATCCACCAAGGTGGTCCAGAAAAATAAAAATTCATATTCCTACTGTACTGATTAATATATATAAATATAAATATTTTGGTATAATGTAATATGAGTTTCATCTAAATAAAAGTTAAGCCAATGAGCCATCCACTTGTACTGCAGAGGCCTTAACTCTTACAATTTCTCTATAGTGTAATTTGTATCAAACTGTGTTTTGTAGTTTTATGTTTCATCCAAAAATATATGGTTTAACTTGACACTTTCTGACACTCCCACAAAGTTCGTCCGGGGTCCCCGTACCCACCGCCCACTGCGATAGATAGATAGATAGTTCGAAACTAACCAAGTTGTTAAGCAAATAACAAACACACACACACACGCGGAACCAAACAAAAAATGTCTAAAAGCAATGGTTCCCATCTGTGCTCCCTGTCAAGCTCAAGGTGACGAAACAGAGTTCACAAAACAACAAACTAGGGAATACATTCAAACCATACAGGGCGAGCTCAGTAAGCTCGATGACGCCCAGCACATCCGAAAAAGAAGAAACAAAGCAGAAAAAACCACAGAAAAAGACAGAAAGAACACTGGAAGAGGTAGAAAAGAAAATTAACACACATCTCATGATCACCTTGAATAGCAGTGATAGCGACCCAGACGAAGCGGACGATGGTGAAATCATAGAAGAGAACAACACAGGAAAAGCAACGGAATACGAGAGAAGGCTCAAACAAGAACTGGTGGACTACTGTGCAGAAACAGACACTGGAATAAAAAGAAGCGTGGAGGCAGAAAGAGTAATGAGAGCCCTAAACTACTTGCAGGTAATACAACACAGATGCACGAGGATACCAGTCACAACACGAAGCGAGATAGACAGGATAGTTGAAATCATCACGAAGAACATAATGGACTTAGAGGTGAAGATGCAAGCAGCAAGTGCAAAAGTAGAAATCCTTGAACAACACTGGAAACCAACAGAAAAAGAAGACAAAGAAGAAAACACAGGTAAAGTACACAGGGAGGAGGTGGCCACCGAGACTCAAACCAGGCCTCCAAGAGGATACGAGGAAGCAGTGAAAGCGGCTACATCCACCCTCATCATCCAAGGGACGACTGAAAGAGACGCGGAAGACCTAGAAAAACAGATAGCGAGAACAACAACGGAACACCATGGAGGAGTCAAGAAGATCAGAAGAATTAGAAACGGGGTGAAACTTATCTGTGAGGACGAAAAAGAAGCACTGAAAATAAAACATACCATCAACAACAGCAAAGAAGGCAAAGAGACAATAAGAGTAAGATCAGGAAACATTAGAAAAAAGAAGATAATGATATTCCATGTCCCAGACTTCGTGAAAGAAGACCAAATAACTGAGAAGATAAAGAAGACCTTAGGACTGGGGCCGCAAACCAGGGAGGATGTCATCAGTTTGCACAGGCAGGTGGCCGTCCAGGAGGGTAGCAAGCATCAATCTGTCCTACTCCCTGAGCCTCTGGCAGATCACTTGCTAAAGGCGAGGACGATCTGCCTGGGGCTGAGGGATTGCCCAATAAAGCCATTCATTAGTGTGACACGCTGCCACAAATGTCTCCAATATGATCATGTGGCAGCAAATTGCAAGAGGACACAGCGATGCTCTAACTGCGCGGGCGAGCACCTGTACACTGACTGTAATCGACAAACCCCCCGCTGTTATGCGTGCAACAAGTACAACGAAGTAAACAGACTATGGCTAAGAACACAGAAGAAGACGGATCATCAAGCAAACTCGGGTGCATGCTGGGTGCGTCGCCAGCTACTAACGATCCGCCAACTACAGTCGGACAGGGGCACAGCACTAGCCTCAGCAGAAGAAGTGATGGAGGGGAGGGTGTCACTAAATTTCACAGGCGGTAAACCACAGCTGGTCAAAATGACAGACAAGACATTGAAGCTAGAATACAACATGACACTCAGCGCCGCAATTATGGTAATAGACACAAATAATACTAGAACTATGCGCTCAAGGAGCGCAGCGCAAAATAAACAAATACCACATGACAAAAACCAAACTAATATGCAACAAACACACGACACCCTAAACATGATACAAATTAACCTACACGGTAGCAACAAAGCAACAGACACACTCGCAGGCTACGTAGCAGCCAAAGGAATACAGGTAGCACTCTTACAGGACTTCCACCAAAATAAAAAAACGGGTAACATAACAGGGTTCAAACCAGAAAGTTGGAATGTCACAAAAACACCACAAAACAGATCTGCGATTATAACCCGATTAGGCACCAAACCAATAACAATACTAACAAGAGATTTCACAACAGCTATAAAACTAGAAAACAAAGACAAAACTTTCACAATAATAAATACATACGCCCTCCCCCCCCCTTGGCGGACTTCTCAGAAGTACTAGACGAGATAGGTGAGGCCCTGAGTAAAGCGGTCGAAGAAGTACTTTAATGCACACTCAACAGCATGGGGCTATGATGACATAGACCACAGAGGGCGCGAGCTAACAGATTTCCTCCTGCTACACGCGTTGTTTGTCCACAACCCGCCGGACGCACCACCCTCATTCAAAACTGTACGAGGGAAAAACAGGGATGGTACAATAAAGGAAATACAGGGATGGCCGGACTTGACAATAACAACGGCAACACTAGGTAACGACATAAGTGATTGGCATGTCAGTGACGATGTCTCACTCAGTGACCACAGATACATAAAATTTAAAATTAAAAACTACGAGAAGATAGACTACCAAAGACATGGTCTACAAACAAAGATAGGCAAACATGCAAAATTTGATAAAAACATTAGAAAAATCAGAAACAAATACATTAAAGAACTTCAAAAAGCAAGCACAACAGACCAGCTAGACAACATAACACTCAGATTGCAAAATGAAATAACATCGATAGCGTTTGCAAGCTATAAGAAAAAATCTACACCTGCGGTCACTACCCCTCCATGGTGGACGGATGAAATTAAAACAGCGAGGAACAAGGTTAGGGCACTCAGGAGGAAATTTCAAAAACAACAGAACGAAGAATTAAAAGTAAAACAACACATAATCTTCAAAAAAGAACAAGCCAAATTAAAAAAAACTAATAAACAGAACAAAATCCAAAACATGGAAAGATTACTGCAACAAGGTCACAGACACATATGGCTCCCTATATGAAAACGCTAGCAACAAAAGAACAGGTCCGGTAAAACTAGTCAACATTCTACCCCCAAATACAAAAGTAACCATTAAAGACACACTAACACATTTCCTGGACAACTTATACATAACAGACCAAAATATACCCCACACACTAACAAAGGCAAATAAAGAAAACAACGAACCAGCACCACCGGTAGTAACAAAGGCGGAATTAAACAGAATAATCAGAAACATTAAACAAAATAAAGCACCCGGATTCGACTTCATAGATTACAACCTAATTAAAAGAATTAATAATGCAACACCGCAACTACTACTGACACGCTTCAATACATGCCTAAGGTTAGAATACTTCCCAAAATCGTTTAAAATAGGCATAGTGGTACTGTTCCAAAATCCAGGTAAAGACCCAACAAATCCAAAAAATTACAGGCCAATTTGCCTCTTACCAGCGCTTGGCAAAATGTTAGAACGCATAATACACGGTCGGATAAACTTCCACCTAAACAATAATAACTATTGGAGCAACAAACAGTATGGTTTCAAACAGGGGATCTCAACAGAACACGCATTAGATAACTTAATCAACACAATAAAAGAAGATAAAACAAACAAATACCAAACACTCCTAATAGCCATGGACATCAAAGGGGCCTTCGACAACATACGCTGGCCAATATTAATTAATAATATTAAGCAATCTCCCTGACCAGAGTACCTGGTAAACTGGATAGTGAGCTTCCTCCAACACAGGTACGTTTCACTAGAGGAAAACGGCATTAAAGTCACAAAGCAGACATTTGGCGGATGCCCCCAAGGAAGTTGTCTCGGCCCGCTCCTCTGGCTAATAATCGCAGACACAGCACTAAAAAGAAATTGGGGAAAACATGTTAGATTACAAGCCTTCGCAGATGATTTTATTATAATTTTAAGAGGCAGAACAAAGGATAAACTTAAGAGATTAGCAAACAAAATACTAAACGAATTTAATGACTGGATAGAGGGGAATAACCTAACGCTGAACAGGGAAAAACAGAACTATTATATCTCAACAGGGGACACACGGGAAACCTTCCAACAGAAAACACCAATGACATAGAGGGAATAGAACTCAACGGCCAGAGACTAAAAGTAAAAGAACAGATAAGATATTTGGGAGTCATACTGCACAAAAATCTAAACTGGATGCCACACTGTCAAACACAAACAAATAAGGTACGAGCAAACTTCACAAACTTAGCACATATGGTAGCAAAGGGTTGGGGACTGAAAGCAAATATACTAAAAATCTGGTACACAACAGCAGTGGAAAAGACGCTAACCTACGCAGCACCGGTTTGGGGACACTGCCTCAGCAAAAAGTGCATACAGATATTGTCAAGCTGCCAACGACATTTTGCACTGGCCATAGTCAGGGCCTATAGAACGGCCCCAACCTCGGCACTTCTGGTACTCTCAGGCCTGATTCCAATCCATCTTAAAGTCTACTACGAAGCAGCGTACGGCACAGTCTCAAGATTAAGGAAAAATGCAACAATACACAATGAAACTTTACACCACATCGAATACGACAAAAAAATAAACATATGGGAGACTCATCCAGCAGACACATCAGAACCTAGGATAGGGTACAATACACAAGACACAACGATATACACGAACGGCTCTAAATTGGAATCAGGTGCTACAGGTTCGGTCTTTGTAGCATATAAAAATAATCAAAAGATAAAAACATGGTCAGTGCCGTTAAGGAACAGCAACAGCGTCTTCCAGGCCGAACTACTGACAATACAAGAAGCAGCAAAATGGGGCAACACCACGGGTGAGTCATATAGCATCCGCTCGGACTGCAGATCGGCCATCAAATCACTTAGTAAACCATTCAATGTAAACAAAACAGTAGACACAATCCAAAACTAATAAAAGAAGCTAACAACAAATTTAAAATCAGCTGGGTTAAGGCGCATGTAGGCATCCAAGGAAACGAAGAGGCAGACATGTTAGCCAAAACCGCAGCTCTAAACGTAAACAACAAAAGTAAATACAACCTGACTAAACCAATCTCAAAACTTAAAAGAACACTAAAGGATATAACATTAAAACAATGGCAGTTCGAATGGGACTATTATGGGGACACAGCTAGGGAAACACACAGGTACTTCCCAAAAGTAGATAAAAATAGACTAATAAGCGATTTCCTGCTAGCACAGCTATATACAGCTCACGGAGCTTTTCCAGCATACCTACACAGGTTTAAGAAAGCGGACACACCGGACTGCGAATGCGGAACGGTGGGTTCACCAAAACATTACCTAATTCAATGTCCACTCACCCAAGCACACCACCTGGCACAAATAACAACAGACAACGAGAAGTTATGGTATGAACAATTAGCGAAAAACAAACACGTACAAAACAAGGCAAAGACAGTAATCAGGTGGCTCCAAGAAAACTGCGACAGCATCACGACACTAATACAAAACAACACACAATAATATTTAACACCCCAGTAGCAGTCGAAGGCGGAAGGTAACACAACGATAAAATGAATATGTATATGTGTTTATGTGTTGTATGTTAAAAAAAAGGCCTAGGAGCAATCCAAAGCCACCAAAAAAATTAAAAAATTGTCCATGGGTATTGTCCAATGGCAGTGTGCGGTAGTCGCACAACATCAGCTGCTTCCAAGGTCCGAAAAAGGAGCCCCGTAATCACAGAATTACCAGCACGACATACGTCACCAACGGATCAGCAAGTTGTGCATCATGACACAGTAAGAAGCTTATAATAGACCCCGGCACTGTCTGTCCGTCCTAGTGTAAAAGGGAAAAAAAGTGTTTATTTATATGTTTATGTGTTATATGTTAAAAAAAAGGGGCCCAGGAGCAATCCAAAGCCACCAAAAAAATTATAAAATGTCTATGTGTTTTGTCCTAGTAGCAGTGTGCGGTAGTCGCACAATATCAGCTGGCACCACGGCCCGAAACAGGAGCCCCGTAATCACAGTATTACTAGCACGACGCATGTCATCAACGGTCCAGCAAGTTGTGCACCATGACACAGTAAGAAGCTTATAATAGCCCCCGGCACTGTTTGTCCGTCCTTGTGTTAAAAAAATAAAAAAATAATAAAAAGAAGGGGAAGAAGACAGATGAGAAAGAGGAAGAAGAAGAAGAACTGGAAGGAAAGAGGTGATAAGTATAAAGGATAAGTATGGAAAGTATATCGTGTACGTTAAGGGGAGCTGGTGCACGTTAAATCTGTTCGTGGCTCTAATGTCCTCCAAGTTCTATATAAGCGCTACCTCTGGGGGTGCCAATCCAGATGCAGGTCTCTCATCTGGAATTGGTTCAAAATTAGGAGACTAGTTTCACAGTTATATGGATCATGTCAGCTATATAGAAGTAAAGACTGCAAAGCAGGGCCCTTGGGCCAAACCAACAACAACAACAACAACCCATTGGGCTTATGGTTTAGTCAGTTAACGACAATATTGCTTATTTTAAATTGCAAATTGTTAATTATTTAACAACCTTTCATGGGCCCAAAGGACGGGTAGCCAAATCAATTAGCATAATAAAAGTAAATTAATTTCAATAATGTAGTTAAAGTATAATTCAGAATAAGGTT
The DNA here is from genome assembly GCA_963931845.1 of Maratus michaelseni. Classification (NCBI taxonomy): domain Eukaryota; kingdom Metazoa; phylum Arthropoda; class Arachnida; order Araneae; family Salticidae; genus Maratus; species Maratus michaelseni. The sequence goes on along the minus strand of OZ007597.1, from coordinate 149,505,160 downwards.
TAGAATGTTACTAACATTCTTCTCTTCCAGGTTCCCCCTGCAGTTCCTCGTGCTGTCGGTTGGGGCGGGCCAATGGTCGGCCCCAACTGGTAGCACGAAGGCTTTTTTTTTAGCAGCAGTTTTTTTTATTAATTTTATTTTTGACTGTTCGCCTCTTTATTAGGTGCAAATAGACATTGTCCGCACAAGCTACCAGACCCGCTCCAATGGGACAGTTCACGGAGCCAGTTTTTACCAGGTGGGATACGGTAGAAAGGCGCAGTCCCGTCAGCCCCCGCAGCGTTTCCGTCTGCCTTGCTATTCGGCCCCAAAATTTTCCTTGCTGGTACAACTTAGCTTTTGGCAATAATAATAATAATAATAATAATAATAATAATAATAATTTCAATGGTTTTAATTGTCTTCCCTCAAAATTCTCCCCCCCCTTCTTCAAGCTAAGCTGAGTACCATAGTTTCGGCACTAAATTGTCCAGTCCCATTCCAACTATCATGACGAGTATGTGGCGTGCGGCAACAGATCTCAGAATGCTAAAACCTAGGAGTGATCAACCCAGTAAAATCCGGACTTTATTGGTCAGCCGACCTCGGTACTCGTCATTGTGGATCGCCCCATGTGGCGATCAGGCGAATTTCGCCCCACTCTCCAGGCACTCAAACCCGTCAAACTGGGCCGAATCCCGGTAGGTAGGGGCCTGGTCAGCGGTCTCCAAGCTTACTGGCAATCAAGGTCTTTAGAGCATTGATATATGGCGACGCGGAGATAGCTGCATTTGAGATCAAGAAGTTTACAAGTTTGGTCCCACCAAGAAGCATTATGGTGAGGTGATGATAAGTGAGGATAAAATATGCTCATAGAAATAGCATCACAACTGCAGTTCAAGAAGAGTGGAATAGGATGATGACAGAAGAAAGAGCTGTCGAGGGCAGAATTTAAAAGAAGACTAGCAGTCGTCTAATTACCGATGGAGTGCCGCGGAACGGCAGAGGAGAGGAAGATGAGCGAGAACCGCTGAGAGAGAGAAACATAAGCTGGTGATTCGAATCGAAGGGATACATGTGAGAAGAGATCAGTAGGAAGAGAAATCGGAGGTATACGAGTGAACAGAACAGGAGAGGGAACCATATAGGTTTGGAGAGGAAAGAAAAAGATCGAGAAGGAAAGGGGAGAACCGTGAACCAACCGAGTTGGATAGAAGGTATTGCAGATGCAATTACTGTGGCTGAGAGCTTACGAGTAGAACTACTGAAAACCAGGGTGGAAAGGAGAACGACGTTAGAATAGACTGATGTTGAAGTCACCGAGAAGGAAGAAAGGAGGCTCAATGGTGTGTACCAGGTCATCAAACCAGTTCTTGACAAAGACGTCTCTAGGGAGGTAGATATTGACAATAGTGAGCCAGGTACCGTGAACTTTGACCTTCACACCGAGAGACTCGGCCCTGTCAGAAGGAAGAGAAATCCGGAAAGAGTAAACTGCAGTGAGAAGCCCGCCGCCATCCCTTCCAGCAGAGAAAGTGTGCATAAGGCGATAGAAAAGATGGAACTAGAGTTTAAAGAGGTTTTCGGCATGCAGGGCCTGCTTAAGACATAGAAGTAGGGAAGCCCGACGTTACTCAGAGGGCCCTCCTATTACTCTACCAATTACTTTGTTATTTACTAAATTCATTTTGCATATGCTGTAACAATTTGTAATTTTACTATCAAAATTTTCAGTAAACAACACTTTACAAAGAGATTTCATAATTTAGATAAAAATTCCGTAAGGCAAAAAATGCATTTTTTACCCTGATTGAATTTTTTTCTAAAAATTTATTTTGGAAAGTAAATTTGGGGGCCCTTTTATATTTCTTTGGGTAAATATGGGCTTCCCGGGCCTATTCGGTAAATAGTCCCTGCCTGCAGGTAAATGACCTGGCAGGCAATCACTGAAGAACTGGAAGCGTAACCAGTGGCCGTTGGCGCAAACACCACGGCAATTCTAGTGGACAATTTTACACCCCATAAAAGGAAAACAATACTGGAGAAAATAATCCGAACCACAATTGACGGCTCAAGAAAGGGACCACCAGACAGAATGACATGTAAACAGAAAGAGAGGCCGGAAACAGGAACGCGAAAAAAGAAAAAAATGGAGAAACACTGACACACGGAAACAATCTAATTAACAAGAGAAATAAATGAAAAGGAAATGACTTACCTCAGACACGCTATGTAACGCTGATAGGATACCCAGATGAGACAGATTTTTGAAGGGCATATCAAGAACTCAGACATCTGGTGACAAATATCCATGTTAAGTCCGGGCGAAGGCATTTTGGACGATATAGCTGTTTTCAGTTTCTTTATTCTCTTGATTCTGCACTTTGGTCGAGACGAGGGTGATAAAGGCCCAACGTTATCTCCAGGGTGGAGGTGGGTCGTCAGAGACCAACGATTTCTTTCATGACGCCAATGACTGCCGTGATCACAATGCTCAGCATGTTCCGACAGTTTGAAATTTTTGCATCCAAAACTGTTTGCATCATCGTGGCGATTTCTTCGCGAAGTTATAGGGTGTCTGTTGGAGCAACGCCCCCTAGAGATAGGGGGCTTTGGTTGGAATTTCGCCTTAGGTAGTTCAATGGCGGGAGTAAGGTGGTTTGGCCTGCCGACGTAACCGTAGTATCCTGGAATCAGATTTGTTGACCGCACGGAACAGGCGCCAGGCCTTGCTGAGACTCAGGTGGAATTCACTTTTGAAGTTGAGTAATTGGGCTTCTTAAATATAGTAGGTGCATGACTTGTCGGTTATCATGTGATTACCACCTTTGCAGTTGACATATGTCGGGGAGTTGATGATGCAGGGGCCTGGGTGAGAATCAGCACAGTGGCTGCATATGCGGGTGTTTTTGCAGGTGCGGGAATTGTGCGTGTATTTTAGCCAGTTTGTGCCCTGCCGAGATTTTTCAACAAAAAGGGAAATTCTATGTAGCTGGTTTAATAATTTAATTTCGGGAGGTAGCGAGCAACTGAGCTTGGTGACCAATACAGTAGCTGTTGGAATCGAATTTTGCGTGAGGAAACGTCTGATTTCCAGGACTGTAATGCCAGTATACTCAAGTTCCTCTGCGATTTTCGTACAGCTGACCTGTGGGTCAATATTTTATAGAAGGAAATATAATCTGTAGATATACTCTCGGTCTGATAAGATGCGCTCACTGAAATGCTGAACAAAGATTGGATAATGAGAGCTTGGATCGCCGTGTCAGCCATCTTAGTATGAATAATTAGTTTGCTCTGATGGGTCAACTTAAAAAATCAGTTCCTTGGTGATTGGAGGTATGAGCAACAATACTTCCTTCAGTGCTTTGGGGTATGTCCGTTTTTAGTTTAACGTTTCTAAACACGAATGGGTTGTGCATTAAACCGTTCATATTCGACATTTTCTGAGTCTACCTTTCTAATTGCATGTGCACTGCATTATTGCTATCTTGAGCTTCGGTAAATAGTCCTGCCACAATGACGAAAAGTTAGCCGTTTGTTTATTTTTACGATTTTCTTTGTGGATTTTTTTTTTACAAAAATACTTTTACTTTCGGTACGAAAGTGAATGTATCTTCGTAAAAAAATCCACAAAGAAAATCGAAAACGTAAAAAACGGCTGTTGTAGAGATCAATCTCAACTATTCAATGCAAAAAAAAAAAAAAAAAAAAAATCGTTTAAAAATATTGAAATGACAACTAGATATAAGGCACACAAAAACATGTGATTCACATTACCTAAAAGATGATTAAAATTTTAATTAAATTTTAAAACATTAAAATCGAGAACTTTTGGCAGTGAACCCAGCCTTCATCAGGATTTATAAAAAACAGGTGTTAAAACACAAACGTCTAGATCACTGATAATTATGATCTAGACGTTTGGGTTTTAACACCTGTTTTTTATGTGATCTAGACGTTTGTGTTTTAACACCTGTTTTTATGGTGATCTAGACGTTTGTGTTTTAACACCTGTTTTTATGGTGATCTAGACGTTTGTGTTTTAACACCTGTTTTTATGGTGATCTAGACGTTTGTGTTTTAACACCTGTTTTTTATAAATCCTGATGAAGGCTGGGTTCACAGCCGAAAGTGCTCGATTTTAATGTTTTAAAATGTTAAATCTAATTAAAATTTTAAACATTTTTTAGGTAATGTGAATCACATGTTTTTGTGTGCACTTTTTATTTTAATTCGACAAAAATGCATTTAAGCATTCCGAACTTGTTTTATATATAGATCAATTTCGAGGCTAACGAAAAAGAAAGGCTACCGCGGTGCTTTACGCATATCTTTTTTTACAGACCGCGGGAGTCACGTGATGCTCGAATGCACCAATGCAGGTGTACAAAAAGAGCATCACGTCACTCTAGCGGTCTGTAAAACAAGAGAAGTGGAGGGCACCGCGGTAGCCTGTCTTTTTCGTTAGCCTCGGATCAATTTCAACTGACGTCATACCCTAGCAACCACCTTAGTAACCAGCTTTGTTTTTTGTTTGCCCGCCAAAAATGGTGGATTGGGATTGGTTGGCTCATAATACAGGCTACAAATCGACGATTATGATTGGTTGGATAACGCTTGGTGGGCTGGTGATCACGTGGTTGAAACTGATCTATAGTTGCAATTTTCGTAATTTTATATATAGTTGCAATTGACATCAGGTTGGAGGTCACACACTACGAATAGGCAGTTCTAATTGGTGGAAGTTCCTGACCTCCAAGTGAAGTACAATGGTTGATCAGCTGATTGCAACTTCTCTATTAGAAAATAACTGCCCCCCCCCCATAGGATTAACATTAGCGAGCGGCTGTTTTCGCGTGAGAGGACAGGGCCCTTAATATCGATAGATCTGTATAGAACGAGATATTGTATACGGCCTATAGAGGCGCTGATCGCAGCCGTCGGTACAGGAAAATTGTCCCTTTAACTATTGCTAAAGTGCCATTGAAACCATTACTTATTGTAAAAGCGTTTGAAAGAGTTAGATATTCAAATTTGGATAAATTTTATCTTGTCATATAAACACAGAACACAAATATCACATGAAATATGAAACTGTGCAAAAATATAATCATTATGAACAAAATAAAAATGCATGTAATGCAATGAGCTTGGAAGGGATTTTCCCGAAGCGAGAAGTTATATCATTTTTCAACCAGATGGCGTATTGGGAATTCAAGTGCTCGAATACGCCATCTGGTGGAAAAAAGATATAACTTCTCCCTTCAGGAAAATCCCTTGCAATCCCATTGCGTTACATGCATTTTTAATTTGTTCATAATGATTATTTTTATGCACAATTTCAGATTTCTTGTGCTATTTGTGTTCTGTGTTTATGTGTCAAAGTAAAAATTATCCTAATATGAATATCTAACGCTTTTAAACGCGTTTACAATAAATAATGGTTTCAATGGCACTTTAGCATTAGTTAAAGGGCCAATTTTCCTGTACCGACGACGGCTGGAATCAGCCGTTATCAATCTGCCGTTATCAGTTGCAATCAGCTGATCAACCATTGTATTCACTTGGAGGTAAGGGTAATTCCACCAATCAGAACTGCCTATTTGTACTGTTTACCTCCAAGGTGACGTCAATTGCAACTGCTCTATTGAGGCAAGCTCCTCTATAGGCCGTTTTAAGTCCCAATTCGAGCGCTTGATTATTTTATGAAATAGCCTAATCGAATAATAATCGATTGAAACAATCGATTCTATCAGTTTATCAGAATCGAAAATGCATTGTTATTGTTGACTTTTTTAGTTTTTATGGTAGCGATGAATTGTTTATTATTTTCATTGTAACTGATATCTTTTTAACTTTGTTATTCTGTATCTTTTAGTATCGGTTGAAAAACATTTCACCAGCATTTCGAATCTACCTGTAAAAATAAGAGCTTCAAACTTAGTCCTTTTGCCGATAATCGCCAAGTTTGCCGGTTATTTATGTAATTTTATTTCCGATTTAAATGTAAATTTGAATTTTTTCTGACATGAATTGTGACACTAATTTTGTATTCCTGGTCCTGGCATATGTGTCAAGTGACGGATACTTAAGCTATTAACAACCCCATCCACATAAAAAAATTTGTCTTCTAAAATACATTACCAAAGCTATGCCCACTGTGGGGAAACAAGAAAAACAGGGAAAGGATCTTTAAAATTACGCCGTTTGCATCTTGCTAGGAAAAAGTATCAGGAAGACCTTCGAAAGTAAGTTGAGTTAATTATTATTTGTATTAAAAGTTTTATTTCTTGTGTAAAAGGGTAAATGTGCCATAATGGTCAATGTTCCATAATTTCTTTAAAAATTATTTTTTAACTAATACTTATGATTATTATATTCCAGTATTTTAAATATTATATTAATCTATCACCAATATTTAACTTATTTGTTAGTCACATTTCACATTGTGAATCAAAATTTAATTGTAATAATAATATAAACATAAATAAATCGAAATTCCATTAATGGACACCCACTATCCCAGTACTGGACACTACAAAAAGTGATGTATAATTGTATTTAGAATGTGAACTTAACGAAAGCATGCTACTGAGACAAAATAGTCATTTTCAAATAAATTTAATAATTAAATGCAGAGTTTCCCCCAGATTTACTCTGTGTGTATGTGTGTGTCTGTTGGCGATGGCTAGGAAAATCTAGCCCACCTAGAAGGCTGGAAATTTAGGTGTGGATTGTCCAAGGTCTGGCCATGTGCACCTGAGCGTCAGAATTTTAATATTTTGATAATTAGCCTAGATATTAATTAGATTCTCATTAACCATCGCTTCTAAAATGTCATCTTTTAAATCAAAATGGCAAAAGAAAGGAACTGGCGCATTGGATTTGCAACCGGAAATGAACGAATTCGAAATTATTTTACTAATTAGCGAATTTTAAGAAAACTAATTGAGATATCAATTTGAAAATTTCTGAGCATATGTAAAAAAATATTCTGTATCTGACTATGTGATTTTTGAAAAATTCGGTTGGTAATTTTTTTAATTTATGCAAAAATCTGCCGGCGCCAGTGAAAACGATCCGAGAAAGTTTCAGACAGGGATCTGCTATCATTACAAACTGAACTACAAAGAGATCTGTTTCTCTGGCTGATCCCTCTCATTTAGTTTGCGAAAATGAAAGGAAATAATTGCCAAATTTTACTAATGAACAAATATTTAGGTAACTAATTATTTGAAATTGAGGTCGGGAAGGGGTGTCATCTGCCGGCTATTTTAGCGTAGCATATTCGTTATGTTCTAATTATCAGAAAAATGTAATTCTTTTTTTAATGATCGCGTTAATGAACAAATTATTCATTATATTTGCGGGTATGGGGAGGGAGGGGGTTAACGCCTTTCTCTGAGATTGTAATTATCTCGGGCCCGGGCAACGCCAGGCGGGTTAGCTAGTACAATATAAATCTATTTTTCATTAATCTAATTCTTTTTTATTGCCCCTTTACCCGCAAAATAACATATATAAATTTACAAGTAACATTTTGAAACAAAAAAAATTAATTATATTTTGAAAATAATAACAGATTAATATACAGGAACAATTGCAATTTAGTTGAAGTTATTACTTAAGTATAAAAAAATCAGTGCACATTAACATTTGCAAATGAAATTCCAAAATACTTATGAGTAAGATTGAGCCTGGAATTTTCCTGAAATACTTTTGTGTCTGGAAGCAACATTATGAAATCATTTACATCAACAACAGATTCATCACAGTTTTGGGAAAAATAAACTGATTTCCGTTCAATTTGCGTCTCATGAATCTTACTTGAATAGAATCATCACCAATTAGACTACAGTTATATTTATCAAAGGCAGTAAATACAAAACAAAATATTTCTTACTATGTTAAATAAATTGTTTTTTTTTCTTTGTTTACTTTATTTTACAGTTAAATAACTACTTTAAAACAATATTTCTTTATACAAAATAAGCAATTATTAAATATTTTGAACATTCTGCATTACAGGAACAGAGTGGATTTTGGACCACTGTGCCCCAGGAGTGGGTGGTCCACTGTGCCCCAGGAGTGGGTGGTCCACTGTGCCCCATGTTGAAGTTCAATAAATAATCATATTAATATTCTTTATAGCTTTCTTTTAAACATATTAACTTTAAAGTTAAATAAAAACAAGTATCTTAGATTTGCGAAAAAGCTGTTTTATCTTATTTATCTACAACCTTTAATTACTAAAAAAAATAAAAATATGATGATGAAAAATGTTACTTTTAGAAGATTTAAACAACCAATCAGGATAAAATAGTTCAATTTGAGCTAAACATATTTTCTGAAGGCTATAAATAATCAGTGCAGTGCTGTTGTCTATTAGGATAGAAGAGAAGCTTAAAACATTTTTAAATAAATAAAATATTAGGGGGTGGTCCACTGTGTCCATAGGTGAAGTGTGTACTGGTCTCTCCTACTTTCAAATAAATTTTAAACTATTAAAAATAATAATAAAATCATACTAAATGTCACCTCCATGCCCGTTTTTACTTTCCAATAGTGCTGCACAACTTTTTTGTATGAAAATCGTTTGCCACCACTATCTTCGAAAGGTAAGCTTTGATATATTTAATAGAAGGGTTTCCGTCATTAACCTAAGGTAAATTTTTCTGTGTAAAAATAGTGGTAATGTTGGTGGCCCGCGGGCCACAGGTTGTGCATCCCTACTTTACAACATAAATATATCTCATAAAATAAAAGAGAACCGTATAAAATACATTACATTAAAAAATGGATGTATTTTATTTACTTTTTAAAAGAAAATTTTGAAAATTTGTATTTTGAAAAAAATTACAGACCAAGACACTTCTGTCTCCAGAATTATAGCCACTTCCATGACATATCAGTTCTAGTTATATAAAAATCTACTAGATGGCAGCATAATCTAGAACTTGGGATACAAATTAACTACAGGAAGCTACTTGTTGGATGGAATACCTCTGAAGCATGGTCAGTTGTTATTTCATGTAATTTTAATTTAAAACCTTTAATTACCATAGTGTACTTGAATTGGATGTCAACTCCATGGTCTCATTAATTATGTCAATTTTAAAAGCATAGTTTAGAAAATATTAGACCTAATCACATATATGTCACCTCCATGCCATTTTGTAGCATGGGGGTGACATTTATTTATGTAAACAATATTTTAAGGATGCTTAAAGTATATTTTTAATTATTGAACTTATATTTTTTTTATTTTCGGAATAATTTTATATTAATGAAAATATTTTTTCAAACTGAAAATTTTTAATTCTAAAATATTCAATTTTGTATAAGTTTGATTTATTAATGCCTTTTTAAAATTTAATTTTAAATAAAAAAATATATAACTTAACCTTGAATCATAATTTATTTTTATCTTTAAAACTTTAAGAAAATATTGGAAACACAATTTAAACACAACAATTTTAATTTTTTACAAATTTCCAAAGTGAAATTTCCACTTAATTTCAGAACTACCCTTCTGGAAGGTGCTGCACTCTGTCTGTCCTTTGGTTTAAAAAATAGCCCCCTACTTGCCCATCATCCAAAAAAATAGCGTCCTTCTTGCCCCTCAATAAAGAAAAAATTGTACCTCTACTTTTTGTATAAAACAATTTGCTTGCATAGTAGACTTTTAAATGTTAAGAGTTAAGAGTGTGTTTAAAATTTCAAAAGAATGCCTAAAAAAAAAAAAAAAGCCCATAAGAATCTAGAAAGCACCCTGCTCTTTTTTAATTCTGGGGGTAAGCCCTGGATACTGTATTAAACAAAGTGTTGTTAGTGTCTTTCTCTCTCTTTGGTCTCTAATTTGATTTAATTTTGAAAGAAAGTATAATACACTGCTCAAAACAATTAAAGGATATTGAGGTTGTGGATGGATCTTACAGCTGGGGAATTGTTTAGTTGATTGATACATGATCGACAGACGTGGTAGGCTATATGAGAAAAAAATTACACATGTTTGGCAAAAAAAAATGCATTGTGCTGAGCATTTGGGTACAAAAAGAAAAAACACAATTTGTGCATATGAGAAAAAACGAATAATAAAAGCTGCTTCCTTCAAAGAAAATCGTTTTTAGTAGGGAGTATGGACTATGGTTTCCCCGGCCGGCCAACAACGTTAATCACCTTTGAAGCATGGAATCAATAAGGAGCTGTATTCTGTTTCACTCTTCCAGAAGAGCTCTTTCTACTTCTTGGAGAGTTAGTCGGGGTTGTAGGTGATCAGCCATATGTCTGCCTAGAAAGTCCCAAAATGCTCTATTGGGTTCATGTACGGAGAACACGCTGGCCATTCCATTCGTATGATTCCTTCCTCAAAAAGGAAATCATCCACCAAGTGAGCACGATGTGGCCTGCAATTGTCATCCATTAACATGAAGTCATCTCCAATTCTTGCGGTTTAAGGGACTACAATAGGTTTGAGGATCTCATCTCTATATCGCTGACCAAAATCTTCTATATTATTAATGTTCGGAAACATCTGTCTGTGTGTCTGTACCTGGAAAAACTCTGCATCCGTAGCGAGTAGCAATGCGCTTTTTGTTTAAAAAAATTCAGAAAAATCCCGGAATTGTTGACATTCAGTATCGAAGAAATCGGCCTTCAATTAAGACAGTTATTAATTAACAAAGTCTCGAAAATTAGCGAAAAAGGAGCATTTTTTCCAAAACAAAGAAACTATTTCAGTTTTGACTTTAACGGGGCCCTCCGTCAAGGCTAGCAACCGAGCCAATCAGCTTTCGTCTTCCACCTGCACCCCCATATTTTTCATTCCGGCTCTGATAAACATGGCGTACTGGAAGTTTTCCAGCCTTTTTTCAAAAAATCGTCATATCGGCACGAAAATTTGCAGACGGACGTAAAAAAAAAATCGCGAATTCATGAAGGTAAAATTTGTGAAATTCGACTTATTAGAAGAGAAGTTATCAATTAATAAACTTTTAATTTTATGTCGGAAAAAAGATCAGTTTTAAATTCAATATTCCAGCAGTCATCTAACGGCGGCGACAAACGTCTGCTGAAGAAATAACAAAACAAAACATCTTTTTTTTATAGTGGAAGTATTCCAGGTCTATCAAAATTTTTTGAACTATTACATTTATCGATTTGAAAATTATACATCCATCCGTAAATTTTCACAAGGATTCCAAATATGTAATTTTCGAATTTCTCCGATAATTAGGACAGAATTTACAATTATTTTTTTATTTAATTAAACCACTTAAAAAGATTTTATTTGGGAACACCTGATATCTCAGTCATATTTCATTACCAGACATCAAGGCATCCAGACATTCATGGAGATAAAACAATTCCTTTTTAAAGGAACTGCGGTTTCTATAAGCTTAATTTTTAAAAAAAAAATAATAATTTTTGGATCTGAAGAGTACGCATCCTTGCTCAGAGTGGGGTGACATTCCACGGATTCAAAAAATTTTCGATTTCGGACCATAATTTTTGATTTAGCAAAATCCCAATTTTTGTATAGGAAAAAAAAAGAAAAGAAAAAAAGAAGAAGCTTAGAAGTTATCTATTTCTTTTCAAAATATCTCCTATCGTATGGGTCCCATCGCGACGCGGTTTGGCTCATTCGACTCGACATCGATAGAGCTTACCGATTTTAGTTCCTTTTTTCACCACCAGGGTAACTGTTTTTTTTCTCTTAACTATGGTCCGTTTCTATAACTCAGAAAGTATGTTACAGATTTCCACCAAACTGATTCCAAACATCATAATTAAAGTAATAAGGACCCTCTATAACATTTTTTAAAGTTTCTGAGTTTATACCACTCTTTTCGGATAATAATATCAGATTTATATATTCATTTCATAACTTTTCGAGTTCTGCGAGTCCTATCGCAACACGGTTCGGCTCATTCGACTCTATATCGATAGCGCTTACATTTTTTAGTTCCAAGCTTCACCACCAGGGGGCGCTCTCGGACATCGGGTTCTACGGGCCCGATTTCGACGGGGTATGGCTCTTTTGACTGGATTTCGACAGCTTTACAGATTTCGGTCATGTTTGTATAGAACAGATTGCGCCCCCTGGTGGTGGAAGGTGTAATTAAAGGATTTTTCAACCAACTCGGATTCTATGGGTCACATCACGATGTGATTTGGCTCAATCGACTCAACATCGATAGAGTGTACTAGAGCTTATCGGTTTTAGTTCGTTTTTCACCACCAGGGGGCGTTTTCTTATCTCTGTTTCTATGGCCCAGATCACGACAGGGTATGGCTCATTCGACTCAACGTCGATAGAGGATACTACAGCTTATCGATTTTTGCTCCGAGTCTCACCAGCAGGGGGCACTTTCCTATCTCTGTTTCTACAGAAAGGATAACGACGGGATATTGCTAATTCGACTCGACATCAATAAGAGCTTATACATTTTAGTTCGTTTCTTCCCCACCAGTGGGCGCTTTCCTATCTCCGGTTCTACGGGCATGAAAACGACGGGGTATGGCTCATTCGACTTGACATCGAAAGCCTTAACGATTTCAGTTATGATCGTATAAACGGATTGCGTCACCTGGTGGCAGAAGGTGGAACTAACATATACTGCAGCGCGTGCACAGCACGACTGCTATACGGTGCCGCAGGCAGCGGGGACCCGAGCCGGAGGTTCGTTCAGTTTGAGGTTTATACTACTCGATGTGCAATTTAAGGGATTATCCTGTGCATGCGTAGCACGACCGGTATACGGTGCCGAAGGCAGCGGGGACCAGGGTCGGAAGTTCGTTCGGTTAGAGGTTTGTACTATTCAATGTGCAAATTAAGTGATTATCCGGTGCCGAAGGCAGTGGGGACCCGGGTCGGAGGTTCGTCCGGTTCGAGGTTTTACAAGATTCGAGATTTTCTACAATTCGAGGCGGCGATGTAAATTAGGGGCCCGATAGCGGGCGAAGCCAGCTAGTTCATTTTGAATGACGTGGTGGTCGGTGTGCCTGTCATTGGAGATGCCAGCATAGACAATCACTCCCTCACCTTCAAATTTGACACTTCCTTGCATAAATGCAGGATTGTTTCTAGTACCACGTTCCCTCCAGATGAAACTATGCCAATTATCAGGATGAACAGAAAAACGAGATTCTTCTTCAGTTCATATGCTCTGTTGCCCACTCCCTGCAGGCACCATGGTGCCTTGCTGTTAACATAATACATACCATTGGTCTGCGAGCATACAGACCTACAGCATGGAGCCGGTTTCGGACAGTTTGAGTCAAAACTGTGGTGCCAGTGGTCAAGTGAAGGTGTTGTTGAAGAAGAGTGACATTCACATTTTGGTGTCTCCGAGCTGTTAGCGTTAAATATCAGTTTTCATTGGGCATTATTTCAGATCAAAGACCTTGTCCTGGTTTTCGACCTGCATTTCCAGTCTACAAAATATGGTTCCAGATCCTTGAAATCACGCTTTGTGAAACTCCAGTGGCTTCTGCCTTCTGCTATTTCAGCTTGTGTTTGGCCCCTGTCTAACCGACCAACAACTCTCCAAGATTCTGATTCGGTTAAATTACTTCATTGTATAGGTGCAGATTCACGGCCGCCACGTGACGACTGGATTTTTTTCTTTGGCCACTAGCTTTCCATGTCTAAGTCACCTAAGTCTAAGTGTCTTACAGGGATGCCCCTTTTCCACCGACTGTCAGATTTCTGCCTTTTTAAAAAAAATTATTTTTTAAATCAATTTTGCACATTTTCTGCGATATTTACTGCCTTTTTTATTTTTTCTGTTGTCCTTAATTAAAAAACATGATTACGCATGGATACCATATTTCTGCAGATCTATATGTTTCCTGTTTTCTTCTTTTAAAAAGAAAAACTATCCCTGAATGTCAAAAATTGTTAAATTTATTTTATTAAAATCTAAAACTTAAAAGAAAATAAATCTTCTCCATATTTTTTCATATATATTTTTTCTTTTGATTTTAGACATACTTTTTAATGCAAATGCCCATGTTGAGCATTTATTTTCAGCTATGAAAAAACACTTTGGGGGGGGGGGGGGGGGGTGATTTATCTATAGAACAAAAAAGTTAAATAATTTATTTGGGAGCTTACATTACAAATATTTATTCCTACGAACTGTATACAATTATAGTTGGAAGATTCTATCCCGTTGCCCAATTTTAATAAGGAAACAATAAATCATTCATTTAAGTTTTGTGTAAAGTTTGATTTAAAGTATACTGTTTATTATTTTTAAGCTTTAATAGTAGACAATAAACCCCATATAGCCATATAAATGCTATTGTTTTTATGCGTTTGTTTCACAATGTGGCCACTGGCTCCTTACAGATTTTGGGAATCTGCACCTATACTTCATTGAGACGTCACACTCATGGAAACAAAGCACTTACTGAATGTCAATCATTGTTTTCTGCTTTGTCTTTCAGTAAGTTGAAAGCCAAATTTCATTCGCTGCTGCTAAAGTGTCGTTTTTGACGTCAAACTCAAAATTTGCATGTACTCAGAATTTTAAAAATGAGAAAAATTTATATTTGTGACTCTCTTCTTCACTTATACTGTTATTTTATATAAGACTTACAATATCCTTTCATTGTTTTGAGCTGTGTACATAGATAATACTTTAAAAGTTACCTTAAGTTGAAACCAACATGAAACATTGGTTAATTTACTCATTAAAAATAAAACAATTTATTTAATTTTCATGTGTTTTAAAGTTAAAACCATTGTTGTTGACTTACTAATTAGTAAATACACTTTATTAATGTTATATTATGCATAAATGCATGTATTTAAAAAAATATATAATGCAATGTTTACTTTATTATTTATTGTTTTTATAAGAGGAAAGTAATTGTAGATAGGTTTGTTTTATTTACAAGTAATGTTCAATTAAATGTGGTTCATTTTACTGCATGTAAATGGTTAATTATTTATAAAAACCAATGCATATAACATATATATTACTTGCATTTAGTATTTACCAAAGTTGAGTCTCTGTAATATAGAGATGCTAGTTTTTGAGTGTTTTTAAATAGATTTGCAGTCCTTCAAAACATTATTGATATCTAAAAATTGTAACAATACGTGGAAAATTGTTTTTTAAAAATTTGCCTTCAAAACTATAACCAATACAATTACAATTCAAAACTGGTCCGACAAACCCCGACATAGCTTTAAATATATTAGATAATATATTTCAATAAATTAGGTCTAAAAAGGCTGAATATTAACCCATTTTCAATTTTAATTATTGTTTATTATATAAAAAGTAAAATTATTTAAATGCACATGTCAAAGTGAACATTTAAGCACAATAACAATACAAAACTGAAACATAACAAATACATTCGTCTTCTGACAAAGAAACTTTCACTTCAACTGAGGCTAGGAGCAGCTGGATATGACTCATACTCCTGAAATACACGTAGATCGATGCACCAGTTAGCCAGCTATTATAAAATATACTTTTTACAATTGTTGAGCAAATTTTAATTTCTACCTTTTTGGTTAGGATTTTGCCTCAAATAGTATACTGTGTGGCATGCTCGGAAAGCACCAATTGCTGGATACTTTAAAAATACAGATAGTTGAGCGCTACAAAACCTGTCATGAAAGAAGAAGGAGAGGGGTGCATCGATGAAACAAGGAAATGATTTTTTGGCCTATTTTCCTGTCATCGGAAAGTCTATCAAATAATTCTTTTATTATTTTTAAATTTGTATTTGATAGTTATTTTTGTTGAATTAAAAATATAAGTAAAAAATATTTTGTGTTAGGATCTAGTTTTTAAATTTATTTGTTAATCTTTTATAACAATACATTACTAATAATTAGATACCTCATCTATATATATATATTTCTCTTACGTGGTGCAGAAAAAGGGCTGAATTTCTAGATTATCGTTTGGCAACAACCGTAGTTTCCAGAATCTCCAATATGACGGCCAGCGAAAGAGCAGTGAAACTCAAACTAGCAATTATTAAAAATAAAATAACATGTGCATAATCCAAAGCTTTTGAGATGATTCCTCATTTTAATTATGAGTAATGTGTTAATTTCAAATGAATTCTCAAGTCTTATTTAGAATTTATTTATGAATTTCACTCACACAAAATCAGAGAGAATAAAAATATCAACTGTCTAGATTGCACCTGCTGCCATCTATTGCTGTCTTAATAAAGTAAAAAATAATTTCTTTTGTAAATATCTATAATCAGTTAGTACAGTTTTACGAAATTTAAACAATGGTTGATGATACATATAAACTATCTTCCTATCACATAGTGTTTTTTTTAAATGAATTTAAGCCGTGCTGTACAATATTATAGGTGCAATGAGTTTTAAACTAATTGTGTTTTCAAGATCTTTTTTTCATAGTATTTAAATGATTTATGCCCATTGGTAGCACCAACTAAATGCATTTTAAACTGTGTTTTCAACGATGGTCTCAATTATTTTTTTACATTAAAAAATTGTCAATTTTATGGTGGATTTATGGTAGTACTTATTCAGCTAGAATTGCTGCAAAAAATAAAAAGCGGCGAGCGAACGAAGTGAACTGGGACCACATAGCGGTCTCAATGTGAATTGCTTTGCAATTCACGGATGTTGGTGAGCATTAGCATGTAGGGGGCTGAGCCCCCTAGTAAAGATTTTATTTTAGGACACAGATGCTGCTCTTACTTCATGTGCTATTAAAGTAAAACCTCAACATATGGGAAATAACAAAACTAATGAAGTCAACTAACCAACTAGTGTTTCTGTTAGACATTTTTCAAAGACGCTGTGCGGCTGTGCCCTGCTCTTTTTAAAAGTGAAAAATGTGCCCTGTCCTTTTCCTAAAACATCAACATTGCGCCTTGGGAATTAAAAAATATATATTGCCCTCTTTTTCCTCTTTTCTGGCACACAGATGATTTTTTATTGTACTATGTATTTCCTAACTGAAATAAAATTTAGCTTATGAGTAGAATACACACAAATCTATAGATTATATATAGGGCTGAAGGCTGCACAAAAGAATTTGGATATTTTGCTCGACTGTTTGTAGTAATTTCCAAAATTAGGTTTTCAAATGTGTTATGCAGACCTTGTTTACTTTGTAAACAGTGATGTTTTGTTAAAGTATTGTGCATGTGTTGGAAAATAGAAAGTGCTTCATAATCTATGCTTAACGGATGATTTTTCATTCTTGTTTATATGATGATTTGTGGCAAAATTGTTGGAGGAGTGCACCTTTTTTTTATTCTTTTATGGTTATAAATGTAAAAAATTTGTTATTTGTGGCTGGTTCAATACAAATAAACAAATACTACTAAAAGTTTATAAGACCTTTTAGCAGCAGGTCAATTCCATCGTAACTGACGTAACACTTGATCATCGTATTTTGTTTTCAAAACTGTGTAGAAAATTTACTAATACAGCTAGAACAAATTTATACAATTTAAAATATTTCTTACTAAGGACTTAATACCCAAATACCTGCAGATTATTTCAATGTCCTTTTGAGTCCCAAAAATTGCAATTCAAAATTCTGTAACTGATGTAATATAAAATAGACAAAAAAAATTTCTGCCTTCATTGAAGTGTAAAAATTATCAAAACTATCGCGTTAAAAAAAGTGATTTAATGTTCTCAACCACAATAAGTAATGACAAATTATAAAAGTAACTTATTTAATTAATTTCTCTACAAAAAAAAAAAAAAAAAGAAAAAGAAAAATGGCATTTACACATGTAACTGATGTAACTTTTATTGTGTAACTGACGTAACATTATGACTTTACAAAGACAATAATGGTACTTAACTTAGTTTGTAAACAGTAATTTATAATGCCTTTTTATTAGGCTTTTATTATAGAACATAAAAATATCAAGCTTTCCAATCATACCCTTAAATTAAACATATTATAAATTTTATCTACCCCCCCCCCCAAAAAAAAAGAGAATTTTCTGTGGAATTGCCCAGCATAGCAATTTTTATAAACAATTATATATATTTATTAAATGTATTCATTCTTTTCTTGACACTAATTGTTTAAAAATGTCTTCCAAAGTGGTTTTTTTTTCCTTATTTGTCCTTATTTTAAGAATGAAATATATATATTTTTAATTATTTAATGATACCAACAAAGAGTTCTAAAATCATCATGATCACTAAAATTGTAGTTAATTTATTTTTTTTATTTCAGGCAAAAGGAATTAGTGGCCAACTTCTCTTTGTTCTCCTTAAGCAACGTAGTGGAGGAAGTGCCTCATGTTGAACAAAATCTCAGCTCAGTACAGCAAATATCCAGTGTCCAAACATATAGTGAACATCAAAATGATACTATGCACAGAACTCTTCACAATATGAACAATACAGATTTAATATCCACCTGTGTTCCTCAAGATGTCACCTCTTCACAAATACCTCCGTCATCTGTTGCTGTTGAAAGTTCTAGAACTGTACAGAAAACATCCAGTAAACATCCAAATGATCCTGTATTAAGAATTCCTGACGATACCAGCACTATAGAAATAGTTTCTGTTGCTTCACAATATACCAACTCTTCACAGCTTCCTCTTACATCTGATTCTGTTAAAGACAGCTGTGTAGAGCCATTTACAAAAAGTGCTGTTGAAAGCTCTAGCAAAGCACAGACAGTTTCAAATAATGATTCTTTTACTTTGTCATTAGTTTCCAGTACTGTCACTAATTCTTTGACGGTTATTTCTAATTCTGCACCTGACTCTTTGTCAAAGATTTCTTCTTCTAAATGCTCCTCTTCATCGGTAGTTTCTACTTCTGATGATGACACCCCCACAGAAGAAGTTGTCTGTACTCATCGTTCTATTGCAACACAAACAAAATTTAAAGAAAAGAAACGAAGAAAAAGAGTTCCTCATCGTTCTGTTGCAACACAAATGAATTTTGATTCTCTGAAAACTCCTAAAAAAATACTTAAATATCGAATGCGCTTTGCCAAAACGTTAGGACGCTTACCAAAAGTGGCTCATGTAAAAGGACGAAGGATCGTTGATTTTCAATATTTTTTCAAGGCGATAATAGGTGTGAATAATCATAGTAAAAATAGGAATAATCATAGTGAAGCCGGCTGCGATCTGAATAACATTTTTATTAAAAAGGAGAAGAAACGTGGAATTTGTACATCCTTTTTTCTAAAATGTGCAGTGTGTAACTTTAAAAAAAAAATTTGGTCTGAGAATCCGAAATCTATAAAGAAAAAGAAAAATTTAAATACTGATTTTCTATCGGGTATTTTGAGTATATCAGGTATTTTGAGTTTTGAAGATACTAATTTACTGCTATCAAAAATGCGCTTGCCTTTGTTAAGTCCTAATGATTTTGTTAAAGGATATGAAAACATATATGCTCCATTAAGTAAAGTAGACAGTAACAAAACACTCCAGAATACTTCAAAAAATTTAGTAGAAAATGTGCAGAGTGAACTTCAATTAAGTGATGTGCAACTGTGTTCCTCTGCATCTGATAACAGTGACTTTTTAGAGCAAGTTGATTTAAGTGGCTTGTTAGTTGAGGATCAATTTAAAATTAAAGAAGAAAATGTTGAACTGGAAACCATAATTCCTGATCATAAAGTCAGAACATCTGATGATAAATTGATTACTGGTGAAGAACAAGTAATAGCACACAATAGCAAAATACTTCAAAAAACTTAGTAAAAAATATAACAAGAAAACCTCAATTAACTGATGTGCAACAGTGTTTTTCTGCATCAGATAACGCCAGTGTGTTACAGCAAGTTGATTTAGGTGGCTTGTTAGTTGAGGATCAATTTGAAATTAAAGAAGAAAATGTTATTGAGAATAGAAATGAACCTGAAACCCTAAGTCTTGATCAAAGTTTGAGAACATCTGATGATAATTTGATTGATGGTCAAGAACAAGTAATATTTACACCAGCAATTAAACAAGAGATTAATTCAGATCAGGAAGATTTCACTAGTTCTATAACCAATGAAACACCAAACATAGAAAGCATTACTGAGAATAATGAACAATCTATTCTCAAGACAGTGTTACCTCAACAGAATGAAGCAAAAGCATGCGAAAATACAGTGATTGTTAATCAAGACCAAGTTAACTTGCAAAAAAATGACCCTGAAACCATAAGTCTTCATCAAAGAGTAAGAATATCTAATGATAAATGGATTGCTGGTCAAGAACCAGTAATATTAAATATGTTATCAATTAAACAAGAAATTAATTTAGATGATGAAAATCTGAGTAGTTCTGTATCCAATGAAACAACAAGTAAAGAAAGCATGGAAATAACAGATAAAAAAAGGAAGACTGATTTTGACTATAAACCTGAATCAGAATTACCTCCTAAAAAAGCTAGGCTAGAAACTTACAAAGATTCAAATGACTCTGCAGATATGCAAAGAATCCTAACAAGTACTTTAAGTAAAGAAATAAATATTTTTCAAAGTGGATTTGAATCAAATGGATTTGTAACTGCAACATCAACAACAACAGGTGGAGGAAATGTAACTTCAACATCATCAATAACAGCTGGAGGAAATGTAACTTCAACATCATCAATAACAGCTGGAGGAAATGTAACTTCAACATCATCAATAACAGCTGGAGGAGGTGTTACCTTCACAATACCTGTACAGCATTTGCCCAAATCTAATGAAAATGATACTTTGGTTATACCACAAATGCCACATAATATAGCAAGTGAGACGTATCAAGGTAAAGATATCTCTTTCTTCTTTCTTTCCATTTTTAAAAAAATACTTTTTATTTGTGTTTTTAGGCTCATGCAGGATGCCTTCAGACAGAGGCAATGGACAGAGCGGGATTAAAGCGCTTTCCCACTAAAACACCTGCCATTGCATGCTCATGCTTGTGCCTTCAAAGATGAAGGGTTCTTAACTCCTCTGCTCAACTTAGAGGTCTGCACTAACCGAAATTTCCAGGCTCGATCCCGGCCTGCCCCGAAAGAAAGCTATCTAGGCCTGGTCCGGCTCAATGCAGAAATTAAAAGTTTGGCCCGGGTCCAGCCTGGTTCATTTGTAATTTCGCAGTTCACGGCCCGGCCGGTGCAAAAATCGGTGAGAACAGACCCGATCCGACTTCTGCAAAAATCAATAAAATTCATGTTCAACTCAATTTCCACATAAAATTCCATTTTTTCTTAACATACAATTAAGATTCTTTTCTAGAATATTTAATATATATTTATGGAAAGATTTAACACATTATTTTAGATTGCTATATGTTCAGAAGCCAAATCAAAAATCATACAGAATAATAAATATAATAATCGCTTAAACTCATTAGACTCTTACATTCAAATAACAATTCACAATTTTTCATTCCATTTGTTTATCACTTTTTCATCCATCCAACTTTTCTCCTCACACATTATTTTGCACAACATCGTACCAATTTTTAGAACATTTAGTCCATCCATAGCATTTTTCATTTCTAAAGCAAAGTGTCTTGTCAGGTTGTAAGTTATAAAACAGTCCTGTTTGTTCTGCAGTGTAAATATTTGATGATGAATACACCTTGATCAAGATGAACGATTTTTCATTCCATTTGATATCACTTTTTCGTCCATCCAACTTTTCTCCTCACACTTTATTTTGCACAACATCGTACCAATTTTTAGAACATTTAGTCCATCCATAGCATTTTTCATTTCTAAAGCAAAGTGTCTTGTCAGGTTGTAAGTTATAAAACAGTCCTGTTTGTTCTGCAGTGTAAATATTTGATGATGAATACACCTTGATCAAGATGAACGATTTTTCATTCCATTTGTTTATCACCTTTTCGTCCATCTAACTTTTTTCTCACACTTTTTTAAAAACAATTAGTATATCCATTGAATTAAAAAAAAATCCTTCATGACCTAAAGTTGTAGCTCACACAGCTAAAGTTGATGTTAAAATATCCAGATGTCCAGCTAAACCATTTTGTGTTTTGACATTCTTGTCAAATTTGTTTAAAATATTAAGCTTTTCACTCAACAGAAAATGTTTTTACTTTCAACATTCCATGATTCACAAAGTTTTAGATATCAAATGTTATTAAAAAAATAAATCGAACATTCTTCATACTTTCCTTATGTGACTTTCAGAAAAGATAACGATTAGTCAACAGTAAAGAATTAGTGATTTGTTTTTAAATTCTTCATTTCTCCCTTCCAGAGAACTAGCCTATTGGCTTTAAAGAGTTGTGCCCATAATCAAACTTTGTAGGAAAATTGGTTCATGACAGGTGTGTCCTAGTGGTTTTGATCACCGAGTAACAAGTGACAGTTTAGCGTCAATTAATGAAAATTGGTCTTTAGTCTTTATTTTCCTCTTGAAAACTACTAGTTATAAGAATTAAGAAAAGAAAAGCTTCTTTATGTTCTGGTAAAGAAAACTGAATGTAAAACTAAGATCAAATATTAAAATTAATATTCTAGCTGAAAACACACACACACAAATCATTAAATCAAGGCCCAACTGTATAAAGCTTTCTTTTTCAGCATTTGTGATAGATATTTTAAAATTTATTGTTTCTTTTTTAGAATGTATTTAAAATATCGTCACATTAGACATATAATGTTACTAATATATCAGTGGTAAATCTTTTTTAATTTTCATAATATTATACATTTTATAGGTGTCAGTGGAACAGCATGTATGTCAAGAATACCATCTGCAATTCAACAACCTGCGAATGCTAGTGGAGCAACATATGTGCTTTTAGCACCATATGAAGTTCAGCAGCCTGTAAATTCATCAAATAGTATGCCAGGAGTAATACCAACTGCGATTTGGCAACCTGCAAAATCATCTAATGCTGTTCCAGATGCTAGTGGAGCAACCTGTGTTCCGCGGCCTGCAAATTCATCAAATAGTATGCAAGAAGTAATACCAGCTCTGATTCAGCAACTTGTAAGTTTATCAGATGGTGTCCCAAATGCTAATGGAGTAACACATGTAGCTCAGCAGTCTACAAACTCATCAGATACTGAAACAATGAATGCGGTACTAAAATTATATGAATTGATGATGAAAGACTAGTACCAGTTTCAATTGTTGAGCGACATGTAAATTGTATTGTTTAAAAAGTTAATGAATGTTGCTTGAAATCCTACTGGAAAGTTATAAGAGTCCCCTCCAGGAATGTCAAAATTAACAGTGTCGCTAGTCATTTTAGCCTTTATAAATTTCAATTTGAAAATCAAGATTTTAAACCCGGTCTTTTTATTCATTTTCATTTACTCCAGTGTTTGGGAAAATGTAAAAGATTTATATGATGAAAGCTTTCTATATATTATCTGTTTTGTACTAAATTGTAAATAAATAAGTATTTTTTTATAATATTATTAAATGTTATTAACTTTTAAATACTACTTGTATTTTGTATTCATTAGGTGTATTTTGTGAAATCATACAAGTTTAAAAATTCCCTGTTTGATATGTATATTGTATATGTATGTATATATATATATATATTTTATTCAATCCATGGAAATACAAATGTCTAAAAAAAAATATTTTTGTTCATGATTTAAAATTATTATACTGCTTCATGTTTTCATGATACAGAATAGAACCACAACAGTTACAGGTTACAGTTAGTCATTTCTAATGCATACATGACAGATACTGCCATCTAGCAAACAGCAGAACAAATAATATATCTAAAACAAACAATATCTAACATGTCTCTTTTCAAGATTAATATATATACTAGCTGGCTTCGCCCGCCAGCGGGCCCCTAATTTACTTCGGTGCCTCGAAACTTTTCTATTCTCCGGCTCGCATCCCCCTCGATCCGAACGAACCTCCGACCCGGGTCCCCGCTGCCTTCGGCACAGTATACCGGTCGTGCTACGCACGCACCGGATAATCCCTTATCGGATTTGCACATCGAATAGTATAAACCTCTAACTGAACGAATCTCCGATCCTGGTCCCCGCTGCCTTCGGCACCGTATACCGGTCGTGCTACGCACGCACCGGATAATCCCTTAAATTGCACATAGAATAGTATAAACCTCTAACTGAACGAACCTCCGGCTCGGGTCCCCGCTGCCTGCGGCACCGTATAGCAGTCGTGCTGCGCACGCGCTGCAGTAATACGTTAGTTCCACCTTCCGCCACCAGGTGGCGCAATCCATTTATATGATCATAACTGAAATCGTTAAGACTTTCGATGTCGAGTCGAATGAGCCATACCTCGTCGTTTTCATGCCCGTAGAACCGAAGATAGGAAAGTGCTCCCTGGTGGTGAAAAAATGAAATAAAATCGGTAAGCTCCATCGATGTCGAGTCGAATGAGCCATACCCCGTCGTGATCCTTCCCATAGAAACAGAGATAAGGAAGCGCCCCCTGGTGGTGGGAGTCGGAGCAAAAATCGATAAGCTGTAGTATCCTCTATCGACGTTGAGTCGAATGAGCCATACCCCGTCGTGATCCGGGCCATAGAAACAGAGATAAGTAAACGCCCCCTGGTGGTGAAAAACGAACTAAAACCGATAAGCTCTAGTCGAATAGTATAAACCTATAACTGAACGAACCTCCGGTTCGGGTCCCCGCTGCCTGCGGCACCGTATAGCATTCGTGCTGTGCACGCGCTGCAGTATACGTTAGTTTTACCACCTTCCACCACTAGGTGGCGCAAACTGTTTATACGATCATAACTGAAATCGTTGAGGCTTTCGATGTCGAGTCAAATGAGCCATACCCCGTCGTAATCCGGGCCATAGAAACAGAGATAATAAAACGCCCCCTGGTGGTGAAAATTGAACTAAAACCGATAAGCTCTAGTATCCTCTATCGATGTCGAGTCAATTGAGCCAAACCGCTTCGAAATGTGACCCATAGAACCAACACCGGCTCTATTAAGAAAGCCCGGGGACACTCAGAGTGACGTCACTAACCTCGGTCATTGATGACAAACCTCGTTTATTTTCCGTTCGTCATCATAACTTTCCGAGTTCGTTCCAAAACTTATCTCAGCCATAAGTTAGAGTGTGCAGGGTATATAACCATGTATATACGTTCATGTAACCATTTCATGTTATAAATATTATATTCATTTGAGGAAAGACTCTTTCATTTTAATCCTTTTAAAAGTTTTCATTATAGTGTCTTTTTAAAGATAAAAAATCTTTTTTAACCCCCCCCCCTCCCCTCCTCCTTTTTATATCTTTTAATAAAAATAAAATATGAATAATTCATAAATATCAGAGTTTTTATTATTATTAACAACTAAATAAGTAAAATATAAATGTAGTTCTCTATTTTTTTCTCTCTTTTAAGTTACAATTTATTTGCTTCATGTAACCATTTCATATGTTATATTCATTTTATTAAAGACACTTTCATTTTAATCATTTTAAAAGATTTCATTATATTGTCTTTTTTTAAATATTTCATTTCCCCCACCCCTCTCTCCGCTTCTTTTTATGTCTTATAATAGAAATAAAATACGTATAATTCATAAAATATATATTTCATAATTCATAAAATATATAGTAAAAATATTCATATTATATAAAATATAATATATAAACATAAAAAAAACTCTTTTTTTTTATCGTGTATTTTTTTATATATAAAATGTATAATTTCTAAGTATAAGTCTTATTTTATTTTTTAAATTTAATATTAAGAAGAATATTCATCTAATTCATTATTTTTTATTTTCTATTAAGTAATATTTTATATTCTTCATGTGTTATAAATATATTTTCACTTCGTGAAAGACACTTTTTTTCTTCTTTTGGTTAATGTGCAAATTAAAGTTCATATTTGAGTTCTAGCACATTTTCAAGAAAATTAATAATATTTCGATTGACTGGATTGCTTTCCATTAAAGTAAGTACTTATTTAGAGTATATAGTACATGCATTTTTAAGAATATTAGCAATGTTAATCATTATCTATTAAAATATGTTTACTTTGTCGTTGCTACATAAATAGACTAAAATATTTATATATTTTTTATACATAGATTAAATTGTAAATGTGTTAACGTGAAAATGTTAACTTACTTAAATACTTCTCCTGTCACTAATTCATATGCAAAATTATATCAGTTAGTAAAAAGTGTAAGGTAAGAACTTAATATACTGCATTGTCTGTCATTTGATAATTACATATTTGATTTATTTTTCCATATATGCATTTCTTTTATAATCACCAATAAACAGAGATATTTTACTATTATTAGGAAATATTAAATATATAGTTGCCCTGTTTTGAGATAAAAAAATTTTGTGAAGGCCTCTGAATTAAAAAAAGGGTCTTTTAAAAGACATTTTTAATGTATAACATTTATCATTATAACATATTTTTTATCAATTAAATACTACACATTTAATTATTACTACACATTTTAAATATGATATTTGATTTAAATAAAATTTTGTGAAAAGTAAAGGTTATTTTTGTGAAAAATAACATTTTGTAATTAAAGTTAAAATCCAGTTACTCAAATTCGAACCAAGATTAAAAAATACTTTTTAAATCCTTTTTCTGAAGTTGTCCTCTCTGGTGAACTTATTTGTTTGCAAATTACACATTTTAAAATGTCACAAAATAATTAATAAATAATAAATAGTAAGTTTTTATGGAATAAAAAGGAATTTTGTGAAGGATCCTGTTTTATTATAAAGAATTTTGTGAAGGGACCATTTTATTAAATTGATTTTTGTGAAGGAGCCTGTTTTATTAAATTGGATGTTGTGAAGTAGCCCTAAATATTCACCAAATTTTTCTTGGTATATTACCCTTGATATATTTAATATTTTCTAATAATTATTAAACCACCTCTGGTGAGTTTTATTGTAGATTATATATATGTATAAACTATGTAATGTGTACAAAATAAATCGAATATGTAATTATCGTATGATAGACAGTACATTATAGTACAGTTTTACTAACTGATATTATTGATAACATTTTGCATGTGAATTAGTGACATCATAAGAAACATTTAATTAAGTTAATATTTTCATGTTCAGAAATTTTCAATGTAATATCTGTATGTTAAAAAAAAATGAATATTTTAGCAATGGAAGATATTAAATATGAAAAAAATAAATAAAAGGGAAAAGGAAAAGCATGAGAATGAAACAATCATGAATTTATCAAAACGTATTCTTATAACTAAAGTTTGCATAAAAAACTTTTAATTAGTTTTTGATTATTTTTAACATTAAAATTATTACAAATTTTAAATGATAGCTCTAAAAAAATTGCTAGATTCGTAAGCTAGAGAATAGATTATTTGCTATACACTTTAAAGATCATGGTCAGTAATGACAAATGAAATATTTAGTTACTTTTTACATCTTTTATTAAGTGTGACTAATTATATTTATTCTGAAATACACAATTTATATACTAATTCTTGAATAAATATTTACAAAATTACTTAAGTTAGTTAAAACTACATATAATTAATTTTTTATGTTACTTTTTAGTGGCATAAGAAAGGTGTTATGATATTAGTTACACTTCCAATCCAGATTAGACTTAATGTAAATAAAATTAGTAATAATAAATAAATTTAGTCTTTCTTCGTCATAAGCGTACAAATACGAAGTATGTGAAATTATTTATGCACAATTTTCCATTGATATGTATGAAAAAAAAGGTAGGTGTTAACTAAAAAGTATTAAATTTACAAATGAAGCAAATTCATATTGAATATTGAATAATGCATAAAAATTGTTGCGAAAGATTATTTACTAATAAATAAATAGTGCAAACGTAATAAAATATTTTTCGCAACATGAGCTTCGGACAAAGCTGTGGAGTTAAGCCTACTCGCGCAGAAACGACAAATTAAACATATTTTAATACACAATGATCAACATTGTTAATATTCATAAAATTACACATATATACTGTAAATAAGTACTTACCTTAATTAAAAGCAATCCGATCTTGAACTGAACTACTTTAAATTAATATCAGAATTCAAAACACATTGATTTCCCAACACGTTGTCTCTGAAACGCACGGTACTATTCCTATGAGCAAGTACGGAATGGGAGAATATTGCGACCTGCTTCATGACCGAGGTTGATGACGTCAGCAAACCAGTATTTCCTCTGAAACCTGGCTTTGTAATAGAGCCGGTGTTGATAGAACCCGAGTTGGCTGAAAAATCATTTGATTACACCTTCCACCACCAGGGGGCGCAATGTGTTCTATACGAATGTTATAGAGGGTCCTTATTACTTTAATTCTGATGTTTGGAATCAGTTTGGGGGAAATTCGTAACATAGTTTCTGAGTTATAGAAACGGACCACAGTTAAGATAAAAAAACTTGAAGGGGGGGGGGGGGCGAGGACACTGCTTTTCCTTAAACAACTAAATTAGACTGCCGGAAAAAAAAAAATCTGATGTCTTAATTACATAAACCGTCCGGATTCGATAACGGGCGAAGCCCACTTTTTACTAATCGAAAATAGTGGTTATTTTTCTATACATATAAACAATCAAACGTTTAAAAATGTTAAATTTGTTGAAATGGAATTGGTTTCCTCAAAAATAATACAAATGTACAAATATGTCTTAATTACAGCAACCGTACAGCGAAGCCCGCTTTTCCTTATCATAATATCTGGTTGCGACTCTAAAAGAAAAACGTAAAATACTCGTCATGAGTTTTTGGACGCGGCCTACTTCTTAAAATCGTAATATATAGCGGGCGCTGTGATGGAAATCTTTCTTTTGCGTTAATTATACGAATGTTGATTAATTATACAATTAAATAATATATCGGCTCGTAATGGAGATATGAGAATAATTTTTAGATATTCTGAAAGCAGAATCAATTTTGCGTCGTCCTGTAAAAGTTAGGAATTACTGCGCCCCTTAGATTCTGAGATTGGGCACCCCTCTGAAAAGTTAAAAGAAAAAAGCGGGGGGGCGAGGGGGGGGGGTTGCGATGACACTGCTTTTCCTCAAACAACTTATGTAGACTATCTGAGTTCTAGTTCAAAGACAGTGAACTGTAGAAAAACTTAAAACAACAACAAAAAAAAATCGATAATGGGCGAAGCCCGCTTTTCCCTATCATAATATCTGGTTGGAGCTGTAGAAAAACTGAAAAGTAAAAAAAAAAAAAAAAAAAAAAATCGATAACGGGCGAAGCCCGCTTTTCCCTATCATAATATCTGGTTGCCACTCTAAAACAAAAACTTAAAATAATAATGCAGTTTTTAGATGCGGCCTACTTCTTAAAATCCTAATATCTAGCCGGCACTGTCATAGAAATCTTTCTTTTGCTTTAATTATACAAATAACGATGATTAATTATACAATAAAATAATATATCGGCTCCTAATGAAGATATGAGAATAATTTTTAGATATTCTGAAAGCAGAAAAAATTTTGCGTCGCCCTGTGAAAATTTGGAATTACTGCGCCACTTAGATTCGGAGATGCCCCCCCCCCCCCCCCCCTCTGAAAAAACGCAGTTGAATTTCACGTGACTATTTTATCTCTTTCAGAAATTACTTTTTGTCTGGGTTGAATGTTGAAATAAAAAAGCAGCTGTCTCTTTGGAATAGAAATAAATTCATTTGCCGTGTCATTAATGAGTTTTAATTGAGATCTTTAAAAATTACTGGTCGATTTTTACGAATTTTTTTTGTTGAATTCGCGATTTTTTTATACACGTGTTAGCAAATTTTCGTGAATGTAGAGTCATTATTTCCACTTGTTTCAAAAAGGAATGGGGCGATTTGATCTCGGATGTGTCGACGCGGTATTATTTACGGCAACCTTTTTCCCGTCTGGGGTCGATGTTGGATGTCTGGTCAGTTTTTGGCCGAAATAAAGAAAAGTTACGGTCCGAATTTCAAAAAATTTGACATTTTGGAACGACAAAAATCGGCCGCGTGTGTACCCCGATTTTCGGATCGATACGTCCGGTAGATTTTTTTTTATTCGATGATGCGTTAAAAAGCGACAATTTGGATGTCTGCGATTATCAAAACGGAAATTTTTTTCGGTTCTTTTTCAAGTTCGGTTTCGGTCCGTAATTAAAACAGTTTCGTCGATTAATAACTCCCCGGGTACGGGTCGGACTCCCGACCCGGCCTAAACTTGACATCCGCGCCTTTTTTCCCAATTTTTTGGTCCGCGTCCGCCTTCAGTGCGTCGATTCGTCCCGGAGCCTTTGCGTGTACAGACCGGGAATGCACAGACGCACACACACACAGACGTTTACCGTTCTTAATATTAGGGATTGTTATGAATTTTATTATTGTGAAAATTGCAGTATTATTAATGTATTTCCTATTGAGCATCATGTAACTCAATGCTAAAGGCCTCAGGTGGTTTGCAAGGAGAACAACCTTACAGCATCGGTTTTTATAATGAGTCTATGGAAAAATCGCCAAGGAATGGGTTTATCGCCAAGTTGGCGATGGTTTTGGCGACTTATTTTTGTCTCCAAATTTGGCGATATATCGCCAAATGTCGCCAAGTTGGCGACGGATTTGGCGACTTTTTGTGCAACCACCCCCCCTTATACCTGTACATTGGGATTCTTTCTCGCTTAGGTTCTCTATCGAAAGTTAAAGCACTTTCTGGTAATTTCTAGCATCTGAAGGCTCTGGAAAATTCTACAGTTATCTTTAAAGCCTATATAAGGGACCTCCACCAGTTCAGTTCAGTTAGTTGTCTGTCAACTGCGATTGAATTCATACGAGAGGCTTTGCATTGAGAACTGTGTTTCTCGGATCGATTTTGTCGTTGATACGTCGTATTGAACGTATTGTTTCTGTGTGAAATTTTGCTGTGCTTTTATTGGATTTGCAGATTACTGAATATCTTGTAATTTTCAGAAGATATTTGTGATCGTATTGCACTGTTTATAGTGAATAAAGCCTTTTGATTGTTCTTATATATTGGCATCAGTCCTTTCGAACCCCGAGCTCACAACATTTGGTGTCAGGAGTGGGGTTGAATGCCGATTACCAGAGCAATGGAGGGTGAACTGAAACAATTATTGGAGAAATTAGCTGCGAATCAGGCTGAGATGTCAACCAACCTTGGCGAGATGAAAGAAGAAATGAAGAAGGATATGTCAGCGATGGATGAGAAAATGACTGCGAATCAGGCTGAAATGAAGAAGGATATGTCAGCGGTGGATGAGAAAATGACTGCGAATCAGGCTGAAATGAAGAAGGATATGTCAGCGATGGATGAGAAAATGACTGCCAACCTTGACGAGTTGAAAGAAGAAATGAAGAAGGAAATGACTGACATAGACGAGAAAATGACTGCAAACCAGGCTGAAATGAAGGAGATGTCAACTAACCTTGGCGAGTTGAAAGAATTAATAGATAATAAAATAACATCTTTAAATGAAAGAATTGACAGCGTGGAAAACAAATTTGAAGGAAGATTTCAAGAAATAGAAGAAAATGTTCAATTGACAGCCAAAACCGTAGAAGAAAAAGTTCAAAAGATCGCCAAGACCGTTGAAGAAAGCATAGAGAATGTAAAAAAAGATTTGGAAAAAGTCAAGAAACAGAAGATAACTGCCGGAAACTAGACTGCCGGCCAGTTTTTAAGACACAATTTGGGATCGTAGCGGACGCTAATGGATGGGATTCCCAGACAAAGGCTTGCCAGTTAGCTGCTTCTCTACGAGCTGATGCTGCCGACGTCCTACAGACTTTGCCTGCAAATGAACCGCTGGATTTTGAAACGCTCGTCAGTGCCTTAGAATTGCACTTTGGCGAGAAATGCATGAAGGAATATAGCAGACTCCAGCTCAAATCTCGACAGCAGAAATCCACTGAATCCCTGCAAGAGCTTGCTACGGATGTCGAGAGACTTTCACATCTTGCTTATCCTGGCTGTCCGACTGAAATTAGAGAAAGTTTAGCTCTGCAACATTTTATTGATGGTGTGTGTGACCCTGAGATCCAGACAGCACTCCGGATTGCAGATCTCAATGATTTAAAAGTGGCTTTGGTTTACGCTCTGAAATTCGAGGCAGCCCAGCAAGCTACTAGGAAAGATCGACACTTTGTGCGAGCAGCCAACCTGCCTGAGACGTCGGATAGAGCTGTGGAGTGCTTACAGCAGCAGATGAATGACATAATGAGAAAGATGAACTCCTTAATGGCCAACAAACCTTACAGGAAGATCAAGTGCTGGAAATGCGGTGGAGAAGGCCATATCCAAATCGACTGCCCAAGACGACCCAGCACCGAAGGTAATAGCTCACCCGCTAACGGAGGAGCAAGAAAACTGATTATTGACCATCTTGCGGGGCGGAGGTTTCCAGATCTTAAGAAGCCTCATTTTCAAGTATGTGAAATTTCTGCAAGAAGTTGCGGCGAGAACGGAGTTTTTCTAGTCGGAAGTGTGAATGATTTGCCCTGTAATATGATCATCGATACAGGAGCCAATGTGACCATCATTCGGAAAGTTCTAGCTCAGCGGCTGAAAGAAAAACTCTCCTGGATCCCGCCACGTGTAACCCTTCAAACTGTGACAGGAGATAAGATCGACATATTTGGAAGAATGACACTGGAAATAAAGTTTGGGAACGCCGCTTACCATCATACAGTCTATGTGGCCGATATTTCAGATCCTTTCATACTCGGACTGGACTTTTTAAAAGAGCATGGATTTGCACTGGATTTTAAGAATAATGAATTACGCTCTGCTCAAGAAGATGTCACTATTTTCAAACTTGGAAATGAGTCCGGGTCCATTCAACGGATCACAGCCAAGGCAGATGTTATCATCCCTCCTCGAACCGAAATGATGGTACCTGGAGTAACTGAAAACGAAAGAAGTTTTCAATGTGGCTTGGTTGGATATCCTGAGAAGAGCCCAAAAGGAGTGCTAATAGCATCAGCGCTGGTAGATCTGTCGAGAGATGTCATACCTGTTAGAATTGCGAACGTAAGTGAAAAATCTAGAATTATCCAGAAGGGTGAAGTGCTTGCAACCTGTGCTCCAGTCACCTGTGTTTGCAAAGACCCGAGCTTGACGTTATCGGAGCCGTCTACAAGTTTAACACCTGTAATTGGACGAAATGAAAATGTATCTCCTGAACAGAGACATGCCGCAGAAAGACTGTTCAGGAATTTAAGGATGTGTTTTCACAAAACGAGAGTGATATAGGGCGCACTTCACTGACACGTCATAGAATTGATACTGCCGACCATCCACCGATTAAACAGCATCCAAGACGCTTGCCGTTCGCAAAACAAGAAGAGGTTTCTAAGCTCTTATGAGAGATGCAGGATAGTGACATCATCGAACCGTCATCAAGTCCGTGGGTCTCTCCCATCGTGTTGGTCCGAAAGAAAGATGGCTCCACAAGATTTTGTGTGGATTATCGTAAACTTAACGATATCACGAAGAAAGACAGCTATCCTCTACCAAGAATAGACGACACGCTAGATACTCTTTCAGGACATAAATGGTTTTCTACACTGGATTTGAAGAGTGGATATTGGCAAGTAGAGATCCATCCTGATGACAAAGAGAAGACCGCATTTACTACTGGACAAGGACTTTGGCAATTCAAAGTTATGCCGTTCGGGCTCTGCAATGCTCCAGCAATGTTCGAGCGCCTCATGGAGACAGTGTTAAAAGGCCTGACTTTTGAAGCTTGTCTCATCTACCTAGACGACGTCATCATTGGTGGCCGCACGTTTGAAGAACATCTAGAAAATATTCGAAAAGTGTTAACGAAGCTAAGAGCGGCGAATTTAAAGCTGAACCCTTTGAAATGCAAGTTCTTCCAACGGGAAGTAAATTATCTAGGACACATCATTTCAGCTGAAGGTGTTCGAACAGATCCTGAAAAAGTGTCCGCAGTAAAGAACTGGAAGTGTCCGGAAAATGTCCATCAGTTGCGAAGCTTTCTGGGACTATGCACTTATTACAGAAGTTTGTCCAGGGGTTCTCCAACATCGCAAGACCATTGCATAGGCTCACTGAAAGCAAGCAGAAGTTTCTATGGACACAAGAATGCGAGAATTCCTTCCAGCGGCTGAAAGAAGCTCTCACATCCTCTCCAGTCCTTACCTATCCGCACCCCGAGAAACAGTTCATTGTGGACACAGATGCCAGTCATGAAAGTGTCGGCGCTGTACTTTCCCAAGAAATAGATGGCCAAGAACGAGTCGTAGCATACTGGAGCAAATGTTTATCGAAACCAGAGCGGAATTATTACGTCACTCGTAAGGAGTTATTAGCTATAGTGAAAGCCATAGAACACTTCCATCACTATCTCTATGGCAGGAAATTTCTCCTTCGTACTGATCACGCATCCCTAACATGGCTGATGAATTTTAAGAACTCAGAGGGCCAAGTAGCCAGATGGATACAACGGCTCCAGGAATACGACTTTGACATCAGGCATC
The DNA here is from genome assembly GCA_963931845.1 of Maratus michaelseni. Lineage (NCBI taxonomy): Eukaryota > Metazoa > Arthropoda > Arachnida > Araneae > Salticidae > Maratus > Maratus michaelseni. The sequence continues at coordinate 149,470,745 of OZ007597.1, read as the reverse complement.
GCAAAGGCTCATCGCATGGAAACGCTGATGCCCCATCAAGAAGACCGTGTCCCGAGAGCTGTCGTTATTGTTCCAGAGCGGAGAGAAAGTATAATCCCGAATATGTCATACGCCAGACGAAGAAGTCACTATTGACGCCACCAGATCCCTGGAGTGATGAGAAGATTCGAGAAGATCAAATGGCAGACTCTGAGATCAAAGCAATCTTGGAGTTATTAGAATCTTCTAGCACGAAGCCCAGTTGGAAAGACATCTCGACTTACAGTCCTACGACGAAGCAATATTGGGCTCTTTGGAACTCTCTCCACGTCAGGAATGGTGTCCTGTTCTGAAAATTCGAATCGGAAGATGGAAAGACATCTCGGTGGCAGTTGGTACTTCCTCGATCCCGAATACCAGAGGTCCTCAAGGAATTACATGGCTGTCCCACTGGTGGCCATTTTGGAGTCATGAAAACATTACATGGAGTCCGAGAGCGCTTCTTCTGGGGAAAAGCGAGAGCTGACGTCGAACGATGGTGCAAATCTTGCGATGCATGTGCAGCTCGAAAAGGACCAAAGAAACGTAGCTGAGGAAGACTACATCTCTACAATGTAGGAGCACCTTTCGAACGCATCGCCCTTGACATCCTAGGCCCTCTGCCAAGAAGTGCTGATGGCAACAAATACCTCCTTGTTGTCATGGACTACTTCACGAAATGGCCTGAAGTTTATGCCATCCCTGATCAAGAAGCTTCTACGGTTGCGGATGCCTTGGTACACGAGTGGATATCAAGGTATGGAGTCCCCCTTCAAATGCATTCTGACCAGGGGAGAAATTTCATCTCTGCTGTGATTGAGGGTCTCTGTCAACTTCTCGGAATGGACAAAACTAGGACGACGCCTTTACATCCACAATCGGATGGCATGGTTGAGAGATTTAATCGTACCATCCTCAACAATCTCTCACTGCTAGTCTCAAGAAACCAACAAGACTGGGACCAAAAACTTCCCTTGTTTCTTCTCGCCTATCGCAGCGCCGTCCATGAAACAACCGGCTATTCCCCGTCTCAGATGCTTTTCGGTCGTGATCTTCGTCTACCTTGTGATCTGATTTTTGGTCGCCCTCCAGATGCGCCTTCATCGCCAGAGGGATACGTGCAGAATCTCCAGGCACGATTTGAAGACGTCCACAACTTGGCTCGAGGGCGGATCAATATACAGACGGAGAAGTTGAAGACCAGGTACGACACGAAAGCCACGGGACATCAAATCAAAGAAGGTGACAAGGTTTGGTTTTATAATCCGACTCGACGTAAAGGACTTTCTCCCAAACTGCAATTGCACTGGGACGGTCCTTATACAGTCCTAAACAGACTGAACGATGTCGTAATTCGGATCCGAAAGTCACCAAGTTCGAAGCCTAGAGTCGTTCATTACGACAGGCTGGCTCCATACTATGGCCATAGTACTTAGTTCATTGATTGTAAATAGTGTAATGTAAATAATGTAAATTAGTATGACCATGGTCTTGTATATAAATTAATGTAATTATTTATTTTGCTTAGAATATTGTTATCATTTATTATTGTTATTATTATTTAAATACTTGTATGTAATAATGTCTATGCTTTAATTTTATTTTATTTTTAAATAAGTGTATATTTTGTATAATTCAGCATTATGAATGTGTTTTGAATAGTATAGCATTTGTTGGTAACGGGTTTGCTTTCCGATCAAAGGTTGAACTGCCCGGGACGTGCAGTCCTTGAGAGGGGGGCAATGTTATGAATTTTATTATTGTGAAAATTGCAGTATTATTAATGTATTTCCTATTGAGCATCATGTAACTCAATGCTAAAGGCCTCAGGTGGTTTGCAAGGAAAACAACCTTACAGCATCGGTTTTTATAATGAGTCTATGGAAAAATCGCCAAGGAATGGGTTTATCGCCAAGTTGGCGATGGTTTTGGCGACTTATTTTTGTCGCCAAATTTGGCGATATGTCGCCAAGTTGGCGACGGATTTGGCGACTTTTTGTGCAACCACCCCTCCTTATACATTGTACATTGGGATTCTTTCTCGCTTAGGTTCTCTATCGAAAGTTAAAGCACTTTCTGGTAATTTCTAGCATCTGAAGGCTCTGGAAAATTCTACAGTTATCTTTAAAGCCTATATAAGGGACCTCCACCAGTTCAGTTCAGTTAGTTGTCTGTCAACTGCGATTGAATTCATACGAGAGGCTTTGCATTGAGAACTGTGTTTCTCGGATCGATTTTGTCGTTGATACGTCATATTGAACGCATTGTTTCTGTGTGAAATTTTGCTGTGCTTTTATTGGATTTGCAGATTACTGAATATCTTGTAATTTTCAGAAGATATTTGTGATCATATTGCACTGTTTATAGTGAATAAAGCCTTTTGATTGTTCTTATATATTGGCATCAGTCCTTTCGAACCCCGAGCTCACAACAATATATATATATATATATATATATATATATATATATATATATATATATATATATATATATATTACTATTGAAATGTTAGCTTTAACAATTTACATAGAAAAGAGTTTCAAATAAAAATAAGTTTTCAACTTTGACCAAACATAACATTTGTTTTGAATTTATTTTAATTTTAGTCATAGCAAATAGGTTTGGCAAAGTTTTTCCTGGACTTTCTTGTTTCAGATATATTATGTTATCTAACATCTACTGGAAGTTGTAAATTGGTTAGAATATCTCAGAACTGTATCAACTTCAGTACTGGCTCCGATCATCCCATGGGCCATTGCACCCTCAATGAGGGAATACTTTGTGCCCCTAAGCCAATCTAATATTATTTTATTATCTGTACACCTATATTCTGTTTTGTGTACTAAATTTTGAGTGTTCATTTATAGATCATCATCAATTAACATACAGATAACACAAGAGAATTTTTTATTATCACAAGCTAACTGAAAAGACATCGAAGGAATTTGCAGAAACAGAAACCAAAATTCCATACATTTGAAAACGATTGAGCAAGATAATGTGAACCAACAACTGAAATCATGCTTTTTAAAAAACAACTTCAGAAAAATTAATGTTAAGATACATATAAAGAGAAGAGTCAATCCAGATAAAATTTGGGGCCTATTTAGAGGCCCTTCACAAAAATCCATTAATAAAATAGACCCCTTCACAAAATTCAATTCCATAAAAACATAACTCATTATTAATTATTTTTATTTTGTTAGTTTTTTAAATGTGTAATTTGAAACATAACGAGTTCACCAGAAAGGTAAACTTTAGCGGAAGGACTTAAAGAAGTTATTATTAATAAATGCTAGATTCGAATTTGAATAACTGAATTTCATCTTTTGTTACAAAATGTTATTTTTCTCAAAAATATTATAAATTTCACTAAAATAACTTTTACTTTTCACAAAATGGATCCCAAGAAAAACTAGTCGGATGTACCAATCCTAAAACTTTCTTCTATTTCACAAAGATTTCGCATACACTAAAAAGAATCAGCACCAATTTATATCAAGGTCTAACTGAATCTAAAGTTTTATTAAATTCTGTGGATTACTTCTTGAGATATTACTATTTCTAAAATCGTGTAAATCCTGCAAAATGCAGCATAGCAGCACCACCTGTTGGCAGATTTAGAGCAAAACCTAATCAACAACAACTTATGTCAACGTCTAACTGAATCTGATGTTTGATGAAAATCTGTGCATTAGTTCTTGAGATATAGTTATTGTAATAATAATGAAAAAATAGCATAGCAGTGCCACCTGTTGGGCAATTTATAACAAAACGTAAGCAGCATCTATTTATGTCACAGTCTAACAGAATCTGAAGTATGATGAAATTCCATGCATTAGTTCTTGAGATATAGCTATCGTAAAAATCGAGAAAAAAGTGGTATAGCAACGCCACTTGTTGGGATATCTACACCGAAACGTAATTAGCGTCTATTTATGTCAAGGTCTAACTGAACCTGAAGTTTGATGAAAATAAGTGCATTAGTTCTTGAGATAGAGCTATTGCGGAAATCGCAAAAAATGCAGCATAGCAGCGCCACCTGTCGGGCGATTTTCACCAAAAACTAATCAGCACCAATTTATATCAGGGACTAACTGAATATAAAGTTTTATTAAATTTTGTGCATTAGTTCTTGAGATAGAGCTATTGCGGAAATCACAAAAAATGCAGCATAGCAGCGCCACCTGTCGGGCGATTTTCACCAAAAACTAATCAGCACCAATTTATATCAGGGACTAACTGAATATAAAGTTTTATTAAATTTTGTGCATTAGTTCTTGAGATAGAGCGCCCACAAAATTTTTGCTACAGACAGACATTTTCTAAAAATTGTCAAATCGTGTTCAGGACCTTCTTAAACGTATAAATCCGTCGAAAATTTTCATGGATCCAATACTTTCTTCTTGTAAAGATAGAAAAAAGTAAAAACTTGGATTGACCTCTGAAACATATGTGAATTTTGTTCTTGACAAGAAAAGCAAGATCTTGCTTTTCAAGTAAAAGTTGTCTAAGTCTTGACGACCCTTCTCTCAATTATGAAAATTTAAATATTTCCCTTGCTTTCTAATTATGTTAATTTGTATGGTAAGACTTTTGCATATATTTAAAGAGCGGGACTGAGATGAGTAAATTTACTCAATTATTTTACAAATTTAAGCTAATAAAGTGACTATTTTGGGGGTTTTTTGTGGAAACTTTGTACAGTACAAGATCAGTTCAGCATTTAAGCATGTATGAAGTCATTTTTCATTAGGAGACAAAATTAACCCTTCTTTGCTTGAGTTTTTCTTTTACAATTGTGTTTCTTTTATACTTATATTAAATATTAGACACCAGAAATTTTATGATAGATTTTTAACTTTGTTCAGTAACATAGTTCATGGGAAATTTACTGGATTAATATTTCTATATAATTATAGTGGTGGCGAAGAAGTTGATTTATTTATTAAAAGTTAAATAAACAGTGATAGAAATTTACATCACTATGCAATTAAGGGTTAATCTTCCTTGTGTTGACAGGTCTAGAATCAAAAAAGACAAACAATAGCTTCTATAATTAGACATAAAATTGCAGTAAACCCTATGAAAATGGAACCTATCTATAACAGAATCCTGTCTTAAACCAAACGTAAATATTTCATTGACACTATGGTAGGAATACCATACAATTATACCTGCTAAGATAAAAACCTGTTTAAAAGGGAATTCTTCTGCTTCCCTTGTGATTCTGTTTTAGCAGATTTTATTATACTAAATAAATACAGTCATCTTATACAGTAAAACCTCTGAAAGCAGAATCATTAAGAACTGAAAATTTTTCCAATTTAGCAGGTATAATTGTATAGTATCCATGTGATAGGGACAATTAAAGTTTTACTATTAAAACAGAATTCTGTTATAAACAGGTTCCATTTACACAGGATTTACTGAATAAAGTACAGTAGTACTTGTGAAAACAGAATCGCTAGGAACTGCAAAAAATTCCTTTTAAACAGGTTTTTATCTAGGCAGGCAAATTTGTAAGGTATTCCTTTTGAAGTGACTATAAGATTTTTTTGTTATGGAGAAGTTCTGTCTGCACAGGTTTTATTTTACTGTGCAAAGTTCAACTCGATGACAAAATCGCCAGGAACTACAAAAATTCCTTTAGACAGGTTTTCGTCTAGGCAGGCAAATTTGCAAGGTATTCCTTTGGAAGGGACTATAAGAATTTTCTGTTATAGAGAAGTTCTGTTTTCACAGGTTTTGTTTTACTGTGCTAAGTTCCACTCAATGACAGAATCGCTAGGAACTACAAAAAATTCCTTTTAGACAGGTTTTCATCTAGGCAGGCAAATTTGTAAGGTATTCCTATGGAAGGTACTATAAGAATTTTCTGTTATAGAGAAGTTCTGTCTTCAGGTTTTATTTTACTGTGCTAAGTTCCACTCGATGACAGAATCACTAGGAACTACAAAAAATTCCTTTTAGACAGGTTTTCATCTAGGCAGGCAAATTTGTGATGTATTCCTTTGGAAGGGACTATAAGAATTTTCTGTTATAGAGAAGTTCTGTCTTCACAGGTTTTATTTTACTGTGCTAAGTTCCACTCGATGACAGAATCGCTAGGAACTACAAAAAATTCCTTTAGACATGTTTTCATCTAGGCAGGCAAATTTATAAGGTATTCCTATGGAAGGGACTATAAGAATTTTCTGTTATAGAGAAGTTCTGTCTTCACAGGTTTTATTTTACTGTGCTAAGTTCCACTCAATGACAGAATCGCTAGGAACTACAAAAAATTCCTTTTAGACAGGTTTTCTTCTAGGCAGGCAAATTTGTAAGGTATTCCTATGGAAGGTACTATAAGAATTTTCTGTTATAGAGAAGTTCTGTCTTCAGGTTTTATTTTACTGTGCTAGGTTCCACTCGATGACAGAATCACTAGGAACTACAAAAAATTCCTTTTAGACAGGTTTTCATCTAGGCAGGCAAATTTGTGATGTATTCCTTTGGAAGGGACTATAAGAATTTTCTGTTATAGAGAAGTTCTGTCTTCACAGGTTTTATTTTACTGTGCTAAGTTCCACTCGATGACAGAATCGCTAGGAACTACAAAAAATTCCTTTAGACATGTTTTCATCTAGGCAGGCAAATTTGTAAGGTATTCCTATGGAAGGGACTATAAGAATTTTCTGTTATAGAGAAGTTCTGTCTTCACAGGTTTTATTTTACTGTGCTAAGTTCCACTCGATGACAGAATCGCTAGGAACTACAAAAATTCCTTTAGACAGGTTTTCATCTAGGCAGGCAAATTTGTAAGGTATTCCTATGGAAGGGACTATAAAAATTTTCTGTTATAGAGAAGTTCCACTTGATGACAGAATCACTAGGAACTAAAAAAATTCCTTTTAGACAGGTTTTCGTCTAGGCACAGCAAATTTGTGATGTATTCCTTTGGAAGGGACTATAAGAATTTTCTGTTATAGAGAAGTTCTGTCTTCACAGGTTTTATTTTACTGTGCTAAGTTACCACTCGATGCTGACTAACGAGTAACATTCTACTAAAAGAAATTTTAAAAAATTCGAGTATCATGAAAAATCGGTACTTTTGGTGTCCTGTGCAGAAGTTACGTTGGACAGGTCTTGAAAATTTTGAGATCCTGCATAAATAAGTGACATCTGGCAACACTACCGCCTCTTCTTCCTACTCTACTTGTTGCAAGTGTTTTCACACGAATTTTCAATTATCTCTGTAATATACTTTTGTAAAACGCAAAACAATCATGAACTTTAGTTTTTTTAAATGTATTTTTCATATGGGAAATATATTTTTGTTTTAGATAGATATAAAGTTTTTTTTTCCCTTCAAAATTAGCTTTGCATAATGAATTTTGTGTGTCTGTGGTTAGGGAGACCACATTTAAAGATGCATTTTTCTTTAAAAAACTGTAGTAGATCACTTTTACTTCTCAGATGTTAACAAAAATTGCATCAATCATGTTTATAACTACTTGACAACTAATTTATATTAAGTTAAAGAAACTTGTAAAGTGATTTATTGTAAAGAGGTTTGAACTCATATAAGTCCTATACTTGCATCCTAAAAGTCACAAGGATGAAATTTATTTATGCAATAGTTTCATAAGCATTTGTTAAAATGCAAACAATCTATGAAATATTTTCTTAATTAAAGAAATCAAATCATAGGCAAATTTTAATCAATATTATGGAAGCATCTATAATTCTAAAGTTTTTGCTAGGAAGTCAAAAAATCACTTGAAGTTTCTAATTAATATAGAGTCAATTATTAGTACATGTTGCTAACAAAGACAATCAAGGAAAAGTGTTTCTGCACTAAACAGGATTGCTGAATTTTAGCCAGGCCAAAAAAATCCCACCTGGTTTTTGTTGGTATTAACCACTTAAATAAAGCTGGCTTTTATTGAAAAATTGGCCTTTTATTGTTAATTCACTTTAAATTTGCATTAATTGATTTTTAATGCACTCATAAGTGTTTTCTACTAAAAAATTTATAAATTTCTATCAAATATTATCAAATAAATAAGTCTTTATAACTGCTAGAAGGCAACGATGGCAATAGTTTCAGAAATATTTGTTAAATTACAAACAATCAATGAAATATATTTTTTTAATTACAGAAATCAAATTATAAACAATTTTAATCAGTATTATGGAAGCATGTATAATTCTAAAGTTTTTGATAGGAAGTCAAAAATTCACTCGAAGCTTCTAATTAATATAGAGTCAATTATTAGTACATGTTGCTAACAAAGAAAATCAAGGAAAAATGTTTCTGCACTAAACAGGATTGCTGAATTTTAGCTCAACCTGTTTTAACCACTTAAAAAATGCCAGCTTTTATTGGAAAAAATGGCAATTTATTGTTAATTCATTTTAAATTTGAATTAATTTATTTTTAATGCACTCATAAGTGTTTTCTACTAAAAAATTTATAAACTTCTATCAAATATCATCAAATAAATAAGTCTTTATAACTGCTAGAAGGCAACCATGAAGGTGATAGTTTCAGAAATATTTGATAAAATACAAACAATCAATGTAATATTTTTTTTAAAATTAAATAAATCAAATTATAAGCAATTTTAATCTGTATTATGGAAGCATCTATAATTCTAAAGTTTTTGATTGGAAGTCACAAAGTCACTTGAAGTTTCTAATTAATATAGAGTCAATTATTAGTACATGTTGCTAACAAAGAAAATCAAGGGAAAATGTTTCTGCCCTAAACAGGATTGCTGAATTTTAGCTCGATCTGTTTTAACCACTTAAAAAAAGCCAGCTTTTATTGAAAAAAATGGCAGTTTATTGTTAATTCACTTTAAATTTGCATTAATTTATTTTTAATGCACTCATAAGTGTTTTTTACTAAAAAAATTTATAAACTTCTATCAAATATTGTCAATTAAATAAGTATTCATAACTGCTGGATGGCAACCATAAACGCAATATGTCTAAAAGAACAAAAATTGTATATATATTGAGGAGATTACTTAAATTAGATTTCAAGATGGTGTTTTAAAACTCTATATTACTAGTACAACACCACATATACTATACATTTTAAAGTTTAATTTTTTTAAACAATAAAAAATCTCCATACATAAAAAAGGAAATACTATTCTTTCATAGTGCTATTTGTTTTAAAATTGATTTAAACTAAATAATTTATATAGATATATATTCAACATTTAATAAATGAAATTATCTTATATAATATTTAAGGTGGTTCTCAAAGGATCTGCTGTACAATGAGAAATTTTCTGACTCATTGTTAAACGCAAAGGCATAAAATTGACAGCCTATTGAAGCAATTTAGAATCAAAATGAGTTTTCCATTTTTTGATAAATAAATTATTTACCAAGTTATAAGCGATTCGTGTCACGTGACAACACATTTTTTCTTCTTTCTGGCACTGGGAATTCGGTTCAAAACGCCAACTTTGACAGTGTTTTCTAAAAAATCTGCCCCTTCCCCCCCAAAAAAACTTGTTTCGATTACAAAGTTTCTGAATAACAACACCGGCCCATTTCACGCGTTTCTGAACAAAAATGAATTTAAAAATGTAACTGAAAGTAGCCCCTGTGGATTTGAAAACAGCCTTAAGAATATCTATATATAGTTAGTAATCAGTGGATTCTGATGACTTATAAAAAATAATATATTTAAAAAGTTTTTCTGGCACTAAACTATTTTGTAACTCATACCAGATAAGTTCATATGAAGAGGTTAAATCATAGAATGAACAATGTTGAAAGAGGAATTAGGGAACAGATCTGATGAGATTTTAGTATATGTAAGTTTTTGTAGCAAAAGAAAAGAACAATAATTAAAAAAAAAAAAAAAAAATGTTTTCAAAATAAAACTTGTTAATAAAAGTATGGAAATTTCAAAGAAAGAGTTATACATACTGAAGTAATAAAATATATAACTAAGCAACCATTGTCCTAAAAATAAAATATTTAATTATTTAAAGCAATAAAAAAAAAAAAAAAAAAAAAAAAAAAAAAAGCTAATGTAAACCAAATAAAGCAATTGGTATGCTTTAAAAAAAAAAAAAAAAAAAAAAAAAAAAAATAGCTGACATATTTTCAATTTTGACTACAATTCAATAGCAGCTCCATGTATGTGTTATTAGGTAGCTTTCAATACAAAAAAGTATAAAGCTACCTATTGAAGCCGTTCGGAGGAAAGCAGTTCCGGAAAATTTCGATATATTTTCACCGATCATGACCCCCAGACCCCAAAACCACCCTCCGTTCAAATGTTGATTTATATATATATATATATATATATATATATCTCCATATATATATATCTGACCTATGTCATACGATAACGCTCGTATTTATAAATCAATTTTGATGAAACTAATTGTGTGTATTAAGCTCACCAATGTCTCGACCGAGTTCGTTGGTCAGCTTGGTCCGCCATTTTGTTTCAAGATGGCGGCCATTTAAAAATTTAAAACTAAAATAAATATACAAAAAAGTTAAAAATTCAAATTTATTTTTTAATTAAGTGTTAGGCCTTGATACGAGGATTTCAGAGCATTTTTTGGTTTACCTCTATCTTAAAAAATGGCTGAGATAGAGCAGTTTGAAATTCTAGGGTGGCTGACATTTTGAAACAAAACAGCACATTAACGCGATTACTCGCAAATTATTTTCTTTCATTGTTGTAATAATTTTCCCAATCATACGCATAAAACTATATATTCATATCCGTTAGCGCCAAATTCTTGCCAAACTTGGCGAACTATCGCCAGATTTGGCGACCAAAATAAGTCTTCATAAATGAAGCCGATTTGGCTATTGCTCAATAATTTGGCGAATTTCTTATTCAAATTCAGTATTAACGAATCTTTTGTAACCGTTTCTTTGCATTTTAACTTACTGTTTTCGAGTAACATTAGCTAAAATTTTAAAACGAAGATATAGGAAAGCTACATTTTCCTCCCGGTACAGGCCGGAAGGACTTTTTCAATATTAATAACGTCCTTATTTATTTTTTTTAATTCTAACTCAATAAAATGTCTTAAAAATTAGATAAAAAACACTAAAATGTGCACTTTATAGGTAAAATGCTTCACTGTATAAAAGCCTATTTTGGCCAATAAAAGCCACCAGTGTGACTTTTTCTAATTTTAGATGGCTTTTTTTGTAACCCTGGCACTAAAAGGCACAACCCAGGGGCGCCATTTCAGAACTTTCTTGGGGGGGGGGGCAAAGTTTTTTTTAAGGTAGTGGCATAGCCAAGGGTGGAGTTCGGGGGGCTGCACCCCCCCCCCCCCCCCACACACACACACACACAACCTTTCCGAACGAGAAACGTTTACTGAATCATATGTACAGAGAGACAGCAATACTTCTAATATGGAATCTCAACTTACCTCTGAAAAATTCCGTTTCAGACAGGTTTTCGTCTTAGCAAGTAGAATTTAAAAAGTTTATGAAAGTTTTCAGTTATAGACAGGTACCTTTTTTTTTTCAGGTATTCTTTAAGACTGTTAAAACCTCTTTTCTATAAAACACTTCTGAAGAGCATAGATGTATTACAGAGAAACGTGTCTAAGCAAACCTGTCGATAACATAATGCTTTCTCAAACGGGCAAAAAAAATCAAGTTTCGATGAAAAGAACACCATACAATTATACTTGCTAAGATTTTTATAATGGAGCTTTTAACATGGAGCGTCTAAAATGGGGCTTTTTTACAGTCATTTTCAAGTCCTTCTTTGCAGGTTTTACTGCAGATGCACCCTTTCATGAGTTTCTTGGGGATGGGGAGGGAACAAAGTTTTATTTTAGAGACGTTGAAATATCGTGCAGGATTGCCCAAATCGTGCACAAATTAGAAAGAGGCCCCCACAATAAAAAATGCAGTGTGAGATTTTGCCTTCCTATCTTAACTTCTTTCGCACACATGTGATTCTTCAGCGAATATTTTTTTTAATTTTAGTGGTAGTCCGCGAATTTTTCTTCTTTTTTTTTACGCAAAAGCAATTCGTCAACCGATCGCGGTAAATATCGCGAATTTTACAAATTAGAATTAGAAAAATAGTTAATTTGGCAAAATTGGTTGCGGAAAAAATCGTTAATTTTTTCAAACGACCGTGGAAAAATATTGCAAATTTCGCCAAAGATCACTGAAACAAATAGAGATTTTCGTCAATCGGTTGCGGAAAAAAATCGCGAATTTAGTATAACTATTGCAGAAAAATATCGCGAAATTCGTCAAAAGATTGAGCAAAAAAAAAAAAATAAATAAAATAAAAAACCACGAATTTAGTCAAACAATCGCGCAAAAAGGGGAATTTTGTCAAACATCACGCAAAAAAATCTACTTTTCCAAATTTCAACAAACGATCGTAAAAAAGAGTCGCGAACTGCGTCAAAAGATTGCCGTGAATTTCGACAAATGGTGGAAAAAAATTCGTCAACGATCGGAATTTCGTCAAGGATTCGCAAAAAATAGCATTATTTGTCAGTCGGTTGTGGAAAAAGACTCCTGAATTTCAATAAATGAGCGTAGAAAAGAGTTGCGAATTTCGTCGGTCGCGTCGGTTGAAAAAAATGTCGCGAATTTAGACAAATGGTCGAAAAAATCAATTCCGTCAATGATTCACAGAAAATAGCAAATGTTGGAAAATTATCACAAAAAAAAAAAAAAAAAAAAAAAAGAAACAATCACGAAAAAAAGTCGTGAAATTCAATCGGTCACGAGATAATCAGCACACGAACACCATCAAGAAGTTACGAAATTTACAAATGAGGTAATCCATAGGTATAAAAAAATTTTCATTAATGATTTTCTGTCAGTAAAAATTTTCCGCCAATCATTTTCTGCCTTCCTCTTCAGACTATGATCTAAATTCCATACAATTTAGAAATTTTCAAAACCCTTGGTCTCAGGTCCTTGATCCTGCATTGGGTGGGGAAACACGACTCAATCTGCAGTACGGATCGAGCCGGGTTGAAGCGGCTTATTTTCGTTGCGGATCAGGTTGACAAAGAACATTTGACTACGGTTGGGACATATTGGGGCCCAGTGGACTATTTTTTATTCTATTAGTACGACTTTTTAAAATCTGTCATACACTTATATTAGAATATTTTCAAGAAAAATCTGTCACAAGGAATTTTTTTGGAAATTGTAGAACGATTGAATGCAAAATTAGTAGTGAATCCTGGCCCGTTATTAAGGGGTTAATTGTTTCGGGTTCAAGTTGGGTTTTCACTATTTTGAGTCGGGTTCGTGTTGCCCGAGTTTTCAAAGAAATCCTAAAAATTTTCAGATTAAAAAAATATTTTTTCTACATAAAAGATAAAATTGTTATTAGAGATATAATTGCGCAGTCTATTTTTCAAAATCATATTGAAATATGGATTAATTTTCTTTCTTTTCGGGTAGGGTTGCGTTCAATGAAAATTTTTTGGACGTTTCCTGGTTTACTGAAAATAACAGTTCTGCATCGGCTACCCGAAATGCATTTCGTTTTGGGTTTGGTTGATTCAATTATTATTATTTTTTTTTTTTTTTCTTGCTGGTCTAGTAAACTTTATACGCTTCGGGTTATGCTTTGACTCTTTCGAATCGGGTTGGAGATGAATCGATTATACAAAAGGAGGTTCTGAATATTTTTCAAATGAAAAAACTGTAGTATATTTGAATATTGCATGTGTCATTTTTTTGTACATAATCGGTAAACTTGTAGATTACTTTTCCAAAAATGTATTAAAATATACATTCATTTTCTTTCACTTCGGGTTCAGGTATGAATATTTCGGATTCGGCTTGAAGTCTGTTGGATTAAAGTCAGGATTCGGGTCGGTTACAACCAAATCTGGACAGGACTCTAGTGTCAGGCTGTGGAGATTTTTAAGAGCATCTGTATATATAATATCATTTAATAAAGCAAATGATTTAATAGCATTATAACGATTGGAGTAAATATAATGTGACACTAATAAAACAGTATTAACAAATCATATGATTAGGAAATTGAATACAACTCCCCCATCCCCCCACTCCCGAAAAAAAAAAAAAAAATTCCCCATAAATTTTTGGCTAAAGAGAGAATTTATCACTAAATTTCTAGCCTTGGGGGGGGGGGGGGAGTTTTCTTTTAATCATGCTGTACACAGCTCAGAAGCAATTTATAGAGTTTTTTCTCACAGATATTTCTAAAACTAGCCAAAATACTCATTAATGATAAATGTCTCATTGCCATTGCAATAGCAAGGCTTTAGAAAACATTTCAATGTTTAAAGTGTTTATTAAATGTTTATTTATTTCTTCTATCTTTACAAGAAAAAGGTATTGGATTTATGAAAATTTACCACTTTCAGTTTTCGACGGATTTATAAGTTTCAGAAGGTCTTGAACACAATTGGACTATATTTAGAAAATGTCTGTCTGCGAGTCTGTCTGTGTGTCTCAGTGTCTGTATGTGACAAAAATTTTGTGGGCGCTATATCTCAAGAACAAATGCACGGAATTTGATAAAACTTTATATTCAGTTAGACATTGATATAAATGGGTGGTGATTAGTTTTTGGTGTAAATCTCCTAACATATGGCGCTGCTATGCTACATTTTTCATGATTTTTACGATAGCTATATCTCAAGAACTAATACACAGAATTTCACCAAATTTCAGATTCGGTTAGACCTTGACAAAAACAGACATTGATTAGGATTTGGTATAAATAGCGCAACAGGTGGCGCTGCTATGCTACATTTTGCACGATTTTTACGATAGCTATATCTCCAGAACTAACACACATAATTTAATAAAACTTTAGATTCAGTTAGACCTTAATATAAATTGGGGCTGATTTGTTTTTGGTGTATGTGAAACTTGTATGATATAGAAGAAAGTTTTGGGATTGTCACATCAGACTAGTTTTTTTAATTGTAATCAAATCTGTGAAATCTGACGTTATTTTAGCTTTTGATCATATTTTGATTTTTTTTTTCGGTCTAACCTGTGATAACTGATAAATTTTCTGAAATTTCAAATTCCTTGGGGGGGGCGGTTGCCCCCCCGCCAGCCCCCCCGAAATGGCGCCCCTGGCACAACCATGGATGTATCACGTTATGACCAATGTGTTAATGTATGTATTTAGATAACCATGAAAAAGAATTAAAATCGGAAATCCTAGTGTTGGTATCTGTCAATCTACTACAAGTTAATCCTCTGTTCAATTAATTTCTGAAATTTTTGAATACCAGAAGACTTGTTATTGAAAATTGTGTAGTAAATGGGTATAATGAAGTTTCAAATATGCACTGCAACTATTTAGTTTTATGACAGAGTACATACCAAGCTATTTTCATAATCATACTTAGCGCTATGCGCATGTATTCACCCCTTCAAAGGCGGCAGGATATTTTTTTATACAACTTAATTTTAATCAAAATTTGTACCAAAATTTTACTTTGGAAAAAATCTGTAAAATTGCATTTTCTTTTTTCCCCCTTCAAAATTGTGTTGTGAATTCAACATTACAGAAACACAATTGAGATGTCCTCTGCAATAACAAGGCAAGTGGAGTTACCTTGATTTCTGTTAAACCATGTAAAAAAAAAAGGTTTGTAAAAACTTTTTTAACTCTCACATGTCTCAGTTTCCAGATTCTGGTAACAGTGCTGAGGGCAGTGTTAGGACTTTTTTAAACAAAAAAACGCTAATACGATTTCATATTTTGTGAACTCTTGTGTTGCACTCAAGTTACTTGTTAAGTCATTATGTGTTCCAAGTGTACTTTTCTTTCACCCAAAACTATAGGATATGCAATAATAAGGTAAGTGGGCAATTTTCAGATTTATGTAATGTATTATTCAGCATACGAGGGTGGTTTGATAAGTTCTCGGCCTGACAGTGAAAACACGAGATTTTTGACATAATTTCATACTATTTTTCAATGTAATCCCCTTGCAACTCAATACATTTAAGATACACTCTTGTGTGCGAATTCTTTAGTGCATCCCTGTACGAGGGTGGTTCGAAAAGTTCCCGGCCTGAAAAAGAAAATACAAAATTTTTGACAATATTTCATTTTATTTTTCTACTTGCAACACAATACATTTCAGAAGACTCTTGAGAAATGTTCATTCTTTTGCTTTTTTGGTCGACGTTCAACAAGCGCGGCACGCATCGAGCGGAAAACTTTTTCATACCCAAAACATCGTGTAAAATATGGTTGACACGGTCTATCGAGATGTTTGTAATGTCAACAAAAGTTCGCGTATCTTCAATCAGCGATCATTCAATACGGTATTGTGAATTTTTTAGACGATTTCGTCAGTCATAGCGGTTTTTGGGCGTCCTGAGCGTTCATCATCGTGAATTAATTTCCTACCATGTTTAAATTCAGCAGCCCATTTTTTACGTCGAATATTAAGGACAAGAATCCTTTAAGATAGACTGTAACTCTTTTTGTATGTTCGTGTGGGTTAAATATTTTTTTAACAAAGTATTTTATGACAGCTCGAACTTCAATTTTTTCCATTTTTCGAAAATGTCAAAACTTGTTTACTTTACTTTATCACCCAGCAATAACCAATAAACTCAAGTGTCTGAAACTCGGCGGCATATGTCACCTAAAGGATCATACTTTGCAAACAACATTGTCATTTGGTCATCCATTTCTGTGTTAGGCCGAGAATTTATCAAACTGTCCTCGTATAAGGAAATAAAAATTTTATGATCATAAGCAAAGAATAGATGCTAGAAAACTCCTCTTAACAAGAATATATGCAATAAAGCTATATTCTAAATTAAAATGTTGAAAGTAATTTTAAAAGCTTTGTAGTTAAACTCCATTTTTCACTTGCCTTGTTATTGCAGAGGGCCCCTCAATTACTTGCCCCTGCCTGAAAGGATTAAACCCTGTAATGTCAGATATTACACAAGCAGATTGACTTAATAAAATGACTTAAGTTGTTCAACATCCAGTCGAACTCACTTACGCTCGTATTCACGAATAACTTCGACCCCGAGTTCAGCCGAAAACCCGGGTCGAAAGCTAAAATGGTATTCATCGTCTACCTGACTGGACCGGTTTGAAGGCGAAATCTAACGCTGGGTTCAGTTACTGGGAGTTACTGGACCTGGCTTTACAGAGGGTTGAAGTTCAAGTTTTTCAACCGAGCATGCGTAGTTAACAAAAACAAGCCGAGAGAGCAAGTCTAGTCACATTTTACAATAATGGCGGCTTACGAGCTTATGTACTGAATCAAGTGTCTGTGTATAAGATATAATAGAAGTTTAATACTATTATAAAACAAAAGAACAATATGCAAAGGTATGTGATCTCATATATATGTATTAGCTTCAATTTTTTTTATCTGGTTTGTTTATATTTATATATAAATCCTCTATATTTTATGTTCAATTGTTTGTTTATATAAATAAGCATGGTCGCGAAGAATTTTATTTGCCATAAAAAATAGTCAACATATTAATGGTAGATAAATTGCTATTAAAATAAAAATTGTTGCATTTAAGGTTATTTGTTTTTGCAATTTTGATCTTAAAAAGAATTTATGAATGTATTTTAATAGTAGCGAAATAAATGTCGTACGTAAGTTCTAATTAAAATTTGAGACATCAGACTAATTTGCATTTTTCTATAAGTAAAAAATACTTAGATTATGTTCAAGTATCCATCGACTCAATGTAGGTTTTTGATTTTGGTACTCGTAGAATATGGGTAAAAGTTAAATTTTGTGTCGTGTGAAAGATACACTATTATTATTTATGTACGATCTGTTACATAAATATAAGATTAGCTCTAAAAATTATATATTGTGGTTTTAAACTAAACAATATATCATCTGAGTTGTATTTATCTATTGAAGATTTTTAGTAGGTTTATTCTTTGTTTAAATCACGAATATGTTTATATTAATTAAACAACTCTATCATTGATTAACACTATATACTATTGTTATTTCTGTTTTTGAGCTTTACGTTATATTTCCCAATTTTTGAGAAATTTAAAATATTTATTTAATTACATTTAAGTTTCAACTGTGTTAATTTCAAAATTATATATAATTTAAAATATTACAATAGAAGTAAAGGGCTGAAATACATTGATAAAAAATTGTTCATTTTTAAAATAACACCAGGCAAAAAATCCAGAAACACCTTTGTTTTAAAACAATGCTTCTCTTCAAATAAACGTTTTGTCACTTCCAATTTTGTCTATCATGACAGAATTGATATGACCTAAACTATTGATTGTACGGTATATAAAAAGTTATAACAGCTGTACATAATAAACTTACAGAACCAAACTTATCCCTTCCCCCTTTTCCCATCATGTTTTCACATATACACATACTAAGGATCAATCCAGACAAAACTTGGGCCCTATTTAGGGTCCCTTCACAAAAATCCATGTCATAAAACAGGGCCTTTCATAAAATTGCTTTTAATAAAACTGGGCCTTCATAAAATTGCTTTTAATAAAACAGGCCCTTCACAAAATTCAATTCCACAAAAACATACTCTTCATTAATTATTATTATTGTGTTAGCTTTTAAAATGTGTAATCTACTAACAAAACAAATTCATCAAAAAGTAAAACTTTAGAAGGACTTAAAGAAGTTATTTTTAATAAATGCTTGGTTGAATTTGAATAACTGAATTTCCTCTTTTGTTACAAAATGTTTTTTTCACAAAAATAACTTCTTTTACTTTTCACAAAAATGCTCCCCCCCCCCCAAAAAAAAAAAAAAAAAAAAAAAAAAAAAACCTTGAATTTTTTTACTTTAGCTGGTAAATCAAAAATATTAATTAGTTTGATATCTGAAATTTCATTTATGTGAACAGGAGTCATTTCGCTACTGTTAAAATACATTCGTTATTCCTATTTTTTTAAAATGAAAATTTAAAAAAAAATAAATAACCTTAAATGCAAAATATGTTATTTTAGTAATGTTTTATTAGCCCTTTAGGTAATGTTGACAATTTTTTAAGGCAAATAAACTCCTCTTCATGATCTTGAATATTTATGTAAGCAAATAATTAAATATATAATATATGAGTTGTATGTATAAATATAAACAAACCAGCTAAAAAGTTTGCAGATAATATATTATATATATATGAGATTACATACATTCTATTTTTAATACTTTAAACCTTCTTTTTATTTCTATATCATACACAGAATCTTGATTCACGTTTTAATTTACTTTAATTAACTTATAACACTGACAAAAGAAAAAAAAAAGAGAAAAGAAAGAAAAAAAAAAGGAAGAAAGATAGACAGTGATGCATGGGTAGGGTGGGGCAAATGGGGCACTTATTCTTCTCCACTAAGTAACATTCAAAAAAATTGTATTCCTTAAAATTCAGTGCTATAAAATTATCTGAAATTATCGTTCATAAATTCAGATTGTTTTATCAGATTACCAACTATCAATATCATTATTTATAAATCATTATTTTCCCTATCTAGTCTAGAAATCTATCGCCATTCATTCATAAAAAAATATTTAAAAATCTTTTTTTTTTCTCTCTCTCTCATAAGTAAAATTGTAATTGAATCTATGAAGTGACATCTAAATGAGTGAAAAAAATAAAATTTAAAAACTAGAAAGAATATAGAAAATGAAGTATAATTTTCTATATAAATACATCTTTTTCAATGATGCACTGGATCTAAAAATAGATGTCTATGCATGTAAAAATATTTTGTAATTACTTAGGCTAATTTATTAAAAAATATTCAAAGGCAGTCAAGTGAATACCTTTGAACTTGTAAATCTGATAATGGAAAAATTCTTATACAAAAAGGGTGAGGGGGCTTCTAAAAACTACAAAAAAAAAAAAAAAAAAAAAACTTTTTGTAAGATTTTACAGTTTTATGTCCAGATAGTATACAGAATTCATTTATCATTATTTAGAAAAGACTTTACTCTATTCTGTGTTGAATGAACATTTATATAGTAGCCTTAAATGGCTTAAAATATTAGTGTTCATTAAAATAACATCTAATAAAATAGCAATATATCCATGATAGACAGTTTAAACTAAAAACAAGTTTGGAGTTTATTATTTAGCGACTAGTTAAAATAAAATGTTTGTTAACCGATCGGAAGCGATAATTGAATGCGCCATTGGAGCTCCTGAAAAACTTGGGTGCCTGGTGCCAGGGCACTGTTAGAACCACAAACACCACCTTTTAAGCACTCTTTGAAGCTCTGTTCCTTTGAAGCTCTGTTGATATTATTTCCACTCTTTTGTTGTTGTTGTTTTTGTCAATGTGCATATTAATTACTATCTAATTGTATTAGAATTAATCATTTTAATTAGATTGCTGAAAATAAAAAAAATCAAATCAATACATCTGGATATTATTTAATATATAAATTGATTCGACAAAATAAAAATAGTACTAGAGGCTACTTTCTAGAATTTTTTTCCTTTTTCTCCATTTTAATATTTTCTTAATTAGAAATTATTTAATTAATTACTAATTATAGCTATTAATAATAGAAATCAACATAATTACTGTTGAAATAAAATTTTCGTTTTAATCAAATCAAATTTTCGTTTAGCTACTAAGACAAATTTTATTTGAAAAATAAACTTATAAAATTTAGCAATTAACACATTTCATATCTCTTTCTTAACTCACATATATGTTTAAAAGTAATAATAATAATACATAAAATTTGAATAAATTGTTTAAAAAAAATATTAAACTTTGTAAGAAATGAAAATAAGTTAATCTCCATATTTAGTAATTACAAGTTTTTATTTTGTGCATATATTTTGTAAAAAATCAAATAAGTACTACATTTAATTTCCTTTTTTTTCCGGCACTTTTCTTCCATAATATAAACAAACAAAGCTTCAACGCGAAACCGAAAACGTCATCTGATTTTTTTAACCAATTAGCACGCTTTATTCAACCGGGGTCGAGTAACTCTGAGTTGGGTAACTTTTCGTCCGAAGTAGACGGTGAATACGAGTTTTCAACTCTCGGTTGAAAACCTCAACCTGGGGTTACTGGACCCTCGGTTCAACTCTCGGTCGAAGTTATTCGTGAATACGAGCGTTAATCTGTCTGCACCAGATAATCTTAAAAATTGTTTTATCAAAGTTCATTTGGTCATAAAGTTATTTCTCAATGTTATGTTCTCATCATTGTTATGTCCTGGGGGTGTGTAGCATTTGGCCACTGGTACCTCGGCAAATTTTGTTCGAAGTCAGTTATTTGTTATTTTCACATTATCTTTCATTAACATAATTGAGGAGATCACTCTTAAATTCCTTAATGACTAGATTAATTAAAAAGATTATATTAAGAATTAAAATAAAAACAATAAACTAAAACCCTTAGAATTCTCAACACTACAAGCCCCGTGGGCCGTGGCAGAATGTACGCGATGCTGCGACGGGCGTCACAGACTTTTTAGGGCACCTGCAGACTAAAAACATATAGCGATGCCGCCGACGCGCTATAGCGTGTAAATTACGCGAAAAAACGGCAAACTTCGTCGAAGGATCGCGAATAAAACGGCGAATTTCGTCGAAGAATCGCGGAAAAAAACGCGAAATTCATTTAAAGTTCGCTAAAAATGGCTAATTTCGTTGACAGATCGCGAAAAAAACGCAAATTTAGTCAAAAGGCCGTGAAAAAAACATGAATTTCGTCAAAAGGTCGTAAAAAAAAACATGAGTTTCTTTGAAGGATCGCGGAAAATGCGAATTTTACCTAAGGGCTACGGAGAAAACGCCAACTTCGTCGAAAAATCGTAGAAAAAACTTAATTTCGTCGAAGGATCATGAAAAAACGGTCAATTTCGTCGAAGAAACGGCAAATTTCGTTGTCGGATCGCGAAAAAACGGCAAATTTTGTCGGAGGATCGCCACAAAAACAGTAAATTTCGTCGAAGGATCTCGAAAAACGGCAAATCTTGTCGAATGATCTCGAAAAAACGGCAAATTTCATCGAAGTATCTCGAAGAAAAACGGCAAATTTCGTCGATGGATCACGGAAAAAACGAGAATTTTGTCCAAAGGCCAAAGAAAAATCGTGAAATTCATCAAAGGATCTGGGAAAATGGCGAATTTTGTCGACAGATTGCGATAAAAATGCAAATTTCGTGAAAAGGCCGCGGAAAAACTTGATTTTCGTCAAAAGACTGTAAAAAAAACCCCATGAGTTTCGTTGAAGGATCGTGGAAAAAATGCGAATTTTATCAAAGGGCACAGAGAAAACGTAAATTTCGACAAATGGCCGCAGAAAAAATGCTAATTTCGTCAAAGGATCACGGGAAAAGTGCGAATTTCGCCGAAGGGCCACGAAAAAAAACGTGAATTTTGCCAAAGGATCGCGGGGGGAAAAAAACGCTAATTTCGTCAAATGTTCACGAAAAAAACGTGAATTTTGTGAAATATTCCCGGAAAAGATGCAGCATTCCTTTAGAAAAAAGCAGACAAAGTTCGGTAGTGCCGCTTATTAATGTAGGCATAGTTTTTAATCTGAAACAATATACTGAACTAACTTTTGAAAAATCGGGTTAACCCGAACCCAATTTGCAAGAATCTACACTCAGCCTGAAATCGACTCGAATCAAATAGACCGGGAGGCGGCAGCAAGCAGGAACACACAATAGTAAACCTACAAGCCAACCGCTAAAATCGGGTTTTCGGGTGTTTTCCACCAAGATATGACTTGGCAGACCGTTTTAATATGCGAATCAAGTTTTAACTAATTCTGGAATTTCAGCCGTGAACTCGATGAGGTGATTGTCTGTGTTGCCACCTCCCGGTCTAAAAAGTAGAGTTAATCCGACCTGCAACAAGAAAAATTATTGCCGAGAGGCGATTTTCTCCTCTCCCCACCTCTACTGTAACCTTTCAAAATATTTGCGGTTAATTTGAGAATTTTTTTTTACTCAGAAAGGCAGATAAATGCTGATGCCTTAATTAATTAGCATTAGAACTACAACAGCAGCAAGAATAGATTTATATGATACATTGCGTATTGCAGACTATTTTTGAAAACATTATTAGCGTTGCAGACACTTGAAGATAGTTCTCTGCCACTGGGACTACAAGTATCCACGGTATCTAGAATACAGTATTCTAGATAACGTGCAGGTATCGCTGTTTTATAATTAACCTATAATGATAAAATAAATTAACCCTTCTTAACCTATAATATATAAAGAAAGAAATTTTGTGTTTGCTGTGTTCTGTAGAAGGTAGAGAAGGCTGCACACAGAGCTACAAGATTTGGCAGGAAGGCACCTCATATAGTAGTATAGTTATGCACCTCGAAATAATTAAAATCTTTATGCGATTTTTGAAGTTATTTTGCGATTTTTTTTTCTTTTTTTTTTTTTGATAAAAGGAATTCGATTTTCAACTTTTAGTCTAATATATTCAATTTTGTTCCCTGGGTTTTTCAATGCGATTTTTCGTGTTGACAGCCGTGAGAGAATTCCAGTTACATTGTTTTAGCCCACTATAGTAAATGTTGTCCTCTGCGATTTTTGAATTTTTAATGGGATTTTAAATGTAATTTTTCGCGTTTTGCGGCGATTTTTTTTATATTTGTTAAAGGGATTTTGTTAAATTTTTCTCGCCGTGATTTTTAGATTTTTTTCGCGTTCCATGGCGATTTTTTGTCATTCATGAAAGAATTCGGCTTCAAACTTTTAGCGTAATATAGTAATTTTTGTCATCCTCAATTTTTGAACTTCGGCGATTTTCTGTGCGATTCTTAGCATATTTTTACATTCTTTGGTTATTTTTTGCCATTCGTGGTAAAATTCCGATTACAATGTTTTAGTACACTATTGTAAAATTGTTCTCTGCTATTTTTGAATTTTCAGCGAATTTTAGAAATTTTTCGTGTTTAGCGGTGATTTTGTGACACCCGTGAGTCGTGAAAGGAATTCGGTTTCAAATTTTTTGTCTGATGTAGTAAATTTGTCCTCCGCGATTTTTGAACTTTATACTTTAGCTATTCTTAGCGTTCCGCGGCGACTTTTTGACATAGTGTTGAAAGTGTTGTAGTTTTCTTAGTGTTGAAAAATGTTTTAGCCCACTATACTAAATTTTGTCCTCTGCGATTTTTGAATTTTTAGCAATTTTTAATCCGATGTTTTGAGTTTTTTCGCGGTTTGTTGCGATTTTTTGACATTCTTGAAGGAGTGCCAGTTACAATGTTTTACCCCACTTTAGTAAATTTTGTGCTCTGCGATTTTTAGCGTTTTATCTTGCGCTCTGCGGTGATTTTTTGACATTCCTGAAAAGAATTCTGTTTCAAACTTTTAGCCTAATATAGTAAATTTTGCCCTCTGCGATTTTTTAATTTTTAGTGTTTTTTAGCGTTTTATTTTCCGTTTCATGGCGATTTTTTGACTTACTAAAAAGGAATTTGATTTCAAACATTTTGTCTTCCATGATTTTCAGCGCGATTTTTAATGTTTCGGGCTTATTTTCTTACATTCGTGAAAGAATTCCGGTTACAATGTTTTAGCGTACTGTAGTAAATTTTGCCCTCTGCTTTTTTTTTTTTTTAATTTTTAGAAATTTTTATGGGATTTTTAGCGGGGAAGTTTCTAGCAATTCTCGATGATTTTTCCTCATTGGCAAAATGAATCCGGTTTTACTTTTTTAGCTCGTAAATTCTGTCCTCTTTTGAATAAAGTTTAATCTGAATTCTTGCAGTATTTTCTTAATTTTTCGCGTTTTCGCTTTTATCGGCAATTTTTATTTTAATTTGTAAAAGAAACTCTGCTTTAATATAGAAAAGTCTGTCCTCTGCAATTTTTGAAATTTTAGCGATTTTTAGCGTTTTTTTATACGATTTGCTACTATTTTATTTCCACATTAGTAAAAGGAATCCGATTTCAATCTTCTAGCTCAATTGCTTAATACAGGGTTTCTCAAACTATGGTACGCGTACCAGTACTAGTACGCAGAAGTCCGATACTGGTACGTGGAATAAAATACAAAATGCCGCATATTATTATGGAATCGAAAACGGCTTGTCTTTATTAACTCGGAAATTTTCAAAAAAAATTCGAACGCAATTTAGGATATGTAAACGCTTTTTCTACTTTTTTTGTTACGAGAAATGTTTGCTATAGTAGACTTGCTGAAATTCGCACACAACGCTTATGATACAATCAGTTTTCCAGAATAAAAAACACAATTATTAAATTTGTAGATAAAAATTGAATTTTTTTAATAAAGACCTAATTTTAAAATTAATGAATGAATGAAGTATTTTTAATTAGCGGAAGAACTGTTTTTAAACATGCTTTATAAATTGAACTATCCGAAGGTAAAGTTTGAATGCTTGGAAGAAGGAGGAGCTTGTGTGAACAGGAGGAGTTAAAACAAAATAACATTCCAAGTGTAATTTATAACCCATTGTTCTCTTTGTACTAGAAGAGCTTCTAGGAGATTTTGAAATAAAAATCTTTCAAACATAATTCATAAATTGATTCATTGTGTTAAATGAAATATTTTTCTTCTCTTGTACTAAAAGTGTTATAGTTTCCTTCTATTTCACGGAAATCAGTTTTTAAGAGAGTAAGGTTATTTAAATTGGTCAAGCGATTAAGATTATTTAAATCAAACAAAAACTGTGGTCATATGCAGTGCGGATTTGAGGAAAAACATTGTACATTTGTATTGAGGTGGTATATACGAGGGCTATCCAGAAAGTAGATTACGTTTTAGAATAAAAAATAAACAAAGTATAGGAAACAAATTTTATTATATACAGATGAAAGCCACACTCAAATACTACTTTTCTACATAGTCACCATACAAATTAAGGCATTTATCGTAGCGATGTACGAGCTTGGAAATGCGTTCGTCGAAAAATTCGGCCGCCTGCGCCTTCAACCAACAGTTCACGTCTCTCACCCATGTTTCGTCACCAGTAACGATGCGATCGAGTAAAGAGTCACCATCCTTATGGTAAGCGTCCAAAAAGTTCAACGCTGCAGCCATTCGCTGATTTTTGTGGTCCTCTGTCAAGATTTTTGGAATCCATCTTGCACAAAACTTGTGGTAACCAAGCTTTTCGCTGATGATTTCGTGCAACAAACTTCGCGAAATTTGTGGAAAACTCAAAGAAAGTTCCGTTATTGTGAACTTATTACTGCACGCACCTCGCAGCTCGCGGGATTTTCAATTAACGCAGACATTTCAAACCGTCACAGTATCTGAACGGAGCACAGCACGAACCTCTCACTAGCACGGCTAGATGCCGACTGAGCTGCGCAACGCTCTGACCCCAAGATGGCCGCGCTAGCCCCGCCCCTAGTGGACACAGACGAAAACGTAATCTACTTTCTGGATATCCCTCGTACATAAATCTATGAAGAAACTTGCAAGTGTTTGTTTGCCTACTGAGCGACATTATTGTCGCATTTAAAGGTATGCAGATTATTAATACGGTTGTATTAAGCCTATGTTAAATGCGCTAACTAAGCTTTGGATAACAAATTCACAGGTCTTGATTATTGCAGAGGCTGACTAGGGCGTGGCCGAGAGCCCACCACTGATGTGGGGGCCCCAAAATAAATAAAATTGTTTACAAAAAGTTTATTAAAAATGCAGTTTTTTGCAATTATTTCCACCAAAACCAAAAAAGATTTTGATTAACTTGGTAACCATATTATAATATCTAAGGATAACCAAAGAATACCCCCCCCCAAAAAAAAAAAAAAAAATTATAGCTATTATTTTGGTTTGAGACTTGATTCGAAAAGGTACTGGGCCTTGCGCTCCACATGACCCTAACCGGGCTCTGGAAATTTGTTTCTCATTTGATACACCCTGCCACTGTATCTCACAAGAGAGGAAATAAGTGAACTTATTCAGCTCTCCTCTGCTGTGATGGATTACTGGAGTCCAGATTCAAAAGGATGAATGTAACAGAATTTTTGCCTGACGAGAATATCAGAGTACCGGTCTAATATCGTCAAAATCTGTTTGTGTTTAGAACAACATATCTCTGTAAATGTGCTTTTCCTCCCTGTGTTGTACGAAAAACAAATACAGGAATAAACTAAACATCGAATCTGACTTATGACTCAAACTTCCGAATATTGATCCAGACATGAGGAAGTTGTGCTTGATGAAACAAACCCACCCTTTTCATTAGTCTACAACAACAGTATATGAATCAGTGAGCGCCAACATGTAATTAAGTATTGTGGCTTTTTTACTATACCAAAATACTGTATTTTGACATTATATACATTATTAAAATGTAATGATGATACTACTTTTTACTTGAATGTTATTATAAAGCAGTCACTTTAGTAATGTAATCATTCATTTTTAAATGCAATAAAACCTGCTATGACGGAAATACTAAAGACCTGGGAGATATTTCGTTTTAGACAGGTTTTTCTATATTAACTTTACGTTTGTTACCTGGTGATATGCGGAATCAAAGTTCATACTTAAGTATGAACTTTGATTTAGTGGTACATCGGTCTAAAAGTTTGAGAATCCCTGGCTTAATATATAGTAAATTTTGTTCTCTTTTCAATAAAGTTTATTCGGAATTCGTGTAGCGATTTTTAGATATATCGTGATTTTGTATTGCGATTTTTAGAGCGTTTTCGCGTTTCGTGCTATTTTTTTACGGGTCGGGGCAACGCCGGTCGGGTGAGCTAGTTACGTCTAAAAGCTCTAGTTACGCCAAATGATTCCCACTACGAAGTGAACTATAAACAGTTATTATTCTTATTATTTATTATTATTTCCATGTACGCGACCAACACGACGAGTTCGGATCCAAAGCTGAGGAGTGGATCAGATTTACACGGCGATTGGCACAAAGCGATGAGCCAATCGCAGACTTTGGACCAATCGCCGTGTAAAAGTGATTCACTCTGTGTGACGTTTTAAACGTCATGAGTCGGCCGTGGGCCGCAGTCAATACCGTGCCACTAGTGAGAAGCACTTTGTTTAGACCTTATCAAAGCTATAGCGCGACCTACGTTATACACGGCCGGTGCATGACGTTTAAAACGTCACGTGGAGTGGATCATTTTTACACAGCGATTGGTGCAAAACGGTGGGCTTGCCGCTTTGCACCAATCATCGGGTAAAAATGATCCACTTCGAGGCTAACGAAAAAGAAAGGCTACCGCGGTGCTTTACGCGTATCTTTTTTTACAGACCGTGACATCACGTGATGCTCAAATGTCGAATGCACCAATGCAGGTGTACGAAAAGAGCATCACGTCACTTTAGCAGTCTGTAAAAAAGATAAAAACTAGCCTGCGCTGCCAAGAGCCCACGGGGGTCGCCGGCGTCACGAATACGACCGTCGTGCCCAAGCCTCTGAAGGGCTTATAACGCACCAGGGACTTTGTCTCACCCCGGCGCTGCGATCGGCCTGGGGCCGCTCCCCACTGCGGACCCGCAGGTCATTTTACCAAGGTCGCTACGATAGTAACCTCACACTTGGAGGAAACTTCCGCAGAGACGGAACCTTGATGAACCGCCGAGGAACCCCCGACGACTTCGTTCACGAAACCCCATAGGGGGAGACGGTCAATAGGCCATATGTCGAGCTACCACGACGGCTCTTGCTTTACCACAACTCGAGGGGTGCGAAAACCTACAGAGGTAGTCGCGTTCCCTCTTGCAGTGGATCCTGAAAGGGAAAGGATTAGTACAACAACATATAAAACTTTTGTTAAAACTCTAACAACAACAACTTTGACTAGAATGCAAGTGCATTGTTTTAAAAACTTCAACAACAAACTTCAACAACTACAACATTTATTTACAACTGTGACTAGCCCATTTTATCACATATAATTGCCGGCTTATGAGACGAGTCTCAAGCCTGCATACTTATTGCACCATTACCTCTACCTCTATGTCCTGCGCCGCGGGGACCGCGGGCATTCCGTAGTGCGTTCAAGCGTGGGCGTGGAAGAGCTAGGTGATTGCGGCCTGCTCTTTGGCGACCAAGGTTTCGATCTAGCGTACGCCGGATCAACCGGAGTAGCGATCAACCGGACTCCCTTTCTGGCGTAGCCGTCAAGGCAGAGATCGCTTGGCGCGCGCGTCTGAAAGTCGAGAGGAAAGTACTTTTCCCGCACAGATTTCCAGAGCTCGCACCGAAATAGCACGTGGCTAATATCACAGACCTCAACTCCACAAAAACATGTAGAGTCGTGGCTGAAGAATCGAGCCTGATGATCGCCAAGAGCGCCGTGTCCCGTGAAGACCTGATTAATGAAGAAATCGCCCTGCAGCAGGGCTACACTAGATACCGGGCTTGCTCATTCATTATTATGACATCACAAATGGTGGCTGGCCCCTACCAGCGATTGGTGCAAAGCGAAACGACAAAATTGAAGACATACAGCGATTGGTACAAAACGACGGGCTTGTCGCTTTGCACCAATCGCTGGTCGCGGCCAGCCACCTTTTGTGACGTCATGACATGATAATCAATGAGCAAGCCTGGTATCTAGTGTAGCCTTGCCTGCAGTCGGCGAGTGCCAACGCGTGGGAAAGACTCATATGTTCTGCGGCCGGTCCCAGATTGGTCCCATCTCTCTTGCCACTTGGACAAGGCACGTCCAAAGAGGTTAAGAAGATAAGTGGAACGCAAAAAAGATAAGTGGAACGCAAAAAAGATAAGTGGAACGCACCGCGGTAACCTGTCTTTTTCGTCAGCCTCGGATCCACTTCATGTGACGTTTTAAACGTCATGCACCGGCCATGTATAACGTAGGTCGCGGCTACAGGGCAGTTGCAATTGACGTCATATTGGAGGTCACCGAGGCTAACGAAAAAGACAGGCTACCGCGGTGCATTCCACTTATCTTTTTTTACAGACCGCTAGAGTGACGTGATGCTCTTTTCGTGCACCTTCATTGGTGCATTCGAGCATCACGTGACTCCCGCGGTCTGTAAAAAAATATATGAATAAAGCACCGCGGTAGCCTTTCTTTTTCGTTAGCCTCGGGAGGTCACACACTACAAATAGGCAGCTCTAATTGGTGAAAGTACCCTGACCTCCAAGTGAAGTACAATGGTTGATCAGCTGATTGTAACTTCTGTTATACATGAATCCTTTTATTTTTTATTTTAATGTAATTTTATAAGTATATATGAATTTTAATTAGTTAGTGTATTGGGATTTAAAACGGCCTATAGAGGCGCTGATCGCAGTCGTCCGTACAGGATTGTCCCTTTAACTAATGCTAAAGTGCCATTGAAACCATCATTTATTATAAACGCATTTGAAAGTGTTAGATATTCAAATTTGGATAATTTTCACTTTGTCATATAAACACAGAACACAAATACCACATGAAATCTGAAATTGTGCTAAAAATTAATCATTATGAACAAATGGGCTTTATTGAGAATCTGGGTTCGAGATTGTAAGAATACCACCAACACGTGATTTCTTACAATATCGACCAATGTATGCATGCGATACATAGACAAACAAATATAAACACAGCAGGGAGGTCACGTGATGGTGGTTTATGACGTCATGCCAATAAAGCCCATTAAAATTGCATGTTAATGTAACGGCTTTGCAACTGCAAGGGATTTTCCTGAAGCGAGAAGTTATATATTTTCTCCACCAGATGGCGTATTCGAGCAAAATAAATCTGAAGCATTTTACACATACATTTACATGTTTACCTGCATTATGCTGCATAAAAAAGTGATGCAAACACGCTAGCCACCATTTTTATGCCACGTGATTCCCACTGTGACGTCACACGACTAAAATAC
Source organism: Maratus michaelseni (assembly GCA_963931845.1). NCBI lineage: Eukaryota > Metazoa > Arthropoda > Arachnida > Araneae > Salticidae > Maratus > Maratus michaelseni. Next base: position 149,439,914 of record OZ007597.1, on the reverse strand, counting down.
TAAAATGAACACTGGACTTGCATTGCTACCCTGGTTTACTTAATTACTTCTGCGAAGACTATATTTACAACCAAACACCAAACCAACCAACCGAAGGTAAAAGGCGTATTTTTTATAAGAGTTCGTCGTGTATTTTAATTAATATCTCTGCAAATTATTAAAAATATATAAATTTGAGTATCAAGTGCATCAGGACTTGCCTTGGACTATCTCCACCCAAATTTTCTGACCTGTAGGTGCAGTAGATTTCGCTAGCCATCGTCAACAAATAATAAATAAACAGACAGACCCTCACACTGAGCGGAACTATCTTTTATTAGTATAGATTTGCATTTTTTCTCGGTGTTTAGAAACAGTTTTCGTGCCAGACTTGAATGATTAGTTGAAATGGAGGAAAACCAATATAAAAATCGTAATTTTAATTGCATAATTTGTACTAAATTCTTTTTTTCACATTATAATTTGAGAAGACATTTGAAAAATGTACATGGAATTGGACCTGACGCTTATAAATCTTTGAAATCTTTACATGCTCAAGGACATGACGCTTATCTTGCATTCAAATCTTTATGTGCTCAAGGACAGTGCAATTTAAAAAAAATCAAAACTGTACAGTCTCAAGAACATAACAATTTAAAAGAATTGAAAACTGTTGATGCTCAAGAACATAACAATTTAAAAGAATTGAAAACTGTAGATGCTCAAGAACATTACAATTTAAAAGAATTGAAAACTGTAGATACTCAAGGACATTCCACTTTAAAAGAAGCAGAAATTTTGAAAGAATTTGCTGATTTCAGTGGTAAGTAAAATCGGTAGGTACTTTTCCATTATGCAAACACCATGCCAAAATGCATGCTAATCAGTGGTATAGTCCTGGGGAAAAAAGTGGGACGACGCTCACAGTTCCATAGCTGCTAACTTTTACGCTTTTTTCCTACCACTAAAATTTTATAGTACATTTAAACTTATTAAATCGCCGAAATCATGTAATTTAATAAGGCAAAAATTTCTATTAATTTTTTGTGGTAGTAAAATAGCGTAAAAGTTGGCAGCTATGCAGTTCCGAACATAGGGTAGTCTCTGTCACCGATAGAAAACTTGATACTGGATGTTACCTTTCATTCTGAATTGCAGAAAAAAGTAATGGAAAAATTAAACAGTTTAATTTAATTAAAGTTATTTTTTACCTGTAATGTTTTAAATAGCTTGTCCCTAATTGAAAATTTCAGAACTTTATTTCGTGTCTGAGAACGTCGGTCCATGCAGATCTCTAGATTGAAGCTACACAATTAAGTTATATCATTTTCAGTAGTGATAATAACACAAAGAAACTCAAAAACATACATAAATTTTGTCACAATTCAAACAAAGTGACAGAAATTAGAAGGAGAACAGACAAATAGACAGACATGGCAGACGATCTGAAGTGATAAACACATTTCAACTTTGTTGAAAAGTATTAAAAATCAGTGTTTTATTTCTTAAAATTGTTAATTGATTAGCATGCTTATCCTTTTAAAAAATTAATAAGTTTGGAAAGTCTGCGTCCTCCTGCCCCCTTGAAAATAAAAAGTGGAGAGACGCTTGAAAAGGAATAAAAAAGTGAGGGGATGCCGTTACCCCGCGTCCCCCTTCAACTACACCACTGATGCTAATGTCAATGTGCTATCAGACCTACCAAGTCGCCTGATTTTGGCACGAGACTCCTGATTTTCACATGTTTTTCCATACTCCTGATTTTTTGTATATTTCTTCTGATTTCTCACATGTTTCAATATTCTATTATTGTACCTTCAAATGTGCTGCGATCAGGGTTGGGTTTTTGACATGACATGTCAAAAACCTGTCGAAAAGTGTCAAGAACTGTCGAAAAGTGTCAAAAACCTTATGCAATTTTTTTTTAACAATCATTAGTGATATTTTATATTATATCAAGCTAAAAACTAATTAAATAATAATTTATATATTATATAAATAATTTTTATTTAGTCATACTGTAATTAAGTTGTAATAAAATTATATAGGGGAGACCGGTACACAGTGGACCTATGGACACAGTGGACCACCCCCTAATATTTTATTTATTTAAATTTTTTTTAAGCTTCTCTTCTATCCTAATAGACAACAGCACTGCAATGATTATTTATAGCCTTCAGAAAATATGTTTAGCTCAGATTGAACTATTTTATCCTGCTTTGTTGTTTTGAGCTTCTAAAAGTAAAAATTTTCATCATCATATTTTTATTTTTTTAGTAATTAAAGGTTGTAGATAAATAAAATAAAACAGCTTTTTTGCAAAGCTAAGATACTTGTTTTATTTTACTTTAATGTTAATATGTTTAAAAGAAAGCTATAAACAATATTAATATGATTATTTATTGAACTTCAACATGGGGTACAGTGGACCACCCACTCCTGGGGCACAGTGGTCCACAATCCACTCTGCTCCTCTAAATGCAGAATGTTCAAAATATTTAATAATTGCCTATTTTCTATAAAGAAAGATTGTTTTAAAGTAGATTTAACTGTAAAATAAAGTAAACAAATACAAATAACAATTTATTTAACATAGTAAGAAATATTTTGTTTTGTATTTACTGCCTTTGATAAATATAACTGTAGTCTAATTGTTGATGATTCTATTCAAGTAAGATTCATGAGATGCAAATTGAATGGAAATCAGTTTGTTTCTCCTGAAACTGTAGATGAATCTGCTGTTGATGTCAATGATTTCATAATGTTGCTCTCAGACCCAAAATTATTTCTTGAAAATCCGAGGCTCAATCTTACTCATAAGTACTTTGGAATTTCATTTGCAAATTTTAATGTGAGCTGATTTTTTTGTACTTAAGTAATAACTTCAACTAAATTGCAATTGTTCCTGTATTAATCTGTTATTATTTTCAAAATATAATAAATTTTTTGTTTTTATTTCAAAATTTATATTACTATGTTATTTTGCAAGTGAAGGGGCAACAAAAAAGAATTAGATTAATGAAAGATAGATTTATATTGTATTTTAGATAATACCTAATAGTGGTCCACTGTACCCCGCTTCTGGGGTACACTGGTCCACTTTACAAATGTATATAATTTTTTTTTTTTTTTGAAAAATGTATTGAAAACTAAGTTGTGAGTAAATTATGATGGATGTAAGAAGGTTTAAGGAATATTCAAAAATATTTTAATACAGATCGGTCAGTCTGTTAAAGAGAAAAAAAAATGTTAACTGAAAAAGTGGTCCACTGTGTACTGGTCTGTCTCCCCTATCATTATTCAAAATATTTGTCAATTGCCATTCTAGGAAAAATTGCAAAAAATATTGAAATTACTATTAAATGCATTTTTCAAAGTACTTTTTATATCTTTATTACTATTAAGTATTTGGTTTATTATATAAAAAAAAAAAAAAAAAATAGCAATCTAATTTATGCTTTAAAAAAACAAAAATAATAAAACCTTGTGTAAAGCTAAAGCAGCCACTATTCAATGACTGTTCATAAGTTACCTAGACTTTTAATGATTCTAAATGTTTGTTTTTGTACATAAACTTTAAATATAAACCCCAATTGCAACACAAATGTTCTTTAAGTAATTAAATTAATTATAATATCAAATCTACATAATTAAACGTCCTTTAAATCAATAACTTAAAAGAAGATGATTCGTTATTTTCAATATTTACACATATACAATATATCTTCATTTTATTATGTTAGTTTCAGTTTAATTATTTAGAACTATTTCTTTATGTTAAATTTATTTTTTATACATTATAAAATGGTATCTTTTTTTTATCCAAAGGTTTGAGTATCACAGCTGAGATTTATTCCAACAGAGCGAAAAATGCCGGGACCAGGACTCGAACTTGGGTACTTTGACTTGCCGTGCTAACGCTCTTCCTACTAAGCTATCCCAACGATATCCTGGTTGGCATAATTCACTCTTATTTGTTGGACATGGCTGTGAACTGCAGTGCTAATTTTATTCATCTGAACTATAACTATAGCATTTTTACATGATGGATGTGATATAATGTGGAAACTAACTCCTGTATACCATGAAATTAGGTCATAATGAACAGACCCAGGTTCGAGTCCTGGTCTCAGCATTTTTCGCTTTGTTGGAATAAATCTCAACTTTGCTACTCCAACCTTTGAATATGATTTACCTAGTTGAAAAAACAATCCTCTGTTCATTAGTACCTTTTTGGGGGACAAACATTAAAACAATATAAAAATAAGTATATTATTTATATGAAATTTTATACATTAAATTATACAAGTACCAGAATTTCCCCCAGGTTTAAAAAAGAGCAGGGTGGTGCTGGTGAAAAAAGAGCACTTTTTTATTCTTAAGGACACTTTTTGGATTCTCGAGGGCACTTTTCAGATTCAAAGGCACTTTACTTACTGTTAAAGCCATACTTTTGGTTTTTAAAGTCACTTTTAATCTTTAAAAATCAGGGTACTCTTTTTAAGACAACATTGAGTAATTTTTTACTATGAAAGCAAAATTTTTAATACAAAAAGGAGAAAAGACAGTTTTTTTTTACTGAGGGGCAAGAAGGGTGCTAATTTTTTTATGAGGGGCAAGAAGGGTGCTATTTTGTAAATCAAAGGGCAGGCAGGGTGCAGCACCCTTCTGAAACTGCCTGGGGAAACTCTGCAAGTACTATTTAATAGTTTGATTAGTTTAATGTAACGATACTTTGAACTATTATTTTATTATATATTTATAGCTTACAATTATTTTCAAAGTAATTTGTTAAACCAAAATCATGTTTTGAGTTTTCAGGTGTCGACACAATTTTTTTTTTTCTTTCTTGAGGCCCGTTTCGTGAAAACTAAAAATTATTTTTGGTGAAATTTATTTTGTTATGAAAGATGAAATCCAGCTGCTAAAATTTAAACCAAGCATTTAATGATAACTTCTTTAAGTCATTCTGTTAAAGTTTTCCTTTCTTGTGAACTCGTTTTCTATGTAAATTATACATTTTAAAACCTAACAAAATAAAAATAATTAATGGAGAGTATGTTTTTATGGAATGGAATTTTGTGAATTGACCAATTTTATTAAGAGAAATTTTGTGAAGGGATTCCTGATTTATTAAATCGATTTTTGTAAAGGTGGGGGGGGGGGGGGGTTATAGATAGGTCTTTTTTAATGTCTAAAACTGTCGAAAAGTTTACCCATGTATCTAACACTAAAAATTATGAAAAATTGTAAATTTAATTTTGTTGTAAAAATAATTTTAATCAGTTTTTGGACTCAATTTTAGGTTTTTGACAGTCATTGTCAAAAATTACGTCAAAAAGGGGTTTTTGACATGACGGTTAAAACCGGATAAAACCGTCACACTATCTAAAACTTGCCAACCCTGGCTGCGATTCAGGAATGAAAACTGCCATTATGGGTGTATACGGTACTTACGTATTAATGCCACCGCAGCTACAGATTTGGCGGTTTTTAAGTGCCATTAATCTACACCTAACATTTTTGCGACAAATCATAAAATAAAACACTTTCAGTATTCAAAACACTTTATTTAAAAACAAAGTAGTCAAGTTTAGTAAATGAAGTTTAGTAAACTTCATTAATTAAAATAACAATTGTGTCCTAAAATTCTTATATTTTATTTATTTATTTATTTTGATATTCCAATGGCAACATTCTCCCATTGCAATCTTGTTGTTCGCATGCACACACAGTTATCTTTTGGATTTCTTGTTGCCTTGTTTGCTGATTTTTGACGCCATTTTTTAGTGCTACGAAAATGCGTATTTGGGACCCATTTTCCACCGAAATCCGATTGACTAGTTTGTTTTGAAATGAATTTGAAATGTGTTGTGAATTTTTAAAGTGTTTTGATTTTAAATAAAGTGTTTTATTTTATGATTTGTCACAAAAATTTTAGGTGTAGATTGGCGGCACTTAAAAACTGCCAAATCTGTAGCTGCGGTGGCATTAATATGTAAGTACTGTGTATACTTTTTCTTTAGTATGATCAGTAGTATTTTATGTGATAAACTACACCTAGATTCATTGTAAGTGATTAGTCTTTAAGGCTTTTTGACTTACTATGGACATGTTTTTGACTATCAATAATTTGTCCCAATTAACACTTATTTGAGATCTTCACTATATTTTATATGTTTATGGAGAAACAAAACGTGATATACTCCTTAATCTTCAATAATAACAAAGTGTTGTTTAAAATTAAATGGTACTTCTCTATTATCCTGTCGTCCACTTTTCATAACAAAAAATTATCACCAAACTGTAAGATTAAACGCCAAAAATGCAGTCCCATTTACTTGATGTCAGAAGCATTATACGTGTTTGTTATGTCATCAAGTGGTTTTTAATTCGACATTTGCGTGTATTTTTCATTATGTTTTACTGATTTATTAGTTATTTCGGTACTTCTCTATTATCCCGTCTACCACTTTTCATAACAAGAAACTATCACCAAACTGTAAGATTAAATGTCAAAAATGCAGTCCCATTTACTTGATGTCAGAAGCATTATACGTGTTTATTATGTCATCAAGTGGTTTTTAATTCGACATTTGCATGTATTTTTCATTATGTTTTCAGGGGTCGATCCAGGAAAAATTTGGGGCCTATTTAGGGCCCCTTCACAAAAATCTATTTAATAAAATGGCCCCCTTCACAAAAATAAATTTAGTAAAATGGGCCCCTTCACAAAAATAAATTTGATAAAATGGGCCCCTTCACAAAATTCTATTCCATAAAATCTTACTATTTATTATTTATTTATTATTTTGTGATGTTTTAAAATGTGTAATTTGTAAACAAACAAGTTCACCAGAGAGAAAATCTTCAGCAAAAAGGTTTAAAAAAGTTTTTGTTTATAAATGCTTGGATCGAATTTGATTAATTGGATTTCAACTTTCGTTACAAAATGTTATTTTTCACAAAAATATAATAAATTTCACAAAAATAACCTTTACTTTTCACAAAATGTTATTTTTCATAAAAATATAATAAATTTCACAAAAATAACCTTTACTTTTCACAAAATGTTATTTTTCACAAAAATATAATAAATTTCACAAAAATAACCTTTACTTTTCACAAAATGGGCCCCAAGAAAAAAAAACCTGCATCGACCCCTGGTTTTACTGATTTATTAGTTATTTCATTAATTAAAATAACAATTGTGTCCTTAAATTCTTATATTTTATTTATTTATTTATTTTGATATTCCAATGGCAACGTTCTCCTGTTTATTTGGCGATAGTTTTTTGATATGAAAAGTGGTCGTTCTCCTGTTTATTTGGCGTTACAGTTTGGTGATAGTTTTTCCTTATGAAAAGTGGTCGACGGGATAATAGAGAAGTACCGTTATTTCATTAATTAAAATAACAATTGTGTCCTTAAATTCTTGTACTTTATTTATTTATTTATTTGATATTCTAATTCCAATGGCAATGTTTTCTTGTTTATTTGCCGTTACAGTTTGGCAATAGTTTTTTGTTATGAAAAGTGGTCGATGGGATAATAGAGAAGTACCAATTAAACTTGTACTAAATATGTTTAGGTATAAAAATTAATAAGATTGCACTGAAAAATATCTCTTGATTTCTGAAATAAAATCTCCTGATTTTTGGCTTTCAGAACTTGGCAAGTCTGTGCCATGTATTTAACCCTGATCATGCGAAGGATTTGTATTAAAAACTGGGCAAATATTGTGACTATCTATTTATTAAGCGGGAATCTTTTTTTAAAAATAAAATTGAAATGTTTACTGCAATGCTAACAAGGAAGCTCTCCATAAGCGCAAACTCAGACAAATTTGAAAAAAAAAAAATTACAGAATATTCGTTTTATCAGGATGTGTATAGCATATGTTTATCAAAAAATTTACTGTGGAATTTCGATATAATGTCGGTAAAAAATTATATAAAACTATTGTGTTTTTGGCGATTTATCGCTGCTTGGCGACAATGAAATTTTTAAAAATACGCTTTATGATAAATACACTTTTAGGAAATTTTTTTTTTCTACTCTTCATACTGAACTAGTTTAAGTAAGTTTAGCCTAAATAAGTGTACTTTTATAACTATGGTCTTGCCATATACATTTATTGTGCTGTCCTCTAAAAAAAAAAAAACCCATTTTTTGAAATTTTCTCTGTATAAAGTCTAATAAAGAATGCACAAAAATAAAATATGGCTAAATTTTTACAGCTTGTTCTGACATTTTAATGTTGAGCATTTTTCATTTTACCACTTTATTACAAAAGCCAACTAAACAGAAATTAAAAAAAAAAAAAAAAAAAAAAACCTTTTTTCAAAAAATAACTTTTTTTACCTGAAAAACAACCCACACCTGACATACTCAGCTGAAAATAATGCATTTTCTTATATCTTTTAATGATTTGACAAAAAAAAAAAAAAAAAAAGAAAAAAAATATTATGTACGTCATTCTAAAATTCTATTATAATAAAAAAGTCTGTAAAAATGAAGCCCCTGTTTTGCCAGAATTCTGTAATTGTTAATTTAAATTCTTTTAAAACTATATAAGCACTCAGGTATTTTTAATGTTTTTAGTCTTCTAAATGGCACATAAAAATAGGACAAAACAAACAAATTGACTTCAGTGAAATATTTGATGAAATACTAGGGTGGGTTTTTTAGGAAACATTTCACTGTGGGTTTTTTTTTAGAAGACAGCACAATATATATATATAAAAAAAATTAATGATTGTATTCTATGGTTTAGAACAAAATTTAAATTGATTAAAAAGCTTTTAAACTAAAAATTAAGTTCCGATTCTGGCACTGTCAATTTGTCTTCGATATTGTTAGTGTCAGAGGCAGCAAGACCAAGAGAAAAGTATTGTTGCCATAGAAACAACGACTTATTCAATATCGAAATGTATTATGAGAGCTTTTTTAATCTGGCAGTTACTGTTAAAATTACACTTAAAAATTTTATCTAGCCAGTGAAATGTGTAAAATTAAATAACTTCAGCAACATGCAACTTGAATATATTGCATATAAGCTTGTAGAAAAATTAATAAACTATTTGATCATTTAAGTTTAAATTCATAATGTACTGCACATTTAAACACGCATTTAACCAGGAATTTTCAAATGCATAATCGCTTGTGGTGTTGAATTCAGACACTTTTCTCCGGGAGAGATTTCTGTGTCTCCCGGGGGGGGGGGGGATTGTACTTTTTAACCATTAAAAGCATAAAATCTCAAATCTTCCGGGGGCGGGGGGGACATTTCAATGCTCTGGAGGGTGGTGGACATGTCTCCCCCTCCCCGGGCCACTCCTTGAATTCAACTCTGATTACTTGCATTTAGCAAAGAAAAAGTGTTGCTCACCAAAACAATGTTCTCAAATCAAAGCTATATTTTAGTAATATACAATAATTATGAAAATCAAGAATACGTGTAATAACCTAAATTTAAAACTTGTTCCTAACTTCTTGGCCTGGTTTCTAGATTTAATAGAAATTTTTTAAGCCCTGCTACATACCGTCTTGAAATTTAGGAAGGAAAAAAAAAAAGGTACATTAGGCACAGATGTTGAATTTCACTTGTGGTCATTCATATTCACTGCATGTTGGTAACTTAGGACGAAAATCGTAGTTTAAGAACCTACAGTAGTCACATGAAAAAACACTCAAGCTAATGTTAAGTCTATGGAAAGTGCCCTGCAGATTTCTCACTCGCATTTTAATATTTTTAAATGATTTTTTTGCATAGGATAGCTGAGGTCGATTTCTAACGTTGTTAGTTTCTAGTTTTTTCATAAGCAGACATTTTCAATTTTAGAACCGGTTCTGAAAGTGAAAGTACCCTTATATAAAAAAACTGGAACCCAAATCGAAAAAGTAAAAACTAACAACGTTAGAGATTGACCTCAGCTATCCTATGCAAAAAACATTTAAAAATATTAAAATGCAAACAAGAAATCTGCCAAGAAACCTTCCCATAGACTTAGCATTAGTTTGTATGTTTTTTCGCGTGACTGATGTAGGCTCTGAAGCCTTGAGTACGCAGGAAAAAAAAAAAAAAAAATGTATGAACTGAAACAAGTAATCACATTCTATAACACAAGCTAAATTAATGGCCATGAAATTTTTAATATAACGTTTTACTTATCCTAAAGTGGTTGTGTAATATCCAGTTCAGTTATGTTTAAACCAGATCAAACTCGCCATTAGGAACATTATAAATAATAAAAAAAAAATTTTTTTGAACTAAATAGGTACAGGGTGATTTGCTACCACATATACAAACTTATGGGAGGGGTGAGTTACTCAACGACGAATCGGAATCAGATAGTAGTAGGCCATTTAGGGTTTCCATTTTCGCAGATTATTTATTCTGAAATTCCAATTTTATACCATAATCATGAATCATAATTTTTGCGATATTTAATGATAGACATTCGTGATTACATAATTTGAACATTATTATTTATGATTTCTGGTATGATTTCGGAATTACAGAATAAAATGTGTCTGCTAAGTTAACAACATTTATTGCTGTTTCTGACCCTACCTTGCTATCTCATTCTAATTCGTCTGTGAATAACCTATCCCTCCCTAAAATTTGTATAAGAGTGATTCCACTGTTACGTGTGTGACTTTGAGAGTGTTTTTTTGCAAATTGAGACAAATTTCAAAGTGAAATTATTTAGATAATGTTTTACTTTTTTTATTGCTATTACAGGACACATACAGAATCATTTTTGTAGTGACACCTTTAATCTAAAAAAAAAAAAAATAGTAAAGTCGTTGTTACGTGTGTGACTTAGAAAAATCACATGCGTAACAACGACTTTACTATTTAAAAAAAAAAAAAAATATTTCTTTAGACTAAAGGTGTTGCTACAAAAATGATTCTGTATGTGTCCTGTAATAGCAATAAAAAAAGTAAAACGTTATCTAAATAATTTTACTTCCAAATTTGTCTCAATTTGCAAAAAAAAACACTCTCTAAAAGTCACACACGTAACAGTGGAATCACCCATAAGTGGTAGCAGATCACCCTGTATAAAGACGAGTAAGATATGAATCTAAAATTTCTAAATTTAATTAGAATTTAATGTAAGGCTGAGAAGTTGTTTTTGAATATTTCAGGGTTTACTACACTTTAAGTTTTCATGAAATTATATGTGTAATTTATAGGAAGTCATTGTAATTTTTATGAAACTGGACATTAATATTGCTATATTTACTGTTATCTGTAATTGAAGTAGGCAATAATTAATGAATATGTAGTTACTTTTTTATTTATTATAGTTTTGAAAGATTTTATTTGATAAACTGCTTTTGTTTCAGGTCTGCCTTTCCAAGTTCAGCCGTCAAGAATGTGTTTTCAGTCATTAATAGTTGCAAATGATTCTCCGTCTCATCCTCCTGTGCCTGGTAAAAAAATGCCTGCTTTATTAATCAGTGTACCAGAAAATAAAGGAAATGTTTCAAGTCTTATTCCATCATCCACTGAAAAAATTAGGTGTGTATGGTTTGCTATTCCTTGTAATTAATCCTTGTAAAAAAAAAAAAAATTCATAAATTTCCTCAGTCAGTCATGGGGAAAATACTGTGAAGTCGCAAAATTCATCAATCTGTTACCAGAAAAAAAATCTCAAAATTTGTTCATTGGTCATTGGGAAAAAAACTCACGAGTTTCGCCAGTAAGTCCTGAGAAAAAAATTCAGAAATTCGCCAATTGGTCGCATGAAAATGAAAACCTACAAGTCGCCAGTAAGTGGGAAAAAATCCAGAAATTCACCAATTGGTGGCAAGAAAAACCATTGTAAATTTTGTCATTTGGCCGCGGGGAAGATATTGCGAAATTCTTCAATCAGTCTCTGGAAAAAAATTGCAAAGTAAATCAATCGATTTCGGGGGAAAAAAAAGAGAAATTCAGAAGTCAGGTATGGGAGAATATTATAAAATTCTTCGATCAATCACAGGGGAAAAAACCAGGAAATTCAACAGTCAGGCACATGAAAAAATTGTAAAATTCATCCGTCAGTTGCGTGGCAAAAAAAAAAAGGGGGGGAGGCATGAGTTTTGCCAGTAAGCTGCAAAAAAATCCAAAAATTCAGCAATAAGTGGCAGAAAAATTTTCGTCTTTTGGCCATGAGGAAAATATCGCAAAATTCGTCAATCAGTCATGACAAAATATATCAAAATTTGTCAATTGGTCTCGGGGAAAAAATTACAAACTTCGTCAGTTTTTCGCTGGGGGGAAAAATCAAAACATTTGTCAGTCAATCATGGAGAAAAATTTCAAAATTCTTCAGTCCGTTTCTGTAAAAATCTCGCAAAGTACGTCGATCGATCGTGGGATAAAACCTCGAAATTTGACAGTTGGGCATGGGAGAATATCACGAAATTTGTCAGACGATTGTGGGAACAAAACGCGAGAATCAACAGTCAGGCATGGAAGAATATTGCAAAATGCATCGATCGATCGTGAAAAAAAACACAATTTGACTGTCAATCATGGGAAAATACTGCAAAATCCGTCAATCGCAGTGAGAAAAATTGCAAAATTAGTTAGTCAATCGCAGAAAAGATTCCCAAAATTCGTCTCTTTTTCTGTTTTCTCTCCTGTGTCCTGTTATAAATTCATCGATTGACTTTTAACTTTTGATTTTGAAAGTACTCTTAAAAAAATATAATTTTTCTCCTGTACAACTCCTATATTGAAAACTGAGTTTGAATGATTTATTCATATAGTGCTTAGGACAAAATACAATTTCTATTAACCAATTATCCTAGTTCCGATGCTTTCTCATGGTAAATTTTCTCAAAGACAAAAAAAAAAAACAAAAAAAAAAAACTTCCCATTGCATTGGGGGTAAGAACCCACCAAAATCACAAACTTTAAAAATAGAAGGTTTGACTTACCATTACCATTTAAAGAAATGATCAAACCAGTATGTTTTTTGTAGGACTACAACTGATAAAAGGGGGCTATAAACAAACCTGTTCAAAATATGTTTTTTGATCAAGACTCGGGTGCCCTTTGTTAATACAGTGTCCTCTTTATTTACTAATCCTCCCTTCCAATCCAGCACCTAGGGGAGGAGGATATTTTTTGTCACAGAGTCAGCACTATTCTCGCTAAAATTTCAGGTTTTTTTTTTTTTTTTCATGAACCCATAATCATCCCTGAATGATGTATCTTTTCATCAAATGTTACCAAGCTAGAGATCATTTGGTTACTTTTGGTACCTCAGATATTTTTTTTTCTCAAACACAGTTCCAAAATTACAGACAGGCAGAAAAATTGAAGTCTGTATTTTTCAAGAAAACAGTTAAAATTTCTGAGTATTTTTAAACATGATACCATTCAATTGTACTTCCAACAACAACTGCTCATACTTTTGGTACCTCAGATATTTTTTTTTCTCAAACACAGTTCCAAAATTACAGACAGGCAGACAAAATTGAAGTCTGTATTTTTCAAGAAAGCAGTTAAATTTCTGAGTATTTTTAAACATGATACCATTCAATTGTACTTCCAACAATAACTGCTCATAGCTGATAATACTTTTTGCATGTCTCTGTAAAACATGTAAATGTCATGTCCATGCACACAGAAGATATCGTGGTATAGCTCAATAAGATATACAGAATTTTGTTCATTTTGAAGGTAGTATAATGTCATTAAAATGTAGTACAAAAATCACTGCCCATGGACTGAGCTGTAAAATTCTATTGTGCAACCTAGTAAAAATACTATCACATAAAAAATTCACCTGAAAAAATGTGCAAAGTTCTCTTTGGAATATTTTCTTGACCTAAAAATATTTGAAATCTAAAATTTTGCTAAGTTCCTTTTCTGTAGCATATGCTGAACTCAGGATCCAGTATTTAATAAGCGGAAATAAGATGTGTTGATAACAAACACTCAGGTTAAAATATATCATCCTTTGTTTTCATTTAAAATATGATTAAGACTGGATTTCATTATAATTTTCTGTATTCAGGTCCATAGGCAAAAGGTGTATTTTATTGAGTGTGACTTGGCACTAGAGTGTTTTGTTTAAATCTTTAATGATATTTAAATAAATTTTAAAGGAAATTCTAGCCAATATCACTGATGGTTGATAGCAATGCATGGCAGTAGACAAGATTGCAAAAGATTGATCAATCATATTTAAAACAAAACAAGAAAAAAAATCATGCATCAAGCACAGATATTATGAAACACTTGCCAACAATACTTTAACAAACAACATTAACAACAATACTTTAACTGCTCTTCCAGAACACTTTAACGAAACTTTGCTGTTCAATAAGATGAAAGAAGATATCTTAATTAACTAATTTAGGAAACACATAATATATTCGAAAACCCGATTTCAGCAATTACCATTCATAGTCGTAAAGGCACTCGAATTCTTTTGTACTGCCCTGTATATGATCTATATATTTGTATATATGCCACATAGTATGCTAAAATTTAATTCAGTTAGAAAACGCATAGCATTGTTGAAAATTCACCCTCAGAAATTTCTTTCAATAGACGGAAATGTATTGAATTTATTTTTCTACAACCCTGTGTGTTATCGACATATTTTGATACACACCACATGTTAAGCTAAAATTTAATTCAGGTAGAAAATGCATAACACATCACACAACTAAAATCGCACTTCCAGTAATTACCTTCCCTATATGGCACTTCCACATATCCACTTCTTTGCGTAGCCTAGTATATGAATTTATTCATAATTTACAAAAATCTTTTAATGGGCTAGCTGGAAAATGCATTTCAGAATTAAAAACCACTCATAAGCAATTCACACACATAGGCAATAATGCTTCCAAATTATTTTGTGTAATCTTGTATATGATGTTTAGAATTTATACATACCACAGCAAAAATTAGTTAAACTTAAAAATGTAAGCCAAAGTTGAGAATGCACTTCCGGCTCTTATTGCTCATTGACAGTACTGTAACCGAATCATTTTATGTGTCCCTGTAAATGAACAGTAAATGGTACGCAGTTAATATTATCTACAATAAGCATCTTGTAATGCAGCTCAGTAATGTTTGTATGCAAGTTTAATTATGTTTGAAATAGTGTAACATCATTAAAATATGCTGCAAATGATTTTTCCTCGTAGATTTATGATTTGAAATCAAATCTTTAATGAAGAAAAGAAGATAATGCTTTGTTAAAAATATTTTCTGTTACATAACACAAATTATCTATCAAGAATAAAATGACAAAGGATCAGGGTCCATAAGCCATGTTTTTGGCTCATGAAATAAGACTAAAATTCGATTTCGTTATACTGACTTAATTATTCCATTTTTTAATATTAGAAGGTTTATCCTGGACGATTTCAACAATAGTTTTTGCATTTTGTTCGGATTTATATGACTTGCACAAACTCAAAGTTCGTATTATTCATAGTTTTTGATGAAAAATACGCAATTTCTCCTAATTTTACCTCAATTATTTATAGGAGTGCAATCGTGCAACACTTTCTTCGTTACATATATTATTAAATACATCAAAATGCACAATATATGTAAAAGTAAAAGTGTTGCAAAGCTGCGCGCATAGCAAAATATTAAAAAAATATATTAAAAATGGAGGTAAAATTACGAGAAATTGCATCTTTTTCATCAAAAACTACGAATAATACGAACTTTGAGCTTGTGTAAGTTATATAAATCCAAACAAAATGCAAAAAATATTGTTGAAATTGTACAGGATAAGCCTTCTAATATTAAAAAGTGAAATAATTAAGTCAGTATAACAAAATCGAATTTTAGTCTTATTTCATGGGCCAAAAACACGGCTTATGGATCCTGATCCTTTGTCAGATGGGTACATAGTTAAAAAAATTTTTTTTTCATTTCTGCTGTGCTGTCATCTATATTCTCTTCGGTCCCTGGTCCTCATATGAAGACCTCTATTCTTTTCCTTATAAAAACTAAAATGTCAGTTTTTTTTTACATTTTCACATCACTTCTTAATAGTTGAATGTTTTTTTGCGTTCAAAGCAAACAAATAAATGGCAGCATGGAAGCTGATTCCCTCATAAAATAAATGTTATTTTCATCTGAGTTTGCAAAATGTCTTCAAGACAGTGTGACCGAGAAAGTGAGAAATTTTTTTAAGTAACTTAAATCTTTTTCAATAAAAAATTTTGAGGATTTGTAGATTATTTACTTGTTTAAAGCTCTTAAAGGATCAAGGTCCATAAGCCATGTTTTTGGCCCATGAAATAAGACTAAAATTCGATTTTGTTATACTGACTTAATTATTTCTTTTTTTAATATTAGAAGTTTTATCCTGTTCGATTTCAACAATATTTTTTGCATTTTGGTCGTTTTTATATAATTTACACAAGCTCATAGTTCATATTATTAGTAGTTTTTGATGAAAAATATGCAATTTCTCCGAATTTTACCTCAATTTTTAATATATTTTTTAATATTTTACTATGAGCGCAGCTTTGCAACACTTTTATTTTTACATATATTGTACATTTTGATGTATGTTACAATATATGTAAAGAAGAAAGTGTTGCACGATTGCGCTTATATAAATAACTGAAGTAAAATTAGGGGAAATTGCGTATTTTTCATCAAAAACTACAAATAGTACGAATTTTGAGCTTGTGTAAGTCATATAAATCCGAACAAAATGCAAAAACTATTGTTGAAATCGTACAGGATAAACCTTCTAATATAAAAAAGTGAAATAATTAAGTCAGTATAACGAAATCAAGTTTTAGTCTATTTCATGGGCCAAAAACACAGCTTATGGACCCTGATCCTTTGTGATTGCGTTAATTTAGGTTAATGGTTATTAAATTGACATTTTAAGGGGTTTGTAGTTTTAGATCCATATTTTTTTTAAACCTAAATTACTAGGTGCCTAAAGGATAATTTTCAGAAAAGGTATTTTTTCTGTCATTTACGATGTCATTATTTCTTTTGGGAAAAACCAATGAATAAGTATTTGTATTATTATTTTAGCTTCAGAACTGAAGAGGTTAAAGTCCAAAATATGAAGCATTCAAAGAGAGAAATAAAAAACTATAATATGAGTGTGGTTCATTCATTGTACTATCACAGTTTCCCCTACTATTTTACGATAGACATTATTTGTGATTGATTTGTACTGGTTTCTTTTTTTATATGATTTGTGGCAAAATTATTGGAGGAGTGTACCTTTCCTTATTCTTTTTATGGCTGTACATGTCATGTAAAAATTTTGTTATTAGTGGCTGTTTCAATAAAAGTAAACAAATACCACTAAAAGTTTAGACCTTTCAGCATTAGCTAATTTTATAAACACTATATTTATTAAATGCATTCATTCTTTTCTTGACGCTTATTTTAATTGTTTAAAAATGTCTTCCAGAGTTCTCCTTATTTGTCTTTTTTAGAATGAATTATTTTTTTTATTATTATTTAATGAAATTATCTAATAAAGAGTTCTAAAATCATTATAATCACTAAAATTGTAGTTAATTTATATTTTTCTATTTTAGGCAAAAGGAATTAGAGCCCAACTTCCCTTTATTCTCCTTAAGTAATATAAAGCAGGAAGCGCCTGATGATGAACAAAATCTCAGCCCAGTACCACAAATATCCAGTGTCCAAACATGTAGTGAACATCAAAATAATCCGGTGCACAGCACTCCTCAAAATACGAACATTACAGATTTAATATCCAAAAAATTTCCTTTATTCTCCTTAAGTAATATAAAGCAAGAAGTGCTTGATGATGAACAAAATCTCAGCCCAATAACACAAATATCTAGTGTCCAAACATGTAGTGACCATCAAAATAATCCTGTGCATAGTACTCCTCAAAATACGAACAATACAGATTTAATATCCAGTGTTCCACAAGATATCACCTCTTCACAAATACCTCTATCATTTGTTGCTGTTGAAAATCCTAGCAACGTAAAGCAAATATCCAGTAAACATCCAAATGATCCTATGCTGAGAATTCCTGAAGATACCAACACTATACAAATAGTTTCTGTTGCCTCACAATATATCAACTCTTCACAACTACCTCTTATATCTGCTAATGTTAAAGACAACTGCGAACAGCCATTTGATAAAAATGCTGTTGAAAGATCTAGTGCAGCACAGGCAGTTTCAAATAATGATCGTTTTACTCTGTTAGTAGTTCCCAGTAGTGACACCAATACTTTGCCGGTTATTTCAAATTCTGCAACTGACTCTTTGCCAAAGATTTCTTCTGCTAAATGCTCCTCTTCATTGGTAGTTTCTACTTCAGTAAAAGGTACCTCTACTCAAGAAGTTTTCTGTACTCATAGTTCTATTGCAACACAAACAAATTTTGATGAAAATACCCAAGAGGAAAGAGTTCCTCATTGTTCTATTGGAACACAAACAAATTTTGATGAAAATACCCGAGAGGAAAGAGTTCTTCATTGTTCTGTTGCGACGCAAATGGATCCTGTTCATCATTGTTCTGTTGCGACGCAAATGGATCCTGTTCATCAGTGTTCTGTTGCGACACAAATGAATTTTCATGCTTTGAAAACTCCTAAAAAGATACTTAAATATCAAATGCGCTTTGCAAAAACATTAGAGCATTTACCAAAAGTGGCTCGTGTAAAAGGACGAAGAATCGTTGATTTTCGATATTTTTTCAAGGCAATAATTGATGTGAATAATCATAGTAAAGATATTAATAATCATAGTGAAGCCGGCTGCGATCTGAATAATATTTTTATTAAAAAGGAGAAGAAATATGGACTTTGTACATCCTATTTTCTAAAATGTGCAGTGTGTGAGTTTAAAAAAAGAATATGGTCTGAGAATCCAAAATCTTTAAAGAGAAAGAAAAATTTAAACACTGATTTTCTATCGGGTATTTTGAGCATAGAGTACAGTTTTGAGGATGTTAATGCGCTACTTTCTAAAATGCGCTTAGCTTTGTTAAGTGCTAATGATTTTGTTAAAGGATATGAAAAAGTATATGCTCCATTAAGTAAAGTAGACATTAACAAAACACTCCAGAATACTTCAAAAAACTTAGTAGAAAATGTGCAGAGAGAACCTCAATTAAGTGATATGCAAGAGTGTTCCTCTGAATCAGAGAGCAGCGATTTTTTAGAGAACGTTGATTTAGGTGGCTTGTTTGTTGAGGATCAATTTGAAACTAATAAAGAATGTGTTGAACCTGAAGCCATAAGTCTTGATCAAAAATCGAGAACATCATTAGGTGGCTTGTTTGTTGAGGATCAATTTGAAAGCAATGAAGAATGTGTTGAACCTGAAACCATAAGTCTTGATCAAAGAGTGAGAACATCATTAGGTGCCTTGTTTGTTGAGGATCAATTTGAAAGTAATGAAGAAAATGTTGAACCTGAAACCATAAATCTTGATCAAAGAGTGAGAACATCTGATGATAAGTTGATTGCTGATCAAGAACAAGTAATATTAAATATGACAACAATTAAACAAGAAATTAATTCAGATGATGATGATTTGACTAGTTCTGTAAACAATGAAACAACAAGTAAAGAAAGCACGATCGATAATTATGACCAATCTATTCTCAGGACAGTTTTGTCTCAACAAAATGAAGAAAGAGTGTGTAAAAATAGAACGATTGTTAATCAAGAGCCAATTAATTTGCATAAAAATGATTTGATTATAAACAGTAATGTTAATAATATATTAGTTAAACCTGAGATTGATGTTATGGAAATTACAGATGAAGAAAGTGCGACTGATTTTGACTATAAACTTGAATCAGAATTACCCCGTAAAAAAGCTAGGATAGAAATATACAAAGATTGAAATAACCCTGCAGATACGAAAAAAAAAAAAATCCCATCAAGAACTTAAAGTAAAGAAATAAATATTTTTCAAAGTATATTTGAATCAAATGGATTTATAATTGCAACATCTATAGGTGGAGGAAATGTAACTTCAACATCATCAATAACAAGAGGAGAAAATATAACTTCAACATCATATCTATAGCAACAGGAGGAGATATTACCTTCTTATTATCTGTACGGCATTTGCCTAAATCTAATGAAAATGATGCTTTGATTGTACCACAAATGCTACAAAATATAGACAATGTACAAAGATTCAGATAACTCTGCAGGTATGCAAAGAATCTCAACAAAAACTTTAAGTAAAGAAATAAACGGCTAAAAGTCAATAAAATAAAAAAATAAAATTGTTTTGAAGCATATGAGCACTTTAGCACATATAAGATATATTTCTCAGATTTGCAGCAACAAAATTCACATTATCTTTTATTCTTATCAAGCACGGGGCATGTGCCCCATGCCTACATTTCCAGAGGAACCCCAACAGGTGTAGCTCAGCAACCTACAAACTCATCAAATACTATGATGAATGTGGCACTATAAAATTGTATCAATTGATAAATGAAAGACCAATACCAATTGTTGAAACACATGTAAATTGTATTGTTTAAAAAGTTAATGAATGTTCGAAAGCATTCTGAAAAAAAATATATGCAGTGCTCTAGTTCAAAAGTCCCTTCCAGGAATATAAAAATTAACAGTGTCACTAGTCAGTTTTGCCTTTCAATTTGAAAATCAAGAGTTTACACCTGGTCTTTTTACTTTCATTTATTCTAGTGTTTTGAAAATGTTGAAAAATTTATATAATGAAAGTTTACTATATATTATCTGTTTTGTAGTAAAGTGTAAATAAAAAAAAATATTTTTTATAATGTTATTAAATGTTGTTAACTTTTAAATACTGCTTGTATTTTGTATTCAATAGATGTGTTTTTGTGAAATCATACGAGTTTATATATTCCCTGTTTGATATATATATATATAGCAATTTTATGGCTAATATGAGGATGAAACCACTTATTTTATTTGTGGTATTTATGCATTTGGGACTTGATAATTCTGTATAAATTCCACAAATTTAATTCATTCAATTTCTTTTATTCAATTTTTAATTTATTTTCTTCTTCTTTTAAATACATATTTGATATCTATATTCAGTATGTTGGGGTTACAATTTCACTGTCATTAAATTATTACTTACTATATCATATTTTCACAGTTTCTGTTGGTGTTTCAGTAATGTTTCATTAATGGTTATATATATATATATATTTTTTTTTTTTTCTTTTCAATCCATAGAAATGCAAATGTCTAAATAAAAATATATTTGGTATGATTAGATTACAAAAAAAATCTGTATAAGGTAATGGAATACAGTCTAAGATGATAAAGATGCATCAATTAAGCTATAAACAATTAATAATATGATTTAATAAACTCTTAAATAACACAATGCTTTATGTTTTCTCGATAGAAAATAGAACCACAACAGTTACAGGTTACAGTTAGTCATTTCAAATGTATACATGATGGATACTGTCATCTAATGAACAGCAGAACAAATTACATATCTAAAACAAACAATATCTAACATATTCCTTTACAAGATTTATAAAAAACTAGCTGGCTTCGCCCGCCAGCGGGCCCCTAATTTACATCGGTGCCTCGAATTGTAGAAAATCTCGAATCTTGTAAAACCTCAAACTGGACGAACCGCCGACCCGGGTCCCCGCTGCCTTCGGCACTGTATACCGGTCGTGCTACGCAAGCACCGGGTAATCCCTTAATTAGCACATTGAATTGTACAAACCTCTAACCGAACGAACCTCCGGCCCTGGTCCCCGCTGCCTTCGGCACCGTATACCAGTCGTGCTACGCACGCACCGGGTAATCCCTTAATTAGCACATTGAATTGTACAAACCTCTAACCGAACGAACCTCCGACCCTGGTCCCCGCTGCCTTCGGCAGCGTATACCGGTCATGCTCAAAAGCACCGTATAATCCCTTAAATTGCACATAGAATAGTATAAACCTCTAACTGAACGAACCTCCGGCTCGGGTCCCCGCTGCCTGCGGCACCGTATAGCAGTCGTTCCGACCCTGGTCCCCGCTGCCTTCGGCACCGTATGACGGTCGTGCTACGCATGCACCGGATAATCCCTTAAATTGCACATGGAATAGTATAAACCTCTAACTGAACGAACCTGCGGCTCGGGTCCCCGCTGCCTGCGGCACCGTATAGCAGTCGTGCTGCGCACGCGCTGCAGTATACGTTAGTTCCACCTTCCGCCACCAGGTGGCGCAATCTGTTTATATGATCATAACTGAAATCGTTAAGACTTTCGATGTCTAGTCGAATGAGCCATACCCCGTCGTTTTCATGCCCGTAGAACCGAAGATAGGAAAGCGCCCCCTAGTGGTGAAAAAACGAAATAAAATCGGTAAGCTCTATCGATGTCGAGTCGAATTGATTTAGACTACCTGAGTTCTAGTTCAAAGACAGGGACCTGTAGAAAAACTTAAAACTTAAAAAAAAAAAAAAATCGATAACGGGCGAAGCCCGCTTTTCCCTATCATAATATCTGGATAGGGGGTCCTTATTACTTTAATTATGATGTTTGGAATCAGTTTGGTGGACATCCGTAACATAGTTTCTTAGTTATAGAAACGGACCACAGTTAAAAGAGAAAAGCGGGGGGGGGGGGAGGGTTGGCGATGACACTGCTTTTCCTCAAACAACTTATGTAGACTACCTGAGTTCTAGTTCAAAGACAGTGAGCTGTAGAAAAACTTAAAACTAAAAAAAAAAAAAAAAAAAAAAATCGATAACGGGCGAAGCCCGCTTTTTCCTATCATAATATCTGGTTGCCACTCTAAAACAAAAACTGAAAATACTCGTAATGCAGTTTTTAGACGCGGCCTACTTCTTAAAATCGTAA
This sequence comes from Maratus michaelseni, assembly GCA_963931845.1. Lineage (NCBI taxonomy): Eukaryota > Metazoa > Arthropoda > Arachnida > Araneae > Salticidae > Maratus > Maratus michaelseni. The sequence goes on along the minus strand of OZ007597.1, from coordinate 149,417,096 downwards.
TATCTAGCCGGCACTGTAATGGAAATCTTTCTTTTGCTTTAATTATACAAATAACGATGATTAATTATACAATAAAATAATATATCGGCTCGTAATGAAGATATGACAATAATTTTTAGATATTCTGAAAGCAGAATCCATTTAGCGTCGCCCTGTCAAAGTTTGGAATTTCTGCGCCTCTTAGAATCAGAGATTGGGACCCCTCTGAAAAAAACCCAATTGAACGTCACGTGACCACCGTAAAAAAATTGCGCCTCTACTCTTGAAAATATTCCTCTTGTCTGAAAATATCCGGTCACGTGTCGTTTTTCTGCATTGGTTACAAATGATTAGAAATAGATTGCTTCATTAACCGGTTTTTAATTCATATCTTCCGATTTTACTGGTCGAATTGTACAATCTTTTTTTTGTTGAAATCAGGATTTTTTTTTACGTGTGATGGCCGATTTGGGGGTCCAGAGATTAATTCTTTCATTGTTTTTCGAAAACGGACTTGAGCATTACATGAAAGCTGTCAGGTGAATTTGCTCTTTCTTCCTTCCAAACATCTGCGTTCCAGGCAGTCTGCGGTTACCATATGCCGCGCCGAAAGAATTAAAAAATTATTTTTTATTGATCGATTTTTAAAGGATTTTTTAAGTTCTAATGGTCGTACGGGAATGATTTTTCGAATTTCTGAAAGCAAATGCTCTCCTGAATCTGTCTGTCCCGTTTCTGAATTTCTGACCCCCCGACTTCCGTAGATCCGGGTCGGTTTAAAAACCCGCACTGCGGTTTGGGGCTTAATTTGCTCCTGGCAACCCTGCCTTTTTCGAGAATCGTCTCCACCGGCAACCCTCAGCGGAGGCGAACTTTTCGCTGTTTTGACTTCTCTTCCAACTTCGGTTTCGGTCGGTAATTAAAACACTTTCGCTCATTAATAACTCCCCGGGTCTGGGTCGGAATCCCGACCCGATCGAAACTTGAGCGTCGCGCCTTTTTTGCGAATTTTTCGGTCCGCGTCCGCCGTCGGTGCGTCGATTAGTCCAGGAGCCTTTGCGGGTACAAAGGTGGAGTGCACAGACACACACACAGACGTTTACCGCGCTTAATATTAGGGACTATTACTTTTGAAAGGTTAGTTTTAACAATTAATGTAGGAAAGAGTTTCAAATAAAAACTAGTCGTTGGGGCCACCATTATACTTACCCATCATGGATAGGCATAATATAAAATATGAAAACATGTGTAAACTAGTTATAAAATGCATTGCAATTCGAATAAAATCGTGGCTTGATGACGTCATAAGTGCTCTATTACTGAATTTCGTGAAAGAAACATCCTTATAACTCCAAAAATGATAATCATATTAACTAACAGTATACTGCATCAGATTAAGCATCTCATTTTCAATTAAAATATATATTTGAATGAAATACAGGGTCACGAAAAATCAAAGAGTGTGGAAAACAGGATTCCAAATATCTTGGCAACTCATTACTCGACCAACTTCATTCTTTATGCAAAATTGTTTTTTTATTGTCTTTTATATTTACTCCTTAAAATAAACAATTTCAAAAAATTTTATATACCTTTTATCAGAACGAATATTTCAAGAGTCCAAAAAAAATAGTTTTGATAATCGAGGTTACTGAAATTCAATAAGCTTCTTCTCATTATTACATACTAAGTACATACCAAATTTCAAGTCTCTATCTCAATTTGTTCGGGAGATAAAGCATTTACAGACTCACAGACGGACGGCAATTTTTTTTTCTAAAAATGTTTTTCGGAATCTCCAATGTCTGAAATGTGTAAATCTGGTAAAAAAAAATTTCCGATTTTTCCTTCTTATACCTGCTAAGACGAAAGCCTGTTTCAAACAGAATTTTTCTCCTTCCCTTGTGATTCTGTTTTAGCAGATTTTATTATGCTTAAATAAACAGAACCATCTTATACAGTAAAACCTCTAAAAGCAGAATCGCTAAGGACAAACAAAATTCCAATATATGAGGGTACTTAAATAAATTTTGCCTCCATGTCTATAACTACTTTATTAACAGAACAAAATGAAATATTTTACATTGACAAGTAATTTTGAAATGTCCGCCTTTGAAGGAATACCTTATTTTTCAATATAGTCACCACATAGAGGCTGCCTGTTGACGACACCAAGAATGCACTGCACATCTGACTTGTTCGGCGGGCTATACATACCCTTAAGATGTTCCTTCAGCTATGGGAATAGCTAAAAGTCACAAAGCGAGGGAAAGGGAGCACACTTTTGTGAAGGCAAGTTCGTCCTTCACGATGTAATTCACAGTTCGAAGCGATATTCCCACAATGCTGGCAATCACCCTCTGCTTAATGTGCCAGTTTTCATGAATCAGTTCATTGACACATTCTCCATGCTCTGCACTGTCTGCGGTCTTTGGCTGTCCACAGCAGGGCTTATTGTGCGCACTCAACGTGCCTGGGTTCTCCATCTGGCTTTCACATACCCATCTCCCTACCCTTCTGTCCACACATGATTCGCCATACATAGCAAACATTCACCTGTGGGTATCAATGGGGAAATTTCACGTTTTTCAATTTACCTTGCATCTGATAGAGTATAAAAATACGAACATTTTGATACCATTTTTACCTATATTTGAAACTTGTATAATCCCATTAAATTAACTTTTAAAACGCAGTTTTTGTCGTCGCAGAAAAAAGCCGCGTCACGTGATAAAAGCCGTTCTGACGTCACTAGCCATGAAACAAACCCTCGCTGTATTTCTCCCTGTTATTTTCTATATGCTTGCTTTACGCTTTTTTCTTTTCTTAAAAATGATTAGTATAACAAATTAAAAGTATTGTAAATTGCTGTAATGAATAAATAATACTGTGAATTCCATGTGAGATTTTTATTCCATCGGGTTTCTAAGAATTTTCATTTCCAGATCTCGATGTAGAAATAAAGTAATACAAGTTAATACTCGTACTACAACATTACATTTTATAGAATAAAGTATACTTCTTTTTTTTTTTTTTTTCACAATATTTCAATGCAAAGGTGCTACGTATTTTGCAGCGTCCATTTATGTCAAGGTCTAACTGAATGTGAAATTTGATGAAAATAAGTGCATTAGTTCTTGAGATAGAGCTATTGCGGAAGTCTCAACAAATGCAGCACAGCAGCGCCACCTGTTGGGCGATTTTCACCAAATACTAATCAGCACCAAATTATATCAGGTACTAACTGAATATAAAGTTTTGTTAAATTCCGTGCATTAGTTCTTGAGATAGAGCGCCCACAAAAATACAGGCAGAAAGAGTCGCAGACTCACAGATACACAATTTTTAAAAACAGTCAAATCGTGTTCAAGACCTTCTAAAACGTATAAATCCGTCGAAAACCGGAAATTTTCATGAATATAATACTTTTTTCTTGTAAGATAGAAAAAAGTAAAAATAGTTTTTATTATTATTTTTTTAATATATATATATATAAACATATATAAAGCAAAAATTGGTGGCTTAAAAAAAAAAAACCTTGAACTTTGGGGGGGGGGGGGGGAGAATATGAATAAGTAAACATAAATGCTTTAGGATAAAAAAAGGAAGGCCATGACAAAAATACTTTAATTTAATGGAAACTTTTGAAAGATAGAGCAAAAAGGAATGTCAAAGAATGAATGCAATATTTTAAAGTTTACAGAGAAAATTTTTACTCAGAAAATATATATTAAGTACTAACTAAATAAAAGGCCTTTCTTATTTCTCAATATTTTATTTTATAACAAATATACTTTATCAGTATTGTAAAATAATTAAAATTTCATTTAAACTGAAATATGATGAAATAAGAAAATAATTCATTTCAAGAACAACAATCAAGAATCACGTACTATTATTTTAGCTTTTAATCATTATTATTATTTAATAAATCAAAGTAAATGTAGAACAGAAATATATACCTTTTAGATTTAACTCCTCGTATTTCTGCATCCATGAAATCAAAATTCTTTCCTAAAAGAGTAAACATGGAAAGAGTATCTATTTATTTTTGGGAGATTGTCCGATTGCCCTTTCACATATCCGGCCGAAATCGTCATTTTCTAATCAAAATTTTAATGAAAATAAAAAATAAACGATATATTTTATATTAAGATAAGTTAGATCTTACTTTTTCACAAATTTGAAGTTGATAACGTTAAATAAATTTTAAGAAACAGATGAAACAAGATTGCAAATAGGAAAAGCAATGGGAAAAAGTATACGCGCAAAGCGTGAACATTTCAGTTTAGCGGCAAATGACGTCACAACCAATCACGTCGTGTTTTTGTATCACGTGGTTTTGTTTATGTTTTTGCATTATTAAAAACAGTAATTCAAAGTTATTTTCTATTATTTTAACGATTCTGAGTGAATTTTTGAGGATTTCAAGATAAACTTTATCAGTTACACACAAAAGAAAACGTATTCCTCCCGTGTGAAATTTCCCCATTGGTGTAACACTTTCCGCTGTGAGGAATTCGATCACCTCATGCTGTTTTAACCGCACTTCCATATAGTCTGACATTTTCCGTTTCACTGTTTACACGTCAGTGGTCCAACCTGCAAAATAAAAACAACATGAGATGAAGGACATTTCAAAGTTACTTGTCAATGTAAAATATTTCATTTTGTTCTGTTAATAAAGGAGTTACAGACATGGAGACAAAACTTATTGAACAACTCTCGTAGCAGGTATAATTGTATAGTATTTTTATCGTAGGAGAAAAGAAATGTTTACTTTTAAAACAGAATTCTGTTGGAAACAGGTTCTGTTTGTGCAGGGTTTGCTGAACGAAGTGCAGTAGAACTTGTGAAAACAGAATCGCTAGGAACTGCAAAAAAATTCCTTTTAGACAGGTTTTTCGTCTAGGCAGGTAAATTTGCAAGATATTTTTTTAAGAAGGGACTATAAAACTTTCCATTATAGATAGGTTCTGTCTTCACAAGTTTTATTTTACTGTACTAAGTTCCTCTTGATGCAGACTAATGAATACCATGACACTAAAACATATTTTAAAGAATTTGTGCATCACGAAAAATTGAGATTTTTGTCCTGGAAATTGGGAGATCCTGCATAAATAGGGACACCTAGGAATGCTACCTCGTCCCCTCCTTACTCTACTATCTTTCAAGTGGTTTCACACTACCTTTCAATTTCGGCTTGTAATATGATGGCGGTACTTATGTAAAAAGCAAAATAAGCATGAGCTTTAGTTTGTTACATTTTTTATTTCCATATAGAGGATATATTATTGTTCTAATTATAAATGTTTTTTTTTTTTTCTGAACTTTGAATACTGAATTTTGTGTGTCTGTGGTGAGGGAGACATCTACAGAGACTGCATTTTAACCTTTTGAATCCCGCAATAGTCGAAATCATCCAAATGCTCTGAAACCCATAATAGCTGTCGATAGCTGAAAGGATATTCCTTCCCCTAAGTGGGCTGGTGTCCTGTCAAGGGGATAGTTTCTCTCAGTGATGGATGGGGGAGTAATGTGTGGGGCTTTTCTGGACAGTACAGAAAGAGAAACAGGGATTTTATTTGCATTGTTCACAATGATAAACAGTGGGGTGTAACACCTGTAGAAATTTGAATGAAGGGCAAAAGCAGTAGTGTCATTTTCACTACTTACCTAGTGAAAAAAAGAGGGGATGAAAAAACAGAGTATTTGGGCTATTTTGTTGGGATTCTAAGGTCATTCGGTTTTTTAAAGCTTGGGATTTAAAGAGTTAAAGATGCTGCTTTTCTTTTAAAAATTGTAGTAGATAGCTTTTATTGTCGGATGTTAACAAAAATTGCATCAGTCATGTTTATAACTACTAAAAACTAATTTATATTAAGGAACTAAAGAAACATATTTTGTTACAAATTGGTTTGAACTTGTAACACTCATGTTCTTGCATCCTAAGAGTAAAATTTATTTATGCGATAGTTTCAGAAATATTTGTTAAAATACAAACAATTATTGAAAGAAAAATTTTAATTAAAGAAATCAAATTATATGCAATTTTAATCAGTAATCATGGAAGCATTTATAATTCTAAAGTTTTTTTTCTATGAAGCCAAAAAATCACTTGAAGTTTCTAATTATTATATTATGGAAGAAACACTGCACCTCTCAAAATTGACCTGAATAAGCTCAAAAATTGTGACATTAAACGCTCTGCCGTTGCTAACCATTACTGGTATAACAATCACAATTTTAATTTTTCTGAAGGTTAAAAAAAATTGTGACATTAAACGCTCTGCCGTTGCTAACCATTGCTGGTATAACAATCACAATTTTAATTTTTCTGAAGGTTCAAAAAAATTGTGACATTAAACGCTCTGCCGTTGCTAACCATTGCTGGTATCTGAACACAATTGCCAAGCCACCAGAACCAAAACAAGAAAAATAGTTAAAGTCACAGTTTAGTTAAAACATTTAGAGGCACCCTAACCTCAAGATTGGTTGCACATGCTTTGGATTTTGATCACGTGCCTGATTTTCAGAACACGCAAATTGCCTGCTCAAAATGTTGCGTGTACAGCAGTCATATCTTCCTGGAGGGTTGGATGACGGTTTTAGCTGAATCTCCAATTAACGAGGCTGCACAGATTCCTGCAGAGTATAATGTTTTAACTAAACTGTGACTTTAACTATTTTTCTTGTTTTGGTTCTGGTGGCTTGGCAATTGTGTTCGGAGTACTGATGAGGTGTACGAAAGTGCACGAAACGTCTATTTTATAATTTTAATTGTTTTTATGTGTTTTTAAAAATTAAGTCTGTAGTTGAATTTATTTTAATGATTGTTAGTTTTATTCAGATGTAATTATGTATGTGTTTTTAAATATATGTAAGAATTCAAACAACTTGATTGATGATATGTCTAATACACTTAATTTTTCAAATGTCTGGTTCTATTTCCTTTAATTCACTCCCCTCCCTCTTTTTTTCTCTTCTCTGCTTGAACTCATGCAGATTGGCTAAGAGCTTCTCATTCGTCTCCTCGATCACATGGGGACTCTTGACTCCGCTGTTTGTTTTTCAACACTCATCGCCATTTCACCTTGTCCATGAGCAGAGACGCTTTCATATTGACATCGTACTTAATCTATTTTTAACCCTGGTACTGATGATGGAGCTTTAGAAGCTCCGAAATAGCTATATGAACCTTTTCACATGTATTTCATTTGTGTTATTTTAACGTTGTTCATTTATTCTTTAACTGAACAACACAAAATTCAATTCTCCCATTTTAAATAGACTCATTTATATCTAAAAAATCACACCATAATTTCCAGCCTATACGTCTCAGATTAAAAAAAAAAAAAAAATGTTTACAACTAGAAAATTTTACTTTATATATGCAGTCAAATAAATATTACCAAAGATTAATTTCCAGTTTATTAAGTAAAATTTCTGGCACGAGCATGTTTATTTCATCTGAAAATTATAGAAAAGAAATTATGATAATTAACATGCTGGTTGCCTACCCTGAAATTGATTACTTTTTCGAAACCACCCAAACTATCCCTTATGTACTTGATTTCCCCCGATCAGTAACAAGCTGTACATAGGCTCGGCAATCTTGTGCTAAGTAATCTGCTCAGCTCATGAGACCATACAGTCTCACAGTGTACAGAATGGAAGTCGCACATGAGACCATATGGACTTGTAGAGCAGTCAACATTTTACATAAAGTTTGGACATAGGACATCTGTGCAGGAGAAATATCTAACACTAGGAACGCAGGAAATTTTATTCAAGTTTATAAAAATATTTCATCATGCGGGGGCTCCTGACTCCGCTGTTTGTTTTTCAACAGTCATCTCCATTTGACCTTGGTCGCGATTGGAGACGCTTGCATACTGACATGGCTTAAACACTTACACCTATTTTTAACCTTGGCACTGATGATGGAGCTTTAGAAGCTCCGAAACAGCTGCATGCCATTTTCACTTGTATTTCATTTGTGTTATTATAACATTGTTCATTTATTCTTTAATATAACAGCACAAAGTTCAATCTTCCCATTTTAAATAGACTCATTTATACCTAAAAAAAAATCACACGATAATTTCCAGCCTATACTTCTCAGATAAAAATATATGTTTACAATAAAATATTTTACTTTATACATGAAGTCAAATAAATACTACCAAAGATTAATTTATAGTTTATTAAATAAAATATTTTACTTTATATATGAAGTCAAATAAATACTACCAAAGATTAATTTACAGTTTATTAAATAAAATTTCTTTCGCGAGCATGTTTATTAGATCTGAAAATTATAGAAAAGAAATTACAATAATTAACACGTTGATCGCCTGGCCTAGAATTGATTACTTTTTCGAAACCACTCAAACTATTGATTTCTCACGATCAGTAATGAGTTGTACATGGGCTTGGCAGTCTTGTGCTAAGTAATCTGTTCAGCGCGTGAGACTATACGATCTCACAGTGCGCATAGAAGGGAAGTCATACATGAGACCGTATGGACTCGTAGGGCTGTCAACATGTTATAAAAATTTTGGACATAGGACATCTGTGCAGGAGAAATATTTAACACTAGGACCGTAGTAAATTTTACTCAAGTTTTATAAAAATATTTTACACCAGAATTTTTATTCCAAAAAATTTACTTTATTTATTTAACTTATTTTTATGCGGTATATAATTTAACTTGTTTTATAAAGAAATTTCTGGTTCGAATCAACTATTATTATTTTGGTACGGGTCACACTAACACTTCATCACAATTCTAGTGTTAAGTAGTCATACAGCCCTGCATTTTAATTTTTGATTCAGTTAATGTTGTGTTTTCATTTTTCTTCCAGTTTTCTGTGTCTTGTTTAAAAATACATGTGTGCTTATGTTAGCATGTATTTTTACAGAACAGATTTGTGTTTTATTATTTTTAGAGAATTTAGGTAAATAGAACTTGTTTTTGGTCAATTCCATAGTTTCACAGATGATATCCGTTTCTAGGTAGCTATGACCGCTTTCCATGAATTTCAGGTCAATGACATTGACTTGCAACTTACCAATAGTACTAGGCCTGTCAAAAATGTTCTTCCAGTAAGCAAGGGCACACCTTATCTTGTGGCACAGAATGAAGGGCAATATTATTCACATAATTCGAAAAATGTAAGAGTATTATCTCCTATTAGCCGTGATAGTAGTAATGCCAGGGGTGATTCGATTCTGGTCCGAAAAGTTAAGGCAATGATTACCGAAAAAAAAAAAAAATATATCGGTCATAAATCCGAAAATTCGGACATAAAATGTATCGGTATTTCGGCTAATTATCGCCGAAAAAAATCAATCTTGTCATTCGTTCGAAGAAAAGTCGCCAATTTTGTCAAAGGATCGCGGGAAAAGCGTGACTTTCGTCAGAGAATCGCGAAAAACGGCAAATTTCGTCAAAAACATTGCAAAAAACGGCAAATTTCGTCAAAAAATCGCGAAAAAATGGCAAATTTTGTCAAAAACATTGCGAAAGACAGCAAATTTCGTCAAAAACTGCGAAAAACGGCAAATTTCGTCAAAAAATCGCGAAAAAACGCCAAATTTCGTCAAAAACATTGCGAAAAAACGGCAAATTTCTTCAAAAACATTGCGAAAAACAGCAAATTTCGCCAAAAACATTGCTAAAAACGGAAAATTTTATCAAAAACATTGCGAATAACGGCAAATTTCGCCTAAAAAACGCGAAAAAACCGCAAATTTTATCAAAAGATCGCGGAAAACCTCAAATTTCGTCAAAGGGACGCAGAAAAAAAGTGGCAGGAGTGGACACCCCCCTCCCCCCCTCTGTTGTAACTTTTCAGAAAATTTGCTGTGAATTTCAGATTTTTTTACTCAGAATCACCCCTGAGTGATGCCTACACATATATCTCACAGTAGTAATCATTGTTGCCTTACGATTAAGGTGTATCATCTGAAAAATTGAACAAAAAATATATCGTAATAAATTTAACGTTACATTTTTCTGAGGTTTGGAGATGAAGGCAGGGCCCAGCCCAATTAAGCTCTGAATCTAGGGGAAGCAAACGGTATCACTTTGGGGCTCTCTTTCATTTGACAAAAGTTTTCTTCATTCATGAAAACTCACCAATGATACTATTATTATTTCCGGGAGTAGCTTAAGCGACGTCACATATATAACTGCTTATTTTGAGACACAGTTTTAAATTCATTTTTGCTCTAAAATGCATACAATTGGCAGGTTCTCTTATTCAGAAACTTTATAATGTCCATATTGTCTCGATTTTTTTTTATAAAGGCAGAATATATTTCAAAAAATGCTGTCAAAGTGGACATTTTGAACCGAATTTCCCGAAGCGATAGCGCTGGAAACAAACAAAAAAAAAAAAATTATCGTACTGTGAAAATAATTGTTAGTAAATCAATTTCTAATTAATTGAATGAAAAATAACATGGGTTCCATATAAATCTCTTCATAAATCACGCCGCCAAGTTTCATGTTCTTACTTTTAAAAATGAGTCTGAAAATGTGTCTCAAAATTTTGAGTTGTTGAGCGTGGAAAAATATATTTTTTTAATAGTTCCCTGCATATATACTTAAGATATATTTAGTACCTATAACTGTATGCTCAGTTTCCCGGGTGGTTCCTAATAGCCACATCAGGTTGCTATATGATTAATTAACATCCTATTGATGACATTCATATATCTCCCTTTTAAATAAGTTTCGTGAAGTAGTGTGTGGATTTCCTCTTGGATTAAGCAAACTTTCTTTTTCAAAAAAATTAAAAATACAATGGGAAAAAATGAAAATTGGAATTAGAGGGCTCTCTTCTCAGTCCCTTTTGAATTTTAGAGGGGAAGCATGTGCTTCATGTTCAAGGTGAAGATAAGCAGTCGCCACTCGGCGATTAAACTTGAAAAACTGGCGATTAAGAATATGGAAAACCTGCCAAATGCAGGATTTTCTAATTTCCTTTTTTTTCACTAAAATTCGTGATTTTTCCGCGCCCGTTCGACGAAATTCATGATTTTTACGCGTCCGATCGACGAAATTCATGATTTTTACGTTCCCGACCGACGATATTAATGAATTTTACGCGCCCATTTGACGAAATTCATGATTTTTACGCACCTGTTATACGAAATTCATGATATTTTTTCCGCCCGATCGACGAAATTCCTTCATTTTTCCGCGTCCGTCCGACGATATTCATGATTTTCCGCATCCTATTGACGAAATTTATGATTTTTACACACCCGATCGACGAAATTCGTGAATTTTCCGCACCCAATTGACAATATTCGTGATTTTTACGCGTCCGTCCGACGATATTCATGCTTTTTACGCACCCGTTCAACGAAATTCATGATTTTTACGCACCCGACCGACAATATTAATGATTTTTACGCGTCCGAGGGACGAAATTCATGATTTTTTACGCGCCTGATCGACGATACTCAAGACTTTTAAGAACCCGATCAACGATATTAATTATTTTTACGTGCCCGTACGGCGAAATTCATGATTTTTACTCAGCCGACGATATTAATGATTTTTATGCGCCCGATTAACGATATTCATGAATTTTATGCACCGACGAAATTAATGATTTTTACGCGCCCGATCGACGAAATTCATGATTTTTACGTACCCGACCGACGATATTAAGGATTTTTACGTGCCCGTTTGACGAAATTCATGATTTTTACGCACCCGTTCTACGAAATTCAGGATTTTTCTGCGGCCGATCGACGAAATTCATTCATTTTTCCGCGTCCGTCCGACGATATTCATGATTTTTCCGCTTCCGATTGACGAAATTTATGATTTTTACGCGCCTTATCGTTGAAATTCATGATTTCTACGCACCCGTTCGACGAAATTCGTGAATTTTCCGCACCCAATCGACAATATTCGTGATTTTTACGCGTCCGTCCTACCGCACCCGACCGACGATATTAATGATTTTTACGCGCCCAATTCAGGAAATTCATGATGTTTACATGCCCGATTTTCGAAATTCAGGATTTTTACGCACCCGATCGACGATAATCATGACTTTTACACCCAGACCGTCCATATTAATGATTTTTACGCGCCCGATCGACGAAATTTATGATTTTTACCCTCGAAATTTATGATTTTTACCTACGAAATTTATGATTTTCACTCGACAAAATTCATGGTTTTTATGCACCTGCCCGACGATATTAATGATTTTTACGCGTCCGATGGACGAAATTGGTGATTTTTGCGCGTCTGATCGACGATATTCAAGACTTTTAAGCAACCGATCAACGATATTAATTATTTTTACGCGCCCGAACGGCGAAATTCATGATTTTTACGCAGCCGACCGACGATATTAATGATTTTTATGCGCCCGATTGACGAAATTCATGATTTTTATGCGCCCGATTGACGAGATTCATGAATTTTATCCACCGACGACATTAATGATTTTTACGCACCCGATCGACGAAATTGATGATTTTTACGCACCCGATCGACGAAATTCATGATTTTTACGCTCCCGACCGACGATACTGATGATTTTTACGTGCCTGATCGACGAAATTCATGATTTTTACGTACCCGACCAACAATATTAATGATTTTTACATGCCCATTTGACGAAATTCATGATTTTTACGCACCCGTTCGACGAAATTCATGATTTTTCTGTGCCCGATCGACGAAATTCATGATTTCTACTCTCCAGGGGGGGCTCAAATTTTTTAGGGGGCTGAGCCCCTCTAGCTACGGCCCCTGCCTTAAAACATCGAAAAGTAAAATTTCTTTATATCTCGAAAATTAATAAATCAAATGAGCCGTAGACTTGCATACCCATGTTTTTTGACGATTATGGTTTCTTTTGTACAAAATTAATGTAAGCCATATTTTTTTTTTTTTTTTTTTTTTATGAATTTATTGATAATTTTCACAATTAAAAAAAAATAATAATAGAAAAAAAAAGTCTCATTTGGTATAAGGACAGTCGGAAAGGGAAGAGGTATTTTGTGTCTTTAAATATTGACTTTATACATCCTTAAATTTTAGGTAGATTTCGTAAGAAATACTACCTATTACATTCTCTCCTAAGTTAGAATTTTTGAAAACTTTTTGCAGATCTACGCCGATTATGACTCCCAGAACCCAAAAACTTTATCTATCAATCTATCTATCTATCTATCTATGTTACTTTTTATGGACACGATAACTCACATAATTCTGCAGAAATCTCTTCCAAACTGATACATAAAATCAAGGGCATAAAATCTCTGAGAAGTTCGTTAATGGGCAAAATCGAACCATGAGAGGGGGGGGGGGGCTTTTTGTGAAAACAGAAAAAAAACCATAATCTCTTAATTATGATACGTATCGAATCCGTTTAAAGTTATTATTACTTCTAGGAAAAGGGCCGAAAATTTATGTATGACAGATTTTGGATATCATTAAAAATGGCCTCAAGGGGGGGGGGGGGGGGGATAGGAGTTTAAGAAGAAAAAAATTCATAACTTCATCAATTCATAAGATATCAAATCCGCTTAAATTTATTATAAATCCTCTTAATATTATCTAAAACTTTTATATTGACAAGTTTTTTATAAGAACAACCCTTATAGCAAAAAAAAAAAAAAACATTAAAAACGAGAAAAAATTCCTGCCGGTTCCGCCTGCAAACAAGTTAGGTTTCGAAATGGGCGTTTCCAACTGCCGCAGCATGGCAAAAAGGTAATTTCTTCCGCAATTCCCAACAAACAGGTGTCCCGCGCAGTGGCGTAGCCAGGGAGGGGGTCCAAACACTCTGGATACCAGTAAAATTGTAAAGTTTTCTTCGCCTTGATTATCGCAGGAAGGTCTCCTATTACATATAAGGTAAAGAAAACTGTAAAAAATTAGTGGTATCAAGAGCATCTGGACCCCCACCCTGGCTACGCTACTGGTCCCGCGGTCTGCGTCTTCGAAATCTACCTATGTCTGTAGGCCGAGCCGTCAGGGATTTTTTAAATTGATATTGCACTATAAAAAGGTTTCTACAGAAAAAGTACATAAAAAAAAGTCGCCCCCCCCCCCTCCCATTAATAGCCTAAAATCAATAAAATAATTCAATATATTTACTTTTCTCTTCTCAGTACACTCTTCACATGATTTACAAAATTCTTATCATAATTGCAGAACAAGAAAAGTATTTAAGTTACCATAATTCAGAGAAGTTTCCCTGGGACTGTAATCCTGGAAGCTGCAGAAGCCCGCGGCAAGATGTATTTTATTCAAAAACCTACCATAATTCCCGAATAGTAATCATCATTTTATTCAATGATAGATTTTTCCGGGCTTAAATGAAGCAATTTTTTTTATTTAAAATATATACCAGAATTTCCAAATAGTTATTTTCTCCTGGGAAGTCTGTCATTAAATAAAGTGAAGTTACTATTCGATAATTATGGTAGGTTTTTTTTTAATGAAAAACATTGGCCGTGGGATCCCGTTAGAACCAGTGTTGAATTCAGGGGGTGGCCCGGGGGGAGGGACATTCCCCCCCGGAAGATTTGAGATTTTATACTTTGAATGGTCAAAAAGTGCAATTTCCCCCCGGAAGTCTATAATGCCCCCCCCCCGGAGCCCCAGAAATTCCTCCCGGGGAAAAGTGTTTGAATTCAACACTGGTTAGAACTCCTATTATAGGAGTCTTAGATCCATAAGCTCGGTTGATTGCAACATAGAAATGCCATCAAGGTTGCATACTCGAAAAGAAAGATAATGTTTTCTAATAAATAGCAAAATCCACACAAAACGAGTTTCCCTTCAAATATTTATCTCTTTCTTTTCTCAAGTTGTTTTTCAAAAAGCATGGTTCGAATCCAGGGCCGGCAGTGCCGGATTTACGGCAGGACATTCGGGGCACAGGCCCAGGGCCCCTGATTTTCAGGGGCCCCCAAGTGCTACTGAAGATTTTTCAATTATTGCCTACATCTGATGAAGTTTTAAATATTTAAAAACAAACTTAATATGGAAAAATCTGTTTATCATTTTTTTTTTCATTTAAAAATAACCTTTTAACTACTGAACTCGCGTGAAAACGCTCGCTAAGTGCAAATCCTATGGGAGAGTTCTTTTTAAATATATATTTTTAATATCTCGTTTGCATTTCAATATTTTTAATTTATTTATTTTTTTTCATTGGATATCTGAGGTCTATCTCTACAAACGCTATTTTTTACTTTTTTAATTTTGTTTACAGGTTTTTATTATTATTATTATTAATTAGGATACTTTCACATTCGGAACAGATTTCGAAAGATGGAAAAATCATCGATGAGATAGAACACCAAAGATTTATTATAAGGATGTTATAGAAACTTTTACTGCTAAAAAATTGAGAAAAACATTTATAATTTTGTTAAAATAGTATATTATATTTTGTGTAAAACATGTATTTTTAATTACTTTATTATACTGAAGGTACTTTCTTTTATCTTTATCATTTTAAAAATATATTGTATTTTAAATTCTTATTTAACCCTGTTTTTTTTTTTTCAGATTATTATGCCCCAAAGACAAATTTAATTATTTGTAGCCATTTTACCTTTAAATATTAGTGCTAAATATTTCCCAACTACTCTATTATGTATATGTCCTGAAAAATAAGGTTTCATTAAAGAATTTAATTTCCTTTTCTTTTTTCTGTATTTGATAATTTAAGATGCGCCTGTTAGTATCAAAACTGATTCGTTGTTAGAGTTGATATGGAGTTTAATTTTATTCAGTAAATGTTTTAAACTCATTGGTAATAAATACAAGACTAAATAATGAATTCAATTGTGCAGTAAATTTATCTTTTCCTACATATACACCTGTTTTACATATACTAATATAACAAAGAGAAAATCACGATTGACTGATTCATCAACACAGAGCTGAAACGGCTAAAGTCAGAATCATGAAATTTGAGCAGTAGATTTCTGTTATGATCTAGGCAAGCAATAAGAAAGGATTTTTGAAAATTCCCCCTGGGAGTTAAAAGATATGGGGGAGTTAAAAGTTTTAGGTCATTTTGCAAACTTTTAGGTCATTCTCAGCAGCAACTTTAGGTTGGAGCGTGAAATTCAGCTTAACAATTCTACTAAAAAAAAATAGTTAAACGCGAATTTCAGCAATTTTAGAAATTCTGAGTTAAATAGGGGACAAAAACTTTTAGGTCATTTTGCCATATCTCAGCTGAAGTTATCTGTAGGAGCGTAAAATACAGTTAAAATCAGTCTTCTAAAAAACAGTTAAACACTTATTTCAGCGATTTTATAGTTATTTTAGCGATTTTGTTGCCAATATCAACTATGAACCCGATTATGGAAGATTAGATGAATATGACAACTATTGCTGATTTATGATTAGATATTTAGCGCTAGACATCAATAACATAATATATATAAATGCCATGCGAAATTAGTTTCACTAAATGCTACGCCGTTTGATTTTTTTAAATTTCCGTACTGTGAGGGAAATTGTATATTTTTCTGTTACATGCACCAAAGAATGCATTCTCATTTATAAAGCCAAGGTTTTCTCTATGATTGTGTTAGTAATTTCATTTTTTCCCGATTGTCTTTTAATGATTTATGTGCGGGGATGTACAGAACACCGTTATTGGGATTGCTATATATGATTGCCTTTTTATTTATTTTACCTGTAAGGCCTCATGGTTCACATGGGCAAAGCCAGGTGGTTCTACTAGTACTTGTATAAATTTAGTTTTTATTTTTTCAGTGAAAACTTGTATTTGAAAGAAAAGGTTATTTGATTAATAGGATATGCTAATATTTTAAATAATTATAGCTTGGTATTGCGGAAAATTTATTCTTAGGTGCTGCATACTTTATCATTCTAGATACATGGACTTGCATAGAGAAAGGTAATCCGCACCACAAAATTTATTATGAAACATCTGTTCAATAATAATTATTGAAAAGTAAATTAATGATTATCAAATTAAAATTTTTAATTGATATTTTACAGAAATTATTAAAGTCAATAATCAGTAATATTTTTTTGTTACTCAAAGTCGCTGTAAGCATCGGCGTAAGGGGGGGGGGGGCGATAAGCGTCTGTGCCAGATCCCCCAAATTTGTAAATCGGTCCCTGAGGGCCGGCTTTAAGGAAGGTGGGGGGAGGTCGTGCGGCCGCATCCTGGGTGCTAAAAGCTCCAGAACGGAAAATACGCAAAATATTTGGTTAAAACATAAAATATGTCATTTGAAAGGGCTATGATAAATTCTTGCCCAGGGCGCTGTGGCTACTAAAGTCAGTGTTGATTTCAGGGGGTGGCCCGGGGGAGGACATTCCCCCCGGAGCATGAAATGTCCCCCCGGAAGATTTGAGATTGTATGCTTTTAATGGTTAAAATGTGCAATTTCCACCCCGGAGCTACAGAAATCCCTCCCGGAGAAAAGTGTCTGAATTCAACACTGACTAAAAGCTCTCTCTGAGTGCATGTTTTCGTCCTCAATCGTATGCAAACTAACATGTCTGCTTTGGTTTCCGATTCTGCAAATTCGTTCGATGTATCTTCAGTTTCTTTGTGATAATAAAATTCTCTCTTGTGCTATCTGTGTATTAATTGAGGATTATCTCTAAATGAATCCTCGAAATTTAGTACACTCATCAGATGTATGCGTACAGCCATAAAAAAAATATTCGAATGCCACAGGGGCGCGAAGCTTTCCTTGGACGAGGGCGTATTAGCCCTAGGGTCGATGGGCCAGTCCAACCCTGATAATGATTAATAATCATTAATTGAGAATAAATGAATCATTAATCATTAAATAGAGAAATAAAGAGGGTGTATTTTCGTATAATCAGTATATTAATACAAATATATATATATATTTGTATTAATATATATATATATATATCAACACAATATCTTTGACGTTCTGTTATTATTTTCCTTTTTCTGTATTATCTATTGCATAAATATTTCTTGCATACTCATCTAACTTGTCTTTAGTTTTTCCGTAACAAAATATCAAATGAATAAATGCAATGAGCAACAAATAAGGGTTTTGCGTCTTTCTGTGTTGTCCGAAAACATCAATCCCCATCCACCACCCAACGCCATCTATATGTAAAAAAAAAAAAAAAAAAATACCTACAAACACGACTTCACCAGCGATTTAATTGGGTGGACGCGTCCATAGACAGATCCACCCCAAATCTTTGTTCAGATCTCTAAATTTTCAATGTGTTAACTCACGGTGTAAAGAGGAACTCTTTTACCACCTAAAAAATTCGTGCTAAGTTAGATTTGCAATGTGAATTCGTTTCGTTTTCCAAAAGTCCCAGATTGATGAATTTATTCCTGCGTCTGAGTTTATCAAAATTGTTTTTGGCGCCATCTACCGACAAATAAGATAAATAAATTGAAGAAATTTTCTGTTTGTATAGTATTATTTGTTATTATAAATTTGCTGTTGCTGTCCTGTTTATATATTTTTTTCTCGGTGTTTAGAAATAGTTTTCGTGCCATACTTGAATAATTAGTGAAATGGAAGAAAACCCAATTAAAAGTAACTTTAAATGCAGATTTTGTGAAAAATCCCTCTCAACATTTTATACTTTGAAAAGACATTTGAGAAATGTACATCATAAAGAACATTACATTTACAATGATAAAAAATTGAAAACTTTACGTTCTCAAGAACATTACAATTTAAGAGAATTAAAAACTGTACATGCTCAAGAACATTCCAATTTAAAAGAATTGAAAACTGTACATTCTCAAGGACATCCCATTTTACAAGAAGGGGAAATTTTGAAAGAATTTACTGATTTCAGTGGTAAGTAAAATTATTTTATTAAAAATGTTTTAAATATAAATATCGTTTATTTGAATGATTATTTTGAGAATTTATGTACTTTATTATATTTCCTTTTTTTACCCTACTGAAATTTGATAGTAAATTACTTCAATTCCTGCATTTTTTTTTTTTTTTTTTTTTTTTTTTTTTTTTTTTGTTAAAGACAACAAGAAAGAGAAACCAAGTTATATCTTTGTTAAACATGAAGATAAAATGTACCTTCTATTTTCATGATGGTAGACAAAGAAGAATCAATGTAGGATTTTAGATAAGAATCACTTATAAATAATTTGATATAATTTGATTTCATAAAATTTATTTTATAATTTGATATTAATTGGATTTCATATCACTTATAAATCATTGATTATTATAAATCACCTTTCTCTTTATACCATAAACAAACTGCATCTTTTAACTGCATTAGTATGGATGAAAATTACCTTTCTTACATTTTCTACTAATAAGTTGAAAATTCTTTCACTTATCATATCATATCATCACTTATCATAGCACTACTTATGACATTCATCACTTATCATATTACTTTTATAATTTGATTTCATATCACTCATAAATAATTGATCATTATAAACCACCTTTCTCTTTATACCATAAACAAACTGCATCTTTTAATTTCATTAGTATGGCTGAAAATTATTATAAATTATTTTTCTTACATTTTCTATAAATAAGTTGAAAAATCGTTCACATCATATCATCACTTATCATAGCACTACTTATGACATTCATCACTTATCATATTACTTTTATAATTTGATTTCATATCACTAATAAATCATTATAAATCACCTTTCTCTTTATACCATAAACAAACTGCATCTTTTATTAGTATGGCTAAAAATTATTATTATTTATTTATTTATTTATTTTTACATTTTCTACTTTTAAGTTAAACATTCTTTCGCCACAAAATTAAGTTCAAATATTATGTTAAAAGTTAAAATTTCATCTGCATTATTATTATGTGCAAATGGTATTATATATTTCTTATATTTTAATTACATTTGAAAAATTTACTCATTTTATTTATAATGCAAACGAAAAAAAAAAAAAAAAAAAAAAGACTCAAAATCTCTTTGAAAGTGATAAAACTAAATTATCCCAATTTGAATTTTTCATAGTTAATAAATATATTTATGAAAATAATAATAATGATATTTCTCATTCTATTTAGTTTTATATAAATTTATATAGCTTAATTAAACTTTTAAATATTATATGTGTAAATGGTATTACATATTCCTTATATTTTTATTACATTTGAAAAATTTCCCCATTTTATTTATAATGCAAACGATATATTTTTTTAAAAATGACTCAGTCTCTTGGAAAGTAATAAAACTAAATTATCACAGTTTGAATTATTCATAGTTAATAAAAATATTTATGAAAATAATAATAATGATATTTTTCATTCTATTTAATTTTATATAAATTTATATAGCTCAATTAAACTTTTAAAAGTTTATCACAAAATAAATCCTGAATTTTTCTTTTTTAATAAATTTTGATAGCAATTATCTTTTTATTATTATTATTATTATTATTATTATTATTATTCCATACGTAAATTTTAACTATTAATTGCATTAGTATGTTTGAAGATTATTTTTCACATTCTCTTATTAAATTGAAATTTATTTTTTCCTCAGTTTACTTCAAATGTTACTATGTTAAAAATAAAAATTTTACCGGCATTGATATATTTAATATATTTTGTACATATCATTATGTGTATTCCTTATATTTTAACTGCATTTGATAAGAAATATTAATTTTATTTACAATGCAAGTAAAATTGGAAAATTTATAAGCTAATTTTAAACTAAGCACTTAAAATTTATAAAACTAAATTAAAATTTTACAAAAGAAATAATAATAATTTAAATTTATTTATATTGAATGAAATTTTAAGGTTATATAGCTGATGCTTTAAAAGTTGATCTTGAATTAAATCACTACGTCCTGAATTTCAGTTATTTTAAAAATATTTAAAAAATAGGTTTAAAAAAAAATCAGCAGAAAGCTTTTTGTTTATATTAGTTCCTGATAGATGGCGCCAAAACTTCAAAAACGAAGGTTAAGTTCATGGTTAATCGATAAACAAAAATAAACACAAGGGTTGGCACAGGGTTTCAAT
Organism: Maratus michaelseni; assembly: GCA_963931845.1. Lineage (NCBI taxonomy): Eukaryota > Metazoa > Arthropoda > Arachnida > Araneae > Salticidae > Maratus > Maratus michaelseni. The sequence continues at coordinate 149,396,074 of OZ007597.1, read as the reverse complement.
TTCTCAGTTTCATTTGTTTTCTTCTTATTTGGCAATTTTATTGGATTTTTTTTAAAAACAAATAGTTGATGTTTAAAATTTAACTAGACAAAATAATAATTAAATTTAATTAATACATTAATTGCAGAAATTAAACATTTATTTCCACAAATTGTATTCTTTTTTATGCAAAGCAACGATTGTTGCCTTGTCAACGATCAATGTTTGGCTGGCATTGATTTTAGTCAAAACTATGGAAGCTGGAACCTATGACCTGTAGGTAGGTTCCTTTTTCGATGGACAAAACATTAGAAAATCTGACAGTTTGCACGTGCTTTGATTTGCCTGTTTTAAATACTCTATAAATTCAACCAGGGCCGTACAGAGAGACCGTCGTCCAGGGACCGATTTACAAACTTGGGGGCCCAGGGTATGGATGGAGGCTTATCGCATCGGGGCCAGGGCTGTAGCTAGAAGTAAACAATAGGGGGTTCTCAAGAAAATGTAAGGGGGGGGGGGCATACTATTTCTCTTTCTCTGACACATGCACGTACAAACACAGATATATATGTGATCAAAGTATTATATGTAGAAAGGTAAATTAGTGCATGTGCATATTCATACTGTAGGCACGATGTTTCCTATTAAATTGTTTATAATAACTTTATTTGATGCTAAGAAAAGTAAAGGCTGCAGACAGGGATGTAATGGAGGATATACGATGGATACGCCATATGCCTTCTGGATTATTAAAGAATACCGTATACCCTCTTCTCTAAAACACTATAGCATATACTTTTTAGAGTATACCCTCTTTCTAAAGCGTATGCCGTCTGGTGTTTTTACTACTGCATCACTGGCTGCAGAATGAAAATTTTCAGTGTATAATTATACTAGTGAAATAATAAGTGATGATGTCAATAAGTAAATAATAAGCTGACAGTTCACCTGTTTTTAAAGAGTTGCAACCTTTAATTTTTTTCTGAATATTCCATGCCTTTAAGGATTCTAAAGTTATGTTTTTATATGATAAAGAACATTAGAAAAATCAAGGGTGTATTTTGCATTTTAAAATTATTTTTGTGTCTAGTCAAAAGCTAAAACCAGAGCCGTCCTTAGGGGTGTGCGACAGGTGCGGCCGCACAGGGCCTCGCGCCTAGGAAGGCCTCGCACCCGAAAAACAAATTGATGCAAAATAGCTAAATAATTATTATTTATTTTGTTGTGAGTTAACTATTTCATAATTAAATTTACAGTACATGATACTTCGGTCCCGTCGATACCATTTCACCCATTCCCTCTATAGTTCAGACTCTAATTGTCACAGACCTATAAACGTTGTATAATTCAACATCATGAGGGCCATTATCATTTTCTTATCAAACCCCTAAATTTTGATAAAATGTTGAATATGAATGCCCGACAAATTTAAACTCTCATAACTCGTGATCAAATTGTCACAGCGCGCTCACATATTTTGTATACATGAATAAAGTGACATAATTTTACAAGAGACATTTTTCTATTGTTTTAACAAAAGCTCTTAAATTTTAGTATAGTGAAAATATAAGGACTCGATAACCGCACACACTTATAACTCGGATCCAAATTGCCTCAGCCCATGCAAGTTTTGCATGGTAAACATAATAATTCTAAAGGGGGATGGACTTTGTCGCTTTAATATAATAAATTTTAAAATGTCACATAAAATATGAATGTCCTACGACAACTACAGCTCGAGTTATAAATGTTTAATTTGTTACCAACGTATAATTATAATACACTAAAATTTGTCTAGCCTCGATATAAAATCGATAGAGCCCCCTGCCTCCCCCCTAAAATGTTTGCCATACAAAATTTGTTGGATCCGCGACAGTTTGGATCCGATTTATAAGTATTTTTGGTAAACGAGCTCTTATATTTGTGCTATACTGAAATTTAGGGACTTCGGTTAAAAAAACCGACAAAGTGCATCCTTTATAAAGATTATATTTATCATGCAAAAAAAGAGGGCATTCTCCGATAATTACGGATCACGTTATAAGTGTTTTAAATTGTCAACCCCTTATATTTATGATACACTAAAATATAGGGGGAGGGGCTTCGGTAAAAAATTGAAAGAGCCAGGTATCTGACGGTTGGTTGATTAAAATATTTTTATTTCTAAGTCGATACAATTTTTAATATGTAGATGACTCCTCTTTTTAAATTTGTATTCAAATTCGAAAAATATACACAATTCGCAGTCGAACAGTACATTTCGCCTCACTCTGAGACAATTTCTCGATTTAAAAGTATAAAAATTTCACTCTCTCTCTCTCTTTTAACTTTAACGAATTACTAATATTCCTCCCTCCCCTCCAAAAAAAAAGAAAAAGCCGCTCCGATATAACACGGCCAGAATGAATTTTCCGTCCGTTCCAAATCTGCTGAAAAAAGAATAGACCGACCCCAGTCCGAGTACTATGAAAGGAAATTGGTCCGATTCTCTATATACATCTACTAAAACATATACTACCACCCACACACACCCCTAAAAGAAGCATAATCTTTATTGCGTCACTGTGCATGTCATTCGAGCACGACACGAGCTTTTTCAAAAGCTGATTACGTTGTGAGAGTAATGTTGCCAATTTTGAGGATATTTTTTATTCAAAATAGCTATACCAGAATTTCCGGATAGTATCTTCACTTTATTTAATCACATAGTATAATGTCATTAAATAAAGCAAAAATTACTATTAAAAATTTCTGGTAGATGAATAAAATAAGAGCTAAATTGGCAACATTAGTTGAAATGGAAGGGCCTCGCAAAAGTTCTTGCACTCGGCCTCGCTTTCGCTAAGGACGGCTCTGGCTAAAACCACTTGTATTTACATTGGCTATAACTCATTAGAATAACTTTGTTTTATGCTAATAATGGAAAACCCTGCAAAATGAAAAAATTCAGTATATAACTAATTTTAAAGTCAACGTTTGCATTAACAAAAAGTTGCTAATTCTGAGTATGTGCAGATAGGATGCGCGCCTATTGAAGCACTTAGTTGCAGTTTTTAAACAAATACTACAATTTAGTATTTATGCAAAACTGTAAAAAGCCTCCAAAACTAAGTTCAATTTTTGAACAGAGTTTCATTTGGATTTTTGAAACAGAATTTAATTTGGTGGCCTTGTCAACTTTCTCGGAGGGGGGGCTCGAAAATTTTCAGGGAGTGCTGAGCCCCCCCTAGCTACGGCCCTGATCGGGGGCCACTTGCACCGATGCTTACAGCGACTTTGGGTAAAAAAAAAAAAAAAATATTGAAAACGGTACTCATTAAGATAATCATTAATTTACTTTTAAATAATTATTAAATCGATGTTTTATAATAAATTGTGTGGTGCTGATTACCTTTCTCTATGCAAGTCCACATATCTGGAACGATAAAGTATGCAGCACCTCAGAATAAATTTTCCACAGTACCAAGCTATAATTATTTAAAATATCAGCATATCCTATTAATAAAATAACATTTTTCTTTCAAATACAAGTTTTTACTGAAAAAATAAAAACTAAATTTATACAAGTATCGCAGAACCACCTGGCTTTGCCCATGCTAACCACGAGGCTACAGGTAAAATAAATAAAAATGCAACAATATGGCGATCCCAATAACGGAGTTCTGTACATCCTCACACATATATCGCTAAAAGACGATATAGAAAAAATAAAATTACTAACACAATCATAGAAAAAAAACCTTGGCTTTATAAATGAGAATGCATTTTCTTTGGTGCATGTTATAGTTCATAGAGCTGTATAGAACTCTATAGAATTCTTTACAAGTTCTATAGAACAGCCATTCTATAGAATACTACTTCTATAGAGTTTTGAAAAGTTCTATAGAATACTTTTTCTAAAGAAAATGTTTCTATAGAATTCTTAGAAGTTCTATAGAATACTTTTTCTAAAGAAAATGTTTCTATAGAATTCTTAGAAGTTCTATAGAATTCTTTACAAGTTCTGTAGAATAGTCATTCTATAGAATACTACTTCTATAGAGTTTTGAAGAGTTCTATACAATACTTTTTCTAAAGAAAATGTTTCTATAGAATTCTTAGAAGTTCTATAGAATTCTTTACAAGTTCTGTAGAATAGTCATTCTATAGAATACTACTTCTATAGAGTTTTGAAGAGTTCTATAGAATACTTTTTCTAAAGAAAATGTTTCTATAGAATTCTTAGAAGTTCTATAGAATTCTTAGAAGTTCTATAGAATTCTTAGAAGTTATATAGAATTCTTTACAAGTTCTGTAGAATAGTCATTCTATAGAATACTACTTCTGTAGAGTTTTGAAGAGTTCTATAGAATACTTTTTCTAAAGAAAATGTTTCTATAGAATTCTTAGAATTTCTGTAGATTTTTTTTCTTCTATAGAGTACTATAAACCTTATAGAATTAAGTTCTATAGACTAATGATTCTATAGTTTTATATATATATATATATAAAATATTTTTTGATCTTTTAAAATTTATGTGTGTAGTAATTTATTTATAACTATATATTAAAATTAAAAAATAATTAATTTTGTAATACATCAGTTTAATATCTGGGAGCACGGCAGTGCGTCCGCCAAAGCCATTCTATAGAATACTACTTCTATAGAGTTTTGAAAAGTTCTATAGAATACTTTTTCTAAAGAAAATGTTTCTATAGAATTCTTAGAAGTTCTATAGAATACTTTTTCTAAAGAAAATGTTTCTATAGAATTCTTAGAAGTTCTATAGAATTCTTTACAAGTTCTGTAGAATAGTCATTCTATAGAATACTACTTCTATAGAGTTTTGAAGAGTTCTATACAATACTTTTTCTAAAGAAAATGTTTCTATAGAATTCTTAGAAGTTCTATAGAATTCTTAGAAGTACTATAGAATTCTTTACAAGTTCTGTAGTATAGTCATTCTATAGAATACTACTTCTGTAGAGTTTTGAAGAGTTCTATAGAATACTTTTTCTAAAGAAAATGTTTCTATAGAATTCTTAGAATTTCTGTAGATTTTTTTTCTTCTATAGAGTACTATAAACCTTATAGAATTAAGTTCTATAGACTAATGATTCTATAGTTTTATATATATATATATATAAAATATTTTTTGATCTTTTAAAATTTATGTGTGTAGTAATTTATTTATAACTATATATTAAAATTAAAAAATAATTAATTTTGTAATACATCAGTTTAATATCTGGGAGCACGGCAGTGCGTCCGCCAAGTTCGCATAGGCCGTAAGCTACCTTTTCCCTGACCATTTCGGCCTACTTTTCACCCCCTCATAACTGCGTTTTGGGGAGAGCTAGGGAGTTTTCCTTTTTAACACACATTAATATAATCAAACTGAACTAGGTTCCAAGATTTCTTATTTCTGTATGTAATATTTTTCGAAATATGAGATTCCGAAAAAGGGCTTTTTTGTAACTGACTCACAGGGGATCATCAAATAACTAAAGTTGGTGATCATCAAATAACTACAGTACTTCTAACAGTCGTAGAATCATAAAATTTGACAAGTAAGTAGGTTTTGTCACACAATTAACCAGAAAAGTCTGAAAACATAGAATTTCTGCCTTTAAACCCTTCAAATAGGGGGTGCTGATTTGGCTATATACAGTTCGTAACACATTCAATTGGCAAATAAAATTAATTGCATTGTTGCAACCATTTGTGTTTTTTGTTGTACGATAAACATTTAAGTAATAACTAGGGGGCTCAGCTCCCTACTCGCTAACGCTCGCCAACCCCCCGTGAATTGCGAAGCAATTCACATTGAGACCGCTACGCGGTCCCAGCTCCAGCTCGCTCGCCCCTTTTTATCTTTCAGCAATTCTAGCCGGAATAAGTTCTTCCATAAAACATTTGAACATATGAAAATGACAATTTTTTTAATGTAAAAAAGTAATTTTCCGTTGAAAACAGAACTAAAAATGCATTTACTTGGCGCTACCAATAGGCATATAAATCATTTAAATACTATGAAAAAAGGATCTTGGGATCATAATTAGTTTAAAACTTATTGCACGGCAATTTTTTTTTAATGTAATAAAGTAATTCTCCGTTGAAAACATAACTAAAAATGCATTTAGTTGGCGCTACCGGTGGACATATAAATCATTTAAATACTATGAAAAAAGGATCTTGGAAACATAATTAGTTTAAAACTTGTTGCACCTATAATATTATACAGCGCGGCTTAAATTCATTAGGGAAAAAAAATGATTATAGATTTTTACAAAAAAAATTATTTTTTACTTCAATTTACAGCAACAGATGGCGGCAGGTGCCACCTAGTCAGTTGATTTTTTTTTTTTTTTTTTCGATTCTTGAGTGAGTGAAATTCGTAAATGAATTCTAAATATGAGTTGAGAATTCTTTTGAAATTAACGATATTACTCTTAATTAAAATGAGGAATCATCTCAGACGCTTTGGATTACGTACATGTTATTTTATTTTTAATAATTCCTAATTTGAGTTTCATTCTATGGTTTCACTTGGTTTCACTTTTCACTGCTCTCACAGTGATCGCCATATTGGATTGGAGGTGGAGCTGATCTAACACAATCTAGTCTGTTCATTGGTCTGAGCTCTGGAAGCTACGGCTGTTGCCAAACCATACGCTACAAATTCAGCCCTATTTTCGCGCCACGTAAGACAAATATATATATAGATTGTTGCATAGACAATCATTTCCTCGCTCATATTTGACGCCATAGTTGGTCGCCAAAGCCCGATTACAGAAAATTAGCCTGAGTTTGAAGGTGTTACATATGGTTTCAAGCAAAATGAATTTTTTATATTCTTTTCCGAAAATGTTGGGAAGGCAAATCTTTTAGTTTATCTGTCCGTTTTTCTATTTTTTACTTCCTTAAAATAAATTTTATTATAAATGTCGGTATTCTAATCGCAATAGCACTCAGTCAATCTGGCAAAATTCCAGTGTATTGTTAGTTCTTTAAGTGCATTTTAATGATGTTAATAAACTTTATATATATATACACACACACTGGATTGTATTTGAAATATATATATATGTATATGCATATGCATCACATATATAATACATATGCATCATTATGACGTCCACTTAAACAGGGTATTTTTGTCGCCAAATGTGGCAATATTTCGTGAAGTGTCGCAAAGCTTAGAGAGAATTTTAAGCTAGAGGCTATTTTTCATTGTGAATTTTTAAGGCGAGTAATCATCTATTAATATTATGCGGTTAATTAAATGGCATAACGCACGAATGTTAATAAAGTTTCAATTTTTCGTCACTACACAAGACCTCTGCTTTTGCTATTATATTGTACTGTTATTATACTTACTCTTACTATATTGTTAGTCTTTACTCTCTTAAAAGTTTATTATAGAAAGAGGATTTTCAGAATTAAAGTATCGAAACTGCCAGTTCTAGATTATTATAATTTTATAACATATATCCAGTTTATCAATATGTACGTTACAATGAATCTTCTATAATGGGGTTCCTTGCATTTTAGCTTTAGGTTTTCGAGTAAATTTAGCTAAAATCTTAAAACCAAGACATATTGACATATTATCTAAGACGATTAGATGAGAATAAAATAATGGTAGATTTTGTAATGAAAGAACGGCAGTGCGTCCGTAGATTTTCTAATCTTCCTTAATCGTTCCAATGTTAGAATGAAAGGGGAAAAAAATAGCATCAATATGGTTTACTGTAAATATAAGCTTAACAGGCGTTTAACAAGAACCACTTCGCTTTAGTGTAAATTACAGAAGATTACTTAACAGGATTAAAAATCTCCGTATTAGAGAGTGTAACGATGCAAACGGACGTGAAGCGTAAATTCCTAAGTAAATTAAGCGGTAATTGTTAATAAAGATGAAATGGATAACAACACAAAATATAAGATATGCTGCCAATGATCGCAAAGAGAATTTCTCTTACAGAAACTTCCGATTTGGCGAAGAATTGAGCAAGTAAATCTAATCATAGGCGTAGCGTGACCGAAAATTTTGGGGGGGCACAAATGTTTATTAAACACACACGCACGCACACATAGCCATATATATATACGGTGGTTTCTTGATTAAAAATGGCCGAAGTTAACAACGTTGCTGCAATTTTACCACATTGGGTAAAAGTAATTCATTTTCGATCTTCTAGCCCAATATAATGAATTTTGTCTTAGTTTCAAAAAAGCTTATTCGGAAATCGTACAGCAATTTTTGAATTTTTCACGAAATGTTTGAGATTTTTAGCTTTTTTTCGCGTTTTGCGACAATTTCTTAACATTTGTGTTAAGCGTTAAGCTTCAATCTTTTAACGCATTCGCCCATTATACTAAATTTTGTACTCTGGGGATTTTTTAACTTTTCGCAAATTTTTCATGCGACTTTTTGCGATTTTTTTTTCGCGTTTCGCGGAAGATTTTAATATTTGTAACAGGAATCCTGTTACACCCTTTTAGCCCAATATAGTAAATGTTAGCCTCTTTTCAATAAAATTTATTCGAAACTCGTATAGCGACTTTTGAATTTTTCCCTAATTTGTTAAGTGTTTTTTAGCGTTTTTTCGTGCTTTGCAGCGATTTTTTGACATTCGTAAAAGGAATCCAGTTACAATCTTTTAACCCAATATAGTAAATTTTGTTCTCTGCGATTTTTAAATTTTTTGAATTTTTTTAATGCGATTTTTCATTTTTTTTCACGTTTCGTGAAGATATTTTCACATTCGTAAAAAGAATCTTGTGTCAAACTTTTAGTCCAATAGAGTAATTTTGTTTCTCTTTTCGAAAAGTTTATTTGGAATTAAAAGAATGATCTTAACAATGTCTCTAATTTTCCATGCGATTTTAACGTTTTTTTCGCGTTTCGCGGCGATTTTTTGACATTCGTAAAAGAATTCCAGCTACAACCTTTTAACCCAATATAATAAATTTTGTTCTCTGCGATTTTTAAGTTTTTCGCGATTATTTTTTGCAGTTTTTACGGTTTTTATGCGTTTTGCGGTGATTTTTCTAACATTCGTAAAGGAAATCTAATTTCAATCTTTGAACACAATATAGTAAATTTTGTCTTCTGCGATTTTTGAATTTTTCGAGAATTTTTTTATGAGATTTTTTTCACGTTTCGTGGATATATTTTCACATTCCTAAAAAGAATCTTGTTTCAAATTTTAGTCCAATAGAGTAATTTTGTTTCTCGTTTCAAAAAGTTTATTCGGAATTAAAAGAATGATTTTAACAATGGCTTTAATTTTTCATGCGATTTTAACGTTTTTTCGCGTTTTGCTGCAATTTTTTAACATTTGTTACCTTTCATCCCAATATAGTAAATTTTGTCTTCTGTGATTGAAAAAATGAGATTTTTAGCTTTTTTTTCGCATTCCGCGGCGCCGTTTTTTAAACATTCATAAAAAGGAAATCAGTTTCAATATAAAATAATATAATATAATCAATATAATATATGCCCAAATACAATAAATTTTGTTCTCTGAAATTTTTTAATTTTTCGTTTTTAAATCGCATAAAATTTTTTATGCGATTTTCCGCGATGTTTCGTGGTTAGCGGTAATTTTTTAACACTTGTAAAATGAATCCGTTTTCATGCTTTTAGACCAATATAGTATATTTTGTAAATTTAGTATATTTCGCGAGTTGTTTAGTGTTTTTTCGCCTTTCGCGGCAAATTTTTGACATTTTTTTTCTCGAAACGGAAAGAACTAACTCTCTGTTAAATTTTGTTCTGCGGAGATTAAATTAAAGTTGGAAGAATACAAAATCGTCGTAACACGAACTACGATGCTCAAAATATTAAACTAATATGGGTCGAAATAAAAAAAATCACAAATTCATAGTTAGTTTGTTTTCGAGACCAGAGTATGCGTAGCCTGCACGTGTGTACGCTGTTGATAGTACTTGGGCCCTGTGATGAAGTTTATCACATTGTTAAAATAGTGTTTTCGTTTATCAAAATTAATCGTAAATTAGAATAATTAATTTTATTGTGTTAAATTATTTTTGTTTATTTTTCCCTTTTTCTTCAATGTTAAAATTAACTCTTTACCGCAAGCCTTATATATTTCGCTGTTCATTTTCTCAGGCATTTAATCTTTGAATTCTCAAGTAAAATTATTTCCGAGTCATACTTGCAGCAAAAATAAAAAAACATATATATAAAATAAATCTTTTTTCTCTTTCGATGTTACTAAGGGTAGCTGCAAAAATAAATCTTATATGGCAATTATCTACGGTTATCTTGACAGACTATATTTTGACTAATTCATTTTCAGACTCTAAAATGTGTTTCAGCACACAAACAATTTTGCATACGTTTCTTATTCTCACAGCGGCGAGTGTAGAGGTTCAACGGTTCTACATTCTTTCTCTGTGGGCCAGGCGCATAAAAAGAATATACTATTAATTAGATCTAACCGCCACTCGTAATCCTTGATCCGTCCAAATTCAAATTCGCCAAACTTATGTGCTTCTCATTTTGTTTTTCATAGGTCTGGGATTCATTCAGCTCTAAGACTTGCTCCTGTTCACTTGTGGCCCACTCCGATGCTATGTAAAATTTCTAACCATAGCGCATTTACGTAACAACAGAACAAAACAACTACCTTTGCTTGCTAGAGATGCTTATTATTATGTATCCTTTAACTACAACCTGGGAATATCTCCACATACGAAAACGGAACTTAAAAAAAGTAAAACTCCAAAATATTCCACACTGCAAGACTTCAGTATAGGCCCCACTACCAGTATGGCGTTGTTTCGAGTCCAAGTGTCTTCTGGCCGTTTTTGGAAGTAAATAATCATAATTACTTTGCGTCGTTTTTTTTAGCAGATAACCCACAGTTCTCCTCCCGTGTAAAGATGCATGGCAAGGATAATAAATAAACAGATGATTTCCATGGAATGTTTTTATTCTAAGAGAAAGAGAGTTGAAAGTTTGAGGTGGCCCCCTCGGCACTCAGAACATCATGAAACTTTAGATCTTCTCCGTACCCGAGATAAAAAGGATCTGCTCTAATTTTTACAATACATTCGCCGATGCTTTGTTTTCCACACCAAATATACATGTGTATCGCACATTTTTCGCCAGAAAGAATTTCGGACAGTTAGGCATCTGGCACATTAATTTACAGGGGGGAATGAATCAAAGGAGTGCCATGCCTGGCTACTTATTGCTATTTTCGTAATTTTTGGAGCAGCAATCTAATGAATGTTATGAGAAAGAAGTCAGATGTGGCTTTCTGTATATGAATTATTTGATGAGCATATAGAATTTTGGCAGTTGGGAATTAATTAAAGACAGCATTTACATTGAAACCAGGAAGTTAATATTCTGCTTGGTCAAAAGCGTAAATGTAAAAACGTTTTGAATTTATCATTAAGTTTTCCAGACAGAAAGCAAAGTTTGAAAGGATAATAATGAAAATATCTAACGTACATATTGAATAATTTTGCAGCTGCATTTTTGCAGAAAAGGAAGATCATTTTTGTGGTTAGAAGCCAGACATAAAAATGATAGAAAAGAAACGCTAATGTATTTGATGAAATATAATTGCTTTTAATCTTTAAAATAGAAAGGTTTTAAATAAAAATTTAATTAATCTTTAGGAAACATAAGGGAACATTAATTTTGAATAATAATGAAAATATGTATATGATCTTCATCATAACCAGGTTCATTTAATTCGAGGTTTACTTGGAAAAATAACCGACCAGGGAAATGAGGCAAGCTTCACTAGCTCTTTTTATTGAAATTAATATTTTTGTAACCAATATAATAAATAAAAGTCGTTTATCAAACTTCTAAGACATTTTAAATAATTTTAATCAGCACTTTTAAGAAGTACTAATCATTTAACGTATATGCGCCTGAAAGATTGCTCCTTGGATAGCAACGGTTTTGCTTAACCCTTTAGAGGGTGGTGTCCACAAAAAAGGACACCTAATTTTAATTCCAAAACTGACAAACGGCACCAAGAATATTTAATTAAATTTTTCCTTTTATAAAGTACGGAACAGTTGCCGAACAGTTGATGTCGGTTAAGGGGCTTCCGAGTTGCGATCTACTTTACGCCCAGTCTATATGTGAGTAAACTGTCTTGTAAATATTGAGCCGTTGGGAAAAGTTAAATGTAGTATTAACTACATAAGAAAGAACAATTAAAAATAGAAGAAAAATTAAACACTGGGAATAAAAAAGTAAAGCTATAGAGATTAAGGATAGAGTCTAATAAATGGAATAAGGAAAATGGTAAAAATAAGCAAGTTTATATTTTCTAAAGAATTCTTTTGTAAATTCTGGTGTCAGTCGATATTTTCATTTTAAAAACAGACTCCGCGCCGGAAGGGGTTAATAGCGGTATTTCTGGAACGGCTGTATATTCTTTAAAACATCTCATTCAAGAAGGCTCACACTTTGAAAAAAAAAATCATAACCATTGCACCTCAAAAATTCGAAGGTATAGCAGAAGATTAAGTGCCGTCAATAAAATAAATAATAATAAATAAGAGAAAGGAATATATTTAATTATGCACAAGACATTACTGCCAATAATGGAATGCCTTTATAGTAGAGATTTGCACGGGCCGAAATTTCCAGGACCGGGCCGATGTAAAAACTAACAGTGCGGCCCGGTCCGTGCAAAAATCAATGAAATCAGACCCGGCCCGAGTCAATTTTTACAAAAAATTTTGATTTTTCTTAAAATAAAATTAAGATTATTTTAAAGAATACTGCATACATATTTATGGGAAAATTGTACAGTATATTTCAGACTATGTCTCCACAAGCTATATAATACAGGATAGCAACATTAATGATCACTTAGATTCTTATACTATTACATTCAAATATGGACTCATTAAAAAAATTTAGTGTAGTTTAGAATTTAAAAAACGATGATTAAAAACATAACTTTTGAAGCTGTATATTAAAAAAATGAAGATTTAAAAGAACACATCTGTAATTTATTAAAGTATATTTCCAGAGATTCGGTTAACAAAAGTTCATTATCTCTATTATCTAAAAAACATTGCCTACCCGACACGTCCTGGGAACAACTAAGTCACGGTCTGGCCGAGAATTTAGAAAAAAAATATTTTCTCCGCTTTGTCCGACCCTTTTTAAATTTGTTATATTGTGGCAATCGACCGCTTAATTTTATTTCTTGGCCTGTCCCGGTTCGTTTTTTGTTTTCTCGGCCCGGACGTTAAAAAAGTTGTTTTTATTCTGCTTACCCGCCTCTCCGCGCGCCAGGTACGGGCTTCGAGCCAGGCCCAGGGTCGTGCAGACCTCTACTTTAAAGAACGATTTTTGAAGGGAAAGGGTCTTTATTTTTTTATTAACGAACAAGTCAATTCTGAAAAACTTTCCCTCATCCCATTTCGCCCAACTTCGATTTGAACCAGCAATTTTTGGCACCAAATTCATTACTGCAAAGAAAAAGAGCTGAACTGTCTGTTTATTGATCATTATTGACATCTGAGTAAGTAAAAAAATAAAGAAATATAAAATGAAAATAAAAGTAGTTATTTCATTTCGATTTTGTGTCAATACAAGACAAGCCCTAATTGGCTGCATCATATTTTAGAAATTGATGTTCAGAAAGTTGGGGGGGCACGTGCCCCCTCGTGCCCCCCCCGAGGCTACGCCTATGAATCTAATATATGAAAATGAAAATCTGTTTGTCTGTCTGCACTTCTATACAAATCAACAGTTCGAAAGCCAGAATTGTGAAATGCTACGTGCCCATATAGCACCAAAGCTCCTGAAAACCTCCCCAGGAGTTCCAATTCATCCCAAATTCCTCCTGAAACTGTAATGACGCTATGAGGCGTTCCTGGGGAAGATACTTTAATCACTTCCCCAGGACTGATCTTCCAGATCCCTCCCAGGGAGCAAGCTCCTCAGGACTGATCTCCCAGATCCCTCCCAGGGAGCAAGCTCCTCGGGATAATATTCCTAGGGAAGTACCTAGGAAGAGACTGTGCTGGTGCCATCTCATGGGCGATTTTGACACTAAAATAACTTATTACAATTTTTTATTTAAAAAATATTTGATTTGATGTGGTTCGATTTTTTAATTAATAAAGTTTATATTATTATTTTATTTATTTTATTTCCTAAGCACATCTGGTTATTGTTTAACTTTTAATTATTGTTATAATATTTAATTATCCTTATTTAGATATATTTTTAATTTATAAAATGCAATCAAAATGTAGTTAAATAAATAATTAAAATAAATTAATCTTTAAATATAAATTGAAAATTTATTATTTATTTTATTTCTGATCTTTTAAAAATTAACTAATATATTAATTCATTTTATCATTACATTCATTAATTATTTTTTCTGAACTTTCAACAATGACTTATATATTTTTACTATTACTTTTTCATCTAACTAATAATTTTACATTGATTTCACTTATATACTTTATTAGTTTCTATAGAAATAATTTAATTTTAAATATAAAATTGATTTACTTTCTCCTAATAAATTATTTTTATTTTCAATTATAAGAAATCAGAATTATTTTTTTCGAAACACGAAGTTTAATATATATTTATATATTTGTATATAACCATATTTTATAAATTTAGGATTAGAGATACCTAGTAAAAATTATTTCTTCTGATCCTTTAAATATAGTCTTATATATTGAATTATTATTATTATTTGTATTAAATAATTAATCCTTTCATATTAATTTGAATTATATATATAAATAATTTTTGGATCAATATTTAATTTTAAAATCTAAATTCGATTTATTATTTTTTTTTCGCTGACCATTTTAAATCATCATATATATATATATATATATATATATATTTCTTTTATTATTTCTAATAAATGAGGGTTTTTTCCGTAACTGTAAGAAATCAAAAGGAATCAAAAATTTGTTACAAATAAGGGTTTTATCAACAGTTTAATATATATTTACATATTTGTATCTATTCAGAATTTGATAGTTAATAGATTAGAGATAAGCATTTTTAAATTAAACAATCTATTTAAAAAAAATCTTATTTCGATTGTAAAAGTTAATTTTCATGTAAGTTTCAAAATTGAATCATATTTAAGTCATATCGAGCATATTTACTTTTATTATTATTCTTCTATTAATTATTTTTTTCTGATCTTTTTAAAAATTACATATATATTTATGTATTTTATTATTACATTTTCAACTATTTAATAATTTTATATTTATCGTCATTATCAAATCAATAATTTACTTTTAAGTCTAAATTATAACACCAACTTAAAGAGATCACATGCTCTATTGAAATGGCACATTTGGTTTTAAAAAAATACAAACATACCCCCCCCCTCCCCCCTGAATAAGAGTTTTGCTTGAAAGATTTTTATTTAAAAATATACATTCTTACAAAATCGGATTATTATCACGGAGCTGGTCAATACCACTTGTCTCATTTAATATACTTTATATATGTGTTGGTAATGAGTATATGTTCACTAAATGATGTCAATTTTTAATTATGTATGAATTTTTATGAAGCGTCTATTCTGGAGGTTTTACCATATTAACTTTATTTTATTTTTTAAATACAAATTAGTTATTTTCTATTACCTCTTTCAAATTACGATACATGGTATATATTTTTTAATTCTTAATAATGAAGGTGAAATCTAAATTTAGTGAACTTAAGAAATATTAACTACATACAGATTCAGAAAATATAAATAAATATTTATCTTTCTAAATAACAAATATTTCACCAAAATTTAAAACTGAGTTGTGTTTTGCTTTAGTTGTTAAAACTTTCATTTAAGAAACCTATTTTATATTTGGCAAACTTTTTAGTTTAGGATATTTATAAAAGATTATTTTTCGTGCAAATTCTTCACTCCTGTTTAAGCAAGGACATACTTTTATCCAGATGTCAAGAACGATTATATAATCAGCTGCAAAAGTCCCAGATTGCAAATATGTTTAGTCAGGTAAGGGTAGAATTTTAACTACAATAAGAACATGAATAGTACTGAGCAACCTCCAATTCCTTTTGATGGATGAAGAATGGATATGTATGCTTACTGGAATGCATGCAATACTTGCAAAGAAAAGTAGTTGAAAGCATGGAACTTAGTTCCATGGTTGAAAGGAGAGAAACGTTCTTCTTCCCAGAATAAGGAGTAAGCCATTTCAAATTTAGCTTTGAGATAACTAAAATAAACAATTGTCGGTACAATAGAAAAATAATCTTTAAAGCAGTCGACCAATGATTCTATAAAAGACAAAAGTATTGCTTTTAAAGGATTTCCTTGTTTAGAATTTTTACACAATACTTCGTTGACAATCATAACAAAGAACTCAAATTTTATGTCAAACTATCCGTACATTTAGGCATTTTAAATCTCCTGAAATATTAGTTTTGTTAGCTAAAATGAAATTATATTTCAATGAAAAATAGTGCATAATGAAATTTCCATGTATTGAATGTTTTCACAGGATTTCAAAAGATCGCTAAATGGAGATTTAATTGTAAACTAGTTTTATTTATTACAATAAGAAAAAAAATATTTTTGTTACAGACACAAATTTTATTAACAGTACTTTTTTTCATATTTAACTAGTTACAGATATAGAGTAGAAATGCCCATTCTTTAAAAATTAAGAGCTAAAGTATTATTATTGTCATTTTAAACAGCAGTTTCATGTAGCTAATGGAAAATTAAACGATGTATTTATGTATCTTAGGATGTTTCTCAAATGATCTGCTCAACAATGCGAAACTTTCTGACACATCTTTTGACTTATTTTTAAACGCAAAGACATAAAATTGGCTGGCCTGACTATTGAATTGAATTGAGATCGAAATGAATTTTCCATTTTTTGATAAATATATTATTTATCGGATTATAATTGATTCATGTTACATGACGACACGTTTTTCGCCTTTCTCGTGCTATGGCGTCGGAAATTCAGCTCAAAACACCGACTTTGACGGAATTTTCTGAAAGATCTTCTGTCCTTACCAAAAAAATGGAAAACATCTTTTGATTACAAAGTTTATAAATAAGAACACCTGCCAATTTCAAGCGTTTCCGAACAAAAATGAACTAAAAAATATGTCATAAAGTAGCCAATTTGAATTTGAGAACAGCCTAGCATGCATAAACTCAGAAAAGCTTTTATAGATATATCGTTTAACAACTTGTAATATGGTAATATCAATATTAGAAATCAAATTGAGTTTTGCTTATTCTAATTCTAAATTTAAAATTATAATATTTCTAATTTTAAAAAAAATGTATTTTACATTTGTCTTTCAATTTTTGGTTCATAAAAACGTCAATTTTTCTCTTACTTTGTTTAATTGTGATTATTTATAATTTATAATTTAATTTATTTAATTTTAAATATTTTTATTTAATTGGCCCCTTTATCATAGATCCCTGACCCTGATATATGTGGCTTCTAACTAAAATGATAAAACGCATTGTTGTTGTAAATGATAAAACACCCCTTCCCTTTTCCCTTTTATTGTGATGCCGCGTGGGGAATTCGGCTCAAAACGACGACTTTCACAGTATTTTCTAAAAAATCTGCGTTTACAAAATAATAATAATAATAATAATAATAATAATAATAATAATAAAAGGAAAACATTTTTCTAGTATTACATAGTTTCTAAATAAGACCACCTGCCAATTTAATGCATTTCCGAACAAAAACGAGTTTAAAATGTGACAGAAAACAGCTCTTTTGGGTTTGAGAACAGCCTTAAATAATTGATACGCTTTTTTTCTAGTTATCAATTTAATATTGTATTGAATGTATATCAAAGGGTATGCATCTTTATTTGCAATAAAAGTTACAGAATTCCTGCTATACGAAGCATAAAAATATGCATGTTTTCTATTTACTGACTTTCATAAGAAGAGAAAGAAATACATGAATACCTTATAAACGACTCAGGTACAACGGCCGTGTAGCGTAATCACTAGAGCGTGTTTCTCGTATGCGTAAGTACCCAGGTTCAAATCCAGTCGGCGGTAAGAAAGTTTATTCCGTAAAGTCTGTATCATAACTGTCATGTGATTATGTGTGCGTGATTAATAAAAGTAATGTGTATTATGTAAGTTTTTAAAAGATAATGTCCGTATTTATTAATTAAAAAAAATAATAAATAAATAAATACTTTTTACATTACGTCGAATAATAATAACTTCGGATGTTTTTTATGCACATTAAGTGACCCTGAAGTCTCCCAAATTCCTCCGGTATTACTTCCTGAAATCTTCCCTAGAACAACCTGAGGAGGAACCTGAAGGAGGTCCTGGGGAGCTCCCTGGGATGCTATGAGGCGGACATTTTCGTTTCCTGAGGACCTCCTGATGACAAATTTTTGCATCCTCAGGGATGCCTGGAGGATGAATGTCAGTCTTCCTGGGGACGTCCTAGGGAAGCACATGTGCTATATGGGTGTAGGTGTAAAAACACGGCCGAGGCAACTAAAGTAATCCGGAATCGAAATAATGTAAATTTTTAAATAATAAAAAACCAAAAATCTAACAGCTTTTCCAGGAAGAGTTCCATATCCTGTGCTGGTTCGCGCGATTGGCAAAAAAATCCAAACTGCTGCCCTAAGGGGTGTGATGTCACGTAGATAAGGTCAATTCCAGTTGTTAAGTTAAAACTCCAAAGACTGAATATCGCAACAACCAAATCAAACATTTATCGCCAAAAACAACTCGCCAAACCTACCAGCACAGGATATTGAACTCTTCCCTCCTTTTCCTATTAAATTTGAACATTTTGCGTTATAGCAGTTGCCAACAATTAAAAATCCACAATGAAATTCTTTCTACAATAATTAATTTTCTATTGAAAGATTTCCACGTGAAAAATGAAAATAAAAATAAAAAGTTTCAGCAATGGAAAAAAAGATTAATATGACGTCATATTGGTAATATAACGGAAATTTTCAAACATTTCTCAATAATACAAGGAGTATGAGTATGTGTAAATACAGAAAGCAGGTTAATATGACGTCATTCGATAATTAAAAAAGAAAATTAATATAACGTCACATTGGAATTTTAACGGACTTTTTCAAATGTTTGGGAATCATACAAAGAGAGTATCAATATGAGTAATAGTGAAAGCAAGTAGGTAAGATGTCAGCAGGTGAATACAACGTCTTACGAGTTTGAGGAACGTATTGAATCATGATAAAAACATGATTATAGAAATATTGGCATATTTTAACATTTTGAAGTTATCTATACAACATGTTTAATTTTGAAATTGATTTTTCTACACAAACATTCTTTAAATCTCGAACAACACCAGGTACTTCGGCTAGTTATGAATAAAAGTAATATGATGAAGTGCTTAGCATACATATAAGAAAGAATATATTGTTTGCCTGAGACGGCTAGTATTTTGATGTAAACTACAAATAAAAATATAGATTTGTAAAGCATAATAAAATAGTTCTAAAATTCATTTATACATTTATTATATTTATATCCTTTATACATTTGATAAAACCTACAAAAAGCAGTGATATCCCATCAAAAAACTTTCTGTAAAAAAAAAAGCGCCAAGTTCTACTTAATGTTACGGCCGTAAAAAGTACTGATATCTGATGTTCGCCCAAGTTAAAAGTCAAACATCCGAAATCTTTCATTCAAAATGCCTTCCTGCGACTTGGCCGTTAATGCATTTTAGAAGGTTTTTCAAATTCCAAAGAATGTATAATGATCTACATTTCTACTACATTTTTTTGAACATTTTACGCATTTTGTTGTACAAAGTACTAAAATATAATACACATTTTTAAAAACATAATTTCGAAATCACAGCTGTCGCGAATGGTCCACTCTGGTTCTCAACGTCTCATATAATGTAACACAGTGTGAAATTTGATGAAAAAATATTCATTGGAATTCGTGTTAATGACAATAGACCGTACAAAATGGTCATTAAACCATGGTAAAACTAAATGATGGTTAATCAAAACTAATGTTTCTTGAAACTCAATGGTATGTATCACAAAGCTTTTAATTACAATATCATCATACGAATTTGCCTATTTGCATTCCGATATTACTTTTAAATGCATAATTTCCAATCATTAATTTTGAAATGATTTATCGACGTAATTATTTATTTCAAATGAAAGATATGGCATGTTTAACATCAATCAGGGTGTATTATGTATTCTAATTTATTTTTCTCAGTATTACATTCTTCTAATGTTTTTAATCTAGAATGCATTAACGGCCAAGTCGCAGGAAGCCATTTTGAATGAAAGATTTCGGATGTTTGACTTTTAACTTGGGCGAACATCAGATATCAGTACTTTTTACGGCCGAAACATTAAGGAGAACTTGACGCTTTTTTTTTTTTACAGAAAGTTTTTTGATGGGATATAATAGTTGCCCATAGGTTTAATATGATTATATATATAAAATTTAATTCAATTCTAATACATTGTGATTTAATTGTCAATGTAATAATTTATGAGTCGAACTACTGATTTAAATGATGATTAATTAATTTATCTGTTTATAATGCATTAATTTGTTGGTTAATTTTATAATCATTTATTAATTTGCTGTTAAAT
The DNA here is from genome assembly GCA_963931845.1 of Maratus michaelseni. NCBI lineage: Eukaryota > Metazoa > Arthropoda > Arachnida > Araneae > Salticidae > Maratus > Maratus michaelseni. The sequence continues at coordinate 149,375,453 of OZ007597.1, read as the reverse complement.
TTATAAAACCATCCATCTAATTTAATAAACTTTATTCACTTTAATAATATGGTAATTTTTATTCAAATATTTTAATCTGAAGTATAAATATTTAAACAATTGTTTCAGTTTTAACAAATAATAATTTGTTAGAATTTAAATATTTTTACAAGACTATATATGGTTTCGATTGCAAATCACAAAATAAATAAAGTTGAAATAGCGTAATAAGAATCTTGAAATTGTCAATGTTTATATCATGCTGAAAGCGCTGGTTCTTCTGTCGACCACTGAAGTCAAGCAGCATCGAGTGTGGTTACTACTTGGGAGGGTGACCACCTGGGTTCAATATAAAATTCTATACATATTTTTATAGAAGCTCTATATTTTTTTTTCTATAGATATTTTTATAGAAGTTCTACAGACATTTCTATTGAACTTCTAGTGATATTTCTATAGCTTTTTCTTAAACAAGCTTATAGAAAAACGTGCCATAATTCTATAATGCGTTTTCTATAAATATTTTTTATAGAATTCTATAAGAAATTTTTGTAAGGGAAATGGCGTAACATTTAGCGAAACTATTTCGTATGTCATCTATATATATTATGTAATTCATGTCTTGCGCTAAATATATAATCAAAAATCAGCAATAGTTGTCTTATTCATCTAATCTTGCATAATCGGGTTCATAGACGATATTAACAACAAAATCGCTAAAATAACTATAAAATCGCTGAAATACGTGTTTAACTATTTTTTGGAAGACTGATTTAACTGTATTTTACGCTCCTACAGATAACTGCAGTTGAGATATGGCAAAATGACATAAAAGTTTTGGGCGCATATTTAACCCCGAATTTCTAAAATCGCCGAAATTCGCGTTTAACTATTTTTTTTTAGTATAATTGTTATGCTGAATTTCACGTTCCAACCTAAAATTGCTGCTGAAATATGGCAAAATGACATGAAACTTTTAACTCCCTGGGGAGAGGCGAGAGGGGGTGATTTCAAAAATCCTTTCTTATTGCTTGCCTAGGTCATAACAGCAATCTACAGATGGGTAACAAAATAATACGAACACCCATGAAAAAGAGTGAAAGGGCAATATCTAGAAAAATATATGAAGAATTATCCTGAAACTTCAGGCATGTAGGGGGGCCCATAGGGGGCCGTCAATAAGTTGAAGAAAAACGAATATTTTTTGGATAACCCTGTAAAAAGTAATGTCACTTAAGCTTTAAAACTTTAGCACATGATTAAGAGGCTTATTTAAACTGTATTAATTTTTATGAGTACAACATATGTACCCGTAGATAAATTAAGGTTTTTATAAAAACAATCCCGAATTTCACCAAGTGAATTGCTTATAATTTGCAGAGTTCTTAATATAAAATAATGTTTTTTTTTTTTTTTTTTTTTTTTTTTTTTTTTTTTTTTTTTTTCTTGTCCAGAAAATATGACTAACAGCATTGTACACAATACCCCGCAATCAGAAATAAAAAATAATAAATATTGGATGCAAAAAGGGCAGGTTTAAGAAATAATGTTTCACTGCGCATGCGCGAATGTTATCAAAATGTAATGTGCATAATATTTTACCCAAGTGTATACAGCAACTTTTGTGAATGTCTCAAAAACATAGTTTGAAAATTCTGAAAGTGGTCATCTATAGAATAAGCTCGAAATTCGTTCTTCCCAAAAAGAAGCAAAAAGATCAGGGGCTGTATCCAAATGATGACAAGTAGACAAGTATTTCTTAAGAAATACTTGTCTTTGTCAAGGACGACTTTGAAAATGTCGTTTCAGTTGGGCGTTGATAAGTCAGTGTCAGTCAATCGGGAGTTTTCTCTTTGTTATATTGGTAATGTGCGGGGGTTGCTGCTTCTCCAATTTAGAGTAGTCACGTGACGCCCACGGTCTCAGCTGGGCTGAGAAAACCAATTGATATAATAAATAGATCATTGCCTACACTTTAGATTACTATCATATACGAGTCATTCTTTAATTTGATAAAATTCGTTACTTTTCCAAGCAACGGAATCGTGATTATCAAATCTTACATATATTTCAAAACACTGGGATAATTTTAACTTTAAGTACTAATAAAATAATTTGTAATCAGGTATAAAGTTGTTAAAACTGAAAAACAAATAATTGAGCCCGTTATATCCTACAAATAATTGTGAATACACCAAAATATAACAGAAACTACGTAAATGTAATTTATTTAACATTTCAAAATTGAAGCACAATTTAAGATTTTGAAAAAAAAATTGTTGATTATTATTTTTTTTTTCAAACAGGTCTTTTATACCCTAAATATCAATATTTCTCCACCAAAATTATATACGGTCATGGGATATCTATTTTATATAATATATAAAAAAATTTAAAGCTTTAGTATAAAAATAAATATTTTAAAAAATGAAATGTGCTCAATATTTATCTCTGAGCATAAGATAAATAAAACATTTTTAACGCACAAAATATTTAAAAAATAATATTTTTTCACCAAATTTTTCCTAGCAGCGGAATTATGATTAAATCTTATAAAAAGTTCAAAACACTATCATAATTTTAAGTACTTCAAAAGAGAACCACCGTCACCTACATTAACGCGATCATTAAAAAAATAATTACATCTTTCTGATAATTAGAACATAACGAAGACGCTACGGCAAAATAGCCGGCAGATGACACCCCTTCCCGACCTCAATTTCAAACCTATATCTTAATTAGTTACTGAAATTTTTGTTCATTAGTAAAAATTGGCAATTATTTCCTTTCATTTTCGCAAACTAAATAGAGGGATCGACCAGAGAAACAGATCTCTTTGTACAGGGTGATTATAAAAAAACTATCCCGATATATGAATCCTTAACTATCACACCGTTGACAGAAACTGACTGAAATTTTGGTTTTAAGTGTTTTGAGGTATGCGCTCAAGAATCGTATGAAAAACGACAGTTAAACTTTAACAGTTACGGTTACAGTGACAAAATTTTGAAAATTTCAAATGGCAACACCTATTTTTTTTATTGGAATGTGATCTTCATAGTCAAAAACCATAAAAAGCGTTGAAACGGTACCTGTAACACGAAAATTGCCGGCGCTAGAGAGACTAAGAAGAAAAGTGAAAACAACCAATAAAGGACAGAGAAGCATAACAGAAAGTAAAACATTTTATTATTCAGTGCTATCCACCATCTGCATGCAACGTGTCTTCGTGTGTGACGTGGAAAATTTGTGAAACGAAATAAAATGTTTTGTTTTCTGTTGATTCTCTGTCCTCATTCGTTGTTTTCACTTTTCTTCTTAGTCTGTCTAGCGCCGGCAATTTTCGTGCTACAGGCACCGTTCCAACGCTTTTTATGGTTTTTCACTATGAAGATTACATTCCAAAAAAAAAAAAAAAAAAAAAAAAAAATAGGTGTTGCCATTTGAAATTTTCAAAATTTTGTCACTGTAACCGTAACTGTTAGAGTTTAACTGTTGTTTTTCATACGATTCTTGAGCGCATACCTCAAAATACTTAAAACCAAAATTTCAGTCAGTTTCTGTGAACGGTGTGATAGTTAAGGACTCATATATCGGGATAGGTTTTTTATAATCACCCTGTAGTTCAGTTTTTAATGAAAGCAGATCCCTGTCTGAAACTTTCTCGGATTGTTTTCACTGGCGCCGGCAGATTTTTGCATAAATTAAGAAAAATTACCGACCGAATTTTTCAAAAATCACATAGTCAGATGCAGAATTTTTTTTTTACATATGCTCAGAAATTTTGAAATTGATATCTCAATTAGTTTTCTTAGAATTCGCTAATTTAGTAAAATAATTTCGAATTCGTTCATTTCCGCTTGCAAATCCAATGCGCCTGTTCGTTTCTTTCGCCATTTTGATTTAAAAGATGTCATTTTAGAAGCGATGGTTAGTGAGAATCTAATTAATATCTTAGGTAATTATTCAAATATTAAAATTCTGAGACTCAGGTACACATGGCCAGACCTTGGACTATCCACACCTAAATTTACAGACTTCTAAGTGGGCTAGATTTAGCTAGCCATCGCTGACAGACAAACACACACACACACACAGAGCGAAACTTTCTTTTATTAGTATAGATATAAGATTTTCAAAGTTTTAGTACGAAAATAAGTAGTTAAAAATATATTAAATCTGCTCGATATTTATCTCTGAGCATATAATATATTAAAGGGAGAATCAAAAGTCTTAATTTTTCAGTGCAAATTCGACCTTACTTCGCATGCCTCAACTTTTTTGAAGGGTAGATAAAGCAGGAAATAGAATTAAGAAGAATCAAGAGGGTTATGTAAAGAATAGCTCGCCTATTGGCCTTCACTGCTCACAACCCTACCCCTAGGAAATACTCCTTCTAAATTCCTCTTCATTCTATTTGTTTTTTTTCCTTGCTGGAAAGAGCATCCATTCTTCCACCTACTTTGTTAGAAAGAGGGGTGAACAAATGGGAAATAGAAGGATGCGCTTTCACGTTTTTGAAGGCTGGAAAGAGAAATGTGAGGGGGGGGGGGGAGTTCTTTCCTTCTATGGAATTTGAAAAAGCGTTGTTTTTTTGGGAAGAAAAAATATTTATTTTACAACCAGATATCAATATTTCTGACGTAATTTTTACACGGGCTGTAAAAACTTTATATTTATAGCCATTAAAAATTTCAAAGGGTTTGGACAACAAAAGGTTTTTTTATTAATGTTTTCTTACGAGCACTTTTATCGCTAATCAGTATTTTTTATTTGTGGTTCATTTAAGTTTTTATCACGGGCCCGGTGAACGCCGGGCGGGTCAACTAATAGGTGTTAATAACCGAAATGAAACAATTTTTAAAACACAAAATGTCTAAAAATTAATATTTTTTCACCGAAATTTCTCCCAAGCAGCGGAATTATAATTGTTAAATCGTATAAAAAGTTAAAAGCTCAGACATAATTTTAAGTACATTAAATAAAAAAAAAAATTTTGCAACCAGGTATAATGTTGTCAAAAGTGAAAAAAAGAAAAAAAAGAAAAAAAAAAAAGGAAATATCCAACTGGTGGACAATTAATGAATATGTAATTTTTTTTGTTGTTGTTGTTGTTTATTACAGTTTTGAAAGATTTTATTGATAAACTGCTTTCATTTCAGGTCTGTTTCCGCATTTCCAAGTACAGCCATCAAGAATGTGTTTTCAGTCATTAATAGATGCAGATGATTCTCCCTCTCAGTCTAGTGTGCCTGAATCGCCGTGTAAACAAATGGCTGCTTTATGCATCAGTGTGCCAGAAAATGAAGGAAATGTTTCAAGTCTTACTCCATCACACGAAAAAATTAGGTGCTTATGTTCTGCTATTCCTCGTAATTAATCCTTGTAAAAGATATCGTACATTTTGTCAGTCGGTTGCGAGGAAAATATAGCGAAATTTCTCCATTGGTAGCGGACAAAACTGCGAAATTCGTCCATCGATCACGTGGGTAAGAACCCCGCGAGTTTCGCCAGTAAGTCGCGAGAAAAAAAATTCGGAAATTCGTCAAGCGGTCGCGTGAAAAAAAAAAAAAAAAAAAAAAAAAAAAAAAAACGTGAGTTTTGCCAGTAAGCGGGAAAAAATCCGGAAATCCACCAATCGGTTGCAGGAAAAACAAATCGTAAATTTCGTCTTTCGGCCGCTGTGGAAATATTGCGAAATTCGTTAATTGGTCGCGGGAAAATATCACGAAATCTGTCAATCGGTCACGGGAATATATCGTGAAATTCGTCAGTGGTCCATGGGAAACAAACGAGAAATTCAGCATTCGAACGTGCGAAAGAATTACGAAATTCTTTAGTCGGTCTGTGGAAAAAATCAAGAAATTCACCAATCGGTCGCTGGAAAAAAATCGTAAATTTCGTCCTTCGGCCGCGATGGAAATATCACAAAATCTGTCAATCGGTCGCGGGAATATATCGCTAAATTCGCCAGTCGTCCGAGGGAAAAATCGTGAAATTTGACAGTCAATCGCGGGAAAGATTTCCAAAAACCGTCATTTTTTCTTTTTTCTTACCTGTTATAAATTGATTATTATTATTTTTTTTTTTTTTTTTTTTTGTGATTTCGTAAATATTTCTAAAAAATATAATTTTTCTCCTATAAAACTCTTACATTTTTATTTTCAAAATTGAGTATGAAAACTGATTTATTCATATATAGTGTTTAAGATCAAATTGTCTCGACCTAATTGATGATCTTAAATTTCCTTAATTAGGTTCATTAACCCCTTGGGGACGAGCGACACGAATACGTGACGCATAAGATGCTCAGAATCCTCGATTATTCCCACCAGTTATTTTTTTTTTGTAAAGTTTTCCTTATGCTCATAATCCTCGATTATTCCCACCAGTTATTTTTTTTTTGTAAAGTTTTCCTTATGCTCAGAATCCTCGATTATTCCCACCAGTTATTTTTTTTTTGTAAAGTTTTCCTTATGCTCATAATCCTCGATTATTCCCACCAGTTATTTTTTTTTTGTAAAGTTTTCCTTATGCTCATAATCCTCGATTATTCCCACCAGTTATTTTTTTTTTGTAAAGTTTTCCTTATGCTCAGAATCCTCGATTATTCCCACCAGTTATTTTTTTTTTGTAAAGTTTTCCTTATGCTCATAATCCTCGATTATTCCCACCAGTTATTTTTTTTTTGTAAAGTTTTCCTTATCTAATCATAGCATTTTTGCGATTCAATTAGGTGAAAATTTCTCATTTGAAAAACCGGTGGTAACAGATTAAAAATTCTGTAAAAGACGCTCGTCGTGAAGGGGTTAAACTAAATATTCTTTCATAAGAAACATTCAGCATAGGTGACACTGACACAATACACACTCAGGTGCCGATTTACAAATTTAAGGGCCCTGGGCACAGATACTTATGAAGGCCCCCTTGCACCGGTGCTTACCGCGATCATGAGTAAAAAAAATATATATCATTGAAAGCGGTCATTATTAAGATAACTTTAATAATCTTGTGATATTTAATGATTTAATTTTCTTCTAAATTTTTTAGCAGTAAAAGTTTTTATAACATCCTCCCAATCAATCTTTAGTGTTCTATCTCGCTGACGATTTTTCGAAATCGGTTTCGAAAGTGAAAGTATCCTAATAACCTGTAAACAATATCGAAAGAAGGAAAAAACGCCTTTGTAGAGATTGACCTCAACTATCCAATGAAAAAAAAAATCTCTTAAAAATATTGAAATGCAAACGAGATATTAAAAAAAAAATTCTCCCATAGAATTAATATTAGCGAGCTGGTGTTTTCGCGTGAGTGAAGTAAGTTATTTTTCAATGAAAAAAAATAAACAGATTTTTCCATATTAATTTTGTTTTTTAATAGTTAAAACTTCATCAGATTTTGGCCAATAATTGAAAAATCTTTAGTAGCGTTTGGGGGCCGTGGGCCCGTGCCCCGAATTCCCTGCCGTAAATCAGGTTTCGTACACTACACACTCCCTGGTTATGCAAGGTGTGTAAATTGGTGGATCTCATATACGGTTGCGAGATTATCTCTTAAAAAAAACGAAGGATTTTTATTGACACAATCTTGTTTTTTTTTTTTTTTTTTTTTTTTTTTTTTTGTTTTATCGAACTACCGTCATTTTACACATCCTACTGAACTATGTTGAATGTGGTATATAATGTCTTCTTTAAAGATTTTCCTTTAAATATCATTAATTAATTGTCTAACTGGTATATGTATTACATTATTCTAACAATACTGTTTAATTAATTTCGCAGTCACATTTTTTGTAAAAAGTGAAATTTTGGAAGCTAATTGTAAAAGTAAACTGATAACAATTCTTAAAATTATAAAAGTCAGTTTTGTGAGCCTACATCAGTCACGCGAAGAAACGCTCAAGCTATTGTTAAGTCTATGGGAAGGTTCTTGGCAGATTTCTCGCTCGCATTTTAATATTTTTAAATGATTTTTTTTTTTTTTTTTTTTTTTGCATAGGATAGCTGAGGTCGATCTCTAACGTTGTTAGTTTTTACTTTTTTGATTTTGGTTACAGTTTTTTTATAAGTGGACATTTTTCATTTTGGAACCGGTTGGAACCGGTTCTGAAAGTGAAAATACCCTTATATATATATAAAAAAAAAAACTGTAACCAAAATCGAAAAAGTAAAAACTAACAACGTTAGAGATCGACCTCAGCTATCCTATGCAAATCACAACATTTAAAAATATTAAAATGCGAGCGAGAAATCTGCCAAGAACCTTCCCATAGACTTAACATTAGCTTGCGCGTTTTTTCCATGACTGATATAGGCTCTTAAGGAAGAAATCGTTGTACGAGAAATGTTTAAGCATTCAACTTGCATTCAACTTGGGAACAGATGCTTTACACTCACGCAGCGATTTTTGGCGACTTTTTGGTTGGCGCGATTTTCAAGTCCGCGCCAAACCAATAACTTAATATGATGGCTAGGTTGCCATTAAAGGAAAAAATCCCCTAAATTTGGCGACTTTTTTCATTTTTATAACCGATTAAAAAAAAAAAAAACTGTGCGTGAGTGTATGACATCATAGCCTCAACTTGTAAAACGTACCACTTACTGAGAACCAGTGGTGTAGTAGTAAAAAAAAAAAAATCAAAGTGTATATCATATGCTATAGGCCGAGCGATATACGCTATATAGCTTTATTTGAGAAAGAGATGTCATACGGAACTTCTTCAAAAAATTGGGAATTTATACCACAGTTATATCCTCCGCTACACCCATGCTGAGAACATGTACACGCTGGCAACCCTACACTCATAACTCAATAGAATTAATTATATCAGAAACTACTGTATTTTACTACAGTTGTGTAAAGCATAAATACAGATATGAGTTGTAATTTTCCAACTGGACGAAAAATGTCCGGGCCAGGATTCGAACCTGGGATCTCTTGGCTGAAGCTGCCATGCTCTACCAACTGAGCCATTCCTGTCGAATCTGAAGGACCTAATTCATCCAGTTAACCTTATTGATCATAGCATCTGGTTTGATATCTGAATCAGCTCAACAGAATAGATCGCAGGTAATTTGGAACTCCAGTAAACGCTGGATACGGAATTACACTAGATTAATTTTAGCACAATTATTCAAATTGGTAAAGAAAGCATTATATGAGTTGTAATTTTCCAATTGGACGGAAAATGTCCTGAAATGAATGAAACATATTGATCATTTTTTTCGTCCAGTTGGAAAATTACAACTCACATGATTTCTTTACCAATTTAAATAATTGTGTTAAAATTAATCTAGTATAACTACAGAGTTTGAAAATTACATTTGAGTAAAAACTTTCAAACACTTACTGGGAACAGAAAATGACCTACCACTTCTTCCCTGTATGCTGGGATATTTAGAGATGTTTGTTTATATAAATTTTCAGCTTCCCGTGACCCATGCCATTTATTAAAAATGATAAAAAGTGTGAGACGCTTATAGTTTAAAATTAATTTTTAAAAAGCTTAAGGAGGCAACAATACTTGCAAAATCATATGCAAATACAGCTGATATTGAAGTACATTTTTCCCTTGGGAACTACTTCAATGATCTTTTTAACAGTTTTGGCAGTAACTGAATTGTAAATTGATTATTCGACAAGAAATAAAAATAAAAAATGCGATAGTTAGGTTATCTAAAAAATCTAGGTTTAAAAAAAAAAAAAAAAATTAATGTTATTGAAAATTAACTTGATTTTCCAGAAAAACAAAACAATCTTTACTAGTTCTCGAAAAAAAAATTCTGCATAGCAGCGCCACCTGCTGGGCGATTTTTACCAAAAACTAATCAGCACCAATTTATATCAGGGACTAACTGAATATAAAGTTTTATTAAATTCCGATCATTAGTTCTTGAGATAGAGCGCCCACAAAATTTTTGTCACATACAGACAGACAGACATTTTCTAAAAATAGTCAAATCGTGTTCAGGACCTTCTAAAACGTATAAATCCGTCAAAAACCGGAAGTCGAAAATTTTCATGAATCCAATAATTTCTTCTTGTAAAGATAGAAGAAAGTAAAAATTACATCCATATCAGCTGTTTTACGCAAGATTTCGCAACTGTTGTTTTTTCCTTAAATTTATTGATGAAACTGTGTTAGTAATAAATTGTTTTGAAATCTTTTTAGTGCTTCAAATTCTTCTCCAATCTGTCCAAGAGGAGATTCTTATTGGCAAGACGATTCTGGAAGCGATATAAAGATAACTGCTGTTTATGCTGGTTATGTTGATCATGAGGCATCTTCTGAAGAAAAGAAAGTTGAAACTTCACCTGCTAATTCGATTTGCCAATCCCAACAGTCGCAAGCATTCCTGGTCACAGATACTGATGTAACTACCGAACTATTTTCTGATCATGCTGAATCATCTGAAGAAAAGAAAGTTGAAACACCACCTGCTAATTACTCAGTTTGCCAAACTCAACAGTCGCAAATTTCCCTGGTCACAGATACTGATGTAACTACCGAACTATTTGCTGATCATGAGGCATCCTCTGAAGAAAATAAAGTTGAAACTCCACCTCCTATTAATTCCGTTTGCGAACCTCAACAGTCGCACGTATCCCTGGTCACACAAACTGATGTAACTACCGAACTATTTTCTGATCATTCTGATCATGAGGTATCCTCTGAAGAAAAGATAGAAGAAGAAGAAGTTGAAACTTCACCTGCTATTAATTTAGTTTGCCAACCTCAACAGTCGCGCATATCCCTGATCACAGAAACTGATGTAACTACCGAATTACTTGCTGATCATAAGGCACCCTCTGAAGAAAAGATAGTTCAAACTCCGCCTGCTATTAATTCAGTTTGCCAATCCCAAGAGTCACAAGTATCCCTGATCACAGCAACTGATGTAACTACCAAAATACTTGCTGCTCTTGCTGATCATGAGACATCCTCTGAAGAAAAGAAATTTGAAACTCCACCTGCTATTAATACAGTTTGCCAATTTAAAAAGTTACAAGTATATGTGGTCAGAGAAAGTGATGTAACTACCAAACCACTTAGAGAAGATCACTCGAAACCTTTCTTTTCATTCAAACAGCTTATTGTTCAAGCCATATCATCTTCTCCTGATAAGCAACTTACACTACAAGAGATTTATGCATATATCATGAAACATTATCCATTTTACAAAGCTAATGACCGTGGATGGCAGGTAATTAAAAAAATTATCATGAATTTAGATTACAGTAAAACTTTGATTATCCGATTGTAGTATCCGTATCCATTTACGATAGTAGTGGAGAATTGAGAGTTCCAGGACAAGTGGCTGTGGTATGGTGGCACCGTGCCGCAGCCACACAGCTTCTGTCCCTCCACCATCCAGCAGTCAGCCTCCGTCCTTCTGACTCAACCTAGATTATCATGTTAGACAATTATGAAAATTTCGAATATAGTGCCCTCTAGTGTAAAGTGGGTTAAATATATTTTTTTTAAACGAATTTTCTTAAGTTTTCTAATATGACAATGACAGAATATGTTAAAATTAGAGTAAATTCAACTTGACATTTACTTATTTGATAAGATTTTTTACACTGATAGCGCACCTGGCAGAATTTTAGACAGAATAAATTTAATTTAATTGATTTTTCGGTAGTTTTTCTGTATTTTCCTGTATTTAAATTACCTAGATTAAATTTCACTCATTTTTACTTACCCATCATACGTAGTATAGGGTAAGTCTTGTAATCGTTTTGAAAATCGAAAATTTTTTTTTGACGGATTTACACGTTTCAGACACTGGAGATTCCGAAAAACATATTTTTAGAAAAAAATTTTTGCCGTCCGTCTGTGTGTGTGTGTGTCTGTGTGTCTGTAAACGCTCTATCTCCCGAAAAAATTGAGATAGAGACTTGCAATTTGGTATGTACTTAGTATGTAATAATGGGAAGAAGCCTATTTCATTTCAATAACCTCGATTAACCGGAACAATTTTTTTCGGACTCTCGAAATATTCGTTCTGATGAAAGGTATATAAAAATTTTCGAAATTGTTTATTTTAAGAAATGAATATAAAAAACAATAAAAAAACAAATTTTGAATAAAGCATGAAGTCGATCGGATAATTAGTTGCCGAGATATTTGTAATCCTATTTCCACACTCTTCGATTTTTCATGACCCTGTATTTCATCCAAATTTCACTTCAAAGATATATTTTAATTGGAAATTTGACGCTTAATCAGATGCAATAAACCGCTAGTTAATAGGATTATTATTTTTGGAGTTATAAGGAAAAACCTCTTTCAAGCAATTCAGTAATCGAGCCTTTAAAGTTTGTGACGTCATCAAGCCACGATTTTATTTGAATTGCAATGCATTTTATAAGTAGTTTACACATTTTTTTTTTTTTAATATTTTACATTATGCATATCCATGATGGGTAAGTATTACGGTGGCCCCCAACGACTAGTTTTTTTTTACGTTTATGTCATTATATAGCTGGATACTAGAGAATTAAAATTGATTTTCCTACGAGGACCTTGCCCATTTTTAAAAATTAGAGTACTATATTTAGCTAGATCAGATTGATCCCGACTTTCTTTTAAGTTTTAATGCTTTTTTCATATATAATAAGATATAGGATAACTTAATATTTCAGTAATGATTTTTTACGTCATCTGTAACGGTGATTCCAACCGTAGTTAAAATTCGCCGTTATTTTAGTTTTTATTATGTTTACTCGCTTTCCTATTAAAATACAATTATATTTTAAAGAATTTAGGTATAGAAACAGGATTTTTCTATAAAATTTATAACGAACAGATTGATTTTCATACAACTTTCTCGACTTATTTTGGGATTTCCTACATAGTTTTCCTAGTTAGCCAAAGCTAACATTACTATTTAATGAATAATTAATTTTAGTAATTTTTGTGTTTTATAATATACTGTTTCAATTACAATACGTATTATTTAACGAATTTATTGATGATTTACATATACACTTTATATATTTTCATGTGTGAAGATTCAATTTTACATTTTCACACCATTATTTATTCTACTTTTTATTACACTATTTTAAATGTACAGATAAATTAACTACATACAAGTAGACATTTTTCTATGCTTTAAGATTTAATTTTTAATTTTACTTACATGAGAACATGGCCCGATAAGACTATCTAGGGAACCCGCGACGAGCATTATTCCAAATGGGCCCCCTTTCTGTCTATCCATAGAAAATTTTCTTAAATTATTCTGAAATGACTAACCTTCATACCTCAATTTCGTACACTAGATACTATTCAGATATATATATACAGGGTATCATCATGAGAAAAATAATTACAACTTTAAGAGATGATAGTATACACACCTTTTTTTTATATAAGAATATAAAGGTTCATGCGAGCCGTTGAAATGCAGTTATAAGTCTTTCAAACATTCTTGGATATTTGTCATAATATCATATGTATACCGTAAGATGTCTAAAAGAAAAATGTCCCCATTTGGTCATCATTAATGGTTTTAATTTGCCTTGTTACAAGGATAACATCAATCAGTAATGCATTTCTCCTGAAAACAATGGGCTTTAATAAGTTGTAAGCAATAAAATTACAATCGTTAACTTTCTAATGACATAGATAGTCCTTTTTGGAGTGGTGGAGGCATGGGATACAGAAGCAGGGAACCTCACCCCCCCCCCCCCTCCCTGCTCCTAAATCTTTGAAAAAGTAAACATTTTGGTCACTTTTAGCTAATTTTTAACATTTGGCTCCCCTTTAACGAAAATCAAGCGTACGTCCATGGGGGACCCTCTGAAATAGGGGGCCAGTCGGGTTCGAATCGCCTTATAGAAAACGTAAAAAATCATTATTCAAATGTTAAAAAAAGAATTAGGATCTTTTTCTCTGCCAAAAAGAAGGGGGATATTTTTCTGACTTATCGATGGTAATTGTTGTAATATGACCTTGTGTGTATAAAATAGATCATATAGAGGGCTGCACTAAAGAATTCGAGTATACATTAACGCTTATGCGGACGGAAATTGCTGAAGTGGAATTTTCGGCTGTGTTATGCGTTTCTGAACTGAAATAAATTTTGGCATATTTTGTAGTAAAAATATACAGATATATCGATCATATACAAGGCTGCAAAAAAGAATTAGGATATTTTTCTGACTTATAGATGGCAATTTCTGTAATAGAGTTGTCAATTCTGGGAATGTGTTTTAAATTTAGCTAACTTCTTTTTCTGAATTATAGATGGTAATTTCTGTAATAGGGTTGTCAATTGTGGAATGCGTTTTAAATTTACATAACTTTTTGCATATTACCTCGTGTGTATAAAATAGATCATTATATAGAGGGCTGCACAAAAGAATTCGAGTCCATTAACGCTTATGCGGACGGAAATTGCTGAAGTGGAATTTTCAGCTGTTGTTGTGCGTTTCCGAACTCAAATAAATTTTGGCATACTTTGTAGTATATATACAGATTTATAGATCATATACAAGGCTGCAAAAAATAATTAGGATATTTTTCTGCCTTAGATGGTAATTTCTGTAATAGGGTTGTCAATTATGGAATGCGTTTTAAATTTACATAACTTTTTGAATATTACCTTGTGTGTATAAAATGGATCATATACAGGGCTGCACAAAACAATTCGAGTACATTAACGCTTATGGACGGAAATTGCTGAAGTGGAATTTTCAGCTGTGTTATGCGTTTCCGAACTGAAATAAATTTCGGCATACTTTGTAGTATATATACAGATATATAGATCATATACAAGGCTGCAAACAAGAATTAGGATATTTTTCTGACTTAGATGGTAATTGCTGTAATAGGGTTGTCAATTGTGGAATGCGTTTTAAATTTACATAACTTTTTGAATATTACCTTGTGTGTATAAAATAGATCATATACAGGGCTGCAAAAAAGAATTCGAGTACATTAATGCTTATGGACGGAAATTGCTGAAGTGGAATTTTCAGCTGTGTTATGCGTTTCCGAACTGAAATAAATTTCGGCATATACTTTGTAGTATGTATACTGATATATAGATCATATACAAGGCTGCAAAAAAGAATTAGAATCTTTTTCTGACTTATATAGATGGTAATTGCTGTAATTGGGTTTTCAAATGTGGAATGTGTTTTCCAAATTGTTTACTTCGACACCATCTTTCACTTAATTACACTGTAAAAAAAAATTCGGAAAAGTTTCCGGTAGGAATAGGATTTCCAGTTGCCCGTATAGGACAGGAAACTTTTCCGAACCAACACGGAAAAAAACCCGAAAAAAAACGAAAGTTTTTTCTTTCCGTCAGGAAACTTTTCCTGTTTGATTCAGAAACTAATCTTTAGACACAGAATAAATTCCTGGGTCTTACGGAAAACTTTCCATTCACACTAAGAAATGTCTTGGTAGAACGGTAGAATAGACAGAAAGTATTCCGTTTTAAAAAGGAAAACTTTCCATTCACACTAAGAAATGTCTTGGTAGAACGGTAGAATAGACAGAAAGTATTCCGTTTTAAAAAGGAAACTTTTCCGAATCAGTCAGTAAACTAATCATGAAAAAATTAAAAATTCCTGTGTAGAATAGAAACTTTTTCTTTGCTTTACGGAATTTTTTTTCATTATGATCGGAAAATTTTCTGCATTGTAAAGAAACTTTTGTTTTAAAGAGTAGGAACATTAACAGATGAAAATATTGCTTTTGGACACTGTTTTGATATCCTTTTATCTCAATTAAATATTATTAAGAACTTTTTTGAATACATACACACATTTTTAAGTATTTGTTATCATAAAATGCATTACATGTAATGCATTTTATGATAACAAAATACTTAAAATGTATGTAAAACTGTGACGTTTTGTTACATTATTCTGAATGTGTTAGAAAGTTTTTCATAATCTATGCTTGACGCATGATTTTCCTTTCTTGTTTTATTACCGAATAGGAATAATTCTCTTCTGAAAGTGCAGAAACATAGCCTTCCTCGGGCCATCGCATCGGTTCTTTAAAAGCACCATTTTGCATGCTGTAAACAAAAATGTCAGTTGCCAGACGAGAATTTATATTTTCAAAAACATATTAGCTGTGAAAAATAATTTCTCTATGCAGACGATTTTTTTTTTTTTTTTTTTTTTTTTTTTTAACACCGAAACAAACTCATAAAAAAAAAATGTGCGAACAACCTCTGCAGAAGTGTAAATTTTACTAGATTGAAGTGTTAATGACAATTTTCACTAGATTTTGCTATTTTCAGTGTTAAATTTATTAATTATATTTAATGTATGTATATTTTTAAATATAAATTCTGTTTTATTTTAGAATTCTATTCGACACAATTTGTCACTTAATAGTAGTTTTTTTAAAGTCCCAAGACCTCATGTTGAGTCTGGGAAAGGATGCTTCTGGAAAATTGACTCTCGGTCTGAATCCAAACTTATTGAACGAGCCTTCCATCTTACTGCTAGGTCAATGCAAAGGTAAGCTTCAGATAATTTTTTTCATTATTTCTAAATCTATGAGTAAAATTCTTTGTTTACAGTGCAATGTAATGACAGCAAGAGAAAATTATACTATGCGCAAATATCCAATACAAGACAATGTAAAAACAGATCGTAATTATTTCACTGAAAAAATGATATCGTCTGTTATTATAATATGATTAATTTCCGTAATAAAATAAGTACATTTTAAGTTGGCAGCATTTTATCTTTTGTTGGCATTTACTGAAAATTCCAAAGGAAAAACTTAAGCCTATAAGCTTTGAAAATTTCAAAACTTGAAATCCCTATTTAGACTCTTTTTCCATTTAATATCATTTCTACGGAAATATCGATCCAAAAAACTGTCCGTAGATTATAGGATTGCTCTAATTAAACAATTTTAGTATACAGATTCGGTTTTTAAATTCAGTAATACAGAAATAATATGACTCCATCTTAAATAGTACGTAATCACCCTTGTAACCTAGAATCATTACCAATCATGGCACATCATTGAATTAATTATGTATGATAAGATTTAATAGAATGAAGAAAACTTTTATAAATATATTTCTAAGTTTTGATTCGATTTTCATAACACTTGAAATGACTGGACAAAATTCTGTAACGATTATATATATTAAATTTCAAACCCCTTCGGTTGGATAGTTTTAGCGCTGTTATATGCGGACAGACGGACTGACCAGACTGACTCCTATTATAGGAGCTCTAGACTAGACGACGGCTAATAGGTGCTACGTATTTATATAATTACGAACGCTCCTAAAAAGACCATCATTCATGCCAAAACGACACTGATCTAGATGCTCCATAATTCAGAATGTAACTGAGATTGCATACAGTGCTTACTGACCAGATTATAATGCACTTTAAGCACTGCACATAATGTGATCACATTTGACAATACACACTGTAAAAATAAACAAGTGTTTCTTAATCTTGCACTGCAAAAAAAAGTGTTGATTTTATAGTATAATACTGGCATCCCAGCTGCTAGTATTATGCCGTAAAATTAACAGTAATAAACAGTAAAATAAGAAGTGATACGCTGCCGCGCTGCCAGTATTATACTGTAAAATCAACACTTTTTTTTTTTTTTTTTTGCAGTGTGGAAAATATAATATAACCACGAATGAAAGTATTACAATAACTTCTTCCAAGTTACCTATGATTCCGGAACGCGCTCTTTATCTTTAAAAGCTTTTAGAAACCAATATATTTTCGAGATTTAAAGAAGCATTTATAAAAGCAAAGTTTCTTTTGTTGTCACTAATTTTCAGAAACGTTTCCGAGTAGTTTTTACAGTGTTTACATTAATCAGTTTTCTCAACACGAAATATCTCTTTTTCGGGTGCTATATTTTTTATGAACTTTCGGGATATGTGATTCTTTTAAATGTAACAAATGATTTTTTTTGCGGTGAACAACACTCTGCCTATAGTAAAAAGAAAGTATTTAAGGTGGTTCTCAAATGTTCTGCTGAACAACGCGAAACTTTCTCACATTATTTTCTGACTCATTTTTAAATCCAAAGACATAAAATTGGCTGGTTTGACTATTGATCGATTTGGAATCGAAATGAGTTTTCCATTTTTTAATAAATAAATTACTTACCTAGTTATAAGCGGTTCGTGTCACGTGGCACCACATTTTCCCCCCCCTTTTCTGGCGCTGAAACATCGGGAATTCGGTGCAATACGCCGACTTCGTCAGTCTTTTCTGAAAGATATTCTGCCTTTACCAAAATATGGAAAACGCATTTCGATTACAAAGTTTCTGAATAACAACACCTGTCCATTTCATGCGTTTCCAAACAAAAATGAATTAAAAAAATGTGTCTGAAAGTTACCAACATTGGATTTGAGAACAGCCTTACCCACTTTAGGGAAAAGCATTGACAAACAAAGTATTTATTACCTATAATAATAAGGAAAGAAGTTTGTGGTTCTGTCTGTATGTATGCGTGTGTGTGTGGGTGCTGTGTTCTGTTCTGAAGAGACCGCTGCAGGCAGACCTAATAAATTTGGTGGGAAGGTAACCTTTGTACAGGGACCGATTTACAAATTTGGGAGCCCTGGGCACAGATGCTTATGGGGCCCCCCCTTGCACCGATCTCTTGCAGCGGTATTGAGTAAAAAAATATATCATTGAAAGCGGTAATTATTAAGATAACCACTACTGACTTTAATAATTTTGTGATATTTAATGATTTTTTTTATAAATTTTCTTTTCAATTTTTTAGCAGTAAAAATTTTTATAACATCCTCATAATCAATCTTTACTGTTCTATCTCGTTGCGACAATCTTTCGAAATCGGTTCTGAAAGTGAAAGTATCCTAATAAAAAAACCTGTAAACAAAATCGAAAAAGTAAAATACGGCCTTTGCAGAGATCGACCTCAACTATCCAATGACAAAAAAAAAAAAAAAAAATCTTTAGTAGAATTTGGGGGGCCCGAGCCCCGAATGCCCTGCCGTAAATCAGGCACTGCTTCTGTATCTCTTGTGATGCACCTTGAAGCCCGATTTTGGATTTTTCGATTACATTTTTTAATTTAATTTTTAGCTTTTTTTTACGTTTCGGGACAATTTTTCTATATTAATAACCAGTCGGATGTGCCAATCTCAAAACTTTCTTCTATCTCAGTCATGTTAATACTTCAAAATTCGCTATCACAGTGCTAAAATAAAATGATAATTTATGCCCATCATGAGGATTCCAAAGATTCATTGAATTGTATGCATTTAAAAAGACATACAATTTTTCAAACAAATCACTGAATTTTGGCACCCACCCTCTTAGATGTCTACAACCAAAATTCCCAAACCAAAGAGCATAAAAGCAACACCTGTTGGACAGTATACACTCAAGTCTAATACACTATATTGCCAAAGGTGACCGGTTACTTGCGATTTTAGACGTTTTGTTAATTATCTAGAAAAATACATGAGGAATTAACCTGAAACTACAGGTGTGTAAACAGTATAGTATAAGTTATATATTTCAGCGAAGATTTTTTCACGAAACCCCATAGGGGACTGTCAACAAATTGAAAAGGAACGAATATCTTTTGGATAACCCTGTAAAAACTAACATAGCAAAGGCGTTCAAACTCGAGATTATTAATAAGTGGCTTATTGTAATATACTGTGTTCCTTTTTATGAGGATAGCATGTATACTCGTAGAGAAATTAAGGTTTTTATAAAAAGTCCCAAACTTTGCCTAGTTTTTTTGCTTATAATTTTCAGAGTTCTTAATATAAAAAAAAGTTCTTTTCAGAAAATATGACAAACAACATTGTACATAATACTCTGCAATCAGAATTAAAAAATAATAACAATTGGATGAAAAATGAGCAGGTTTACTAAAAAATGTTTCACTGCGCAAGCGCGAATGCAATCAAAATATAATATGCATAATGTATTAGCTAAGTATATAGAGCAACTTTTGTTAAAGTCTCAAAATCATACCTTGAAAATTCAGAAAATTATCGTCGATAGAATAAGCTCGAAATTCGTTGTTCCCAAAAGGAAGCAAAAATATGAGGGGTTGTATCCAAGTAGTACGTGCAATATTGTGTACGCTATCTTGGCACTAATCAACAGATATTTGATACAACCCCTCATCTTTTTGGGAACAAACGGATTTCAAGCTTATTCTATCGACGATAATTTTCAGAATTTTCAAGCTATGATTTTGAGACATTCACAAAAGTTGCTCTATATACTTAGCTAATACATTATGCATATTATATTTTGATTGCATTTGCGCATGCGCAGTGAAACATTTTTTAGTAAAGCTGATCATTTTTCATCCAATTTTTATTATTTTTTAATTCTGATTGCAGAGTATTATGTACAATGTTGTTTGTCATATTTTCTGAAAATAACTTTTTTTTATATTAAGAACTCTGAAAATTATAAGCAAAAAACTTGGCGAAATTTGGGACTGTTTTTATAAAAACCTTAATTTCTCTACGAGTATACATGCTATCCTCATAAAAATGAACACAGTATATTACAATAAGCCACTTATTAATAATCTAGAGTTTGAACGCATTTGCTACATTAGTTTTTACAGGGTAATCCAAAAGATATTCGTTCTTTTTCAATTTGTTGACAGTCTCCTATGGGGTTTCGTGAAAAAATCTTCGCGGAAATATATAACCTATACTATAGTGTTTATACACCTGCAGTTTCAGGTTAATTCCTCATGTATTTTTCTAGATAGTTAACGAAACGTCTAAAATCGCAAGTGACCGGTCACCTTTGGCAATATAGTGTAAGTTTGATTTAGTTTTTCATTCTGTACACTTTTTATATGTTTTAAATCTTCTATCCAATGTAATGAAAGGATAAATTAGAATTGGGTTTTAGCTTAAATTCTCTGTTTTGAGAATAGATGAAACTTCATTTAAAAAAAGTTAACGCTCGCTGTTCTCAAATTCAAAAGAGCTACTTTCTGTCACATTTCTGAATTCATTTTTGTCCACAAACTATGCAATCAAAATACGTTTTCCAGTTTTTGGTAAAGGCAGAAGATGTTTCAGAAAATACTGCCAAAGTCGGCGCTTTGGACCGAATTCCCGACACTGCAGCACCAGAAGCGGGAAAAGCGTATAGTCAAGTGACACGAATCGTTTATAACTTGATATGTAATATATTTATAAAAAAAAATGGAAAATTCATTTCGATTCTAAATCGCCTCAATAGTCAGGCCTGCCAATTTTATGCCTGTGCGTTTAAAAATGTGTCAGAAAGTTTCGCGTTGTTGAGCAGATCATTTGAGATTTGAGAACCACCGTACTTTTAGGGCAACTTGACACCCGCCCACCCCTCGTCCGAGGACACGGTGAAAGGTGTCCAATTACACCCTCATGTCTCATCCCCTTAGGTGAAAAGTTCTCCCATGAAAGAAACCTTTTACTAGGAACAGAATTGGCAAGTCCGAAAGAAGGAATCCTTTTTCTTAGTAGTGTCAAATATTTACTTTCCTTATCCTTGTATATATATTTTTTTTCAATATTTAACAGAAATTATATATGTATGACACGTGAGATATATGTTCATTTACCAAGTAAAGCTACTTATATTGTAAAAAAAAATGAGCTACCGCTATACAAAGAAAAAATGGCATACTCTTACACTAACTACTCGAAGAAAAAAGAATCGAGGCGAAAATCTGGCAACATGGAGAAAAAGGTAAGCGTTTAGTTTTTTATTATTTTTACTACTTTATTAATCTGAAATAAATCAGCCAAATTTGATTTTAGCGAGCTCGGAATTAATGAAAGCCTCGTTTTAACGAGCAAAAAAAAAAAAATGTTTAACAGAAACATAACAGAAAACAGTGTTGTAACGAGGGAAACTCTGTTAACCTTTTATCTACTGACAGTACTTGTAAGTACCAGTAAAATAACTTGTTATAAAATTCATTTAATACATCGATTAGTAGTAATACAGTTTAGAATGAGTTGTAGATGCATTAATTTATCTTGTTCCAAAAGCGTTATTGGTTACACAAAACAAAAATATTTGTAAAAGGATGATTTCTTTTGCCTTTGCATCTTTTCAACTTAGTTGGCGTTGGGGGGGGGGGGGGGGGGAGGATTTTCAATTCAGAAATATTTCTATTGTAAGAACGTTATATTTGTACATTTCCCAATTCTACAAAATACTAAGAAAAATATTTACAATAAAATATTTGAGTGGGGTTATAAATATTGCACAAAATCCCTATAAATTAAAATTTAATTAATCCTTTTCAATCCTTCTAAAATCCCTCTAAAATTTATTAAATGATTATGGAAATCTTCTAATATTGTTTCAACAATTCACGAAAAATGCTTTAGAAGATAAAATTTTCATGAATTCATAATTCAGTGCATAAAGGGTTAAAATAAGCATAATTTTTGGAAGCTCACAAAGATGTTTCCAAAAATTTTTAATACGCGTAAAATATGATAATTTAAGTGTGTGCAGCACTTTCAATGAAATTGCGTAAATTTTCTTGAAGAGATCGCCATTATTGTACAATAGTTATCTTCTTTTAAACAAAACAATAGTATTCTCTTTCTGATAGCTTTTAATTAAGAGGCTACTTCACTCAGGCGAAAACACCCGTTTGCTAATGTTAATCCTATGGGGGAAATAATTTACGATATCTCGTTCGCATTTCAATATTTTTAAATGATTTATTTTTTTTATTTATTTATTTATTTTTTTTTTTTTGCATTGGATAGCTGAGGTCAATCTCTATGCACGCTCTTTTGTACTTTTTCGACTTTTGTTGCAGTTTTTTTTTATTATTAATTTTTTTTTTTTTTTTTTTTAATCGAGGATACTTTCACTTTCGAAACCGGTTCCGAAAGTTAAAGTATCTTAATAAAAATAAATTGTAATCAAAATCGAAAAAGTACAAAGGAACATGCATAGAGATTAACCTCAGCTATCCAATGAAAAAAAAAATCATTTAAAAATATTGAAATGCGAACGAGATATCGTAAATTATTCCCCCCCATAGGATTAACATTAGCGAGCGGGTGTTTTCGATTGGTTGGAGTAGCCTCATAAAGTACGGATGAAGTTACAACACTTTTGATACACGTTATTGACTTTATGCTTATGCTGACCAGTCGAGCACTAAAATGATGACCTGCTTTCAAATGGGTTTTAAATGAAATTGTCAAAACGAAAAGACCCGATACGATTCGTGTGTTTTCTAAATATTTCTAGAATTACTAAAAAAAAGAACAATAAAAGAAAAGGAGGGACATATGGCGAAATCGCAAGATGTTATTTGGAGCGGGCGAAGATAATGGCAACAAATGATTAACCAATTACTAAGTTTATGTATTTTCCTTTATTTTATCCGAATAGCCTATTTACTTTTACAAAATTGTGTCTTTTTAAACGAAAAGTTTACAGTTTTGTTTTTCTGTTTTCATTTTAAGTTTAATTTTTGAGTTATTTGCCATTAGCAATGAAATTTTCACGTACCCCTAAATATTCTACCCCGTATTTTAGGGGTACGCGTACCCCAGATTGGGAATCGCTTGTCAAAGTGCGTAAAAGATATATTATCCTCTTGAGTCCTGGGCACCAAAATGGGTACCTAGATTCTTTTGCTCATAAAAACTTAAATGATTGATATTTTTACATTTTAACTTCACTTCTATAAAGTTGAATGTTTTTGCTTTAAAATGAAACCTATAAATGGCAGCACCGATGTCGATTTCCTTATAAAATAAATGTTATTTTAACCTGAGTTTGCAAAATGCTTTCGAAACAGTGCTTCCAAGGAAGTAGGTAATTTTCACAATTCTTTAACTTAAAAACTTTATAATAAAAAAAAATTAAGAATTTGCAGATTATTCACTTATTTAAAGCTGTTATTTTTTTTATTGTGTAATTTTAGGTTATTGATAATTAAATTGATATTTTGGGGAGTCTAGTAATTTTATGTTCATATTTGTGAACCTAAATTACAAGCCCCCTAAAACAATATATTTCAAAAAAATATATATTTTGTCATCTACGATGTCATTTTGTTTGTTTAAAAGCAAAGAATGAGTATTTGTACTATTATTTTAACTTTTAACTATTATTTTCGGGTCTTAAGAGGTTATATACGCACTTGGCCCCTGGTTTAGATCTATGTTCATGCTGAAACGTATCTATATTCTTTGCTGGAAACCCTACTCTGGATTTCTTCTGATTCTGTAAACTGAAGCTCCATCGCCAATTTCAATGGGGAAGTTCGCCAATCGCCACGGGGGTTTGAAAACATTTGCTTCGGGCATGAGGGGAAAAGGAAGACGGGTTGTCCTTGAGAAACCAAACCACCCCCTGAAAAGAAAGAATTCTCGTTTTGGTAAAATGGAAGCATAGTTTGGAGAAGGTTGTTCCTCAAATTTATTTTGGTTATTTTACATTTGGCGTTATTCATTTCAATCACACATTGTGAAACTCGATAAAGTGAACGCCTCCCATGTCCAGATGCTTGTAAAGTGATTTATTTGTTTGTATCTTAAAAGTTTTCCTGTGCACGTGTTTTTCAAATGAGTGACTTGCGGTATCAAAAGAGTAATACCGGAGGACGATTACATTTGTCCGCACCCAGAAAAGCCAATAGAGGTGAAAATCTAGCAAGTTGGAGAAAAAGGTATTTTTTTTTCTTATAAATGAATTTCTTAATTATTAGTAAATGAATTCAAGGGTTGGCTCAGGTGGTAATATTTAGAGATCCGTATCCCATTTTCTGCGAAATTTCACTGCAGGGGTTGATGTGGGTTTTTTCGTGGGGCCCATTTTTGTGAAAAATAACATTTTGTAACGAAAGTTGAAATCCAGTTACTCGAATTCAAACCAAGCATTTATTAACAAAAACTTTTAAAATCTTTTTGCTGAAGTTTTCCTCTCTGGTGAACTTGTTTGTTTACAAATTGGACATTTTTAAAAATCACAAAATACTAAATAATTAATAAATAGTAAGTTTTTATGGGATAAAATTTTGTGAAAGTGACTATTTATTAAAAGAAATTTTTGGCCTTTTTTGTTATAAAGAATTTTGTGAAGGGGCCCATTTTATTAAATAAATTTTTGTGAAAGGGCCCTAAATAGGCCCCAAATCCCCCCCCCCCCTTACACACACCTACTCAAGCCCTATTTAGTTTTTTCACTTCTAAATTAATGATAAAAACTGGTTTTTAATGACTTAAAAAAATCTCGATTATAAGCCTCCCTCCAAAATCTGTTTTTGCTTTTGAAAAAAAAGGGGGGGGGGGTTACAATCGGGGTTTTACGGTCCTTTATGAGGACTGTATACTAAATTACAGACTTAGAGAATATTTAAGACTGTTCTCAAATCCACAGTGGCTACTTTCAGACACAATTTTTCATTCATTTTTGTTCAGAAACGCATGAAATGGGCTGGTTGTGTTTTTCAGAAACTTTGTAATCGAAACACGTTTTCCATTTTTTGGTAAAGGCAGAAAATCTTTCAGAAAACACTGTCATAGTCAGTGTTTTGAACCGAAATCCCGATGCTTCAGCGGCAGAAAGTAGAAAAACGTGTTGTCCCGTGACATAAATCGCTTATAACTCGATAAGTAAATTATTTATCAAAAAATGCAAAACTCATTTTGATTCCAAATCGCTTCAGAAATCCTGCCAGCCAATTTTATGCCTTTGTGTTTAAAAATTAGTCAGAAATTGTATCAGAAAGTTTCACGTTCTTCAGCAAACCATCTTAAGGTGGTTCTCAACTGATCTGCTGAACAACACGAAACTTTCTGACACAAGTTCTGACCCATTTTTAAACGCAAAGGCCATGAAATTGACAGGCCTACTGTTGAAGCGATTTAGAAACGAAATTAATTTTCCATTTTTTGATAGATTACTTATGGAGTTATAAGCGATTCGTGTCACGTGACAACACGTTTTTCTCCTTTCTGGCGCTGAAGCATCGGGAATTCGGTTCAATACGCCGACTTCGTCAGTCTTTTCTGAAAGATCTTCTGCCTTTACCAAAAAATGGAAAACGTGTTTCGATAACAAAGTTTCTGAATAACAACACCTTCCCATTTCATGCATTTCTGAACAAAAATGAATTAAAAAATATGTCTGAAAGTAGCCTCTTTGTTTTTGAGAACGGCATTAAGACACTGAGCATCAATCAAGCACCGCGGATTGGGGAGGCAGGATGATGGTCATTGAATCTCTCTGGATTTTGAATTTTAATTAACTAAATTTCGCTTTTCTTCTATGATTTTGGAAAAACAGTAGTGAACTTTTTTGTTAAAATTCCTTTTTCTTTATAAAAGAGCTAAGACATAATTCTTAGAAATTCTTATTCTGGTAGAAATTTATTTTTCCAGAATTAATGTGTTATATTTTTGTATTGCTTTTTATGCTTATATGTTGTAAAAATTGCTTTGCAAGGGGGGTTTTGACAAAAAAAAGAATTCTTGGTTCAGCTTTACTAGATAGACATGCGAGATACCGACCACAGTTTCAAAATTTTACCCTTTCCAAAATTTTTCCTATTTTTGGAAAGTTGGCGCAAGTTTCCTCAGTTCGCGAAATTTTCAAAATAAAAATGTTTAAACACAAGGTTTCCTCTTTTCTGTAAAGGAAAGTAACAATTAATTTATAATTTTTTGGCAGATAAGTACGATTATGCAAAGATTAATGTAAGCGTGCGGGAAAATGGATCAGTCAGTTCAGTTCTAGGCCGAAGTGTCCGTGCGAGGAGGGGGTGGGGTGGGGGGAGAGATTCACATTCTCAGAGTTAGTATGATGTAACGAAGGGAGAAGAGAGGATAGGAATGAGTCATGGCTTCTTTGTAACCATACTGGTCAGTTTTTTAGGAACCTGTACCAAAGAACTTATCCACATCTGAAATTTTTTTAGAATGGGAAAAGCTAGTCTTGTTAAAAACTGATATCTGTTGGATATTGACTGAGTGGTTTTCTTCCGTTCTGTTCTAACCAGATCTCCTTTTACATTTCATATACGCTTGTGGTGGTGTAATAAACCAGTTTTTTATTAAATGTATTCGGTAATTTTTTATACAATTTCTTTTTCTTTTTAATTCGTTAACCGCTTTTTTTTTAACTCATAAGGTGATTCTCAAATGATCTGTTGAACATCGAGAAACCTTCTGACACAATTTCTGACTCATTTTAAAATGCACAGGCTTACACTTGGCCGGCCTAAGTATTGAAGCGATTTGGAATCGAAATGAGTTTTCTATTTTTTGATAAATAAATTACTTATCGAATTATAAGCGATTCGTGTCACGTGACAACACGTTTTTCTCCTTTTTAAGCGTTGAAGCATCGGTAATTCGGCTCAAAACACAGACTTTTTCAGTGTTTTCTGAAAGATCTTCTGTTTTTACCAAAAAATTGGAAACCATGTTTCGATAACAAAGTTTCTGAATAATAACACCTGCCCATTTCATGCGTTTCTAAACAAAAATGAATTAAAAAAACATGTCTGAAAGTAGCCTCTTTAGATTTGAGAACACTAAATTTCGCTTTTCTTCTATGATTTTGGAAAAACAGTAGTAAACTTTTTTCTTTTTCTTTCTTTTTTTTTTTTTTTTTTGTTATAAAGGAGCTAAGATTTTTTCGCCAAAGGGTCATTCCATGGTAACTTACGTTACATTTAGTTTTACATTACACACATTATTTTGTTTAGTAATTTTCATAATATAACACTAAAAAATATTGAAAATGTAATGTTGATATGATTTGTTAATTAAACCTATCCAAAGCAAAATTTGGATGAAAATTACCTACCTTTAGTGTTATTTTTTGAACACTAGCTATTATATTTATTATGGTAACTTACGTTCTTTTTGTCAGAAACGTAAGTTACCATAGTAAATACAATTTTTAGCGTTCAAGAAATAGTACTAAATTTAAGTAATTTTTATCCAAATTTAGCTTTGTTAGGTTTAATTAACAAATCATATAAACATTACATTTTAAATATTTTTTAGTGTTATATTATGAAAATTACTAAAGAAAATTATTCTAAATGTAACGTAAAGTTACCATGGAATGACCCCAAACATAATCCTTAGAAATTCTTATTCCGGTAGAAATTTATTTTTCAAGACTTGATGTGTTATATTTCTGTATTGCTTTTAATGCTCATATGTTTTAAAAACTACCTTGCAAGAGGTTTTCTGACAAAAAAAAAAAAAAAAAAAAAAAAAAATTCTTGGTTCAGCTTACCGACTGAAGTTTCAAAATTTTACCTGTTCCAAAATTTTGCCCCTTTTTGGAAAGTTGGCGCAAGATTCCTTAGTTCGTGAAATTTTCAAAATAAAAATGTTTGTACTTCGTTCGTAGAAACACAAGGTTTCTTCTTTTCTGTGAAGAAAAGTAACAATTAATTTATAATTTTTGGGGTACTGATTAATGTAAGCTTGCGGAAAAATGCATTGGGCAGTTCCGCTCTAGGCCGGAAGTGTGCGTGCGAGGAGGGTGGGGGGGGCGAGGGGATTCATTGAGTTAGTATGATGTAGATGTATGTAACAAAGGGAGCAGAGAGGAATGAGTCATGGCTTCTTTGTAACCCCTGGTCAGTTTTTTAGGAACCTCTACCAAAGAACTTATCTACATCTGAAATATTTTTAGAAAGGGAAAAGTTAGTTTTGTTAAAAAATGATATCTGTTGGATATTGACTAACTGGTTTTCTGCTGTTCTGTTCGAACCATATCTCCTTTTACATTTCATATTCGTTTTTGGTGGTGTAACAAACCAGTTTTTATTAAATGTATTCTGTCATTTTTTATACGATTTATTTTTCCGCTCTTTTAACTCATAAGGTGCTTCTCAAATGATCTGTTGAACAACGAGAAACTTTCTGACTCATTTTTAAATGCAAAGGCATTGCAATGCCAAAACTTGGCAGGTCTGAGTATTGAAGCGATTTGGAATCGAAATGAGTTTTCCATTTTTTGATAAATAAATTACTTATCGAGTTATTATCGATCCGTGTTACGTGACGACATGTTTTTCTCTTTTCTGGAGCTGAAGAATCCGAAATTCGGTTCAAAACGCCAACTTTGTCAGTGTTTTCTGTAAGATCTTGTGCCTTTACCAAAAAATGGAAAACGTGTTTCGATTACAGCTTATTAAGAAAACTTGCCAATTTCATGCGTTTCTGAACAAAAATGAATTAAAAAAGTGGTTCTGAAAGCAGCCCATTTTGGATTTGAAAACAGCCTTAAGGTGATTGGTTCTCAATTTCCCTACTGAACAATGCGAAACTTTCTGACTCATTTTTAAACGTAAAGGTATAAATTGGCAAGCCTAACTACGGAAGTGATTTGAAATCGATTAGCGTTTTCCATTTTTTATTATAAATAAATTACTTATCGAGTTATAAGCGATTCTTGTCACGTTTTCGCTTTTCTCGCAGTGCTGCGTCGAGAATTGATTCAAAACGCCGACTTTGACAGTATTTTCTGAAACATCTTTACTGATCTTTACTGAAAAACCTTTACCAAACTAGTTGGATGTGTCAATCCCAAAACTTTCTTCTATCTCACACAGGTGTCGCATACACTAAAAACTAATCAGCACCAATTTATATCAGGGACTAACTGAATCTAAAGTTTTATTAAATTCCGAGCATTAGTTCTTGAGATAGAGCTATTGCGGAAATCGCGAAAAATGGTGCATAGCAGCGCCATCTGCCGGGCGATTTTTACCAAAAACTAATCGGCACCCATTTATATCAGGGACTAACTGAATCTAAAGTTTTATTAAATTCGGAACATTAGTTCTTGAGATAGAGCGCCCACAAAATCTTTGTCACATACAGACAGACAGAGTCGCAGAGTCACAGACAGACATTTTCTAAAAACAGTCAAATCGTGTTCAGGACCTTCTAAAACGTATAAATCCGTCGAAAACCGGAAGTCGAAAATTTTCATGAATCCAATAATTTCTTCTTGTAAAGATAGAAGAAAGTAAAAATGGAAATCTCCATCCGATTACATAGGTTCTTAATAAGAACATCTGTCACCTTCATGCGTTTCCGAACAAAAATGAATTCGGAAATGTGTCAGAAAGTAGCTCCTTTGGATTTGACAGCCTTAATTGTGTGATTGTGACGAAAAT
Organism: Maratus michaelseni; assembly: GCA_963931845.1. Taxonomy (NCBI): domain Eukaryota; kingdom Metazoa; phylum Arthropoda; class Arachnida; order Araneae; family Salticidae; genus Maratus; species Maratus michaelseni. Next base: position 149,345,308 of record OZ007597.1, on the reverse strand, counting down.
TGTCGCATAGATACTGTGAAGCGGTCTCTGAGACTGAGACCGCTTGATCAAAGGATGAATAAAAGACTGGATTAATTCACAGGACACTGTTTCTGTGCTAAACTTTATTTACTGGACTATTATAATTAAAATCCCTTCTTCAGAAGTCTCTTAGTAATATTATTAAGGATGTTCTCAAATCCAAAGGAGCTACTTTCAGACACATTTTGAATTTTTTTTTGTTCTGAAACACATGAAATGGGCAGGTGTTGTTATTCAGAAACTTTGTTATCGAAACACGTTTTCCATTTTTTGGTAAAGGCAGAAGATCTTTCAGAACACGTTGTCAAAGTCGGCGTTTTGAGCCGAATTCCCGATCCTTCAGCGCCAGATGAGAAAAACGCGTTCTCACGTGACACGGCGAATAGCTTGTAACTCGATAAGTAATTTATTTATAAAAAAAAGTGGAAAATTCATTTCGATTGAAATAGCTTCAATAGTGTGGCCTGCCAATTTTATGCCTTTGCGTTTAAAAATGAATCCGAAATTGTGTGAGAAAGTTTCGCGTTGTTTAGATGGTCATTTGAGAAGCACCTGCTTAATGACAATTTTAATATTTGTTTACTTTTGATGTAAATCTTTGAATCGCCAGTTTATCGTTGCTTGGAGGAATAAATTTGCACGAGTTTTACTGTTATGTTCCGCGCCGAATTTTCGATAGTTTTTACAATGTTTTAACCCACTGTACTACATTTTCTCATCTGCGATTTTTAAATTTTTATGCGATTTAACGGGGTTTTTTTTGCATTTCGCGGCGGTTTTTCCACATTATTAAATATAAATCCGGTTTTAAACTTTTAGTACAATTTTTAGTAAATTTTATCCTCTTTTCAATAAAGTTTATTCGGAATTCGTACGTACATTTTTTAACACTTTCCAACCTATAGTTGAAAAGTGTTTATGACTTCGGTTTGTCTGGCCGTATGGCCCTCTGCCGTCTGGCCGTGCTCTAACTCCCGTAAATATGCTCGGATTGCTCTGCAATTTTTATATGTTATTGTCGTTATCTATAGCATGCTCCCTATTTCAACGGAAGTGTGTAGCACTTATAGTTTTTTTACAGGGACACTTAAAAGAATTCCATTACATTGCGGTCTATGGGGAAAAATCATTTGCTGTTTATTTAAATAATGTTTCACTATTTTAAACGCATTGAAATTTATATATATCACTAAGGTGCATTAGAAGAAGCTTAATATGGAATAGGGTGTGCATAGCACTTATAAGTCAAACCTCGTTAACATGAACACGCTTAACGTGAATTACTTTTAACACGAATTATTTTCACAGTCCCCTATAAAAACGAGTACAAAGATTTGATACTAATAACATGAATTACTGTTAACATGAACACAATTTTGATTCCCCTTGAGGTTCATGTTAACGAGGTTTGACTGTAGTTACTTTATAGGGACAGTCAAAAGAATTCCGTTACATTACGTCTATGGAGAAAAATCGTCTGCGGTTTATTTAACCCTTTAACGGATAAAGCATTTAAATTGCTAAAATGTTGAAATAAATGATTGACACCGGAAGGAAAATTATAAACAAATTTATTTGTATATATAAAAAAGCGATATTTCACATATATAATAAATGGAAAACATTTCTATTTAAATTCTGCTGTCGTTGTTGAATTTCGTAATTAAAGTTTTGTGGTTTCATGGGGAAACCAATGTCCGTTAAAGGGTTAAATAATGTTTCACTGTTTTAAACGCATTGAAATTTATATGTATAAGGTGCATTACAAGAGGCTTACTACAGAATAGTGTGTGTATAGCAGTCATCGTTCATTTACAGGGACACACAAAAGAATTCTCTACTGTATGTTAACAATAATTCCTGGAAGTGCGTTTTAAGTTACTGAACGCGATTTTAATTTTAACTCTCTTTTTGTCTATTACATGGTGTGTATAAATTCTGTAGATCCTATACAGGGAAGCACAAAAGTTCGCGAACACATTTCCGTTTATTGACAGAAACTCCAGACGGAGAATTTTAAACTGTGCTACGCGTTTCCTAACTGAATTAAAATTTAGCATCCTATGTAGTATATATACAAATCTATAGATCCTATACAGGGTTGAATAAAAGTATTTGGATATTTATCCAAATATTGTATCTGTTGGAAATTCCTGAAATTATGTTTTTAAATATGTTATGCGTTTTCCAAATTGTTTACTTAGATGTTATCATTTAGCTTATTAAACGGTATGATTTGTAAAATTATTTTGGAAGCGTTGGAAAGTGTTACATAATCTATGCTTGACGCATGATTTTTCGTTCTTGTTTTAATTTTATACGAATATTTTTATTTGAATTTGTAGAATTCTGGGTCTGCGAGGCGATTTTTCCTCATTCGTAAAAGGAATCCTGATTGTCTTTTAGTCCAAAAAAGAAAATTTTTGAAATCTGAGCGATTTTTAATGCTATTTTTACCTTTTTTGTGTGATTACATTACGATAATGCATCGTAATGCATCACTTCCGGCTTAATGTTATTGGTTGCTTGAGCGTGATGGGCTTTCGGTGTGTTGTTGTTTGTCATTTGGGTTTTTGGATTCTGCAGAGGCGGATTACCAAATAGGCTGAGTAGGCTGAAGCTTAGGGGCCCGACAAACTAAGGGCCCGGCGCTAAGTTTGTGACCTTTTTTTTTTCTCCTAAAAAAATATGTATGTATATTTATATATGTGTGTGTATAGGCATGTTTGTATGTAATATATATGTTGTATGTCAATGTATATACATATAGAGCAGGAGGGGGGGGGGGCAATGTGTTAAGCCTAGGGGCCCGGTAGGTGGTTAATCCACCTCTGGGATTCTGTTTCATGTCTTTGGGGGGGGAGGGGGGATATAATTTTAATTTTGATTGACACTGAGGATGTGAGTCCAAGTTACTCACGAAACGTACGTCTGTATATTATGCTGCAGTTCGATATTGTGTGTTAAACGTTGGATTTTGGTGTATTTGTCCACACAAGATTTTTTTCATAAGTCTTCTGCTTCAGTTCAGTTCACCGGCGATGGAACTTGATACCCGGAAGAGAAAGAAAGGAGGATTGTTCTTGTCTTCTAAGCGAAAAAAACTAAAAGCAACATCTCTAGCACGCTGGAGAGAGAGGTATTTATACTTTCATATACATTTATTGATGCCATATTATTGAGACATTTATATTATACAGGGGTAGTACTTGTCCTGAAATTCCTGATATTCCTGAAAAAAAAAATGTCCTGAAATGTCCTAAAATAAGGTAGTCTGTCCTAAAATTCCTGAAATTTTGCGAATTTTGTGCTATATTGGCATTTGATATCTTCAAATAGGGGTAGCTGTACCTTTTTACTGGTGCAAAATGATTACGAAATTCGCAATTTTTTTCAATTTATCGTTTAAAATAGTGATTTTCGTCGATTTGCCCACAAAAAAAATTTTAATTTTGGTGATGATCAGTTACCAAAAATCACAATTTTTATCGGATTAGTCGTTAAAAAAAAGCTTGCTATTTTCGTCTGTCAGTCACAAAAAAAAATCGCTATTTTTGTTGATCAGCGAAGAAAAAATAGATTTTTGTCCTTCAGTAATGCAAAAATTGCAATTTTTTAGCAGCTTGGTCAAAAGGTTCTGGTAAAATTACTTTTCTTTTAAATGTACCTATACTTTTAAAACAAAAAAATTGTGTGTATATGGTGTACTATTTATGATAATAAAATGTATTGAAGATGGAGTTAAGGGTTTTTTCCGTTAGTATGCCAAGCAAATGTGTCCTGAAATATCGAAAAAAGTATGTCATGAAATATCATTTAGGGCTAGTACATGGGTCTAGGAGTCAGTCTTGGAGAGATTTTTGACTGATAGTAAATTCTACTTTATATGCTTAAATAATAGCAATTTTACTATCAAAAACTTTTAATTACCATCTTTTATTGTAAGAGATCCATTTTTAGCCATTATGCAAGACATAGAAATCTTCTAGTCTATTTCTATTTGGATATTCCTAATACTCAAAAAAATTTTCAGTCTTGCCTTGGATGGACTTCTTGCACCCATGGGCTAGTACTACCCTTGTATTATATTTAAGAATCACTTATACACTGTTGGTGTCAATGCATTTTTTTTTTTAATTCTCAATTTGGGGGAAAAAATAAAACTGCTATTTTTTTTAATTTATATTTTTTATGAAAAATGAAATTTTGCAACGAAAAATCGAATTCAGTTGTTTAAATTCGAATCAAGCATTTATTAATGATAATTTCTTTACGCTCTCTTGCTAAATTTTTCCTAAAGGGTGAACTTTTTTTGTTTATAAATTACACAATTCAAATCGTAAAAACTACGAAAAAAACTATATTCCTGAGTTGCACAACAGCGGCATTTTGTTTAAAATCATGGAAGCAACGAAAAACCTAGCTTTCCATGCAGAAAGTCTACTGCATTATGCAAATAATAATGCAGTAGAATAATTAAATTCTGTTATTGCAAAACACATCGGTGGTAACAGAGTGGGCTGTGGATAAAGTGGAATGCAAAAATCACTTGGTGCGAAAATTCTGCAAAAAAATAAAAGATACAGCAAATTGAACCATATCTATGTTAGAAAAATCGTTGTAAACAAAATAAAGAAATTGCGTGACGCCATCACAGGAGCAAGTAAATTCAGATAGAATGATGGCCCTCTAAAACTGCAAGAGGACATTCTGAATGCTCCTCCACACGCGTATTTGGAAGTCACACTCATTGTGAAGCTCATTATTGTACATGTAAAAACGATGGAAAAAACTATATTCCTGAGTTACATAACAGCGGCATTTTCTTTAAAATCGTGGAAGTAACGAACAACCTAGCTTTCCATGCAAAAAGTCTACTGCATTATGCAAATAATAATGCAGTAGAATAAATTAAATTCTGTTATTGCAAAACACATCGGTTGTAAAAGAGTGGACTGTGAATAAAGTGGAATGCAAAAATCACTGGTGCGGAAATTCTGCAACAAAATAAAAGATACAGCAAATTGAACCATATCTATCTTAGAAAAATCGTTGTAAACAAAATAAAGAAATTGCGTGACGCCATCACAGGAGCAAGTAAATTCAGAAAGATTGATAGCCGGCTAAAACTGCGAGAGGACATTCTGAATGCTCCTCCGCACGTATTTGGAGATCATACAGATAAAAACTACGAAAAAAACTATATTCCTGAGTTGCATAACAGCGGCATTTTGTTTAAAATCATGGAAGCAACGAAAAACCTAGCTTTCCATGCAGAAAGTCTACTGCATTATGCAAATAATAATGCAGTAGAATAATTAAATTCTGTTATTGCAAAACACATCGGTGGTAACAGAGTGGGCTGTGGATAAAGTGGAAAGCAAAAATGACTTGTTGCGGAAATTCTGCAACAAAATCAAAGATACAGCAAATTGAACCATATCTATCTTAGAAAAATCGTTGTAAACAAAATAAAGAAATTGCGTGACGCCATCACAGGAGCAAGTAAATTCAGATAGAATGATGGCCCTCTAAAACTGCAAGAGGACATTCTGAATGCTCCTCCGCACGTATTTGGAGATCATACCGATAAAAACTACGAAAAAAACTATATTCCTGAGTTGCATAACATCGGCATTTTGTTTAAAATCATGGAAGCAACGAAAAACCTAGCTTTCCATGCAGAAAGTCTACTGCATTATGCAAATAATAATGCAGTAGAATAATTAAATTCTGTTATTGCAAAACACATCGGTGGTAACAGAGTGGGCTGTGGATAAAGTGGAAAGCAAAAATCACTTGTTGCGGAAATTCTGCAACAAAATAAAAGATACAGCAAATTGAACCATATCTATCTTAGAAAAATCGTTGTAAACAAAATAAAGAAATTGCGTGACGCCATCACAGGAGCAAGTAAATTCAGAAAGATTGATAGCCGGCTAAAACTGCGAGAGGACATTCTGAATGCTCCTCCGCACGTATTTGGAGATCATACAGATAAAAACTACGAAAAAAACTATATTTCTGAGTTGCATAACAGCGGCATTTTGTTTAAAATCATGGAAGCAACGAAAAACCTAGCTTTCCAGACAGAAAGTCTACTGCATTATGCAAATAATAATGCAGTAGAATAATTAAATTCTGTTATTGCAAAACACATCGGTGGTAACAGAGTGGGCTGTGGATAAAGTGGAAAGCAAAAATCACTTGTTGCGGAAATTCTGCAACAAAATAAAAGATACAGCAAATTGAACTATATCTATCTTAGAAAAATCGTTGTAAACAAAATAAAGAAATTGCGTGACGCCATCACAGGAGCAAGTAAATTCAGATAGAATGATGACCCTCTAAAACTGCAAGAGGACATTCTGAATGCTCCTCCACACGCGTATTTGGAAGTCACACTCATTGTGAAGCTTATTATTGTACATGTAAAAACGATGGAAAAAACTATATTCCTGAGTTACATAACAGCGGCATTTTCTTTAAAATCGTGGAAGCAACGAACAACCTAGCTTTCCATGCAAAAAGTCTACTGCATTATGCAAATAATAATGCAGTAGAAGAATTAAGTTCTGTTATTGCAAAACACATCGGTGGTAAAAGAGTGAACTTTTCACTGAAGCGTTCGTATCGAACACGATCTGTAGTGTCTTACAATAGCAACCAGAAATATTATACAATACATAAATTTTTAACGAACAAAAGTCCAGGCCAGTTTTGTAAAAGGAGAGAAACGCGAATAAGAGAGAAAGTGAAGAAAATCGTGTATAAAACAAGGGCTAGAAGCCTGAAAAGAAGAGCAAAAGAGCTCTTTTCTCGGACAAATCCTGTGGTCCTAACGCTGAAAAACCACATATGGCTGATAATGCTCACGAATTAAAATAAGGGAAGCTTCTGCAATCCCTTTCAAGGAGTCACAGAGATAAAAGAATTGGAGCAGAAGACAATCTTACAAGCAGATTGCCCAGTTTGGAGAGAGAAAAAGCGCAAATTGCCAACAACATAAAATTTCGGTGCAATATGCAAAAAGTTGCCCTATACTAGTTGCAAAAATATAATTAAAAATATTTTATAGTCCAATATTAATGTACCTAGCGTGAAATATGGAAGAATCCATGAAAAAGATGCTGTAAAAGAATTAGAAACAAAAGAAAATGTAAAAATAATAGAATGTGGGTTATTTATAGACCAAGAATTAAATTTTTTAGGCGCATTTTAGTTAAAGTTTATGATAATGTCATTGTTGAAGTAAAATGTCCACCTTCCTGTGAAAATTTGTTCCCAAATGAAGCAATCCTACGGAGAAAATTCAACTTTTGGAAAACTGATAAAACAAATTCTGTTATAACGAAATAAATAAAAACACAAATACTATTTTCAGGTGAGTAGAGAAGAAAGGAGAGTTCTACATCCGCAGTGGGTGTAGCGATGACTTCTGAAGGTCATTGTGACCGGAAGGACGTGATGATTCATGAAGTGATTAAAGTGACATAGTCCCAAACAAATCAAAGAAGTTAGTTAAATGAAATACATCATAGAGTAAATGCTATGAAATGAATTTTGCTAAAAATGAATTGTACAAAATCAGCAAAAGAATAACATGTAATGAAAGTATGCAAAATAAACAGTAACCCACTCTCTCGCTTTTCCTTGTTTTGTATGTTTTTTTGTTATTAATCATTCCATTTTAACTATTAGCCATACAACACCTCCATACTCTAATATCTACCCTAACATCCATCTTATTTTATTTAATTTATTTCATATATTTTTTTTCCTTTTATTAATTTAATTAATATTTCTAAACAGTGCTATTAAAAATGAATAGATAGATATAACCAGCGAATAAATACATTTGTATTTTTAAATTTTCTATAATACCTTTTTTTCTATAATTTATTACATAATTCTTACTGAATTAGTTTTGACTTTTTTTCGAAATTATTAAATATTTATGCCAAACGTGCACTGCAAAAAAGAAAAAAAAAATTGTTGATTTTACAGTATAATACTGGCATTAGAGCTGCCAGTATTATACCGTAAAATTAACAGTAAAATAGGCAGTAATGCGCTACCGTGCATGCGCGGTAGTGTATTACTGCTTATTTTACTGTACGTTGTAATGTATTGCTGCTTATTTTACTGTTGATTACTGTTAATATTACGGTATAATACTGACAGCTGAGGTGCCAACATTATACTGTAAAATCAACAATTTTTTTTTTTTTTTTTGCAGTGGTTTATTTTGTTTAAAGCTGTTCTCAAATCCAAGGGAGCTACTTTCTGACGCATTTCAGAATTAATTTTTCTTCGCAAACGCATGAAATTGGCAGGTGTTCTTATTCAGAAACTATGCAATCGAATAGCTTTTTCCATTTTTTTGGTAAAAGCAAAAGATCTTTCAGAAAATATTATCAAATTCGGCGTTTTGAACCGAATTTCCGGACGCGACAGGCCGAAAAAGAAGGAAAACCTGTCGCCAGACGCCAAAAATCGCGTATAATTCAATAAGTAATTTATTTATCAAAACATGGAAAACGTCATTCGATTTCAAATCACTTTAATACTCAGGCCTGCCAATTTACGTTTAAAAATGTGTCAGAAAATATGCCAGAAGGTTTCGCGTTTCTTGAGCTGAGAATTTGAGAACCACCTCAAAGTTAGTGAAAATTTACGCATTTCAAACAAGCGTTATAAATGTTCACTCCTCCTTATGTAACAAATGATCGGCTGTTCTCAAATCCAAACTGACGACTTTATGACATATTTTATAATTCGTTTTTGTTCGGAAACGCATGAAATTGATAGGTTTTCATAATCAGATGTAATCGAAACACGTTTTCCATTTTTTGATAAAAGCAGATGATCTTTCACGACATACTGTCAAAGTCGACGTTTTGACCAAATTCCAGCCGCGAACACGGAGAAAAACGTGTTGTCACGTGACACGAATGGCTTATAATTCGATAAGTAATTTATTTATCAATAAATAGAAACTCATTTACATTCTAAATCGCTTCAATAGTTACGTCTGTCAATTTTATGCCTGTGCGTTTAAAAATGTGCCAGAAAGCTTCGTGTTGTTGAGCAGGTCATTTGAGAACTACCTTAAAAATGTGGCAAACACATGTGCACTAGCTTAGTGATTACCGAATTTTCCGTGAATCAACAGAAAGAAATTAGTGCCATTGGCATATTCTAAGTGGGTATAGCACATCTGCGTTACTCTAAGATCGACATTATGTGATGGATAAGCCAACAAATATTACCTATAATTTTCAGGTTTGTGCGTGAGATTTTTTTTTCTATCCTGGTCATTTGAAGTCATTTTCATTGGTTATTTTTTCTTCCGTTTAAATATAATCCTATATATTAAAACGAAAAGGGATTTTCGTCAAATCCACTTTTCACACGAAAATGACCCATTTGCGCATGCGTAAATTTAAATCCAGAATCTAACCCGTTTTAGAGTACACACGAGAAAAGGGTGGCCGAGTGGTATAATGCGCGTGCTTCTCTGTTCCGATCATCGTGTCGGTTCGATACACACTCCGGACAGAATGATTTTTTACTTATTTTATTGGCAATAATTCAATTTAATAATGCCATATTTAATTCAGGAGGAAAAGTTATATAATCTGTATTTTTCTTTTATTCGAATGCTTTATAATTAAGTAGAATTTAACACCCAAGAATATTTTGTTTTAGTTACTAAATTTATATTAAAAGTATTTAAATTAAAAGATCGTGCATGTAATTATCGATTAAATAAATTGAACTAGTCTACAATTTTTATTATATCTGGTATGACCATTATCAAGATGTCACATATATAAGATAAGTATGTGATTATTTTTCGTAAAAAATGAAAAATAAAAGGAGAGAAAACAAAAAGAAGGAAAAATATTCATACATGAACTTTAAATTATCTTGATATCCATGATTTAACAATTAAACAATGTTTGACAGTGTAAAATAAAAATTCGAGTAATTACAAATATATGTATTATAAATCGTTAGGTGCAAACAGCAAAGCTTAAATTCAGGGTTTTAGAATCAGACTGATAAAAATTAATTTAATGAAAAATTCTGAAGGTCATGTAGTTAAAATTAAATAAATAAAATAATCAGAAATACTACATATTGTTATTTTTTCAAAATATTGGGACTGTGGTAAATAAAATTTAACAACCGACAATATTTTGTAATTACTTATTTTATATTATAAATATTTAAATTAAAAGATTTTACATGTAGTTATCGATTAAATAAAGTGATCTAAACTTTTATGTATATTTTGTATGACCATTATCAATAGGATATATTTGTATAACTAAAAAAAATATATGATTATTTTATTTTATTTTTTTTTTTTTTTTAAAGAAAGAAGTAAAAATATCCATATAAGAATTATAAAAGAAATCACCTTAATATCCATGGTTTATCTGGGTTTTAGAGTCAGGCTGATAAAAATAAAATTTATGAAAAATTTAAAGGTCACGTAATTAAAAAAAATAAAACATACAAAATGTTGATATTTAAAAAAAAAAGTTGAGTCTGTAGTAAGTAAAAATAAATCATTTACGTAATATTTTTAGTTAAATTCTTGCTAAATTAATTCAAATATAATATGATATAAATTACAAGTTTAAAATTATTTCACTTCATTAGTTGAGTAGGCTGGACTGACAACACAATCTATAGTCTTATAATCGCTTACACAGTATAATAATTCATAAAATTTTCAATACTTAATTCATTTAAAAGCAGCTAATTAAAAATCAAAGCATATTTCTAAAGGCACTTTCAAGTTATTTACCGCCAAATCATGACGGGAACCATCTAGTTATATTTGAAAGCGATAAGAATCTCGGGAACCTTTTACACATTTCGGCATTCGTTACTATACTTTGATATGGTGAATATCGCTCGCGTGCTGGATGTATATACACTATATAGCCAATGGTGACCGGTCACTTGCGATTTTAGACGTTTTGTTAAATAACTAGAAAAATACATAAGGAATTATCCTGAAACTTCAGGCGTGTAAACAGCATAGTCGACGTCATATATTTCGGCGAAGATTTTTTCCCGAAACCCCATAGGGGGCCGTCAATAAGTTGAAGAAAAACTAATATATTTTGTATAACCCTGTAAAAACTAATATCGCAAAAGCGTTGGAACGGTAGCACATGCTTAGGAGGCTTCTTTTAATAAACTATGTTCATTTTTATGGGGATATCACGTATACTCGTGGAGAAATTAAGGTTTTTATAAAAAACAATACCAAATTTCACCAAGAGTTTTGCTTATAATTTTCAGAGTTCTTAATATAAAAGAATGTTCTTTTCAGGAACAATGACAAACAACATTATATACAATACCCTGCAATCAAAATAAAAAAAAATATTAAATATTGGATGAAAAATGAGCAAGTTCACTAAATATTGTTTCACTGCGCATGCGCGAATGCAATCTCAATATACTGTGCATAATATATTAGCTAAATGTATAGAGCAATTTTTGTGAAAGTTCCAAAATCATAGCTTGAAAATTCTGATAGTGATTGTCGATAGAATAAACTCGAAATTCGCTGTTCCCAAAAGGAAGCAAAAGGTGAGGGGCGGTATCCAAATATACAAGAGAGACACTTCATTCTTATTATGTCAACTTTCATAATTTAGTATATTTGTTGACGGCCCCTTATGCTAAGGTCGCAGCATAAAGGACACATTGTATTGTTCGTACCAGTATCCCTAATCAATAATCTTGAGGATACATTTCTTTACCGTATGCAATAGAGATATATCACGAACATAATTTCTTTTAAAATAGTGGTATAAACAATAAAATTTGTCCTATATGCTCGAGGCCTGCTTATGGGGTTTCGGGAAAAAATCTTCGCGGACATATATGACGTCTATCATATTGTTTACACTTCTGAAGTTTCAGCATAATTCTTCATGTATCTTTCCAGATATTTAACAAAACGTCTAAAATCGCCAGTGACCGGTCATCATTGGCCATATAGTGTATGAAGTCTTTACGATTTTGTTTACTCTAACTTATTAGTTACTTAAATTTCATGTCTGTTATTATAAACAAGTTTTATCTTTAATTAATAATAATTTATTAAAATTTCTCAATAAGCGAACGGTTTCAAAGATCTAACATCAATGGAAGATTGCATTTATCAGCATATAGAAAGATTAGACGGGGAGAAAATTTGATAGCATGGAGGAAAAGGTAAGCCTTTTATACATATTTGTTATTATTGTCGTACAATATAATGAGGGTTTAAAGGTGAAAGCAATTTTGCATGAGATTTGCATTCCAAAACTTTATCTTATTACTTTCTTCTATCTTTACAAGAAGAAAGTATTGGATTCATGAAAATTTTCGACTCCCGGTTTTCGCGAATTTATACGTTTTAGATGGTCATAAACACAATTTGACTGTTTTTAGAAAATGTCTGTCTATAACTCTGTTTGTCTGTATGTGACAAAAATTTTGTGGGCGTTCTATCTCAAGAACTAATACACGAAATTTAATAAAACTTTATATTCAGTCGGTTCCTGATATAAACTGGTGCTGATTAGTTTTTAGTGTAAATCGCCCAACAGGTGGCGCTGCTATGCTGCATTTTTTGCGATTTTCGCAATAGCTCTATCTCAAGAACTAATGCACTGATTTTCATCAAACTTCAGATTCAGTTAGACCTTGACATAAATAGATGCTGATTACGTTTTGGTGCAGATATCCCAACAGGTGGCGCTGCTATGCTACTTTTTTCCTGATTTTCACGATAACTATACCTCAAGAACTCGTGCACAGAATTTCATCAAACTTCAGATTCTGTTAGAAATTGATATAAATAGATGCTGGTTTCGTTTTGCTGTAAATAGCTTAACAGGTGTCGCTGCTGTGCTACTTTTTCATGATTTTTACGATAACTATATATCTCAAGAACTAATGCAAGGATTTTCATCCAACTTCGGATTCAGTTAGACGTTGACATAAGTTGTTGGTTAGGTTTTGGTGTAAATCTCCCAACAGGTGGCGCTGCTACGCTGCATTTTTCAGGATTTATACGATTTTAGCGATAGTCATATCTCAAGAACTAATGCAAGGAATTTAATAAAATTTTAGATTCAGTTATACCTTGATATAAATTGGTGCTGAGATTCGTTTTTAGTGTATGCGGAACCTGTGAGAGATAGAAGAAAGTTTTGGGATTGGCACATCCGGCTAATTTATTTTGCACTGAAGAAAAAAAAAAAAAAAGAAAAAAATAGCAAATTACAATAACCATTGAAAAAATGTTCGGAAAGGTTTTTTTTTTTTTTTAATATAACCGTATTTTTGTGTTATAGCGGGCCCCACAATTATGATTATGCCAGGGTTGCAGTTATGATTTCGCCAAGATCATCGCAAAGCTTATATATGCATCCTATATACGCATATATATATTCCAAACTCTCCTATATGTGTTATATACGTCATTATGCACACAATATTTACGTCTTATATGTCGTATATACATCATATATATACCTGATATATGCATCATATATGACTATAACTTGGCCACATTAGTCAAGAATTGTTATATATATATATCATATATTATTATAATGTCATACATGCTTTATAATTTGGCGATAAATCTTGGTCGCTTGGTGATTCATCCTTGGGTGCCGCTATAACACGAAAGTACCAAATTTATAATATATTAAGGAAAACAGAAACACAAAAATATTTCATCCTTGGGGGCCGCTATAACACGAAAGTACCAAATTTCTACTTTATTTTTCATATCTGATAATTTGCATCTTTCCTTTTTGTAACTTTAACATTTTTGTAACGATTTTATGCATTTCTATTGCCTATTCAAAGAAAAATTCTGTATTATAAAAAGTTAAAGAAAAAAACTGTATTATAAAAAGTTAAAAACGCCTGCTCAAAGTGAAAGTCACAGAATTATAACTAAAAAATATTTTTTATTTATTATTTGTGTAAATGTGTGTGTATATATGTGTGTGCAGGGCTTGACAAATTCGGTCGCAAGATCACCTCTGGCGACCCAATTTTTTTTTTATCTGGCGACCAGAGGGAAAGTGACTACCTTTGTAGGTTTTCACACCCCTCGAGCTGTGGTAAAGCAAGAACCGTCGCGAAGCCTAGCATATGACTTAGAAACCGACTCCCCTCATGGGGTTTCGGCGACGAAGAAGCTAGGTGTTCTCGGCGGTTCATCAGGTGTCCGTTCCTGCGACAGTTTCCTCCGAGACGTGGGGTTACTGCGGCAGCGACCTGTGTCATCGACACTTGGTAAATTGGCCGTGACTTCCTTTTTCCCCAAAAAATTTCAACCCGAAAAAAGAGAGGGGACTTTAGGGATCTTTTACAAATCAAAATACGGATCCGAGATAAGGAGTGTCACACCCATTCATGCGTGCATAACCCTCTTCGCGGGTTCAGGGGTCAAAATTGTTACTGAAGCGGTCTGGTAGCAATTAAGGTTATAGTCCTTTTTTGACCATTGTCCAAAAAATGAGTATAGAAACAAAGAAATTCAGCGAGCAAAAATGTGTTTATTTTACTTTTGTTTGTCGCAAAATATACCTAACATCCAAAGAAATGTATTGTTTCAAATAAAGATATGAATGGATGTTAATAAAGCTGGGAATAAGTAAGCTGTGTGTGCGTGCGTGGTCAACCAATGGCGATATCTCATTTTACAACAAATACTGTAAATATAAATATTGTAGAAAATAAAATAGGAAAAGGTTTCCGAATTAGTAAACTTCTTAAATTTATTAATATTTGTGGAAATTTGCAGAAAATATCTCAATAATTTTCTCTGTATAGTAAAAAAAAAAAAAAAAAAAAAAAAAAAGCAGCTGATGCTGATGCCGCCTTAATTAAATATTTTGTGATTGGAGGTGGCTTATATTAAGAAAACTATTGCATATACAGGTTTAGTAGTTTGCTAAAAGAAAATTAGTAGTTTTATAGAAATAAAAATGTTGAAGCAGGTATTTTTTAAATCGAAGAATTCTTTTAAGCGCAATGTTGAAGTCGATCAAAATAATTCCTGAAAAAAAGAGATGCCTTAACTTGCCTCCCCCCCCCCTTTCGAAAATTTAAATTTCAAAGATACCAGGCATTAGCTCTCAATTAGCTCTAATTTGCTCTCTAATATTAGGGGGGGGGTAAGTTAACGCCCCCCCCCCCACTTTCGAATATCAAAATTTCAAATATGCCAAAATTTAGCTCTCAATTAGCTCTAATTTGCTCTCTAATATTAGAATTTGCTCTGCTTCTGATGTCGAGATATTTCAGTTACAAGAAGGGGCCGAGCGTTAATTTAGCTCCCCCCACCCCCTTCACTTTCGAATATCGCAATAAGTAAAATCACAGTTTTTAAAAAATTAACTTTAAACATCAAATTTCCACTTGATCATTTAAAAAGAGTTCATATTCATTTGCACACAACTTCTCTATGAAAACGAATTTTTGCAGGGGGGGTTCTTAAGTTTCGTAAGTACTTTTAGCATTCCTAGCAATTACATTCATGATAGAAATCTAGGCATTCATGCATTCAACCTCTTTTTTTGGAGCCCAAACATGACTCTAAATGCGAACCCGAGTCCGACAGTAGGCAGCAGAAAATCATTAATAAAATTTTAAAATTGTTACAGATTTATTTTGTTATTTAAATATATATATATATATATATATATATACATAAAAATAAATATTAATCCTAAATACGCTTTCACGTTTCGTGATTTTTCATATTCCTGAAAATCTGTTTAAAATAACAAATTTGTTATTTATACCCAACTACTGGCAGAAATTAAAATTCTTATATTATTCTTTTTAATATAATTGTACAACTATGGCAAAAAGGCGTGAATTATGTTTCCCAGTAATTTTGGAAAAGGATTTCAAACAGAAAGAGACGATAGACAAAGGATATCTCACGTCTTTTTTATGTTATTAACACTGACCATGCATAGGCTTCAAAATCAGATATAATATTTCCCCTTTTGTCCCATCAATAACAACTCAATTCCATTTCAAACAAATTTTTAAATGAATTTAAAACACCTTAAGAAACTTAGAGTACATTCTTGTCTCTCTAATAGCAAGTTTTTTTGTCACTCATTTCAATTTGTGATAAAATAAAATAAAATATTTTATCTTGAACTCACCCGAGCCCGAAAACTGGCATAAAATTTATAGACCTAACCCGTTTCGTGCCCAAACTCGGATTCCAACTGATCCCGCTTCATATCTAATGCATGCTTTATAAAAGGAAAAAAAAAAAGTACAAATTTTCAACGTTCTGTAAAATGGTAAATCGATCACTTATTCATACATATGTGTAGATGTTTGAAGATTTTGCTCAACAACACAAAATTTTCTGACACATTCATGCACATTACTCCGTTTTAAATATAAATATTACTGGAAACATTTGAAATCAAATAGCATTTTTCATTTTTTGATAAATGCATGGATTAAATATTGAGTCATAAACGATTTTGTCTCATGACGATGCATTTTGGACTGTCGCATGTCTAAATTCTATTAAAAAATCCAACTTTGATATACATAAAATAAGTTTTTAGCATTCAGTCAATTGATAAATCCATATGTGTTTGTGATTAACTTTTTTTTTTAATTCATAAACTTAGCATAAATCTAAAATTATAATTTCTTTAAATTTAAGATTTTACTAAGTTAATATTATTATTTTTGCGAATTTTTTCTTTTTTCCTTTATTCTTAAGAAGGTGTTTTTAAAATTTCATAACTGCTTATTATTTCTATTTACTATTATTAAAAGGGAAAATTTATGCCTAGGAATTTAATATTTTGAAATAGCTTTGTCTTTGATTATTAATCTTTACATATCTTTGTCATTAGCAAGGGCTTCAAATATTTCAATTCAGAACAGAATGTTTTGCGGAAATATGGAAGTTAGGTACATTATTTATCAAATATTGTCAATGTAAAAAAAAATTCAAAATAAATACATTTATTTTATTTAACATTTTCTTAATTCCTTTTTTTTCTAATTTTTGGAAAAATAACTTTTACGTTTACAAAATTTAAAGTAGTGACAAAAATTAAATTTTACCAAAGTTTAACGAACATATCATTTACTGAAATCAAGTTAATTGCAGTTGGCCATTTTACAAGTTGAAATGGCTTATCAAAAATATTTTTAAGGGAACAAAAAAACATTTTATAAACGTTTATGCCATTATCGGTTAACAGAATAAATAGAAGGTAAAAAAACAATAATTCTCGTAATTATTAAAAAATAATTTTATTTTCAAACCATAACCATCTTCTGTTATGACGTCACATTTTTATAACAATCAGTATAAAACATTTTATGTTGAAAAAAAAAGCATTCTGTAATACTCTCACTAACTACAATTTTTTTTATTGTATCAAAAAATATATACATTTAATGATTAAATATTCTAAAAGTAATGAGTAAAAGTATGTAAAACATTTCTAAATATCATGACTAACTTTTTAGTTCTCTTCTTCATTAAAACCCTCTTCAATTATGAATCAAATTGATTTATGATTATTTTAATTCTGAATTGGAAGTGGCAATAATGCTAATAATTTTATTTTTAAACTAAAGTTTATCAATAGCAAAATCTTCAAACATACACACACATGCATGAATAAATGATTGATTTACCATTTTACAAAACGTTGAAAATTTGTGCGTAATTTTTTTTTCTTTTATTAACCATGCATTAGATATGAAAAGGGATCAGTTCGAATCAGAGTTTGAGCGCGAAACTAGTTAGGTCTGTAAATTTTATGCCAGTCCACAGGCTAGGGCGGATTCAAGATAAAAAAATTTAATTTATTTTATCACAAATTGATAAGAGCGAAAAAAAAAAACTTACTATTTGAGAAACAAGAATGTACTCTAAGTTTCTTAAAGTGTTTTAAATAAATTTAAAAATTTGTTTGAAATGGAATTGAGTTGTTATTGATGGGACAAAAGGAGAAATATTCTACCTGATTTTGAAGCCTGTGCATGGTCAGTGTTAATAACATAAAAAAGACGTGGGATATCCTTTGTCTATCGTTTCTTTCTGTTTGAAGCCTTTTCCAAAATAATTGAGAAACATAATTCACGCCTTTTTGCCATAGTTGTACAATTATATTAAAAAAAATAATATAAGAATTTTGATTTCTGCCAATGGTTGGGTATAAATAACAAATTTGTTATTTTAAACCGATTTTCAGGGACATGAAAAATCACGAAACGTGAAAGCGTATTTAGCATTAATATATATTTCTATGTAACGAGATATATTTAAATAACAAAATAAATCTTTAAACAATTTTAAAATCTTATTAATGATTTTCTGCTGCCTACTGTCGGACTCGGGTTCGCATTTAGAGTCACTGGGTTTGGGCTCCAAAAAAAGAGGTTGAATGCATGAATGCCTAGATTTCTATCATGATTGTATTTGCTAAGAATGCTAAAAGTACTTAAGAAACTAAAAAAAACCCATGCAAAAATTCGTTTTCGTAGACAAGTTGTGTGCAAATGAATATGAACTCTTTTTAAATGATCAAATGGAAATTTGATTTTTAAAGTTAATTTTATAAAAACGGTGATTTTGTTCATTGCAATATTCGAAAGTGGAGGGGGGGGGGGCTCCCCTCGGCCCCCTTAACGCTCGGCCCCTTCTTGTAACTGAAATATATCGATACCAGAAGCAGAGCAAATTCTAATATTCGACAGCAAATTAGAGTTAATTGAGAGCTAAATTTTGGCATATTTGAAATTTCGATATTCGGAAGTGGGGGGGGGGGGGGCTAGCGTTAACTTAGTTCCCCCCCCCCCCCCCCACAACATTCTAATTGGAATATCGCGGTACATAACCAGAGCAAATTTTAATATTAGAGAGCAAATTAGAGCTAATTGAGAGCTAATTCCTGGTAACTTTGAAATTTAAATTTTCGAAAGTGTGTGTGTGTGTGTGTGGGGGGGGGGGGGGGGTTAAATTAACGTATCTGTAAAAAAGTTTTATAGAATCAGAAACTATGCATAGACATTTAACCATCTTTCATAGGCACATACTTGATTATTTTTTCGTAATAAATAATCGTTGTATATCGCAAATTTGTTATTTTTTAGCGAATTTATAAAGCGCACTACCATTGTGACTGACACAAAGCTGAACTGTGGCAAAAATCAGACCTTGTAATAATCCTACAAAGAAAATAAGAAAGAAAGAAAGAAAATCCCTGGGAAGATACTTTTCACAGAATTTTCTAGTTGTTTTTGCCTTAATACCATTTTATTGGTCAGTGGACATGAAACATCAAATAATACTAAACCTTGCTCAGAAAAGCAATAAAACGATAAATTTTACTCCAACAAGTTCACCGACAGCTCTCGCCGCAGGCTTCTTTCGCGTACCTTCTAAACCCCTTCCATAGCAATAAACCTGTGAGGATGGGGTTCGTATTTGTCCATTTCAGACCTGGAAGATGACAGTATGAGAGTCCTACACAACCCCCTGTATTTCACTGTCTTAATTGCTTTCCACTGGTAAGGAATTTGACTAGAATGGAACAAACCAAATTGGCTTGGGGGTCCGCAGTTGGGGAGCGGCCCCAGGCCGATCGCAGCACCGTGGCGAGACAAAGCTGCTGGCGCGATATAACTCCTTTAGAGACTTGGGAGCGATAGTCGGAACGCGAGCCGGCGACCCCCGTGGTCTTCTGGCGGCGCGAGCTCATTTTATCTGGCGACCAAGTTATTTTAGCATAACTTTGTTTAGCAATGTTTTTCGTATAAATAACATAATAACTGTTCAGTTATTTTGTAAACGTAATTAGTTTTGGTATTTCTTATATTAAGATTTATTTTATAAGCACAAAATTATTTTTATTACTTGAAGCTGGTTTATAAATAAGCTAAGCTTATTTATTTATTTATTTATTTTACAATCAATATGCTACTTGCCTACAATTTCTATCAATAGTAGTATCTGTTGCTCATGTTTACTCACGATGTTAAATTAAAATTTCCATAAGATGTCTTATTATAGAGGTTGCAAAGTATAAAATATTAATAAATAAATTAAAAAATATATATTCAAACAAGAAATAGTTTCAACTTTTAATTTGTCAAAAATAAGTTAATGAAATCCAAATTTTTAAATAATAAAATTCGAATTATTTGACTGACTTTGACAGAAAAATGGGCAAAAAATTGTTTTCCCACTTCACTATTTCCCCGATGACTCTTTCATCGGATATAGATTTTCCAGCACTAAACTATCCAGACATTTGAAGCATTCAGCAATCAGCATTTCCCGGGGAAAAAAAAAAAAAAAGCTGATTCAGCCTTTACATTTTTTTTTTTTTTTTTTTTTCAGAGATATCTAATTTTGATAAATTTCAGTCCGAGAACTTAATTTAAATTATCTTTCTAAGTGTATTATTCTGAACTAACTAATAATTCTGAACTATGCTTGCTATTATTTTTTGCCTCTATAAATTCATAAAAAAAAAAAAAACCTTGATGCTTTTTGAAAATCAATAGTGGCGGGAATGGGGGTTATTTTTACTGCCGACTATAATGCAAATATTCAACAGAAATTTCAATTTTTTTTTCTGCAATTGTTTGACGAAATTCGTTTTTTTACTTACTCATCATACGTAGTATAGGGTAAATCTTGTAATCGTTTTAAAAATCGAATTTTTTTTGACGGATATACACGTTAGTAGTAGGAAAACGATAGTTCAGGGTTAGCCGGAGGATTTGAGGATCCGCTGCTCCGGCCGCATCGCTCCTCCAAGCACACCGTCCCTCCGACCGCACCCGCAACGCACCCTAGCGGGAAAAAATAATTTTCTACTGTAACATGAGGGGTGAACCTAAGAACTCTAAGATGAGGTTAAATAAACAAAATTATCATACTATAAGATGAATATTGATTTTATATACTAATTTTTAGTGACAAACACTTTAATGAGTATCACTTAATTAAGCGAAACAATGGAAAAATAGCAATTTTAACGATAAAAGCTGATTTTTTAAGAATTTTTCGACTATAAGACGAGGATATCAACTTATATGAAGAAATTTAAACTCCCATTTTAGTTTTTGAACCATCATTACATTAATGAGTACTGATAATTAGACAAAATATCCTTTTTTAACGGAAAAGTGTGATTTCTTACAAATTTTTCAACTACAAAACGAGGATATCAAATCGTAAACCTAAGATTAAACATATATATTAATTTTGAATAACGAAAATTAATGAGTATTACTAATTACACTAAACAATGGGAAAATATAAAATTTTAACGAAAAAAGCCGATTTCTTAAGAATTTTTCAACTATAATATGATGATATCAAATCATAAGGCGGATGATTAAACATATATATTAATTTTAAATGCTGAACACTTTATCAATGATAATAATTAATCAAAAGAAAATACTAATTTTTAGGAAAAAAAGATTAATTTTACGAAAATTTTCAGATTTGATTGTACTGTAAGAACTTGTACGATTTTATCCTTTAAATGACCATAATACAGAGAAATATTAAAATTTTGATAGTTTTATATCAGAAATTTTAGGAGAATTAATTAAATTTAATTGATTTTCTATGTTTTAATTTGCTATACTTAATTTTTGTCAACTTTTTAGTTTTATATAACTGTATATAGAGACTTAAAGCATTATTCTTCCAAAATTTATTTATATTTCATGAATTTAAACATAAAATAAGATTAATCAACATCCCTTTTCTTACACATTCACACAGTATGGATAACATAGAACATGTGCAAACACATTCCCCTCTTTTTCGAAGACTGTAAAATTGAATAGAGTGACGGATCAATATTTTTAACAACAAACAGCCAAAAGTTTAAAATAAGAAAACGTACACTTATATTGCATATTTATTTCGCTGCTATTAGAAAATAGTAAATATTCATTCTTAACTTACTTTAATAGAAATTATATGAACTTATTATAAATTTTACACACAATTTCTTGAAAATGTACCATGTACCAACAAAATTAATTTTTACCATAAAACTTGATTTGACTTACTTTTTATTTTAACACTATACAATCTAACAAATAATTTTTACGCACAGTCTAAGTTAACTTCACATTATCGGAAAATTAATTTATCACAGAGATATTTTCAAGACAATTTTACAGAGATATTCTAACATAAAAAACAGTGCTTTGAAGTAGATGTGTCTAAAGATATACTTTACATAAATACTTTAACACACTTTAAGAAGTTACCCCTCAACAAATAAATATTTTTAACAACAGATGGGTGACACATGTATGTTCTTTACACACATTACTATATAAAGAAACAGAATCACTTATAAAAGAAATGCTTTCAGAGAGGACTTTTGGAGGAAAAGTGACCCGAATACCTGATTTCACACAAGAAAACTCTATCTAAGTCATACCGTTTTCAAACCACATACTTGTTTTAACATAATTTAGATGATGTAACATAATATTTTAACCATTTCTTTCAGAAATATACACATAAAAATATGGATTTACCGAGTAAATATCCAATTTTTAGCATGCACTTAGCGATTTTTTACGTCATTTCAGTGATTTCAAGTTATTTTCATATTACAGAAACGAAAAAAATAATTGAATACAGATGAGAGTAAATAATATTTGAATTGTATTTTCCATTCAAAGATTTGAAACTCAAGTTTATGTTAAAAGTATTGATATTCAGTTTTAGTTATACTTTTACTTGAAACCATGTTAACTTGTAGTACGATTATCCTGCTTACACATTTCGAGTTTAGTACATCACACTGTTATCTACATGAATACGAATACTACCTTTTTATTTTAAATATTCCAGTTTTAACAGAATATACACGAATATAAACTTTAATTTTATCTAAACATCTTTTATTTCAAATAGTCTAGTTTATGAAATCGATACGTTCTACCAAATATCAGGCAACATTTTAACATGAACTTAGATGCTACATACCTATTTAACATAACTTAGATGATGAAATATTAGTATTTCACCCATTTCTTTAAGAAGTATACATATAAATATATGGATTTATCAAGTAAATATCCAATTTTAGCTTGCATTTAGTGATTTTTTACACCATTTCAATGATTTCAAGCTATTTGACATCACAGAAACGGAAACATTATTTCAACATAAACGCCAGTAAAATAATATTTGAATTGTTCTTTCTATTCAAAAATTCAAAACTCCAGTTAAAATTTATGTTCTATCATTTATCAACTATATATCATACATATTTTTTACCCCCTGTCGCGCTCGTCGACCTAACCGTTCTGAGTTTTCCGTGGTTTTCTTCGAACCTGGCCGTAAATATGGGTTAGGATCACTTTGAAAGACTTCACGGAGAATACTCTCCCTACACTGTAAAAAAAGAAATGGGTCGATTTACTAAAAAAAATTTAGTTTTTCTCACAGATCTTTGCAATTACTAAATTTTTTTTTTGTATTCTTACTCAGTTACAAGAAAATCTGTAAGAATTGCTAGAAAACTGCTAGCAATGATTCCGGTTTTTAGTACCGGTTACTAAAAAAATTTGTGGAATACAAATATACTAAAATATTTTAGTAACCTCAGGATTTTTTTTACAGTGTAGGGTCTATATCCCTCGTGTGGATAATCGACCGTCATAAATTAACCAACCATAATTTTTACCATAGAAACATCATAGAAATTAATTTAAAATAATAAATTGTAAGTATCTAAAAATATCAAACACAAAAACTATTAATCAAAAATTAAAAAAAAAAAGTTTTTACAAAGAAAAAAAAATTACAGAATGTATCCATTACCAATTTGAAAAAAAAAAATTACAGAATAAAAATAAAAATGTTTTTACAAATTAAAAAAAAAAGTTTCACAAAGTTTAAAAAAAAGAAAAAGCATTTTACGAAGTTAAAAAAAAAAAAAGTTTTTACAAATTAAAAATTTACAAAATGTATGCATTTTTTGGAAAGTATTAAAAAAATTAAACATTAAAAAAAAAAAAAAAAAAAAAATAGAAATTTAACTTAACTGCTACCATAGCTACTATCACTTCTCAGAATATAGTAATCTAGACTTTACTATAAAGAAAATTTCAACTGCAATTGTACCAACACTATTATTAAGTTCGCATAAACCAAATTTTATACTGTATTTGGCGAATTTCCAATTAACATCTTCCGTGTAGAGCAACTTTTTTCCCTCATTTGAAGCCGTATATATATCTATTACATTTACATATAATTACTATTTCATTTTTAAGACCATACTAACCATTTTACTGTAAGAGCATATTTAAGCAAAATTTCATGATAAAGCTTATTAAACTGATTATTTTATTTCCTGATTTTAATCCAATTGATGAAATAATTTCTCTGTCAACGAATAAAGTAAGTTGTACTATGTCGTTGTAAAACATTAATAAATGATTACTTATCGATAAATTCTTTTCTAAGTATATAATTATATTTCTTTTATTGTACAGATGTTTACATCAAGATGAATCAAAACATCAGAAACTCCCTTTACTAGAAATGGATACTCCGGATGATGAATGTATACAAATCCATCCGTTCAACACTCGGCATTCGAAATACTTTCTAACATCCATCTTTAATTTTTGAATTGTGTTTATTAAAAATGGTGCACATTAATAGGATAATGGGCATCGTAGATCTGGATGGTTTCTTTGTGGCTAAACGCTTTGTAGCACGAGAAGTTGCATTTTGTGAAATAAACAATGAGGAACATAAAAGCCTGCGTTTCAAATTGGGGATGGATATATACTCCAAAGCTTCGCATCAAGAAATTTCAACAATTGAAAAAGTTACAGAGAAAGTGCATGGATTACCGTTTTTCCCTCTTCCAAATGAGGAAACTGTACCATTATCAGATCTTGATGATTTTATCCGTCAGTGCTTTGAAATTAATAAGACGGATTACCGATATATTATGGGATACAAAGGCGGTAACCTGGAACGATATACATTAAATTGTTTAAAGATACCCACTTATAATATCGAGAACTATGGGTGCCCAAAATTTAATGTGCTGATAAAGGATACAAGGTACCCTCAATGTTACCCGTGCCCATCACATAAAAACATTGGAATGAAATTGCACTGCCCTTAGTTGAAACATTTTATTTAGGGCAATATTTACAGAGCGTTATGGACCCAAAATATTTTACGATTGATTCCGAATTGTTAAAATACCACAAATTTGATATTGTTATGAATTTTGTATATATCTGTAAATATTCCATTTGTTTAAATTTATTTTATTTTATTATTGTGAAAATTGCAGTATTATTAATGTATTTCCTATTGAGCATCATGTAACTCAATGCTAAAGGCCTCATATGGTTTGCAAGGAAAACAACCTTACACCCTCATCTTTATAATGGAAGTCTATTGAAATATCGCCAAGGAATGGGTTTATCGCCAAGTTGGCGATGGTTTTGGCGACTTATTTTTGTCGCCAAATTTGGCGATATATCGCCAAATGTCGCCAAGCTGGCGACGGATTTGGCGACTTTTTGTGCAACCACCCCCCCCTTATACAGGACCTCCATCAGTTCAGTTGAGTGAGTTGTCTGTCAACTGCGATTGAATTCATACGAGAGGCTTTGCATTGAGAACTGTGTTTCTCGGATCGATTTTGTCGTTGATACGTCGTATTGAACGCATTGTTTCTGTGTGAAATTTTGCTTAGCTTTTATTGGATTTGAAGATTACTGAATATCTTGTAATTTTCAGAAGATATTTGTGATCGTATTGCACAGTTTATAGACAATAAAGCCTTTTTATTGTTCTTATATATTGGCATCAGTCCTTTCGAACCCCGAGCTCACAACATTTGGTGTCAGAAGTGGGATTGAATGCCGATCACCAGAGCAATGGAGGGTGAACTGAAACAATTATTGGAGAAATTGGCTGCGAATCAGGCTGAGATGTCAACCAACCTTGGCGTGTTGAAAGAAGAAATGAAGAAGGATATGTCAACCAACCTTGGCGAGTTGAAGGAAGCGGTGAAGAAGGAAATGTCAGCGATGGATGAGAAAATGACTGCGAACCAGGCTGAAATGAAGGAAATGTCGGAAGAAATGAAGAAGGAAATGTCAGCGATAGATAAGAAAATGACTGCGAACCAGGCTGAAATGAAGGAGGAAATGTCAGCGATGGATGAGAAAATGACTGCGAATCAGGCTGAAATGAAGGAAATGTCGGAAGAAATAAAAAAAGATATGTCAACCAACCTTGGTGAGTTGAAAGATCTGATAGAGGATAAAATAACATCTTTAAATGAAAGAATTGACTCCGTGGAAAATAAATTTGAAGGAAGGTTTCAAGAAATAGAAGAAAATGTTCAAATGACAGCCAAAACCATAGAAGAAGTTCAGAAGACAGCGAAAACCGTAGAAGAAAGAGTAGAAGAAAAAGTTCAAAAGATCGCCAAGACCGTTGAAGAAAGCATAGAGAATGTAAAAAAAGATTTGGAAAAAGTCAAGAAACAGAAGATAACTGCTGTAAACTTTTCCGAAGATTTCAAGTATCCAGATATGCTTCCTCGGGCCTTTATTAAACTTTGGACCTATGACGGCAAATCCTCCTGGCCAGTTTTTAAGACACAATTTGGGATCGTAGCGGACGCCAATGGATGGGATTCCCAGACAAAGGCTTGCCAGTTAGCTGTTTCTCTACGAGCCGATGCTGCCGACGTCCTGCAGACTTTGCCTGCAAATGAACCGCTGGATTTTGAAACGCTCGTCAGTGCCTTAGAACTGCGCTTTGGCGAGAAATGCATGAAGGAATATAGCAGACTCCAGCTCAAATCTCGACAGCAGAAATCCACTGAATCCTTCCAAGAGCTTGCTACGGATGTCGAGAGACTTTCACACCTTGCTTATCCTGGCTGTCCGACTGAAATTAGAGAAAGTTTAGCTCTGCAACATTTTATTGATGGTGTGCGTGACCCTGAGATCCAGACAGCACTCCGGATTGCAGATCTCAATGATTTAAAAGGGGCTTTGGTTTACGCTCTGAAATTCGAGGCAGCCCAGCAAGCTACTAGGAAAGATCGACACTTTGTGCGAGCAGCCAACCTGCCTGAGACGTCGGATAGAGCTGTGGAGTGCTTACAGCAGCAGATGAATGACATAATGAGAAAGATGAACTCCTTAATAGCCAACAAACCTTACAGGAAGATCAAGTGCTGGAAATGCGGTGGAGAAGGCCATATCCAAATCGACTGCCCAAGACGACCCAGCACCGAAGGTAATAGCTCACCCGCTAACGGAGGAGCAAGAAAACTGATTATTGACCATCTTGCGGGGCGGAGGTTTCCAGATCTTAAGAAGCCTCATTTTCAAGTATGTGAAATTTCTGCAAGAAGTTGCGGCGAGAACGGAGTTTTTCTAGTCGGAAGTGTGAATGATTTGCCCTGTAATATGATCATCGATACAGGAGCCAATGTGACCATCATTCGGAAAGATCTAGCTCAGCGGCTGAAAGAAAAACTCTCCTGGACCCCGCCACGTGTAATCCTTCAAACTGTGACAGGAGATAAGATCGACATATTTGGAAGAATGACGGCCGATATTTCAGATCCTTTCATACTCGGACTGGACTTTTTAAAAGAGCATGGATTTACACTGGATTTTAAGAATAATGAGTTACGCTCTGCTCAAGAAGATGTCACTATTTTCAAACTTGGAAATGAGTCCGGGTCTATTCAACGGATCACAGCCAAGGCAGATATTATCATCCCTCCTCGGACCGAAATGATGATACCTGGATTAACTGGAAACGAAAGAATTTTCCAGTATGGCTTGACCGGATATCCTGAGAAGAGTCCAAAGGGAGTGCTAATAGCATCAGCGCTGGTAGATCTGTCGAGAGATGTGATACCCGTGAGAATTGCAAACGTAAGTGAAAAGTCTAGAATTATCCAGAAGGGTGAAGTGCTTGCAACCTGTGCTCCAGTCACCTGTGTATGCAAAGACCCGAGCTTGATGTTGTCGGAGCCGCCTACAAGTTTAACACCTGAAATTGGACGAAATGAAAATTTATCTCCTGAACAGAGACATGCCACAGAAAGACTGTTCCAGGAATTTAAGGATGTGTTCTCTCAAAACGAGAGTGATATTGGTCGCACTTCACTGACACGGCATAGAATTGATACTGCCGGCCATCCACCGATTAAACAGCATCCCAGACGTTTGCCGTTCGCTAAACAAGAAGAGGTTTCTAAGCTCTTACAAGAGATGCAGAATAGTGACATCATCGAGCCGTCATCAAGTCCGTGGGCCTCTCCCATCGTGTTGGTCCGAAAGAAAGATGGCTCCACAAGATTTTGTGTGGATTATCGTAAACTTAACGATATCACGAAGAAGGACAGCTATCCTCTACCAAGAATAGACGACACGCTAGATACTCTTTCAGGACATAAATGGTTTTCCACGCTGGATTTGAAGAGTGGATATTGGCAAGTAGAGATCCATCCTGATGACAAAGAGAAGACCGCATTTACTACTGGACAAGGACTTTGGCAATTTAAAGTTATGCCGTTCGGGCTCTGCAATGCTCCAGCAACGTTCGAGCGCCTCATGGAGACAGTGTTAAAAGGTCTGACTTTTGAAGCTTGTCTCATCTACCTAGATGACGTCATCATTGGTGGCCGCACGTTTGAAGAACATCTAGAGAATATTCGAAAAGTGTTAACGAAACTAAGAGCGGCGAATTTAAAGCTGAACCCTTTGAAATGCAAGTTCTTCCAACGAGAAGTAAACTATTTAGGTCACATCATCTCAGCTGAAGGTGTTCGAACTGATCCTGAAAAAGTGTCTGCAGTAAAGCACTGGAAACGTCCGGAAAATGTCCATCAGTTGCGAAGCTTTCTGGGACTATGCACTTATTACAGAAAGTTTGTACAGGGGTTCTCCAACATCGCAAGACCCTTGCATAGGCTCACTGAAAGCAAACAGAAGTTTCTATGGACACAAGAATGCGACAATTCATTCCAGCGGCTGAAAGAAGCTCTCACATCCTCTCCAGTCCTTACCTATCCAGACCCCGACAAACAATTCATTGTGGACACGGATGCCAGTCAGGAAAGTGTCGGCGCTGTACTTTCCCAAGAAATAGATGGCCAAGAACGAGTCGTAGCATACTGGAGCAAATGTTTATCGAAACCAGAGCGGAATTATTGCGTCACTCGTAAGGAGTTATTAGCTATAGTGAAAGCCATAGAACACTTCCATCACTATCTCTATGGCAGGAAATTTCTCCTTCGTACTGACCACGCATCCCTAACATGGCTGATGCATTTTAAGAACCCAGAGGGCCAAGTAGCCAGATGGATACAACGACTCCAGGAATACGACTTTGACATCAGGCATCGCAAAGGTTCATCGCATGGAAACGCCGATGCCCTATCAAGAAGACCGTGTCCCGAGAGCTGTCGCTATTGTTCCAGAGCGGAGAGCAAGTATAATCCCGAATATGTCATACGCCAGACGAAGACTTCACTATTGACGCCACCAGATCCCTGGAGTGATGAGAAGATTCGAGAAGATCAAATGGCAGACTCTGAGATCAAACCAATCTTGGAGTTATTAGAATCTTCTAGCACGAAGCCCAGTTGGAAAGACATCTCGACTTACAGTCCTACGACGAAGCAATATTGGGCTCTTTGGAACTCTCTCCACGTCAGGAATGGTGTCCTGTTCCGAAAATTCGAATCGGAAGATGGGAAGACATCTCGGTGGCAGTTGGTACTTCCTCGATCCCGAATCCCAGAGGTCCTTAAGGAATTACATGGCAGTCCCACTGGTGGCCATTTTGGAGTCATGAAAACATTACACAGAGTCCGAGAGCGCTTCTTCTGGGGAAAAGCGAGAGCTGACGTCGAACAATGGTGCAAATCTTGCGATGCATGTGCAGCTCGGAAAGGACCAAAGAAACGTAGCCGAGGAAGACTACATCTCTACAATGTAGGAGCACCTTTTGAACGCATCGCCCTTGACATCCTAGGTCCTCTGCCAAGAAGTGCTGATGGCAACAAATACCTCCTTGTTGTCATGGACTATTTCACAAAATGGCCTGAAGTTTATGCCATCCCTGATCAAGAAGCTTCTACGGTTGCGGATGCCTTGGTACACCAGTGGATATCAAGGTATGGAGTCCCTCTTCAAATGCATTCTGACCAGGGGAGAAATTTCATCTCTGCTGTGATTGAGGGTCTCTGTCAACTTCTCGGAATGGACAAAACTAGGACGACGCCTTTACATCCGCAGTCAGATGGCATGGTTGAGAGATTTAATCGTACCATCCTCAACAATCTCTCACTTCTAGTCTCAAGAAACCAGCAAGACTGGGACCAAAAACTTCCCTTGTTTCTTCTCGCCTATCGCAGCGCCGTCCATGAAACAACCGGCTATTCCCCGTCTCAGATGCTTTTCGGTCGTGATCTTCGTTTACCTTGTGATCTGCTGTTTGGTCGCCCTCCAGATGCGCCTTCATCGCCAGAGGGATACGTGCAGAATCTCCAGGCACGATTTGAAGACGTCCACAACTTGGCTCGAGAGCGGATCAATATACAGACGGAGAAGATGAAGACCAGGTACGACACGAAAGCCACGGGACATCAATTCAAAGAAGGTGACAAGGTTTGGTTTTATAATCCGACTCGACGTAAAGGACTTTCTCCCAAACTGCAATCGCACTGGGACGGTCCTTATACAGTCCTAAACAGACTGAACGATGTCGTAATTCGGATCCGAAAGTCACCAAGTTCGAAGCCTAGAGTCGTTCATTACGACAGGCTGGCTCCATACTATGGCCATAGTACTTAGTTCATTGATTGTAAATAGTGTAATGTAAATAATGTAAATTAGTATGACCATGGTCTTGTATATAAATTAATGTAAAAATTTCTTTTGCTTAGCATTATCATTATTAATGTTATTATTATTTAAATACTTGTATGTAATGATGTCTATGCTTTAATTTAATTTAATTTTTTTTAAATAAGTGTATATTTTGTATAATTCAGCATTATGAATGTGTTTAATGGTTATTTTGCATGTTTGCTTTAAGTGTTTTGAATAGTATTTGTTGGCAACGGGTTTGCTTTCCGATCAAAGGTTGAACTGCCCGGGACGTGCAGTCCTTGAGAGGGGGGCAATGTTATGAATTTTGTATATATCTGTAAATATTCCATTTGTTTAAATTTATTTTATTTTATTATTGTGAAAATTGCAGTATTATTAATGTATTTCCTATTGAGCATCATGTAACTCAATGCTAAAGGCCTCATATGGTTTGCAAGGAAAACAACCTTACATCCTCATCTTTATAATGGAAGTCTATTGAAATATCGCCAAGGAATGGGTTTATCGCCAAGTTGGCGATGGTTTTGGCGACTTATTTTTGTCGCCAAATTTGGCGATATATCGCCAAATGTCGCCAAGTTGGCGACGGATTTGGCGACTTTTTGTGCAACCACCCCCCCCTTATACCTATACATTGGGATCCTTTCTTGCTTGGGTTCTCTATCGAAAGTTAAAGCACTTTCTGGTAATTTCTAGCATCTGAAGGCTCTGGAATAATCTGGAAAGATCTCTGAAACCTATATAAGGACCTCCATCAGTTCAGTTGAGTGAGTTGTCTGTCAACTGCGATTGAATTCATACGAGAGGCTTTGCATTGAGAACTGTGTTTCTCGGATCGATTTTGTCGTTGATACGTCGTATTGAACGCATTGTTTCTGTGTGAAATTTTGCTTAGCTTTTATTGGATTTGAAGATTACTGAATATCTTGTAATTTTCAGAAGATATTTGTGATCGTATTGCACTGTTTATAGACAATAAAGCCTTTTTATTGTTCTTATATATTGGCATCAGTCCTTTCGAACCCCGAGCTCACAACAATATATACTCCAAAGCTTCGCATCAAAAAATTTCAACAATTGAAAAAGTCACAGAGAAAGTGCATGAATTACCGTTCTTCCCTCTTGCAAATGAGGAAACTGTACAATTATCAGATCTTGATGATTTTATCCGTCAGTGCTTTGAAATTAATAAGACGTATTACCGAAATATTATGGGATACAAAGGCGGTAACCTGGAACGATATGTATTAAATCGTTTGAAGATACCCACTTATAATATCGAGAAACTATGGGTGCCCAAAATTTAATGTGCTGATAAAGGATACAAGGTACCCTCAATGTTACCCGTGGCCATCACATAAAAACATTGGAATGAAATTGCACTGCCCTTAGTTGAAGCATTTTATTTAGGGCAATATTTACAGAGCGTTATGGACCCAAAATATTTTACGATTGATTCCGAATTGTTAAAATACCACAAATTTGATAAGCTTCGCATCAAGAAATTTCAACAATTGAAAAAGTTACAGAGAAAGTGCATGAATTACCGTTCTTCCCTCTTGCAAATGAGGAAACTGTACAATTATGAGATCTTGATGATTTTATCCGTCAGTGCTTTGAAATTAATAAGACGTATTACCGAAATATTATGGGATACAAAGGCGGTAACCTGGAACGATATGTATTAAATCGTTTGAAGATACCCACTTATAATATCGAGAACTATGGGTGCCCAAAATTTAATGTGCTATGTTACCCGTGTCCATCACATAAAAACATTGGAATGAAATTGCACTGCCCTTAGTTGAAGCATTTTATTTAGGGCAATATTTACAGAGCGTTATGGACCCAAAATATTTTACGATTGATTCCGAATTGTTAAAATACCACAGTAGAGAAGAAACAACGTTCCGGCCCCAGGAGGAGGTGTGAGGTGCTGGTGCAAGGTGCAGCACCGGCACCTCACACCTCCTCCCAAAGTGCACCTCACACCTCCTCCCAAAGTGCACCTCACACCACCTCCCAAAGTGCACCTCACACCACCTCCCAAACTGCACCTCACACCACCTCCCAAAGTGCAGCACCTGCCCTCCTCCTCACGAAGTACTCTCCTCCTCCCGAAGTGCCCTCCTCCACCACTTAAGATAAGGGGATTAATTAAGGATTAGTGTTAATTAATTTTAATTGCGAGACTTAGAAATTTTTCGAAGCATTTTTTTTTTTTTTCGCGGAGAATTTTCTACTAGAATACGAGGTGTGTTTCAAGGGATTTATTTTAGCGAATTAGAAATTTAATTAATTTTAATTGGAGAACTTGGAAATTTTTCGAAGCAAATTTTTTTTTTCAACGAGAGTAGGGTATTCCAAATATATGTTAGAGTATATTTGAGGAGAATGATTAATTAATTAAAAATATTAATTAAAAATAGTAATTAATTAATTTTAATTGCAGAACTTAAGAATTTTCGCGAGATTTTTTTTTTTTCAACGAGAGTAGGGTATTCGATATACATGTTAGAGGAGAATTTTAAAAGTCAATAATGGTTTAATTAAAAATGGTGATTAATTTTAATTGGAGAACTTAGAAATTTTTATGATTTTTTAGTTTTAAAAATTGCCAAAAAATAGAATTTTTAGAGTTAAAAGTCGCCAAAAGTAGGATTTTCAACTGAAAGTAATCTAAGATATAAACTCTCAACTGAAATGGATTTTGCCTTAAGGTGTGAGCTTTTAGCTAGAAATGACCTAGAGTCAAAACTTCCTGGTCCCAGGAATCACCACGGGGGGTTATAGTAAAAAAATACAGGGTCCCGTATGAATTATACTGCACTCAATTCTAATAGCTCGCCCCCTCCCTTTTTTTTACCCAGAGGAGCTCTTCGATAGCCTAACAATATGCACTTCAAAAAATACAGAGTGATATAAAAAGAAGAATTTTAACGTATATATAAAATAATAAACAAAAATGAAAAATCATGCATAGCGTCATAATTCATAAATCACTTTCCACAAAAAATACAGAGTGGTACAAAAAGAATTTTAACATATATAAAATAATAAACAACTATGAAAAATCATGCGTAGTGGTATAGTTTATGAATCACTTTCCAACATTATCGAAATGTTATGTGAACAAAATTTAATTTTATCAGCTAGTGCGTAGTTAATTAAAATAGTGAACAGATCCCCTTTTTAATAAAAAGGCACCCTTCACAAAAATCCAATTATGCCTAAGGACCCTTACTAAAATCAGTTCATTGACCCCTCCTTTTTTCCCCCTTCGAAGTGTAAACACGCATTAGACTATAGGGTCCCTTCATAAAATAAATGAGATACATGCCCTATTCGAATAAAAAAAAGCCCTTCACAAAAACTGTAGGGGTTCCCTTTTGGAATAAAAAGGCCCCTTCACAAAAATCCAACTATGCATAAGAACCCTTCCTAAAATCATGAAATTTATACCTTACCCTTTTTTTTCAATTCAAGTTAGGCTAAAAGTACAGCTTGCGCGTCGATATGTTCAAAACACATAGTTATAGATATTAAGCTACATTCACAAAATAAATTCAATAGATTCATGTTATATTATGGCGACAGAAATACAAGGGATATTGACCTTTCATAAAAATGCAAGGTCCGCTGTTTGAATGAAAAGGCCTCCCTTCACAATATACCCTGTAAAAATATTATGATTCCACAGATATTTTAAGAAATAGAGTACTAATCTCAAATGAATACGAATTCATGCAATGTAAAAAATAGGTTTTACACGAATACATTTTTAGTATAACGTTCAAAATATAGATTTTAGAAAAAAAAAAAGTACATTTTTCACCAAATTTATCATACAAGTCTGTAAAATAGGGTAGATCGTTTCATGAAAAATAATTGAATTTTCGAATGATTATGCTTTAAAATACATATTTATAACTGCAACTAAGATTTGAGTGTTACCCCCTCAACATGCATATCGCTGAATCATAATGAGTCATATTATCAGATAAGCGAAGATCTTGCTTTGACACGGTGAATCACTCGCGATAAGAAATACCTGAGACTCGTAATTTCTGACACATTTTTTGTAGGTAAATGAGCTATTTAAAACCGTCAATGTATACGAATTATTTCGTGTAGTCCTATATAATTATTAATCTGTTAAGTTTTAAAATGCTTCAATGAAAAATAAGAACTAATCATTAAGCGATACCCTTAAGAATTTTGAGGCAAACAGATGTTTAAATGAATTTGAACCTGTTTAAATGTACCTGTGTTTAAATGAATTTGACGCATGTTATGGTAAAAAAAAATACAGGGTCCCCTATAAGATATATGAATTAAACTTTAAATATTTTAAAATTACATTAGTCTATGCTTTTTTTGTATAAAAAAATTATACTAAATTGTGTTTTTAGTATTTTAACTTAAAAATTTCTTTTGAGGAATGAATATAATAACTAAGCTTTGTTTTTATAAAATATATATTGTACTAAATAGTTAGGGTATTATTTAAAAAAATTTTGTTTTTAATATTGAAAAAAAAGTTATCTTACCTAAGTATTTAAACCCTAATGTACTGTGGACTTCATCCAAATTCGACTGCATGCATGCCTTACAACAACTAAACGGTATAACGTGTTCGCTTATCTCTTAAAATTACGGGATATCGTGACGTCATGGATAAAGCATAGGGTAGAATACAGAATGAATAGCTATTATAAAGCAGAATCATAAATTTTGCATACTTTACACTTGTAGTATGTGAAATGATTGCTACTATTGCCTATATGAGAAAATGAATCATCAACGAATCTTATTAGTGTATGTTATATTTAACCAACAGGCTTGAAATGCGTGAATTTTGACTAGAATTAATCATTGAATGTAAAAATGATTTATTTTTAGATCTAATATGTATATCGTTTAACATTTAAAAATATATACACAAATTAATCTTACCTTATTCACAAACTTGCAATCCCGTCTTCAATATATGGCTACAGCATGAAAAAACATGCGTGCTACTTGTATAGCAACTAGACCAGAAATGATTTCAGTACAAGTCCATTATCTTATTGTTAATCTATAGATTAGTAACATCACGTGACTGATTGCGATAACATTCTATATAAGATTTACTGATAAGAATACATTTCAATTCATTTCTCCCAAAAGCAAGTGTATGAGTTGGTTGTAAGATCTAGGTAAGTATCCTTACTTTATATGTTTAAAGTTATAATATATGAATAGATATAATATTAATGTATTTTTTCAATATGTATGGTAGGCAAAAAGGAATAGGTAAGCAAAAAAGAATAGGTATTATTGCATGTTTCCTCTAATTTATTTTAAAAATAATTATTTTAAAAATACATACTAACAATTTATGCGATGAGTCACACAGCATGATGGGACAATATATGAAATTTATTTTTATATTATACAAGCTCCTATATACAATTCATATGCGTGAGCAAGATTATTTTTAGACTAGAATTATTCACTGAATGTAAAAAAAAAAATGATTTATATTTAGATCTAATATTTATATCGTTTAACATTTTAAAATCCTATTAAAAGTATATACATTAGTATGCTTGTGAAAGGCCTATTGTTAATACGAAACGTTGTGTGAAGTGTCCTGTTTTAGGGTTAAAAGTTTCGTGAAGGGGTCTGTTTGAAAGAGCCTGCTTCGAAATGACTTAAGAACGCACAATTTATTCCTAAACATTCAACTCGATTCGTTATATATGCTTTATTAAGTATTCAATAAAAAATAATAACTAAGAAATAAAATTAAAAATAGTAATTAAGAGATATCCTTAAGAATTATTGCGATAGGAGATTGGTTTTAATTAAATAGGTTAATGAATCTAATTCGATACAAGTCTTGTTAAAACAGAGATTATAGTTAAAATACACATTAATTATACAGTATTACACTGTATTACACAATGCGCTACCTCACCTATATTATCACAGAAATACCTTCGATAAAATTTAGACTAACAATACACACATAAAAAAATATATACAGAGTGCCCAGAAAATGATAGGAATGAATGAAAAATTTTAACGTAAATTATAAAATAGGATCTACAATAAGTGACAATAAATAAATATGAAGGAAAAATCATGAGTCATGGTATACTTTATGAAACACTTTCCAATGCTATGTGACTATCGTTAAGAATTTGAAATAAGTGAATTAGATTTAATAATTCATACTGGAAATGTATTTAAAAAAAAATTAGTAGCTTCGCCTACTTTTAAATCATTCAAGACATATGATGAAGGCTTGGCTGCTGTAGAAAAGCTTAATACTTGTATCTTAATGAATCGACCTATTTATGTTGGATTCACAATTTTAGAATTATCTAAATTAGTTATGTATGATTTTCATTACAATTTTATAAAGAAAACATACAAAGATCGTGCAGTTTTACTCTTTACGGATATAGATTCCTTAACTTATCATATTAAAACCAATAATATTTATAAGGATATGGAGCACCATCATGATTTTTTCGACTTTTCTGAATACTTGAAATCCCATCGTCTAAACCGCACAAGTTTCGAACCCACAAACATATAATCAGACTTGTCATTTTATAACCAGAACGCTAACCACAGGGCTAAGTGAGCCCCCGCTTATTTTATAGTCACCACGCTGACTATTGGGCTTAGTAAGCCACAGGCTAATTTATATCCACCACGCTAACTATTGGGCTTAGTGAGCCCCAGGCTAACTTATACCCACCACGCTGACTTTTGGGCCTAGTGAACCCCCGCTTATTTTATAGCCACCATACTAACCACAGGGCTAAGTGAGCCCCCGCTTATTTTATAGTCACCATGCTAAGTATTAGGCTGAGTGAGCCCCAGGCTATTTTATAGCTACTACGATAACCCCAGGGCTAAGTGAGCCTCCCGCTTATTTTATAGTCACCACGTTTACTACTGGGCTGAGTGAGCCCCAGGCTATTTTATACCCACTATGCTAACTAATGAGCTGAGTGAGCCCCAGGCTATTTTCTACCCACCACGTTTACTGGGCTTAGTGTGTCCCCGCTTATTTTATAGCTACTACGATAACCCCAGGGCTAAGTGAGCCTCCCGCTTATTTTATAGTCACCACGTTTACTGCTGGGCTGAGTGAGCCCCAGGCTATTTTATACCCACCACGCTTACAGGGCTAAGTGAGCCCCCGCTTATTATATAGTCAACACGCTAACTACTGGGCTACTTAAGCCCCAGGTATTTTATACCCACCATGCTAACTACTGGGCTGAGTGAGCCCCAGGCTATTTTATACCCACCACGCTTACAGGGCTAAGTGAGCCCCCGCTTATATTATATAGTCAACACGCTAACTACTGGGCTGATTAAGCCCCAGGTATTTTATACCCATCACGCTAACTACTGGGCTGAGTGAGCCCCAGATTATTTAGTCGCATGAATATGATTTCCAAGGTATATGTCCTAACTTGATTTAGACCATTGCCTATAGTAAGATAAAGCTGCGAAGTAAATTGGTAAACTATCAGTGGCGTATCCAGGATTTAATTTCGGGGGGGGCTGACTTAAATTTCGATAATGTTCTGAGTCTTACAAAACAACCCCCCCCCCCCCCCGCCGAAATAAGTTGAAAAGTGATAATGGATTGTTTCATATACTTTCATTTAAAAGAAAGTCATTGCAACTTATAATCTATAAAGTTGTCACCTTCTCCCCTAAATTCTGGCTACTATTCTTGCTTGACAATAAATTAATTTTGCTTGGGACAATCTCAAACAATTTTTTTTTCTTAATCTGTTTTCTATTTTAGGATCAATTCCCTATTACTGCCGAGGCACGTGGGGCACTTTCCCAGAACCCACATATTTAAGGGGCCCAAAAATTTATGGTGTTTCAAATCAATTTTATTGTAAACAATCTTAATAGAATAAGAAATTAAAATTTCTAGATTCATTACACAACTTATGTAAGCTAAAATTGTCAATGATATCATAAGTATATTTATAATTTTTCTTCTCATTTGAAGATTTAAGTTTCTCATAGTGCGTCCAATTTATTTCAGTTTCTGCATATGTGTTTTAAACTTGTTTATGTGTTTTAAACTTGTTTAAAAATGTTTTAATTTTAGGACTATTTTATTTATAAACTATCATTTTATTTGGGTTGCGTATGGTTTTAAAGTTCGTGCAACATTAGTTCATGTTTATTTAACATGATATTTGAGTCTGTCAAGTTAATTTTTACGAAGAAATTTCAATAATAATAATATTAATACAACTTCAGTTCACATTTATTCTCAGTCTTTCATTTAAATGGGCGCATTACATACCTATATTCATACACTTCTCATTCACAGTATTTGTAAAATGTGAAAATCTACGATTAAGGCCAAAAATATTTTCTTTTGCCATCGCCCAAAATGTTGATGGTCGGGGTCTGTTCAGCATAAACAAACTTTCTTTGCAAAATCTCTTTTTTAATACCAACAAAAATTTAATTCCAAATCTTTGGGGTAGCAAGCATTCTTTCTTGATCTCCCCCTTCCCTTCGTATACATGCTCCTGGGATTTTGATCAAACGTATGGCTATTAACCTTCAAGAAATATATGTTAAAAAAAAACTCAAATTTGTGAAGGAAGGGACAAGTTAAGAATTAATTGGAAACTAAACATCAGATTTCCCTTTTTTAAAAAAGAGTTAAAGTTATTGAATTATGGCTAACAATATTACTGAACTTTAAAAAAAAAATGGTTAAGTAAAATTGTAAGAAAATTTATTTTTAACCTGTGAATTTATTTAATGCTTCTTTTGTTAAATATTCCAAATGGTAAAAATGTCGATACTAAAGTCTGTCGTGTCAAAATAAGAGCGATTAGAAAATAACACTATTCGTAATATTGTACTTTCATAGAAGAGTAATTAAGAATTTTTATCTTTTGCTGGATCACTCGTACTCTGAAATATTGAAAAAGGCATCTTCCTCCCTGCTCATCAACGGGAAACTTTCTGACACATTTTTAAACGCAAAGGCAGTAGACTGGCAGGCCTGACTATGGAAGAGATTTGGAATCTAGATGAGTTCTCCATCTTTTGATAAATAGATTACTTATCGAGTTATAAGTGAATCTGATAACGTATTAACCACTCTTTTATCGCGCTTCTCAGGCTGCCGCGTCTTGAATCCGATTCAAAACGCCAACTTGGACAGTGCTTTTTGAAAGATTTTCTACCTTTACAAAAAAAAAGTGGGAAAACATGTTTCGATTGCAAAGTTTCTGAATAAAAAGACCTGTGAATTTCATGCAAAAATGAGCAAATCCGAGCAAATATGAATTAAAAAATATGTCATAAAGTAGCCAGTTTGTATTTGAGAACAGCTTTAAATCTAGAAAAGCACGTAACGTAAATAAAACTAGTTCGCTAGTAAAAAGACCAGGAACAAACAAATCAACAGATTATTTTTTTAGTATTACTACTGGGTATCTTTAAAAGACCCTTCCAAAACCGAAAATCAATAATATTGCTTGATATTGCCATTCACAGAAAAAATTTCAGTTCGTACATTTGCTGATTTGGCGATAATGTTTAATGTCACTGCGCACTAATATATCTCCTTAGTCTTGGCACCATCTGTGGAAGAGAGTTAAATATTCTTTAAATTAATTAAACAACTTCTAGATCTTGCCAATTGAGCATATTATACGTATTCAATTATCCATTAAAACATGTATGGAACTGTTTTTCAGTCATTTGAAAATAGATTTTGTGGTCTAAAGTAATTGTGATCGCAGGACTGAGAGGCATATGGGGCTAACGAAAAAACAAATTCGTTGCGTGCCAGAAAATAAAACAAATTTATCTAAAAAAGAAAGAAACAAAGTCAGTTTTTTTAATTTCACTGTGACCACTTCGGAAGGGGAATGGAGCTGTTACCCCATAACCCCCACCCCTAGTGTACTAATATGGGACTAAAGAAAATAGAGTGGGTTGTCCATTGCATGACAGAAAAAATAATTCTAATTTTATCTCAAACATATAAAGAGAAAAATCGGCACTCTTTTCATTCCACTTTTGACCATTTTGGGAGGTGGGGGGGGGGGTGTTCCCCATAAGCCCCTTCCCTCTTTTTGGATATGCTGTGGTGTTACTCTGTACTAATATGGGAGTAAAGAGAAGAAAGTGGGTAGTCTGTTGTATAACAAAAATAAATATACAAATTTATCTCAAAGAAGAAAACAGCATTATTTTCATGAGATGTTCGACTATTTCGAGAAGAGGGGGACCTCTGTAACCCCATCAGCCCCTTCCCCGTTTTAGATACGCTCTGATGTCAATGTGAACTAATATGGGGCTAAAAAGAAGAGAGTGGGTAGTCTGTTGTATAACCGAAAAAGAATTACAAATTCATCTCAAAGAAGAAGAAAACAGCACTTTTTTTCATGAGATTTTCGAATGTTTCGAGAGGAGGGGGGGGGGGGGAGGGCGGTAACCCCATCAGCCACCTTTTCCTTTTTAGGTATGCTCTGATGTCAATGTGGACTAATATGGGACTAAAAAGAAGAGAGTGGATAGTCTATTCTATTACAAAAAATAAAATAAAAATTTATTTCAAAGAAGAAAGAAACAGCACTATTTCATGAGATGTTCGACTATTTCGGGAAGGGGGGGGCTGTAACACAAACAGCCCCCTTCTCCTTTTTAGGTATGCTCTGGTGTTATTGTGGACTAATATGTGGTTAAAAAGAAGAGAGTGGGCAGTCTATTGTATGACAAAAAAATAATACAAACTTATCTCATAGAAGAAAAAAAGCACTATATTGATAAGATGTTCAACTATTTGGGGAGGGGGGGGGTGTAACCCCATCAGTCCCCTTTTCCTTTTTAGGTATGCTCTGATGGCAATGTGGACTAATGTGGGACTATTAAGAAAAGAGTTGAGAGTCTGTTCTCTGACAAAAAAAAGTACAAATTTATCTCAAAGAAGAAAAAAACAGCAGTATTTCCATGAGATGTTCGACTATTTCGAGAAGGGGGGCTGTAACACAAACAGCCCCCTTCTCCTTTTTAGGTATGCTCTGGTGTCATTGTGGACTAATATGTGGTTAAAAAGAAGAGAGTGGGCAGTCTATTGTATGACAAAAAAATAATACAAACTTATCTCAAAGAAGAAAAAAAGCACTATGTTGATGAGATGTTCAACTATTTGGGGAGGGGGGGGGCTGTAACCCCATCAGTCCCCTTTTCCTTTTTAGGTATGCTCTGATGGCAATGTGGACTAATGTGGGACTATTAAGAAAAGAGTTGATAGTCTGTTCTCTGACAAAAAAAAGTACAAATTTATCTCAAATAAGAAAAAAAAACAGCAGTATTTCCATGAGATGTTCGACTATTTCGAGAAGGTGGGGCTGTAACACAAACAGCCCCCTTCCCTTTTTAGGTATGCTCTGATGTCAGTGTGGACTAATATGGGACTAAAAAGAAGAGAGTGGATAGTCTGTTGTATAACAAAAAAAAAATACAAATTTATCTCAAAGAAGAAAAAAATAGCACTATTTTCATGAGATGTTCGACTATTTCGGGAAGAGAAGGGGGAGGGGGGCTGTAACCCCATCAGCCCCCTTCTCCTTTTTAAGTATGCTCTGATGTCAATGTGGACTAATATGGGTTTTAAAAGAAGAGAGTGGGTAGTCTATAGTATGACAAAATATATATATAGATACAAATTTATCTCAAAGAAGGAAAAAACAGCACTTTTTTTAAGAGATATTCGACTATTTCGGGAAGGGGGGGGAGGCTGTAAACCCATCAGCCCCCTTCCTCTTTTTAGATATGCTCTGATGTCGATATGAACTAATATGGGGCTAAAAAGAAGAGAGTAGGTAGTCTGTTGTATAACCAAAAAAAATTACAAATTTAGCTGAAAAAAAAAGAAAACAGCACTTTTTTTCATGAGATTTTCGACTATTTCGGGCGGGGGGGGGGGGGGGGGGGGGGGGCTATAACCCCATCAGCCCCCTTACTTTGTTTATTCTGCGATGCCAATGCGGACTAATATGATTAACGAGAATGGCTAATCCGCTGTATAACAGAAAAAAAATTACAAATCTATCTAAAAAAAGCAAGAAAAAAGCACTTTTTTCATTTTACTCTCGACAATTTCGGGGGGGGGGGGCTGCAGCCCCATCAGCCCACCCCCTGGATACGCCACTGTTTGGACCTTTGCTAGTATGTTTTACACTATATTTTGCATTATAAAAATATTAATAATATTTAAAATCCAAACTGAGTAATGAAAAAAAAAAGATAGATTTTTAAAAAAGTGTCCAAAGGATCATTTTACCCCCACTAAAAGGCAAAATGATCCTTCATTTAAAAATAATTGTAAATTGTTTTTTATCATCAAAATAAAGCATATAAAAGTAATTATGGCAATACCTAAGTGTAATTCACATCTAAAAATATACTCTATTAATTAAACCAAGTCTAATTTCTGTGCATGAAAGACTGTATATCTAAATAAAAATGAACGTTAGTGCTTACCTTATAACAGTGGTTATAAAACCCAATTTTTCAATGAATTCTATTCAGACGCGTAATACTG
The DNA here is from genome assembly GCA_963931845.1 of Maratus michaelseni. Classification (NCBI taxonomy): domain Eukaryota; kingdom Metazoa; phylum Arthropoda; class Arachnida; order Araneae; family Salticidae; genus Maratus; species Maratus michaelseni. Next base: position 149,301,669 of record OZ007597.1, on the reverse strand, counting down.
CGATCGCTTGAATTTTATCGCTATTGCTTCTTCTTCCATTTATTACTACTAGTTTATGTGTTACCCGGTAGATAGCGTGACCTGTCTGGAAGAAACATATGTGGATCGTTTTGGCCGTTAGGATCATTTTAGGCCACCTTCCCCTACATTATTATAATTATAGTGATATAATTAATACATTAAAATAATTATATTATGACTTTGAAATATATGTTATTACTTTTATTATTATATGTTGTTATAAAATTTACTCTTTTTCTTGGAGTTCCTGTCTATTATCTTTTTCATTGTCGTTAAATTATTATTACAGGCTTCCATTATTGGTTACCACTCCAAAAAAGTCTTATATCTTGGCGTGAGAAACAAATATTGTTCGACATGCATGTCGTTTAAGAAGAGAAACATCCCATTTCAAGAACATTACTACGTGTTTTAAAAACTGGTCTGGTACTTCATCACGATTGAAGCAGACATTGTCGTCGAAGGCTTTCTCCAAAGTGTGCCACTTTATGGTGTAAAATTCTTTCGCATGATTGGTGATGGAGACAGCAATGTTTATAAGAAAGTATTAGATTCTAGGCCATATGACAATTTGACTGTGGATAAAGTGGAATGCAAAAATCGCTTGTTGCGGAATTTCTGCAACAAAATAAAAGATATTTCGAGAAACAGCAAATTGGGCCATATCCCAAAGTATGCCAGTTTATGGTGTAAAATTCTTTCGCATGATTGGTGATGGAGACAGCAATGTTTATAAGAAAGTACTAGATTCTAGGCCATATGACAATTTGACTGTGGATAAAGTGGAATGCAAAAATCGCTTGTTGCGGAATTTCTGCAACAAAATAAAAGATATTTCGAGAAACAGCAAATTGGGAAAGTATGCCAGTTTATGGTGTAAAATTCTTTCGCATGATTGGTGATGGAGACAGCAATGTTTATAAGAAAGTACTAGATTCTAGGCCATATGACAATTTGACTGTGGATAAAGTGGAATGCAAAAATCGCTTGTTGCGGAATTTCTGCAACAAAATAAAAGATATTTCGAGAAACAGCAAATTGGGCCATATCCCAAAGTATGCCACTTTATGGTGTAAAATTCTTTCGCATGATTGGTGATGGAGACAGCAATGTTTATAAGAAAGTACTAGATTCTAGGCCATATGACAATTTATAGTGGATAAAGTGGAATGCAAAAATCGCTTATTGCGGAATTTCTGCAACAAAATAAAAGATATTTCGAAAAACAGCAAATTGGGCCATATCCCAAAGTATGCCACTTTATGGTGTAAAATTCTTTCGCATGATTGGTGATGGAGACAGCAATGTTTATAAGAAAGTACTAGATTCTAGGCCATATGACAATTTGACTGTGGATAAAGTGGAATGCAAAAATCGCTTGTTGCGGAATTTCTGCAACAAAATAAAAGATATTTCGAGAAACAGCAAATTGGGCCATATCCCAAAGTATGCCAGTTTATGGTGTAAAATTCTTTCGCATGATTGGTGATGGAGACAGCAATGTTTATAAGAAAGTACTAGATTCTAGGCCATATGACAATTTGACTGTGGATAAAGTGGAATGCAAAAATCGCTTGTTGCGGAATTTATGCAACAAAATAAAAGATATTTCGAGAAACAGCAAATTGGGCCATATCCCAAAGTATGCCAGTTTATGGTGTAAAATTCTTTCGCATGATTGGTGATGGAGACAGCAATGTTTATAAGAAAGTACTAGATTCTAGGCCATATGACAATTTGACTGTGGATAAAGTGGAATGCAAAAATCGCTTATTGCGGAATTTCTGCAACAAAATAAAAGATATTTCGAGAAACAGCAAATTGGGCCATATCCCAAAGTATGCCACTTTATGGTGTAAAATTCTTTCGCATGATTGGTGATGGAGACAGCAATTTTTATAAGAAAGTACAGTAATATCTCGGTTTTCGTTGACTTCGGTTATCGTCGGTTTCGGTTTTCGTATATATTTTTCGCAAAAAAATTGTCTCTGATTTCGTTGGCGTATCCAGGTGATCTCGCTGCATTTTCCGTAAACAAAGTGGGCGTTTTCCTTTTCAGTGTGCGTGTACCACTCCGCGCGTCTAAAAGCAAACAATTTCGTTTATTTCCAGTGTAATTTTGTGCTTTTTATTTATTATTCTAAGTACTCCATCATGGGACCAAAGAAAGTTTCTAGTGGCAGTAGTCCTTCAAAGAAGAAAGCCAGGAGCATGACAGGGTTCCCAGCAACATGGAAAGTCAGGGAATTTCAAAGTAGTCAGGGAAAGTCATGGAAATTTAAAAATATATAGGAAAAGTCGGGGTATTTACAAATATTTCCTAAAAAGTCATGGAAAGGTATGGGGGGGGGGGGATTTGAGTTTGAAATCATTTCTTTTTCAGAAAAGTGTTACTATATTTCTCGCTACATGGCACCTCTGAAAAATCTCTAGACTCTCGTCGGTTTCAAGCAGAGTTGTAGTGGGTAGCTTCCCGGGTACCTGCCTGGTCTGGATTTTTTTTTTAAAACAGGTTTTTTACAACCCTGGTTTCCAGTAAGGATGCACTGAATAGTGATTTTGGCCGAATACCAAATATTCGGCCCACAGATCAACCGAATATTCGGCTAGCTGAATAGTAACAGTGAGGCCAAATACCGAATAGTAACTATTCGGCCGAATATTTTTATATTTCTGAGTTTAAAAGTATTAAAAGTTAAATTATAAAACAATTTTACAATTTTATTTAACACAGATACTACCATTTTATAAACTAGACTTTTTTACAAGAAACCTTTACACACACACACACACACACACACACAAAAAAAAAAAAAAAAAAAGAAAAAAAATCTGTGCTTTGAGTTATAAACTTAAAAAAAAGGATAGTCTTAAAACTTTTTTAATTAATAAAGTTTTAAACTTTCTAGCTTCTTTTGTGAATTAAAATAACTTTATAAAATGTTCTTATATTCTAAAACAAATACTTTAAAATCAAAGAAAAAATTTTAATGAATTAGAAGAGACACTTTACAGTGATATAGTGTTTGTTTGTCAGGAAGGGACAAAGTAAAACAATACGATGTATTAAGATGGTGGCAAATCAGCAAGAATAACTTTCCTGCTCCTTTTGATTTGGCAAGGAAGTTTTTAAATGAACCAGAGAGCAGGTGTCTGGAATGGGCGATCATATTCAGGTTGTAAACATACAGGATGTTCATACATTTTGGAACAAACTTTCTGCATAGATAATGTGGTCAAAGCAAACATTTATTGAGCAAGAAACTTTATCCCAATCCACTTATTCCATCAAAAATACAATACATTCAGTAAAAACAAAGGGTGTGTCACCACAAGCTGAAATTGAATTTTCGTTCACAACTTTAACAACAATGAAGATATTTTAGCAAGATTTGCATCGCATTAATTTTGCTTGTAGCAAATATGATGATATTATTGGAAGTTGCTGAATTTTGGCCAGTGACACAGTATAAATAGTACTGTCAACTGCACTCTGAATAAAGGAATATCTAGCTCAGTGTTGTTTAGTTACGAATGGTTGCAATTTCCAGTACTTCCCTTGATTCGCAGAAATCAAAGTAACTATGTTGAAAATATAGTTACAATATCTTCAATATTATTAAAGCAACAAACGAAAATTCATATTTAACCTGGAGTGAGATACACTTTATTTTCGTTTGAATAAGTGTGTTGCGATCCAGGTTTCCTGAACAAAACTTGCCAGTCTTTGTGTCTATTACCACTTGTGAAAGTTTTTTCCCGTTTTAATTAGAAACATGATGTTTGCGAAAAAACAAGAAACAGATTATTTACCTAGACAATATTCAGGAACTTATTTGTACATCATTAATTCCAATGAAGGTCATCATTGTTAATTTTCTTAAGTAACACTTTTCAAACAGCGAATAAATAATGTAAAAGCATTCTCTTTCATTGAAATATGATTCTGTTTCTAATTATTTGGAATATCTTTATTAATTGACAGTTAAAAGTACAAATTGTGGGTTTTTTAAAATATTTTAAAAAGTTTCTTTAAGTATTTGGTTTGGCTTCGGTAGGCCGAATAGTTTGATATTCGGCCAAGCTGAATATTTAGCAGACTGAATAGTTTGATATTCGGCCTAACCGAATATTTGGTAATATGGCCGAATACCAAATAGATACCGAATATTCGGTGCATCCCTAGTTTCAAGATCGAGAAATTCCTTCAAATGCAATGCAGAAAGACCATAATATGGACAAAAATTTTCTACATTTTCAACAATTTTTTTCATGACATTGCACATTCTGGACTTTGTTGTATGGCATTCATTTAAAAACTGGCAAAGATGAAGTTTTTTTGCATTATAGTATTTTATAGAATTTCATTTTGCAATTTTCTTGAAAGGTGCTTGAATTTTCTCCTGGGAAAAGAGTATAAACCCTGTTATTACAATACAAATTTCTGATTTTTTTTTAAAGCTGCTTCTTTTTTTTTTTTTTTTTTTTTTTTTTTTTGTGTGTTATTTAAAGCAGATTTTATGTATGCCCGTTTGCATTTGGTCATGGAATTTGTTTGGATTTGGTCAGGGAAAATCATGGAAAGTCAGGGAAATTGCCAGACATGTTTTACTGGGAATCCTGCATGATCGAGTTGGAGAAGGAAATTATTAAAAAATACGACAGTGGCATTAAGATTGCTGAAATGGGTCGCATGTATGGGATATCGCCCTTCACCATAAGTTCCATTGGGGTAATGGAGACATACACATAGGTCCTCTGATTCTGAAATTACTCCTACTGCCAAAAGACCAAATAAGGAAGTGACTCCTTGATACCATATATACGCCAAGAACATTATATATTAATTTCTTATTGATTTTAGTATTAAACGCTATACTTATTCTCTATAAAATGTGTTTTGGTACGTATTTTGGAGTGTTTAGAGCGAATTAATTGGATTTACAAAGATTCATATGGAAATAATTACCTTGGTCGGATTTCGCCGATTGTTTACGGACGATTATTATTAATTTTACGGACGAAAGCCGAGGTATCACTATTAGATTCTAGGCCATATGACAGTTTGTCTGTGGATAAAGTGGAATTCAAAAATTACTTCTTGCGGAATTTCTGCAACAAAATAAAAGATATTTCGAGAAACAGCAAATTGGGCCATATCCCAAAGTATGCCACTTTATGATGTAAAATTCTTTTGCATGATTGGTGATGGAGACAGCAATGTTTATAAGAAAGTATTAGATTCTAGGCCGTATGACAATTTGACTGTGGATAAAGTGGAATGCAAAAACCACTTGTTGCGGAATTTCTGCAACAAAGTAAAAGATATTTCGAGAAACAGCAAATTGGGCCATATCCCAAAGTATGCCACTTTATGGTGTAAAATTCTTTTGCATGATTGGTGATGGAGACAGCAATGTTTATAAGAAAGTATTAGATTCTAGGCCATATGACAGTTTGTCTGTGGATAAAGTGGAATGCAAGAATCACTTGTTGCGGAATTTCTGCAACAAAGTAAAAGATATTTCGAGAAACAGCAAATTGGGCCATATCCCAAAGTATGCCACTTTATGGTGTAAAATTATTTTGCATGATTGGTGATGGAGACAGCAATGTTTATAAGAAAGTATTAGATTCTAGGCCGTATGACAATTTGACTGTGGATAAAGTGGAATGCAAAAATCACTTGTTGCGCAATTTCTGCAACAAAATAAAAGATATTTCGAGAAACAGCAAATTGGGCCATATCCCAAAGTATGCCACTTTATGGTGTAAAATTCTTTTGCATGATTGGTGATGGAGACAGCAATGTTTATAAGAAAGTATTAGATTCTAGGCCATATTGCAATTTGACTGTGGATAAAATGGAATGCAAAAATCACTCGTTGCGGAATTTCTGCAACAAAATAAGATATTTCCAGAAACAGCAAATTGAGCCATATCTATCTTAGAAAAATCGTTGGAAACAAAATAAAGTGTATAACGCCATCACAGGAGCAAGTAAATTCAGAAAGAATGATGGCCTTATAAAACTGCGAGAGGACATTCTGAATGCTCCTCGGCACCTATTTGGAGATTAGTCATTGTGAAGCTTATTATTGTACAGGTAAAAACGACGAAAAAAAACTATATTCCTGAGTTACATAACAGCGGCATTTTGCTTAAAATCATGAAAGCAACGTACAGCCTAGCTTATTTCCATGCAAAATGTCTACTGCATTATGCAAATAATAATGCAGTGGAAGAATTAAATTCTGTTATTGCAAAAAGAGTGAACTTTTCACTGAAGCGTTCGTATCGAACGCGATGCAATCTGTCTATAGTGTCGCACTATAGCAACCAGAAATATTATACAATGCATAATTTTTTTACGAACTAAAGTCCAGGCCAGTTTTGTAAAAGGAGAGAAACGCGAATAAGAGAGAGAAACTGAAGAAAAACGTTTATAAACCAAGGGCTAAAGGCCTGAAAAGAAGAGCAAGAGCTCTTTTCCTGGACAAATCTTATGGTCCTACTGCTGAAAAACCACATATGGCTGATAATGATTGCGAATTAAAAAAAGGGAAGCTTCTGCAATCCCTTTTAAGGAGTCGCAGAGACATAAAAGAATTGGAGCAGAAGATAATCTTACAAGCAGATTGCCCAGTTTGGAGAGAGGAAAAACGCAAATTGCTAACAACATAAAATTTCAGTGCAATATGCAAAAATTTGCACTACACTAGTTGCAAAAATATAATTAAAAATATTTTATATTCCAATATTAATGTACCTAGTGTGAAATATGGAAGAATCCATGAAAAAGATGCTGTAAAAGAATTAGAAACAAAAGAAAATGTAAAAATAATAGAATGTGGGTTATTTATAGACCAAGAATTAAATTTTTTAGGCGCATTTTAGATAAAGTTTATGATAATGTCATTGTTGAAGTAAAATGTCCACCTTCCTGTGAAAATTTATTCCCAAATGAAGCAATCCTACGGAGAAAATTCAACTTTTGGAAAACTGATAAAACAAATTCTATTATAACGAAATAAGTAAAAACACAAATACTATTTTCAGGTGAGTAGAGAAGAAAGGAGAGTTCTACATCCGCAGTGGGTGTAGCGATGACTTCTGAAGGTCATTGTGACCGGAAGGACGTGATGATTCATGAAGTGATTAAAGTGACATATAGTCCCAAACAAATCAAAGAAGTTACTTAAATGAAATACATCATAGAGTAAATGCTATGAAATGAATTTTGCTAAAAATGAATTGTACAAAATCAGCAAAAGAATAACATGTAATGAAAGTATGCAAAATAAACAGTAACCCACTCTCTCGCTTTTCCTTGTTTTGTATGTTTTTTTGTTATTAACCATTCCATTTTTACTAGCCATACAACACCTCCATACTCTAACATCTACCCTACCATTCATCTTATTTTATTTAATTTCTTTTATATATTTTTTTCTTTTTATTAATTTAATTAATATTTCTAAACAGTGCTAGTGTTATTAAAAATGAATAGATAGATATAACCAGCGAATAAATACATTTGTATTTTTAAATTTTCTATAATACCTTTTTTTCTATAATTTATTACATAATTCTTACTGAATTAGTTTTGACTTTTTTTCGAAATTATTAAATATTTATGCCAAACGTGCACTGCAAAAAAAAAAAAAAAAAAAAAAATTGTTGATTTTACAGTATAATACTGGCATTAGAGCTGCCAGTATTATACCGTAAAATTAACAGTAAAATAAGCAGTAATACGCTACCGTGCATGCGCGGTAGTGTATTACTGCTTATTTTACTGTACGCTGTAATGTATTGCTGCTTATTTTACTGTTGATTACTGTTAATATTACGGTATAATACTGACATACGGTATAATGCTGAGGTGCCAGCATTATACTGTAAAATGAACATTTTTTTTTTTTTTTTTTTTTTTTTTTTTTTTGCAGTGGTGTATTTTGTTTAAAGCTGTTCTCAAATCCAAGGGAGCTACTTTCTGACACATTTCAGAATTAATTTTTCTTCGCAAACTCATGAAATTGGCAGGTGTTCTTATTCAGAAACTATGCAATCGAATAGCTTTTTCCATTTTTTTGGTAAAAGCAAAAGATCTTTCAGAAAATATTATCAAATTCGGCGTTTTGAACCGAATTTCCGGACGCGACAGGCCGAGAAAGAAGGAAAACCTGTCGCCAGACGCCAAAAATCGCTTATAATTCAATAAGTAATTTATTTATCAAAACATGGAAAACGTCATTCGATTTCAATTCACTTTAATACTCAGGCCTGCCAATTTACGTTTAAAAATGTGTCAGAAAATATGCAAGAAGGTTTCGCGTTTCTTGAGCAGAGAATTTGGGAACCACCTCAAAGTTAGTGAAAATTTACGCATTTCAAACAAGCGTTATAAATGTTCAGCCTCCTTATGTAACAAATGATCGGCTGTTCTCAAATCCAAACTGACTACTTTATGACATATTTTATAATTCGTTTTTGTTCGGAAACGCATGAAATTGATAGGTTTTTATAATCATGTAATCGAAACACGTTTTCCATTTTTTGATAAAAGCAGATGATCTTTCATGACATACTGTCAAAGTCGACGTTTTGACCAAATTCCAGCCGCGAACACGGAGAAAAACGTGTTGTCATGTGACACGAATGGCTTATAATTCGATAAGTAATTTATTTATCAATAAATAGAAACTCATTTACATTCTAAATCGCTTCAATAGTTACGCCTGTCAATTTTATGCCTGTGCGTTTAAAAATGTGCCAGAAAGCTTCGTGTTGTTGAGCAGGTCATTTGAGAACTACCTTAAAAATGTGGCAAACACATGTGCACGCTTAGTGATTACCGAATTATCCGTGAATCAACAGAAAGAAATTAGTGCCATTGGCATATTCTAAGTGGGTATAGCACATCTGCGTTACTCTAAGATCGACATTATGTGATGGATAAGCCAACAAATATTACCTATAATTTTCAGGTTTGTGCGTGGGATTTTTTTTTTTCTATCCTGGTCATTTGAAGTCATTTTCATTGGTTATTTTTTCTTCCGTTTAAATATAATCCTATATATTAAAACGAAAAGGGATTTTCGTCAAATCCACTTTTCACACGAAAATGACCTATTTGCGCATGCGTAAATTTAAATCCAGAATCTAACCCGTTTTAGAGTACACTCGAACGAGAAAAGGGTGGCCGAGTGGTATAATGCGCGTGCTTCTCTGTTCCGATCATCGTGTCGGTTCGATACACACTCCGGACAGAATGATTTTATTTATTTTATTGGCAATAATTCAATTTAATAATGTCATATTTAATTCAGGAGGAAAAGTTATATAATCTGTATTTTTCTTTTATTCGAATGCTTTATAATTAAGTAAAATTTAACACCCAAGAATATTTTGTTTTAGTTACTAAATTTATATTAAAAGTATTTAAATTAAAAGATCGTGCATGTAATTATCGATTAAATAAATTGAACTAGTCTACAATTTTTATTATATTTGGTATGACCATAATCAAGATGCCATACATATAATAAGATAAGTATGTGATTATTTTTCGTAAAAAATTAAAAATAAAAGGAGAAAAAACAAAAAGAAGGAAAAATATTCATACAGGAACTTTAAATTATCTTGATATCCATGATTTAACAATTAAACAATATTTGACAGTGTAAAATAAAAGTTCGAGTAATTACAAATATATGTATTATAAATCGTTAGGTGCAAACAGCAAAGCTTAAATTCAGGGTTTTAGAATCAGACTGATAAAAATTAATTTAATGAAAAATTCTGAAGGTCATGTAGTTAAAATTAAATAAATAAAATAATCAGAAATACTACATATTGTTATTTTTTCAAAATATTGGGACTGTGGTAAATAAAATTTAACAACCGACAATATTTTGTAATTACTTATTTTATATTATAAATATTTAAATTAAAAGATTTTACATGTAGTTATCGATTAAATAAAGTGATCTAAACTTTTATGTATATTTTGTATGACCATTATCAATAGGATATATTTGTATAACTAAAAAAAATATATGATTATTTTATTTTTTTTTTAATTTTTTTTTTAAAGAAAGAAGTAAAAATATCCATATAAGAATTATAAAAGAAATCACCTTAATATCCATGGTTTATCTGGGTTTTAGAGTCAGGCTGATAAAAATAAAATTTATGAAAAATTTAAAGGTCACGTAATTAAAAAAAATAAAACATACAAAATGTTGATATTTAAAAAAAAAAGTTGAGTCTGTAGTAAGTAAAAATAAATCATTTACGTAATATTTTTACTTAAATTCTTGCTAAATTAATTCAAGTATAATATGATATAAATTACAAGTTTAAAATTATTTCACTTCATTAGTTGAGTAGGCTGGACTGACAACACAATCTATAGTCTTATAATCGCTTACACAGTATAATAATTCATAAAATTTTCAATACTTAATTCATTTAAAAGCAGCTAATTAAAAATCAAAGCATATGTCTAAAGGCACTTTCAAGTTATTTACCGCCAAATCATGACGGGAACCATCTAGTTATATTTGAAAGCGATAAGAATCTCGGGAACCTTTTACACATTTCGGCATTCGTTACTATACTTTGATATGGTGAATATCGCTCGCGTGCTGGATGTATATACACTATATAGCCAATGGTGACCGGTCACTTGCGATTTTAGACGTTTTGTTAAATAACTAGAAAAATACATAAGGAATTATCCTGAAACTTCAGGCGTGTAAACAGCATAGTCGACGTCATATATTTCGGCGAAGATTTTTTCCCGAAACCCCATAGGGGGCCGTCAATAAGTTGAAGAAAAACTAATATATTTTGTATAACCCTGTAAAAACTAATATCGCAAAAGCGTTGGAACGGTAGCACATGCTTAGGAGGCTTCTTTTAATAAACTATGTTCATTTTTATGAGGATATCACGTATACTCGTGGAGAAATTAAGGTTTTTATAAAAAACAATACCAAATTTCACCAAGAGTTTTGCTTATAATTTTCAGAGTTCTTAATATAAAAGAATGTTCTTTTCAGGAACAATGACAAACAACATTATATACAATACCCTGCAATCAAAATAAAAAAAATATTAAATATTGGATGAAAAATGAGCAAGTTCACTAAATATTGTTTCACTGCGCATGCGCGAATGCAATCTCAATATACTGTGCATAATATATTAGCTAAATGTATAGAGCAATTTTTGTGAAAGTTCCAAAATCATAGCTTGAAAATTCTGATAGTGATTGTCGATAGAATAAACTCGAAATTCGCTGTTCCCAAAAGGAAGCAAAAGGTGAGGGGCGGTATCCAAATATACAAGAGAGACACTTCATTCTTATTATGTCAACTTTCATAATTTAGTATATTTGTTGACGGCCCCTTATGCTAAGGTCGCAGCATAAAGGACACATTGTATTGTTCGTACCAGTATCCCTAATCAATAATCTTGAGGATACATTTCTTTACCGTATGCAATAGAGATATATCACGAACATAATTTCTTTTAAAATAGTGGTATAAACAATAAAATTTGTCCTATATGCTCGAGGCCTGCTTATGGGGTTTCGGGAAAAAATCTTCGCGGACATATATGACGTCTATCATATTGTTTACACTTCTGAAGTTTCAGCATAATTCTTCATGTATCTTTCCAGATATTTAACAAAACGTCTAAAATCGCCAGTGACCGGTCATCATTGGCCATATAGTGTATGAAGTCTTTACGATTTTGTTTACTCTAACTTATTAGTTACTTAAATTTCATGTCTGTTATTATAAACAAGTTTTATCTTTAATTAATAATAATTTATTAAAATTTCTCAATAAGCGAACGGTTTCAAAGATCTAACATCAATGGAAGATTGCATTTATCAGCATATAGAAAGATTAGACGGGGAGAAAATTTGATAGCATGGAGGAAAAGGTAAGCCTTTTATACATATTTGTTATTATTGTCGTACAATATAATGAGGGTTTAAAGGTGAAAGCAATTTTGCATGAGATTTGCATTCCAAAACTTTATCTTATTGCTTTCTTCTATCTTTACAAGAAGAAAGTATTGGATTCATGAAAATTTTCGACTTCCGGTTTTCGCGAATTTATACGTTTTAGATGGTCATAAACACAATTTGACTGTTTTTAGAAAATGTCTGTCTATAACTCTGTTTGTATGTGACAAAAATTTTGTGGGCGTTCTATCTCAAGAACTAATACACGAAATTTAATAAAACTTTATATTCAGTCGGTTCCTGATATAAACTGGTGCTGATTAGTTTTTAGTGTAAATCGCCCAACAGGTGGCGCTGCTATGCTGCATTTTTTGCGATTTTCGCAATAGCTCTATCTCAAGAACTAATGCACTGATTTTCATCAAACTTCAGATTCAGTTAGACCTTGACATAAATAGATGCTGATTACGTTTTGGTGCAGATATCCCAACAGGTGGCGCTGCTATGCTACTTTTTTCCTGATTTTCACGATAACTATACCTCAAGAACTCGTGCACAGAATTTCATCAAACTTCAGATTCTGTTAGAAATTGATATAAATAGATGCTGGTTTCGTTTTGCTGTAAATAGCTTAACAGGTGTCGCTGCTGTGCTACTTTTTCATGATTTTTACGATAACTATATATCTCAAGAACTAATGGAAGGATTTTCATCCAACTTCGGATTCAGTTAGACGTTGACATAAGTTGTTGGTTAGGTTTTGGTGTAAATCTCCCAACAGGTGGCGCTGCTACGCTGCATTTTTCAGGATTTATACGATTTTAGCGATAGTCATATCTCAAGAACTAATGCAAGGAATTTAATAAAATTTTAGATTCAGTTATACCTTGATATAAATTGGTGCTGAGATTCGTTTTTAGTGTATGCGGAACCTGTGAGAGATAGAAGAAAGTTTTGGGATTGGCACATCCGGCTAATTTATTTTGCACTGAAGAAAAAAAAAAAAAAAAGAAAAAAATAGCAAATTACAATAACCATTGAAAAAATGTTCGGAAAGGTTTTTTTTTTTTTTTTTAATATAACCGTATTTTTGTGTTATAGCGGGCCCCACAATTATGATTATGCCAGGGTTGCAGTTATGATTTCGCCAAGATCATCGCAAAGCTTATATATGCATCCTATATACGCATATATATATTCCAAACTCTCCTATATGTGTTATATACGTCATTATGCACACAATATTTACGTCTTATATGTCGTATATACATCATATATATACATGATATATGCATCATATATGACTATAACTTGGCCACATTAGTCAAGAATTGTTATATATATATATCATATATTATTATAATGTCATACATGCTTTATAATTTGGCGATAAATCTTGGTCGCTTGGTGATTCATCCTTGGGTGCCGCTATAACACGAAAGTACCAAATTTATAATATATTAAGGAAAGCAGAAACACAAAAATATTTCATCCTTGGGGGCCGCTATAACACGAAAGTACCAAATTTGTACTTTATTTTTCATATCTGATAATTTGCATCTTTCCTTTTTGTAACTTTAACATTTTTGTAACGATTTTATGCATTTCTATTGCCTATTCAAAGAAAAATTCTGTATTATAAAAAGTTAAAGAAAAAAACTGTATTATAAAAAGTTAAAAACGCCTGCTCAAAGTGAAAGTCACAGAATTATAACTAAAAAATATTTTTTATTTATTATTTGTGTAAATGTGTGTGTATATATGTGTGTGCAGGGCTTGACAAATTCGGTCGCAAGATCACCTCTGGCGATCCAATTTTTTTTTTTATCTGGCGACCAGAGGGAAAGTGACTACCTTTGTATGTTTTCACACCCCTCGAGCTGTGGTAAAGCAAGAACCGTCGCGAAGCCTAGCATATGACTTAGAAACCGACTCCCCTCATGGGGTTTCGGCGACGAAGAAGCTAGGTGTTCTCGGCGGTTCATCAGGTGTCCGTTCCTGCGACAGTTTCCTCCGAGACGTGGGGTTACTGCGGCAGCGACCTGTGTCATCGACACTTGGTAAATTGGCCGTGACTTCCTTTTTCCCCAAAAAATTTCAACCCGAAAAAAGAGAGGGGACTTTAGGGATCTTTTACAAATCAAAATACGGATCCGAGATAAGGAGTGTCACACCCATTCATGCGTGCATAACCCTCTTCGCGGGTTCAGGGGTCAAAATTGTTACTGAAGCGGTCTGGTAGCAATTAAGGTTATAGTCCTTTTTTGACCATTGTCCAAAAAATGAGTATAGAAACAAAGAAATTCAGCGAGCAAAAATGTGTTTATTTTACTTTTGTTTGTCGCAAAATATACCTAACATCCAAAGAAATGTATTGTTTCAAATAAAGATATGAATGGATGTTAATAAAGCTGGGAATAAGTAAGCTGTGTGTTCGTGCGTGGTCAACCAATGGCGATATCTCATTTTACAACAAATACTGTAAATATAAATATTGTAGAAAATAAAATAGGAAAAGGTTTCCGAATTAGTAATCTTCTTAAATTTATTAATATTTGTGGAAATTTGCAGAAAATATCTCAATAATTTTCTCTGTATAGTAAAAAAAAAAAAAAAAAAAAAAAAAAGCAGCTGATGCTGATGCCGCCTTAATTAAATATTTTGTGATTGGAGGTGGCTTATATTAAGAAAACTATTGCATATACAGGTTTAGTAGTTTGCTAAAAGAAAATTAGTAGTTTTATAGAAATAAAAATGTTGAAGCAGGTATTTTTTAAATCGAAGAATTCTTTTAAGCGCAATGTTGAAGTCGATCAAAATAATTCCTGAAAAAAAGAGATGCCTTAACTTGCCTCCCCCCCCTTTCGAAAATTTAAATTTCAAAGATACCAGGCATTAGCTCTCAATTAGCTCTAATTTGCTCTCTAATATTAGGGGGGGTAAGTTAACGCCCCCCCCCCCACTTTCGAATATCAAAATTTCAAATATGCCAAAATTTAGCTCTCAATTAGCTCTAATTTGCTCTCTAATATTAGAATTTGTTCTGCTTCTGATGTCGAGATATTTCAGTTACAAGAAGGGGCCGAGCGTTAATTTAGCTCCCCCCACCCCCTTCACTTTCGAATATCGCAATAAGTAAAATCACCGTTTTTAAAAAATTAACTTTAAACATCAAATTTCCACTTGATCATTTAAAAAGAGTTCATATTCATTTGCACACAACTTCTCTATGAAAACGAATTTTTGCAGGGGGGGTTCTTAAGTTTCGTAAGTACTTTTAGCATTCCTAGCAATTACATTCATGATAGAAATCTAGGCATTCATGCATTCAACCTCTTTTTTTGGAGCCCAAACCCAGTGACTCTAAATGCGAACCCGAGTCCGACAGTAGGCAGCAGAAAATCATTAATAAAATTTTAAAATTGTTACAGATTTATTTTGTTATTTAAATATATATATATATATATATACATAAAAATAAATATTAATCCTAAATACGCTTTCACGTTTCGTGATTTTTCATATTCCTGAAAATCTGTTTAAAATAACAAATTTGTTATTTATACCCAACTACTGGCAGAAATTAAAATTCTTATATTATTCTTTTTAATATAATTGTACAACTATGGCAAAAAGGCGTGAATTATGTTTCCCAGTAATTTTGGAAAAGGATTTCAAACAGAAAGAGACGATAGACAAAGGATATCTCACGTCTTTTTTATGTTATTAACACTGACCATGCATAGGCTTCAAAATCAGATAGAATATTTCCCCTTTTGTCCCATCAATAACAACTCAATTCCATTTCAAACAAATTTTTAAATGAATTTAAAACACCTTAAGAAACTTAGAGTACATTCTTGTCTCTCTAATAGCAAGTTTTTTTGTCACTCATTTCAATTTGTGATAAAATAAAATAAAATATTTTATCTTGAACTCACCCGAGCCCGAAAACTGGCATAAAATTTATAGACCTAACCCGTTTCGTGCCCAAACTCGGATTCCAACTGATCCCGCTTCATATCTAATGCATGCTTTATAAAAGGAAAAAAAAAAGTACAAATTTTCAACGTTCTGTAAAATGGTAAATCGATCACTTATTCATACATATGTGTAGATGTTTGAAGATTTTGCTCAACAACACAAAATTTTCTGACACATTCATGCACATTAGTCCGTTTTAAATATAAATATTACTGAAAACATTTGAAATCAAATAGCATTTTTCATTTTTTGATAAATGCATGGATTAAATATTGAGTCATAAACGATTTTGTCTCATGACGATGCATTTTGGACTGTCGCATGTCTAAATTCTATTAAAAAATCCAACTTTGATATACATAAAATAAGTTTTTAGCATTCAGTCAATTGATAAATCCATATGTGTTTGTGATTAACTTTTTTTTTTAATTCATAAACTTAGCATAAATCTAAAATTATAATTTCTTTAAATTTAAGATTTTACTAAGTTAATATTATTATTTTTGCGAATTTTTTCTTTTTTCCTTTATTCTTAAGAAGGTGTTTTTAAAATTTCATAACTGCTTATTATTTCTATTTACTATTATTAAAAGGGAAAATTTATGCCTAGGAATTTAATATTTTGAAATAGCTTTGTCTTTGATTATTAATCTTTACATATCTTTGTCATTAGCAAGGGCTTCAAATATTTCAATTCAGAACAGAATGTTTTGCGGAAATATGGAAGTTAGGTACATTATTTATCAAATATTGTCAATGTAAAAAAAATTCAAAATAAATACATTTATTTTATTTAACATTTTCTTAATTCCTTTTTTTTCTAATTTTTGGAAAAATAACTTTTACGTTTACAAAATTTAAAGTAGTGACAAAAATTAAATTTTACCAAAGTTTAACGAACATATCATTTACTGAAATCAAGTTAATTGCAGTTGGCCATTTTACAAGTTGAAATGGCTTATGAAAAATATTTTTAAGGGAACAAAAAAACATTTTATAAACGTTTATGCCATTATCGGTTAACAGAATAAATAGAAGGTAAAAAAACAATAATTCTCGTAATTATTAAAAAATAATTTTATTTTCAAACCATAACCATCTTCTGTTATGACGTCACATTTTTATAACAATCAGTATAAAACATTTTATGTTGAAAAAAAAAGCATTCTGTAATACTCTCACTAACTACAATTTTTTTTATTGTATCAAAAAATATATACATTTAATGATTAAATATTCTAAAAGTAATGAGTAAAAGTATGTAAAACATTTCTAAATATCATGACTAACTTTTTAGTTCTCTTCTTCATTAAAACCCTCTTCAATTATGAATCAAATTGATTTATGATTATTTTAATTCTGAATTGGAAGTGGCAATAATGCTAATAATTTTATTTTTAAACTAAAGTTTATCAATAGCAAAATCTTCAAACATACACACACATGCATGAATAAATGATTGATTTACCATTTTACAAAACGTTGAAAATTTGTGCGTAATTTTTTTTTCTTTTATTAAATAAACCATGCATTAGATATGAAAAGGGATCAGTTCGAATCAGAGTTTGAGCGCGAAACTAGTTAGGTCTGTAAATTTTATGCCAGTCCACAGGCTAGGGCGGATTCAAGATAAAAAAATTTAATTTATTTTATCACAAATTGATAAGAGCGAAAAAAAAAAACTTACTATTTGAGAAACAAGAATGTACTCTAAGTTTCTTAAAGTGTTTTAAATAAATTTAAAAATTTGTTTGAAATGGAATTGAGTTGTTATTGATGGGACAAAAGGAGAAATATTCTACCTGATTTTGAAGCCTGTGCATGGTCAGTGTTAATAACATAAAAAAGACGTGGGATATCCTTTGTCTATCGTTTCTTTCTGTTTGAAGTCCTTTTCCAAAATAATTGAGAAACATAATTCACGCCTTTTTGCCATAGTTGTACAATTATATTAAAAAAAATAATATAAGAATTTTGATTTCTGCCAATGGTTGGGTATAAATAACAAATTTGTTATTTTAAACCGATTTTCAGGGACATGAAAAATCACGAAACGTGAAAGCGTATTTAGCATTAATATATATTTCTATGTAACGAGATATATTTAAATAACAAAATAAATCTTTAAACAATTTTAAAATCTTATTAATGATTTTCTGCTGCCTACTGTCGGACTCGGGTTCGCATTTAGAGTCACTGGGTTTGGGCTCCAAAAAAAGAGGTTGAATGCATGAATGCCTAGATTTCTATCATGATTGTATTTGCTAAGAATGCTAAAAGTACTTACGAAACTAAAAAAAACCCATGCAAAAATTCGTTTTCGTAGACAAGTTGTGTGCAAATGAATATGAACTCTTTTTAAATGATCAAATGGAAATTTGATTTTTAAAGTTAATTTTATAAAAACGGTGATTTTGTTCATTGCAATATTCGAAAGTGGAGGGGGGGAGGCTCCCCTCGGCCCCCTTAACGCTCGGCCCCTTCTTGTAACTGAAATATATAGATACCAGAAGCAGAGCAAATTCTAATATTCGAGAGCAAATTAGAGTTAATTGAGAGCTAAATTTTGGCATATTTGAAATTTCGATATTCGGAAGTGGGGGGGGGGGGGGGCTAGCGTTAACTTAGTCCCCCCCTACAACATTCTAATTGGAATATCGCGGTACATAACCAGAGCAAATTTTAATATTAGAGAGCAAATTAGAGCTAATTGAGAGCTAATTCCTGGTAACTTTGAAATTTAAATTTTCGAAAGTGTGTGTGTGTGTGTGTGGGGGGGGGGGGGGGGGGTCAAATTAACGTATCTGTAAAAAAGTTTTATAGAATCAGAAACTATGCATAGACATTTAACCATCTTTCATAGGCACATACTTGATTATTTTTTCGTAATAAATAATCGTTGTATATCGCAAATTTGTTATTTTTTAGCGAATTTATAAAGCGCACTACCATTGTGACTGACACAAAGCTGAACTGTGGCAAAAATCAGACCTTGTAATAATCCTACAAAGAAAATAAGAAAGAAAGAAAGAAAATCCCTGGGAAGATACTTTTCACAGAATTTTCTAGTTGTTTTTGCCTTAATACCATTTTATTGGTCAGTGGACATGAAACATCAAATAATACTAAACTTTGCTCAGAAAAGCAATAAAACGATAAATTTTACTCCAACAAGTTCACCGACAGCTCTCGCCGCAGGCTTCTTTCGCGTACCTTCTAAACCCCTCTTTCTAAACCCCTTCCATAGCAATAAACCTGTGAGGATGGGGTTCGTATTTGTCCATTTCAGACCTGGAAGATGACAGTATGAGAGTCCTACACAACCCCCTGTATTTCACTGTCTTAATTGCTTTCCACTGGTAAGGAATTTGACTAGAATGGAACAAACCAAATTGGCTCGGGGGTCCGCAGTTGGGGAGCGGCCCCAGGCCGATCGCAGCACCGTGGCGAGACAAAGCTGCTGGCGCGATATAACTCCTTTAGAGACTTGGGAGCGATAGTCGGAACGCGAGCCGGCGACCCCCGTGGTCTTCTGGCGGCGCGAGCTCATTTTATCTGGCGACCAAGTTATTTTAGCATAACTTTGTTTAGCAATGTTTTTCGTATAAATAACATAATAACTGTTCAGTTATTTTGTAAACGTAATTAGTTTTGGTATTTCTTATATTAAGATTTATTTTATAAGCACAAAATTATTTTTATTACTTGAAGCTGGTTTATAAATAAGCTAAGCTTATTTATTTATTTATTTATTTTACAATCAATATGCTACTTGCCTACAATTTCTATCAATAGTAGTATCTGTTGCTCATGTTTACTCACGATGTTAAATTAAAATTTCCATAAGATGTCTTATTATAGAGGTTGCAAAGTATAAAATATTAATAAATAAATTAAAAAATATATATTCAAACAAGAAATAGTTTCAACTTTTAATTTGTCAAAAATAAGTTAATGAAATCCAAATTTTTAAATAATAAAATTCGAATTATTTGACTGACTTTGACAGAAAAATGGGCAAAAAATTGTTTTCCCACTTCACTATTTCCCCGATGACTCTTTCATCG
This sequence comes from Maratus michaelseni, assembly GCA_963931845.1. Taxonomy (NCBI): domain Eukaryota; kingdom Metazoa; phylum Arthropoda; class Arachnida; order Araneae; family Salticidae; genus Maratus; species Maratus michaelseni. The sequence continues at coordinate 149,281,611 of OZ007597.1, read as the reverse complement.
GATATAGATTTTCCAGCACTAAACTATCCAGACATTTGAAGCATTCAGCAATCAGCATTTCCCGGGAAAAAAAAAAAAAAAAAAAGCTGATTCAGCCTTTACATTTTTTTATTTTTTTTTTCAGAGATATCTAATTTTGATAAATTTCAGTCCGAGAACTTAATTTAAATTATCTTTCTAAGTGTATTATTCTGAACTAACTAATAATTCTGAACTATGCTTGCTATTATTTTTTGCCTCTATAAATTCATAAAAAAAAAAAAAAAGCCTTGATGCTTTTTGAAAATCAATAGTGGCGGGAATGGGGGTTATTTTTACTGCCGACTATAATGCAAATATTCAACAGAAATTTCAAATTTTTTTTCTGCAATTGTTTGACGAAATTCGTTTTTTTACTTACTCATCATACGTAGTATAGGGTAAATCTTGTAATCGTTTTAAAAATCGAATTTTTTTTGACGGATATACACGTTAGTAGTAGGAAAACGATAGTTCAGGGTTAGCCGGAGGATTTGAGGATCCGCTGCTCCGGCCGCATCGCTGCTCCAAGCACACCGTTCCTCCGACCGCACCCGCAACGCACCCTAGCGGGAAAAAATAATTTTCTACTGTAACATGAGGGGTGAACCTAAGAACTCTAAGATGAGGTTAAATAAACAAAATTATCATACTATAAGATGAATATTGATTTTATATACTAATTTTTAGTGACAAACACTTTAATGAGTATCACTTAATTAAGCGAAACAATGGGAAAATAGCAATTTTAACGAAAAAAGCTGATTTTTTAAGAATTTTTCGACTATAAGACGAGGATATCAACTTATATGAAGAAATTTAAACTCCCATTTTAGTTTTTGAACCATCATTACATTAATGAGTACTGATAATTAGACAAAATATCCTTTTTTAACGGAAAAGTGTGATTTCTTACAAATTTTTCAACTACAAAACGAGGATATCAAATCGTAAACCTAAGATTAAACATATATATTAATTTTGAATAACGAAAATTAATGAGTATTACTAATTACACTAAACAATGGGAAAATATAAAATTTTAACGAAAAAAGCCGATTTCTTAAGAATTTTTCAACTATAATATGATGATATCAAATCATAAGGCGGATGATTAAACATATATATTAATTTTAAATGCTGAACACTTTATCAATAATAATAATTAATCAAAAGAAAATACTAATTTTTAGGAAAAAAAGATTAATTTTACGAAAATTTTCAGATTTGATTGTACTGTAAGAACTTGTACGATTTTATCCTTTAAATGACCATAATACAGAGAAATATTAAAATTTTGATAGTTTTATATTAGAAATTTTAGGAGAATTAATTAAATTTAATTGATTTTCTATGTTTTAATTTGCTATACTTAATTTTTGTCAACTTTTTAGTTTTATATAACTGTATATAGAGACTTAAAGCATTATTCTTCCAAAATTTATTTATATTTCATGAATTTAAACATAAAATAAGATTAATCAACATCCCTTTTCTTACACATTCACACAGTATGGATAACATAGAACATGTGCAAACACATTCCCCTCTTTTTCGAAGACTGTAAAATTGAATAGAGTGACGGATCAATATTTTTAACAACAAACAGCCAAAAGTTTAAAATAAGAAAACGTACACTTATATTGCATATTTATTTCGCTGCTATTAGAAAATAGTAAATATTCATTCTTAACTTACTTTAATAGAAATTATATGAACTTATTATAAATTTTACACACAATTTCTTGAAAATGTACCATGTACCAACAAAATTAATTTTTACCATAAAACTTGATTTGACTTACTTTTTATTTTAACACTATACAATCTAACAAATAATTTTTACGCACAGTCTAAGTTAACTTCACATTATCGGAAAATTAATTTATCACAGAGATATTTTCAAGACAATTTTACAGAGATATTCTAACATAAAAAACAGTGCTTTGAAGTAGATGTGTCTAAAGATATACTTTACATAAATACTTTAACACACTTTAAGAAGTTACCCCTCAACAAATAAATATTTTTAACAACAGATGGGTGACACATGTATGTTCTTTACACACATTACTATATAAAGAAACAGAATCACTTATAAAAGAAATGCTTTCAGAGAGGACTTTTGGAGGAAAAGTGACCCGAATACCTGATTTCACACAAGAAAACTCTATCTAAGTCATACCGTTTTCAAACCACATACTTGTTTTAACATAATTTAGATGATGTAACATAATATTTTAACCATTTCTTTCAGAAATATACACATAAAAATATGGATTTACCGAGTAAATATCCAATTTTTAGCATGCACTTAGCGATTTTTTACGTCATTTCAGTGATTTCAAGTTATTTTCATATTACAGAAACGAAAAAAATAATTGAATACAGATGAGAGTAAATAATATTTGAATTGTATTTTCCATTCAAAGATTTGAAACTCAAGTTTATGTTAAAAGTATTGATATTCAGTTTTAGTTATACTTTTACTTGAAACCAATGTTAACTTGTAGTACGATTATCCTGCTTACACATATCGAGTTTAGTACATCACACTGTTATCTACATGAATACGAATACTACCTTTTTATTTTAAATATTCCAGTTTTAACAGAATATACACGAATATAAACTTTAATTTTATCTAAACATCTTTTATTTCAAATAGTCTAGTTTATGAAATCGATACGTTCTACCAAATATCAGGCAACATTTTAACATGAACTTAGATGCTACATACCTATTTAACATAACTTAGATGATGAAATATTAGTATTTCACCCATTTCTTTAAGAAGTATACATATAAATATATGGATTTATCAAGTAAATATCCAATTTTAGCTTGCATTTAGTGATTTTTTACACCATTTCAATGATTTCAAGCTATTTGACATCACAGAAACGGAAACATTATTTCAACATAAACGCCAGTAAAATAATATTTGAATTGTTCTTTCTATTCAAAAATTCAAAACTCCAGTTAAAATTTATGTTCTATCATTTATCAACTATATATCATACATATTTTTTACCCCCTGTCGCGCTCGTCGACCTAACCGTTCTGAGTTTTCCGTGGTTTTCTTCGAACCTGGCCGTAAATATGGGTTAGGATCACTTTGAAAGACTTCACGGAGAATACTCTCCCTACACTGTAAAAAAAGAAATGGGTCGATTTACTAAAAAAAATTTAGTTTTTCTCACAGATCTTTGCAATTACTAAATTTTTTTTTTTGTATTCTTACTCAGTTACAAGAAAATCTGTAAGAATTGCTAGAAAACTGCTAGCAATGATTCCGGTTTTTAGTACCGGTTACTAAAAAAATTTGTGGAATACAAATATACTAAAATATTTTAGTAACCTCAGGATTTTTTTTACAGTGTAGGGTCTATATCCCTCGTGTGGATAATCGACCGTCATAAATTAACCAACCATAATTTTTACCATAGAAACATCATAGAAATTAATTTAAAATAATAAATTGTAAGTATCTAAAAATATCAAACACAAAAACTATTAATCAAAAATTAAAAAAAAAAGTTTTTACAAAGAAAAAAAAATTACAGAATGTATCCATTACCAATTTGAAAAAAAAAAAATTACAGAATAAAAATAAAAATGTTTTTACAAATTAAAAAAAAAAGTTTCACAAAGTTTAAAAAAAAGAAAAAGCATTTTACGAAGTTAAAAAAAAAAAAAAGTTTTTACAAATTAAAAATTTACAAAATGTATGCATTTTTTGGAAAGTATTAAAAAAATTAAACATTAAAAAAAAAAAAAAATAGAAATTTAACTTAACTGCTACCATAGCTACTATCACTTCTCAGAATATAGTAATCTAGACTTTACTATAAAGAAAATTTCAACTGCAATTGTACCAACACTATTATTAAGTTCGCATAAACCAAATTTTATACTGTATTTGGCGAATTTCCAATTAACATCTTCCGTGTAGAGCAACTTTTTTCCCTCATTTGAAGCCGTATATATATCTATTACATTTACATATAATTACTATTTCATTTTTAAGACCATACTAACCATTTTACTGTAAGAGCATATTTAAGCAAAATTTCATGATAAAGCTTATTAAACTGATTATTTTATTTCCTGATTTTAATCCAATTGATGAAATAATTTCTCTGTCAACGAATAAAGTAAGTTGTACTATGTCGTTGTAAAACATTAATAAATGATTACTTATCGATAAATTCTTTTCTAAGTATATAATTATATTTCTTTTATTGTACAGATGTTTACATCAAGATGAATCAAAACATCAGAAACTCCCTTTACTAGAAATGGATACTCCGGATGATGAATGTATACAAATCCATCCGTTCAACACTCGGCATTCGAAATACTTTCTAACATCCATCTTTAATTTTTGAATTGTGTTTATTAAAAATGGTGCACATTAATAGGATAATGGGCATCGTAGATCTGGATGGTTTCTTTGTGGCTAAACGCTTTGTAGCACGAGAAGTTGCATTTTGTGAAATAAACAATGAGGAACATAAAAGCCTGCGTTTCAAATTGGGGATGGATATATACTCCAAAGCTTCGCATCAAAAAATTTCAACAATTGAAAAAGTTACAGAGAAAGTGCATGGATTACCGTTTTTCCCTCTTCCAAATGAGGAAACTGTACCATTATCAGATCTTGATGATTTTATCCGTCAGTGCTTTGAAATTAATAAGACGGATTACCGATATATTATGGGATACAAAGGCGGTAACCTGGAACGATATGCATTAAATCGTTTAAAGATACCCACTTATAATATCGAGAACTATGGGTGCCCAAAATTTAATGTGCTGATAAAGGATACAAGGTACCCTCAATGTTACCCGTGCCCATCACATAAAAACATTGGAATGAAATTGCACTGCCCTTAGTTGAAACATTTTATTTAGGGCAATATTTACAGAGCGTTATGGACTCAAAATATTTTACGATTGATTCCGAATTGTTAAAATACCACAAATTTGATATTGTTATGAATTTTGTATATATCTGTAAATATTCCATTTGTTTAAATTTATTTTATTTTATTATTGTGAAAATTGCAGTATTATTAATGTATTTCCTATTGAGCATCATGTAACTCAATGCTAAAGGCCTCATATGGTTTGCAAGGAAAACAACCTTACATCCTCATCTTTATAATGGAAGTCTATTGAAATATCGCCAAGGAATGGGTTTATCGCCAAGTTGGCGATGGTTTTGGCGACTTATTTTTGTCGCCAAATTTGGCGATATATCGCCAAATGTCGCCAAGTTGGCGACGGATTTGGCGACTTTTTGTGCAACCACCCCCCCCTTATACAGGACCTCCATCAGTTCAGTTGAGTGAGTTGTCTGTCAACTGCGATTGAATTCATACGAGAGGCTTTGCATTGAGAACTGTGTTTCTCGGATCGATTTTGTCGTTGATACGTCGTATTGAACGCATTGTTTCTGTGTGAAATTTTGCTTAGCTTTTATTGGATTTGAAGATTACTGAATATCTTGTAATTTTCAGAAGATATTTGTGATCGTATTGCACTGTTTATAGACAATAAAGCCTTTTTATTGTTCTTATATATTGGCATCAGTCCTTTCGAACCCCGAGCTCACAACATTTGGTGTCAGAAGTGGGATTGAATGCCGATCACCAGAGCAATGGAGGGTGAACTGAAACAATTATTGGAGAAATTGGCTGCGAATCAGGCTGAGATGTCAACCAACCTTGGCGTGTTGAAAGAAGAAATGAAGAAGGATATGTCAACCAACCTTGGCGAGTTGAAGGAAGCGGTGAAGAAGGAAATGTCAGCGATGGATGAGAAAATGACTGCGAACCAGGCTGAAATGAAGGAAATGTCGGAAGAAATGAAGAAGGAAATGTCAGCGATAGATAAGAAAATGACTGCGAACCAGGCTGAAATGAAGGAGGAAATGTCAGCGATGGATGAGAAAATGACTGCGAATCAGGCTGAAATGAAGGAAATGTCGGAAGAAATAAAAAAAGATATGTCAACCAACCTTGGTGAGTTGAAAGATCTGATAGAGGATAAAATAACATCTTTAAATGAAAGAATTGACTCCGTGGAAAATAAATTTGAAGGAAGGTTTCAAGAAATAGAAGAAAATGTTCAAATGACAGCCAAAACCATAGAAGAAGTTCAGAAGACAGCGAAAACCGTAGAAGAAAGAGTAGAAGAAAAAGTTCAAAAGATCGCCAAGACCGTTGAAGAAAGCATAGAGAATGTAAAAAAAGATTTGGAAAAAGTCAAGAAACAGAAGATAACTGCTGTAAACTTTTCCGAAGATTTCAAGTATCCAGATATGCTTCCTCGGGCCTTTATTAAACTTTCGACCTATGACGGCAAATCCTCCTGGCCAGTTTTTAAGACACAATTTGGGATCGTAGCGGACGCCAATGGATGGGATTCCCAGACAAAGGCTTGCCAGTTAGCTGCTTCTCTACGAGCCGATGCTGCCGACGTCCTGCAGACTTTGCCTGCAAATGAACCGCTGGATTTTGAAACGCTCGTCAGTGCCTTAGAACTGCGCTTTGGCGAGAAATGCATGAAGGAATATAGCAGACTCCAGCTCAAATCTCGACAGCAGAAATCCACTGAATCCTTCCAAGAGCTTGCTACGGATGTCGAGAGACTTTCACACCTTGCTTATCCTGGCTGTCCGACTGAAATTAGAGAAAGTTTAGCTCTGCAACATTTTATTGATGGTGTGCGTGACCCTGAGATCCAGACAGCACTCCGGATTGCAGATCTCAATGATTTAAAAGGGGCTTTGGTTTACGCTCTGAAATTCGAGGCAGCCCAGCAAGCTACTAGGAAAGATCGACACTTTGTGCGAGCAGCCAACCTGCCTGAGACGTCGGATAGAGCTGTGGAGTGCTTACAGCAGCAGATGAATGACATAATGAGAAAGATGAACTCCTTAATAGCCAACAAACCTTACAGGAAGATCAAGTGCTGGAAATGCGGTGGAGAAGGCCATATCCAAATCGACTGCCCAAGACGACCCAGCACCGAAGGTAATAGCTCACCCGCTAACGGAGGAGCAAGAAAACTGATTATTGACCATCTTGCGGGGCGGAGGTTTCCAGATCTTAAGAAGCCTCATTTTCAAGTATGTGAAATTTCTGCAAGAAGTTGCGGCGAGAACGGAGTTTTTCTAGTCGGAAGTGTGAATGATTTGCCCTGTAATATGATCATCGATACAGGAGCCAATGTGACCATCATTCGGAAAGATCTAGCTCAGCGGCTGAAAGAAAAACTCTCCTGGACCCCGCCACGTGTAATCCTTCAAACTGTGACAGGAGATAAGATCGACATATTTGGAAGAATGACACTGGAAATAAAGTTTGGGAACGCCGCTTACCATCATACAGTCTATGTGGCCGATATTTCAGATCCTTTCATACTCGGACTGGACTTTTTAAAAGAGCATGGATTTACACTGGATTTTAAGAATAATGAGTTACGCTCTGCTCAAGAAGATGTCACTATTTTCAAACTTGGAAATGAGTCCGGGTCTATTCAACGGATCACAGCCAAGGCAGATATTATCATCCCTCCTCGGACCGAAATGATGATACCTGGATTAACTGGAAACGAAAGAATTTTCCAGTATGGCTTGACTGGATATCCTGAGAAGAGTCCAAAGGGAGTGCTAATAGCATCAGCGCTGGTAGATCTGTCGAGAGATGTGATACCCGTGAGAATTGCAAACGTAAGTGAAAAGTCTAGAATTATCCAGAAGGGTGAAGTGCTTGCAACCTGTGCTCCAGTCACCTGTGTATGCAAAGACCCGAGCTTGATGTTGTCGGAGCCGCCTACAAGTTTAACACCTGAAATTGGACGAAATGAAAATTTATCTCCTGAACAGAGACATGCCACAGAAAGACTGTTCCAGGAATTTAAGGATGTGTTCTCTCAAAACGAGAGTGATATTGGTCGCACTTCACTGACACGGCATAGAATTGATACTGCCGGCCATCCACCGATTAAACAGCATCCCAGACGTTTGCCGTTCGCTAAACAAGAAGAGGTTTCTAAGCTCTTACAAGAGATGCAGAATAGTGACATCATCGAGCCGTCATCAAGTCCGTGGGCCTCTCCCATCGTGTTGGTCCGAAAGAAAGATGGCTCCACAAGATTTTGTGTGGATTATCGTAAACTTAACGATATCACGAAGAAGGACAGCTATCCTCTACCAAGAATAGACGACACGCTAGATACTCTTTCAGGACATAAATGGTTTTCCACGCTGGATTTGAAGAGTGGATATTGGCAAGTAGAGATCCATCCTGATGACAAAGAGAAGACCGCATTTACTACTGGACAAGGACTTTGGCAATTTAAAGTTATGCCGTTCGGGCTCTGCAATGCTCCAGAAACGTTCGAGCGCCTCATGGAGACAGTGTTAAAAGGTCTGACTTTTGAAGCTTGTCTCATCTACCTAGATGACGTCATCATTGGTGGCCGCACGTTTGAAGAACATCTAGAGAATATTCGAAAAGTGTTAACGAAACTAAGAGCGGCGAATTTAAAGCTGAACCCTTTGAAATGCAAGTTCTTCCAACGAGAAGTAAACTATTTAGGTCACATCATCTCAGCTGAAGGTGTTCGAACTGATCCTGAAAAAGTGTCTGCAGTAAAGCTCTGGAAACGTCCGGAAAATGTCCATCAGTTGCGAAGCTTTCTGGGACTATGCACTTATTACAGAAAGTTTGTACAGGGGTTCTCCAACATCGCAAGACCCTTGCATAGGCTCACTGAAAGCAAACAGAAGTTTCTATGGACACAAGAATGCGACAATTCATTCCAGCGGCTGAAAGAAGCTCTCACATCCTCTCCAGTCCTTACCTATCCAGACCCCGACAAACAATTCATTGTGGACACGGATGCCAGTCAGGAAAGTGTCGGCGCTGTACTTTCCCAAGAAATAGATGGCCAAGAACGAGTCGTAGCATACTGGAGCAAATGTTTATCGAAACCAGAGCGGAATTATTGCGTCACTCGTAAGGAGTTATTAGCTATAGTGAAAGCCATAGAACACTTCCATCACTATCTCTATGGCAGGAAATTTCTCCTTCGTACTGACCACGCATCCCTAACATGGCTGATGCATTTTAAGAACCCAGAGGGCCAAGTAGCCAGATGGATACAACGACTCCAGGAATACGACTTTGACATCAGGCATCGCAAAGGTTCATCGCATGGAAACGCCGATGCCCTATCAAGAAGACCGTGTCCCGAGAGCTGTCGCTATTGTTCCAGAGCGGAGAGCAAGTATAATCCCGAATATGTCATACGCCAGACGAAGACTTCACTATTGACGCCACCAGATCCCTGGAGTGATGAGAAGATTCGAGAAGATCAAATGGCAGACTCTGAGATCAAACCAATCTTGGAGTTATTAGAATCTTCTAGCACGAAGCCCAGTTGGAAAGACATCTCGACTTACAGTCCTACGACGAAGCAATATTGGGCTCTTTGGAACTCTCTCCACGTCAGGAATGGTGTCCTGTTCCGAAAATTGGAATCGGAAGATGGGAAGACATCTCGGTGGCAGTTGGTACTTCCTCGATCCCGAATCCCAGAGGTCCTTAAGGAATTACATGGCAGTCCCACTGGTGGCCATTTTGGAGTCATGAAAACATTACACAGAGTCCGAGAGCGCTTCTTCTGGGGAAAAGCGAGAGCTGACGTCGAACAATGGTGCAAATCTTGCGATGCATGTGCAGCTCGGAAAGGACCAAAGAAACGTAGCCGAGGAAGACTACATCTCTACAATGTAGGAGCACCTTTTGAACGCATCGCCCTTGACATCCTAGGTCCTCTGCCAAGAAGTGCTGATGGCAACAAATACCTCCTTGTTGTCATGGACTATTTCACAAAATGGCCTGAAGTTTATGCCATCCCTGATCAAGAAGCTTCTACGGTTGCGGATGCCTTGGTACACCAGTGGATATCAAGGTATGGAGTCCCTCTTCAAATGCATTCTGACCAGGGGAGAAATTTCATCTCTGCTGTGATTGAGGGTCTCTGTCAACTTCTCGGAATGGACAAAACTAGGACGACGCCTTTACATCCGCAGTCAGATGGCATGGTTGAGAGATTTAATCGTACCATCCTCAACAATCTCTCACTTCTAGTCTCAAGAAACCAGCAAGACTGGGACCAAAAACTTCCCTTGTTTCTTCTCGCCTATCGCAGCGCCGTCCATGAAACAACCGGCTATTCCCCGTCTCAGATGCTTTTCGATCGTGATCTTCGTTTACCTTGTGATCTGCTGTTTGGTCGCCCTCCAGATGCGCCTTCATCGCCAGAGGGATACGTGCAGAATCTCCAGGCACGATTTGAAGACGTCCACAACTTGGCTCGAGAGCGGATCAATATACAGACGGAGAAGATGAAGACCAGGTACGACACGAAAGCCACGGGCCATCAATTCAAAGAAGGTGACAAGGTTTGGTTTTATAATCCGACTCGACGTAAAGGACTTTCTCCCAAACTGCAATCGCACTGGGACGGTCCTTATACAGTCCTAAACAGACTGAACGATGTCGTAATTCGGATCCGAAAGTCACCAAGTTCGAAGCCTAGAGTCGTTCATTACGACAGGCTGGCTCCATACTATGGCCATAGTACTTAGTTCATTGATTGTAAATAGTGTAATGTAAATAATGTAAATTAGTATGACCATGGTCTTGTATATAAATTAATGTAAAAATTTCTTTTGCTTAGCATTATCATTATTAATGTTATTATTATTTAAATACTTGTATGTAATGATGTCTATGCTTTAATTTAATTTAATTTTTTTTAAATAAGTGTATATTTTGTATAATTCAGCATTATGAATGTGTTTAATGGTTATTTTGCATGTTTGCTTTAAGTGTTTTGAATAGTATTTGTTGGCAACGGGTTTGCTTTCCGATCAAAGGTTGAACTGCCCGGGACGTGCAGTCCTTGAGAGGGGGGCAATGTTATGAATTTTGTATATATCTGTAAATATTCCATTTGTTTAAATTTATTTTATTTTATTATTGTGAAAATTGCAGTATTATTAATGTATTTCCTATTGAGCATCATGTAACTCAATGCTAAAGGCCTCATATGGTTTGCAAGGAAAACAACCTTACACCCTCATCTTTATAATGGAAGTCTATTGAAATATCGCCAAGGAATGGGTTTATCGCCAAGTTGGCGATGGTTTTGGCGACTTATTTTTGTCGCCAAATTTGGCGATATATCGCCAAATGTCGCCAAGTTGGCGACGGATTTGGCGACTTTTTGTGCAACCCCCCCCCCCCCCCCCCCCCCTTATACCTATACATTGGGATCCTTTCTTGCTTGGGTTCTCTATCGAAAGTTAAAGCACTTTCTGGTAATTTCTAGCATCTGAAGGCTCTGGAATAATCTGGAAAGATCTCTGAAACCTATATAAGGACCTCCATCAGTTCAGTTGAGTGAGTTGTCTGTCAACTGCGATTGAATTCATACGAGAGGCTTTGCATTGAGAACTGTGTTTCTCGGATCGATTTTGTCGTTGATACGTCGTATTGAACGCATTGTTTCTGTGTGAAATTTTGCTTAGCTTTTATTGGATTTGAAGATTACTGAATATCTTGTAATTTTCAGAAGATATTTGTGATCGTATTGCACTGTTTATAGACAATAAAGCCTTTTTATTGTTCTTATATATTGGCATCAGTCCATTCGAACCCCGAGCTCACAACAATATATACTCCAAAGCTTCGCATCAAAAAATTTCAACAATTGAAAAAGTCACAGAGAAAGTGCATGAATTACCGTTCTTCCCTCTTGCAAATGAGGAAACTGTACAATTATCAGATCTTGATGATTTTATCCGTCAGTGCTTTGAAATTAATAAGACGTATTACCGAAATATTATGGGATACAAAGGCGGTAACCTGGAACGATATGTATTAAATCGTTTGAAGATACCCACTTATAATATCGAGAAACTATGGGTGCCCAAAATTTAATGTGCTGATAAAGGATACAAGGTACCCTCAATGTTACCCGTGGCCATCACATAAAAACATTGGAATGAAATTGCACTGCCCTTAGTTGAAGCATTTTATTTAGGGCAATATTTACAGAGCGTTATGGACCCAAAATATTTTACGATTGATTCCGAATTGTTAAAATACCACAAATTTGATAAGCTTCGCATCAAGAAATTTCAACAATTGAAAAAGTTACAGAGAAAGTGCATGAATTACCGTTCTTCCCTCTTGCAAATGAGGAAACTGTACAATTATGAGATCTTGATGATTTTATCCGTCAGTGCTTTGAAATTAATAAGACGTATTACCGAAATATTATGGGATACAAAGGCGGTAACCTGGAACGATATGTATTAAATCGTTTGAAGATACCCACTTATAATATCGAGAACTATGGGTGCCCAAAATTTAATGTGCTATGTTACCCGTGTCCATCACATAAAAACATTGGAATGAAATTGCACTGCCCTTAGTTGAAGCATTTTATTTAGGGCAATATTTACAGAGCGTTATGGACCCAAAATATTTTACGATTGATTCCGAATTGTTAAAATACCACAGTAGAGAAGAAACAACGTTCCGGCCCCAGGAGGAGGTGTGAGGTGCTGGTGCAAGGTGCAGCACCGGCACCTCACACCTCCTCCCAAAGTGCACCTCACACCTCCTCCCAAAGTGCACCTCACACCACCTCCCAAAGTGCACCTCACACCACCTCCCAAAGTGCACCTCACACCACCTCCCAAAGTGCAGCACCTGCCCTCCTCCTCACGAAGTACTCTCCTCCTCCCGAAGTGCCCTCCTCCACCACTTAAGATAAGGGGATTAATTAAGGATTAGTGTTAATTAATTTTAATTGCGAGACTTAGAAATTTTTCGAAGCATTTTTTTTTTTCGCGGAGAATTTTCTACTAGAATACGAGGTGTGTTTCAAGGGATTTATTTTAGCGAATTAGAAATTTAATTAATTTTAATTGGAGAACTTAGAAATTTTTCGAAGCAAATTTTTTTTTTCAACGAGAGTAGGGTATTCCAAATATATGTTAGAGTATATTTGAGGAGAATGATTAATTAATTGAAAATATTAATTAAAAATAGTAATTAATTAATTTTAATTGCAGAACTTAAGAATTTTCGCGAGATTTTTTTTTTTTTTCAACGAGAGTAGGGTATTCGATATACATGTTAGAGGAGAATTTTAAAAGTCAATAATGGTTTAATTAAAAATGGTGATTAATTTTAATTGGAGAACTTAGAAATTTTTATGATTTTTTAGTTTTAAAAATTTCCAAAAAATAGAATTTTTAGAGTTAAAAGTCGCCAAAAGTAGGATTTTCAACTGAAAGTAATCTAAGATATAAACTCTCAACTGAAATGGATTTTGCCTTAAGGTGTGAGCTTTTAGCTAGAAATGACCTAGAGTCAAAACTTCCTGGTCCCAGGAATCACCACGGGGGGTTATAGTAAAAAAATACAGGGTCCCGTATGAATTATACTGCACTCAATTCTAATAGCTCGCCCCCTCCCTTTTTTTTTACCCAGAGGAGCTCTTCGATAGCCTAACAATATGCACTTCAAAAAATACAGAGTGATATAAAAAGAAGAATTTTAACGTATATATAAAATAATAAACAAAAATGAAAAATCATGCATAGCGTCATAATTCATAAATCACTTTCCACAAAAAATACAGAGTGGTACAAAAAGAATTTTAACATATATAAAATAATAAACAAGTATGAAAAATCATGCGTAGTGGTATAGTTTATGAATCACTTTCCAACATTATCGAAATGTTATGTGAACAAAATTTAATTTTATCAGCTAGTGCGTAGTTAATTAAAATAGTGAACAGATCCCCTTTTTAATAAAAAGGCACCCTTCACAAAAATCCAATTATGCCTAAGGACCCTTACTAAAATCAGTTCATTGACCCCTCCTTTTTTCCCCCTTCGAAGTGTAAACACGCATTAGACTATAGGGTCCCTTCATAAAATAAATGAGATACATGCCCTATTCGAATAAAAAAAAGCCCTTCACAAAAACTGTAGGGGTTCCCTTTTGGAATAAAAAGGCCCCTTCACAAAAATCCAACTATGCATAAGAACCCTTCCTAAAATCATGAAATTTATACCTTACCCTTTTTTTTCAATTCAAGTTAGGCTAAAAGTACAGCTTGCGCGTCGATATGTTCAAAACACATAGTTATAGATATTAAGCTACATTCACAAAATAAATTCAATAGATTCATGTTATATTATGGCGACAGAAATACAAGGGATATTGACCTTTCATAAAAATGCAAGGTCCGCTGTTTGAATGAAAAGGCCTCCCTTCACAATATACCCTGTAAAAATATTATGATTCCACAGATATTTTAAGAAATAGAGTACTAATCTCAAATGAATACGAATTCATGCAATGTAAAAAATAGGTTTTACACGAATACATTTTTAGTATAACGTTCAAAATATAGATTTTAGAAAAAAAAAAAGTACATTTTTCACCAAATTTATCATACAAGTCTGTAAAATAGGGTAGATCGTTTCATGAAAAATAATTGAATTTTCGAATGATTATGCTTTAAAATACATATTTATAACTGCAACTAAGATTTGAGTGTTACCCCCTCAACATGCATATCGCTGAATCATAATGAGTCATATTATCAGATAAGCGAAGATCTTGCTTTGACACGGTGAATCACTCGCGATAAGAAATACCTGAGACTCGTAATTTCTGACACATTTTTTGTAGGTAAATGAGCTATTTAAAACCGTCAATGTATACGAATTATTTCGTGTAGTCCTATATAATTATTAATCTGTTAAGTTTTAAAATGCTTCAATGAAAAATAAGAACTAATCATTAAGCGATACCCTTAAGAATTTTGAGGCAAACAGATGTTTAAATGAATTTGAACCTGTTTAAATGTACCTGTGTTTAAATGAATTTGACGCATGTTATGGTAAAAAAAAATACAGGGTCCCCTATAAGATATATGAATTAAACTTTAAATATTTTAAAATTACATTAGTCTATGCTTTTTTTGTATAAAAAAATTATACTAAATTGTGTTTTTAGTATTTTAACTTAAAAATTTCTTTTGAGGAATGAATATAATAACTAAGCTTTGTTTTTATAAAATATATATTGTACTAAATAGTTAGGGTATTATTTAAAAAAATTTTGTTTTTAATATTGAAAAAAAAGTTATCTTACCTAAGTATTTAAACCCTAATGTACTGTGGACTTCATCCAAATTCGACTGCATGCATGCCTTACAACAACTAAACGGTATAACGTGTTCGCTTATCTCTTAAAATTACGGGATATCGTGACGTCATGGATAAAGCATAGGGTAGAATACAGAATGAATAGCTATTATAAAGCAGAATCATAAATTTTGCATACTTTACACTTGTAGTATGTGAAATGATTGCTACTATTGCCTATATGAGAAAATGAATCATCAACGAATCTTATTAGTGTATGTTACATTTAACCAACAGGCTTGAAATGCGTGAATTTTGACTAGAATTAATCATTGAATGTAAAAATGATTTATTTTTAGATCTAATATGTATATCGTTTAACATTTAAAAATATATACACAAATTAATCTTACCTTATTCACATACTTGCAATCCCGTCTTCAATATATGGCTACAGCATGAAAAAACATGCGTGCTACTTGTATAGCAACTAGACCAGAAATGATTTCAGTACAAGTCCATTATCTTATTGTTAATCTATAGATTAGTAACATCACGTGACTGATTGCGATAACATTCTATATAAGATTTACTGATAAGAATACATTTCAATTCATTTATCCCAAAAGCAAGTGTATGAGTTGGTTGTAAGATCTAGGTAAGTATCCTTACTTTATATGTTTAAAGTTATAATATATGAATAGATATAATATTAATGTATTTTTTCAATATGTATGGTAGGCAAAAAGGAATAGGTAAGCAAAAAAGAATAGGTATTATTGCATGTTTCCTCTAATTTATTTTAAAAATAATTATTTTAAAAATACATACTAACAATTTATGCGATGAGTCACACAGCATGATGGAACAATATATGAAATTTATTTTTATATTATACAAGCTCCTATATACAATTCATATGCGTGAGCAAGATTATTTTTAGACTAGAATTATTCACTGAATGTAAAAAAAAAATGATTTATATTTAGATCTAATATTTATATCGTTTAACATTTTAAAATCCTATTAAAAGTATATACATTAGTATGCTTGTGAAAGGCCTATTGTTAATACGAAACGTTGTGTGAAGTGTCCTGTTTTAGGGTTAAAAGTTTCGTGAAGGGGTCTGTTTGAAGGAGCCTGCTTCGAAATGACTTAAGAACGCACAATTTATTCCTAAACATTCAACTCGATTCGTTATATATGCTTTATTAAGTATTCAATAAAAAATAATAACTAAGAAATAAAATTAAAAATAGTAATTAAGAGATATCCTTAAAAATTATTGCGATAGGAGATTGGTTTTAATTAAATAGGTTAATGAATCTAATTCGATACAAGTCTTGTTAAAACAGAGATTATAGTTAAAATACACATTAATTATACAGTATTACACTGTATTACACAATGCGCTACCTCACCTATATTATCACAGAAATACCTTCGATAAAATTTAGACTAACAATACACACATAAAAAAATATATACAGAGTGCCCAGAAAATGATAGGAATGAATGAAAAATTTTAACGTAAATTATAAAATAGGATCTACAATAAGTGACAATAAATAAATATGAAGGAAAAATCATGAGTCATGGTATACTTTATGAAACACTTTCCAATGCTATGTGACTATCGTTAAGAATTTGAAATAAGTGAATTAGATTTAATAATTCATACTGGAAATGTATTTTAAAAAAAATTAGTAGCTTCGCCTACTTTTAAATCATTCAAGACATATGATGAAGGCTTGGCTGCTGTAGAAAAGCTTAATACTTGTATCTTAATGAATCGACCTATTTATGTTGGATTCACAATTTTAGAATTATCTAAATTAGTTATGTATGATTTTCATTACAATTTTATAAAGAAAACATACAAAGATCGTGCAGTTTTACTCTTTACGGATATAGATTCCTTAACTTATCATATTAAAACCAATAATATTTATAAGGATATGGAGCACCATCATGATTTTTTCGACTTTTCTGAATACTTGAAATCCCATCGTCTAAACCGCACAAGTTTCGAACCCACAAACATATAATCAGACTTGTCATTTTATAACCAGAACGCTAACCACAGGGCTAAGTGAGCCCCCGCTTATTTTATAGTCACCACGCTGACTATTGGGCTTAGTAAGCCACAGGCTAATTTATATCCACCACGCTAACTATTGGGCTTAGTGAGCCCCAGGCTAACTTATACCCACCACGCTGACTTTTGGGCCTAGTGAACCCCCGCTTATTTTATAGCCACCATACTAACCACAGGGCTAAGTGAGCCCCCGCTTATTTTATAGTCACCATGCTAAGTATTAGGCTGAGTGAGCCCCAGGCTATTTTATAGCTACTACGATAACCCCAGGGCTAAGTGAGCCTCCCGCTTATTTTATAGTCACCACGTTTACTACTGGGCTGAGTGAGCCCCAGGCTATTTTATACCCACTATGCTAACTAATGAGCTGAGTGAGCCCCAGGCTATTTTCTACCCACCACGTTTACTGGGCTTAGTGTGTCCCCGCTTATTTTATAGCTACTACGATAACCCCAGGGCTAAGTGAGCCTCCCGCTTATTTTATAGTCACCACGTTTACTACTGGGCTGAGTGAGCCCCAGGCTATTTTATACCCACCACGCTTACAGGGCTAAGTGAGCCCCCGCTTATTATATAGTCAACACGCTAACTACTGGGCTGCTTAAGCCCCAGGTATTTTATACCCACCATGCTAACTACTGGGCTGAGTGAGCCCCAGGCTATTTTATACCCACCACGCTTACAGGGCTAAGTGAGCCCCCGCTTATATTATATAGTCAACACGCTAACTACTGGGCTGATTAAGCCCCAGGTATTTTATACCCATCACGCTAACTACTGGGCTGAGTGAGCCCCAGATTATTTAGTCGCATGAATATGATTTCCAAGGTATATGTCCTAACTTGATTTAGACCATTGCCTATAGTAAGATAAAGCTGCGAAGTAAATTGGTAAACTATATGTACATTTCCCATGAAAACTCACTTGTGTTTTCTTAAATATCTGCAGAAATCAGCATAGTTTATTAAAATTATATACATTCACATTAGTTTATGAATCTACTAACTTGTAATATCTATATGGTAACTTGGATTATTAGTATTCCCACTTAAAAATTTCTTTTGTAGATTTAATATGATAAACACTAACATGAGACTGACTAAACTTTTACCATTTTCATTTCAACTTCGTTTTAGGAAATTTATCTACATAGCTTTAAATTTTACTGTTTAGTAAGTCTATTATTTCAAAGTATTATTTTTTAGTTCTAATATTCAAAACATATTCATATCGTTTTACATAGTAAGTATCAAATTAATTTAAAGTCATATTAAAAAAATATACATACAAATACTATTCTTACCTAATACGCCAGCTAGCTAAGCACCCAACCGTCTCAAACCAAGGCTCTGAGAAAAGTGAATGCTTGTTCAGGGCCTTATCAGCTAATATAATCACTGATAAGACTTGATCACGTGACATGTGACGTCACTGTTTAAGTGATATCACGTGACCATGTGGTATCATTCAATACGTCAACAATGACGTCAGAGATCACGTGACTAGGTCATAAAAGAACCAATTGCTAATTGCAATTAACAATTTACCTTTAATTGATTTGTATAATATATATAGATAAATTAATACATGATTTTTCTATTATTTCGTAAAACAAGGTACATGTGCTATGTATTACGAAATAATACATAGAAAAATCATAAGGATTACATTGGGAAGAATCATTGGGAAGAATACATCTCATATGTTGGCAAGTGTTAAACATTTTAATTTTTCTATCTGATCGGTGGCATTGTAACCGGGAAAAAAAATCAATCCTTAACTGGAACACTTTTTACGAGAAATGCTATCAAACCGTTATTTACAAAAAGTAAAATTCATTTCTTTTATGACAGAAAATCTACGATTATGTACAGCAAAAA
Organism: Maratus michaelseni; assembly: GCA_963931845.1. Taxonomy (NCBI): domain Eukaryota; kingdom Metazoa; phylum Arthropoda; class Arachnida; order Araneae; family Salticidae; genus Maratus; species Maratus michaelseni. Next base: position 149,262,353 of record OZ007597.1, on the reverse strand, counting down.
TTTTTTTAATGGTATTTTTTTTTCTTTTTTTTTTTTTTTTTTAAGTGATATGATGCCGTCTGGCATAAAGGATGTTTCCAAATCAGAGTTAAATACATCTACAATAAATTTATGATTGCAATATCATAGGTACTAAGATTTAAATTTTTAAAACAAAATGCAGATAACATTGCAACATGAAATGCTTTTTATTACAAGCACTGTTTGAACTTGAGAGCTAGCATTTCTTGATGTTTATAAAATTCTGCAATTTTGATATCAATTTCTAATTTTTTCCCTAACTGTTATTTATTACAAACACGGTTTGAACTTGTGACCTAGTATTTCTTGATGTTTATAAAATTATGTAATTTTGATATGAATTTCTATAATACGGAAGGTTTTGATTTAAGCAATATTTGTAGAAATGTTGTAGATTGGAAAAGTATCTGATAAAAAGAGGTGTCCACTGCTGGGGAGGAGGTAAAAATCGTGTCTTCCTTTTTACCTGAAAAATTCTCTATTTGTTAGTTTTTATTATACAAATAAAATCGGATTGAAAAATGATAAGGATTGATATATAGGTGTGTCCACTAATCAGGAATCAGCTATCAACCCCTGAATAACTATGTAACGCCTTGAGGCAAGGTCTCAGGTGAAGGGCATCCAAGTCGTCTTTGTAGCTACAAATTGTACTCATTTAAAGAAAAAATACCAAATATTTTACTTTGAGGATTCCGGGAAGCTTCTCCCATTTGCCCTTGCGATAATAAGTCACTGTTCGATATGGAGGTTCTACTGTTAAACGATACGAGCAGAGAAGACCGAGCTGTGGTCGGTCAAAATTACCGTAATTTCGCGCGTATGCGCCGCATCTTAGTTAAGTCTTTTTCAAACCGGAAATTTTATTGAAAATAAGAAATCAAATAAGTGCTAAGCAGAAGCAAGTCACATTTTATTTAAAATAAATTCTGGTAGGAAATCGAATTGTCTGAGGTGCGGCGCATACGCGTGAAATTACGGTAGCTTTGAGTTCAAATATGACCCATGACCAAAATGACATACTAATCAAATTTTCTCGAACATGTGACCAAGCCCAATTGTGTTCTCGTGCCCGATACCCGTAGCATGTAAAATTTAGTCAAAATAGTCTGAGCCGTTTTTTAGATAAAATTAGCTTGACCCACAGTGACCCAAAATTGACCCACTAGTCGAATTTTCACGGACATTGACCTAGCGCAATGATTTTCTCGTGCCCGAAACTCGTAAGATACAAAATTTAGTCAAAATCGTTAGAGCCCTTTTTTGATAAAATTTACTTGACCCGCGTTAACCCAAAATGCCCCACCAATCGAAAGTTCTCGAAGATGTGACTCAGCCCAATAGTCTCCTCGTGCCCGAAAATGGTAAGATACAAAGTTTAGTCAAAATCGTTTTAACTGTTTTTTAGATATAATTAGCTTGACTCTGATTCATGGCGACCCAAAATGACCTACTAATCGAATTTTCTCAAACATGTGACCCAGCCCAATGGTTTTCTGGTGCCTCAAAACTGTAGAATACAAAGTAAATGCACGTGGTTAGCACGTGCTTTACCCGAAATTATAATTGGCTTATTCAAAGACGTGTTATTCATAAATGAGATGTGTGGTATTTTCCCATCTGAACTTGAAGCCCCCCCTCTTTTTTTTTTATCAGGGACCTTTTTACCGATGGTGCTTTTTTCCGGGGGTGATTTTTACCGTGGTGATTTTTACCGATGGTGCTTTTTTCCGTTGGTGATTTTTACCGTGGTGATTTTTACCGTGGTGATTTCTTCCGTGGTGATTTTTTCCAGGGTGATTTTTTCCGCCTACCGAAAAACATACGTGTGGTGTGTCACCCATCTGTTGTTAAAAATATTTATTTGTCGAAGGGTAACTTCGTAAAGTAACTTCGTGTTAAAGTATTTTTGTAAAGTAGATCTTTAGACACATCTACTTCAAAGCACTGTTTTGTATGTTAGAATATCTCTGTAAAATTGTCTTGTAAATATACATTGAAAATAACTTTGTGATAAATTAATTTTCCGATAAAGTGAAGTTAACTTAAACTGTGCGTAAAAATTATTTGTTAGATTGAATAACGTTAAAATAAAAAGTAAGTCAAATCAAGTTTTATGGTAAAAATTAATTTTGTTGTTACATTTTCAAGAAATTGTGTGTAAAATTTATAATAAGTTCATATAATTTCTATTAAAGTAAAAGTAAGTTAAGAATGAATATTTACTATTTTCTAATAGCAGCGAAATAAATATGCAATATAAGTGTACGTTTTCTTATTTTAAACTTTTGGCTGTTTGTTGTTAAAAATATTGATAACATAAAAAAAATCAATGTAAGTTTTCTACTGACGATGATTTAAGTAAACAAGTGACGTCACTCTATTCAACTTTACATTCTTCGAAAAAGAGGGGAATGTCTTTGCACCTGTTCTATGTTATCCACTGTGTGAATGTGTAAAAAAAGGGATTTTGATTACCTTATTTTATTTTTAAATTCGTGAAATATAAATAAATTTTAGAAGAATAATGCTTTAATTCTCTAATATATAGTTATATAAAACCAAAAAGTTGACTAAAATTAAGTATAGCAAATTAAAACATTGAAAATCAATTAAATGTAATTAATTCTTATAAAATTTCTAATATAAAACTATATATAATTAAATATATAATTGGATATCCTGAAAAGAGTTGAAAAGACCTGAGTTGAAAAATTCTTAAAAAATCAGCTTCTTTCGTTAAAATTGATATTTTTCCATTGTTTCGCTTAATTAGTGATACTCATTAAGGTGTTTGCCATTCAAAATTTGTATATAAAATCAATATTCATCTTATAGTATGATAATTTTGTTTATTTAACCTCATCTTAGAGTTCTTAGGTTCACCCCCTCATGTTACAGTAGAAAATTATTTTTTTTCCCGCTAGGGTGCGTTGCGGGTGCGACCGAGGGACGGTGTGGTTGGAGGAGCCGGAGAAGCGGATCCTCAAATCCTCCGGCTGACCCCGAACTGTCGTTTTACTACTACTCACGTTTCAGACACTGGAAATTCCGAAAAACATATTTTTAGAAAAAAAAAAAATAAACCGTCCTTCTGTGTGTCTGTAAACGCTCTATCTCCCGAAAAAATTGAGATAGAGAATTGAAATTTTATATGTACTTAGTATGTAATAATGGGAAGAAGCTTATTGGATTTCAGTAACCTCGATTATCCGGAACTATTTTTTTCGGACTCTCGAAATATTCGTTCTGATAAAAGGTATATAAAATTTCTCGAAATGGTTTATTTTAAGGAGTGAATATAAAAGACAATAATAAAACATAAATTTTGCATAAAGTATGAAGTTGATCGGATAATGAGTTGCCGAAATATTTGTAATCCTATTTCCCACACTCTTCGATTTTTCGTGACCCTGTATTTCATTCAAATTTCAATTCAAAGATATATTTGAATTGAAAATGAGATGCTTAATCTGACAGTAAACTGTTAGTTAATATGATTATCAATTTTGGATTTATGAGGATGTTTTCTTTTACGCAATTCAGTAATTGAGCATTTAAAGTTTATAACGTCATCAAGTCACGATTTTATTCGAATTGCAATGCGTTTTATAAATAGCTTACACATGTTTTATTTTCATATTTCATATTATGCATATCTATGATGGGTAAGTATTACGGTGGCCTCCAATGACTTAGTTTCATATTCAGTCAGTTTAAATGCTTTTGGTATTTTTGTAAAATTAACAAAATTCTTAATAGAAGAAGTCAGAGCAATCACATATACACAAGAGCTTTTAAAGTGCAAATCTATAATAGCTGTATCCTATATGTAACATTTCTATTAAAAAATGGTGGTGTCCTTAAAATTTTCACACAGGCGAAAAGAGCGTTTGTTTGCATAATTACTTTTTTTGCAATAAAAAGCTCAGAGATACATTTTGTTGACTTTTATATTAAGTATTTCAACTTTATAATCAACATTAAAATTCCATTTCAATTATCTCATTTTAAACTTATCAAAATTCTCACAATTTTTTGCTGTCCTTCCTTGGCTGTTCTCAAATCCAAAGGGGTTACGGATTTGAGAACAGCAAAAAATTCAGACACATTTTTTAATTCATTTTTGTTCAGAAACTCATGAAATGGGCACGGGTTGTTGTTTAGAAACTTTGTAATCGAAACACGTTTTCCCTTTTTTGGTAAAGGCAGAAGATCTTTCAGAAAACATTGTCTTAAGTCGGCGTTTTGAACCGAATTCCCGATGCTTCAGCGTCAGAAAGGAGAAAAGGGTGTTGTCACGTGACACTAATCGCTTATAACTCGATAAGTAATTTATTTATCAAAAAATGGAAAATTCATTTCGATTCCAAATCGCTTCAATAGTCAGGCCTGCCAAGTTTAAGCCTTTGCGTTTAAAAATGAGTCAGAAATTGTGTGAGAAAGTTTCTCGTTGTTCAGCAGATCATTTGAGAACCACCTTAAGAGCCTACGCTAGTCACGCGAAGAAACGCTCCAGCTAATGTTAAGTCTACGGGAAGGTTATCGCGCGATTTCTCGCTCGCATTTTAATATTTTTAAATGGTTTTTTTTTTTTGCATAGGATAGCTGAGGTCGATCTCTAACGTTGTTAGTTTTTACTTTTTCGATTTTAGTTACGGTTTTTTTTTTTATAAGCGGACATTTTCAATTTTGGAACCGGTTCTGAAAGTGAAATTACCCTTATATAAAAAAACTGGAACCAAAATCGAAAAAGTAAAAACTAACAACGTTAGAGATAGACCTCAACTATCCTACGCAAAAAAAAAAAAAAAAAAAAAAAAAAAAAAAATCATTTAAAAATATTAAAATGCGAGCGAGAAATCGCGCGATAACCTTCCCATAGACTTAACATTAGCTGGAGCGTTTTTTCGCGTGACTGATGTAGGCTCTTAATGACAATTTCCACTCCCTTTTGCAGGGCACAAAGGCTGTTCTCAAATCTAAAGGGGCTACTTTAAGACACATTTTTTAATTCATTTTAGTTCGGAAACGCAAAAAATGGGAGGTGTGCTTATTCAGAAACTTTGTAATCGAAACACATTTTCCATTTTTTTTGGTAAAGGCAGAATATCCTTTAGAAAACACTGTCAAATTCGACGTTTTGAACTGAATTTCAGATGCTTCAGTGCTAGAAAGGAGAAAAACGTGTTGTTACTTGACACGAATTTCTAACTCGATATACAATCTATTTATCAACAAAAATGAAATCTCAATTCGATTCCAAATCTCTTCTGTTTGTCAGGCCTGCCAATTTTATGCCTTTCTGTTTAAAAATGAGTCATAAAATGTGTCAGAAAGTTTCGCGTTGTTCAGTAGATCATTTGAGAACTACCTTAAAGTTTTTACATGCACTGTAAGCAGTGTTGAATTCAGATACTTTTCTGTGTCTCCGGGGGGGACATTATAGATTTCCCGGGGGGAGGGGGGCATTTCAATGCTCCGGGGGGAGTGTTCCCCCCTCCCGTGTCACCCCTGAATTCAACACTTACTGGAAGTGAATTTTCTTCTAACTTATACACTTCTTTTCTCTGAAAGAGCAAACCAGCAAACAGAGAAGAGAAAGTACAAAGGGGTTGCAAGAACAAGGGGTCAGACTCGTCAAACTACCCAGTCGAATTTATCGCGACTGGCCAATACCCTTTACAAAAAAGGGGGTAAAGATCTGAATGCACCCCCTGAAAACAGGAAGTCTCTTGTGACGTCAGTTTGTCCACTTTCAAGAGAGATAAGAAGGGCTATATGGCCATTTTCTTATGTAGCCGAGTTGCATTAGAGGAACTACTCTGAAAACTAAATATTGTCTAGAGTTTAAGCCTTTCATAAGTTCTTGTTTCATAAGATCTTGTTTTCCATTTAAAAGGCTACTTAAAGTTTATTTTATTATTATTATTTAAAAGGGTGTAAAGCAATTAAAAAATGCCTTCGTGCGCCGTTGCAACTTGTCGGAATACCCATCGAACTAAACCGAAGAATGTTTTGTTTCATTCGTTTCCCAAAGATTTCGATTTACAAAGAGAATGGGTTCGCAGATGTCGAAGAAAAGATGCAGTAAATACGAAAAATGCAAGAATTTGCAGTGAGCATTTCATTGAAAACGACTATGCTGATGATATGCAAAACCGATTATTAGGCTTGCCTATCAAGAAAAGATTAAAGAATACTTCCGTTCCTAATGTAAATCTGCATTTCCCAAAATCCGAGGCACAAATGACACCTAGGTCAAAAAGACAGAAAAAGAGTAAAAGAGGAAAAAACTTCAGGTCAGATGTTTGATTTTTTTCTTTTAATTAATATTTTTTGTACATAATATTCAGTACTTTGTTTAGTTTGGAAAAATGAACATAAAATGAAACTACGGGGGAAAGTCATTAATTAAGTCACAAAAGATAATTAAGGCTCCCGTTGAGCAAGCGCTCGGGAATACGGTGCTAATGTTAATCCAATGGGGCATTAATATGCTAATATCTCGCTTGCATTTGAATATTTTTAAACGATTTTTTTTGCACTGGATAGCAGAGATCAATCTCTATTTCCACCGTTGATTACTTTTTCGATTTTCTTTGCGTATTTTTTTTAGGAAGATACTTTCACTTTCGAAACCGGTTCCGAAAGTGAAAGTATCTTCGGAGCATTCAGTTCCAGAAAATCGTGTTGTCATGTGACACGAATCGCTTATAACTCGATAAGTAATTTATTTATTAGAAAAAAGAAAACTCATTTCGATTCCAAATCGCTTCAATAGTCATGTCTGCCAATTTTATGCTTTTGCTTTTAAAAAATGAGTCAGAAAGTCTTGCGTTGATCAGCAGATCATATGAGAACCACTTTATGAAACACTGATGTAGGTGACCCACGAAGCATAATTTGTGCATAGCATTATTTTCAGTCGATTGGTACCAGCAGAGCCTGATTACCAACGTCACAAATTCCCACCAGTAAAAAGGAATAGACATTTTTTACTTATTCATGACATTATTTTTTCGCGAATACGGTGATTAAATAAGACGAAAATTTCTATTAAAATATACTGGTGGAAGTTTGCCCCCTTGATAATCAGCCCTGAGGGTACCAGTCTTACATCTTATACGATTATTTGCAGAAAAATTAGTAAGAGTGATCTTTTTGTTTTCTTTTTCTGGAACTATACGTGAATATGCATGTATAAAAATTGGACGGATGTAAAAAATTGATTTATGTATGCAAAAGTACATAAGATGTAAGCAAAGGATGTATGTAGATTATAGCAGTATTGCATTATGTATTCAGCGTGAACATTTAAAAATTAAAGGGCATTTTAATCTTAAGGCTGTTCTCAAATCCAAAAGGGCTGCTTTCAGACATACTTTTTAATTCATTTTTGTTTAGAAACGCATGAAATGGGCAAGTGTTATTCAGAAACTTTTTAATCGAAACACGTTTTCAATTTTTTGGTAAAGGCAGAAAGGTCTTTCAGAAAACACTCCCAAAGTGGGCGTTTTGAACCGAATTCTCGAATCTTCAGCGCCAGAAAGGAGAAAAACGTGTTGTCATGTGACATGAATCGCTTATAGCTCGATAAGTACTTTATTTATCAGAAAAGGGAAAACTCATTTCGATTCCAAATCGCCTCAATAGTCACGCCTGCCATTTTTATGCCATTGCGTTTAAAAATGAGCTAGAAAATGTGTCAAAGTTTCGCGTTGTTTAGCAGATCATTTGAGAACCACCTTAAACGCAAAAATTGGCAGGCTTTTGACTATCGAAGCGATTTGGAATCGAATGGTGTTTTCCATTTTTTGATAAATAAATTACTTATTGAGTTATAATTGTTCTCACGTGACGACAGGTTTTTCTTCTTTCCCGCGCTGTCGCTTCCGGAAATTCTATTTAAAAACGCCAACTTTGACAGTGTTTTCTAAAATATCTTCAGTCTTTATCAAAAAAGGGAAAACTACATGCGATTACATAGTTTCTGATTAAGAACACAACACCGGCCAATTTCTTGCGTTTCTGAACAAAAACGAATTCAGAAAGTAGCTCTTTTGGATTTGAGAATAACTGGCTGTAAAGAAAATCGCCCATTCTTAAAATTCAAATTCCGCACCGAGAAACTCCACTCCCATAATCCTATGTGCAAATTCCGCACCGATCGATGCCGGCCCTTTTAACTCTTTTAACTTAGGGGTAAATAAATTCCTTATCAATCAATAGCGTTGAAGTTTAGTGTAGTGTCGTGTTGTATAGAGCTTTTCAGTTCGATTATGGAAGTAACTCTCAGTATTTCAGAAAAAGGAAAAGAATTATTAATTATAAACGGTTATAGCTATTATAAAAGGAAAGTTTTGAAGAGTGGGGAAACATTTTGGAAATGCAGTACCGTGAAATCGTGCAATGCGAAAGTTTTTACTTTTTCCGAGAAAAATGTTGTCTCTCGCAGTGACACGACGCACAGCCATGCTAGTAATGTGCACAAGATCAATAAGTTAATAAGCAGCTGTGCAAAACGAAAAGATAATGTTAAAATTGACGTTTCAGCGAGGCTTTCAAAAATTATCCATTCTTCGATTAGTAAACGAATAGATCAAAGAATATTAGAAAGGTAAGGAATCATTATTAATTATATATAATTCTGCAACTTTTAAAACTAAACTAACTCCGTACTTATCTAATAGTATTAGTAGCGATACACATACGATGCAAATTCACCTCACATTGCTCTGGTAGACATAAGACCCCCTATGATTCACGAGTTTCATGCAAAAACAATTTTCAGAAAAAACAGAAATCGTAGCAAATTTCGAATTTATTTTTCTGCGAGGGCTTATCTCATTTTTGTTGGGGAAGGTTTCTTGAATCTTACAAAATGTTGAATTGAGGGAATGGCCCGGGAGGGAAATTCCCCCCGGAGAAAAATATCTGAATGCAACACAATTTCATATATAATAATTACAAAAAACCCTTAGAAATAAGAGATATTGCTAGAATTTTTTTTTTTTAGCTCACAGGCTATCAAAGCCTGAGAGCTAATGTGCCCGCAGGTTCTGTATGTATATGTATGTATGTACGTAACGCGATAACTCTTGATAGATTGATAGATTAACTCTTGAATTTATATCCGATTTGCTTCAAATTTTGTATATAGGTTCATTCTGATAAGGCGCTTCCCTGATTAGTTTTGGGGGCTCATTGGTTAAGTATAAAGGGGTGGAACGGGGTGCTAATCCCCCCCCCCCTTAATTTAGATAAAAGGGTTTTTCATGTAGAATTATCCGATTTGCTTCAAATTTTGTATATAGGTTCATTGTGATAAGGCGCTTCCCTGATTATTTTTGGGGTTTCATTGATACAGTATAAAAGGGGGCACGGGTGGCCAACCCCTCTTAATTTATTGTCTATTTCTTTCTTTTTCGAGCGGCATTATTCTTTGAAATAAGAGTATAATATACAATTAGTGTGAATAGCCTGTGAGCTCAATGCCATCAGTTTAACTGGGCACTTTTCTTTTTATTTTAATACGTGAAAATACTCCTTGATTATTTTGGAGGCACGAATTTAGCGTTACAAAAAACAAAGACAGGCATGAGAGTGAGTGACCAATCCATAAGTGGTCCCAGAGAGATTAACCTGAAAGCAGTGTTCAATTCAGGGTTGGCCCTGGGGGGGACATGGGATGTCCCCCCGGAAGATTTGAGATTTTATGCTTTTAATTGTTAAAAAGTTCAATTCCCCCCCCCCCCCGGAACTCTACAATGTCCCCCCCCCCACGAAGCCACAGAAATCCCTCCCGAAAAACAGTGTGTGGATTCAACACTGCCTGAAAGACATTTCATTTGACGGAAATATCATTTCCCACGATTTTATTGATTTTTCTAAACAAAAAGCGAAATATTACCTAAATATTTCAAAGGGAAAATTATACCCATTTACGTCTCCTATAAAACAGCCTAAGGCTCCCGTTGAGCAAGCGTTCGGGAATACGGTGCTAATGTTAAACCTATGGAAGACTATTTCGCTGATTTCTCATTGGCATTTGCATATTTTTGAATTTTTCTTTTTGCACATGATATTTGAGATCATAATACATTTCCGCCGTTGATTAAATTTTCGATTTTTGTTGCTGTTTAATTATGATATTATTTACAATTTTGGAACTCGAAAAACGGGAGGTATATTTTCATTCATAGCTTTGTAAAAATTTATCCATGAAAAATTCTGAAAATTTAAGTACTAAAGGCTGTAGCTTAAACCTTGAACTTTTCAGCTAATTTTGTTTCATAATTTTATACCAATTAGGGAATGTAAAATCAGCGAAATGGACAGCGATTTATCTGAAAATCTAAGCAAAATCGATAAAATGCCCACCCATTACAAACTCCACCCATCTCATATTGATTGATGAGGAAGGTTCCCTTCCCTTACCCCACTCCAGTTCAAAAGACTTTGTAGAGGGGTGAAAGAATAAACCTATTTCCTTTTCAAACGGACATCTGGTATTTTAAACTGTACTAAACTTCAGAACATCATTATCTCAAAGGAAAATTGAGCAGTTTTATTATTTTCTCTCTGTGTAAAGGTAACAGCTTTTTTGGATCTCTGTAAACGTACGTTACTTTTAAAGAATTTTACCGACAGTAAACCAACTGTTTCTAATGAGAGGAAAAGATTATATCTCCTGTAGCACAAACAATTGCATCTGTTGGTGTGCTGTGCACCTGCATACTTTGTAATCTATTGAAAAAGGCTCGTGTTCAGTTTTTAAACGCATTTACAGTATACTTCTGCGTCTGAATAAGATATGTTCTCTGAGTGTTGAAAACTGCAAACTTGGATTTTAATTTATTTAAAAAAATAGATTCAAATTTAGTTTTTATTTCAGTTCTATAAAATGAGTTTTCGGTACAGATTCAATCAAAGTAAAAATAACCTACGATTAAGTGCTAAACGAAAAGTAAACAAAGGACAAAATTTGGCCGCCTGGAAAAAACGGTAAGTGATATTATTATTATTATTATTATTATTATTATTAGTAGTAGTAGTAGTAGTACGGTGGAACTCCAGTTATACGTTACCTGAGTTGTATGTTTCCCTCAGTTATACGTTTCAACTCAGCGGTCCCGGCCATTTGTCATTAAAAATTAGCCGAGTTATACGTTTTTGAGTTATACATTCCCTCAGTTATACGTTACGTTTTTTAGTTCCCGTGTGAAATTTTGTCTCATACGTTTTGCAGAATATATATATTTTTTCAGAACATGGCTCTAAGGTTTCTAGGAACCAAACTGACCACGTGAAACAGCATAGGTCAGGGGGGAAAGGAAGTGTTACTCTGCTGAAAAAAAAAAAAAAAATCGAAGATTAGTGATTATGTATTTCAATAAGATTCAATAAACTACTGAAATGACTTTTGATAAATGATTTACATGCCAAAACGATTCTAATCATTTCTTTTAAGTACGCTATGTGTGTAAAAAAGTATATTTAATAAAGGTTTTATGATAAAATAACCTCATGTGTACTTTTCTTATGTACCTTTTTGTTTTACTCTGTTCCATTTCCGCGAATATATGTCATGGGTGCAGTAATACTTACAAAACTTCCGTTTTCGATATAAAAAGGTAAATGCCTCAACGAAACTAAATTTTCACGATTTATTTAAAAAAAAAATTCTGGCAGACCATCAATTGAGTTATACGTTTTACTAAGTTATACGTTTTGTTTTCCGGTCTCGGGCAAAACGTATAACTGGAGTTCCACTGTATATTGATTTTTTAAACATTAGTATTGCATGCGCCTTCATCACAGGCATATATATAGACTGATTATTGAAAAGGCTTGCCAAGCGCTCCTACCTCTGAAGGGGCCACCAAAGCTAAAAAATAAGTTATTTTTTCTTAAATTGAATACAAACTGGGGCTACAAAAATGTTGTTCTCTGCACAGTTCCTCAAATGGATCTTTGCCCCCAATTGGATCTTTGCTGCTCACATAATTGCAGTCAGACCATGACATGGAATTAATATTAATATTGGACTATAATTATGTTTTTGAAAGATTTTTTTTTTTTTTTTTTTTTTTTTTTTTTTTTTTTTAAATATGTTCTATTTAAAAGTAATAGCTTATTGTGTCTGTAGGCAATACATGTGACACATGCAGCAAATATTTAAAAAAAAAATGGCAACGTACATTTCAATTCTATCACATACATGGTGTATAAAATATTCATATATTTGTAGAAATCATGTAGTTTTTAATTCTTTTTTAATATTGGTATTTTGTCTACCTATTTCTGTATGTGCTGTATATAATCATGCATCTATAATAATATTCCAAGTGTAAATAGATCTAAGACTTCTCCGGTTTTGTTTTTTAATTCATAAACAAGTTTCAATATGTATCCTGTCATGCTGTTATTATATATTTTTATATTCATTTCATAATAGTGTGAGTTAAATAATTTTATTAGTCAGACAATAAAGTATGAATCAGGCCCACAAGAAAAAGAGCTGCCGTGAGCTGTTCACTAAATTAGGAGATAAAACTGTTGTGTTCGAATTCCGTTCGAGCTCATCTACCTGAATTTTGAATTTTAAGTAATTTTCTTGTAGTAAAATATGAATATGTTTTAGAATCTTATAAAAAGTTACCCACCCAGGGCAGCCCCCTTCCCCCAGAGCCCCAAGTTAGCTTTACCTGACCAAAACAAACAAACATACAAGATATGAATTACGGCGATAGTGTTTATTTGAAATAAAAACAATTCAATTGCTAGAATTAAAATATTTTACAGTGGAACTCCATTTATACGTTTTGCCAGGGACCGGACAAAAAACGTATAACTCCGTAAAACGTACAACTCAATTAATGGTTTACCGGAACGTTTTTTTAAATATATCCTAAAACTTCGTTCTGCTAGGGTGTTTTAGTTACCTTTTATATCGGAAACGGAGGTTTCCTAAGTATTACTGCACCCGTGACATAAATTTTCGGAAATTGAACAGAATAGATAAAAAGGTACATAAGAAAAGTACACTTGAAGTTAATTTATTAAAAATATTTTTAATACACATAGAGTACTTAAAAGAAATTATTGGATTTAAATCATTTATCAAAAGCTATTTCAGTAATTTACTGAATCTTGTTGAAATAATCACTAATCTTCGATTATTTCTTTTCGGCGGAACCGACATTGAACATGAACGGCAAACTTTGCATTTCTGTTAATAATGCAGCCACCTTATCGTTACTGCTTTTACTACTAACGAACCCGCTTTACTACGCCAAAAGCCCTCAGAGCAGCTCCGAAGTTTGAGTGGGATGTTTCAAATCAGACTCATCTGACGCGTCGTCAGTGTTTCCGGTTACAAAATTTACAAATGAGACAAAATTTCGTACGGGGACGTAAAAACGTAACGTATAACTGAGAGAAATGTACGTATAACTCAGCTAATTTTTAATGGCAAGCGGCCGGGACCGTTAAGTTGAAACGTATAACTGAGGGAAACGTACAACTCAGGTAACGTATATCTGGAGTTCGACCAGTGGCTAATTTATGGCAGGGCATTCGGGGCACGGGGCCAGGGCCCCCGATTTTCTGGGGCCCCCCAATTGCTACTAAAGATCTTTAAATTATTCGCCAAAATCTGATGAAATTTTAACTATTAAAAAACAAAATTAATATGGAAATTTTGTTTATTTTTTTTTTCATTTAAAAATAACTTTTTAAGGGCTACATCACTCACGCGAAAACACCTGCTTGCTAATGTTAATCCTATGGGAGATATTTTTAAAAATATCTTGTTTGCATTTCAATATTTTTAAAATATTTTTTTCCATTGGATATTTGAGGTTGATCTCCAAAGGCCGTTTTTTACTTTTTCGATTTTGTTTACAGGTTTTTTTTTATTATGATACTTTCACTTTCGGAACCGATTTCAAAAGACTGAAAAATCGTCAGCAAGATAGAACACTTAAAATTATGAGGATGTTATAAAAACTTTTACTGCTAAAAATATCATTAATTGTCACAAAATTATTAAAGTCAGTAGTGGTTATCTTAATAAGTACCGCTTTCAATAATATTTTTTTTTAACTCAAGGCCGCTGTAAGCATAAGTGCAAGGGGGCCCCCATAATCATCTGTGCCCAGGGCCCCCAAATTTGTAAATCGGTCCCTGAATTCGACTGTATAATGATGTACGTTCATAGGCGCCCACTAAGAAGGGTGACACGAGGTCATGAGCCTTCCTTAGAGATGCAACAAACAGCCATTTGGCCAAAAACCGAATATCTCATAATATAAAATTACTAATGCGGACTAAATTTTAGTATTTTTGAAAATGTTATGTCCAATTAAAATGCAATCTTTTTTAATTAAGAAAAGTTGATATACTTTATTATTCAGAAAAAATAATTCATTTACAATGAGCTGTATATATACATATAGTTAACCAGCCCGGATTGCCCCGTGTCCGTCCAAAAATAGCACGAAATGCGAAAAAACTCTACTATATATTGGACTATAATTAAATTTTTTGTAAGATTGGCTTACTTGATACTTTATACCATATTGCCATATTTTTTAATTCATTTTTGTTCGGAAACGCATGACATTTTCAGGTGTTCTTATTCAGAAACTTCGTAATCGAAAGACGTTTTCTATTCCCCCCCCCCCCCCCCGTAAAGTCAGAAGATGTTACAGAAAATACTGTCAAAGTCAGCGTTTTGTACCGAATTTCCGACGCTGCATCCCGAAAAAGAAGAAAATTATGTCGTCACATGACAAGAATCGCTTACAAATAAACACAAAAATATAAAATAACCGGCCTGACAGGATACATATTAAAACTCCTCCCGAAAAACAGTGTGTGTATTCAACACTGCCTGAAAGACCTTTCATTTGACGGAAATATCATTTCGCACGATTTTATTGATTTTTCTAAACAAAATGCGAAATATTACCTAAATATTTCACATGGAAAATTATACCCATTTACGTCTTCTATAAAACAGCCTAAGGGGGGGAGGACACTTTTTATGCGATATTTTACATTTTAAAATATTAAAAAAGTTATTACCAATTTCAACCATCATAATTACACTATAAAATTTTATAAATAACTGCAAAATGGGCAAATACGCATGATTAAATTTTTAATGTAATTTTTGGTTTGTAATGCCTGAACTACACTTACAAAGGTTGTAAAAACGTGCAAATATTAATACACGTATTAAGGATGAGGGGGAAAAAAACTTCCTTTAAAATGAATTTTTATTTTTAAAAAGAGCTAGTAACAGGAAATGTTCACAAGGACTTCAAGAAAACCTTCAAAGTCCGTCATGGCGGACCGGTGGGGCGTTTTGATGATCTAGCTAGGTGAACAAATCTCATTTTTCCGATTATCTCGGAATTTAACAAGACCGCGTATATTGGTAGCCGAACGTCTCTTCTGTCGAGATCCGTGCGAGTTTTGTCGAAAAAATTCGATGTGTGGATAAACTACGACCATAAAGAAGGCAGTTGGTTTGAGGGAGTTTCAACAGTTGCATTATTTTTCTTCAAGTTCGAAAGCTAGTCGTGACTTTTCTGTTTTATTTGAAAGCAAGATTTAACCTAGTGTTGTTTGAAAATAAGCGTCATCTTGTTTTCAAACTTCATCTTGAATTTTAATACAGTATTAAGCATTATTAAGAAATAAGCATTTTTAAAAAATCAAAGTACCATTCCTAAAGTATTGGAAACTTAAGAAAGCTCCTGCGAAAATTTGCGAATCATTAAGTTATATTAACTTGAAGTGTGTGTTTGAGTGTTTAATTCAAATCTTTCAAGTCAATTTTAAACCAATTTTAATTATCCGATTGAGCTGAAACTTTGAAAACATGTGTAGTATCAAGGACAATACAATATTATAATATAAATAAATAATAATATAAATAATAATAATAATAATAATAATAACAATAATAATATTAAGCCAAATATTTATCATTGTTTGATTATTTTATTACTGATAGATTCGAAAACCCAGCAAAAACCTAATTAAACTTCAACGCAATAATTTTGTCCACCTAGCCTAGATCCTCAAAACGCCCCACTGTGCGACGCATTGAACAGCCCTGCAGTAAACCACTTCAGGCCAAGAAAGCGCAGAAGACCTTGAACGTGATCTGACGTCATGAATGCCGTCAGACCACGTGATCTGACTGACGTGAAGAGAAGATGGGCTGCGTGCCGTGCCATGGGGTGGGAGAAATAAAACTTACACCACTATAACCCACAGAGTTCAGCACTAACCCATGTATGTGTCGAGATTCGAGATCCATTCTTCGCTTGTGCTTGTCGTTTGTGAATCGTTATCGTTATTATTATTTATTATTAATAGTATAAATATTATTTATTTCTGGAATGCCTGATCGTTGCTGCGTTCCTAATTGTAATTCGAATTATGACAAGACTAAGACTTATGTTTCAGTCTTCAAATTTCCGAAAAATGCAGCGGAGAAAGAAGTGTGGTGCAAGAAAGTCCCCCGGAAAGACTGGTCTCCGTCTGATCGTAGTGTTGTTTGCGCGAAACATTTTAGAGATTCCGATGTTATTAGGATTGATGTATTAACTGATAGAAATGGGCAAAAAATACAAGTACCAAGAAGAAATCCCAAGCTGAAGAAAAATGCATTTCCATCTATTTTTGAAAATTGCTCTCAAAATTTATCAGAAAAAGAACCTATTCTCAAACCTAGTAGGGCTGAAAATCTTGAAAAGTTAGATGATATGGTTGTGCAGACAGAAGGCGATAAAATTAAGGATTTTGGTAATTTATCCGAAAATGCGGAAGAAAATATAAGTACTTTAAGATCAAATGGTAATCCAGTAACTGTTAAAAATACTAAGGATGTTTTAAAAATAAATATGGATTTGAATTCAACTCAAACAGTGCAGGTTCCAACATTCATCCACAGGTACACATTAATGTTTTATTAATTTTTGAATACTCTTTATATAAGTCTTTATATTGTATTTGCATATTCTGTATATGTACCGCAGATTTTTTTTTATATTTATAAGAAGCAATATTTCAGCGATTTCGCGGGAATTAATTTTTTTTTATTTTTAATTAGCGATTTGTAGCTTAAAATTACGTTAATTTGTTTAACTATATAATATATAAAGAAGAAAACAAAATTTAGTCGAAGATTGTGGCAATTTTTAATGAGAACTGAGCTATTAGGGAAGTTATTATTATTTTTTATTATTAGTGTAATCTATCTATAATATTTCTTGAATATTTTAGAATGGGAAATTGGTTGTGTAACGGTTTTCTTAAAGTTTTGAAAATATTCGGAATTAAGAATTTACGCTATAAAATTTACGCGCTTTCTTGAAGATTGAAAAATCTGCTGCTAGAGACAAGCTAGGACGGCCAAAGTGACGTCACTTCAGAGCGTTTCCGGCACTGAAGTCGGCAGTCATTAAACCCTCTTTCACATAAAACAATAAAAACGCTGCAGTCTCAAGTTTTCTTAAATATAAAATAGTCTTACAAAGCTTGTTTTTCTTCTTCTTTTTTTTTTTAAATTGTTCCATGTTAAAATGTTTAAGTAATGTTTTCTTTAAGGCTGTTCTCAAATCCAAATTGACTGAATTCATTATTCTTCGGAAACGCATGACATTGACAGGTGTTCTTATTCAGAAAATATGTAATCGAATGACGTTTTCCATTTTCCCCCCAGAAAATACTGTCAAATTCGGCATTTTAAACCGAATTTCCGATGCGGCAGTGCGAGAAAGGGAAAAACGTGTCGTCACGTGACAATAATCGATTACAACAACTCGACGAGTTAATTTATTTATCAAAAAATGTGAAACCCATTTCGATTCCAAATTGCTTGAAAAGTCAGGCCTGCCAATTTCATACCTTTGCGTTAAAAAAAAAAAAGTCAGAAAATGTGTCAAAGTTTCGGGGAAGATATCAAAGATCAAAGACGATTACTGAAGAATGCCCACGTTTACTTCACATCTAAGATGAAAACAGTCTATGGAGATGGCATCAGAAGATTCAGAAATATAAAAGTTCTCTCGCAGCAGGCTGCGGTGGAATGATGCTGATGTAGGAGCAATCTGGATGTGCGCTTTGATGCTTTGATTGGTGTCGGAATGGTGAGCATAGGGGGGGGGGGGGTCCCATCAGAGCCAAACAAATTTTAAATTTTTATAATAATTATTTTTTAATCTAAAATCTTATGCAAAACAATTTATTTTAAATAAGATGCAAACAATTAGTTTATATAAGATTCATATAATTAAATTATGAAGATGCAAAGATAATTAAGTATAAATACAATTAAGATGCCAAAAATAATATAAATTTTATTTTGCCTTCTAATAGCAAGAGAGCTAAGAAGGAAAGTTAGCAGAACCCGATGCCAGAGATCCCATCGGAGTAAAGTATAAAAAGTATTCTTTATTTGCTTGTAATTTTTTACTAAAAGATATACAGATTTGGAGCATATACAGGGAAATGTTTTTCGTTTTTCAAACATAATTTTAAACATATTTGGAAATTTAATCTATTCTGTCGCTGTTTGCTATTAAAAATTAGCTCCCCCCCCCCCCCCCCCCGCAAAAAAAAAAAAAAAAAAAAAATCCACTGACATATCAAGTTGTGAACGTGATCCTAATTGATTGCTTTTGAGCTCTGGATATCAGGCGCGTTTCGTTGAGAGGGAGGGGGGGTGGGCGATTAGGGTGGCCATACAAGGGGAAGACAACACAATAATTTTGTCGAAAGAAATCTCTTTGGTCTTCGATTTTGGAACAGTAACTTGATACGAATAAAGGAAATGGTGTAAACGAAAATTTTCCATTTTGCTATACAGTTTTCCTTTATAAAAGGAATTGTTGTAGAAGGCCAAGGTAATTATTTCACTATGGCTCGATATGGAAAATCTGGACGTCTGCATTTATCAACTAAAAGATGCAAAAGAGGAAAATATTTACCGAATCGGGAAAAGAAGTAAGAAAACGATTGTTTTTATTCACAAGTATTTATCTCAATGATATTTATGTTCTTTTAATAAATCTATGTAATGTTTAGTTTTCTTGCATAATAATAAAATTGCTTACTGGTTTTACTCATATATCCGTTGAAGCGTTTTATATTTTTTCAACCCTTTTTCTGATACGTAATTTAAATTATTGGATTTATGTTATTTTCATGCTTCGGTGATACATATACAGAAATACCTCGGTTTTCGTCGGTTTCGAGTTTCGTCGATTTTTATTGTCTCGGTTTTCGTCCGTGGCCTCTAATTTCCTCGATATATCCACAGGTGATCTCGTTGCATTTCCCGCAAAGAATATAGATACGGAGTTAATATTCTTTGTTTTCCGTAAAGTTGTACCGTTCCCAAGCTTTCTCCTTTTCAGTGTGCGTGTAGCGTTGTTTTTTGTCGCGTGTGTATCACTCCGTGCGCCTAAGCAAACAATTTCGTTTATTTCCAGTGTATTTTTGTGCCCTTTTTAGGTGCGTTCGTAATTATATAAATACGTAGCACCTATAGTCGTCGTTTGGTCCGTCCGTCTGTCTGTCTGTCTGTCCGCATATAACAACGCAAAAACTACCCAACCAAATGGTTTGCAATTTAAAATATATTATCTTTGCAGAATTTTGTCGAGACATTTCAAATTTTATTAAAATCGAATCAAAACTTTAGGAGATATTAATAAAAATATTTATTAAGAAATTTGATTTTTTTTTTAAATCTGTGCTTTTTTGTTATAGGAGCTTCCGATGGGTGTTAAATCGTCAAGCGACCGAGATACTTATTTTATTACAGAAATTAATTTGCAGACGATATAATTCATTTCACAGAATTAAAAATCATCAAGATCTGAATATTTATATAACTAGCTGATACATATATATCTGAATATTTATATAACTAGTTAAGATATTTGTATGAACAGTGTCATAAAATATATACTTAACTAGCTGTTTAACCCGTTCTACGCACGGGATATCATGAATTTAATTCTAAAACGTGCGTACGAACGCACCTCGTTTGTAACGTTTGACGTACAATTTCCAACTTGTTTTATATTTTTATTCCGATTACTCCATCATGGGACCAGAGAAAGTTTCTAGTGGCAGCAGTCCTTCAAAGAAGAAAGCCAGGAACACGATCGAGTTGGAGAAGGAAATTATTCAAAAATACGAGAGCGGCATTAAGATTGCTGAAATGGGTCGCAGGTATGGGATATCACCACCCACCATAAGTTCCATTGGTATAATGGAGGCATACACATAGGTCCTGTGATTTTGAAGCTAGTCCTACTGCCAAAAGACCAAAAAGGGAAGTGACTCCTTGATACCATATGCCAAGAACACTATATATTAATTTCCTATTGATTTTAGTATTAAACGTTATACTTATTCTCTATAAGAATGTGTTTTTGGTACGTATTTTGGAGTGTTTAGAACTAATTAATTATATTTACATTGATTTATATGGAAATAATTTCCTCGGTTTTCGTCGGTTTCAGATTTCGCCAATTGTTTACGGACGAATTATCGACGAAAACCGAGGTATCACGATATATTCGATATTTTATTTTCAAAATATCATGTTTGATATTTTCAGTCAAAACTGTAGATAAAAAAACTTTTGCCTTTGGTAGTGACTTTTTTTTTTATCCCCTCCCCCTCAAAAAAATAAAATAAATAATAAATAAAATAAAATAATGTTCTTTTTCAAGCTTTACGTTTGAAACAGAATTTTTAGGTGCGTTCCTAATTATATAAATGTGTAGCACCTTAGTCGTCGTCTGATCCGTCCATCTGTCCGCATATAACAGCGTAAAAACTACCCAACCGAATGCTTTGAAATTTAATATATATAATCGTTGCAGAATTTTGTCGAGTCTTTTCAAATTTTATGAAAATCGAATCTAAACTTAAAAAGATATTAATAAAAGTTTTCGTCATTCTATTAAATCCTATCATCTACTATATATATAAAACACAAATGGAAATTTCGTTCCGTTCCTTTATAACTAGAATTCCGCTGCACGGATTTTGATGGAACTTGCACTGTTCGATAGATAATTTTTCAGGGAAGGTTTTAGTATAAAACACAACGTTTTACGTAGATTAGTTATAGAATTATGATGGAAAGTTCTGTACGGAAAGGTTACCATTGGACAATTTTCGGCGACTATTATCGTTGGTGAAAGAATTGAAACTGCTATACAATTTAGAAAATAATACAAACACATCGAAAAATTAAAGAAAGAAGTTACTAATTTTATTTAAAATAAAAAAGGGGAAAAAACGAAAACAGTTTTGATGATAAATAATGTTGTAAAACGAAAATATTTAATTTATACATGAAAAAGAATGTTCGTAATGCTTACAAAATTATTCTATATTTAAAAAAAAACTTTTTTTTTTAAACATATATTGGTTTATTTTCTTAAATAATTTATATCTTACTAAATATTTACTGAAAATGGAAGAGAATGTACAACAAACCACTAAGCGGAAATATTAATTATATACATTAAATAATATTTATTAACATTAATTATATATTTAAGTAATAATAATTAATATCAATTATATACTATGTACATACCCACACACACATATATTTAAATAAAATATTAACTATTATTAATTATATATATTTAAATAATAATATTCATTATATACTTATATTTAAATATTATTAAATATATTTAAATAATAATTTTAAAAAAATCGTCATACTGTTCTTTATGTCAAGTAAATAATCTTTATTAATTAATTCCGTAAAGATCAAAACAAAACTCTAAAAAAGATTTAAAAAAAAAACATCAGAGACGACAAAGCGAAATGTAAACAAAACTCCTTTAAAGTAGCTGTAAAGCGCCAGATCCATTTTAGGAGGATCGGGAATTTATGAAGATAGATCCCATCCATCGTAGCCTACGATGATGCGCGGCGCTGTATCATCGTAGGCTACGCATGCATTGATGCGAAAGACCCGCTGACAGCTAGCGCCCTCTTTCGAATGGAGATCGAGATAGAATTATTTTTTTTTCAACTTGAACATCTGTTTTTTTCTTTTTTAAATCTGTGTTACACTTTATGTATTTTTACTCAAGGCAAAATGTTTTTTTCTCCCTCTATATAAAGACAGAAGTTTTTTTTTTCGCATCTTTGAAAGTGTACGTTTAAAGAATTTTACCAACAATCCAACTGTTTATAATGAGGGAAAATAATGGCGTCATCTGTTACACAAACACCCAACTTTATTGTGTGCACACAATAACGTGCTCCGCTCTCGCTCTGTAACCTATTGAAAGACTCGTGTTTGAATGCATTTGCAATATAATTTTTCGTTTCAATAACGTGGCTTCTAAGTTCCCTGAGTGTTGAAAACTATCAACTTGGAATTTATTATTATTAAAAAGAAAGAAAAATTTAGTTAATTTCCAGTTTTATAAAATGAGTTCGCGGTCGCGGTACATAAGGAATCACAAGAAAAGACTACGACTAAGTGATAGACGAAAAGTAAACAGAGGGCAAAGTTTGGCTGCCTGGAGAAAACGGTAAGTGATTTTGTTATTATTACCAGCTGACCCGCCCGGGCAAGGGCAAGTAATAACCCGTAGTACTTTCGTTCAATGTAATCCCCGCCATCTTGGAATTTTTTTAAACCAATCTTGGCAAAACTGGTGGGTATTCGAGAGCTAGCGCCATCTAGTGTTCTTATTACAAACAAAAAAATGATATGTTTTTGTTTGGTTTGCGATTTTTTTTTTTTTTTTTCGCCGTAATGCCTGATGCCCTGGCACTTATGAATGAAAAAGTTATAAGCCCTATGGGGGACGATTTTCACTTATTTTCGTCCAAAAGTTCCAGAGATTAGGCATACATTATGGAAAAAATAAAGTATCCTTTCTTCAATAAAAATAGTTTATCTAATGCTAGGGTCTCTACATGCCTGCAAATTCCTTTTAATAAAAAATTAACCAACCTTTTAAATGATGTCCTTTCTTCTTAGCTGAAAAATAGGGAAAGAAAGAAAATTATATTTTGTAAGCTGTCAGAAAACTCGATTTGCTCAGAAATAATAATAATAATACAAATCATTTTCGTCACCGATCCAATGTAAAATTAGAAATAAAAGTTTTCTTTTTCTAAAATAAGAATATAATTTTGAAATATGTGTGTTTAAAATTTAGGAAAAATGCTAAAGCTAGAAAATAATTAAAAACAATATGCTAACTTAAAATTGAAAATTATTTGAATTAAACGAGATTTTGATTAAAAATTAAAAAGTCCAATAATTTAAAATTCTAAACTGAACTTTGAACTTCTTGATATTTTCCTAATAAATTCTATTTACATTTTTGTATTTTTGTGCGCACTTTTTATCTTAATATTTCTGTTAGAGATCGACCGAAGTTTCGGTTTCGGCACAAAATCTGAGTTTCGCCGAATATTCGTTTTCGGCGAAACTGCTGCCAAAATTTCGGTCTGACCGAAACTATCTGTATTTCAAAATCTCGTTCCTTCTTTCGGAAATTTTCAACTTTACTCATTGATGTGAGTTGTATCGGCTCAAATGAGGCACTGTTTATTGCTGTGAACTCCACTGTTTATCATTATCAGTCATGACTAATCCATGATGCGAGTGTAAATTATAAAACAAGCAATGCATATACGACTAAACTTAAGACTCTTATCACGTGATCTTTAAAAGCTGAAAACTTAACAGTAATAGAAAAATTTTTCTTTAAAACTCCAGATTGTTTCGAATACTTTATGAGAAAGGTGTTGTTAAAACATATGGAGATTTACGAAATTTATTACAAAACATATATCGATATATGTATACTTAAAATATTTTTTATTAGATGAAATTCGTATAATTGGAAACTATTTCTGTCTTATACTAAATTAATTACGTTTTATTTTACAAAAAATAGTTTTGGATAGAGGCACAGAGAGTCAACTTGGCACCAGAGATAAAATTTTCAAACAGGGGTGCCATTTCAATATTTTCTTAGGGAGGCAGGGAGTGGCAAAGATTTTTTTAGGGGGGGGGGGGGGTGAGTGAGCAAAGATTTATTTTGATCTTATTGTGCACATCCTAAAAGAAAATTGACAACTGTTACATTTTTATCCTTATATATATGTGTTTAAAATTAGATAATACTAAATAGTGTTAAACATGTCTCACTTTGAGAATATTGAAATAGAAAATAAAGTTTATAATTAATAATTTCTAGGCTTAAAATGTTGTCCTAATGCTAATTTTCTTTTTTTAGTCAAATTGAACAAATTATTTTAACTTTTGTGCCCTTTACTTAAATTTTTACTTAAACTTTACTTACTTACTTTTACTTAACCAATACTTAACTGATGCATACTTAAAACAATTTAAATGCAAAATATTACCGAACTGAAAATATGAATATATTTAAAAATTAAATATTCCTTATTGAATTTGTTTTACATTATTTAACTGCATTGTTAATTAATTATTGATAAACGCCTATAATTATTGGTTGTTATAAAATAATAAAATATAAAAGTTGTATTATTCATGTTTCATTTTTGTTTGAAACTTATACACACACATATATATGTACGTTTGTTTGTTAGAAATGTGGTTCAATACACGTATAATTAATAAATTAATTAGTAAAGTAATTAGTTATTATTAAGTATTTATTAATTTTTTGTTATTAATTAATTAATTAATTAATAATTATATGCAGTTATGTATGTATTAATCAGTTTGTAAATTTTTTGACACTTTCAGTTTCGGCCGAAAGTGGGAAGATCACCGAAATTCGGTTTAGGTTTCGGTCGATCTCCAATTTCTGTTGACGAAAAACCAAACTAATTTATGTCTTGACATCTCGTCTTATTAAAACTATTATTGTTTACATTTATGTATATATTTATTTATTTATCCTATTTATGAAACAATGCATGTTTTTTATTTGCATTTTCTATTTAAAAAAAAATAATAATTAAGGAAAAATTAACAAAATAATATATTCCTTTAATATTTGATTTGTTCTAAAATATATTGCAATATGTTAACTGGTGAAATACTAAAATATTTATTATCAGGACATCAACATTATTATTTTATTAAATATGAAACTAATTGTGTGATACATATCGTAAAAATATTCAAAACAAAATATCGCATTAAAAATCGCTATTAAATATTTTCTTTACGTAAATTGTTTTAACAATCTTGGAAGAATGTATATAAATTAATATATTATATATTCTTTAAATACTTATTGTGATAAATATATTTAAAAATGCATTAAAAGTTGAAAAAGAAATTACTTCAAACGTGGTAATTGTCTGCAAAGGGAGCTAAACGGAATGAATAAAAAGAAAATTTTATTTATTCTGATATTACTGTAAAAGTCATTGCAGATGATTTTTTCTTCAGATATTTTTTATATGTAATGTAATTTACAGACAATTTTTCATTTCTAGTTGAATTTTTCTGTATGGCCTCGACTTGTAAGAAAGAAAAAAAAATAATTGTAATTTATTATTTTTAATTTGTGCAAATCAAAAATGATGTTGAGTTTGAACTTTACAGTTAAATGTATTTAAATAACATAAAAAAATACTAGATGGAACCCATCAAAACTTGACGGAAAAAAAATTATTCTAACAATATCAGTAAAATAAGCTTCTTTATTACATAAGAAGGGATGCGTATGAAATAGTCTTTCAAATATTTTGTTTTAAGAGTTTTTTCCCCCAGTGAAATACAGTACTATTTTCGATGCAAACTTAAACAAACAATCCGTAAACAACCATGTAATGCAAATCAGTTTGACATTACCGCCATATTCCCCACGGCAAGAAAGAAAATTTCATGGACCTATGAAATATCATACAAATAGTATATCCCTACTTTCATCTCATATTCAGTAAAAAAAAAAAAAAAACATAGTAAATAAAGCACACATCCCCTCCCTGTGATGATGCAACCGAATGAGCTCCTATGCGCATGTGCATTGCATCTGCCCAAAGGCACCGTCGACATTCGACGTTAAAAAAAGTTTTCAAATGTTTAAATTAAAAGTTTTAAAATATCTTCTTTAATCATTGTTTGTTTCAAATTCATATCTTCTAAAATGCATCCATTGTTTTAAGCTAATCAATTTTTATGTAAAGATAAAGAATCTTTTTTACAATAATAAATCAATCTGCAGATGAAGGAGATTTTTAATGTTTTCAAGTGTAATTTATTTGTATGGTTTCTTTGGTTCTTTTACATAATCAGGATGATTATTCCTTTTCCATCACAGTCGGGGATCTTTTCCCTCTTATACAGTTAAATATCGAATGGATCTTAAAAAAAAAAAAAAAAAAATACAGTTCCTAGCATATTCTGATGCAACATATACATCAACGGATTCAACATGTCAATTTTATGTTAATCATAAACAGAAAATAGTTTTGGCAGATTTTAGTTTAGTGCCAAAATCCTCTATCTTATGGGAAATCTGATCTTATGATTTATCAGGTTTTTATTATTATTATTTTTTTTTACTTTTCATGATGGTTGGGGAAATCTATTTTCAATTGTGGCAACTTTCCCAGGGGCTATTTTATGAGATTAAAGCAAACTGATGGTCATTCTTGAGATAGAATTGAAAAATATTTCATGCTTGAAAATTATTTAAAAAGTCTTTAAATTAAGCGTCAGTTTTCAAATAAATTTCAATCGAAAGCTAATTTTTTTTTCTAATTGAGGATGTAAGAATTAAAATTGTAAAATGTAGTAAAAAATTGAAATTTGTAGTATTTAGAAGTGATGTAAGCGCGATGAAAGCTAAAGCGATAGCGCTGTTTGTTGTCACAACTGTTATACATTTCTAAAAATTGCCACTGTGTTTTGGCTGGCATCCAAAAGTAGACCACCATTTTTGGACATCGAAAGAGAAATTCACAATGAAAGAAATAGGACTTTGCTGTTAATAAGGAACTCGGTCATTTTCAAAAATTCATAAAATTCCGAAAATCAGAAACCGAAAAAAAATACTTTAAATTTCACATTAAATATGAAATAGGTGATAGTGTATATGTTGGATGTGTCTGTAAGTATAATTAACTAAGCATTTTAGCCTTTGGTATAATTTTTATGAGGTTATTTTCAAAATATTCATAAATATAACTGTCCCCACTTTATGTCAAGTCTGTTACATTTTTTAATATTTTATTGTCATATTTATAATTTTTCTCTAGCATTTTTTAATTTATTATGAAAATTGGATAACTATTAAATATCTGTATAAAAGTCATTAATTTACAGTCAGTTTTTCTAGCTTTGACAGAGGATCATTTCCATAAAAGTCAGAATTTTCAGAATTGTATGCATTTATTGAAAATGACCCTCTATCAAAGCACGAAAAACTGTCTGCCAATCATTAACTTTTATAGAGATATTTAAAAGTCATCCAATATTCATAATAAATTTTAAAATGCTAGAAAAAAATTATAAATATGACAGTAAAACTATTAAAAATTGTAAGGTAACGGACTTGACATAAAGTGGGGACAGTTATATGTATGAATATTTTGAAAATGACCCAACTGTTAAATGAACTTATAACAAACGTGCCAAAATAATTCCTATAAAATATTAGCTTTACATTGTTTATTCTAGCTAAAATTACAATCATTATTTCAAGGTTTTTTTTTTTTTTAAACCTTAACACTATTTTTAATAATTTTAATTTTCCTCAAATCCTTTACTTTTGTGAATTTTTTTATTAAAAAATGAAATATTCTAACCTATAATTTAAAAAACGTAATTGGTAACATGTAATCATGGTATGCAATCAAGATGAAGCAACCAATAAAGGCTCCAGTTCTAATCTTTAAAATTCAAAATTGAAAAATCAGTTAAAATTACGTCATGTTGTGGTTGTCACAATCATGTTATTTTTTCTTTTTAGTTTTATCAATGTTAAAGTGAATTTTATGCTAAGCATAACGTCATTTTCACCCGCACAAACTTTTCACCCATACTTTGTATATTTTTGCTTATAAAACATAAAATGCTTATTAAAATATAAAAGGTAAATAATAAATTTGAAACAAAATATAGACATAAATTAGTTTGGAAAAAGTTCAAAGATGCAAAATTCATAATTCTGCATAAAACTTGTAACACCTCAAATATATAAAATTAATTAAAAAAGGTAAAGGCACATGATAAGACAGAACCCTCACCTCCGGGACTTGAAGTACGAACGCTAGCTCCAGGGTCGGACTGGTCCAGTGAAAAGGGCGCAGACCTTGGATTTTCAGAGGGCACAAAAACTTTAACAAACGCAAGTCATTTTATCTGCTTGTGTTGTATTTGACTTGACAAGGTTTAATGCTTTCACGTAGCTCCAAGTAGAAAAGTGTCTTAATGTTATATCTCTGAGTCTAGATAGAAGATTACGCTATATTCCCCGTGCATGTTTGAAGTTCCATGTAATCTACAAAATGCTACACAATTTTCTATAACCAGTTATGTGATAGTGTTATTCAGAAACTCAAGAAAGTTGAACACAGATTACCTTGTAGTAGGTTGACTGATATCAGGGCTAGGATTTTCATATTTTATTCTTTTGTCAATAGATATCTTAGAGCAGTCCTAGGGAAAAAGTGATCACCCCCTACTAACTTTCCAGCAAGATAACCGTATAAAAAAGACATAGGTACCAATCGATTGGGAATAATGCCTATTAAATGATTTTCATAAATTTTGCTTTGGAAATTGACTACATATTAAAAATTGCAAGAACGTTGTTTTTTCCAATGGTAACATCAACTTTTGACAACCTATTTGATTTCTTTGGATCAAGGCAGTCAGGAAAAATATATTGTTTATATACTTGTCTTAAATCTTTATAGATTTATAAAAGAAAATACGTTAGGGGTTTATCATAATTTTGAAAAATATATTAAGGCTGCTCGTCAGTAAACTGCCTGATTCCCCTCGCTAATGTTAATCCTGTGGGCGTAGGATGCATTTGTATTTTAAAAATATCTTCTCGGGAAATTAATATTTTTAATGCCTGTATTCTTTGTACTGTTCTTAAAGAATGTATCTTTTTTTCTTAGTTGTCAATTTTTTTCTAAAATATATACTTAATTTTATGTGACGTGTTAAAATCTTATTCAGTTTCGCTAAGATTTTAACACATAAAAATATAAATTAAGCACATATTTTAGAAATATTTTGATAACTAAGAAAAAAAGAGACCTTCTTTAAGATCAGTACAATGAAAACAGGAGTTAAAAATATTAATTTTCTGAAGAGATATTTAAAAAATACGAATGCATCCTACGCCCGTAGGATTAACATTAGCGAAGGAAATCGGGAAGTTTACTGACGAAGCAGCCTTAAAATCTTACAAGTAAAAGTACTGAAAATTCTTAATTAATCATCAGTAAAATTATATAGGTATTTTAAATTTATAATAAATTTGCTTTATATGAAATAAAATCCTACAAAATGTTTTTACTAAGTTTCTTCTATTTTTTTTCTGTGATTTCTTTGATAACAAAGGTATATCCCTTTAGACCAGTGGTTCCCAACCTTTCTGGTCTTGTCCCATCAAAGAATCTCTAAAACTCAAGATCCATCTTCTTGTTATGTACATACATTACTTATATTAGGTATCGGAAGCCTAAAATACAAATAACTTTTGTCTAAATAAGTTTTTCCAAAAACATAAACTGAATGAAGAAAGAATATAATAATAACAATAATATAAAAGACAATTGAAGTACTGAGGACGTATTCGCTAAGAAATCGTTATAAAAATAATAATCTGAAGTGATATAAAAAAAAAGCATCAAATAAAGTTTCAAAAACTATATAATTCTAATCATAGAAACTCGACAGAGTTTCTCGCCAAGCATAAGAAACAGCAATTAATTGAACCGTAAATGAAAGGAATTTCCGCCAATAGATGCCAAACGATTTTACAAAAAAAATTTTTTGAACTCTGTTTAGTTTATATTTTGCGGACGGGACAAAACGGGTTTTTGACACATCTATATCTCGCATTCTATTTATGATAGAAACAAAATTCTTGATTCTATGGAATGGGGCGGGCCAAGGGACTAAGAATTCAAAAGTAAAGCAAAATCCGACGAATAGGTTTTCAGTAAATGCGATTTTAAAAGCGCTGTTTTTTGCACTTTTTAAATCTTGTTCAGACCAAAAACTGTTGACAGGGCTACAGCAATGTGTAATTATCGGATTTTTACGCGGTTTACGTTATTTGAATCGTTTTTATGAGTAGTTCGGACCTTTGTAAGTTTCATGTAAAAATATTAATTAGTTTTTGATTTATATCAGTTTAAAGTTATTGATTCCTATACTTAACATAGAGCAAAAAACTGTTGACAGGGCTACAGCAATGTGTAATTATC
The DNA here is from genome assembly GCA_963931845.1 of Maratus michaelseni. Classification (NCBI taxonomy): domain Eukaryota; kingdom Metazoa; phylum Arthropoda; class Arachnida; order Araneae; family Salticidae; genus Maratus; species Maratus michaelseni. The sequence continues at coordinate 149,231,843 of OZ007597.1, read as the reverse complement.
GGATTTTTACGCGGTTTACGTTATTTGAATTGTTTTTATGAGTAGTTTGGAGCTTTGTAAGTTTCATGTAAAAATATTAATTAGTTTTTGATTTATATCAGTTTAAAGTTATTGACTCCTATACTTAATATAAGAGCAAAAAAATAATAAATGACCCAACTCTTTTAGGAATGGCCGTATACACATATTAAGATATGTTATTACACTCGACCCAAGTAAGCTTCCTATTATAAAAAAAGTAGTAACATTTAAGGTTCGTTTACAGGGTCTCACAAAAGATCTTTTCATATAGGGCTAAAGAGTTGTGTAATTATCAGATTTTTACGCGGTTTGCAGCATTTGAATTGTTTTTATGAGTTGTTCAAATGTTTAATATTTCGTGTAAAAATATTAATTAGTTTTTTATGTATACCACTTTAAAGTGATTTATTCCTATACTTAAGATGAAGCAAAAAAAAATATTAAATGATCTAACTCTTTTAAAAAAGAACGTATGCGCATGATGTTAAAATATGTTACTACGAACGACCTAAGTTAGCTTCCTATTGTAAAACAGAACTGTAGAATTTACTGTTCGTTTACAGGGTAACTCAAAAGATTTTTTAATAAGACTAAAAAGTTGTGTAATTAGCGAATTTTTACGTTGAAGTACATGATTCCTGTACTTAACACAGGAAAAACAGTAGTAAATTGCATAACTTTTGTCAAATTGGCTATATACACAAGATATTCAAATATGTTACTACATCCTCTCTATTGTAAAGCGGCATTGAAGCATATACGTTTCGTTTACAGAGTCTCTTGATTACATTACAACCGATGTATATTTACTGAGTGAGATGTATTTTAATGATTTTATACTGTTTCAATCTCTGTAAGGTTTTATTATCTTGCTTTAAAATTTAATACGGGTTCATTTTGTCTGTCTGAAAGCTCGTCGATCTTAAGCTCTAAATCTATTAAAATATAGTATTTTCATCGATTAAAAAAAACTGTGTTTATTAATAAATGTATCAGGAATTGATTGAAAAAAGCGATTAAAAAATTCCAACTTTACATTCATGCGCTGAGTAACAGAATGTAAAAATGTTGCTACCCCAAGATTACAAGTTTTGCATTTAAATATTTGCCGTTCATCGAATCTCCGGCTATGACGAACTTAAAATGCTAAATTTCGTATACAATAGGTGATCGGTAACGAACTGTTCGGTTTACGAACAAATCGGTTAACGAACACTTTCGCACGAGATTTTTATGTTCGGAGAACGAACACCTCACGAAACAAAGCCATGATGAAGAAATGCCGTGTTTCATATTTGCCGAGCTATACTTATTGACTCTATTGTCAACTTTGAGAACATTTTAACAGTTGCATACATATGTCCTAATTAATTCATGGACTGCTGGAGATTGGGGACCTATATTTTAGGATCACCGAATTGGAATGAACAGACTATATGAACAGAAATCACTTTAATAGTTTTTATACTTTTGCAAACGTTGCGAATTTTATATTTTTCAAATTCTCGAAACGTTGAGTTAAAAAACTTAAACAAATAAAAAACTTCCAAGGTGCTCAGTAATTTTCAAAAATAATATATTTAATATGTTAATATAAAAATCCCTGTAAATTTTTATACTAATAGAAATAGGTTCGTAGAAGAAAAAATGTTGATTATTCTCGGTAAAGTATGCTCCATAAACTTATCGTTGTAGTTGACCGAAAAAATATGCTTCTTTTTTTTCCACATTTTTCTGAAACTGTAGTATTTTAATTAGTTTGTAAACTACAGTAAAATTGTCTAATTCTTTGTTTTTGAATGTATATAAACGGAAGAGTGATATAAATAAAAGAAAAAGGAAAATAATCTGATGAATACAATGTAAGGAAATTAATATAAAAGTTTCGCCATTGTTATGGTAGCGACATGTACATTGGAATAAATCACTCAATAAATTGTCTAATTCTGATGTATAATTCTGTTTATAGCATCACTATTATTTTTTTTGCCCCTTTCATCTTTTCTTTTCTGAATAAAAATGGAATCCGTATAATTGAAATTAAATACCTTACAAAAAGGAGTGATATCTCATCAAAAACAACTCGTTGTAAATTATCCCGCCAAGCCACAAACCTAAAACGTCAGTCACAAAAAGAAGTGATATCACATAAAAAGAAGCGATATTGAAGTGCATACTCAGAGTCCCGTGTAAAAATCTATCGCCACTCATAATGTTTCCAAAGGACTCGGAGTGAGGTACAGTATGTGAAAACTGCTTGGCGACCTGCAGGCTTTTTATAATGTTTGCGTTTCCTGCAATTACATATGGCTATATTATTTTTATTATTTTATTTTATTTTATTTTATTTATTTATTTATTTTGCTCCCATAAAATTGTAACAGTTGAAGCTTCTGTGTTTGCATGTCCTTTCTTATTTATGAGCTTGAAAAATCAATTTGTTGATTTTATTTACCATTATTTAAACTAAAAGCACCACTCTTACGAAGAGGATTTTTTAAGTAAACGTATAAAGATTTTGAGTTTGTGTATTTATTTGTTTATACATTTATTTATTTTCTCCCCTCTATATCACATTGCTAGTTTGATTTGTAGTGTTCCATTTTCAAAGGTATCCTTGTTTTTCAATTTTATTCCAATGATTGTTAGGGCTTGGAGTTGATACAATTTTTGGTATTAAGCTGGTGTCAATTACAGAAAACAATCATTCTTTGCTTATAATGTGGTTTCCCAGCTCTTGAAAATGTAAATTACTTTATAAGCCTACATTTGTGTTTTTACTATTGTTTCACTTTTTGAATAAATAAAACTTCAATTGTTAGGACTATGTTTTATAATTTGTAATTTGACTGTGCTATTTGGTGTAATGATCTCATTGCATATGGTCATTTATTTCTTTTTCAATGGTTAATTTTTGCAATAAGTTTATATATATACTAGGGGGCCTACCCCCTGCGAGCTACGCTCGCCAACCCCCGCTCAGACTTTGAGGCCTCTAAAAACATGACAGCGTGTTTTATTTTAAAAATATTGGTAAATCTGTAATTGGGTTGCCATGCTTTTAACGTTTTAATGGGGGCATTTTTTGATTACCATGGTCTCATACACAGCTGTTGCGGCAACTGACGACTGTTTTCGGGATTGATAAGTAAAATCAATTACAACTTGAAAACCAGCTTGTATAAAATGGTTAGGTTTAAATTGTGGCTAACTCTCGGACTTTTATAACAACGATCTGTATTATATTCTTCCTTTGCGTTTAAAGATGGGAAAAATTCCATCTGCTTGTGAATAACATTAAGAACCACGGTATTGAAAAGTACTATGTTATACACATTTTCATTAACAGGTTTTAATTTTCTCTCTATTTTAGTGCACCATCAAGCATATTTTCATGTTATTTTAAATACGTAAATTATTTATTTTAATTAATATGTATATACGAATTTTCTAATAATTATGTATCATACAAAATTAATTAAATATTTTGTGCATGCATGCCTGCTTTTATTGGGCATCAATTGATGAGATATTTAAACAAATTTGCTATCCGCGATAATTTTACAATATGTTATGTCACTTGAATATTGTCCATAAGAAAATCGGGTTCTTTTCCAGTATAGGATCCTTTGCTTTTAGGTTTGGCGTAATTCGAGCTTCAAAAAAGGATATATTCGTTAATATATATAGATTTGTTGCCAAAAGTTATGAAAACAAACCAAATGAACTTTTGGTGCTTTTCTATTAGAGGGGTCTTTGACGCTTTTTTAAAAAGCTTGGCGGAAAAAACCAAGCAGGATAGAAAACCAAACAGGATATTTTATTCTCCTTCCGTTCAGTTGGGCAATTATTATTTTATATATTCGTTTCAAATATCCGAATTAGTGATTTTATAAATTCGTTTAATTAAATTTTACAAAAAAATAACAAAATGATATCAATAAATATTAATTACTATTAATTCCTTTCCCCCCTTTCTTTTGCGTTTACATAAATGACGTCATTTGGACGAATTTATTCAAAATATTTTCAGTTTATAAATTAAATTAAATGCTGACAGACGATTGAATCCTGACGATAGAAATGTGATTTTTTTTTTTTCAAATTTTCCTGAAAAACATAATTTAATCACAATCTTGTCTTCATTATCGATTGAAATAAAAGATAAATTCAATTTCAATTTGAAAATGGCGAATAAAAAGAAATCAATAATCCCTATAGGGATCCTTTTCAATTTTTTTCCCTTTTTTGTCACAAAAAAACTGAGTAATTAGTTGCCATCATTACAGAAATATCATTAAAATTAGAAAAAAATTAATATCTCGAAAACTAATTCCAATTTCAAAATTCTATTACCAGTTTTGACATCCGCGGATTTTTATGGACAATTGGTATTAATTTCACCATCAAGCGTTTAATATTTTATTAAAAATAGCCCTGAAACATAATCAGTCGTTTAATCAGTCGTTTCATAAAATCGTTTCATAAAATCGTTTCACAAATTCGTTTCATTAGGATTTTATATATATAGGGTAGATATATATAAATCTTATAATAAACGTTAACTAAATTGAGATATATTGCAGTAATTCTAGCGTAAGGGGATCTGGGGGAAAATCTGTTCTGTCAGTTCTTTCGCATACAAAAATATTTATAAAAGTGGTATAAAAAAATATAAAATTTATTTTTCGATTTTCAAAATTGATATACCACATATATTATAAAAGCCTGCAGGTCGCCAAGCAGTTTTCACATACTGTACCTCACTCCGAGTCCTTTGGAAACATGAGTGGTGATAGATTTTTACACGGGACTCTGAGTATGCACTTCTATATCGCTTCTTTTTATGTGATATCACTTCTTTTTGTGACTGACGTTTTAGGTTTGTGGCTTGGCGGGATCTTTTACAACGAGTTGTTTTTAATGAGATATTTTTTTTCTGTAATATACTTTAATCATTTTAATTCTTAAAAAAAGTTTTCATATAAATTATAAATTGCTTTTATGCATACAGGCATTGTCGTGTGCTGGCCGCTGTGTACATTCTGAATTTAATTTAAAAAAAATGTGAGTCATTATCAAGATGTGTACAGGGTCTACCACAAGTTTTTAGTAGAAATTTTCGCCTTATTTACCATAGAAAACAATTACAAATACTGTGAATACACGAGATGATTGCGAATGCTATATGATTTAAATAATAAATAGAAAAAGGCCTTATCTAGAATAGTGGTATCAGACTTCTTTGAAATTCCCAAGCACCTTGGTCTCAATATAAATTTATGTTCTATATATTTATATACCTCTTCCCCATGAACTAGAAGAAATTCGATATTAACCCATTTCTTTCCGCGATCCCCATTGAAGGATTTATCAATTATCTAAATATCTTAGTACCTAATTTAGACATTTCAGACATTTTCATAGTTAATGCGTTTGAGAAATCTTTAAGTAAGTTTCAGGAGTATCAGTTTCTCATGTGAGGTATTCCAGAGTAGATAAAAACTAGTCGTTGGGGGCCACCGTAATACTTACCCTTCATGGATATGCATAATATAAAATATTAAAATAAAACATGCGTAAACTACTTATAAAATGCATTGCAATTCGAATAAAATCGTGGCTTGATGACATCATAGACTTTAAAGACTCGATTACTGAATTGCTTAAAAGAAACATCCTTATAACTCCAAAAACAATAATCCTATTAACTAGCGGTTTATTGCATCTGATTAAGCGTCTCATTTCCAATTAAAATATATCTTTGAATTGAAATTTGGATGAAATACAGGGTCATGAAAAATCGAAGAGTGTGGAAAATAGGATTACAAATATCTCGGCAACTCATTATCCGATCGACTTCATGCTTTATGCAAAATTTATGTTTTTTTATTGTCTTTTATATTCACTCCTTAAAATAGACAATTTCGAAAAAATTTATATACCTTTTATCAGAACAAATATTTCGAGAGTCCGAAAAAAATAGTTCCGTTTAATCGAGGTTGCTGAAATTCAATAAGCTTCTTTCCATTATTACATACTAAGTACATACCAAATTTCAAGTCTCTATCTCAATTTGTTCGCGAGATAGAGCGTTTACAGATACACAGACGGACGGCAAATTTTTTTTTCCTAAAAATATGTTTTTCGGAATCTTCAGTGTCTGAAACGTGTAAATCCGTCAATTTTTTTTTTTTTTTTTCCGATTTTCAAAACGATTACAAGACTTACCCTAAACTACGTATGATGGGTATGTAATAGATAACTTTGCCAACAAATAGCCAGAAAAGTTGTATAAAAATTCAAAATACAATTTTAACCAAAAATTGCATGATACATTTAGTTCTCTAAATTTTAATACAAAATACTTTTCAAAAACTTTTTCTTTTGTATACAGTATTTTGAATTTGTTAATGGAAATCTTTTAAACATGAATTTTATTTTCATTTCATTTTTTTTTTTTTTTTTTTTTTTTTTTTTTTTTAATAATTTGCATGTAATTTTTATTTTTAAGCTACATTTTTTTAAAAAAGAAAATTGACAGGATATATGTTGATAACTATTATGGAATTGCCCCCCTTAAGATCCAAATTGCCCCCTTGTGGGAAGCACTGCCTTAAACCATGGAAAAGCAAAATTTCCTTATATGTCGAAAACTAATAATTCAAATGGGCTGTAAACTCACACACCCATCGCCATCATGGGTGTGTACATGGACATTACTCGTTACCATAATCCTCAAAAACATGGGTGACCCATATTTTTGACGATTATGGTTTCTTTTGTGCAAAGTTAATGCAAGTCATAATTCATAAATTTTAATATGAATTTAGTGATAATTTTCACAAAGTGAAAAATCGTCTCATTTGGTATAAGGAAAGTCGGTATAGGGAAGATGTATTTTGTATCTTTAAAAAATGACTTTATTCATCATTTAAACTGCTATTGCACTATAAAAAGAACATCGCTACAATGAACGATATGACTATAAAAGAAAAAAAAAAAAAGATTTTAGGATTTTGCAAATTTTTAATTACAATTATTCCTAATTTTTTTTTTTTTTGTGCTTTCTTTTTACGAATGTAAGAGCATCCACGGTTTTTCTGCTGTATAGTAAATGTTTCAAGATTTTCATAATAAGATAAAATCATTTCTTATTTCTTTGTGTTTCTATATAGTTTGATATTTTACCTGAGTGTTTTAATTTTAAAACTATTTTATGCGTAAAATTCGTTTTTTTTTTTTGGGGGGGGGGGGAATACATGGGCATTTCACATAAAATTAATTCATGTTTATTTTAAATTATATTTAATTCGGCCAAATTCATTTTTTTATTTAAAAAAAAAATTCTAATAATAATTCAACTTCTGTTAACAATTACATAAGGTTTTCATTTATATATTTTTTTGCATTGAGTAATGCATTTTTCAAATTTCATATGCATTCTTTGTAAAAGAACAATATTCTAAGATTTTGGCCCAAAATATTTTATTTAACCAGGGCCTAAAAAAATTATTATTAAAATCTTATTAAACACAAGTGCATTATATAGTAAAAAAGAAAAAAAAACATTTAAATAACAATTTTATTCGGTGTTTTGCAGCAGATGAGGACTGGTTCATATTTAAGGCTGTTCTGTTATCCAAAGGGGCTATTTTCAGACACATTTTTTGATTAATTTTTGTTCAGAAACACATGAAATGGGCGGGTGCTGTTATTCAGAAACTTTGTGATTGAAACACATTTTCCATTTTTTGGTTACGGCAGAAGATTTTGCAGAAAACACTGTCAAACTTGGCGTTTTGAACCGAATTCCCGATGCTTCAGCGCCAGAAAGGAGAAAAATGTGTTGTCACGTGACGCGAATCGCTTATAACTCGATAAGTAATTTATTTATCAAAAAATGGTCAATTCATTTCGATTCCAAATCTCTTCAACAGTCAGACCTGTCAATTTTATACCTTTGCGTTTAAAAATGAGTCAGAAATTGTGTCAAAGTTTCTCATTATTCAGCAGATCGTTTGCGAACCATTTTAATGGCTGCATAAGCCTTTTTTTAATTTGTAAAATTTTTTGTTTTGTGGTGTGAAATGTGTTCTTTTATAGACATATAGAATGACTTATTTTTACTTTCTTCTAATACGTTAGAAGAAAGTTTTGGAAGCGTGAAAATTTTAGGCTGAATGCGATTTGATTATTTTTGGGAAATGTGCGTCTTGTCTGCTAGCCTGTGTGTAACACGATTTTTGTGACCACTGTATCTCAACAACTGCTGCACGGAATTTAATGAAATTTCAGTTAGACCTATAGACTTTTTTCTCAAAGGTACACTAATAATTTACATCCCAATCATAAAATAACGATGTTTTATTTTATATTTAGCTAGACTTAACCTCTTGAGTCCTGTGTACCCAAATGGGTAACTAGATTCTTTTGTTCATAAAAACTAAAATGATTGATATTTTTACATTTTAACTTCACTACTATAAAGCTGAATGGTTTTGCTTTAAAATGAAACCAATAAATGGCAGCACCGATGTCGATTTCCTTATAAAATAAATGTTATTTTAACCTGAGTTTGCAAAGTGCTTTCGAAACAGTGCACCCAAGAAAGTAGGTAATTTTCATAATTCTTTAACTTAAAAACTTTATAATAAAAAAATGTAAGAATTTGCAGATTATTCACTTATTTAAAGCTGTTTTTTTTATTATTATTATTGTGTAATTTGAGGTTATTGATAATTAAATTGATTTTTTTTTTGGGAGGGGGAGGGGGGGCTAGTAATTTTATGTTCATATTTGTGAACCTAAAGTACAAGCCCCTAAAACAATATATTTCAAGAAAATATATATTTTGTCATCTATGATGTCATTTTGTTTGTTTAAAAGCAAAGAATGAGTAGTATTTGTACTATTATTTTACCAAAAAAGCTTGGTTAATAGATAAAGGTAAAAAGATCGTAAAAAAGATCAAAGATCGCGATCGCCACTGATATCAGCGTTATCTTGAATTTTTTTTCGGAAATACATTTATACTTCTTTCTTCCTGAGGAGGAAGCTTGAATTGAGTCTTATTACAGCTGTTCTCGAATCAAAGAGCTACTTTCTGACGCATTTCTGAATTCATTTTTGTTCGGAAACTCATTAAACTGGCAAGAGTTCTTATTTAGAAACTATGTAATCGAAACACGCTTTCCACTTTTTTGGTAAAAGCAGAAGATCTTTCAGAAAACACTGTCAAAGTCGGCGTTTTGAACCGAAATCCTGACGTGGCAGCACGAGAAAAAGAAAAGGAAAACGTGTCGTCACGTAACAGGAATCGGTTATAACTCGATAAGTAATTAATTTATCCAAAAAAAAGTGGGAGGGGGGGGGGGAGAAATTCAATTTCTATTCCAAATTGCTTCAACAGTCAGGTCTGCCAATTTTATATGCCTTTGCGTTTAAAAATGAGTCAGAAAATGTGTCAAAGTTTCTCGTTATTCAGCAGATCGTTTGAGAACCATTTTAATGGCTGCATACGCCTTTTTTTTTTTTTTTTTTTTTTTTTTTTTAATTATCTGTAAAATTTTTTGTTTAGTGGTGTGAAATGTGTTCTTTTATAGACATATTGAATGATTTATTTTTACTTTCTTCTAATACGTTAGAAGAAAGTTTTGGAATCGTGAAAATTTTAGACTTCCGTTTTCTGATATGGGTTTACACATTTTGGGATGTCCTGAATGCGATTTGATTATTTTTGGGAAATGTGCGTCTTGTCTGTTAGCCAGTGTGTAACACAATTTTTGTGACCACTGTATCTCAACAACTGATGCACGGAATTTAATGAAACTTCAGTTAGACCTAGACTTTTTTTTCTCAAAGGTACACTAATAATTTACATCACAGTCCTAAAATAACGATGCTTTATTTTATATTTAGCTACACTTAACCTCTTGAGTTCTGGGTACCCAAATGGGTACCTAGATTCTTTTGCTCATAAAAACTAAAATGATTGATATTTTTACATTTTAACTTCACTTCTATAAAGTTATTGAATGCTTTTGCTTTAAAATGAAATCAATAAATGGCAGCTCCGATGCCTATTTCCTTATAAAATAAATGTTATTTTAACCCGAGTTTGGAAAATGCTTTCGAAACAATGCATCCAAGAAAGTAGGTAATTTTCACAATTCTTTAACTTTAAAAGCTTTATAATAAAAAAATTTAAGAATTTGTAGATTATTCACTTATTTAAAGCTGTTTTTTTTTTTTTTTTTATTGTGTAATTTTAGTTTATTGATAATTAAATTGATTTTTTTTGAGAGAGGGGGGGGGGGGGGCTAGTAATTTTATGTTCATATTTGTGAACCTAAAGTACAAGCCCCTAAAACAATATATTTCAAGAAAATATATATTTTGTCATCTATGATGTCATTTTGTTTGTTTAAAAGCAAAGAATGAGTAGTATTTGTACTATTATTTTACCAAAAAAGCTTGGTTAATAGATAAATGTAAAAAGATCGTAAAAAAGATCAAAGATCCCGATCGCCACTGATATCAGCGTTATCTTGAATTTTTTCGGAAATACATTTATACTTCTTTCTTCCTGAGGAGGAAGCTTGAATTGAGTCTTATTACAGCTGTTCTCGAATCCAAGAGCTACTTTCTGACGCATTTCTGAATTCATTTTTGTTCGGAAACTCATTAAACTGGCAAGAGTTCTTATTTAGAAACTATGTAATCGAAACACGCTTTCCACTTTTTTGGTAAAGGCACAACATCTTTCAGAAAATACTGTCAAAGTCGGCGTTTTGAACCGAAATCCCGACGTGGCAGCGCGAGGAAAAAAGGGAAAACGTGTTGTCACGTGACAGGAATCGCTTATAACTCGATAAGTAATTAATTTATCAAAAAAAAAAAAAAAAAAAAAAAAAAGAATTTTGACCGAGCATAGCTCGGTCTTCCCTGCTCCTGTAATTAATTCAATGATATCCCATGATGGGTAACGATTCTAGCTTGCCAAGATTATCATATATTCTAATACGAGCAAATCTTGTGTGTGGTTATATATATATATATATATATATATATATATATATATATATATATATATATATATATATATGCAAATTTTATCTTAAAAATGGCTCTAACGATTTTGACGAAATTTTGTGTCCTAGCGTTTTGGGGCACCAGAAAACCATTGGGCTAAGTCACATGTTCGAGAAAATTCAATTAGTGGGTCATTTTGGGTCATGGTCAAGCTAATTATATCTAAAAAACGGTTCAAACGATTTTGACGAAATTTTGTATCCGGCTATTTTCGGGCACGAGAAGACTATTGGGCTGGGTCACATGTTCGAGAACTTTCGATTAGTGGGTCATTTTTGGGTCAACGCGGGTCAAATTAATTTTATCTAAAAAACGGCTCTAACGATTTTGATTAAATTTTGTGTCCTACGAGTTTCGAGCACGATAAAATCATTGGGCTAGGTCCCATGTCCGAGAAAATTCGATTAGTGGGTCATTTCTGGGTCATTGTGGATCAAGTTCTAAAAAAGCGGCTCAATTTACACTAAATTGTGCATCCAATGGTTTTCGGGCACGAGAAGACTGTTGGGCGCTAGGTCACATGTTCGAGAAAATTCAATTAGCGGGTCATTTTGGGTCATGGTCAAGCTAATTATATCTAAAAAACAGTTCAAACGATTTTGACGAAATTTTGTATCCGACTATTTTTGGGCACGAGAAGACTATCGGGCTGGGTCACATGTTCGAGAACTTTAGATTAGTGGGTCATTTTTGGGTCAACGCGGGTCAAATTAATTTTATCTAAAAAACGGCTCTAACGATTTTGATTAAATTTTGTGTCCTACGAGTTTAGAGCACGATAAAATCATTGGGCTAGGTCACATGTCCGAGAAAATTCGATTAGTGGGTCATTTCTGGGTCATTGTGGGTCAAGATCTAAAAAGCGGCTCAATTTACACTAAATTTTGCATCTAATGGTTTTCGGGCACGAGAAGACTGTTGGGCTAGGTCACATGTTCGAGAAAATTCAATTAGTGGGTCATTTTGGGTCATGGTGAAGCTAATTGTATCTAAAAAACGGTTCAAACGATTTTGACGAAATTTTGTATCAGACTATTTTCGGGCACGAGAAGACTATTGGGCTGGTTCACATGTTCGAGAACTTTCGATTAGTGGGTCATTTTTGGGTCAAAGCGGGTCAAATTAGTTTTATCTAAAAAACGGCTCTAACGATTTTGATTAAATTTTGTATCCTACGAGTTTCGGGTACGCGAAAATCATTGGGCTAGGTCACATGTTCGCGGAAATTCGATTAGTGGGATATTTCTGGATCATTGTGGGTCAAGATCTAAAAAGCGGCTGAATTTACACTAAATTTTGCATCGAATGGTTTGAGAGCACGAGAAGACTGTTGGGCTAGGTCACATGTTCGAGAAAATTCAATTAGTGGGTCATTTTGGGTCATGGTCAAGCTAATTATATCTAAAAAACGGTTCAAACGATTTTGACGAAATTTTGTATCCGGCTATTTTCGGGCACGAGAAGACTATTGGGCTGGGTCACATGTTCGAGAACTTTCGATTAGTGGGTCATTTTTGGGTCAACGCGGGTCAAATTAATTTTATCTAAAAAACGGCTCTAACGATTTTGATTAAATTTTGTGTCCTACGAGTTTCGAGCACGATCATTGGGCTAGGTCACATGTCCGAGAAAATTCGATTAGTGGGACATTTCTGGGTCATTGTGGGTCAAGAACTAAAAAGCGGCTCAATTTACACTAAATTTTTGCATTCAATGGTTTTCGAGCGCGAGAAGACTATTGGGCTGGGTGACATGTTCGAGAACTTTCGATTAGTGGGTCATTTTTGGGTCAACGCAGGTCAAATTAATTTTATCTAAAGAACGGCTCTAACGATTTTGATTAAATTTTGTGTCCTTCGAGTTTCGAGCACGATAAAATCATTGAGCTAGGTCGCATGTCCGAGAAAATTCGATTAGTGGGTCATTTCTGGGTCATTGTGGGTCAAGATCTAAAAAGCGGCTCAATTTACACTAAATTTTGCATCTAATGGTTTTCGGGCACGAGAAGACTGTTGGGCTAGGTCACATGTTCGAGAAAATTCAATTAGTGGGTCATTTTGGGTCATGGTGAAGCTAATTGTACCTAAAAAACGGTTCAAACGATTTTGACGAAATTTTGTATCAGACTATTTTCGGGCACGAGAAGACTATTGGGCTGGTTCACATGTTCGAGAACTTTCGATTAGTGGGTCATTTTTGGGTCAAAGCGGGTCAAATTAGTTTTATCTAAAAAACGGCTCTAACGATTTTGATTAAATTTTGTATCCTACGAGTTTCGGGTACGCGAAAATCATTGGGCTAGGTCACATGTTCGCGGAAATTCGATTAGTGGGATATTTCTGGATCATTGTGGGTCAAGATCTAAAAAGCGGCTGAATTTACACTAAATTTTGCATCGAATGGTTTGAGAGCACGAGAAGACTGTTGGGCTAGGTCACATGTTCGAGAAAATTCAATTAGTGGGTCATTTTGGTCATGGGTCATTATGGGTCAAGCTATTTTATCTTAAAAACGGTTCAGAGGATTTGAAATAAATTTAGCACCCTACAGATTTAGGGAACAAGAAGACTATTAGGCTAGATCACATGTTCGAGAAATTTCGATTAGTGGGTCATTTTGGTCATGGGTCATTATGGGTCAAGCTATTTTATTTTAAAAACGGCTCAGACTATTTACACTAAATTTTGCATCCTACCGTTTTCGGGCAGGAGAAGACTGTTGGGCTAAGTCACATGTTCGAGAAAATTCAATTAGTGGGTCATTTTGGTCAGGGGTCATGATATTTGAACTCAAATTTAATTTTGACCGAGCATAGCTCGGTCTTCCCTGCTCGTTACGTCTTATTTTAGATGAAGTCATATTATTTCCGTATTACTGAACTTAAAAACCGAATTTGTATACTAAAATTGTTTAACTATAGCAATTATATAATCTACCAACAGTTTTTTGGATAGATGTTTCTGAAGAGAGAGATATTGAATGAAAAAAAGAGTCTAAATATGGATTTCGAGTTTTGAAAATTTCAAAACTAGGCTTAAGTTTCCCATTGGAATTTTCAGTAAATGTCAACAAAAGATAAAATGTTGCCAACTTAAAATGTATTTATTTTATAATGGAAATTAATCATATCATAATAACGATATAATTAACTTCACTGAAACTAGTTGTAGTATGAATGCACCTCATTTGTCACGTTTGACGTACAATTTCCAACTTGTTTTAATAGGGTTTATTGTTTTTTTATATTCAGAAGCCATTGTCTCGCTTTCTTTTTCTTTTTTTTTTCAATTTTTCAAATTTTTTTTTTTTTTTTTTTTCCGCTTGTTGTCTCCCTGTCCCGTTTTTGTGACACTGATCACGGATCATTTACCTATTATAGAATGAAACTCGTTTAAACAACAGACTGTGCTTTTAATTTATATTAATTTTATTATAGAAGTTAATATTCAATAATTACTGTATTAAAAAATGTCTTTGAAATCCTCCATTTTTATGTGCGTTCGTAATTATATAAATGCGTAGCACCTATAGTCGTCGTCTGATCCGTCCGTCTGTCTGTCCGCATATAACAGCGCAAAAACTACCCAACCAAATTATTTGAAATTTAAGATATGTTATCTTTGCAGAATTTTGTCGAGACATTTCAAATTTTATGAAAATCGAATCTAAACTTTAGAAGATATTAATAAATATATTTCTTAAGAAATTTAATAATAATAAAAAAAAAGATCGGTGCTTTCTTGTTATGGGAGCTTCCGAGGTTTAACCGTCAAGCGACCGAGATACTTATTTTATGACAGAAATTAATCTGCAGACGATATAATTCATTTCACAGAATTAAAAACCACCAAGATCTGAATATTTATATAACTAGCTATGGTACGAACGCACCTCATTTGTCACGTTTGACGTACAATTTCCAACTTGTCTTTACTACAGTGCAACATGATATAATAATAAAACAAAAATTTCTTAGCAGTAGGATGCTGCAATCGGTTTCTCAATTTAGAATGGATGAATGCAAAAGATGAAAAAGTTCTTTCAAGTTCTGCAGAACTTGGAGTGTTTAAAAGCATTTCGACGACATACCTGTAGAGTTCTTTTTTTAAAATTTTAGTCTTTTTAAAATCAATATTGAGATATATGCATGCTAGCTTCCACTGTCCTGGAAGAAACCAGTTTCTTCCGGAAAAAACCAAACATGTTTTGAAGTGTACATAAACATTTATTTTTTAGGATTTATCAATCTCTTAATTTATTAACTTCCTTTTCATTTTTTGAAAAAAAAAAAAAGCTCAATTAGTGATAAAATGAAAAAATTAAAACAGAAATCATGTGACTACTAAAATTAAAAGGAAAGTCCATGTCCTTTTCAGCGGCCCCTTTGAAATTAAGGCTGTTCTCAAATCCAAAGGGGCTACTTTCAAACACATTTCTTTTTTGTTCTGAAATTCGTGAAATTGGTGTTGTTATTCAGAAACGTTGTAATGAAAACACGTTTTCCATTTTTTGGTAAAGCCAAAAAATCTTTCAGAAAACACTGTCAAAGTTGGCGTTTTGAACCGAATTCTCGATGTTTCAGCACCAGGAAGGAGAAAAACATGACGCCATGTGACACGAATCGCTTATAACTCGATAAGTAATTTATTTATCTAAATATGCAAAACTTATTTCGATTCCAAATCTCTTTCATAGCCAGAGGTCTGCCAATTTTATGCCTTTGTGTTTAAAAATTTCGTGTCTTTCAGTGGATCATTTTAGAACCCCCTTTAATCATTTTTACTAGGAAGTTTGGGGGGAATTCTTATCTGTCTTTTACTTGTCTGTGCGGAAGAGGGGAACCTGTTTAGTTTTCCATGGAAGTTGAAATAGTAATTCCGAAAATTTCGCATTGTTGAGCAGGTCGTTTGAGCCTTTTAACATGTTAGGGGATGTTCCAGATAAAATAAAAAAGTGAGAGGACGCCGTCCCCCTCCTCGCGTTCTCCCTGGACTACACCACTATCACCACCCCCACTGAACTTCCGGTCAATCACTGTTCTGTTCATTTGGTCAGCTTTCGTGTATTTGTTGCACAAAGAAACATACTTTATTCTGAATGGACAGATACTTTGCTATTACTGTTCGATAATCGTGATGATGCAGGATGCAAATAATCTGGAGATTATATACAGTCAGAAAGGAAAACAATTAATTTTATATCTAGGATATAAATTTTACAAATCGTATGAAGGCATACTAGGGAATTCATGGCGCTGCATCAAGAAAAACTGTCCTGCATCACTCTCCGTCGATAACAGTATGTCGACCATCTTGAAAGAAAACGCGACCCATAATCACAAAAAAAGCCAGACTTTAGAACGGGAAAAAATTTCTAACTCCTTGAAGAGAAAGGCCTCCGATTACTTATTTGAAACGCCTAGAAGGTTAATTTTAAAAGAAATGCAAGAGGCCGAAAATTCTTCTGACAGCTTTACGAAGAAGGACATAAAGTGTATATCGTTAAACCTTTATAGGGCCAAAAGAAAAAGTCTCCCTTGCTTGAGAAAATCTCAACAAGAAGTTCGCGGAGCAATAAACGCAAACTCAAACGAAGAAGAAAGTATCAGGTAAGTTTTTGTATGATTATTTGCAATATAGCTTTAGCAATATTTAAAAAAGTGGCGCCACCTGGAGGTGATATCGGTTTAAAGCTGTTCCGATTTCAGTACTTTCTTTTGAGTTATTCCCAGTGCCTGATTTACGGCAGGGCATTCGGGGCACAGGCCCAGGGGCCCCAAATGCTACTGAAGACTTCAACTATTGCTCAAAATCTGATGAAGTTTTAACTATTTTAAAAAAATAATATTGAAAAATCTGTTTACATTTATTTCATTTAAAAATAACATTTTAAGGGGCTACTAAACTCAAGTGAAAACACCCGCTTGCTAATGTTAATCCTATGGGAGACATTTTAAAAAAATATCTGGTTTGCACTTCAATATTTTTAAATGATTTTTTTTATTGCATAGTTGAGGTTAATCTCTACAAAAGTCGTTTTTTTTTTCTATTTCTATTTTGTTTACAGGTGTTTTTAATTAATATATTTTTTTACTCAAGGCAGCTGTAAGCATTGGTGCTAATAAGCACCCAATAAGCATCTGTGCTCAGGGCCTGCAAATTTGTAAATCGATCCCTGGTTATTTCGAAATAATATTTAAGTATATATTCTATAATTGAACTGATTATATTTTACTTTCAAAAGTTACGTTTTTCTTATTTTAATTTTGTAATTTTTTTAAGTTTTATAAAGTTCTTTAAGGCTGCTTTCAAATCCAAAGTAGGTATACTCAGGGCCGTACAGAAAGACCGCGGGCCACGGTAATAGTTCCAATACGCCCCTTTCCCCCCACCCTCCTCCCACCATAAGCCTGAAAGAGTAAAACCTGCTTAGTCGAAAATGTACAGGAAATTCCGTTTTAAACAGGTTTTTTTTTTTAATCTTAAAAGGTATAAAGGCATGGAATTTTTTTGGCTAGACCATGATTTTTTTCTCCGAGTACTTTCTTACAATGTATTATTACTTACCCATCATACGTAGTATAGGGTAAGTCTTGTAATCGTTTTGAAAATCGATTTTTTTTCCTTTTGACGGATTTACACGTTTTAGACACTGGAGATTCCGAAAAACATATTTTTAGAAAAAAAAAAAAAAATTGCCGTCCGTCTGTGTGTCTGTAAACGCTCTATCTCCCGAAAAAATTGAGATAGAGACTTGAAAGGGAAGAAGCTTATTGAATTTCAGTAACCTCGATTATCCGGAACTATTTTTTTCGGACTCTCGAAATATTCGTTCTGATAAAAGGTATATAAAAATTTTCGAAATTGTTTATTTTAAGGAGTGAATATAAAAGACAATAAAAAGAACATAAATTTTGCATAAGGCATGAAGTCGATCGGATAATGAGTTGCCGAGATATTTGTAATCCTATTTCCACACTCTTCGATTTTTCATGACCCTGTATTTCATCCAAATTTCAATTCAAAGATATATTTTAATTGGAAATGAGACGCTTAATCAGATGCAATAAACCGCTAGTTAATAGGATTATTGTTTTTGGAGTTATAAGGATGTTTCTTTTAAGCAATTCAATAATCGAGCCTATAAAGTTTATGACGTCATCAAGCCACGATTTTATTCGAATTGCAATGCATTTTATAAGTAGTTTACACATTTTTTATTTTAATATTTTACATTATACATATCCATGATGGGTAAGTATTACGGTGGGCCCCCAACGACTAGTTTTTCTTTTACAGTAGTATTACAGTTTATGATGCATTGGTAACATCTTTTCATATAAGTATTTTAAATTGAAATTTACAATATTGGAAATATAATTACATTTTAATTCAATTCATCAGTTACGGCGCTGATTGCCTGACATTATTGCAACTTTTGTTATTGTGTTTTACAATTTAGAAAATATTTGTTCTATAAAATATATATAAATAAATGTCTGCATCTTTGCTATGTGTTTTCTGCTGATTTTTAATAAAAGCTGGATATAAAATGCCTCCTGGGCACCCCCTCCTAGCCAGTCCGTAAAGACGTTCAAGCAACTTCTGAGTTTTGAGTTTTATTATTTGTTAGTTATTTTAATTAAAAATTTTATGTAAAAATACCAGTCTACTTTTCCTGGTATTTATTTAAAAACCAGTACCGAAGCCGGGCTCCCTACGAGACCCGTTCCATGGTAGTTTGTAACGGCTCTACCGCCCTCTATACGGCCCTAGGTATACCTTCGGATACATGTCTGAATTCATTTTTGTTCGGAAACGCATGAAATTATCAGGTATTCTTATTCAGAAACTATGTAATCGAAAAATGTTTTCCATTTTTTGGTAAAGGCAAAAGGTCTTTCAGAAAATACTGTCAAAGTCTGTGTTTTGAACCGAAAAGTAATTTATTTAACAAAAAATGGAAAACGCTGTTCGATTCCAAATCGCTTCAATAGTCAGCGGTTTCGATAGTCAGTCAGAAAGTTTCGCGTTGTTGAGCAGGGAATTGGCCATGGAGATAGAAATAAGAAGGAGAACAGTGAAGATAGGCTTTCAAGATCACAACATGGACCGGGAATTAGTACCCAGTTTGTGGCGCTGGTGCTCCCAAAGGCCGGTCATGTGACCTGTCAAACATGACAAATTGTCGTCTGCTCTTCCTGCATTTTGGTTTCGAGCATGGTAAAGAGATAGAAGGCGCTACACTTCCTAAAGGCCCAAAAGACCAGAAACGCCGCCATACTAGGTACCGCTTTTAGTTCCATAAGTAGAAACATTATCTTTGTTCTCCTTCTCTCTATCTCCCTGGAATTGACTAAGGGCATTCGCCCGCGGTCAGCCATCTTGTTTTTTAAATCAAAACATTTTAACGTTTATTATTAAATATAAATAAATTAGTCAATAAAATTGAATAATGTGTTTATAATAAGTAAATATAGATGAAAATTATTTTGGAAATGAGAAACAATACAAATATGTTTTGATTTAAAAAGCAAGATGGCAAACCCCAAAGCTTTTTTTTTTTTTTTTTTTTTTTTTTTGTTTAAATGCTACTTCAGATAACCCAGCAACAGATTCAATGGTAGTGATGAATTTTACTATTTATTAGGTTGATGAAAAATAGGACTATAAAAATGAAAATAAAAAATATATATACAAGAAATATAATATGGAAGGATTTTATTCCCTTTTAGGTTTTAGATTTTAATAAAATTAATTTATATTGCGGATGAGGAAAGATGGAACACTGTATGCCTTATTGCAACTTCCGTTGGCAAAAAATCATTGTTTTTTTTTTTTAAATCCCTATGGAGAAAAAAAAATTGCAAATTTCGAGTCCGATTGAAGAAATTTGCGACCAATTGCCTGATTTCTTTACACGACCTCATGACAAAATTTGCAATTTTTTTCCTGATCGTCCGACGAAATTCGTAATTTTTTTTCCACGACCGTTTCACGAAATTAGTAATTTTTTTCCAATGACCGTTTCACGAAAATTGCGATTTTTTTCCCTGAGTGATTGGATGAAATTTGCGATTTTATTCAGTGGTCGTTTCACGAAATTCGCGTTTTTTCTGCAATTGTTTGACGAAATTCTCGATTTTTTTTTTCCTGCGACCGAGTGATGAAATTATCTATTTTTTTACGCGATTGATCGACGAAATTTGCGATCGTTTGACGAAAATCACGATTTTTTCTCTGCAATTTTTGATGAAATTCGCTATTTTTTTTCGAGACAGATTGACGAAATTAACGTTTTTCTCCGTGAACATTTGACGGAAGTCGCGATTTCTCTCTGAAGCGGTTAACAAAATTCGCGATTTTTTTTTTTTTTGTAACTGTTTGACGAAATTTTCGATTTTTTTTTGTAACTGTTCGACGAAATTCTCGATTTTTTTCGCGACTGATTGATGAAATTTACAATTTTTTTCCCTAACCGATCGATGAAATTTTTAAAGTAGGTTTCTTGACCAAATACACGTTGCGAAGTTGCGATGACAAAAAAATCAGGGAAAAGTGGAAAATGATAAAGTGGAAAATCACAGATCTGTGGAAGAATCTCATGCCTGGTACACACACAAAAAAAGCACTTAAAAATATTAATTTCCTGAGGAGATATTTTAAGAATACAAATGATTTACACGTCAATTTTTAAAATTAACGAGTGAAATTTGAGGAATTTGATATCTCGCTGACCAACAATTTAAGTGTATGGCTCGTAAAATTGCTGATTTTACACATCTACTGATAACTTGCAACTTATGGTCTCAAGTGAAAGAAAATTTACATTGGAGAATTTTCGACCATGGTGATTCTAATGGAGATTAAAAGAAAAAAAAAAGATTCTATTTATGAATTTTTAATAATCTCATTATTAATATTTTACATTATAAAAACATATTTATAGAAAATATGCGTGTGTGTTATGTTTGGGCTTTTACAAAGTGTCATAGAACAAAATGAAATACATAAATTATTGTGTTAGTTATGCCTAAATATCTTTAACATTGATTAGTTTGTTTTTCGATAAAGCTATGTCTCACGACTTACTTATCATTCAAATTTGCTGCCAGTTTGTGTTTCCATCTTTTTGGCATGGGGAATTTAAATATGCAATAAAACTAGGATATTGCTAGGAACTTTTAAAAGTTAGGTTAAATTATAACATTTAGATGACTTCTTATTCTTATCTAATACCTAATAAATTCTTCTACAGAATAAACAAGTTGGAACTGTAACTAGTACTATAACTAGATTTATAAATATTCAGATCTTGGTACAATAGCCGTTGCACTCTTATGTAAAAATTCATGAATACAAAATTTATGTGCAGATTTTCATATTATAGATATATTTATTTTATTTTATGAAATTAAGTTTCAATTCACTTTTACAAACAATTAATTACAAAATTACAATTCTCACAAATATCCAATACAAGATAATATAAAAAAATCATCGTTATTATTTCATTGAAAAAATGAATTATATTGTCTGTTATTATGATATGATTAATTTCCATAATAAAATAAGTAAGTTTTAAATTCGCAACATTTTATCTCTGGTTGATATTTACTGAAAATTCCAATGGGAAACTTAAGTCTAGCTTTGAAAATTTCAGAACTTGAAATCTATATTTAGACTTTTTTCATTTAATAATAATAATCGAGAATTCTGAGCATCTTATGTGGCACTTATATGTGACGCTTGTCCCCAAAGGGTTGCCACTCTGTATATCAATGAATGGATATATATCCTATATTTATTTTTAAAAAATCATGGTGTTTGATATTTTCAATATTTTATATTTATTTTCAAAATATTGTGTACATTATATTTTTTATATTTTTAGTTAAAACAAAGTCTAAATGAATTTTTCAATTGTTATTGACCGTGCCATTCTGTAGATAAGGAACCCTTTTTTTTTTTTTTTTTTTTTTTTTTTTGCTCTGGCAGTGAATTTTTGAGCCAAAAGAGAAAAAAATAAAAATAAAACTGCCCAGTTAAACTGAGGGCATTGAGCTCACAGGCGATTCACACTAATTGTATATTATACTCTTATTTCAAAGAATTTAAAATATGCCCCTTGAAAAATAAAGAAATCAACAATATATTAAGGGATGGGGGGTCATCCCCCATTACCCCCCTCATAGTTAACTAATGAACCCCTTAAACGAATCAGGGAAGTCTCTAATTACAACGAATATATATACAAAATTTGAAGAAAATCGGATAATTCTGCATGAAAAACACATTTATCTAAATTAAGGGGGGATTAGCCCCCCTTTATACTTAACCAATGAACCCCCAAAACTATTCAGAGAAGCGCATTATCACAATGAACCTATATACAAAATTTGAAGAAAATGGAATAATTCTGCATGAAAAAGTCATTTATCTAAATTACAGGGGTGTGGGGTGGGGTATCCCCCCTTTCCCCCTTTATACTTAACCAATGAACCCCCAAAACTATTGACAGAAGCGCATTATCAAAATGAACCTATATACAAAATTTGAAGAAAATGGAATAATTCTGCATGAAAACCCATTTATCTAAATTATGGGGGGTTAGCCCCCCGTTTTCCCCCTTTATGCTTAACCAATGAACCTCCAAAACTAATCAGGGAAGCGCCTTATCACAAAGAACCTATAAACAAAATTTAAAGTAAAACGGTTAGTTCTATCAAGAGTTATTGCGTTACGTACATATACATACGTACGTACATACATACATACAGAACCGCTGGGCACATAAGCTCTCAGGCTTTGATAGCCTGTGAGCTAAAAACAAGTGGATAAGTGTGATTGAAGATCACTCAAAGGGTTTCGTTTAATATTCCTTTCAAAACACTTTATACTTTCTTTAATCAATCCAAATAAATTTCAGTTAGCAACAAAAAGAAAAAAAAATACTCATGTTTTTTGTTTTTTATAAAGTAAAAATTTACCGGTCTATTTTTTCGTTTTTTCGAGTATCCAAACTAGCCCGAAAACGGGCGAAGCCGGCTATTATATTCTGTCATAATAATATCTGTCACACAGACTAAATGCGATATAAAAAAATAATTTCAAAATTAAACATGTTGTACACCTCAAAAATGTTAAAATATGCGAATATTTCTATAATCTGATTTTTATCATGATTCAATATGTTTCTCAAACTCATATATTTACTGTTCTCTATTACTCATATTGATACTCGTTTTGTATTATTCTCAAACATTTGAAAAATTTGTTAAACTTCCTATATGACGTCAGATTCTCTTTTTAATTATCTAATGACGCGATATTAATCTGCTTTGTGTACATACACATACTCATACTCCTTGTATTATTGAGAAATCTTTGAAAATTTCCACTTTATTACCACTATGATGTCAATCCTTTTTATTTCATACTAATCTTTTTTTCAATGGGTGAAACTTTTTATTTCATTTTCATTTTTCACGTGGAAATCGTCTGATAGAAAATTAATTATTCTAGAAAGAATTTCATCGTGGATTTTTAATTTTCGGCATCTGCTGTAACGAAAAATGTTTAATAGGAAAAGGCTGTTAGAATTTTGATTTTTTATCTCTATTTATTAAAATAATACGAATTTTTCAAATTTTAATATTTTGAGCTCTTTATAGCTGGTATTCAGCTA
Source organism: Maratus michaelseni (assembly GCA_963931845.1). Taxonomy (NCBI): domain Eukaryota; kingdom Metazoa; phylum Arthropoda; class Arachnida; order Araneae; family Salticidae; genus Maratus; species Maratus michaelseni. The sequence continues at coordinate 149,208,041 of OZ007597.1, read as the reverse complement.
TATACACAAAGTTTCAACTCTGTAAGTTACAAAGTTTCTGAGAATAGCTCTGTGACAGACAGACAACGGAGCGGGAGTAATAGGGTTTCGTGAGATGAACGAAACCCTAAAAAAGATTCCAAACTTTATGTTTGAAGCTGATTTTTTAAATACAGAAGGGGGGACAGTATTTATAAAGAGCACAACATCCAATGAAAAATAAACTAATTTAGAAACGCTATTTACATTTTCATTAGAAATAATATTTTCTGGTTTTGGTTCATTTCAATTTAAACTGCACAACAGGTAAGGGAATGGAAATGCAAACAAGCTTACATTTATGTTCCATTTTTTAAAATAAAAACAAATTATTTTGTATTTCAGATTTTGTTTCATAAAACATAACATTTTCTTGATACTTGATATTTAAACCTATAATTTGTTTTTTCTGAGTGTAAAAAGAAAATTCTGTCTGTTTTCAATTAGTTGGTCTTCAATTTTGCTACTTTAAGAAAAAAAAAGACATTTAGAATATTGTTTTATTGAGTTTACATGCTAATTGCAATATGTTTTAGTTTCTAATTTATATTAAGGCTGCTTGTCAGTAAACTTCCCGATTCCCCTCGCTAATGTTAATCCTAGGGTGTAGGATGCATTCGTATATTTAAAATATCTCCTCAGGAAATTAATATTTTTAACTTCTATTTTCTTTGTATTGTTCTTAAAGAATGTCTCTTTTTTTTTCTTAGTTGTCAATTTTTTTCTAAAATATATACTTAATTTCATATGAAATGTTAAAATCGTATTCAGTTTCGCTAAGATTTTAACACATAAAAATATAAATTAAGCACATAGTTTAGAAATATTTTGATAACTAAGAAAAAAAAGAGACATTCTTTAAGAACAATACACAGGAAACAGAAGTTAAAAATATTAATTTCCCGAGGAGATATTTTTAAAATACGAATGCATCCTACGCCCATAGGAATAACATTAGCAAGGGGAATCGGGAAGTTTACTGATGAGCAGGTTTAAGTTTGAAAATATTTATAATCATAAATAAGTGACCTTTTGAAAATATCAGATATTTTTGATATTTTTGAAAATATCACCTGAAAACATGCCACAATCAGTAAACAATAACGAAAACTTTCAGTGTTTCTCTTTTTTCAGAACAGCATTTTCAGAATTGTTGGACACACTAGCTTCACCAATTTTCAATCATTCAGCTTGATCTTTTCTAAAAGTACAATCGTTGCATATTTTCAAGTAAAAATATGTAGGATTTTTTTCAAATTATTGATGTCTGTCAAAATATTGAAGTACCCCTTTTCTGTAATACTTTAAGTAACAAAATGTTTGGCTGAAAGTTTACATTTTACTTTGAATCCATGCCATTTCACTAAAAATGTATTTATTTTCTAATGGCTGCATATTTCTCTACCTTTCAGACTAAAAAAACTTTTTTTTTTTTTCTATTTTAATTTAGTCTACAATGAGCTATCTTTCCCTCTGCTTGACCCTCTTTTTTTTTTTTTTTTTTTTTTTTTTTTTTTAAATATCTCTGCTCATCAGCTAAGCTACCCTTTTTTAATATAAGAACTAAAGCAAAATACAGTTTTCTACTTTAATATGTGTTTAATGATTTAAGGCTGTTCTCAAATTGAAAGGGACTACTTTCAGACATATTTTTTAATTCATTTTTGTTCAGAAACACATGAAATGGACAGGTAGGTGTTGTTATTGAGACACTTTGTTATCCAAACGCATTATTCATTTTTTGGTAAAAGCAGAAGATCTTTCAGAAAATGCTGTCAAAGTCAGTGTTTTGAATCGAATTTCCGAAGCTTCAGCGCCAAAAAGGAGATAAACGTATTCTCACGTGACACGGATCACTTTGTAACTCAATAAGTAATTTATTTATCAAAAAATGGAAAACTCACTTCGATTTCAAATTGCTTCAATAGTCAGGTCTGTCCATTTTATGCCTTTGCATTTAAAAATGAGTTAGAAATTGTATCAGAAAGTTTCTCGTTGTTCAGCAGATCATTTGAGAACCACCTTAAAACATATGGATTTTTATAAACACTTTGCATTTCTTTTTTACAATATTACCAAAAAAGCCTTAAATTTAAGGCGTCAAAGAGGTGTTACAGCCTCTCAACCTGTAGTGCTGTTAGTTTTTTAAGTATAACCTCAAAAACTGAATGAGCAATTAAGATATTATAAAAATATATAAAATTAATTTGATATTAGAAGATCGAAAATGTGGATAATTTTATTTTCAAAATTTTCAGTTCAAATGACTTAAAATTTGGCATTTGAGCATAAATTTAAACATAACAAAATATATATTTTTGGCAAAATAGTGTTTGAATATTTAAGTTAGTTAAAATTTTTATGCATACTCCCAACCCTAAGTATTCACACCATTTTATAGCCTACTGCAGCCCTATTTAACCTTTTTCTTTCGCGGGCTGCAAACTTATGTTTGAGACATTAGGCTGGCCACAAACTTATGTTTGAGACGTTAGGTGGGCCGCAACACACTTGTGTAACAATGTAAAAAATAGGTTATTAAAATATTATGCAATAACAAATGTAGTATATAAAAAAGGAATGTAATAAAGTTAGTGTAATCAGTAGGATTCGATGTTTGTCACGGAAGAAATTTATAAAGAGATTTAACACCACTATTTTCATATAGTTTTTTTCTAATTCCTTTTGAAAATGGTGTAGAAATATGCCGCACAGATTCTTGTTTGTAAATAGTGGTATAAAACTTTTTACTGCCAATTTTTTCCCGTAATAAACATTTGACACTGATAAGCATTATTAGCTATATGATGGTAAATATAAAACATAACAATATAATATTGCAGCATTTCCAAGTTCTAAATTTTAAAAAATTAGGAGATTTTCTTTAATAAATCAGTCTTTTGCTCAATACAAAAATTTTTTACTGTTTTCTTTAATGTTGTTTAACATAGTGCAAATTTAATTAATTTGAAATAATGTTTGATTAGTGTCAAAGATATATGTACATCACTGTAGCAGAAATAGGACTACATATAAAAAGAACTTTTAACTAAGGGAATGGCATTTACGATGTTTTAACATAATTTTATATTAGTAATTATAAATAACAGGACAGATTTTGTCTTCTTGTGAAAATATATAAAAGAAAATTGAACGTCTTAAAAATGTTTCATGCACATCTCCATTAATTTTATAAATAGAAATTAATGATTGTGTGTCTCGGCCCACATATAATTGGTTGCCGGGCCACAGGTTGAGTATGGCTGGCCTAATGTTATTCCAGGGATCTGTTTAAGGAACCTTTGCTTAACACAGCTTTTCACAAATTTTTTCACCGTAAAACAGGACTCTTTACAAAACTTTTTATTGTAAAACAAGACACTGCACAAAATTGTTTGTCTTTAGAAAAGACCTACCTTTCCCAAAGCTTTATCTCAGAAATGGACTTTTCACAAATCTAATCCTCTTAGTATAAAATTGGGCTTGTCACAAAACAGCTGAAATCACCAAAGAATCTATTATTTAGCTATAATAAAAGTAAATATACATATAAATTTAATGTCATCAAAACAAGGCCCTGTTAGAAATGTCTAAAATGGAACCTGAATATAACGAAAATATACAAAATTGTAGTTTGATTTTTCACAGGTATAAAAGAAAGTTCACACCCCTAATCAATTGGTACTGGTATCTTTTTTATACAATAAATTTATAGCAAAATTATTGGAAGCATGTATTTTTTTTTCTACGACTATACATAAAAAAAACTTATTGGGGGGCTGGTCTGAATATAAAAAATAAATAACACTTTTTAAACAATAATACACTTATTTAAAGTATTCCTTTTTTGTCACTTATTTTAAGTGTTCTAAAATGACCTCTAAAGTGTGTGTTGTCGTTATTTTATTCTTTTTTAAAGATGAAATAGTCCATTTTCTTTATTAATGTAGTGATCTAAAACAAAGAGTTTAAATATCATTATAATGATTAAAATTATGTTACTTTTCCTATTTCAGAAAGAAGGAATTAGCAGCACGAAGTGAAGCTGACTTCTCAAGTGATGTAGTACAAGAAGCACCTAATGTTGAAGAAACTCTCAGCTCGGTACAGCAAACATCTACTGTTCAACAAACTCTCAGCTCGGTACAGCAAACATCTACTGTTCAACAAACTCTCAGCCCAGTACAGCAAACATCTACTGTTCAACAAACTCTCAGCCCAGTACAGCAAACATCTACTGTTCAACAAACTCTCAGCTCAGCACAGCAAACATCTACTGTTCAAATATATAGTGAACATTCAAATGACCTGACGAATTATTTGAAGCAAATAATCCCCCAAGGCGTCAGCATTGCAGAAGTAAATTCCCAAAATCTGAAAGATGTCACCTCTTCACAAATACCTTTGTCATCTGTTGCTGTTGAAAGCTCTAGCACAGTACAGCAAACATCCAATATCAAAACATATAGTAAACCTCCAAATAATCCTGCGCTCGAAACTCCTCAAGATACCAACTCTTCACAAGTACCTATTCCATCTGCTACTGTTGAAAGCTGTAATGCAACACAAACTGTTTCAAATAAGGATTCCTTTACTCCGCCATTAGTGAGAACATCTGATGATAAATTGATTACTTGTCACAAACAAGTAAGGATAAATACAACCACAGATAAACAAGAAATTAATTCAGATGATGAAGATTTGACTAGCTCTGCAACCAATGAAATAACAAATTCTGATACTAATACTTTGCCAGTGATTTCTAAGTATTGTTCCGTGTCTTTGCCAAAGATTTCTTCTGATGATTGCTCTTCTTCTTCTAGCACTGTCCGTGACTTGAATACACGTTTGATAATTCCAAAGGACCCTCCTTCCATTTTACCCCTTGTTTCTACTGCTGTCAAAGATTCCGACTCAAAGCAGAGAGTTTTACGTTCTTATAAAAATTTACTTGTGTTGCAACAGAACACTGGAACAAGTCCAGAGAACACTGTTGCAACACAAGTAAATTTTGATAGTTTCAAAGTTCCTAAAAAAAAATTTAAAAGACGCAAAAGAATTATAAAGTTGGGACTGCTACCAACAGAGGCTCCTGTAAGTGGACGGAGAATCATTGATTTTCAATATTTTTTTAAGGCACTGAAAGATGTGAATAATCATAGTCGAAATGGGAATAACCGTAGTAAAACTGGTTGCAATCTAAACAACATTATTATTACATCAGAAAAGGAACACGGAATTCGTACATCCTATTGTCTAAAATGTGCAGTGTGCAACTTTAAAAAAGTGATATGGTCTGAGAATCCGAATTCTATAAAGGGAGATTTAAATACTGATTTTGTAACAGGTATATTCAAGATAAAATGCAGTTTTCAGGATGCTAGTGTACTACTCGCTGAAATGCGTTTACCTCCATTAAGTCATTCTTATTTTGTTGAAGAATATGAAAAAGCGTGCAAGTCAAGTAATGTAGGCAATAACCAAACGAACCAGGTTATTTCAGAAAACTTAGGAGAAAATGTGCAGAGAGAACCTCATTTAACTGATGTGCAGGAGTGTTATTCTGCATCAGATAACAGCAATTTTTTGGAGCAAGTTGATTTGGGTGGCTTGTTAGTTGAGGATCAGTTTGAAATTAAAGAAGAAAATTCTGTTGAAGATGAAAACATTATTGTATCTGATCAAACAGTGACAATACCTGATGATGGATTTAATACCTGTCAAGAACAAATAATAATAAATGCAACAACAATTAAACAAGAAATTAATTCAGATGATGAAGATTTGACTAGTTCTGTAACCAATGAAATACTAAATAAAGATTGTGTTGTTGAAAATGATCAACAAGCAGTTCTCAGGAGAGTGCTGTCCCCACAAAAAGAATCGTCACACCGCAAGGAGTTGATTGATTGTCAAGAACAAGTAATAATAAATGCAACAACAATTAAACAAGAAATTAATTCAGACAATGAAGATTTGACTAGTTCTGTAACCAATCAAATACCAAATAAAAAGAAGGAAAGTGTTAATGAGAATGATGAACAAGCAATTCTCCGGACACTGTTATCACCACAAAAGGAAGCGAGAGTATGTGAAAATATGGAAGTAAAAGATAAAGAAAGTACATTTTACTTTGATAATGAACCTGAATCAGAATTACCCCTTAAAAAAAAGGCTAGGACTGAAATGTATAAAGAATTTAATAACTCTGTAGATACACAAGGAATCGTGACAGCTGATCCAAGTAAAGAAATAAATTTTTGTAGACTTGCAACTGCAACATCATCAGCAAGTGGAAAAAATGTAAATTTGGCACCAGCAACAAATATAGAAGATGGGACTAAAACATCATCAATAATAACAGGAGGTGGAGGAAATGCTACCTTTATACCTGTGCAGCATATGCCTAAACCTAATGGAAATGGGGCTTTGGTTATACCACAAATGCCACATAATATAGCAAGTGTGAGTTATCAAGGTAAAAGTATATTTCTCTCTCTTTTCTTTTTTTTAAACTGTTTTATTTCTGATTGTAGGGTCAGGGGTGATTGTGTTCAGGTTATATACCTGAATTCAGGTATTTTTTTCATTTTCAGTACCAAAATTCCATTTTTTCTGATAATTAAATTAATAAAATAAGACTAAAATACCAATTTCATATGATTGCTAAACATAATTCAAATTCATATTTTTCATAATGTGACCTAACTGCAATAAATTATATTCCCTTTCTACTATAGAACCTTTTTCTTGCTAAAATTTCAGGTATTTTTTCATGAACCCACAATCACTCCTGTAGGGTGCATTGAGTGCCTTTGGAGGATAGTGGACATTGTATCAGGGCCAAAACTAGAAAGGGGGGGTGGGGGGTGAATGGGGCATATATGCCACGAGTGCTAGAGTAGAAGAGGGTGTCAAAAGAGGATTTTAGTTCATTGTTTGGTACAAATAATGAAATTTAGGCAAAAATATCATAGAATCGAACAACCTAAAGTAAAGATGTATTCGTTAATTTTATATTCTTTGCTTTGAACAGTACTGGTTTTTTCATTAGGTGACCACCTAGGGGCACCAGAACAATACTTAATTAACGAATTCATCCAAGATACTTGCAAGGTCAATACACTGTCCCACATAGGTTTGAATTCATTCAGTATTTCAGATATTATCGTGATGACAAGTTTTGCATTATATGTAGATATATATATATATATATATATATATAAAATGAAGTGATTGCAATTTTCTAAAGAAATCAGCCTAAGAGTCATTAAAATTAATATACTTACTAAGAATTATTTTATTTAACAAAGATAATAAGGGAATGGATTGAAAACTTCTCTATATAAATTTTTGGAAAGGAAGGGGGGAGGGAGGAAATCAAAATTCATGCTTGCCCTGGGTAAAAAAATTCGGTACTTCTCTATTATCCCGTCGACCACTTTTCATAACAAAAATTATCGCCAAACTGTAAGATTAAACGCCAAAAATGCTGTCCCATTTACTTGATGTCAGAAGCATTATATGTGTTTGTTAAGTCATCAAGTGGTTTTAATTCGATATTTGTGTGTATTTTTAATTATGTTTTACTGATTTATTAGTTATTTCATTAATTAGAATAACAATTGTGTCCGTAAATTCTTATATTTTATTTATTTATTTATTTTGATATTCCAATGGCAACGTTCTCCCGTTTATTTGGCATTACAGTTTGGCAATAGTTTTTTGTTAGGAAAAGTGGTCGACGGTATAATAGAGAAGTACTAAAAATTCATAGCCCTACTTTCAGCCTTGCAGATGGTGATAAGGGTGGCTTCATATTAAATTGCATATTAGTGTTCGATTCTATAGACCAGAGGTCTTTACTAGAGGTCCATGGATCATGATTTAAAAATGCACCTGTGTAGAAATTTCAGAAATCTGTAAACTTCATTGAGAAAAAATCAGATCATTCTGTCTATTTTAAATTATGTTTAGTTAAATTGTAAGCCCCCCCCCCCTTTTTCAAAACCAAAAAGGGTTGAAAGTGGGAGGGGGGCTTATAATCGGGATTTTTGAAAAAAAAAAACATTTAAAAATTCGTTTTATCATTAATTTAGAAGTAAAAAGGGACGAGAATCTTCTGTATTTCAGCAGATTTTCACTCAAAAATAAATAAATACTAGATGGAACCCGTCAAAATTTGACGGCAAAAAACTTGATAGTACCATAAAAATAAAATTCATAGCTGCTTTAAAATGTTTGAAACTTTTGCAGAATAATTCAAATAAATAAAAAACCCACTTTGAATTAAAGCTAGGTTGAAGAACAGCAATTGGCTAAGTTTCACTGGCACATGCACTCGTGGAATTTCTTTCATCTGACACATTTAGCGCTATTGTGCAAGTAAATGGTAAGTGCCCCCTTGGGGAGGGGGAAATGGCGGGATGGACCAAGGAGATGCATAACATGAATAAGCAGTCAAAGACATTTCAAACGATATGTAACATGAGGGGTGTGTGCAAAATTAAAAAAAGTATCCCCTTTGGGGGGGGGGTAAAGTAGGGGATGGACACGGAACATGCATAATATGATTAAGTGGTCACAGACCTTTCCAACGATATATAACATGAGGGTTGTGTGCAAAATTTAGAAAAGTACCTCTTTGGGGGGGGGCAAAGTGGGGAGATAGACATCAGAGATATGCATATGATTAAGCAGTCACAGACCTTTCCAATGATATATGACATGAGGGTTGTCTGCAAAATTTAGAAAAGTTCCCTCTTGCGGGAGGGGGGGGGGAAAGTGGGGGAAATGGACATTGGAGATATGCATATGATTAAGCAGTCACAGACCTTTCCAACGATATATGACATGAGGGTTGTCTGCAAAATTTAAAAAAGTACCCCCTTGGGGGAGGGGGGGGCAAAGTGGGGAAATGGACATTGGAGATGCATATGATTCAGCGGTCACAGATCTTTCCAACAATATATGACATGAGAGGTGTCAACAAAATTTAGAAAAGTGCCCCCCTTAAGGGGGAGGAAGTGGCGGGATGGACCCCGGAGATGCATAACATGAATAGGCAGTCAAAGACCTTTCCAACAATACGTAACATGAAGGGTTTGTGCAAAATTTACAAAAGTACCCCTTTGGGGGAGGGCAAAGTGGGGGGATGGACACCGCAGATGCATAATATGATTAAGTGGTCACAGACCTTTTTAACGATATATAAACATGAGTGGTATGTGCAAAATTTAGAAAAGTGCCCCAATTGGCGGGGGTGGGGATGGACCACACAGATGCATAACATGAAAAGGCAGTCGCAGGCCTTTCGAACGATATATCATATGAGTGGTGTCAGCAAAGAAAAGTCTCCGCCCCGTGTGGGCAAAACATACTCCCCCCCCGGCGCCATAATTATTGATGCGGACTCATTTTTTAAATTCGTTCGCACCCCTCTTCTCCCGCAAAATGTTGTGAATTTTAAAAACTCCTCTTCCGAATTTTTTTATACCAAAAGCACTTATGTCCGTCGTCTGCATGCAGAGTTTTGTGCTTACAGACGCCAGACACAACAACACACACACAGACAGACGTTTACCGACATTAATAGTATAGATGATACTCAGTGCCTACACATTTCACCCTTTATAATTCAGCCAATGAGTTGACGGTTGTTCATTTCCAGAAACGAAACAATAATTCTTTAGGATGAATTTTGTTTGTTTGATACACCGTGGCAGAATGCATGCAATGCAGCGACAGGCATCACAAACTTTTTAGGGCACCTGCAGACTAAAAACATATAATCAATCTTCGCGGGAAAAAAATCCTAGATTTCGTCAAATGATCACGGGAAAAACACTAATTTCATCAAAGGATCATGTAAAACGTGAATTTTGTTAAAAGGCCACAGAAAAACGCGATTTACGCAAAAGATGAGCAAATTTTGTCAAAGAATCGCAAAACAGGAAATTTCACCAAAAGATAGCGCTTTCTTGCCAAATTTCGTCTAAAAATTGCGGAATAAAATGTATTTTATCAAAAAATCGCTGGAAAATGCATATTTCGTTAAAGTATCGCGAGAAAAATGCGAATTTCTTCAAAGATTGCTGTAAAAACGCGAATTTCATCGAAGGATTGCTGAAAATTCATGAATCTTATCAAAAGGCAGCAGAGAAAATGTGATTATTATCAAAGCATTGCGAAAAAAGAAAATTTCGTCTAAGGATCACAGAAAAACGCAAATTTCATAAAAGAATCGTGGAAAATAACGCAAATTTCGTGAAAAAAAAAAATCGCAGAAAAAACACAAATTTCGTCAAATTATCGCTGAAAAAAAACACTAATTACGTCATAGGATAGCTGAAAAAATTGTGAATCTCAACAAAAAAAAGATACAGAAAAAAATGTGAATTTCATTAAAGAATCACGAAAAAAAATGCGAATTTTGTTAAAGGACTGCGCAAAGAATGTGAATTTTTTGAAAGGTTCGTGTGAAAAATGAAACTGTCTTTATTAAAAACAGCATACACACAAACATCTATACAAACCTCAATACACACAAACATATTATAGGCAGGGCTTGAAATTCAATTTTTCCAAGGACGGGAGTCTCCCTACCAACATTTTTAAATGGAGGGGAGTTGTAATGTTTGGGAGGGAGAAAAAAAATCTTTAAACCCCACTATTATTTTACGTGCTATTTAAAGAATTACATTAATGCAGACATGACAAAATACCATTGAAAAAATTAAGTCAACTGAGAATGATTATGTAAAATGTTTATTTTTATTATAAAAAAGGGAAGAAAGTTAAGTTTTATATATGCAGTGTATTTTTCAAGTTCCATTAAATGTGTTAGGGACCCTTAACAATTAGGTTGTTAAATAAATTTCTGACTTTAGATTTTACTTGATTGAGATTCACCGATCGATCGTGGAAAAGACACAAAGTTCATCGATGTGTCGCGGAAAAAACGCTAAGTTCGTCGATCAGTCGGGGGAAAAAAGCAAATTTCGTTGATCGATTGCAGAATAAACACAAAGTTCGTCGATCTGTCCCCAAAAAACGCAATGTTCGTCTATCTGTCGCAGAAAAAATGCAAAGTTCGTTGATCAGTCGCAGAAAAAAATGCAACGTTCGTTGATCTGTCGCGGATAAAACGCAAAGTTCGTCGATCAGTTACAGAAAAAAGCAGATTTCGTCGATCGATTGCAGAATAAATGCAAAGTTCGTCGATCAGTCAGGGAAAAAAGAAAAATTTCGTCGATCGATTGTGGAATAAACGCAAAGTTCGTCAATATGTCCCCAAAAAACGCAAGGTTCGTCGATCAGTCGCTTAAAAAACGCAATGTTCGTCGATCAGTCGCTTAAAAAATGCAATGTTCGTCGATCTGTCGCAGAAAAAACTCAAAGTTCGTTGATCTGTCACGGAAAAAACCACAAAGTTCGTCGATCAGTCGCGGAAAAAACACAAAGTCCGGCAATCGGTTGCGGGGAAAAAAAATTACGAAATTTATCGTTCGGTTGCAGGTAAATTAAATAATGCAAATTTCTCCAAAAATGCTGAAACTTTTTGGGCGGGAGCTCCCGCTCATGATCTTTTTTGGGTGGGATTTCAAAATTTTCGGCGCGAATCCCGCCCTGAAATTCAAGCCCTGATAGGTATAGTTTTAATATGAAATAATATACTGAACTTGAACTAACTTTTGAAAAATCGGGTTAACCCAAATCCAACTTGCAGAAATCTACACTCAGTCTGAAATCGACTCGAACCATAAAGACAGTTAACCCAACTTGCAACAAAAATAATTATTGCCGAGAGAGCATTTACCCTCTCTCCCTGTGCTGAAACCTTTCAGAAAATTTTCTGTGAATTTTCTGATTTTTTCTTTTCTCAGAAATGCTGTAGTCATTTTGTCCCCCAATTTTGCCCTTTACAATTCAGCCAATGAGTGGAGGGGGCCAAAGGAGCGTTCCTTATCACAAACGAAAGATGAGATACGTTCATTTGATGTCGTTGTTGAAAATTTATGGATTTCTATTATTAAAGTAATTTTTTCATTTTACCGTATTTATTTTCTTTTTGTGTTGTATGTATTTTGCTACTTTGAATTTTTTTAAACTAACCCTTTTTTTCTTGGAGAGTGAGAGAGAGAGATTTAGTAATTTGGTGACACGAAGTTCCGCAAATTCTTAAAATCCACAAATCGTTTCCAATGTAAACAATGAAATTTACAATTAAGTTGCAAGTGCAAAATTTCAGTTTTTTAAAATTTTCATGTCATTCTGTACACATTTTAATATGTCATTCTGATCATTATACATATTTAGTTATGCATTATTAATTATTTACTTGACCTTTACTTATAATATTTTAAATATTTCAAACTTACAGCTGAATGTAATTATTAAAACATTTGAAATACTGCATTCGAAAAATGAAATTTCAGCTTAGAAACGCGACAATTACTATTAGGTTAAAAAAATTTAAAGTAGAAAAGTACTTATGATATAAAAAGAAGAAAAAAAAATACACCAGAATTTATCCGTATTACGAAAGCGGGAGAAATGATTTTCTGTGCTATACGAAAAGATATCCAAATAACTCAATCATGAACATAGAAATAGGTATCGGTTTCTATGTTCATGTGCACTCAATCCAAACTTAAAACTTTTAAAAAGGTCATTGAATGAATGAAATTCATCTCCGCCTTTCACATCCAGAAAACTTGCTGTGTCGCCAATTATGTTTATATTTTATATATATATAAAAAAATAATAATTCATGCACTTTTCCATTATACGGACACCATTGTCGCCAAACATACATACATACATACATACATTTTGGCATAGTGTCCGTATAACAGAAAAGTACTAAAGTTCATGGTTTAAAATCACAATAAAATATCATGAAATTTATTGATTAGTTGTGGGAAAATATCGGGGAAATAATGTGTTTTTCGTGAATTTTTTGTTTTGTTAACAATGTGGTTAGAGAGCCAGGGAGAAATCCAGAAAACTTGCTGTGTCGCCAATTATGTTTATATTTTATATATATATATATAAATAATAATTCAGGCACTTTTCCGTTATACGTACACCATTGTCGCCAAACATACATACATACATTTTGGCATAGTGTCCGTATAACAGAAAAGTACTAAAGTTCATGGTTTAAAATCACAATAAAATATCATGAAATTTATTGATTAGTTGTGGGAAAATATCGGGGAAATAATGTGTTTTTGTGAAATTTTTTGTTTTGTGTTGTTGTATTTAATTGTAAGCATTCATTATAATTTTCAGTGCATTATTAAATTGAAATTTTTGTTTAAAATATGTAAACAAAACAGTGACCAGAAACCTGCACAATTTCTAATATAGATAGATAGATAGATAGATAGATGCATGCATGTAGTACTTTTAATTATTTGGTAAAAATACTGTGATCGTCACTGAGAAAACCTGAATTTAACCTAAAAGTAATTGTCGAGTGTTTAAGCTGAAATTTCATTTTACGAATACAGTATTTCAAATGTTTTAATAATTACATTCAGCTGTAAGTTTGAAATATTAAAAGTAAAAACCAAGTAAATAATTAATAATGCATAACTAAAAGTAATTGTCGAGTGTTTAAGCTGAAATTTCATTTTACGAATACAGTATTTCAAATGTTTTAATAGTTACATTCCACTGTAAGTTTGAAATATTAAAAGTAAAGGCCAAGTAAATAATTAATAATGCATAACTAAAAGTAATTGTCGAGTGTTTAAGCTAATTTCATTTTACGAATACAGTATTTCAAATGTTTTAATAGTTACATTCAGCTGTAAGTTTGAAATATTAAAAGTAAAGGCCAAGTAAATAATTAATAATGCATAAGTAAAAGTAATTGTCGAGTGTTTAAGCTGAAATTTCATTTTACGAATACAGTATTTCAAATGTTTTAATAGTTACATTCAACTGTAAGTTTGAAATATTAAAAGTAAAGGCCAAGTAAATAATTAATAATGCATAACTAAATATGTATAATGATGAGATTTTTTTTTCTTGAATTATTCAGTGAAACTTGCCTTATAAATGTACGCAAATAATTCACATCAAAATCTTAAAATAACAAAGTTTTCTTTCGTGTTTAGCTATGCTTAATAACCAAAAAAGCTTGATTAATACAAAAATTATTTGGTAAAAATACTGTGATCGTCGCTGAGAAAACCTGAATTTAATCATATCACACAGAATTACATATTAAAAGTTTAAAAAACTGAAATTTTACACTTGCATCTTAATAGTTTGTTTACATCGGAAACGATTCGCGGAATTTCGTGCCACGAAATCTCTCTCTCTCTCAAAAAAAGGGTTAAGTATAAAAAAATTCAAAGTAGTAAAATACATACGACTTAAAAAGAAAATAAATATGGTAAAATGAAAAAATACCTTAATAAAAGAAATCCATAAAGTTTCAACAACCGAACAACCAAATGGAATCGTAATCCACATACGCTTCTAGAGAGAGGAAAAAGCCTTCACCTCATTGGCTGAAACATCGCGTCTAAAGATAGTAAAAGCCTCTAGCTGATTAGCTGAATGCTCGCGCATGCGTATAAAAGGCATTTTTGCATGAAAAACTAAAAAGCAGGTTAGCTTGAAGTATATGGATATAAAATCTAAATTTCCCCCCCCCCCCCCCCCCGCAACCAAAAATAATTTGAAAATCTTTGAAATTTTTTTTATAATATTTTCCTTTATTTGTTATTTTATTGTAACAATGAATAATCAATCATCTAAATCCACCTCAAAATTACTGCTTCCCCTCTTTGCACCCCCTCTAGTACCAAAACTCCATAGTTTAACCTTTATAACTCTTTAATTTTAAATTTATTTTCAGACTTATTTAATACTCTTATATTAACAATAAACCTAATCTACCACCTAAATCAACCCCTCCTCCTAAAATCTCTACTTTTCTCTCTCTGCCTCCCCCCCCCCCAGTCTCATTACATGAAGACCCTCCCCCTGCAAATGCATCTCATTAAATTTTAAATCTTTAAAATTCTTTTCTGCTCTATTTGTTATTTTTGTAACACTATTTAAATAACCATCTAAATTATTCCCCTCCACTGCCCTCAAAAGTCCTCCTTATTTTATTTTTGCCCCCCCCCCCAGTACATACTTAAAAATCTTTAATTTTTTCTCCTACAATAATTAAATAATAATTTTTAACAATAATTTAAAAAATGTCTAATTTGCTCTTTCTCCAGGGTAGAGAAGGGAATCAGACATTTCATGTGTATGTGGGGGGGAGGGGGGGGGGTATTTCATTACAAAATATAAAAGCAAAAGAGGAAATCTGCCAAAATTTTCAAAAGATTGAATATTCTCTTCCTTGGATTTTTACATTCCATTTTTTGTGCAATTTGTCTTTTTGTGCGGGGGGGGGGGGGGGGGGGGAGGCTTATATTTGGGAATGGAAAAGAAAATCAAAATTGCTTAAAAGGGGGAGGGGGGCTTACTTTCGGGATTTTACGGTATACATTTTCTTCTTTTGTAATACACACACACATATATATATATATGTGTGTGTGCTATATAAATTTGAGAGTTGCATTAATTTATATAATATACATTTCCTTATACACAAGGGCAGCACTAAGTATTTTGATAATACTTTTCCAAAGACGTCCCTTTACGGTGATTGCTGTATCATCAGGTCATGTCTAACATTGTTGCTGTTTTTGCTTTTATAGCAACAAGCTCCTAACTTCAGTGCTTGCCTTGAAAATTGTATTAGCATCAGTGTTTAAAAAAATTAAGGCTAAATAAATTGTTTTGGATAATTTAAAGGACCTGAATAATGTTTTTTAATGTTAAAGAATCTAACTTCTTTCCTTTCTTTCTGTATTGTACATGTCACCAAAAGGAGTAATCTAAACTTTTAGCTATGCAAAAGTTGGCATAAAATCAGTAGAGTGATTTAGACCATTCTTTCTGGCTCGGTAGAACCTATGCCTAAATTTTTGTTGAATTCAGCGAACCAATTGTTAAAATAGCTTTTATAATGTGGAAGTAAAACACTTGCCTTTTTTACACTCTTTAAATGATCATTTGCATAAAAGGGTGTCTCTAAGCATAACACCATGACATATTTTTAGGGCGATTCCACTGTTACGTGTGTGACTTTTAGAGAGTTTTTTTGCAAATTGAGACAAATTTGGAACTGCAATTATTTAGATAATGTTTTACTTTTTTTATTGCTATTACAGGACACATACAGAATCATTTTTGTAGTGGCACCTTTAGTCTAAAGTAATAATAATTTTTTTAAAAAATAGTAAAGTCGTCGTTATGTGTGTGACTCAGAAAAATCACACATGTAACAAGGACTTTACTATTTTTTTTAAAATTGTTATTACTTTAGACTAAAGGTGTCACTACAAAAATGATTCTGTATGTGTCCTGTGATAGCAATAAAAAAATTAAAACATTATCTAAATAATTTCACTTCTAAATTTGTCTCAATTTGAAAAAAAAAAAACTTTCTAAAAGTCACACACGTAACGGTGGAATCGCCCTTTATCAGTTTCAGTTCATGTGTGTTGTGTCTAAGATGCTCACTCAGGACCGTGCAAAGAGAAAACTGTGCCCGGGGCAAAGTTTCAATTTGGCACCCCCATCCCCCTTCATTTCTTCTCTTTGTGACAGATGTGATGTAAAAAAAATTTGATAAAATGCAGAAACAGAAATAAATTCTATTGAATAAATATTTCACGTTTAATTTGGAACTTTAAAAGATTTAATTTTAATTCAGAAATTCCAAACAACTAAATAATATGAGAAAATTGCACTTATTTCTTAGAGAAATCATGTCATGCTAATTTGGAAATTCCCCATAAAATGATTTACTGCTAAAAAATGAATGAATGAATAAATAAAACTGTGGTTGGTAGTATAAATTTAGCGCGCCCTCCATTTCTGTGCCCAGGGCGAAAGCCCCCTCCCCCCCCCCCCCCCCCCTCTTCTCACGGCCCTGTGCTCACTAGATAAATGTTCTAGTGCAGTGAGTGGTTCTTGAACTGTGGTTGGCACAACAAAACTCTTGTCATTTATTTCTGGTTTTCACTTAATTTTTGTGTACTGGATCAATCATAACTGCCAAAAAGTGAAAGGGTTGTAGTGCCAAGTGCATTTGTTTTATAACCAGATCTTTATGTTGGGTTCATTCAGCACAATATGCTAATTTCATTTCAGCCATTCAAAACAAGCATCTATTGTTGTTGCATTATCTTTTTATAGATTGTTTAATACTTTTGCTACAAGCTGTAGTTGCTCAAAAAGTTCATTCTTTGAATTTTAATATCAATATCGCTTTTTTGAATCTCATTAAAAAATTCCGGCATATTCTTAATAAATGTGAATATGCATTCTACTTGGCTATTCCAAAGTTCTTAAAAGATACAAATCTACTTTAAAACAAGAGTGTCTTTTCAAACACTTTGTGCGAATTTTAATACATAATGTTTCTATTGGCAAATTAGATTTCACATTATCAGAAAGTTCATTGAGCCATACTGTTGGTTGATGGTGGTAATTTAAAATATTTTTGTACTTCAACAACATATTTATGAATAGATATTGGAGTGATAATCTTGTGCTAATAAATTCATCCAATATTCTGCATATCTGTAAAAGATCAAATCATCCCCCCATTCTTTTAGCAGTTGACATAGTTTAATCCATTTTACTTTCATTATCAATAACAACTGATACCACATTTGTTTTATATTTCTCCTCAGCAATTTTGATAGATTTATCTATCATTGTTTTGCAGTATTGTGCCTTTTTCTTAACTGTTACTGCCATATTCTTCAGCATTAGATTTGCCACTGGTATATAAACAAGTAATAAAAAAAAAAAAAAAATTAAGTCAATTCCTACTTTTTAATCATAAATATATAAAATAAACCCGTGCAGCATTAATGTCCCACGTTATCTTTATTGAACATTATTTTATAATCATAGTTGCGGTATTTTATTTTTTGTTGGCATCACTCATTTGAGATAAATCTTTCATTTCATTTATGAAAACAATGGGAGAAATTTTTTTCTCCCATATAAAAATTAAAATTAATTAATTAAATTAAATTAATTAATTAATAAAAATTAATTAATTAATAAAAATTAATTAATTAAATTTAATTAATGGATTAATATTTGAAAAAACTGTATTAACATCAATTTTCATCCAGTACAAGTTTTAAAAAATTTATTTGAACTTGAATGGATGAATAGAAAATATTTTATTAACGAATGAACATTCCAACAAGATATATATATAGAGAGTGTGAGCTAATAGTAGGAATTTAACAAGATGCAACATGGTTCATTGTGAATATTGTTCCAGCCATCTTGCATTAGGATACATTCATTATTTTTAAATGTTGATGTTACTGTAATAGCCTGAATTCTGATGAATCCTAGCATTTATCAAATAAATTGGTAAAATCAAATATATACTTCTAAATGCTTCCATCTTGGATTTTTACCAAATCATTCTGGTAAGTCCTAGGCTTTGCAGACTTCTTTTGGTAAAAGTATGAAATGATTGATGAATTTGATATAGAGTTCGGGAAATGTGTGGTTAACATATTGCACTTCATTACATACATGGGTAAAACTTTGTCATTGTTTTAATATGTGGAAGGACTGAACTTGGTAGAAAATAAAGTATTTAATTTTTGGCTGAACATAGTTTGCATAGTACTCTTTGTCATCAAGAAATTGCAGCAGTGTTGAATCCTTTATTGACAAAATAAATTTATCTTAGTCATAAATAATTTGATGGAGAAATTGAGCATCTCCACACAGACCTATAAGATTGCAATCATCATTTGTTTACTTATATAGTTATACATATTTTACCCCTATATATCTTTAGTCTACAAATTTGTTAGTTTAAGTAAATAACATTAAACTCTCTCTGCTTTTAGCTCTTTCCTTTCCTTTAAACCTTATACTACAGCTAGCTACAAAAAGCAATTATTGGGGTCAAAATGTGCAGGGGAAAAAAAAAACATTTCACTAAAAGGGAAAATCTGTGAGTAAAATTAAAATGATCCATTAATATAATTGGCAGGGTTTTACCTGTTGTTGCAATTTACAAGAATTTTGTTGAGGATGGATAAAAAAAATCTATGATTTCATTTATATATTTAATACATAATGCAGAGTTTCCCCCAGGTTTAAAAAAAAAGGCAGGGTGCTGCTGGGGAGAAAAGGGCCCTTTTTTTTTATTCTTAAGGGCACTTTTTGGATTTTTGAGGGCACTTTTCAGATTCTTAAGGGCATTTTTTAATTGTTAAAAGTATTCTTTTGGTTTTTAAAGCCACTTTTGATATTTCAAAGTCAAAACACTCTTTTTAAGACAACATTGAGTCAGTTTTTGCTATGAAAGCAAATTTTTTTATGCAAAAAAAGAGAAAGGGCACTTTTTTTACTGAGGGCAAGAAGGGTGCTAATTATTTTTACTGGAGGGGGCAAGAAGGGTGCTAATTCTTTTTATGAGGGGCAAGAAGGGTGCTATTTTGTAAACCAAAGGGCAGGCAGGGTGCAGCGCCTTTCTGAAACTGTCTGGGGGAAACTCTGCATAATGTATTATATGTAAATAGTAATAGTAAAAGGAAAACTTTATCATTATCCTTTTGTGTATGGGTGTTTTAAGTTTCAATGAGGAGTCATGCTTTCTTAAAAGATACAAATCTACCTTAAAATCTAACAAGAGTGTCTTTTCTTTACAGTGATTGTTAATCATGCCATCCCAAAGCACAGCTTAACAAAAACTGTGGGAGGGGGAAAAAGTGTTTGGTACATTTTAAAATCATTACCATCCTTTAAGAAGTAAGCCCTCTGGCCAATATATTTAAACCACCTGTCCTGAAAAAGTTAACCATAATAAATATAATCATAACTTAAATAATATCATTTGCAACCTTTAATTTGTAAATATTGCAATAATCTCTATAATAAAACCGTAAGTCATGTGACTGTCATCAACAGTTCCGGAATGTCCGTTTCACTTTTTCATATGCCGGGCGGCCATTTTTATTAAAAATTATTTTTTCGAATAAAACTTCATAAATGTGACATTTTTAGAAAGATCGTTCAAAATAAATTAATATTTGAGAGATGACTTACGTTCAATTATGTATATATTATCCAATAACTTCAGTTGAAATTAGCTTCGCAGTTCAAATTCTCTATCCATGAAAGTAAACAAAAAAAAAAGTTCCATACTGTTGATTTCAATTTTCTCGTGTCAAAAATTAAAAGATCAGTAGTCGTTTGTGTTGTTCCTCTTCCCCGATGATGGCTTTAAGTTCAAAGCCGAAACATGTAGGATTTTAGCTCTTTTATGAGTTTAAAACAATTTTTACACTGATTTTAGCAACTAATAAGCACAATTTGTGCAATTTGTGTTTTTTTAACAAAAAGATTCATTCGTCGTGAAGGTTTAAAATATTAAACCATTAAACCATGGAGATAATCGTTCGTAAAGTTAGTTTTCCATGAAAGATTTTTTGGAGTGCTGCCTGGTGTCAAAAAAATAATTCGTACCAGTGACACAATCAAAGTTTACCATAATTATGTGCTATACAACTCAACTTTATTCTTAACTTTTCTTGATGTAAGCTGAATGTAAACAAATACAACTCATGTAATGATATTTAATGAATCAAATTTCGAAACAAATTGTCATTTAATTTGGTATTTATGTATTATACGTGAAAGGAAGAGAGACCACCGAAAATGATTGTTAATCACCAATCATATTTACCATTATTAATGACCAATCGCTTTCAAAACAGTAATTTAACATACATTTACAAAATAAATAACATCATTAAGTACTTTTGTGTTATTTGGGCGCAAATCTCGCCAATAGAATTTTTAAAATCGCCAATACCAGTTTTTATTTTTCGCATGTGCAAATTAGAAATGATACTTTTATTTTGAAATCAAATGTTCTGTTGGAACAGCTGTCGTAGACGCACCGGGGCACTATATTAACTATAGAGTTGCAATATAGAGAGAAAAAACGGGTTGCTGTAATTAGAATTATAGGCGGTAATGTTGGTGTGACATATTTACGTGATTATCAAAACTGGCTTCCAAAAGTTCAATGTTTCACCAAACCATACTCGAAAATTACGTGTTATAATATGCACTCCGATTATGTCACATTATTCAAGACGTTTTAAATGAGAATAATGATAGATTTTCTTCTTGAATCTCCCGTAATCAAGTCTACAGCCAAAGTTAGCGAGAAACAAACAAACAAACAAACAAATATTGGCAACAATATGGTTCAGTGTAAATGGTGGATATCATTAAAGACTTTCACAAAATAGACTTCATTGCACCAAATCGTAATAACTAAAATACGCCATTTGGCAATGGATCCAATTACGGAAAACTACTTAATATGTTTAAGAATCTCCTCATTAGCAAGCATATTGCAACTGATAAGAAAACGGATATGAAGCATAAATGCTTAAGTTGGTTAAGCGGTTTTTGTCAAGAAAGATGAAATACATAACAACAAAAAATATGCGAAATGCTACCATGATCGAAAAAGTTTTTGATTTGTCTATTAGAATCTTCCGGTTTGGCGAAGGATTACAGAAAAAAATAAATTATGAATAAAAGTAACGTGTTACAGTGCTTAACATACATTTAAGGTAGACCAAACTGGTCGCCAGTGGCGGCTAGTAATAATATAATAATACAATTTAGTATTTAAAAAAATCTCATAGTTTTGATTTATTTTATTTTTTTTTTTAATCATGATTTTTGCAATTATTTATTTCAGTATCAATACTGTAAATGCCTACTTTATATGTATTTTTTTAATATTTTTTTTTATTTTATGCATACTCAAAAGTCAAAACCCCAAAACTTAACTATCTTATAATTCCCGTTTTTTAAAATAAATTATGAAATTAATATTAGAATAAAATATAAATTATAGTTTGTTTAAAAAAAAAAAAAAATGCATTAGATTCAAAAATACTTCCCATATTCTTATTATTAAAAATAAACTTTTCACTATTAAATTTATTACCAAATGTCTAAACATTCTTGCATTAGTGAATCAATCTTGGCTCTACCTTATATATATATATATATATATATTATTTGTGGAAATTTAGGCATTTGGGTACTGAAGATTCTGTCTAAATTCCACAAATTTCCATTATTCAATTTCTGCCTTTTTATAATTTTTTTTTTTAATACCATGTTTTTGATATCTATGTTCAGTTTGGAGGGGGGGAGGGGGGAATCTGTTTTGTTGTCAATTAGTTATTTTACTTTTATTCATAATTTCACAGTTTTTGTTGGTGGTTCTAACGTTTATTTAATAGTTATATATATATTTACATATCTTCCCCATTATTATATGCAGGTATAGTATTTCATTCACTGTGTATGAAAGCTAATATAATAAATAGTTCCTATTACCTTGTTATTTCGATTTCAATACACTGATGAACTTTTAATATATTAAAAGATCAATGAATATAGGGTGATCAAGTAAAAAAAAAAATTAGTATTATTTTAGCTTGTAATTTTAAGTTTGAATAAATTCTGTTATTCTTCCTACTTTTAATATATGTATATATATATATATATATAAATTTGAATAATTTTAAAAATATTTTATTTTTTAGGTGCTGCAGGAGCAGCATTTATACCTGCAACACCAACTGTAGTTCAGCAGCAAACTGTTCAATCAAACACTGGTCTGTTACCTTTAATTAACATGCATCAATCTTGGACCAATAATTTTGGTACTACTGTTAATAATCCATTGATCTTTTTTCCTGGTATGTATATTTTTAAATGTTTATTATTTTTTCAAAAAAGTGTGTTAATAATGTATACAAAGCAAAAAATCATTTATTTATTAATTTGTTAGGGCACAGCAATGTTATGCTTTCTAACTTGTATGTACAATTCTGGGAAGAAAAAGTACTCCCCCTCCCCCATACACACACACCTTTTTTGTTGAAAATCATAATGTGAAAGATCAAAATAAGTAGATTGGAAATAATGTTTACTATTAGGTAGCTTTCAATACAAAAAAGTATAAAGCTACCTATTGCAGCCGTTCGGAGGAAAGCAGTTCCGGAAATTTTCGATATATTTTCACCGCTCATGACCCCCAGACCCCAAAACCACCCTCCGTTCAAATGTTGATTTATATATATAGATATATCCATATATATATATATATATATATGACCTATGTCATACGATAACGCTCGTATTTATAAATCGATTTTGATGAAACTAATTTTGTGTATTAAGGTCACCAATGTCTCGACCGAGTTCGTTGGCCAGCTTGGTCCGCCATTTTGTTTCAAGATGGCAGCCATTTAAAAATTTAAAACTAAAATAAATATACAAAAAAGTTAAAAATTCAAATTTATTTTTTAATTACGTGTTAGGCCTTGATACAAGGATTCCAGAGCATTCTTTGGTTTACCTCTATCTTAAAAAATGGCTGAGATAGAGCAGTTTGAAATTCTAGGGTGGCTGACATTTTGAAACAAAACAGCACATTAACGCGATTACTCGCAAATTATTTTCTTTCATTGTTGTAATAATTTCCCCAATCATACGCATAAAACTATATATTCATATCCGTTAGCGCCAAAATTGGCGACAAAATTGACAAAATTTGTGACATTTGGCAAAATATCGCCAAATTTGGCGACCAAAATAAGTCTTTATAAATGAAGCCAATTTGACTATTGCTCAATAATTTGGCGAAATTCTTATTCAAATTCAGTATTAACGAATCTTTTGTAAACGTTTCTTTGCATTTTAACTTGCTGTTTTCGTGTAATATTAGCTAAAATTTTAAAACGAAGATATAGGAAAGCTACCTTTTCCTCCCGGTACAGGCCGGAAGGACTTTTTTTGAATTTCATCTACATATTAAAATGGAAACTAACTTTTAAATTTTCAGAAACAACAGCCATATTAATATTTTTATTTATGTTTCTTCAAATTTATTATCTTATGCTAAAATTTTTATTTGTACTTAAAAGCACAAAGATAATTACTTTATAATTCCCATATTTTTTTATATGAGTTATAGTGTGTAATATATTGGTTGTCCCAAAAATGATGGGTCTGTTTAGATAGAAAATGAAAATGGAGAAAATGATAGAAATGCATCGTTGTATGAATTTAATATAAGAATAATATAAATAAAATAATATAAATTTTTGGATAAATATGTCATTTTTGGATATATTTTTTTTAAATTGAAGATACTGCCTCAAATAGAAAAGTGCACTGAATAAGTGGATATATTTCTTTTCCAGTCCTTAAGAGCCTACATCAGTCACGCGAAAAAACGCTCCAGCGCTTTGGTTACGGGTTTTTTTATAAGCGGACATTTTCAATTTTAGAACTGGTTCTGAAAGTGAAATTAGCCTTATATAAAAAAACTGGAACCAAAATCGAAAAACTAAAAACTAACAACGTTAGAGATCGACCTCAGCTATCCTATGCAAAAAAAAAAATCATTTAAAAATATTAAAATGCGAGCGAGAAATCGTGCGATAACCTTCCCATAGACTTAACATTATCTGGAGCGTTTTTTCGCGTGACTGATGTAGGCTCTTAAGTGAATGCAGCAGTTTTAAAATGTAGAAAAAAAAACTTGAAAAACAGTCACAAAACACTGAAATGAACATGCAATTAAACTTCGGTAAATGTATATATTTTTCTAAATAGAAAATATTAACATATGTATGTCATTTTTTTTTAAGTGTATACTGTTAGAAAGAGAAAGGTAGGTTATATACGAGTATATTTGTATTTTCATCCTGGAAGTGGATGCATGCAAAATATGCAACAGTTAGACAAGCTCCCAGGGATATATATATATATGTATATATTATGAAGTAGAGGTGGCAAAATAGATATTACTATAAAGCAAAAGTCATTTTCATTGGGGATAAGATAAAACATTAAAATCTTTTACATACTGAAGCGAATTAAAAAATTTCATTCTTGTTTGTTATTCACATATAAATGCTTCAAAAAATCACTTATGCGTGAAAATACTAAAACTGTAAATGGTTTTAGAGAATTGGTTGCATAAAAGGGAATTAGAGCTGCTGCATAAATGCATTTCTAACTTTCTTAAATGTGGCTGGAGTAATGTTATCTCAGCCTTCTGTAATTAGTCTTCAACTTTCCAATGGAGTTGGGTAGCATCTTGCAAACTGTCGCATCAAAGTGTCTTCCACAAAAAAGTTATTAGGAGTCACATCTATAGAATGGAAAGGCCTTGGAAAGTTTGTTTCCGGTGCAAATTATACCCACAAATATTTAGGAATATACCAAGACCCCTAGAAAATGAATGTCTGTGCAGGAATTCTATTAGATAATGTACAAACGTCTTCTTTTGGCCGAAAATTTAACTGACAATCATTATCATACAATACTAAAAGATGCAATCAATCCAAGAATATTGGGCAATTCCACAGAAAAGTCTCATTTTAGTGGGGCGGGGGGAGGGGGGGGGAAATAAAATTTATATGTTTAATTTATGGGTATGATTGGAAAATTTGATATTTTTATGTTATATAATAAAATCCTAATAAAAAGGCATTATAAATTACTGTTTACAAACTAAGTTAAGAACCATTATTGTCTTTGTAAAGTAATAATGTTACGTCAGTTACATGTGTAAATGCCATTTTTTCTTTTTTATTGTACAGAAATTAATTAAACAAGTTACTGTTATAATTTGTCATTACTTTGTGTTGTTGAGAACATTAAATCACTTTTTTTTAATGGGATAGTTTTGATAATTTTTACACTTCAATGAAGGCAGAAAAAAAATGTTTGTCTATTTTATGTTACATCAGTCAGTTACACAATTTTGAATTGCAATTTTTGGGACTAGAAGAGAGATTGAAATAATCTGCAGGTATTTGGGTATTAAGTCCTTAGTAAGAAATATTTTAAATTGTATAAATTTGTTCTAGCTTTATTAGTAAATTTTCTACACAGTTTTGAAAACAAAATTCGATGATCAAGTGTTATGTCAGTTACGATGGAATTGACCTATGTCACAAGTTGTTAAAACTTCTGCTGATTTTCCTGAAGATCAGTTTATTTTTGAAGAAGTGGTCCTCTTCCAACCGGATGGCTGACCTGCTCATTGCAAAAAAAGATGTCGGATTATCCATGTCGATGGATAAAAAGGCAAGGATAATTTTTAGAATGGCCTACTCATTCTCTGTATGTGAACTCTAATGACTTTTTTTATTCTGTGAGAGCATTTGAATACTAAAATTTAAAAAGGACGTCTCAATTTTATTGAAGAGTTGAAGCAGTGAATTACTGAAGGCTAAAATAACATCACTCCAACCACATTTAAGGATGACAAGGATAAATTTCTGCAGCAGCTCTATTACTGCCAAGATGTGTAGTCAATTCGAATATCTTTTGGTTTACATTGGGTGATGTTTTAAAAAAAAAAAAAAAAAAAAAAATCCTGTATTCATGAAATTAAGAGTTAAAAATTTAAATAGTCAAAATTTTCTTAAGAATTACTGTAGGGCAGAATTTGTTTTTTTTTAGATATTTTTACAGGGATAATCTTTCTATCAATATCCCACAATATAGGGGAAGGTGGCCTAAAATGATCCCCTTAAGGGAAAAGCTTGTGTAAAATAAATAAAACTTTGGACCTTTGCTAGTATGTTTTACACTATATTTTGCATTATAGACATTTTTTAATAATATTTTAAACCCAAATTGAGTAATGAAAAAAATAGATTTTTTTAAAAGTGTCCTAAGGATCATTTTGCTCTCACCAAAGGGCAAGATGATCCTTCATTTAAAAATAATTGTAAATTGTATTTTATCGGCAAAATAAAGGATATAAAAGTAATTATGGCAATACATACGTGTAATTCACATCTAAAAACATACTCCATTAAGTAAACCAAGTCATATTTTTGTACATGAAATACTGTAATCTAAATAAATATGAAAGTTAGTGCCTACCTTATGAAAGATGTTATAAAAACGAATTTTTCAAAGAATTCTATTCCGATGCGTAATACTGTGATTGTTCGAATACCACCTTTGCTTCTTCTTTACTTATCACAACTAGTTTATGTGTTACCCTGTAGATAGCACAACCTGTCTGGAAGAAAACATACGTGGATCGTTTTGCCCGTTAGGATCATTTTAGGCCACCTTCCCCTACTCCTTACGATATAAAATTCAAAAGTTTACACTCTCTACCCCTTCGAGGTCAGAAAGGAGGGAGGGTGATTTTTGGTGCAGCCTGTATGTGGATGAATAGTCTAAGGTGGAGGATTTGAGCTAAATAAGTACATACAATATAGTAACATAACTAAATATATCTACAATACATTGCCATATTTTACATGATAAAACATCAAATCTGACCATTCACAATCTGGATTTTCTCTTGTACACCGTATTTACATTTATATGCATTTTCTTAACATGATGGTTTAAAAATTTAAGTCGTCTTATATTTTCAGATATGGAAAAATTCAAATTGTTTGCAAACAAAACGGAAAAGGAAATGAAGGAATATAAAAGTCCAATAGAAGAACAAAATAATAAAGAAAAATTTAAAAAACAACATCCAGATCAGCAGTCTGAAGTATCTGAAAACCACTATGAAAAAATAAGATTATTCACAGAAAATGAAAATAAGGAACCAGATACGGAAGTTATACTATCAATGGAGCAACAGAAGTTTCACAATTCAGAAAAAGATAGCGAAACGGAATTATCACAGGAAAAAATAGATTCAGGGGAATTAGAAAAAAAGTTAGCATCAAAAGAAAACAGAGAAAATTTGGTAGAATCTCAATCAGAAAATATGGAAAAATCATGGGAGTTGTGCAGTAAATTAAATGAATCAGAAATATCACAAAAAGTTTTAGTGGAACCAGAAGAGCCACATAGTGAGCATAGTGAAACATTAAATGAGCCTATATGGAAATCCAATACATCTTCTGACTACAGCGACACTTGCTCTATATCTTCAGCTAATGAAGACTCAAAAGAAATTGCAATTGGAATAGAAAGTAAAATAAAAAAATCAGCAGTAATAGCAGACCAGAGAGAAAATGAAAAAGCAGTGGAAGAAAAGCAAGATAGTACAAATAAGAATATAGAATTTAAAAAAATAGAGCAGCAAAACAAAGCTGAGGTAACTACAAAAAATATAGAAATATCTGAAATTGCAGAAGAGCAGAGTGAAGATTTCAGATTAACGGCAGAATGGAGGAAAAAAACAGAAGACAATACTTGCTCTATATCCTCAGTTAATGAAGATGCCAAGGAATTTGTAATGCAAATAGAAAATACAATAAAAAAATCAGCAGTAATAGCAGACCAGAGAGAAGGTGAAAAAGCAGTGGATAAAAAACAAGATAATACAAATAACAATATCGAATTTAAAAAATTTGAGGAACAAAACAGAGGTGAGAAAACTACAGAAGATATAGAAATGTCTGAAATTGCAGAAGAGCAGAGTGAAGATTTCAGAGTAATGGCAGAACGGAGGAAAGAAACAGAAGACGACACTTGCTCTATATCCTCAGTTAATGAAGTTGCCAAAGAATTTGTAATGCAAATAGAAAATACAATAAAAAAATCAGCAGTAATAGCAGACCAGAGAGAAGGTGAAAAAGCAGTGGATAAAAAACAAGATAATACAAATAACAATATCGAATTTAAAAAATTTGAGGAACAAAACAGAGGTGAGAAAACTACAGAAGATATAGAAATGTCTGAAATTGCAGAAGAGCAGAGTGAAGATTTCAGAGTAATGGCAGAACGGAGGAAAAAAACAGAAGACGACACTTGCTCTATATCCTCAGTTAATGAAGTTGCCAAAGAATTTGTAATGCAAATAGAAAATACAATAAAAAAATCAGCAGTAATAGCAGACCAGAGAGAAGGTGAAAAAGCAGTGGATAAAAAACAAGATAATACAAATAACAATATCGAATTTAAAAAATTTGAGGAACAAAACAGAGGTGAGAAAACTACAGAAGATATAGAAATGTCTGAAATTGCAGAAGAGCAGAGTGAAGATTTCAGAGTAATGGCAGAACGGAGGAAAAAAACAGAAGACGACACTTGCTCTATATCCTCAGTTAATGAAGTTGCCAAAGAATTTGTAATGAGAACGGAAAATACAATAAAAAAATCAGCAGTAGTGGCAGACCAGAAAGAAGATGGAAAAGCAATGGGAAAAAAGCAAGATAATACAAATAAGAATTTAGAATTAAAAAAAATGGAGGAACAACACGAAGGTGAGATAACTACAAGAAATATAGAAATGTCTGAAATTGCAGAAGAGCAGAGTGAAGATTTCAGAGTAACGACAGAACCGAGGAAAAAAACAGAAGACGACACTTGCTCTATATCCTCTGTTAATGAAGATGTCAAAGAATTTGTAATGGGAACGGAAAATACAATAAAAAAATCAGCAGTAGTAGCAGACCAGACAGAAGATGAAAAAGCAATGGAAAAAAAGCAAGAGAATACAAATAACAATGTAGAATTTAAAAAAATGGAAGAAAAAAACGAACGTGAGACAACTACAAAAAATATAGAAATGTCTGAAATTACAGAAAAGCAGAGTGGAGATTTAAGAGTAACTTCAGAACGGAGGGAAAATACAGAAGAATGGCAGGAACAATTAACAGATTCAGTGACATCAATAAAATGCCAGGAAAATGTTAAAGAACAATTAATGAAATTATCAAATCAACAAAAACTTGTAGAATACAGTGACTCCATGTGTGAAAGTAGTCTTGAAACTTTTAGGAGAAAAATAAAATTATTGTACTTAAACTCTCCTGAAAACATTCAGTCTGACAGTTCACATGAAAAGAAGAGAAAGAAGCAGAAAAAATATGTAAGAAAAAATAGAAATGATCATAATATTCAAGATCGCAGTAATGAAAGCTTTATTGCCAAACCAAATTTGCAAATGTCTTCATCTTCAGCATCAGATTTTAAAAATTCAAGTAAATTTTGTAAAGAAAAATCCCAAAAAGGAAATCAAATCGAGAATTTAACATTAAGCACCACAACAAACAATGCACAAAAGCGAAAATGGGACAAAAAAAGCTTTTGTATTTATTGCGAAAAATTCATTTTAAACTTATACAAGCATTTAGTGGATAAACATATTCAAGAATTTGAAGTTGCAAAATTCCTCAATTTGCCGAAAGGATCTCTAGAAAGAAAGAAAATACTAAAGAAAATTCGAAACGCTGGTAACTACAAAAATAATGTTTCCAGCATTGAAAATGGATCAGGACTTATAATACCTTACAAACGACCATCTAATAAAACCATAAATGATGTGGATGAGTATCATCCATGTGACATATGTTTTGGATTCTATAAACGATCTCAACTGTGGAGACATAAAAAAAATTGTCCCGGAGATAAAAACGTAATACTATCAATGAAGCAACAGAAGTTTCCAAATTCAGGGAAAGATATAAAAGAACAAACTGAGAGGCTAAAAGATAGTGGAATGGAATTATCACAGGAAAAAATAGATTCAGGAGGATTTGAAAAAAAGTTAGCATCAAAAGAAAACAAAGAAAATTTGGTGGAATCTCAATCAGAAGATATGGAAAAATCACGGGAGTTGTGCAATAAATTAAATGAATCAGAAATATCACAAAAAGTATTAGTGGAACCAGAAGAGCCACATAGTGAAACATTAAATGAGCCTTTATGGAAAGCAAATAGATCTTCTGGCTACAGCAACACATGCTCTATATCTTCAGTTAATGAAGACGCTGAAGAATTTGAAACGAGAATAGAAAATAAAATAAAAAAATCAGCAGCAATAGCAAACCAGAGAGAAGATGAAAAAGCAGTAGAAAAAAAGCAAGATAAAACAAATAAGAAAGTAGAATTTAAAAAAATGGAGGAACAAAATGAAGCTGAGATAACTACAAAAAATATGGAAATGTCTGAAATTACAGAAGAGCAGAGTAGAGATTTAAAAGTAATTGCAGAACGGAGGAAAAATACAGAAGAATGGCAGGAACAATTAACAGATTCAATGACATCTATAAAATGCCAGGAAAATGTTAAAGAACAATTAATGAAATTATCAAAGCCACAAAAACTTGTAGAATACAGTGATTCTAGTGACTCCACATGTGAAAGTAGTTCTGAAGCTTTTAGCAGAAAAAGAAAATTACTGTACTTTGACTCTCCTGAAAACATTCTGTCTGACAATTCACATGAAAAGAAGAAGAGAAAAAGACAGAAAAAATGTTTTCAAAATGATAGAAATCATTCTAATATTCAAGAATGCAGTGATGAAAGCTTTATTTCCAAACCAAAATTGCAAATACCTTCAGCATCAAACTTTGAAAATTCAAGTAAATTTTGTAAAGAAAAATCACAAAATGGAAATCAAATCGAGAATTTAACATTAAGCACCTCAACAACCAATGCACAGAAACGGAAATGGGACAAGAAAAGCTTTTGTATTTATTGCGAAAAATTAATTTCAAATTTATACAAGCATTTAGTGGCTAAACATATTCAAGAATCCGAAGTAGCAAAATTCCTGAATTTGCCGAAAAGATCTTTAGAAAGAAAGAAAATACTAAAAAGAATTCGAAACATTGGAAACTATAAAAATAATGTTTCCAGCATTGAAAATGGATCGGGACTTATAATACCTTACAAACGACCATCTAATAAAACCATAAACGATGTGGATGAGTATCGTCCATGTGACTTTTGTTTTGGATTCTATAAACGATCTCAACTTTGGAGACATAAGAAAAATTGTCCTGGAGAAAAAAAAGCAATAGATGGACGAAAGCATAAACATTTTAAAAGCTTAATGCAAACGAAAAAAAAATCAGCAAATCCAGTCTTATAATAGGTTTCTTTGTAATTTCCCCCCCTACAAAATACTAACAGTTTTGTCTTACAGATTTACAATTGTCAATTTAATTTAGTTTCAAATGTCCTTTTTCATTGTCAGAAATAATTTTGGAAAAATCAAACTATAATGACTTGTTTCTTGCTTAATGTATATATATATATATTATGTGTATATGTGTGTGTAATTAGCTGGAAATAAAATTTTACTTTTATATAATGTGACTTACATTATTAGCATTTTAAAATTATATTAATATAAATTATACACCATGGTAATATTTTGCTTTGCTATATAATACAAACTATCACAATACAGACATTAGCTTTATGGTTGTCCTCAAATCCAAACTGGTTATTTTCTGACTCTTGAATTCGTTTTTGTTCATTAAATGCATGTTATTTATTGGCAGGTGCTCTTTTATTCAGAAACCATGAAATCAAATTTTTTTTCCATTTTTCGATAAAGACAGAGGATTTTTCCGAAAATGCTGTGAAAGTTGGTCTCTCAAACAAATTTACAGATACAACAACCTTATGAAAGTCATTATG
Source organism: Maratus michaelseni (assembly GCA_963931845.1). Classification (NCBI taxonomy): domain Eukaryota; kingdom Metazoa; phylum Arthropoda; class Arachnida; order Araneae; family Salticidae; genus Maratus; species Maratus michaelseni. Next base: position 149,175,470 of record OZ007597.1, on the reverse strand, counting down.
AAACAACAGTTGCTTATTATAAATCGAGATATAATTCATTTTTCGAAAAATGAAAAACTATTCATTTCCAAACCATTTCAATCATCAAAGGAAAGCACAAAAGACTTCATAAAATAAATTTCTTCTTCAATATTCAAATTCATATCAAGTAAAAGAGGTAACACTATGTACTTTGCCTCTATTGTTCCTCGTCCTCTCTTTTATTGATTTTGCGTTGGAAAGGGGACTACTATTATTAAACCCTGCAACAGCCCTGTGCTAAAAATCTGTTGGCTGTTTATACTTTTTCTTTCATTTGTTTCTACACATCATGTGTTCATTTAATAAAATGGTTTTGTATGCATCTTATCAGTTCAGTTCTTAATCCTATTTTGACAATATTGCCATGCTATTGTTAGTATTTTTGAAATATCATTTCATTGGAAATATGTTCAACATAAAGCCAATATTTCTATAATGGTTCCATTTCAGAACTAATATTTCAAATGTAAAGCCCATATTTTAATTAGTATTTGTGTTTTCTTGGAAATATTTCTGATGAATGCAATATTGGGTCCCGTTCAACGCAGTACTTATTCATGGGCATTTTGGATGGTAACTAAGGTCCCCGAACAATTGAATAGACTGCATGAGGCATTTTCATAGCTTGCCATTTAAATATCAAAATAATGATTCAGAACGATACAATTTAAATATATTAGAGGCTCCTAGAGTATGGAAATGTGTTGAAATATGTTTACTGAGTACTTAACAAAACAATCAGCTTTCATATTGATTTTGGTTCACGACACATTCATTAATCAAGATGTTTTTGTCAAATTAAAAAGCTTAATTTGCACCTTCCCTTCGGATAAACTTTGAATTTTGTTCTGCTCAACAATGCGAAACTTTCAGACACATTTATAAACATAAAGGTATGAAAATGGCATGCCTGACTATTGTAGCAATTTGGAATTGAATTGTATTTTCCATTTTTTGATAAATAAATTACTTATCAAGTTATAAGCGAAAGTTGTCATGTGATAACAGGTTTTTATCTTTTTCCTATGCTGTCGTGCCCAGAAATTCGGCTCAAAACGCCAACTTTGGCAGTATTTTCTCAAAGATCTTCTGTCTTTACACAAAAATGAATTAAAAAATGTGTCAAAAAGGTAGCACCTTTGAATTTGAGTGTAATAATAAATGCTTTAAGGAAATCTCTCTTCACCAGATGAAACAATTACACCAAACTCGCCCAACTTTTAAAAATTAAATCTGATGAAGAGAGGATACTCTCTCAAAACTGTTGCAATGTGTACCAAAATTCTCTGAAGTCTCTATTTACAAAGACTTAATATTTTTCCTCTATTTAACTCTGTACATTACATACAAGTTTCTTAATAACCGTGAAATTGAAAAACTTAAAAGTATGATACTAAATGGTTAAGTTTTAAAAAAATGACCTTTTATGTATTCTTTTTAAATTTTACATTATATTTTTCAATTCTTGAAACTTGTAGCAGATGCGCTTGAAAGGTGTCCCAAATATATCTTTTTACTTTGAACTAAAATCATATATTACATTCATTTTTTTTTCTTTTTTAGAAAGGGAGATATTAAAAACAACATTATTTATCTAAATATGCATTTATACATTCTAAGGGATTGAAAATATATAAGTGTTTGTGATATAATAGGTAGAAAGCTCCAAATGAATACTTGGTCTTTAGCCTCTCTTTGGCTTGATATCTTGGCCCTGATTATTTAAGCTCAGATGCTAACAAAATATGAATTTGAAAAGCGGTGAATATCAGCTTATCATGGCTTTTTAACTTTTCAGTAACTATTTATATCTTCAAACGTTTATAAATGGCTATTATACTATGGTTGTTGAACAAACCGTGTAACTGAAAAAAATATCTTTGCATTATTAGAGATGGTGTTTCAGAAGACAGTTTGGTTTAATTGACACACATTAAGATTTTCAAATTCCCTGCTCAAAATATGAAACTTTCTGTTGCATTTTATGGCCCATTTTTTAAATGCAAAGACATAAAATTGGCAGGTCTTACAATTGAAGCGATTTGGAATTGAGTAGAGTTTTCGATTTTTTATAAATAAATAATTTTTATCAAGTTATCAGCAATTTTTGTCACATGACAAGTTTTTTTCCTTTTCTCGCAGTGTCACGTGAAGAATTTAGTGTTTAGTTCAAAACATCGACTTTGAGAGTTTTTTCTGAAAGATGTTCTGCCTTTACCAAAAAAGCAAAAATGCCATTCGATAACTTAGTTTCTGAATAAAAACACCTGCCAATTTCATGCATTTCTGAACAAAAACGAATCCAGAAACAGTGTTGAATTCAGACACTTTTCTCCGGGAGGTATTTCTGGGGCTCCGGGGGGGGGGGGGGGGGGGGAGAATGTCCCCACCGGGCCACCCCCTGAATTCAACACTGTCCAGAAATGTGTCAGAAAGTAGTTTCTTTGGATTTGAGAACAGTCTTAAATTCTTTTACTCTAGTTATTAAAATTTTTGAGAGAATATTTTCAAATTGCAGTGTTTCAATACAAATACATTCTAGTTATCTTTGGTATGATAAATTGATACTGTAAATTAAGTAAAATAATATATTATAATTGATTTTAAACATTAATAATTGGGGAAAAAAAGAAAAATATATATTTAAAAAAAATTGGAAATAAGAATTATTGATGCAAACATGTGTTCTTTTATAATATTTCTGCTTACTGTAGCCTATATCCATAGTTGGTGAGTTTGAACAAACCAAGTAACCAATATATTTTCTCCACATTACAGATGGTTACTCGGTTGTGTGAGGCTTTAAATTAGGTACTCGGAAGGTAGTATAGTTTACTGACAAAACTTTTTGCATTACAGATGATTACTCAGTTGAGTGGAATTTAAAATAGTTTTCGGAAGATAAAGGGAAAATTATTAGCCATGCATATAATTTTGTACTCTTACTAATTTAATTAATATTTTGTGAGAAAATGACGTTTTCAAATGCGACTAACAGATTTTTAGATAAGCTGAAATTGTTTCATATTTTTATTCTTTTTATGTTCTTAATACATAGTAGTATAATTTTATTTCTAAAATTATTGTTTATTCAGCCTTTGTTTTATTATCTTAATTAAGATCTACTAACTACAATAAGATAACTAATTACAACATCGAGAATTCACATTGTTATTATAAAACCTATATTTACTTACTTTGCTTTTTGTGTACATTAAGTTAATTTACATCTATGCTTAGTGAAAATCTATTTAGAAAAGTTAAACTAAGCATAGGCAAGATTCTTATATTTAAATAGTTTTCATCACAGTTTAAAAAATATATAGACAGATATTCTGCTGTTGAAAATGCACTTACATGGAGAAAAAAAAAAATGATATTACAACCCTGAGTTACCGAAGGAATTAATATACACATGGGTTGCCGTACTTGCAATTGTCCGCTTTACCAAGTAACTGCTGGGAAATAGTCTGGGTATGAAACAGCATAAACTTCTATCCTTAATATTATAGATTATTTTATTCATTTAATAGTGCTCCTGAAAAATAGAAAATATTCTCCCTGCCCCCTTAATTAAAAATGTCGTCTAAGAAACATATTTAATATTTCTTATTTATTAAAACATGTTTATCTGTAAGATTGCTATTTCTTAAACATAAAAGAAAGTAAAACTTGCGTATTTCTTGCATCTTCTAGTTTGAGTACTGCACAAAAATGGCCAAAAAACACATAAACATAGTATTGAATAAAATCTATTGAGTATCTTTATAGCAACTTATCAGTTGGTATGTGGGAAAATACTTTACATTGATGTTTGCATGAATACTATGTACCTTTTATTCTAGTGTTTAACTGAACATTTTAATAGTATTTAAAATAGCTAGTGAAAAAGATGGAAAAATTATGTTTTCATATTCAGCATTAGTGATTTAAAGAAAAATTCTACATAAAGAAAATTTTTCAGTGTTATTTTATATATGCTGTTTTATGTGAGTTTTAGCAAAATTTGAATTGTTTGATTTTGACTGGATATCTTTCCTTCTTTCACATTGCATTTGAAATAAGAGTGTCATTTCAGATTTTGCATGGAGGGGGCAAAATTTGACACTTTTCCACTATAGGGGGCTTAACATTTTTTTTTAAGCTTGGTGCAATTCAAAACTTTAAAAGTGAGATTTGTTGCCAAATAATATAAACAGCTATAAAAACAAACCTTATGAACCTTTATGGGTCTTTAATATGTGAATTTATTATATAAACATTTTATTTTGTATATATTGTTTTTTATATACAAATTACTTGTTTATATATAAAAATAGATAAATGGCCTCTTTATATTTTATAGATATGGAAAAAATTGCTTGTGTATATGAAACCGTAAATATGTTGTCAAATTTCTTTCTCTTGCCACGACCCCTATTACTGGCCCCCTATTACCCAAATTTTTTTGTTGTTGTTGGATCCTGATTTTCTGATAATTTTTCATGCATATTTTTAATGTTACAATTTATTTAAATGCAATTAATCATATATTGGTAAAAACAAGAAAAAATGTTCAGCTACTAATAAAACTATTTAAGAAACCAATAAGGATTTAAAATAAGTGTGAAATTCAGATGGTATATCAATTGTCTTGACCTGTCTTTCCTAAATGATTCCCCTGATTTAGAATATCATCATATTAGGCATTTAAGGCTGTTAGTCGATAAACTTCCCAATTCCCCTCACTAATGTTAAACATATGGGTGTAAGCTGCATTTGTATATTTAAAATATCTCCTCAAGAAATTTATATTTTTAATTTTGTTTTTGCATACTTTTCTTAAATGAAGTCTATTTTTTTCTTAGTTGTCAAGATATTTCTAAAATATATACTTAATTTTATGTGAAGCATTAAAATCTTACTTAGTTCGGTAAGATTTTAACACATAAAATTATTATGTTTATATTCAAAAAATATTCTGACAACTAAGAAAAAAAAGAGACTTCCTTTAAGAAGAATACACAGAAATAAAGAAGTTAAAAATAGTAATTTCCTGAAAAGATATTTAAAAAATAAAAATACATCCTACGCCCATATTTTTCACATTAGCGAGAGAAATTGAGGAGTTGACTGACTATAACAGCCTTAGGACTTTTCTTAAATCCAGAGGGACTACTTTCAGGCACATATTTTAATTCATTTTTGTTCAGAAACTCATGAAATTGGTGTTGTTATTCAGAAACTTTGTAATGAAAACACGTTTTCCATTTTTTGGTAAAGGTAGAACATCTTTCAGAAAACACTGTCAAAGTTGGCGTTTTGAACCAAATTCCCGATGCTTCAGCACCAGAAAGGAGAAAAATTTGTTGTCATGTGACACAAATCGCTTATAACTCAATAAGTAATTTATTTATCAAAATATGCAAAACTTATTTCGATTCCAAATTGCTTCAGTAGTTAGGCCTGCCAATTTCATGCCTTTATGTTAAAAATGAGACAGAAATTATGTCAGGAAGTTTCTCGTTATTTAGCAGATCATTTGAGAACCACGTTAAGGCTATTGTCAAATCCAAAAGAGCTACTTTCTGAATTCATTTTTGTTTGGAAACAAGTGAAATATGCAGGTGTTTGTTCTTATTCAGAAACTACATAATCAAAAGACGTTTTCCATTTTTTGGTAAAGATAGATCTTTCAGAAAATACTGTCAAAGTCGGCATTTTGAATCGAAACCCAACATGGTAGCACGAGAAAAAGGAAAAACGTGTCATCCAGTGACACGAATCGCTTATAACTCAATAAGTAATTTATTTATAAAAAAAATGGAAAACCTATTTGATTCCAAATCGCTTCAATAGTCAGGTCTGTCAATTATTCAGGCCTTTACTTTTAAAAATGAGTCAGAAATTTTCGCGTTGTTGAGCAAGTCAATTAAGAACCACCTTAAGATTGTTATTAATACATGCATAGAAAAAATTTAACCTATCCTTATATTATTATTATTATTATTATTATTATTATTATTTTAGGTGCTAGTGGAACAGCATATATGCCAGGAGGAGTAGTAGCATCAACTTGCCAGTTTACCAAGCCTATCAGCAGCATTACGATTCCTCAGCCTGCTAGTTTAACAAACGCTGTCCCAAATACTAGTGGAGCAACATACATGCCTTTAGCGCCAACTATACTTCAGCAATCTGTAAATTCATCGATTAGCATGCCAGGAGTAATACCAGCTGCAATTCGGCAACCTGGTTTATCGTATGTTGTTCCTAGTGTTAGTGGAGCCACATATGGGCCATTAATGCCAACTGTAGTTCAGCAGCCTGTAAACTTATCAAGTGAGCAGCCACCTATGAATACGGATGGTTCAAGATGGATAGGGAGGGAAAATATGAACAGTAATAATCCATTTTGTACTCTTCCAGGTGGAGTAAGTAATATAACTGCATTTTTCTGTATTTATCATTTACTTTTTGTTATTCTGATTGCCTCAAAATATGTGTGAAATTTAGAATTTTATGTTGCAGTATTTATTCAGGATTCACACTCCCAAGTATATTTTGTACCCCTTACTTTTCAATTTGTAGAAAAAAAAAAAAAAAATCTGTAATTTTTACATCTAGACAGGGTTTAATGGTATATACAGTAGACTTCCTTAAATCCGGCACCCTAAAATCTGCAATTTTTTAATTTGCACATTGTTGCAGATGTAAACAATGAAACTTACAGTTAAGATGTAGGGAGAAAATTCAAGATTTTTTTATTATGTCACTCCATGCCCATTTATGTAATTCTGATTGATATGACTGAACTCATGCTTTCTCATCAAGCTGTTTGAAAAATTTCAAAAAATACATCAAGCTATTAAAATTTTAATCACTTAAATAATAAAACATAAATTTCCAGAGGTCGATTCAGGAAAAAGGAGCCCCTTCACAAAAATCTATTTAATAAAATGGGCCCCTTTACAGAAATCTATTTAATAAAATGGGCCCCTTTACAAAAATCTATTTAATAAAATGGGCCCCTTTACAAAAATCAACTTGATAAATGAGCCCCTTCACAAAAATCAACTTGATAAAATGGTCCCTTCACAAAAATCAATTTGATAAAATGGGCCCCTTCATAAAAATCAACTTGACAAAATAGCCTCCTTCACAAAATTCTATTCCATAAAAACTTACTATTTATTATTTATTTATTATTTTGATGTCTTAAAATGTGTAATTGGTAAACAAGCAAGTTCACCAGAGAGGAAAACTTCAGCGAAAAAGGATTTTAAAGAGTTTTTGTTTATAAATGCTTGGTTTGAATTTGATTAACTGGATATCAACTTTCGTTACAATTTTTTTTTTTCACAAAAATATAATAAATTTCACAAAAACAACCTTTACTTTTCATAAAATGGGCCCCAAGAAAAAAAACCTGCATCGACCCCTGATTTTTGTTTAATTATTTTTCCATTTTAAAACTGTATATATAATCAAAAGTTATTCTCTCTTTTGGAAAAAAAAATTGATATTTGGGCTAAAATTTTGCTGAATATTCGGTATTTGGCCAAATCACTATTCATCATATCCCTAACAATTATTACAATAATTATTTACACTCACTTTTGGGGCAGATGGAGAGAGAAAAAATAGCAGAAAATAGTATAAATTTATTTCTGATAAAATTCAATATAGTGTTGATCCGAGTGGCGATTGTAATTTTTTTACCAAATACAAATTTATGTATTAATCAAGCTTTTTTGAATATTAAGTCTGTCTAAACATGAATTAGAACATTGTCTTATGATTCTGGTGTAAATGATTAGCTACCTTTATGAGGTGAGTTTCATTGAATAATTCAAGAATAATTTATCTCATTATTATACATATTTCGTATTGCATTATTAATTATTTACTTAGACGAAACTTACATTTAATATCTTAATTTTTATTATTTTACTTAATTATTTTAATATCTTACTCTATTATAAGCATTCATTATAATTTCCAGTGCATTATTACTCTCGAATTACTCTTTAAAAAATGTAAACAAAACATTGACCAGAAATCTGCAAAATTCTAAAATCTGCACAATGTCTGGTCTCAAGTTATGCAGATTTGAGGAAATCTACTGTATTAATAAATATAGATCATGATATATATCCAATATTTATTTTCAAAATATCATGATGTTTGATATTTTCATATATTTGATATTTATTTTCAAAACATTGTGCATTATATTTTTGATATTTTCAGTCAAAATAATTTTAAATGAATTTTTCAACTGATACGGACTGTGTTGTTCTGTAGACAAAGAACTTTTGCCTCTGTCAGTGATTTTTTTTTTTTTTTAGCTAAAGAGGTGGTGAGGGGGGGGGGTGAATCTTTTAGAAGCTGAATTTTTAAATGTCAAACCAATAATTATGTGGACAATATTAACTTAGAACTACCACTAGACAATAAAGTGTCTTAATTTAGATAATCAGTTATATGCAGCTTCATTATAAAGAATCTTTTCTGGTTTGGTTTAGTTCATTTTAAACTGCACTACAGGTTGAAATAAAAAACAGATAGGCTTATATTTATGTTGAAAATTTTCAATTATAAATAATTATTTTGTATTTAAAATTTTGATACATTAAACATATTTTTTTTTTATACTTGGTACCGAATTCTATAGTTTGTTTTTTGATTAGTGTAAAAAAGTAAACTGCTTAGATTTTTAGAAAATTGTTTCTGTTTTCAATTATTTAATTTTCTTTTTTTTTCAACAACTAGATTATTGGATATTTTCGATTAACAAATTGAAATTTCACATACATCTAAATGCTTGTGGCCTGAAATGGTTCAGTTTTCTATTTGTACTTGCCTTGGGGATTTCCAATTTGTACTTGCCTTCCCTGGAGATCAGGGAGAACAGTTTGTTCTTAAAATCTTGTGAAAAAACCTGTGTTCTACTAAAACCTTAAAAAACTGTTCAGTTATGGTTGTAAAAAGATCCAGTATATTTTTTATGCTAATGTTTGCAGAACTGATCTTAGCGAAAGCGAAGCTTGGTGCAAGAAATTTCCCAGGTTTCTTTGCTTCCTAAGTTGTTAATCTTTTTACCACTGTCTCCCCCTTCTTCATTCTTCCTACAGCACAATCACCTTTTTGAAAAAAATCCCATGACATACATATTTGAGCAGGAATATTCGTATAACAAAAAGGAAAACTTGATTAAATAATAAAATATTGAACTTAAAAGTAAAATAGCTTTTACAAAATAGTAAGTATGTGTTGTTAGTTGTTACATTACAAATAATCATCGATGTAATAATTAATGTTTACCCAAAATCATCTACATTACTGGCAGTTCCTATCAGGACCGTGCAAAGAGAAAACTGCGCCCGGGACCAAGTTTCAATTTGGCGCCCCCCCCTCCCCTTCTTTTTCTGACAGGTAAAACAAAACTGATAAAGTACAGAAACAGAAATAAATTCTATTGAATAAACATTTCGCGTTTATGTTGGAACTTTAAAAGGTTTAATTTTAATTCAGAAATTGCGAACAATTAAATAGCATAAGAGAAAATTGCACTTATTTGTTGGAGAGATCATGATATTTTGAGACAGCAAAAAAAGAATAATGAAAAGAGAAAATGAAATTCCGCAGAAAATGATCTATGACCAAAAAATTAATAAATAAATAAATTAAATCGTGGTTGGTAGTATAAATAAGGCGCCCCTTCAATTTCCGCGCCCGGGGTGAAGGCCCCCTTCGTTCCCCTCTTCGCACGGCCCTGGTTCATATACAAACTTCAAATTAAAATTAATTACAAGTGTACTTGGTACCAACAGTTAAGAGGCTACTTCACTCACGTGAAAACCCACACACGCTAATGTTAATCCTATGGGGGAAATATTTTACAATATCTCGTTCGCATTTCAATATTTTTAAATGATTTTTTTTTTGCATTGGATACAGGGTCGGACTGGGCCAGGGGGAAGGGCGCAGACCTTGGATTTTCAGAGGGCGCAAAAATTTTAACGAACTTAAATCAATTTTACTTACTTGTGTTGTGTCTGACTTGACAAAGTTTAACACATTCGCATAGCACAACTAAGAAAAGGGCTTACTTTTATATTCCTGAGTTTAGATAGACGACTTCGCTATATTCCCCGTGCATGTTTGAAGCTACATTAAATCTACACATGCTACACATTTCTTCAAACTATGTCATGTAATATTCAAAAACTCTAGAAAGATGAATACAGATTACCTTGTATCCTACTTTATTCTTTTGTCAATAGATAACTTAGAACAGTCATAGTATAAAAGCGATCACTCCTTACTAATTATCCTGCAAATAAAGTATTAAAAAATACATAGGTACCAATTTATTGTGAAAAAATTCTACTATTAAATTCTATTCGAAAATTTTATTTCGGGGATTGTCTACATATTAAAAAATGCACGAACGTTGATTTTTCAAATTGTAACACTTATGGTTGAGTTCCTTGGATCAAGACAGCCTGGGAATATACTTATCTTAATTCTTCATAGAGATATAAAAGAAAATTTGTTAGGGATTTATCTAAATTTCGGAAAATAAAATTTAAATCTTGCAAGAAAAAGTACTGAACACTCATTTAGTCAGCAGTAAAATTATACAGGAACTTTAAATTTATAAAAAAAACTTTCTTTATATAAAAGTAAATTCTACAAAATGTTCCTGGTAAGTGTCTACGTCTCATTTTCTGTAGATTCTTTGGAAACAGAAAGCGATCCCCTTAGACTGTAGGAAGGTTCTCTGCATCTCGAAAACTACTTATTCAAATGAGCTGTACACTTACACACAGTTTTTTTTAATACAAAAATTAATGTAGGTGATAATTCATAATTTTTATATGAATTTATTAATAACTTTCATAATTAAAAATATATCTTTAAATACAAAAAAAAAAAAAAAAAAAAAAAAAAAAAAAAAATCTGGAATATGTTTGGGTCTATTAAGTGTATTTCATTAAAAAGAAAATAATAATTCAATCGGATGATTTTTATAAGTTTGTCAAATTGATTTAACATCATTTTTTAACATCATGATTTAACATCATGATTTATGCATCCTCAAACTTTAAACTCTTCTAGCTCTATGAAAATTTAACATCAAGTATTTAAACTATACCCTTTCGAGGGCTGTCTCGATCCAAGGAACTCAAATAGGGTCTCAAAAATAGGTGTTATTATTTGAAAATTCAAAATTTGTATAATTTTTAATATGTAGACGACTCCTCTTGTAACATACTTAATCCATAGCTTTAGTTAATAGACATTATTTCCAATCGATTAGTTAGGGGAGACCGGGGCATATGACTATGTTAACAATTTTTGTTGTTTATTAATTTATTTTGAAGTAATAGTACAATTAATTTTACATGAACTGATAGAGTATACCTTTGTATTAAATACATTACCATTTAATTTTTCAAATAAAAAAAAATAAAGGATAATTTTATTTTTTCATAACATTAACAAATCGTCATCTTGCCCCAGTACTGGGGCAAGATGACTTTGGCCTTGGGGCAAGATGACAACACTGAAAAAGATTGAACATATTTTATCTTTTGAATATGTTACATGGTTTAACAAATGATAACTGTGTTTTTACATCTTACAAAGTATCAAACTAAGCATAATGCATTGATTGTAACGTAATTTTGAAGTGTTTAGTTGTGCAGCTAACAATAGTCACAAATAAAAATGCCATTTTCATAATTGAAACATTCCTCATGCCACCACTCTTGGCATTTACAGCACTGGATCCATTCTTCTGTTGGTGGGTCCAATACCGGAAGTTGACCTTAAACGCTTTTTGAATTTTTTGGGAGGAGGGAGACCAGCGGGGAAGGGGGGAGGTCTTGACCCTGTCGAACTATACTCTCCTCGTACCGATCGGACGCTTGGAAGTGGAGATACGGACCCCGATAGGGTTTTTCTTTCGGGAGGCTAGTAGGGGCTTAGCGGATGGCAAAAATTTCTTCCTCTGGTCGCCCCTTTTCGAACGACACCTCCACCGATCCCATGCGCCCCTTAGCTCCAGAGGAGATAGAAGCGCAAGGTCGTGCGAACAAACACACAGACAAACAAGCGTTTACAGGATTTAAATAGAATGGACAACATAGTTAGTTTAATAAATTCCGAAACACAGGGCCAGATGACGAGCTCGTCATCTCGCCCCGGACTGCCTGTTTAAAAATATTCGTTTTCATTGCCATGAAGGAAGGCGATTAATTGACATTTATTCATGGTAATAGGTAGTATTTAAACTAAGTTACTCATAAATATTAAAGAGAAACGATATATCTTACCTGTATCTGTAGCAGAGCTTATTTACACATGCATAAAAGTTATAACGTGGCAGCGGAAAACAATCAAAGCTTCACAACTGACACAAAAATGGCGATTTCAGCGTCTCTATAGTATTGTTTAACGAACGGCCGATAGGAGAGCCAGTAGTGTCCGGTTGATGCTGCCACCTAGCGGAAAACGGAAAAATTAAGACATTCGTCATCTTGCCCCACTCTTCATTTTGCCCCGGTCTCCCCTACCTATATATTTTTTACAATTAGTTTTAGAAAAATTGGTAGGGGGTGATCACGTGTTTTTTTTTTTTTTTTTTTTTTTTCAGGACTGTAAATTAACACAATTGATATATACATAGTTGTGGTCCATTAACGCGCAAAAAAAAAAAAAAAAAGCAATTTTAGACATTATTACAAGTTTGGCGATATTTATGATTTTTTAAAACCGTCATCGTGCTGTGAGATATGACTTGACCAACTCTTTCTTTTTATATAATTCTTTTTTCTCTCAAGCAACACAGAATTGTTGGATATTATTAGTCCATTGTTTTCTAGCTTTGTTGGTCAACAATTGAGTTTGGCTGCTTCCAATAGCTAAGCAACGGTTAGCTGATCGTCGGTCTAAAGATATGAGTTCCCATTTGACCAACAGTTACGTCTGCTGGAAAAACTGCGCTAATAATAATATTAAAATATGCAAATAATTGATCCTATTTTAATTAGAAACTTCAGCTAATTTGTTGATTTTTAAAGCAAAAATTAATTATGCTTCTAGAATTACCTTATTAAAAGTGCTTCATATTTGGTTTCCTTGGTTTCAGAAATGTTTCCTCATTTGGCATTTGTATTTAAACAAATATCTCTAAAATTATTATGCAAATAAATTTTACTTTTATGTCTACTAAAATGCAAGAATATCAGTGCTAAGAGCCTCCAAACTCTATTTTAAATATATATATTTATTTGATATAATATGAATTAGTTATCAAATCAGTTATAAACATGGTATAGATGAAATTTCTGATATAATATGACAGCAAATGCTGTTTATTTACTACAGCTTTTTTTTTCTTTAGTAAAGTAGCATCTTTAAATGTGGTCTCTGACGATGTCTGCCTCATCACACATACAAAATAAAGATTCAAAATTCGTTCAAAAAATATTTATATCAAGAACAAAAATGTACTTTCAGTAAAGAAATAAAAATTTTGAAACTTAAACTCAGGTTTGATTTTTTTTCTTTTGAAAAAGTACCACATATTATAGCAGTATTTGAATGTCCAAATATTGGGGTATTTGAATGGGGAAATAACACTTGCTTGTGAAAATATTACACTTGCAGCATTTGGGATAAGGAGAGGCAGGAGAAGGAAGAGACATTTTGTGTGCTTAAAAATGACTTTATGCATCCTTAAAATGCTGGATTGATATCGCACTATAAAAAGGTTTCTACTGAGAAATAACATAAAAAAAATAGCGATTAGTTAGCCTTAAAAAAATAGCCAATAGATCAAAAATAAATCTATTGTCTATAGATCAATATAGATCTATTGGCTATTATAGATCAAAAATAGCCTTAAATTGTTTAAAATAATTGAGAAAATTTACTTTTCTCAGCACGCTTTTCCCATGATCTGCAATTTTCTTATCATATTTAGAGATCAAGAGAAATTAAGTTTCCATAATTGAACGATATCCTCCGGGGATTATAATCCTGCAAGCGACAGGATTTTGCTGCCAGCATTTTATAATTCAGAAAACCTACAAAAGTTTCTGAATAGTAATCATAGCTTTATTTAATTATTGATTTTTCCGTGATCAAATAAAACGATTTTTTTATCAAAATGCATACCAGAATTTCCAAATGTTTATTTAATTACGGAAAGGCTGTCATTAAAATGAAGCTAATCAAAAATTTTGGTAGGTATTTTGAATGAAAAAACGCTAGCCGTGCGATCCCAGCTTGCAGAATTGCAATCCAGAAGTGTCATCGAGGTTGTATTTATTCCTCGAAAGTTATGTTTTCCAGTCAACAACAAAATCCACACAAAACGGTTTTGCCTTTTTATAAAATTGTTTTACGAAAAGCGTGGTTTCAATTATAGGTTCATTCATGGACGGCTTTAAAAGGGCGCAAGTTTCCCTGGGTACTACAATGGAGGGTACGCAAACTATTTTATCTGAGATTAAGACCTAAAAAATATCATCCTAAGAACTGATCAAAACAAAATCTCTCTCAGGGCGTGTGAGTAGCACATGGGCGCGAGCTTTAGTAGACACGGCGCGCCAGGGCTACTAAAACTTTCCCTAGGTGCCCGTTTTCTATCCTCATTCGTATGCAAACACAACACGTCCGCTTTGATTTCCGATTCTGAAAATTCCTTCAAATGTATCTTCAATTTCTTTATGATAATAAAATCCCCTCTCTTTTGCTATCTGTCTATTAGTTGATGATTATCCCTAAGCAAATTCTCGAAATTTAGTACACTAATCAGAATATATGTGTGTGAAAAAATATTGGAGCGACTTAGGGGCGCAAAATTTTCCCTGGCTGAGGGCGCACCGGCCCTCGGGCCGATGGGCCGGCGGGCCAATCCGAGCCTGATTGGATAGCTGAGGTCAATCTCAGTGCAGGCCCTATTTTACTTTTTCGATTTTTGGTTGTAGTTTTTTTTAGGGTACTTTCATTTTCGAAATCAGTTCTGAAAGTGAAAATATCTTAATAAAAAAACTTGTAATTGAAAAAGCACAAAAGGGGCTGCATAGAGATTGACCTCAGCTATTCAATGCCAAAAAAAAAAAAAAAAAAAATCATTTAAAAATATTGAAGAGATATATAAAAATATTTCCCCCATAGGATTAACATTAGCGAGCAGGTGTTTTCGTGTGAGTGAAGTAGCCTCTTAAAGGTGGAATTCCACCTTTTTTAAAGCAATTTTAGACATTCTCTAAATTGATTAAAAAAAATTGCAATAAAAGTAAAAAATAAAACAATAAGTATTGGAAGCATATTGCAGAGGGTGGGGGATTTAATCCTCAAATCAAAGGTCAAGTTATCTTGTAAACATCTGAAAATCACATAAATGAAATTGTTTAAATCTCCAGAGTGTTTTTTACATTTAAAAAAAAAAGGAAGTTTGCATAGTTTTTAAGGGTGTATTCAAATCCAAACTGCTTATTTTGAGACACATTTTTAAATTCATTTTTGCTCTAAAATGCATCCAATTGGCAGGTTCTCTTATTCAGAAACTTTATAATGTCCATATTGTCTCGATTTTTTGATAAAGGCAGAATATATTTCAAAAAATGCTGTCAAAATGGACATTTTGAACCAAATTTCCTGAAGCAATAGTGCTGGAAACAAAAACAATTATCGTACTGTGAATTAAGTAATTGTTTGTAAATCTATTTCTAATTAATTGAATGAAAAATAAAAACATGGGTCCCTTATAAATCTCTTTATAAATCACACCGCCAAGTTTCATGTTTTTACTTTTAACCCTCTAAGCGTGTGGAACGTAATATTCCGTTCACTACGCTCCAGGTTTCACTGCAATATATGCAATGTGTAAGATAATATAATTCTATAGATTTAATGAATTTTCAAAACATTGAAGAAGGATTAATACTCTCAAGGGTTACATTCATATTTGTAATTAAGTTTTATTTATAATGCTGGAAGAATCATATTTTTTTACCATTTAAAACAAAACACAGAGAAAACATTACAATTTTACCCTTTTTCAAAACGCTCAGAGGGTTAAAAATGAGTCTGAAAATGTGTCTCAAAATTTTGAGTTGTTGAGTGTGGAAAAATATTTTTTTTTAATACTGCCTTAAATAGAATATTTTGTCCTATTTATACAACACTTTGGGTAATTTCAATTATATATATTTAAAGATCTGTTTCTGAAATAAATACCACTTTGGCATTTTTAACTTTTGAAAGCAGGAGTGAAAATCTTAAACAGCTAAACCATACCGAATAATATTTGCTTTGAGAAATTAATCACTGTACTTCGCATAAATTCATTAGATATATAATATTTGAATGTACACCTTTTAGAAAACTGTCTTCTTCTTTTCTTGATTCAGTGAACCTATATATTTATTTTTTGCTTAAATTTGTATTTTGTTTTTAATATTTTCCAAACTAAAGAAAGAAAATAACAATCACACATACAATTATATTTCTTTTTATTATATAAATATCTGTTAAAATTTGTCCGCATTGTATAGATGGAAAAAATTCTCCATATTTTTTTTTTCTATTTCGCACTTTTATGCCTGAAAGTAATCAAAAATTAGTATTAACATGGATGAATGTATATGTGATAGTTATGTTTATTAATGCATAAGGGGAAATTAAAAACAAAATCAATCATTATCAACAAGTTCATAAAAGTATAATGTTTTTATTTAGAATTTTACATATTGAATTTAATTTTATGCTAAAGATAGTTTTATTTAATATTTTTAATCATACCAAAATACTTTTGTCTATAATTTTTGAGATTGGATTGAACACCCACAGTTTTTTCATATTGACAAATAATCCTTTTTTTTTTTATTGTTTATATAATTCTCAATGTATTTTTAATGAAATAATTATTTTTCTCTGAGAACTTTTCCAATTTTTGTTCTGTAGAGCAATTTAGGCACCTTCAGTGTTTTTGAAAACGCGACATCCATATGAAATATGGATTATTATAACTAATGACTATTATTATAACTGATTAAATTTTCAGTACAGCTAAAACTACTCCAGAAATTAATATTAACAAAGAATGTGAATTTTCACTTTTGCTACGTAGTGTACAACCAACAGAGCAAAAAAAGTATGCCGGGGATCAAACCAGGCCTAGACCTTGGCATAGCGCACCAAGCACTTTTTCATTTAAGCAACCAGGATGACATCCAGTCTGGCATTCTCACTCTTGCATGTTGGCAAGGCTACAACATGGAAATTCACATCCTTTGTTAGTATTAATTTCCGCCGTAGTTTCAGCCCTGCTGAAAATTTAATTAGGTGTAAATATATTTTCCGATGCTGGGAACTTGTTCATCTTACGTATGCCACTAAAGTTGTGTGCTCATGTATGACTTTCCATCTTGTACTGTGAAGTTGTAGCCCTACCAACATATAAGAGTGAGAAATGCCAGACCGGATGTTGTCCTGGTTGCTTAAATGGTAAAACACTTGGTGCACTATACTAAGGCATCCAGGTTCGATCCCCGGTCTGGACATTTTTTGCTCTGTTGTTTGTATGCTATGTGGCAAAAGTGAAAATTCACATCCTTTGTTAGTATGTATATTATGTTTGGTTTAGATTAATATGTTTATTATTAAATGGATAAGTGTAATTTTAACCCCTTCGGCCATGATTTTTTTTTTCAATTTTGGGAAAAAATTACTGTTATGCTAACAAAATTAAAAATAGCCATCGGAATCACAGAAGTTAGGGTTTAATGAAAGTTAACGAATGCGTTCTTTACCAAAACCTCACAAATGTAGTTATTTTGTGTGTTTTTCATATAACAATAGTCTAAGGAAGAATTTTTGAAGACATTTGGAAAATGTCGTATTACAACTAAATTAAACAAGCATAAAAATTTAGTAATATTTTTTATCTTTTATCACAAATTACCAATTCGGAAAAGGATTCCCAAATTTTAATTTAAAGAGAAACATATGTTTTAATTAAAAGAAATGCCAACGGCTTGCTAATTATTATTATTATTATTATTACTAAATGCTAAACATAAGTGAAGTCATAATAGGAAATGTAGAGATTCATACTATCACTATTAGGTGCTGGAATTAATAAAAATAATGTTTAAGACAAAATAATACTCAATAAAAGATATGTCCTATTAGTAGGACGTCAGGGCCGAAGGGGTTAAATAAGGATTTTTGAAAAACTCACTTGGGTTTTTTTCAACTGTTTCTTTTTCTTTTATTATTATTTATTTATTTTATTTATTTATTTATTTTTTTTTTGGGGGGGGGGGGAGGGAGGGGGGGGGGTGCAATATTAAGCCAACCATGTAAAAATAACTTTGGGGAAATATTTTTTTCTGTTATTTTTTTCTTTTCTCATCTGCCCCAACAGTGAGTGTATATAAATATTATAATAATTCTGCATGAGTAATGTGATTTGTTTCTATTTTTTCCTTGTCATGTTTTATAAAGAGTAAATAAAAAATAATTTAATCTTCAAGATTTTTTTAAAACTTTTCTTGGGCCAAGATTGGCAAGCCTGCTAGACATCTACATTAAGCATTGTTTTTTTTTGTCTGTGGAATTGTCATATATCCTGAATCAGAAATGCTTTTTAAAGTAAAAATAAGTGATTTAGACAAAATATGACAGTGATAGTTAAATCTTGGTAAATGATAAAGTAAAATAAAAATTGTTTAAAATTACACACAAGAAAATATTTATTCTTAAATTCTAAATAACAGAATGACTAAGCAATTTTTTACTTTCTTTAATCAGACATAAGATATGAAAACATTAAGTCTGTTTACAGTTGTTGTCATCATCTTAAAAAAATAACCTAATATCAGGTAATGTGGAGGAAAATGTGGTCAAATTTAGTTAGTTTTAATGTCAAAAATAATAAAGCATGTTTCACTATTATTATTATTATGTTAAAATGTGACCATAACATCAAGATTTCTTTAAATTAATCCCATTCATACTATTTTTCTTATAAACTGTTTTTTCTTTCATAGAAAAAAAGAAACTTTAGAGTTTCTGATGATGTTTGTGGGTGCAGGTGAAATGTTTTAAAATAGTGTTTTTAATCGGTGTTTAAATTAAAAAAAAAAAATGTTTTTTCATATTATATTTTGCCACCATGTCAATAGCAATTCAACATGCCTCTAATTTGATGCTATTTGCTAAATATCTGCTATTTATACTCTATGTAATTTCAATTAGCTTCTCAAGGCCATCCTTCCTCCTTACTTCATCCCTTTGTTGTCATGGCACTAGATGACACAAGCCTCTGGTCCTGTTTTGTCAACTGCTGTAATTGAACAAAGGATGAAGCTTTCTACTGATCTCAAGTGGAGTGGGGGGAAAAAATGAGTGGCCAGCCAGCCAAATGCGGTGTTACTATAGTTACTGACCTGATATAAGAACTAGGAAAACACCTTTTATTGGTTAAGTTGGAAAGATCTAAATAATAAATATGGGGAAAAAATAATGAACTTGTTTGTTATAGTTTGTTTGCTTTATTAGATGCAAATTTCTCTGTTTATTTGCGTACTTATTTTCTTTATAAATTCTTTCAGGCTCCAAAAGGTGCATCGGATCCTGCAACTCCCAAATCAGATAGTGACCAGTCCAATCAACAGTCTAAACGACCAAGATTTCGTTGTGATGATTGTGATGTCAGTTTTGCTAAACATGAAAGTTGGGACTCCCACAAAAAAAATTATTGTGTCAAAAGATTGAAACTTCCACCATCATCTACTGTCACTAATCATGCATTAACGAACGATCCTTTACCACCAAATTATGCAACTAAGTCCTTTATACCACACATTGAAGAGTTACTTTCAGCTATGGCCATAAAGAGATCCTTTCTTGAAGCTTCCAAGAAAACTGCATTAGATGCTCAGTATGTAATTAATCTCCACAAATCAGTTCAAGATTTAACTCGGAAATGCTTTAAAGAGCTGGATAATGCTTTAAACAGAGAAAAGGCTCTGATGCCTGAAGCCTCTTTAGAAGAACAACGAATTGTTTCTGAAGCTAGAGCTCAAGCTTTAGTTAAAGCTGAAGCAGCTTATAAACAAGAAAAATATTCTGCAGATGCAGTAGAACAAGCCTTGTATAGACAAAAAACTGCTATTGAAGCATCACTAGCTGCAACTAGTCATGAGCAAACTGCTCTTATATCAACTTTGAAGGGCTTAAAAGCAAATCAAAATGGCATGTTTTCTAGATTTCAGACTCAGTATAATACCTCTTGTGATAAGCCAAGTTTTAACCAAGAAAAATTGTTAAGTGACTCATTTGCACAAAGTACTGAGCAGCAACAAGTTGCTGACAGTATCTCTTCAAAAACCGCTTCTGTTCACAAAACTTCATTGTGTAGATCACACTTTTTAGTGGAACAGAAAAATATAATTGGTACAGCTTTATGTTCCAGTGTTTTACAGAATGTTTCACATGTTGATGCTCATTCAGAAAAACTGAGTGCAAGGAACTTTGAAGAAATCAAAGCAGTTAATTCTGATGCATTGCATAATGATTCTCCTCAGTGTAAAGAAATAAATGCAACAATTTCATGTACAAGTAGTAATGCTTCATCATTCCAAAATTATCAAAAAAGACTACCCTGTGATTATTTTCATCCTCAGAAAGTCTTGAGTTTGAATGTAGCAACATCAGCTGCAACTAGTCCTAATGCTGGAGTTGAAAATGAAAACATATCTCGTGATCATTCACATCTTCAAGAACTGAGAGATTTAAATGAAAGAGTCTTTTCTGAAAATGCATATGTCACAATTTATCAAGCTGATAAAAGTATTACACAAAGAATCAAGCCAAATGAAATGATGGACATAAATATCGTATCTTCAAGTGAAAATATTAATGTTTTAAGCAGTGATATTCAACAGAATAGTGAATCTCATAATTTTGTACACGTGGAAAATAACCTGAATGATAATTCTTGTAACTTAACAGAAGACCTTCAAAGTCCTGTTTCATTATCAGTGTCTCAAAAAGAACCATCGTATACTCACCATAGTTAAGTTAATCTTAAATCTTAATGTAATGACAAGAGACTTCAAGGATATAAGTTCTCATTGATGTAGATGAGCTTATGTCATGTTTTGTACATAAAAAGTTTTATCCTAGAGCTGCAATAAAATTCCGCAGTAGATATTGTTTAAATTTGTTTTATCATACTTACTTGTTTGTTTCTTTACTTCAAGATTTGTTCCCAACTGCAGTAAACTTCATGATATTTTAATACTTCTGAATGAAATCTTTAAGTATTTCTTGGAATATCAAACAAAGGAATCCATCCTTTATAAATTTGTTTTTATAATATTTATTAAATAATTTTTAGTAGAAATCGTATGAACAAAAATTTAATGGTCATATTTAAATCTATTCTAGTGTTTGAATATAGTACAGTAGACTCCCTCAAATCCCCAACCCTAAAATCCACGAACTCCTAAAATCTACACATCGTTTCAGATCTAAACAATGAAACTTACAATTAAGATGTAGGTGAAAAATTTAAGTTTTTTAAAAATTTTTATATCATTCTGTACTTATTTTAATATGGAATTCTGGTTAATATGATTGACCTCATGTTTTCTCACAAAGGAAGCATAAATTTATTTCTGAAAAATTTCAAGATAGCACTGATATCAGTGGCGATCAGGATCTTTTTACCAAGTACATTTATGTATTAATCAAGCTTTTTGGTTATTAAGTAAGACTAAACATAAAATAAAACTTTGTTATTTTGATGTGAATTATTAGTGTATATTTATAAGGAGAGTTTCACTGAAAAATTCAAGAAAAAAGTATCTCATCATAATGCGTATTTAGTTATGCATTATAAATTTACTTGACCTTAACTTTTAATATAAAAAAAATTAAGTTTTCTTATTTTACTTTATTGTAAGCATTCATTATAATTTCGAGTGCATTATTAAATTCAAATTACTGTTTAAAAATGTAAACAAAATAGTGATCAGAAATCTGCACAACCTCTGGTTTTAAGCTATGTGGATTCAAGTGAGTCTACTGTATTTAATAGATATAAAATTATATGAAGGGAAAACTGACTTTCCTATAAATTCAGCATGTTAGTTATAGAATAAAGAAAAAATATTGTTTTTAATTCTGATGAAACAATTCTTTTATAAAAATATTCCAGGTTTTTATCTGTAACTTTATTTTTGATGAATTATAGGTAATTAATTCATATTTAATACTTGGAAATTTTTCCAGAGAAAATTTCTCCCGCCTTGCATTCATAATATTCAAATTTTAATTGCTTAATAGGCGTATAGCTAACATAGTGAAAAATTATGATATTATGAATGATTTGAATATTATGAATGCAAGGCGTGAGAAATTTTCTCTGGAAAAATTTCCAAGTATTAAATATGAATTTATTCAATTGTCGATGCTGGATTTTCTTTGCTTTCGTGTTTGCCCCAGGGTTGGGGGCTCACGGAAAATATTCCATCTTGTGCTGCGTTTGTAGCCTTGCCAACATGTTATGGTGAAAAAGTTCCAGGCTGAGTATCGTTCCCAAGTGGTTCAGTTGGTAGAATGTCAGTGCGCTAATCTGATGACCCGGGTTCGAGGATTTATTAGATTCAATTCTTTTCTTAAGAATGAACAAATAGTTCAACTGTGAATTTAATTAAATTTGTATTTTCAGAGTGAGCTGATGATTATGTTATTATTTTTTTAATGTTCCTTTTTATAATAAAAATTGCAAGTTTAAAATCTGAAACTCAAAAGCGTGGAATCGGAGCTGTTGCTGGAGCCGGAGCCATAGCTTATTATCTGGGAGCGGAGCTGGAGCTGGAGCCTGAAAATTTTTTCTGGCTCCGGGTCCCTGATGTTGGCTATATGCCTATTAAGCAATTAAAATTTGAATATTATAGGTAATTAATCAATTTATTGAGCTTCAGTGCAACACTTAAACTTTCTTCCTCCCTTTTTATATTTTGGTAGGTTATTATTAAAAATGAACTAGATATTCTTTGATGAAATGTCTTATTTTAATTAATTCTGAAAAAAAAAAATATTTTTTTAAAAAAAAGCTCATCTTGTGCTCATGAAGTTTGTTCAAAAAGGGTTGTTTAAAAATTTTAATTTCTTTTTGGATACTTTTCCAGTACCCTTCTCTCCTTGGCGAGAGAGAAAAATTTTTCATGCATATTTTCTGGCAACCTATTCACTGTTTCATACACACAAGCAATTTTTCCAATATTTATACAATTTATTTAAAATGAAAATGCCATTTATCTATTTTTATTTACTAACAGAAGTATTTTTTTAAAAAATAAAAAACAACAATGTATCTAAATAAAATGTTTATATTATAGATGCAGATTCACGGTCGCCAGTCACCACGTGGCGACTAAATTTTTTGCTGTGGCCCCTAATTTTCGTTATTTAAGTCGCCATGTGATTTAAAAGGGATCAATTTCTGGTATTCCCAGTCACCATTGTGAAATTTTTTTTTTTTTTTTTTTTTTAAACATTAAGACCAAAACACATAACAAACTTTATTATTATCTTTTAATAACATTTCAGAATTATCTGTTTAACATAGCAAACAATTAAATATATTCGAATAGCAATGTTATTCATAACAGTTTGAGTCTGATAATATCACATAATTATATATATATATATATATATATTATAGAAAAACAAATGTTTGAAGTATGTTTCAATTTTTATAGTGCAAAATAATCTCGCACATTCAGATTTTCTTTTATATGTACTTTTGTATGGCAAAATCAAAATAAGAAATATTCAAATATTCAAATTTTAAATGCTTAATAGGCGTAGTGAAAAAGTACCCAAGCCGGGACACAAACCCGGGTCATCAGATTAGCGCACTGACGTTCTACCAACTGAACAACTTGCAAACGACACTCAGCATGGAACTTTTTCACCATAACATGTTGGCAAGGCTACAAATGCAGCACAAGATGGAATATTTTCCGTGAGCCGCCAACCCTGGGGCAAACACGAAATCAAAGAATATCCAGCATCGACAATTGAATAAATTCATATTTAATACTTGGAAATTTTTCCAGAGAAAATTTCTCACACCTTGCATTCATAATATTCAAATTTTAATTGCTTAATAGGCGTAAAGCCAACATAGTGAAAAAGTACCCAAGCTGGGAAGCCTTATTAAGCAATTAAAATTTGAATATTATGAATGCAAGGCGTGAGAAATTTTCTCTGAAAAAATTTCCAAGTATTAACTGTGAATTTAAGAAATATTGTTTTTCTAATATTCCCCGCTATCATGATTGCTTAGCGTATACAATTTTTTTTTTAAATTTATCTTGCCCAACATTATCTTCTGACTGTACATGATTTAAGATTTATATTACACTTAAATAATATTCAAATTTTGTTGTACATGTGTGTATATTCAATAAATTACTTTACACAATTATTTATATCATTTTGCAACAAATATCACTTTCCGAAGCCTGAATTGTGCCAAGCTTTTTTTAAAAAGTGCCAAGAAAAGTACACTTTTTTTTATATGTTTTGAAGAAAAGTTTAACATGATAACTCTTCTTAGCTCTAAAGTACAGATTGTCTTAAATGTCCACATAATTTAACTGTTAAAAACTCTTATGTTTGTTTTATTAAATTAAATAACTTTCAAACGATAAATCTTGTGATTAACTTTATAACATTTTAAATGCACAAAATTCAAATATTTTTTACTTGACTTTGAAATTTGTTTCAAAAACAATTTAACACATTTATTTAGCAATCCTATCAATCAGTGCAATGTTTTTTTTTTTATGATTTCCTGATACTCTTTAGGTCTTCTAGAATGTTTTCATATTTTGAAAAATGTTCATATAATGTACATATTTTTAAAAACATTTTGAGTTAAAAAAAAAAAAAAAAAAAAAAACTTGGATAGAGATAGTAAAACATATATTTTGAAATACAGTTGAATACTGCTAATATGCAAACCTGTCATTTTCAAACACCTGTAATCCACACTATATAAATGAATGTAAACAAAAAACTGTAATTCTTTAAAATTAAAAAAATTAAAAAAAAATCTCAATGGCAACAATTTTTTAGTCTTTCCCTCAGCTTTAATCTTCTATATGATGCATACATATCATACATCATTTAAACTTATTTTCTGCAATTTAAAATGATAGTACACATAAAAATATTTTATTTATTTAATCATTTAAATGGTCATTTAAAAAATATATATATATCCTTTTAAAAGTTTACTCTTGAAAAAAACATTGGCATTAATGAAAAATGCTGGCCCAGCAGCGTGGTTGGTAGTGAAGGCGACTAAATGCTGGCCCAGCAGCGTGGTTGGTAGTGAAGGCGACTGCCTTGTGAGGACCCGGGTTCAAATCCTGATAAGGCATGGATGTCATTGTGTGTGTATCTTCAGTGCTGTCAACTTCATTGTGTCTATCCCGTCCTCAAGAAGAAGATTTATGTAATTTGTCAACGTCCTGTTAGTATATCTATGAATAAAAAATATGGATCATTTGAGACAAGATCAAGCCTTGTAGCTTATAGGTCTCAAAGCAACCACGTTCAAAATGTCAAAAAAAAAAAAAAAAAAAAAAAAAAAAAAAAGATTACTTAGACAATATATATTTAATCTCTCATCTACAAATAATTAAAATTTATAGAATTGCAGATAAAACAGTTTATACAAAAACTAAAATCAATGTTAAATCCTTAAATCAATGTTAAATCCTTCATATTTAATAATTATACATGTATCTATTTACAATATTTGATAAAGGTTATATAAATTTCTAAAAACAAAATTTTATGATTTAACAGCCAGTTATGGCTATTTATAGAAGACTGCAAGAAGATACAGTAGAGAAACATAAATCACATGTTTTAATACAAACAACCATTGATGATATATTTTTAAAATATAAAAATCAATAAATTATTTAAAAAATAATTCTTAATTAATTAATATTTTTAAGTGTGTAATGTATTTACTTTTAAGCATTAACCCTTTCAAGTGTGGTGGTCACAAACATGACCACTAATTTTAATCCCACACTGACAAATAGCACATTTTAATAAAGTCTGGCTTTTATAATGAACTTGAAGAAAGCAAATATTCATTTTCTAAGATATTCGTTTGTAAATTCTGTTGTCAATCAATCATTTCACCAGTTTATCAACATAATTACTCTGTTCGTAAAAGGGTTAACAATTTAAAATTGTCCAAAAAATGAATTTAAAAAAGTAAACAAAGATTAAATACACATTAATCCCAAACTGACAAATGGCATATTTTAATAAAATTTGGCTTTTATAATGAACATGAAGAAAAGCAAGTATTTATTTTCTAAGAAATTTGTTTGTAAATTCTCGTGTCAATCAATCATTTTGTGAGAAATTCATAATATCTCACTCAAAATCCCCGTATGCAGCCCAAAAAACAGTGCAAGAGAATCATATGTAAAATAGATTTTCCTCCATAAGTAGGATGTGAAGGAAAGTGAAACAGGTGATCAAGTTGACACCGTGAGAAACCTTTATTCTCCAATGATAGGAATCCTATGTAAAATAGATTTTCCTCAAATTTTCAACAGTCCACAAATTTGCCGGTAAATATCAAGCATTTCAATTCATTTTCCATTTTGAAGTTACGGAGACAGCTACCATAATGGAACGAACCGGGTAGTGCATCTTTCAGCATGCCGCCAGACTCCACAAGTAGGACGTGAAGGAAAGTGAAACAGGTGATCGAGTTGACACCGTGAGAAACCCTTATTCTCCAATGATAGGAATCCTATGTAAAATAGATTTTCCTCAAATTTTCAACAGTCCACAAATTTGCTGGTAAATATCAAGCATTTCGATTCATCTTCCATTTTGAAGTTACGGAGACAGCTACCATAATGGAACGAACTGTGTAGTGCATCTTTCAGCATGCCGCCAGACTCCACAAGTAGGACGTGAAGGAAAGTGAAACAGGTGATCGAGTTGACACCGTGAGAAACCCTTATTCTCCAATGATAGCAGACTTTCTCAGTTACCTCATTTTTCAGAGTTACTACTGGCTAGAGAAACCTCTATTGTTTTCAAGCGAAAAACAGAAGATATATTAGTAGGCAGAAACCCTTGGACAGGTAGTTAGTTAGTGATTGAAATAGTATTCAGTTGAACTGAATGCACAAATCAGAGTCGTGACTCGGATCAGGAAGTTGAACACTTCGGGTGATTATTTAACATCCCCATTAGAAAAGCCTTTCTCTGGCTAATGCTTTGAGGTTGATGCATGTCAGCTTTATCTATGGAGTGAAAACTGTTCCAGTTTTGTTACAGCGAGAATACACATTCCCATCCATTTTCAAGTGAATCTTGACTCTGAGAAGTTTTTGTGAAGGGAAACCAGCAAGCAGGGAGATTTCCCCTTTCGCCCAATCTTTGAGCGGACTTTTAGACTCTTTCATACTGTGAGCATAAGAACTAGACATGACTTCAATTAATGTTAGATTATAAGCTTAATGAACCCCCCTTTTTTAACACATTGACGGACAGTAGGAACAAGTGAAGTTCGAAAATTGACACTGGGCTTCTACTTGTACGCCGGTAAATTCACATTTGTGCTGCTATAGCCGTCATGCCACATAGTGAACTTCGCTTTGACGGCTATAGCCGCAAGTGTCCGTCAATGTGTTAATTATCATTCTAAATTTTCATTTATTCAAGAAATATGTATTTTATTGTTGACGTACAGAATATAATAAATACATTTATTAATATAAAAACATTTAATAATATAAATATGAGAGCAGTTCCATTTGAAGGCCAGTGCTACCTCTTCATACCTACAACATTGGACCTGTCACAATTTCACCAGTTTACAAACATAATTATTCTGTGCATGAAAAGGTAAACAATTTAAATTTGTCCAAAATATGAATAAAAAAAAAAGCATAAACTAAGATTAAATATACATTACCTGTAATCTGTAAAAAGTCTCAAATCTGCAAAACGCTTGGAACAAAGCTGTGAGGATTAGGGGTCTTCTATTGTATGTACTGGGTAAGCAGTAATTCTTAATTTAAAAGTATTGTTTAAATTCCTCATAAGCTAAGAAAACTGGTTCCTTTACTATGACTCTTTAAGGCTGTTCTCAAATTCAAACTGTACCTACTATATGACTTATTTTTCAATTCATTTTTGTTTAGAAATGCATGGAATGGGCAGGTGTTTATTAAAATGCTTTGTAATGGAAAAATGTTTTCCACTTTTTGGTAAATGCAGGATATCTTTCAGAAAATACTGTCAAAGTTGGCATTTTGAACCGAATTTCTAACACTGCAGAACGAGAAAAGTAAAAAATGTGTCATCATGTGACACAGATCACTTATAACTTGATAAGTAATTTATTTATCAAAAAATGGAAAACTTATTTCGATTCCAAATCGTTTCAATATTCAGGCTTTCCAATTTTATGTCTTTGTGTTTAACCCATTTTTGGCCTATCTGAATTCTATTTCAATCTGAAATTATGTAAATAGTGTCACCTGCCCCCCTTCCACCCACCCCCACACACCACCACCACTATGGTATAAGAACCATATATTTTTATTCAGTCGTATATAACCTACATTTAATTTAAAGTATAGCATATATTTTCCCCTTTCTTTCATTTTAAAATCTCATTCGCATTGCTGTGGTTAAAAAAAATGCTATGTCTCTTACATTCTCATCACGTCAAGGCAAAATCTTTCGCATGTAAAGTTCTTTTCCAGATGTGCGCTAAAAAAAACAAATGAAAATTAAATTAATCTTTCATCATTTAGGCAGTATGATGCTAATGCAGTATGATGGTGTTTGTGAAATATATATCTTTTAACTGTGCATTTATTCCAGCGGGCGCCGCATATAAAATAAGCCGGAAAATAAAATGATCTTGTTATCGCATTCAATGCTAATTTTCTGCTTATGGCATTTGATTCCCAGGCCGTAATATAAACGATATTCTCAAATGTTCTTTCTAATAAGACTAAACATGACTTTCGATCTCTGATTTATTTCCCACAAAAATGTAGGGCGATAAATCGCTGTGTCTGTTAACCATCCCTTTTCGCCAAATTTCAAACACTCTATTTGAAATACATTAACGACCGTTTTTTACAAATTTTTGAGTCTTGCCAAGCGAATTTTTGGCATTATTGAAAACAGAAAATGTGTTCACTCTCTCTTCTGTCTGTGGTACTGTAAGCATGGCTAAAGGGGACCACCCGGTCGACTTGTATTTATTTTACGATTCCCATGTGCCGAGAATAAAATCTTGTGTTTTTTTAAAAGTGAATCTTCTTGTTCCCTGCTTCTTCAACTTCACCCAGGAGATAGTATCTGGTGTTTATTTGCGAAAAACAATGCATTTTTATTCTTTCCTCTATGAACGTGAACAATAAAATTCAGCTTATGCAACTACGCCACAACCACCACCACCAATATGAGCAGAAAGAAAAGAATTATTTTTTATATTTTTAATACAGTAAAAAAATTACCTGTTGTACATTAAGCCTGACAATAATTAGCACTACATAGTAATGTAACTATTTATAATAAAAATAAAAGTAAACCTTTTTGATTTAGTAATGAAACTATTTGTAACAAAAATAAAACCTAAACTTCAGCAATTTTTATTTATGTTTACTTTTTTTTTACATAATAGTAAAATTAACAGTAAACACAGTTTAACTAAACTTAAATTAAAAATAGTTAACTGTACACCACTTAATATATTTTTAAATTCCCCTTTCTTTGTTTTCATAGAAGCAAAGTTTGAAATTACTTCATCAAAATCTATATTTTATATGGCCTCATGTTCTATGATCAACCCGCTATCACTCATTGTTGACAGTGAATAGTTCTTAATCAACTTCATTTTACTAAAACTCTTCTCACAAGATGCGACTGACACGCAAATCGTTACAAATAACTTCCGATAACAAATAACGATAAAACTAAGTTTGGAAGAGAATTTATAAAATCCCATTCAACAATAAACTTTAAAAAATCTAAGGCAACCTAATCTTTGTTTTTTGAAACATCAAGATTGGCAGCTTTCAAATGTTTTCTTAGCCTTGGTATTACAAGGCAAATTTCTCTTTCAGACACTTTGTCATAGCAGGAAGTTCATTTTGGTACAAGGAATTTTAACCGTTACTCACTTGTCAATAATAAATTGTTGGTTTTTAGCACTTCAAATCTTCCAGCTACATCTTGAATGGCATTTAAATTTCAGAATGAAATTGATCGAGGCATTCATTCCAACATGTCTTTTCTGTTTTCATATTGCAGAGATAATCTTTCATCTCTAGCTTGCTCCCCTGCCATTTTCTTTTTGCGGCAAATTCTGTGCTAAATTGGGATGTCGTTATTTTCAATAGCTCTTTCTACAACTTCAGTCCACTTTCCGTATATATAAAGACGAAATGTCTCTAATTTTATTAATGATTCATCCAGGCTTAACGCTTTGGCTTGCAATGACACCTGGGTACAATTCACTTTCTTTAATATATCGCTTCAGAAGAAGAGATAGCATGGGAAAATAAAATTGATGAGAGCAGTCAAAAGGTTTCGTGCAGCTCCTGTGGTATCCAACTTTTCAAGTGAATCGCACAATTCTTCAAATATTGCTATAAAACATCATCAAATTTTTCTGTCATTACTTTAACAGCAGCATAATGAGTACTCCATCGTGCTGTTGAAAGTCTCTTAATTGATATTCCACTGTGTTTAATAAACACTTCCCATCGATTAGTAAATACAGAGAAAAATAGAAAAGCTGTTTCGAAAGTTACAAAAAAATCGAACACGAGGCAACGAAAAGAAAATGTGCCAAACGAGACATCAGGGGTGATTCTGGTCCAAATTTTCCAAAAATTCCGAAAAATTTAGGCAATGATTTCCGAAAAAAAAAATATCGGTCATAAATCCAAAAATTCGGACATAAAATGTATCGGTAGTTCGGCAAATGATCGCCGAAAAAAATCAATCACGTCATTCGTTCGAAGAAAAGTCGCCAATTTTGTCGAAGGATCGCGGGAAAAACGTGACTTTCGTCAGAGAATCTCGAAAAAACGGCAAATTTCGTCAAAAACATTGCGAAAAGTGGCAAATTTCGTCAAAAGATCGCGAAAAAACGGCAAATTTTGTCAACAGATCGCGGGAAAAACGGGACTTTCGTCAGAGAATCTAAAAAAACCCGGCAAATTTCGTCAAAAACATTGCGAAAAACGGCAAATTTCGTCAAAAACATTGCGAAAAACGGCAAATTTCGTAAAAAGATCGCGAAAAAACGGCAAATTTTGTCAACAGATCGTGGGAAAAACATGACTTTCGTCAGAGAATCGCGAAAAAAACGGCAAATTTCGTCAAAAACATTGCGAAAAACGACAAATTTAGTCAAAAGATCGGCGTAAGACGACAAATTTTGTCAACAGATCGCGGGAAAAACGTGACTTTCGTCAGAAAATCGCGAAAAAACGACAAATTTCGTCAAAAGATCGCAAAAAACGACAAATTTCGTCAAAAACATTGCGAAAAAGGGCAAATTTCGTCAAAAGATCGCGAAAAAACGGCAAATTTCGTCAGAGAATCGCGAAAAATGGCAAATTTCGTCTAAAGATCGTGAAAAAACAACAAATTTTGTCAACAGATCGCGGGAAAAAAACGTGACTTTCGTCAGAGAATCGCGTAAAAACGGCAAATTTCGTCAAAAACATTGCGAAAAAAGACAAATTTCGTCAAAAGATCATAAAAACAACGACAAATTTTCTCAACAGATCGCGGAAAAAACGTGACTTTTGTCAGAGAATCGCGTAAAAACGGCAAATTTCGTCACAAACTTTGCGAAAAAACAACAAATTTCGTCAAAAACTGCGAAAAAAACGGCAAATTTTTGTCAACAAATCGCGAAAAACGGCAAATTTCGTCAAAAAATTGCGAAAAAAACCCGCAAATTTTATCAACAGATCTCGAAAAAAACTGCAAATTTCGTCAAAAGATCGCGAAAAAACGCAAATAGATAGAAGTTCAGATCAAATATATACGATTGCTTTTTAAAACTTATTCTTGCTGGTAAAAAAATTTCAATTTTCATTCTTAAATTCAAAATCTGACACCATTAATTTCATTTTTTATAATGAATAAAATGCAACTTTATGTTGCAAACTGTAAATTCATTATTTTTAAAAACGTTTAAAAAATCTTGCATTATTTTATTTTTATTATTAATAATTTCTTTATTAATAAAGAATTATTATTCATAACTGTATATTTTTCTGAGAAGACAAAATCCATTCCTGGTATTTATAATGATTTTTAAATTGTTTTAAAACATATTTTGCCATTTGCTTTAAAAGCATTTTTAAAGTTATTATAATAACTTTATATAATAAGTATATACAACTTTAATATTATTTAAAATTCATTTAAATTTTTTGATTATTTTATGTTTGCATAAAAAAAAAAAAAAAAAGTCATAGAAAACTCTCCTGATTTCTTTTTAAAAATTTCTTTATTTTCAACCTTTGGAACTTGGCAATTCTGCAAAAGTGAAATTCTATATAATACTGGAAAAGTCTGCTTTAAGTTTTACTCCGTGGTATTTGTCTGTATTGCAAAAAAATCATAAATTCTGTATTTATAATTTATAATCAAAATAATGTTTAGTATAAATATGAATGCACTCTTGTAATGAAATTTACTGTATGGTAAATAATAATAAAAAGTTGCAAGAGAGTTATTTGTATTTTTTCTTTATTTCTGCATTTTGATTACTTTGTTGTTTTAAATCATAAAACTTAACAGTTTATAGGACTTATAGATGTATAGAAAACATTAAGTAAATAATTTTTTGTTGTAGTAAAATTATTCTAATATAAGTATGTAGTGTTATTATACATTATTGTTGTGTATTTATGAGAAATAATTGCATTTTTAATTTTATTTTTAAAAACTGTTTTGTGATGTATTTGAATAATATAGTTTTATGCATTTTTTCCTTTTGTGCAACATATGGTTTCGCGTGCGTTTTTTAGTTTTTTATAAATTTTGAGCTTACGCGTATTTACAGACTTTTGTTCATGTTTGGTTTTAGTTTTTGATTATAGATGACAGCACCAAATAATTGAATTTGTTAACATACAAAAAGTAATATGGCTGTTCTCAAATCTGAGGGAGCTACTTTCAAACACATTTTTAAATTCTATTTTTTTTTTTCGTTCAGAAACGCATGAAATGGGCAAGAATGGATAGAGCTCCTTAAGAATATGGACAGTATTCGAGGCTAAAAGGCTCCTATATAGGGAGCTGACGCATATCCATTTTGTTTCCCCAAATTACCGCCATATTGTGACCTAGCTCAGCAATACCTCGATTTCCAGAGCTTGGGTCACAAGGGTTGCCGTATTTAAAAGACCTGCCACTGTTCGTTGTCCGCCATTACGGTATCTCGACTCTTTTGACCGAGCGTTTGTTTACAGATTTTATTTTATAATTTAATCGAAATTATGGGTCAGTGTGCTGCTCCAAATTGTAAAAGTCACACTAGGAATAAATGTCGAAGATTTAGGTTCCCGGCTAATGAAGAAAGGAAAAGAAAATGGATTATCAACTGCAGAGGCAATGGATGGCTTCCAGGACCAAACTCTTTTCTCTGTGAGGTGAGTGTTATTATCTGTTTATTAATTAAAATATCTTTTTTTAAGATTTGAATTTAGTACTGAAAAAGTTTTATCCCAAATTTGATCATCCATACTTCTATTTATCTGAAGAAAAATGTACAGTGTACATAGATCGTTAGTGTTTAAAATCAATTACGGTTATTGGCGACGATTTCTTCTTAACTCGCCAATGTTTACAAATATAAAGAGCTCTGTAACGGGAGTGTCTAGGCTGCCGGCTGGTAGACGGCAGCGTAGACAACAGGGATAAAGCACCGGCTGGTTGAGCATGCGTAGTAAGCGCGTGTATTCCCCGCCTTCCCCCTCCGTTCGCGCTTCATTTTCATTCATTTACAGTTCAACCTTTCCTCGTGTTGTGTCTGTTGTTAATGAAGGCAAAAAGAGAAAATATGCCAAGTAAGTGTTTTGTATAATGTTTTCTGTTTAATTATCTTTTTTGTTAAATCCTGTTATTTGAACTGTTTTAGCTCAGTGTAATTTTGTGTTGAATTTTAGATATAATTACGTGTATTACATGTGGATGTGGTAGGATATACTTTCTAATCAATCGCATTCGTTAGGCGTGGATAGGTCAATGAAGAGTACGTGCCTTCAGGCAACCGAAATAAGTGGTAAAATATGTATTCAATTACTTTTATTTAAGCGAAAGTCATTGTAACTAAAAAGCTGTACCCTCCCTCCCCCCCTACCTCTCAAGAAAAAAAAAGTTAGGTTACATACTTAAATTAATTCATGTATTTTGAAAATGAGCTGGATGAAATTGCAATAATGAGTTCAATTACAATCATAAACAGCAATTTTTTTCTCTCAATGCTTTTATTAAAATTAATTTTTAAAAAATCTGCTTTTGAGGGGGGGGGGGGGGGGAAAGCCTCTCTCTGATTATGTCCCTCATAAATGTTATTGCATATATTCCATCAATCGTTTTTACTTTTATGACTTGTCAAATTTTATGTATGAGGGAAATATGAGTGTTTGAATATATGTCGTCCTACTGTTTTAAACTGTAACTGCTCTTTCTACATTTGGTTTGTTAATATTAAGATCATCGACCTTCATATAGACAGGTTATTACTCTTTTTATACCCGAATTTCGTTAAGGTAATGTAGCTGAAAACTGAAATGGCACCTAGTGTGTAGTATGAACAGGGATGTAGTGAGTAGCTGCCCGGGTACCCATCCGGGCTGGGTTTTAAAAAAAAAACCTGGGTTTTTTACAGCCATAAGGGTTGTACCCAGCCCGGCAGGTAGCTGCTAGGTTAAAAAAACCCAGCCCGGGCAGGTAGCTGCCCTGGTTGGGTTTTTTATTTTAAAAAACGGGTTTTTCACAACCTTGAGTATGAGCAACAGTTGTGTAGTCATAAAAAAAAAAAAATCAAAGTATATGCTATAGCTTTGTTTCAGAAATAGAGTGTATACGGAGTTTCGTAACAAATTCCAGAAGGTATAACAAGTTCCTGAACTAAATCCAGAAGGTATACAGCATATGCCCTGGTAAACAATCAATGTTGAATCCAGGAGGTGGCCCGGGGGGGGAATGTCCCCCCCGGAAGATTTGAAATTTTATGCTTTTAATGGTTAAAAAGTGCAATTTCCCCCCCGGAACTCTAAAATGTCCCCCCCCCCCCCCCGGAGCGACAGAAATCCCTCCCGGAGAAAAATGTCTGGATTCAACACTGTAAACAATTGAATTAAAAAACTAATGAAGTTTGTCTGATGCAGTGTTTGTGTACAATTCTATAATAAAGCTTTGACATAACTATTATAAATTATATACTTAAACTGATTCTTTTTTTCCTATCAACAGGGCAATTTTGCAAGCTTTAGTTGCAGTTCATCTTTGATCCTATGAAAAGAAGTGCTTAGACGTTTCAAAGAAAAGAAAGTTTTGAATTCACCTGAGAGATTCATGTTTGAAGATTTAGAGAATAAGTTCAAAGCTTAAGTCTGCAGGTTAGCTGAACCCTGGAGCTATTTGTGAAATCTTCAGATATTAAGAGCAATAGCCTGGTGAAAATCTCTAGTGCACAGAGCTCTTTTTATTGAAAGGTGGCCGTGCACTAGGGACCCCCACCCGGATAGTTGCTCTGAAAGAATTAATGATCAAACACACTATGTTCTAAGTGTGCAGCATCTCTCATATGGCAAAGTGCTCCCTTTCATCTTTTATGACTTTCTTTTAGCTTAGCATATCTTAAAAGTCAGAGGTCAAGAACGGGAGCCATTGAAAAGTTGAAAAACACCCATTTCTTTTGTCAATTACCACAAAATGATTCAAGAAGAATGGGAAGGAAGGACCTATCTCAGTAAGACTTGCTCAGGAAAGCTCTGAACTGACCTTTAGAAGAATCAGTAAACAGTTTTAATTTCGATCTCTTAAACTGCCTTTTACATTAACTTCCTCATTTAAATTATTTCGTTATCATCTGATTGTCTAAGCTAAATTTTTTTTTTTCTTCAAAGGGCCCATTTGGCAAATGCTCAAATTTTATTCTTTTTTCTTTAATGTTCAGTGTACCACATGAAAACGTTAACTGGGAAAACAGCTAACATAATCTTATTTCTTCAGTGGTCGATAAGTTTTTTTTTTTTTGGCGGGGGGCGTTTTCTGAAAAGTTTAAGCGTTATTTTTGTGAATTTATTAATATTTGCAAAAAAATAAAAAAAATTAATGAAAGATGAAATCCATTTTTCAAATTAGAACCAAGATTTTATTAATAAGTTCTTTTGCAAAAGATTTCTTTTCTGGTGAATTTGTTTTGCTTGCAAATAACACATTTTAAAACCTAACAAAATAAAAATAATTGAATATTTTATAAAATGTTCTGTTTTAAGATGAGGATTTTTATAAATGGTGCTGTTTTAAGATGTAAAATGTTCTGAAGGGTCCTTTTTTAAGGACCCAAAAATTTTCTAAACAGATTCCTGCTGTATTATACTGTTTCCTGCCTTACCCTTTCCACTAATTGGTATTACTGACTTTTATTATAAATTTTTAATAAAAGAACAAGGGTAATAAGGTAAAATTTGGGGTCTAATTAGGACCCCTTTACAAAAATCAATTTACTGAAATAGGCCCCTGAAAAGTTCTGAAAAGCCCCTGAAAGTTTAAGCGTTATTTTTGTGAATTTATTAATATTTGCAAAAAAATTAATGAAAGATGAAATCCATTTTTCAAATTAGAACCAAGATTTTATTAATAAGTTCTTTTGCAAAAGATTTCTTTTCTGGTGAATTTGTTTTGCTTGCAAATAACACATTTTAAAACCTAACAAAATAAAAATAATTGAAGATTATGTTTTTATGGAATGTAATAATGTGAAGTAGCTTATTTTATTAAGAGGAATTTTATGACGGGCCCTGTTATATTTATAAAAAAAATGTGAAAGTGCGTGGTTTATTAAAAAAATTTTGTGAAAGGACCTGTTTAATAAGAAAGAATTTTGTGAAGGGGCCTATTTCAGTAAATTGATTTTTGTAAAGGGGTCCTAATTAGACCCCAAATTTTACCTTATTACCCTTGTTCTTTTATTAAAAATTTTATAATAAAAGTCAGTAATACCAATTAGTGGAAAGGGTAAGGCAGGAAACAGTATAATACAGCAGGAATCTGTTTAGAAAATTTTTGGGTCCTTAAAAAAGGACCCTTCAGAACATTTTACATCTTAAAACAGCACCATTTATAAAAATCCTCATCTTAAAACAGAACATTTTATAAAATATTTAATCTCAAAACATGATCCTTCATAAAATTTGTTGTCTTAAAAATAGACCTTTTCACAAACTTTTCTGCTTCGAAACAATCTCATAGATTAATAATAATTTAACCTAAAAATAAAATAAACTCTAACCTGTCGCAAAATAACTGAACTTGTCAAAGAACATATTACTTGGTTTCTTTTTATACGCCAAAAAGCTCCTGTGTAAAGGATATACACAGAAGCATGATTGTAGCGATAGTTGCAATTTCACAAATATAAAAACTTCTCACAATTTCACAAAAACAGGACCCTGAGAGAAAAATCTGGATCCCTGTTATAGTATCAATTGAATTTTTTAGTACCTGCAGTTTAAAATATTTATTTTCTGTTATCCACTATATTCCTTTTATTGTGTGTATATTTTTTTAACTTTTGAACATTGCTATTTCCAAAGAGATTGTGGAGAGGGAATTCCAACACTGTAAAATTTTAAGACTACCACCACCTTTTTACTGAGCCAATGTATCATAGCATATGCCTTTTTCTTTCCCTTTCACTCAAAAATTCTTGATTGTTTGCTTTCTTCATATTCCACATGTAAATGGAGAAATCAATAATAGTTATTATCATGGCTTTTTTTTCTGAGTAGGTAATAGGTATACACATCACTAAACATTTTATGAATGTAAAGAGAAAGGTTAAAAAAAAAAAAATGTGCTAAACCAGCTTTAAAAGTATTATGTTGCATGTGTAATTTGCTGATAATAAAGATATTTGCATTTACTACTCATGTACTTTTATTTAAAAGAAGTGCAGCTAAAGACTTACAAGATCTAACCCCCCCCCCCCCAAAAAAAAAATAAATAAATAAATAAATAAAGGGAGAAAATTTGAACACTTGAATATTTTACTCCTTTACTTATTAATATTTACTTAAAAAACTACAAGACAAGCATTATTAGTGAGCAAATAGGATTGAGCTAAAATTAAATTGTATCGTACACTTCTAATGAAATTGTAATCATGCTCAAGTTTTCTTTTTTTTTTCTTTTCAATTCTTACTTTATTTGAAATATTGAGGAGGACTCTCCTTGTCCTCGAGTTAATGATGACTCAGATTCAACTCTTGATTAAAAAAATGTTTATGAAAATCTTCCTGAACAGAGAAAAAATGTTCTTATAAAAAAATATATGTTAATTTCTCAAAACCTCATGGGGATGAGTGTAGCTATGCTTGACCGCGCCAAATATGGCGATAAAACAGTTTTAAGAAAGCGATAAAGTCTTGGGGATGGTCAGAGCGATAACGTGCTCTGTCTGGTTGTTGAGGTGTTTCTGTTTCCAGGAGTAGAAGGGAGGTAAAGGGAAACATCTGTTGGAAGTAATAGTGAATTTCTTAGAAAGGGCGGTGTTTCAGATCTAAGGGGGTGTTGGATTTTGATTGATAGACGACGAGAAATAAGAGACATGTTTTACAATCCTTTAAATAAACAGATTTTTAGACACGACAATTTTTACTATCAGAAGAATTTCATTTTATTTTGAAATGCGACTTTTAGATGAACAAAGCACTTAAAAGTTAGTTTATATTAAAGTAATTATGATAAAAATGTGCTAAAAGATTTCAGACAATCAATATTCAGAAATGATTTTCATTTCGTTTATTGGAATAATTTAAAACAAGTTTACTCACTGTTTTAGACATTTTTCATTTAATTTCTTTAAATTTTAATTTACATAATTTTTTTTTATTGTAATCGGG
This sequence comes from Maratus michaelseni, assembly GCA_963931845.1. Taxonomy (NCBI): domain Eukaryota; kingdom Metazoa; phylum Arthropoda; class Arachnida; order Araneae; family Salticidae; genus Maratus; species Maratus michaelseni. Next base: position 149,136,186 of record OZ007597.1, on the reverse strand, counting down.
AAATATATTTTCAAACAATAACAATTATTAATATAATAAAAATTTCTTTTCTTGGCTATTATTTTTGTTTGTTCAAAATGCATTACTAAAATAAATAAAGCAAACGCATCCTCGGATATGGAAGACTGTTGATTGAATAGGACTTTTTTTTTTTTTTTTTCAATACAAACGAATCTATGAGAAATCAATTAAATTGTCGAATAAAATGTATTTTTCATTTAAGGCCGTTCTCGAAAAAGAAAAATCTGCACTTAGCAACAAGAAACTTTCTGACACATTCACCGACTCATTTTTAAACGCAAAAGTATGAAATTGAACTATTATAATGATTGAAAATCGAATAGGGTTTTTCATTTTTCGATAAATGTATTGCATTTTAAGTTGTAAGCGATTGTTGTCTCATGACGACCTTTCTCAGACTGTTGCATCTGGAAATTCAGTTCATAATGCCAACTTTGACTGCATTTTCCGAAAATCCCGTGCTTTTATCGAAAAATGAAAAACACTATTCGATTATAAATACATCTGCCAATGAATTTGAGGACCGCCTTATGATGTATTATACTTTTCTTATGTCATAAAGACTTACTTTTTTAGATTAATATTTGAATGCACTTTCGTACAAGTGGAGGACTTTGAGCCAAATAAGAGAGAAGGCTGTAATATACAACAAATTGCGGACCTCTTCTGCCCCTTTCCCTGCGAGAGCGACTAATTTAGCAGTTATTAATGGACACTGTTCACAATTGTATTTTAAAGCTAGTGTTGGCAGTTCCACTTTGACAAAATGGCGGGACAGCGGCTTCTAAATCAAGACATATAAAATAACTCAATTCTACGAGAACGGAACCTGTCTATAATGGATTTCTGATTTAAACGTAAAAAATTCATACTCTCTTTCGGAAAAATACCCCAAAACTATACTTTCTAAGATTGATATTGATACCTCTCCAAAACGGAATATTTTTCTGGTGGTTATTTGAGATTTTCTCTTAGTAGGTTTTATTATTTTAAATAAACATATTAATCTTGCACAGTTAAAATATGTGAAAGTGGAATTGCTTCGGCCCGAAACAAAATTGTTTTGGAGAGGTTTTCTATTTTGAGAAGTTATAATTGTATGGTTATTCCTGCACTAGAAAGATTTTTATTATTATTTTTTTTTTATAACGTTTAAGACAGGATTTCGTTATAAACAGTTTCCGTTATCCCAGGTTTTATAGAACCATGTACATTAAATTTGCGTAATAACTGAATCGTTAGGGACATAGTGACAGGAAAAATATGTTGTTTTTAGACAAGTTTTCGTCTTAGCAGGTATAGATTTGTACTATATTCCTTTCGGCAAGGAAAAACGTAAAAGTTTTCTGTTATACACAGGTTCTGTTTACACAGGTTTTTTTTCTTTTTCAGTTCCATTCGATGCAGACTAATGAACACCATGGTACTAAAGAAAATTTAAGTGAATTTATGTATCAAGGAAAATCGGAACTCCCCAAATAAATGATCTAATTTTAGTGATTATGCTTAATATGTGACTATTCTAGTATTATTCGCTTATTATTATAACATGTTAACAGCACTGAGACTGTGAGGCAATTTTTATTGGGAAAATAAATAAAATCAGTATGACATACGTGGGAAATTGCATGGCGCGCAAAGAAATCATATTGTAAAGTAATAAAATGTCACAACGCTGCGCTAAAAAGTACCTCACATAATCGCCGAATATTTATATCTGTGTATCTTATGCATTATTACAAAAAGACTTCAATGAGTATTAAAATAAAATATGGTTAAAAATATTGAAATTATGATTATTAAAAAAGTGTTATGTGATTTTGTAAAATATTTTCACTAGGGGAAAATTTGTAAAGAGTCAATAACAATGTTTTATATATGCTAACATACTCTTAAAATTTTTATTCATCATTTTTTATTAAATATTACAAATGAAAAATAAATATTAAAAGCAACCATACTTTCTCTCTTAAAAAAAAAAAAAAAATATGCATATACAGAGCACTTCAAAAAAGATGGGACAAACTGTAAGAGGTGGTATAGAGCACACTACAATTAACAATTTTTGTATCGTATTATAGTAAACTAGGTCGCAATGCATTTTAGTCAAAAATATAGGGTATAGACTTTAAGACAAACCCAAATATTTATTTAGAGGTTAATAATATGACGATATTTTAGCGAAAAGTTTAACAGATTTACATTGCTTTATGCGGAGTGCGATATCAAGAAAAGTGCTGGATGTGCACAGTAATTCAGTCGATGACACAGTATGTAATGTCAACTACATTCCGAAATATGGAGCACCTAATTCAGCACTGTTTGGATACGGGTGATAATAACTTTGACCAATTCTCGTGATACGTAAATATTGTTACATTTGTCGCTAAACAAGGTAAGTCTATCGAGATTTTCGCTAAAATAGATTCATCATTTTAACAAAACAAGAATTAGGGTTTGGTTGGAGCGAAACATTCTGTATATTTGACTGAAAAAATTCATTGTGACCATGGTTTCATATACAAAAATTGCTTTTCTACTAAATAAACTTAATTGTCGAAAATTTTAACAGTCAACAATCTGCATCAAGCTAATATTATCAATCTCATTCCAGTTTGAAATTTATCAAATTTCAATTTTTTTAAAGGGCTAAACGTTGCAGGGTCTTCCTCTATGTAAGTTAGTTAAATGTTATTATGTGCAATAGAAAAAGTTAAGAAAGTAAAAAAAAAATCAATCATCTACTTTTCCTCAGAGTTAAAGCTATATGCACTGAAGAAGTGTGGGGTTGAACGGAGGGTGATTTCTGAGTTAAAGCCTTTCCCATAGCATTTAAAGATAATCAGATGTATACAAAACCTTGTGTTAAGATTGATTATAATGTGTAAAAATTAAAGTAAAAAAAAGCATAAACAGCCTAAAGTTTTACTGTTATCTACAGGGCTTAATTTCTAAGGAAAAAAGTACCGGAGCCCTAATATTATGCAGTACTAACACCCGTAGCGTACCCCTCACCCCCCCCCCCCCTCTCTCTCTCTCTGCCGTCACTCCAATTTGCATATTTATATTTCATACATTATTTTCAAAATTCAACGCATTGTTTTTTTATTTAGAAAAATAAAAAGTTTAAATACCTCTATCTGCGTATACTTAGCTATCAACTATTCCACTTTTTAGTTATTACTACTTCCAAATAGAAACCTTCGCCTAATCTTAATGCTAATTAATTGGAGAATTTTGCGATTCAATAAGCTCAGGAGTATGATTCAGAAATAGTGTTAATACAAAAAATGAATAGTTCGCAGCTATGCAGAATAGAAAAAGACTATTTCTGTTGACTCTTTATTCGGATCAAAATAGCATTAAAATGATTTGAAATAAATAAAAATTGAATTTAAGACAAATTGAGCTGTAGCTTGGCCAAACCCGAAGGCTGGTATAAAAATCGAGCCTGTTTCATCTCTATCTCTTTCGTGAGCGGCACATTACGTCACTTATAAGTGTTTTGATACAAAAGAAAGCAAATGATAGGAGATAGGAGGGAAAGAAAAGGGTAATTTAGGATTCGTTTTTCGGAAGCGTTAATGCTCCGGAGAGCAGTGTTTATAGCTCCGTTGATTTATGGCCAATGTTTACTATGAACAAAGAAGTACCGGAGGTGGGCTCCGGCGCATATTAAGCCCTGGTTATCTAATATCTATATCTATACTATTATATAAAGAGAGAACGCCTGACTGACTCATCAATGCCCAGCTGAAATGACTAAAGTCAGGATCACGAAATCTGGAAAGTAGATTGCTATTATTATCTGGGCAAGCAATAAAAAAGTATTTTTTTAAATCCCCCTCCCCTCCCATTGAAGACGGTTAAAGTAGGGTCGAATGTTTTAGGTCATTTTTTTCGTCATATCTTAGCAGAAGTTAGGTAGGAACATGAAATTCAGCATAACATGTCTACTAAAAAAAATAGTTAGACACGTATTTCAGCGATTTTAGAAATTCACTAACTAAGGGGGTTAAATGGAGGGTCGAACGTTTTAAGTCATTTCGTCATATCTCAGCAGGAGTGTTAGGTAGGAGCATGAAATTCAGGATAACAAATCTACTAAAAAAAAAAATAGTTATGCACTTATGTCAGCGATTTTAGAAATTCACCCACTAAAGGCGTTAAACATCGGATATGAACACGATTATGGGAAGTTAGACGAATAAGACAACTATTGCTGATTTTTGATTAGATATTTTACGTAAGATATTTTTAAAAGAATTTTTTTTTTAATTATCATAATTATCATTTATAAAGCTGAGGGACTTAGTATGATTACGTCAAAATAAGATAAGTTTTTCTTAATATCATTTTGACGGTTTATGGACGCGAGTGCGTTGTTGTGATTGGCGTGTTTTTAGGATATTATATTTTTACTTATGTTACCCAGAAGACCAAGGTTAACTCGGGCGAAGCCGGGTGGTTCAGTTATATTAAAACAAATTTATTAGTTTCAATCTGTACATAAACAACAACAAAAAAATATTTATAAAATTTTTACAAACTTTTATTTAAAGTTTAAAATTTGTATGTACTGCAATTTTGTCTCACTCCCGCTTTTATCAGATTTAGAAATTTGTTGACTCATGTGTGAATAAGTTTTCAACCCTCCCCTACCGCGACCTGCGTTATACACGGTCGGTGCATGACGTTTTAAACGTATGTAGTGGGTCATTTTTACACGGTGATTGGTGTAAAGCAACGCACCCCCCCGTTTTGCACCAATCACTTTGTAAAAATGATCCACTACATGTGACGTATTAAACGTCCGTGTATAACGCAGGTCGCGCCCCTACTTCCAATACGAATTAAGTTGAAATAATTTTGCCAAAGTTTTATAACGCTATAATCAAATATGTATCTTTTGACCATATTTCCAGAATTTTACCTAGCGTTCCTAAAGGTTTGCCCAGAGTTTTTACAGCAGTAACTGGTTTTCTCAGTGTCCTTGCAAATTTGCTCATCGTTCCTACAAATTTCCATTTTTCCACTCACATGGGTAAAGGAGGACTACAATACAACCCGGGCTGACTCACGCCGTCATTTAATTGCCCATAGGAGCAGGAGGAGAACGATTGGCCACGCAGCGTGGCAACAATCGCGGATTGGTTTAAGTGAGCATCAAAATGCTTGATGATTCAGCCTGTATTATAGCGCGACCTACGTTATACACAGCCAGTACATGACTGTTAAAACGTCACATGGAGTGGATCATTTTTATATCGCGATTGACGCAAACTGGCGCGCCCCCCATTTTGCAACAATCACCGTGTAAAAATTATCCACTCCATGTGACGTATTAAACGTCATGCACCGGCCGTGTATAACGTAGATTGCGATAACAGTAGCCCTACATAAAACCCATGTCACATCATCTGCGGGTATAAAAACTGAGCTGCGCCGCGAGGCACCTGAGTGGCGACCGTCAGAGTCTCAACCGCCATACACATGTCCTGAGGGACATATAACGCGCACGAACAGGGTCTGCGCCCATATGCGCTACGGCGTCGGAGCACCACCACCTACGCATCACTCCGATTCTACGAAGTGGGGACGGCATAGGTCGTTACGATACGTGGAGGTTCCCATAATCAGGAGACCTCCACGAAGACAGCCGACGGCTTCGTCGCCGGAACCCCATGAGGGTAACCGGGTTCTAAGCCATAATGCCGAGTTCCCCCGACGACCCTTGGTTTCCCGTGGCGTCCGAACATCGAGTCCTAGGGAAGGAGAAAACGACTAGTTCATCTGCCGCGATTATTGCTTGTGCGATAGAAGGAATTTCTCACCAACCCGGGACCATAAAGAAACTTGGCCCTTGACGCCTTAGGTTATCCTCTCTCGATGGCTTTGCTTCCGGTCAGAACGCAGGTGGTATCCAATGGACTCCATCAAGAGGATCATCCACATGTAAAAACAACACATGCAAACACAAAACTTAACATATCACAAAAATGTTAGAAACAACGGAAAATTAGGTTTAGATCCACTACCGAACTCTGATGGGCATGGAAAATTCCTTCAAGAACGCTAAAGAAGCAGTCCCGGTCGAGGTTAGTTGCGTGAAAATTAGGTGAAGGCTACCGCTAATCCAACCATCGGGCACGGAGAGTTCCAATTACGCAAAGACACGCTGGATTGGTTTTCGACCCGAGGCACAGTGGGGCGTTTTGATGATCTAGGTGGACAAAATTCATTTTTCCGATTATCTCGGAATTTAACAAGACCGCGTATATTGGTAGATGAATATCTCTTTTTTCGAGATCCGTACGAGTTTTATCGAAAAAATCCGATTTGTTGATTAACTACGACCGTAAAAAAGGCAGTTGGTTTGAGATAGTTTCAACAGTTGCACTATTTTTCTGTAAGTTCGAAAACAAGTCGTGACTTTTCTGTTTTATTTGAAAGCAGGAGTTTACTGAACATATGTCACATGTTTTTCACAAGATTAAACCTATTGTTGTTTGAAAATAAGCGCCATCTTGTTTTCAAACTTCATCTTGACTTTTAATACAGTATTAAGCATTATTAAAAAATAAGCATTTTTTTAAATCAAAGTGCCATTCCTAAAGTATTGGAAACTTTAGAAAGCTCCTGCGAAAGTTTGCGAATCATTAAATTATATTAACTTGAAGTGTGTGTATGAGTGTTTAATTCTAATCTTGCAAGTCAATTTTAAACCACTTTTAATTATCCGATTGAGCTGAAACTTTGAATACATGTGTAGTTTCAATGACAATACAATATTATAATATAAATAAATAATAATAATATAAATAATAATAATAATAATAATAATAATATAATATAAATAATTAAATAAGCCAAATATTTATCACTGTTTGATTATTTTACTACTGATACATTCGAAAACCCAGCAAAACCTAATGGACCCTATTCTCCGTTTGGGTTTGAGGCTACGATTTCCGAAATGTTTCCCCAAAGCACGTGACTCAACATCACGAAAATCTGGTCCGTTGCTGCTCTATGGCATGCAGGCTTGAGTTGCAAACGAGTCGTTGCATAATTGAGGACTACAATATCGGCAATGTTTCCCCAAAGCACGTGACTTTGACATCAGTGGGAATAGGGTCCATTAAACTTCAGCGCAATAATTTTGCCCACCTAGATCCTCAAAACGCCCCACTGTGCGAAGGACCAAGTTTTGACTTGATCGCCGTCGCATTAGTCGACGAGCCTCCGGCCCGTTTCCTCGTAGTTGAACAACACGAGGAGTGGGTGATCCCCTCACCAAGATATGGTTTTCGTCCACAGCGACCTGAGGAGCCGCCTTTGGATTGAAACTCCATCTGGTTTTGGAACCTCCTGCGCTGTCCACCATTGAGATTGGCTCCCAACTGCTTCAACTGCAAGGGATGACGTGGTGGCTGCGGGCTATGCGCCCCATACGCACGCACGCCATTAGATATTCCACCTCTGACGCTGGTACTGTGCAGATAGTTTTTGCATGCCGTATCTCCCAGCGCGCTACAGAGTCACCACGCATCGTGCTCTACAAAACCAAAACCTGATCTCGCCGCCGTCAGTTCCTTGGATAAGTTTGTGGAGATGGCCCAGCTACCGTTTGCTTGCCTTTGCTCAGCGTCACCTACCTCGGCACAAAAGAGAAGGACTAGTCTCCTTAGTGAGCCCCTTGCCTAAGCAACTGGGATTGGTCTACGGGATGTCCTTCCACTACCTACGGAGGAGACTCCAAGCATTGACCGAGTCCTGGCACCGCGGAGAATCTGCGCTTACGATAGGGGGACCCCCCAGACCCGCAGGCCCTAAGGGACCTCATTGAGGCCCCACAATGGGTCTTCTGGGTATCTCGGATATCCCTTTTTCATCGGCGGACCACGATGAAGCGGTAGTTTGTCCGTCTCCTGTCCCTGTCTTGTCGACGAACATCTCACTATATCGAGTCCGGTCCTCTTCCCCACTTAAGGGGTCGAGTCGGAACAACCCGACGGAGAGTCGCAAAATGCTTGGCTCCCGGTCATCTTTCCCACTTAAGGGGCCGAGTCAAGACCACCAAGAGGGACCCGCCAGATCATCTGCGGGTATATAGCAGAAAAACAGCAACAGGCGTTAAGAACATTTTAGCTTAGCACAACTTTCCCTTCGTTCAATAAACAGTTTTTTTTGGAGGGCATGTACTCTCAGAGACGTAGCTGTTGCCACTCGTGGGTAAAGTCCATAGCGTTGTCCGGTTTTATAGAGTGTTCGTAGCCTTTTTCCCAAGTTCCTAAAGTTATATCAGCGTCCCATTTGCGGTATGTTTCGAAGGAGAGGGTGATTCCAGATTGACAGTTTGAGAGTTTGACAGGGTTAGAGTTTTCTGATTTGTCTAGTATTCCTAGAATTTTGTCCCGTTTTGTCCAACGTCTAGAGTTTTGTTCAGCGTTACTAAAGCTTTGCCCGTGATACTATATCATTACCACGTGTTGCCCATTGTTCCGAGTGTTTTCCCAACAGTCTTATGTTTGTTTAGCTTTTTTAGAGATTTCTTCGGCTTTGCCTAACATTCTTGCAGCATTTTCCAAGTATTTATAAAGTTTTGCCTAGCGTTCTTAAAGTTTTGCAGACTTTGCCTGTTTTTATATAACATTGGGCGCGTTCACAGACCGAACCCCGAGTTACATCAAGGCAACACTAGATACCGGGCTTGCTCATTCACTCTCAAAACGTCACAAATGGTGGCTGACCGCAACCAGCGATTGGTCCAAAGCAACGCGCCCATCGTTTTGTGCCAATCGCTGTGTGTCTTTCCTCCTAGTCAGCCACCTTTTGTGACGTCATCTTAATGAATGAGCAAGCCCGGTATCTAGTGTAGCCCTGGTTACATAGAATAACGCATAAGGAACCCGAAGCGTTCAGAGATCAATATCATGTGACTTTTTGAGGTTTTCCAGTAGCGTTCAGAGCCGGAAATTACCCAGACTTCGGGTAACCCACATTACCTGAAGAATTTTGTTGGGTAAAGTGATCACGTGGTTGGGAAATATTATTTGTTTTTTTGCTTTATAGCTAACTGCAATTGTCAACTGTTGTTCTTTATGACTCCTACTGTACACTTGAGTCCTGACCATTTCATTGGTCTACATTTAACAGGACTATGATATAATTGACCAACGTCGGCTAGGATGCTTCCTGCAATTAAAATGTAATGGTAGATTGGTTGATGGAAGTGTTTGATTGTAAACATACCCATAACTTCACCCAAAATCGTTCACAGCCGTTTTAACCCAACTTTACCCTGACAAAATCAGATGACGTCATTCCCCAATTATACGAGTAACTCGCGTTTCGGTCTCTGAACGTGCTCATAGGCCGTTTTTTGAAATTATGCTATAGCATTGCCCTGTTTTGCTCAGTATTTCACAAGAGCTTTGTCCAGATTTGCACAGCGTTCCTAGAATTTTATCCAGCGTTTCCAGAGTTTTGACTAGAATTTCTAGAATTTAACCTTGCATTTCAATTTTTTTTTACCTGACTTTACTCGTTTTCCTTTAGCATTACTCGGTTTTGAACAGCATTCTTAAAGTTTTACGTGGATTTCACGTGTTCCGATAGCATTCCCAGGTTTTGTCTAGTGTTCCTGCATTGTCCCGTTTTGTACAGTGTTTCTAGAATTAGCCTAGTTTTGGCCAATGTTTAAAATTTTTTGCCCGGTATTCCTAATTTTTTGTCTGGCTTTGCCCTTGTTTCTATAAGGAAAGATCAGTTGACGTCACTCAGGGCAAAACTTTGACGTCACTCAGGGCAAAAGATGGTTTTGATTGGTGTACGAACAGGGACGAGTTTGTCTGATTGGCTGGGAGAGGGGGAGATTGATTGACGGGAGTGTTTGTTTGTAAACATGCCCTTTCCTTATAGCATTGCAAAGTTTTGGTCAGTATACCTAAAGTTTTTCAAAACGTTCCTAGAATTGTGTTCAGCAGTTGTGACATTTACCCGTAATCCTATAGCATAGCCCAGTTTTTCCCATTGTTTCTAGAGTTTTGCCCAACAATCCTAGTTTAGTCCATCGTCCCTAAAGGTTTATCCGGCTGAGCCCAAATTCTTTTATAGCACTGCCCAGTTTTCCCCCCTTTTCTTAGAGTTTTGTCTAGTTTTGTCCAGTGTCCCTATAGTTTTGTTCAGCATTATTAATGTTTACCCAGTCTTGCACAGCCTTCCTGAAGTTTTGCCTAACGTTACTAAAGTTTTGTCCAGCGTTCCTAAGGATTTGTCCAACATTCTTGTGGCTTTGGCCGTTTTTCCCCAATATCCTAGAGTCCCCCCCCCCCTACCGTTCCTAAATTTTTGACCTGCATTGTTCGTGACCATATAAAATTGCCCTGTTTTTTCCAGTGTTCTCAGAGTTTTGCCAAACGTTCTTCGAGATTTATCGGCCGTTCTTAAAGTTTTGCCAGGATTTAGCTGATGTTCCGAAAGTTTTTCGATGACTATAGGGAATTGCAATCAGCTAATCAACCCATTGTACTTCAACTGGAGGTCAGTATAGTTCCATCAATCAGAACTGCCTATTTGTAGTGTGTAACCTCCATCATGACGTCAATTGCAACTGCCCCGAGGCTAACAAAAAAGACCGGCTACCGCGGTGCATTCCACTTATCTTTTTTTACAGACCGCTTGAGTGACGTGATGCTCTTTTCGTACACCTGCATTGGTGCATTCGAGCATCACGTGACTCCCGCGGTCTTTAAACAAAGATACGCGTAAAGCACCACGGTAGTCTTTCTTTTTCGTTAGCATCGCAACTGTCCTATTCCCAATACAACTGTAAATTAAATTTTATTTGTTGACTATTTTTCTTAATAGCATCCCCCAATAGGAAGTAATGGGTGGGCAAAACTTGAACAAAATTTCTACGTAAATTATATGCCCTTATTCATATTGAGGAGTGCCTACTTCACACTGGGTCAAAAAATAAAATTTGATTTACATCATTATAAAAGACGTGCAAAAGCAAAATTTTTACATTTTTACGTAATTTAAATTACGTAAAAATGTAAAAGTTTTGCTTTGTACAATTGTATGGCTATATTGAAATTCGCTGGTGCCAGCTGGACATGTAATCAAAACCATATTTTGTTAATTTACAGCGTTATAAAAGGTGGGCAAGATTATATAATGGGTGGGCAAAACTTATGTGTATAAGGCTTATTTCGTAATTGGGGGGGGGGGGGGTGCCAACTTCACACGTGGTCAACAAAGATATCTTTGATTTAGAGCGTTAAAAATTATAGTCAAAATTAAATAATGAGTGGGCAAAACTTCTACGTAATTTGTGTAGCTATATTCGAATTGGGCGGTGCCAGCTGAACACGTGGTCAAAACCATATTTTTTAATTTACAGCTTTATAAAAGGTGGACAAAGTTATATAACGGGTGGGCAAAACTTCTATGTAATTTGTAAATCTTAAATCGTAATTGATGGGGGGGGGGGGTTGCCAACTCCACACGTGGTCAACAAAGATATCTTTGATTTACAGCATTAGAAATGGTGAGCAAAATTAAATAATGGGTGGGGCACAATTGTTCTTTTTAATTTCGTATTGTGAGGTGCTGGGTGCTAGTATGAGAAATGGGTCAAAAAATAAAATGTGATTTACAGAGTTATAAAAGGTGGGCTAAATTAAATAATGGGTGGGCAAAACTTCTACGTAATTCATATATTTAAATTCGTAATGGGGGTTGCCAACTTCACACAGGTCCTTTTCTTTCATTTTAAACAATTTAATTTTAACGAATCTCCATTTGAATATAATTGTCTTATCTGATCAGTAATATTATAATTCCGTATACCATGACTTGCGAATATATAATCTGAAAAAAGCTGCCCTTTAAAGTGTTTGTTTAAATATGTATGCAATATTCTCTTAAATAATGTTAATTGTAGGCTAATAATGACTAAAAAATACCGGACATTTTTGTAGGAATTGAGCCTGTCGGGCCTGCATGATTTTAATGATTTTTGCTCTGCTCAGACCCCCCCCCCCCCCCCCCCCCTGCACACACACACAAATCCCCGCTCTAGAACGCCAAACTTTCTGGCACATTTACGAACTCGTTTAAAAACATAAAAACACGTCACTTGTAGGTATAACATTGCAATGATTTGTTATCCAACTTTTTTTGAATTACATTTTGAGTTATAAGTAATTGTTTTCTCATGATGGCAGTTTTTTTCTGTGCTGTCGCATCCGGAAATTTAGTTCAAAACGCTAACACTGATAGTATTCTCTGAAAAATTTTCTACCTTTAACCCAAAAGGGAAAAACTGTTAGCGTTCGTAGTTTTTAAATAGGAGCATCTGTCCCTTTGATACGTTTGAGAACAAAATTGTGTAAGAAAGTATCCAGTTTGGATTTGAAAACCACCATAAGTCTAAATATTTTTATTAAAACAGCAATGTTGAACGCATAATCTGAAACATGCCTTATATGAAAGTAAAAGGAAATACCTTGTACGATTCTCAAAAAGTTCACACTGCAAAAAATAAGTGTTGATTTTACAGTATAATACTGGAACCCCAGCTGCCAGCATTATACCGTAAAATTAACAGTAATAAACAGTAAAATAAGCATTAATACGCTACCGCGCATGTGCCGCAGCGTATTACTGCTTATTTTACTGTTTATTACTGTTAATTGTACGGTATAATACTGACGGCTGGGGGGGGGGGGGTTCCAGTATTATACTGTAAAATCAACACTTATTTTTTGCAGTGCAGAAGAATATCTGAAAATTTTATGCATGTACAGATGGAAAATAAATATGTTACGATGTGAGAATGTCTTTACGTGTAAAGTGTGCCCTTTATCCAAGATTGAGAAATACTAATATAGAAAGTTCAGTTATTCATACGTATTGATTATAAAATTCAAATATCTTTGCTTCTCAAGTTTTGTTCAATGATTTAAATATGAGTTAATATTAATTTATTATATTCCATCAGTTTTTAAATCTTGTTTTCCTCCTGGGCTTTATTCAGCCAAACCTAAACAAAATATGGCTGAATATTTTATTTTTTATTTTTTAAATCATTTCTGAGTTTTTATCGCGTAGTTCGAACGTTATTTAATAAAAAATATTGAAATAAAAAAAATATAGATATTATTATTGCCAAATTGTGTAATATATATATATTATTATTATTATTGTAAATTAGAAATGTGAAATTTCCTAAATTTTCCAAATGGTGGGGGAAAAAATGTTTCTACTTTCCAGTTTTCTTTCTAGATAAATTAGAGGAAAATTAAATTATTAAGAGGAGAACGATAATAGTCCATTTTTTGTGAAATTTGGGGTGACAGTTTCATTTAATGGTTTGAAAGGCGTACTATCATTTGGTAGAGGAATAAAATGAAAATAATCCTTTGAAAAAGCAGTTAAAGACAAGATCGATACATAGTGCTGAAGCTAAGATATCCACGCCGGTAAAGAAAAATAACTCAGAATAACATAGTTTATGACTATCATAATTTTTCCCTTTCGACCCATATATATGCTATTTTTATAATATGTCTTTTAAACTGTATTAAAACCAGATTAATGAGACTACTTGCTAAATTATTTGGATTTTATCATTTTTCTTAATACAATCAGTATTCAAATTTTCTATTTCTTTAAAAACTGATATTATTTTATAATATAATATTTTTACAATTAAAATATAATTTTGATTTTTCGAAAATCTATATAAACTCAGAATTCCAGTTTTGGCATAATGCTTAAATTTCTGTTATAATTCTATTCCCTTTGTGTTTTACAACTTAATATTTGATAATACAGGAAATATATTTAATTATAAGCTTATAATTGAATATTACTTGTAAAAGTAAAAATAGTTTTTTTAAAAAGCATACTTTCATTCGTGCATTTAAAAGTAGAAAATTACTCCAAATTTAAAATTCCTGTTTTATAAATGAAAATCTGCTTCTTTATACGACGTTGCATTCCCATGTAAAATTCACCATTATAGGTTAAAAAATAATGGATTGATATAAAAAAATTAATTTTTGCGCAGTTTTCTTAAGGCAGCTCTCAAATTCAAAGGAGCTCCTTTTTGACACATTTCTAAATTAATTTTCGTTCAGAAACACATGAAATTAATAAGTGTTCCTATTCAGAAACTATGTCACTGAATGACATTTTTCATTTTTTGGAAAAGGCAGAAGATTTTTTCAGAAAACACTGTCAAAGTGGGCCTTTTTAATCGAATTCCTGGCACGACAGCGCGAGAATGGGGAAAGTCATCACGTGACAAGAATCGCTTATAACTCGATAATGAATTTATTTATCAAAAAATGGAAAACGCAGTCGATTCCAAATCGCTTCAACAATCAGACCTGCCAGTTTTATGCCTTTACGTTTAAAAATGTGTCAGAAAGTTTCACATATTGTTGAGCAGGGAATTTGAGATTACCTTAAAGAGATATGGCAACTGGCAACATGAAAGAAAAACAGCACTCTTTTATTACTGCAAATGTTGCTTTACATTATTGTAACACACAAATATTTGTTCAAATAAGCAGTATATTTTTTCCATCACGTTTTAACAAAATCTTTAATGGTATAATCGAATTACAAGTAAAAATATTTCCCTGCTTTTTTCTTTTTTGCAGAAAAGTAGAACATATTTTTCTTCTTTCATTCTAAAAGGCTGTTTGCATGTACATATGGGAAGAGAAAAAGTCTCTTGACTATGACTGTACTCCTTTTCTTTAGTATAATACAACTTCCTGACTCTTCTGGATTATGTTTAACGTTATGTTATGTTACGTTTATGTTAACTGGATTATGTTTAACGTCACCTATTACAAGACGCCAATTAACACAAAAATCCCTGACGGCTCGGCCTACATGCACAGGTACATTTCGAAGACGCAGACCGTGGGGCGCCTGTTTGTTGGGAATTGTGGAAGAAATGACCTTTCTGCCATGATGCGACAGTTGGAACCGTCCACTTGGAAACAAAACTTGTTTGCAGGCGGAGTCGGCAGGGATTTTTTTGTTTTTATTTTTATTATTTTTTTTTTTTGCTATAAGGGTTAGTCCTATAAAAAACTTGTCAATATAAAAGTTTTAGATACTATTAAGAGGAGTTATAATAAATTTAAGTGGATTTGATATCTTTTGAATTGACGAAGTTATGATTTTTTTTCTTCTAACCCCCCCCCCCCCTCCCCACTTGAGGCCATTTTTAATGATATCAAAACTCTGTCAAACATAAATTTTCGGCCCTTTTCCTAGAAGTAATAATAACTTTAAACGGATTCGATTCGTATCATAACTAAGACGTTATGGGTTTTTTTCTGTTTTCACAAAAAGCCCCCCCCCCCCATTTTCCCCCTCCTTGGTTCGATTTTGCCCATTAACGAACCTGACTGACATTTTATGCCCCTTGATTTTATGTATCAGTTTGGAAGAGATTTGAGAAGAATTATTCGAGTTATCGTGTCCATAAAAAAGTGACATAGATAGATAGATAGATAGATAAAGTTTTGAACTGAGGGTGGTTTTGGGTTCTGGGAGTCATGATCGGCGTAGATCTGCAAAAATTTTCCAAAAATTCCAACTTAGAGGAGAATGTAATATGTAGTATTTCTTACGAAATCTACCTAAAATGCATATATATTTTCACATAATTTTATAGAGCACTTGGAAACAGTTATATTTATAAACGATTAAAATTTTAGAGAGATCGAACGACAAATACTATTTTTACGCAAAACCGTTATATTTAAGGCCATTGAAAATTTCAAAATGTTTGGACAAGAAAATCTATTTTTTTAACTATATAATGATCATACTTAAAAAAATAAGTAAATGTTTTTTTACGATTTTGCGATTTCGTCATTAAAGATATAAAATATAAATAAAAAAAGATATAAAGATATAAATTCATACAAAATCGAGTAAAATATATAAAATAATACAAATTTCGGGTTTATTTAAAGTTTTATCACGGGCCCGGGCGACGCTGGGCGGGTCAGCTAGTGTTTATATAAAATTACAGTTCATTCCGCCACGTAAGCTCTGGAGTTATGCTTTAAAAAAAAAAAAAAAAAAAAAAAACTACACACGTACTAAATTTGTTTGCAATACTTACAAATGGATTTAACATATTAGGGGTTCTAAATTTTAAACCTTAAAAAAAAAATAATAAATAAATAAAAAGTCACTTGTGACAGCTTTGCTAGTGTTAAATTAGACAACTGTGTATTCGAAAAGTTTTGAAATCTATTCAAAGCAATACTTTTGCATTATCTGCATGCCAGAGGTTAAAAAGCCATTGAAATCGACAAAGATTTTACTACTTAGAGCAAATTGATTGAGTCTAATTATTTCAGCCTTAAAACACATATATGTTAAATTTGTATTATAATTATCTATGTGTAAATGAGTTTATTAAAGTTCCACTAGTCCCTTGTAGCTCCCTCCCTCTAACCTTAATAGCTGATATATTACTTTAAATTATATAAAACAAACCGATTTAAAAAAAATACTTGTCAAAATACAGTTTTTATGTGTCTGTAAATATAAAAGATTGTTAAGTCAGTTCTATAGTCCAACCAATACTCATATATTCAAAACTGTCACAGGGGCAGGGGGATTTAGATGATCTAAATTCCCCCATATTAATTTATAATAATGATAATATCTATTTATTGTTGTTACGAAATAACAAACAAGACAGCAAAAAAATAAAAAAAATACTTTATTTCTTAACCCCCCCCCCCCCCTGTTTTATTTGTTATTTTGTATTATTATACAAATTCAATGTAACTAAAAAACTATACGCTACTCCCTCAAAAAAAAAAAAAAAATAATAATAATAATAAATAAATAAATAAATAATAATGTATACTAATATTATAAAGGAGTAACGATTGTTTTTTTGTTTGTTTGTAGGGGGTAATCTCTGGAACTACCGAAGCGATTTCAAAAGTGATGGTGGCAAATTGATGGTAACAATCCCTGCACCAACATAGGCCATATTTTATGTCGGTGCCACAACCCCCAGGCTGGTGCAGGGGCAAAAAACGTTCCAAAATTTCGATTTTTTTTTTTTTTTTTTATACTGAAGGTGTTAGAAACATGAAATTTGGCATGGTAGTTACTTATAAGATGTAAATGTTCTCTAAGAACAAATTCTAAAAAAATTTGAAATTTAAAAGGGTGAAATGAGCGAAAAGCGTTCTAAAAACATTCTAAATTACAATTTCTATGGAATCTCTGGAACTACAGAACTGTTTTCAAAAGTGATGGTGACAATCCCTGCTCCAACATAGGCTAAATTTTATGTCGGTGCCACTACCACAGAGGGGTGCAAGAGCGGAAAACATTCTAAAATTTCAATTTTTTTTATACTGAAGGAACTAGAAACTTGAAATTTTGCATGGTAATTATTTATAAGATGTAAATGCTCTCTAAGAACAAATTCTAAAAAAATTCGAAATTTAAAAGGATGAGATGAGCGAAAAGCGTTCTAAAAGCATTCTAAATTACAATTTCTTTGGAATCTCTGGAACTTCAGAACCATTTTCAAAAGTGATGGTGGCAAATTAGAGGTAACAGTCCCTGCTGTAACATAGGCTATATTTTATATCGGGGTTACTACCACAGGTGCAAAGCGAAAAACGCTCTAAAATTTCAAATTTTCATACTAAAATAACTAGAAATTTAAAATTTGGCATGTTAGTTAATTATAAGATGTAAATGCTCTGTATGAACAGTTTCTAAAAATTTCGAAATTTAAAAGGGTGAAATGAGCTAAATGTGTTCTAAAAATATTCTAAATTACAATTTCGATGGAATCTTTGTAACTACCGCACAGATTTTAAACGTAATGCTTTCAAATTTGTTGTGACAGTCTGTGCTCTAACACAGGCTATATTTTATGCCAGTGCCTTAGAGGGTTGCATATCCTTAGAGGGTTGCAAGAGCGAAGAGCGTTCTAAAATTGCAATTTTTATTATACTGAAGATATTAGAAACTTGAAATTGGGAAAGATAGTAACTTATAAAATATATACATGCTCTCTAAAGGACAGTTTCTAAAAAAATCGAAATTTAAGAGTGATATGAGGAAAAACTGTTCTAAAAACATTCTAAATTAGGATTTATATGGAATTGTTAAGGACAGAAACTTGAAATTTAATATGGCTGATACTTTTTAAGGCAATAGTGCACACAATGAAAAGTTTTTTAAATAAATCGAAATTTAAATGGGTGAAAAAGAAAAAAAAAGTTATAAATTACGATTATTATTATTATTATTTTTTTAACTAACAGGATTAGAAACTTTAAATTTGACATGGCGGTTACTTTTAAGATACAAATGCTCGCTAACAATGGTTTGTAAAGAATTTCAAAAGGTAAAATAAGCGGAAAGCATTTAAAAAGCGTTCTAAATTGCAATCACTATGGAATTGTTAGGGGTAGAAACTTAAAAATTTATATGGCTGCTGATTTGGTCGCACAGAACAATTTGAAAAAAAAAAAAAAAAAAAAAAAAAAAACGAAATTTAAAAGAGTGAAATGCTCGAGAAGCGTTCTAAATTACTATTTATTTGGAACTATTAAGGCGAGAAACTTAAAATTTCGCCTGGCTGTTACTCACGTAAATGATCACTCAGAACAGTTTACTAAAAATGAGTATTGTAAAAGGACAGCAGCAAAAACAAAAACAAAAAAAAACGTACTAAAATTGCAATTTTTGTGATACAGCTGGTATATAAGATTCGTATTTGGCATGGCGGTTACTCTTAAAATGCAAATGGTCGCTAAGACCGGTATCTAAACAAATCAAAATGTAACAGGCTGAAATCAGCGAAATGCGGTCTAAAAACGTTCTACTTTATGATTTAATTGGATTTATTCGGGTTAGAAACTGGAAATTTAGTATAGTTGTAACTTTTAAGATGCAGACGCTTGGTATAAAAAGTCTATTAAAAATTCGAAGTTTAAAGGTGTCAACTGAGCGGGAAACGTTATAAATTATGTTTTTGTTCTAAATTGTTAGCGATAGAAACTTAGAATTTAACATGACTGTTATTTGTTATACGTAAATGCTTCCAAAGAGCAGTTTTTACAAAATTCGAAATTTAAAAAAGGTGCAGAAGCAAAAAACATTCCAAAGTTGCGATTTTAGTGATGCTGCTGGTATAGGAAGATGAATTTTGGCATGGTGGCTATTTTTAAGATTTCAGTGCTCGCTAAAAACGATTTTAAAAAAGGACGAAATAAGCTGAAAAAGTTCTAAAAACCTTCTAAACAATGATTTATCTGAAATTGTTAGGGACAGAAACTTGGAATTTTACATTGCTGTTACGTTAGAGACACAAATGCATCCATAGAACAGTTTAAAAAAAATCTGAAATTTTAAGGTGAGCGGGAACAGAAAAGTTTTAAAATTGCAATTTCTGTGATATAGTTATTACAGAAATTTGCTTAATTAGTGTGGCTTAATTAGTAATTTCTGAATTATCTGTGGCAGTAAAATCTCCTCTAATGAAAATTGGCCAACAAATACCACTTTGCATTTTTTCAAGAGTTACGCGAGCAAAGCCGCTGGTTTTGCTCGTAATAAATAAAACAAAATCCTGGTATCGGGTTTAAAATTTTCCATTGTTTAAAATCACAAAGAATTCTTTATTTGTTTAATATAATCTTAGAAAACTGAAAAAAATCAGTAGTTATGGATGATTACGGTAAACAGTGTTATTGAATGAAAAGGGTCAATCAATCGAAAGTAAATTACATAGTTCACACTTGTAATGAAATATAAGGGGAAAAATTAAACACAATGTTACCCCCCCCCCTCACACACAAAAATAAATAAAATAAAATAAAATAAAATAACTTTAAATAAAACAAAAAATGACAACTTTAAAACAAATAAAATAATTTATTACAAACCTATGAACTATGTAACAAATTAAAGTTTAGCTTAATAAAATTATAACGTGGCGTGTTTAAAAATCTGTAGGTAACATACAGGGCTGTACAAAATATTTTTTTTTAAATTGAAAGCTGTTTTTACGTAAAAATTAAAATAGCCGTAGGGTTTCGAACTGGAACCTAACGGAAAAATGGAAACACGAAAAATTTTATAAATGAAGAAATGAAAACCAGAACTGAACATAAATTGTTTTTTGGCTTTGGAACTGAAACTATTTTTTAGTTCCAAATTCTTTTAATCTGTCTATAGAAAAATATATATTTGTGAATTTTCGATTAATTAATTTCAGTTATTTAAAAGATAAATGAAAGCACAAACCGTTCGCTTCATTTTAATCACATCAACAATCGTTAATCATCATCATTATTAGGTGCGTTCGTAATTATATAAATACGTAGCACCTATAGTCGTCGTTTGGTCCGTCCGTCTGTCCGTCCGTCTGTCTGTCTGTCCGTCCGTCTGTCTGTCTGTCCGCATATAACAACGCAAAAACTACCCAACCAAATGGTTTGCAATTTAAAATATATTATCTTTGCAGAATTTTGTCGAGACATTTCAAATTTTATTAAAATCGAATCAAAACTTTAGGAGATATTAATAAAAATATTTATTAAGAAATTTGATTTTTTTTTTTAAATCGGTGCTTTTTTGTTAGAGGAGCTTCCGATGGATGTTAAATCGTCAAGCGACCGAGATACTTATTTTATTACAGAAATTAGTCTGCAGACGATATAATTCATTTCACAGAATTAAAAATCATCAAGATCTGAATATTTATATAACTAGCTGATACATATATATCTGAATATTTATATAACTAGTTAAGATATTTGTATGAACAGTGTCATAAAATATATACTTAACTAGCTGTTTAGCCCGTTCTACGCACGGGATATCATGAATTTAATTCTAAAACGTGCGTACGAACGCACCTCGTTTGTAACGTTTGACGTACAATTTCCAACTTGTTATTATTATTATTTTTATATAATCCATGTCAGCAGTCAAGTAAGAAATTATGTATACTGAAGTTAATTACTAGCTAATGTGTCCAATGTACGAATGCGAAGAATGAATTCAATACACTAAATACTTTTTTAGGTAAGGATGGAGGATTGTCCTTAAGGCGGATCTCCCCCCAAAAAATTCCCCGTTTAACAATGAGAAGCTTTCTGACACATATGCGAACTCATGCAAAAGGATATAACGCTTGCAGGCATGATTATTGAAGTGATTTGTAATCGAACAGGCCTTTTCACTTTTTTGATAATTGAATTACATCTTGGGTTGCAAGCGATTGTTGTCGCATGACGACAGTTTTTTCTTTTCCTGCGCTGTCGCGCCCAGTAATTCGATTCATAACCACCAACTTCTCAGTATTTTCTGCACGTTATACCTTTACAGAAAAAGGAAAAACAGTTAGATTACATAGTTTCTGAGTAAGATCATCTGCCAATTCCATGTGTTTGCGAACAAAAAAGAATTCAGAAATGTGTCAGAAAGTTGCCAGTTTGGATTTGAGTACAGCCTTAAAGTTAATTAATAAATATGAATGCTTAACCTCCTACATTAAAACAAAACTTTTTTTAATTGTGGAAAGTGTACAGAATTTTAATACAACATTTTGATATTTTTAGAATTTAATTATAAATTAATAAATTAATTTTAAGCAATTTTTTTGTTAGCAGGGCGCAGATGATAAATCATCAAATATTCTTTATGGTTACAACTGTTTACGCGTTACAAAAACAATGGACTATACCACTTTCGCCAAAATATTCCAACTGTCTGTGTGAAACTGCAACAAATTCTCTTAAATTTCTTTTAGACCATAGTATACCATAGTTTTAGTACCATACTGCGTAGAGTTTGACTTTATACAGTAAAACCTGTGTAAACAAAACTTGTCTATAATGGGAAATCTTTATGGTACTGCCGAAAGGGATATCGTACAAATCTACATGCTAAGTCTGTAACCTGTCCCCCCCCCCCCCCAAAAAAAAAAAAAAAAAAAAAAAAAAATCCGGTCCCTAAGCGATTTTGTTTTTACACGTTTTAATGTACATGGATCAGTAGAACTTGGGATAACGGAAGCTGTTTATAACGAAATCCTGTCTTAAAAGCATAAAAAAATTATAGTGCCTACTGAAGGAATATACCATACGATTGTAACTGTTCAATTGGAAACATCCCTAAAGTTGAATTTTGTTTCCCTCCTTAGCGATCCCGCTTTCACGGATTTTACTGTGTAAGATTGTCATGTTTATTTAGCACAGTAAAACCTACTAAGAGGAAAACTGAAACGACTGAAGAGAGATTCTGTTTTAGACAGGTTTTCGTCTTAACAGGTATAATTTTATGCTTTATGGTATTTCTTACATAGGGACTAAGAACTTTTTTACATTAAAATCAGGATTCCGTTTCAGACAGATGCAGTTTTCATAGAATTTAGTGTATTTTTACGGTCCGATTTCGAAGCCGCCGTCCGGCTTTTTATGGATTGGAAAATGACAGCACTAAGTGTAGAGGTCTGCACGGGCACGAGCACGACATGCGGTCGAACCAATTTTCATTCACAAGACTCGGTCCAGACCGGGCATGTTTTTCACTCTTTCCGGGCCGGTCATTACTTTTCCCTGCAGACACGGGTAGGGCCAAAATTCTTTTTTCCTAGTCCAGTCGAACCTGGACTTCATTCTTTCTAGAAGTCTGCATATGTTGAAAATTTCAGGCCCGGTACCGACCCATACTGATACCACTGCAAATATCAGTAAAATTTCGCTTGGCTCAACAGTTTTTTGCGAAAAATGCATGTATTTTTAAATCGCCATTATTGTACAATTAAAATTCTTTTTAATGAATAGTAATTTCTACATAAAAAACAAGAACAAAAATCATGCGTCAAGCATAGATTATGTAACACTTTCCAATGCTTCCAAAATAATTTTACAAATTATTACCGTTTAATAAGCTGAAAGATAACATCTAAGTAAACAATTTGGAAAACGCATAACCTATTTAAAAACGTAATTTCAGGAATTTCCAACATATACAATATTCGGAAAATTATCCGAATACTTTTATCCAGCCCTGTATAGGATCTACAGATTTGTATATATACTACATAGGATGCTAAATTTTAGTTTTGTTTTGAAACTTCGCAGCACAGTTTAAAATTCTACTTGTGGAGTTTCTGTCAATAAACGGAAATGTGTTGGAACTTTTGTGCTGCCCTGTATATGAAATACAGAATTTATACACACCAAGTAATAGACAAAAAATGAGTTAAATTTAAAATCGCGTTCAGCAACTTAAAACGCACTTCCAGGAATTATTTTTAACAGGCAGTAGAGAATTCTTTTGTGTGTCCCTGTCAATGAACGATGACTGCTATGCACAATATTCTGTAGTAAGCCTCTTGTAATGCACCTTAGTGATATATATAAATTTCAATGCGTTTAAAATAGTGAAACATTATTTAATTAAACCGCAAACGATTTTTCTCCATAGACGTAATGTAACGGAATTCTTTTGACTGTCCCTGTAAAGTAACTATAAGTGCTATGCACACCCTATTCCATATTAAGCTTCTTGTAATGCACCTTAGTGATATATATCAATTACAATGTATTTGAAATTGTGTAACATCATTAAAATAAACCGCAAATGATTTTTCCCCGTAGACCGTAATGTAACGGAATTCTTTTGAGTGACCCTGTAAAAAAACTATAACTGCTACACACTTCAGTTGAAATAGGGAACATGCTATAGATAACGACAATAACATATAAAAATTGCAGGTCAATCCTTTTTTACGGGAGTTAGAGCACGGACAGACGGCAGACAAACCGAAGTCATAAACACTTTTCAACTAATGTTGGAAAGTGTTAATAAATTTATTCATAAGTAATGATAATAAAGTACAGTAAAACCTGTGAAAATAAATCTGTCAATGACGGGATCCTGTTTTAAGCGGAAAAAGTGTTGATCTTTGCAAAATGTACATAATAATACGTGCGAAAAGAAGATAAAACATTTACAGCAGACGATGTGCCTGCTAATAAGGGAACCTATCTATAACGGATTTTTCTTTCCTATGCGATTCCGACTTAAAAGATTTTACTGTATAGCATTTATCAGATTTTTATGTCTTCAAGCCATGGAATATGGATTAAAGACATTAATGATAACACACACAAACAATTATATACAAATAGAGATTCATTAAAAAATCAATATAGTTTAAATAGGCACAGGAAGAAAGAAATGTAGGGAGGGGCAGTATTTTATAACGGATGTGCCTATGCAATGCATCACAGCGACAACTCTGGGTACTTTTTAAAAAATAAACATAAAAAAAAAAAAAAAAAAAAAAAAAAAAAGCTGAAATGAGTATTTTCTATCAGAACCCATCGCACAAGACAATTTCTAACCATAGAGGCGCAAAAATCTATGTTTTGTAGAAATTCAGTCGGGTCGAACCGAGCTGAGCTCGGTCGTACTTTTAGCTTTTAATACAGGGCTTCGCCAGACCAATAATTTGTACGGGCCGGTCCAAAAACTTTCTTCTATGCGTCAGGCTGTTCCCGGGCTTGGAAATTTCAGCCTATGCAGACCTCTAACCAAAGAATATTTTCTTTATATTCTTTACTCTAACTACACGGATCTTATGCCGAGAAAAAATTAAGCGAAAGCCATTTTGTTAATCCACTCTTATGCGCAAAAAAGAAAAAAAAAAACGGATGGAGAAGGTTAGAAATAATAAGAAAAAAGCAATGAGAATTGAGAAGGCAACTTTTTAGTAAGACGCTAGTAAGACAATGACGAATGAGTTTTGTACAGGGTTGCTGCAAAGGCTCTTCCTTCGAACACGCCTATCATCCAGGCAATCATCTGTGTCTTTCGCCAAACTTTGGCTACTTTTAAAGGAAGGGTCACACTTACATTTATCGTAGGATTTTTTTTTTCTAATTTAGTGAAAATTTCTTGAATGACGTCACCCCCCCCCCCATCCTTTGCATTGGACATAATACAGAAACTAATATAATACACTCCTCAAATTTTCTATTTTTTAAAATGAAAATAATATATCTAATGAAACAGCTGTACTGCTTCTTGTCATTCAAATGTAGAATGTTTATGATAGTAGCATAGCAAAAAAAAAAAAAAAAAATATATATATATATATATATAGGAGGTGTTTCAAGTAGTCATTTTCAAGTTATCGACAGATTGCGATTATCAATTGTCCAGACTAATGCTATTATCACGAAATAAACATTTTAATTATCTTATATAGAAGATTAAAAATTTAAAAAATATATACAGAGTTTCGATTATCAATCATATTATGAGACAACTAGAGTAGAATTTCATAAAATATAAAGTTTTAACAGGTTAAAAATTTTGATTGATAGTTTTAAATATTAAATAAATTGTAGTATAAGCCCTTTTCTTTCCTACGTCTCTGGATGATGATTATTTTTAATCACACTTCTATCTCAAAACATCAAACTCCAATTGATATGAATTAAAGTAGGCCATAATTTTAAATAAAATATGCTTCTTAAAGACCAATGTTCTATTCATAATTGAAAACTGCTTTTTATATGATGTTATTGTTATATTGGTACTAAATTTAATAGATATATGTTTGATGAAATACTTTGCACATCAAACAGAATTTGGGATTTACTTTTTTACTTGTGGTCTTGTGGAGTTTTAATCATCATCTTTTATTTACCTGAAATCTTAAGTCAAGTATGAGGAGTACTTGATATCACCTAGATATTAAAAGTTACTTCCTTAAGTTAATTAATTTAGTTTTATGTGAGTAATATTAAACTCGGACCAATTTTTAGCATACAGCCTTCCAGTTTGTTCATATTTTGGTGGATATTAAAATTTTACTTAGAAAATTTGAAAAAAAAAAAAAAGTTTTTTATTTCATTAAATAGTAACAGTAATAATAATAATTAAAAATTTTATTTAATTTTTAATATTAACTTTTTTAAATACTAATTTTGAATATATATATATTTTTTAATTTAAAATTTTAATTTATTTATTTTAAAAGTAATTTTTTTAATTAAAATTAAATTTAGCTCATCTTTACAAAAAAAAAAAAAAAAATCGAAAAAGCAGAGCAAAATAAAATTAAAATATAGAAATTGTATTAATCTCTAAGGTCCAAATAGATATATTTGTCTGTGCTTCTTTAAACCAGCTAGTTTTAAAAAAAATTATATTACAATTTTAATATATTTTTTATATTTCATATTTTTAGAAATGATAATTTTTAATACTTTTTAAAATAATACTATTTAATATATTTTAAAATTTAAATTTTAAATACATTTATTTATTTAAATTTAATTTAATCCATCTTTAGAAAGAAATCGAAAGTGGAAAGCAAAATAAAATAAAAATATAATCATTGATCATATAAAAATATAATCATCATATAAAAATATAATCATTGATCTGAAACCAAAGTAAACATATTTCTCTGTGCTTCTTTAAACCAGCCGGTTTCCAAATCTAACCACAACAAAACAACCTTATATTGCCGGCTGGCCTGGCCAGCCGGCAACCGATAGAGGGCGCTGATCCGAATAAACAAAGCAACATTGATTTCCTAACAAATTTATAATTAAAATATTGCACACTGAAATATTTTGCATTTTAATTAATAATATCGCATTGAATATAATTTGCATTGTATTCTATAATATCGAAAAATTAATTGTATTTTTTTCTTTATCAATACTTGATTTAAATGCATGTAAAACAATTCAAACGGCAATGTATGCATTTGACATTTCAGTTAATCATATTACTTACCCATCATACGTAGTATAGGGTAAGTCTTGTAATCGTTTTGAAAATCGATTTTTTTTTTTTTTTTGACGGATTTACACGTTTCAGACACTGGAGATTCCGAAAAACATATTTTTAGAAATTTTTTTTGCCGTCCGTCTGTGTGTGTGTCTGTGTCTGTGTGTCTGTAAACGCTCTATCTCCCGAAAAAATTGAGATAGAGACTTGCAATTTGGTATATACTTAGTATGTAATAATGGGAAGAAGCCTATTTCATTTCAATAACCTCGATTAACCGGAACTATTTTTTTCGGACTCGAAATATTCGTTTTGATAAAAGGTATATAAAATTTTTCGAAATTGGTTATTTTAAGAAATGAATATAAAAGACAATAAAAAAAACAAATTTTGCATAAAGCATGAAGTCGATCGGATAATGAGTTGCCGAGATATTTGGAATCCTATTACCACACTCTTCGATTTTTCATGACCCTGTATTTCATCCAAATTTCAATTCAAAGACATATTTTAATTGGAAATTTGACGCTTAATCAGATGCAATAAACCGCTAGTTAATAGGATTATTATTTTTGGAGTTATAAGGAGGTTTCTTTCAAGCAATTCAGTAATCCAGCCTTTAAAGTTTATGACGTCATCAAGCCACGATTTTATTTGAATTGCAATGCATTTTATAAGTAGTTTACACATTTTTATTTTAATATTTTACATTATGCATATCCATGATGGGTAAGTATTACGGTGGCCCCCAACGACTAGTTTTAGTTGGTAATATTCTTTTTCGAAATGTGCTTCTATTTTGTAAATATGTTTAGTAATTAAATATTGGAAGTTTTTATGATTATATTTTGTCTGCCGTGTAACTAGAAAAGGGAAATATATTAAAATAATAGTGAATAGTATTTAGATAAATAAATTATATACTTTGTTTAGAGACTTATAATTAATGGAAATTTCTTAAACTGGAATTTCAGCAACTATAGTAACACAGAATTTTAAAAACTATAAAGAAGTAGCCAGAGCCCGATTAATCTCACCTGGGGCCCAAGGCCCAGAAACTTTTTAGGGCCCCTCAAATTAAAATAGTAGCTAGAGATTTTTTCGAGGATTATTATTAGATATTATGATACAGTTGCCAAGTTAAGCAAAATCTTTTTGTTTTGTTTTTCAGAAATAATTGCAGAAAACTTCATTTTTAAGAAACTTTTTTTAATCATTTTATTCATTTTTGGGACCTTATCAGCAGTGGGCCCAAGGCCGCGGCCTAGTTGGCCTGGGCGTTAATCAGGCCCTGGAAGTAGCTTAATAAAATGTTAGTTTATCATTCTTCTTCAGATAGGAACCTATAATTCTTTACACTGTTATATGTTAACTGTGAAATAAAACTAATATTTTTAAAACAATGCCAGGCCTGGATTTATGCAAGTCACATGGATACATGGTGGCAGCTGAAATTTTGAGTTTTTATATGTGAAAATATAGAAGATTTTTAAATGTTAGAATTAATAAATATTTACAGTCTAAAATAATGGAAAAAATTATTGGGCATATGTGCCGGGAGCCTTTCCTGGATTTTGAAATGTATGTAATTTTTTTTTGTGTTTATTTAAAGAAAACAGTAAAATTTATTTTATCTGAATAAGGTAAAATAATAAAGCTTTCTCTTAAGAAAGAAAACTAAGAATTTTCTGTCATGGCAGCTGGGGGGGGGGGGGGGGACTCTGTACTCTTAAACTTCCCATGGGAAAAGTTTTAGTTTTTTTTTCTGTATGCTGATAGAATTTTATTTTTGGATTTTTAACAAGTTTTAAAATTCTGTATGCCACAGTCTGTGGAACACATCTATTCCAAAATCTTGTCGTTCCCTGGATTTCATTCTGTGAGTGCAGTGCCCATGATATTATATACGAATTTTTGTCAAACAGTTATCATAACATGCTCACACAAAATAAAATTTATTTAAATTCTTGCTATTGCTGAAATTATTGTAACAGATAATACAAATTAAAAATTCTCAAAGCTAAAGTGTTTCTCATTAGCAAAACACCAAAATGTGTGTGTGTGTGTGGGGGGGGGGGGGGGGGGAAACCAACCTAGAGCCCAGCCGTAAGGCTGATGGGCGTACCACCAGGCGGAAATTCCCATCTACCATCCAAATCCACCCAGCCACAGGAGCAGACTAAGTCAACGAGCGTTAATTAAAACAATAATCAAACTCAAAAGCAAAAATGGCGACATCGCCAATGAATCCAGTTGATTCATACTACTAAACTAAAATATATAAACTAATCCTAACATAAAAAAAAAATAGCAAGGTAACACACAACCTCCTTATGCTAAAAACTAAATAAAAATTAACTACAAACAAAACAATAAATGAAACAAAATTTTAAAACCAGTATGGTTACACAAGTCTAAATATTATGAAAATAATAGGTGTCTACTGCAACTGTGCTCATCATTATATAAGACAGACTATATTTAAAAAGTTCATAACAGTTCATAGTCTATAAAAGTTCATAGTATAATTTGAAAAAGTTCATAACAGTTCATAGTCTATAACAGTTCATAGTCTATTTTGAAAAAGTTCATAAGTAGTCATACCAATTTAACTCCAATATATGTACGTCAATAAATAAATGTGAAGTTTTCTTGAGCAGTAAAAGAAAATTATCAATTTAAAAGCAATATCTGATAAAAGAATAAAGATCATTTAAAATATTGTAATTGTCAGCCAGTTTTTTATAATTAGCGGGATTATTCAAAGTTTTGAATAAATTCTGTCTAAGAGTCAAGCCTGAATTGAATTTGAAATGATGCATCATTAAATTACACCTGCCATAAATATAATGTACCACGTCTCCTCTACTGCCGCATTCACAAAGATTGTTTTCTCTCTTTCCAATCTTATATAGAAAGTGAGGAAAACTGCCATGTCCAGTGAAAAAGTATTGTGCCACCTGTGAGCTGCACAAATAATCTGTTTTTACCTCCTTAATTATGTTGTACGTGTCTCGACCAACTGTAGAAGATTGCCATTCCAAATGCCAGGTCTTTAACACTTCTCTCCTACAATACAACTTTATGGCCGAGATAGGTACCGGCAATTCTATGTGTATATCCGCCTGACCATTAATGATCACACTTTTGGCTAATTCATCTGCTCTCTCATTTCCCGATATACCGATGTGTGCCTTAATCCAGCCAATGTTCACCACCTTATCTGGGGGGGGGGGGGGGGGGTAAAGGTGAATATAAGCACTCGCCAGTCGCCACTCGTCGATTAAACTTGAAAAACTGGTGATTAAAAATATGGAAAGACCGGCCAAATGCAGGATTTTCCCGATTACCTTTTTTCCCTAAAATTAGCAATTTTTCCGCTCCCGTTCGACAAAAGTTGATTTTTTTTTGCACCTGTTCGACGAAATTCATAAATTTTCCACACCTGATCGGCGAAAATCTTGATTTTTCTGGGCCCGATCGCCGAAATTGATTTTTTCGCATCCAATTGCCGAAATCCATGATTTTTCTGCACTCGAACGCCGAAATTTATGATTTTACCGCATCCGATTGATGGAATTAATGATTTTTCTGCAATCGACGGCCAAATTTCTTGATTTTTTTGCGTCCGATCGCCGAAATTCATGATTTTTCTGCACCTGACCACAGAAATTTGTGATTTTTCCGCGCCCGATTGCCGAAATTCTTGATTTTTTTTTTGCATAATATAGTACATAAATTACTTTACTGTAAACTAATTATATATTTTTTAAATTAAATATTCAGTGACATAAATGTACTTACTGGCTACTTAGAAATTATTCTAACTCGCCACTAACTGGCTACTAAAAAAAATCAACCCACCGGCTACTAAGCCGGTGGGTTGATTATTTTGCTACTAAGCAAAATTCCTTATTTTCACCTTTAGTGGGGGGGTCAGACTTCATTGCCCTATCGATGCATAAACTGGAAATCCAGACCTGTTATCATAAGTACTTTCACTTATACTATGCTCATAAGCGTTATAAAGTGCTTTTTTGTTACGTATGTTGCAGATAAGTTATTTTAAATATGTCATTTTCATCTTTTTTAATTTAATTTTCTTTTAATTGATCTAAGCTTTGTACATTAAATATATAAGAAAGAGAATTACCATACAACACAGTTCTTATAAGATAATATTTTGTTAAAGGCTCACTTTGAAGAATTCCAATTTGAACAACAGTGTGCTGATGGTATAAGAAAACTGAAACCAAATGCTGTACCAACGATTTTTGATAGTGAGAATTCACCAGCAGTATTTTCATACAAACGTGTGAAGGGGCGTCAACCATCACATCAAATACAGGTAATTTCTTTTTTAAATCACTTGGTCATTAATTTTTTTCTATTGAATATGCTGAAAAGTTATACTCCTTATCAAAATTCTTGAAAATATTTACAAAAAGTCAGTCTTTTAAAGTACAGGGTTCGTACGGTCCTTGAAAGTGCTTAAAAGTCCTTAAATTTTTTTAAAGATTTTTTGGTCCTTGAAAGTACTTATTTTTATTCAAAATTTGCAAAAAGTGCTTGAAAGTCCTTAAATTTTTCTTTGATTTTTTTTCCCCTTAATTTTTGTCTGAAAAATTTCAATGATAATCATTTTTCTAAATTGTCTGCCTTCTTTTTGTCTTTATTACTATCGGTAATACTTTAACAAACGCCCTAAAATTAACCAGACAAAGCGGCGACGTCCCCCACCCCCCCTTCCCTTCCTAGTCGGCGCCTATGCCCTCGCAGCCAGGAGCGCTTTCGGATCTATGGGTCCGATCACGACGGGGTATGGCTCATTCGCCTCGACATCGATATCCTTAAAGATTTCAGTTATGTTCATATAGAAGAGATTGCGCCCCCTGGTGGTGGAAGGTGGAACTAATGGATTTTGGACTATCTCGAATTCTATGGGTCCGATCACGACGCGGTTTGGCTCATTCGCCTCGACATCGATAGCCTTAAAGATTTCAGTTATGTTCGTATAGAAGATATTGCGCCCCCTGGTGGTGGAAGGTGGAACTAATGGATTTTGGAGCTATCTCGGGTTCTATGGGTCCGATCACAACGCGGTTTGGCTCATTCGCCTCGACATCGATAGCCTTAAAGATTTCAGTTATGTTCATATAGAAGATATGCGCCCCCTGGTGGTGGAAGGTGGAACTAATGGATTTTGGAGCTTATCTCGGGTTCTATGGGTCCGATCACAACGCGGTTTGGCTCATTCGCCTCGACATCGATAGCCTTAAAGATTTCAGTTATGTTCGTATAGAAGAGATTGTGCCCCCTGTCAGTGGAAGGTGGAAGTAATAGATTTTGCAGCTATATCCGATCACAATACGGTTTGACTCATTCGACTCGATTTTGACAAAACTTAATGATTTTAGTTCCGTGTTTCACCACCCGGGGCAATAGATTTAAGGTTATTACACGGGACTGGGTATCGCCGGGCGGGTCAGCTAGTTTTCTATATTTTAAAATAAATTTATTCTAGGTTTTTATTTATACTTCAGACATAAAAATAATTACACCTTAATTGATTGTATGCTTACATGTGTGATGTATTTGTAGATTATTTCTGATGTATTTTTATATTTCTTACACGTGGCAAACATTCTAAAAACCTTGAATCTAAAAAAATGAAAAAGAAAATGAAAAATTTCTTCTCAAAAACAGCATCTACTTCAAACAATTTAGATGCCAATACATCAGAAAAAATAGATGTTAGTTGTCGCGAATCCAATTGAATTCCTACTAACAGGAGATGTTTTCATAAATGTATCTTTCTAAGCTGTGTGAGAAAGATGTTTTTTGTTTTCATAAATGTATCTTTCTAAGCTGTGTGAGAAAGATGGTTTTGTTTTCTTTAAAGACTTTCTTTTGTTTTCTTTTTTTTTGTTTTGTTTTCTTTAAGACATAAAGACTTCAAAAAATTCTGAAAAAAATAGAATTGACACATTTGTTTCTAAAAATGATGTACTAGATGCTGAAATATTGTGGGCCTTAAAGTGCATTAAAAGTCGTCATTCATATAAACCCTGTGAAGATATTGCACAATTACTTTCTAGAATGTTCTGAGACCGTAGCTTCGCTAGCAATTTTTCATGTGGAGAAAAAAAAATGTGCATATATATTAGGGATGCACAGGATGTGAATTTTTGCCGGATACCGGATACCGAATATCCGGTATCCGGCCGAATACTTTTTTGTTTTTAATTTCAATAGTAATATTTCTATTTTATGCTTGCTTTAAAGAAGGAAAACTTTAAATTATTATAATTTTATGTCATTCTAATGTTAATAATAGTTTAACTCATTTATTAAGTTAAAGTTGCCTAAAATCAAATGCTTTTTACTAATTAAGTTTTCAAATTTAATCATCTTTTGTCTTTTGCCTATTCTAATAATACATATTAGTAGTTTTTTTTCCTTTATTCAGGGTCATTGAAAATAAAAAGATAAACCATTAAATAATTTTCATTTCTCTGTTTTTCATACTTATAAATCTTTGTTATTTATAAATACTAAACATCCTATTGAAACGTCTTTTTCTTTTCTTACATACTGATACATATTATTACTTACTTTTCCTATGACAAATGTTTTCTAACAGAATTTAAATAGAGAAGCTCCTCATTGCAAGTATCTTGTTTTGTAGTAGAAAGGGGACAGTGAACTATTCAAGAAAGTGGCACAATTCTTTTCATGATCAGTATTATTTTACCACAGCTGGTCTTCCATCCATAGACAAAGTAGTGACAAAAGATTCAATAAAATCATTTTTACTTTAGAATTGTTGAAAAGAAGAATCCGAGACAACCAGAGGAGTGAACGCTTATTCTCAGAAGGAGGAAAATATTTGTGATAAAAACGTAACAGAGCCTGAAAATGCTGAGCACCATAATTTGTCTTTATTTATAAATAATTGTTATATTTTCATTTATATATAAATCCTATAATATCATTTTTGCAAAAATATGAATATTTATTCCTACTAACATTGTTTTAACGGGATAATGTTGGTAAGAAACAAATTAATTTTGCACTAACCTTTTCTGATAATTTTAAAAAATGACTTTGAAAATGAGTCACTATTCGGCAACCGGATATTGAAGTATTCGGCCGGACCGGATATCCGGTTTGAGTGCCAAATAAGCAGGATATCTGGCAGGAGACTGATATCCGGTGCATCCCTAATATATATGCCATTTTGGTCTTGGCCCTCATTTTCAAATGCTTTTGGTAGATAACTGCAAAAATGCAGAGTTTTTTACTCTGCTCTTTGATGAGACTCTAAATCAAACGAACCAAAAAAAGCAGCTTGATATTCATGTACGATATTGGCACCAGGAGGAATGTAGAGTCAGAACACAGTATTTAACATCAGCATTTATTGGGCATTCAACAAGTGAAGACATTCTCTCAGATTTGTATGAATGTGTTGTAAAATTGGATTTATCAAAACTTCTACAAATATCTATGGATGGGCCTTATGTTAATTGGAAATTCTACAACAGTTTACAGGAAGATTTATCCAAGGAATATGGCATACAATCTTTGAATTTAGGTTCATGTGGTCTCCATATCCTAAACAATTCCTTCAAACATGAAATTTCATCCATCGGGTGGAACATAACTTCAGTTCTGTCAAGTTTGTATTGGATTTTTAAAGATCCTCCAGCAAGACGTGATGATTTTATAAATATCTCATCAATGAAAAAATTCCCTGTAAAATTCTGTTAGTTACAGGTGGTTCGAAAATGTCCCAGCAGCCGAAAGGGCCATAGAAATAGGGAATGATATCATAACATGTGTAAAGAAAATTGATATGGGTATTTTGCTAAAAATTACATCTAAATCATTTTGTATCATTAAGGAAGCAACTAAAGATAAAACATTTTTGATAAAATTGAATTTTTTTCTATCGCTGTCAAAAATACTTTTAAAAATGTAAATGATTTTAATGTTTATATGAATATATATAATGTTTTAATGTTTGTAAATGATTGTATTCAGCATTTTAAGGATCTGAAACCAAAAAATCAGATACAGAAAGTTGATGCATTATGCAAATTTAATTTTAGTGATCCAAATATGCACAACGATAAGGGTAAAATATTTTTAGGTTTTGCTGCAGAGCAACTAATAAAAGAAAGGAAAACAGAAATAACAGAAAGTGATATATTTTCACTTAGACAAGATTGTCTAAAGTGCGTTACAACAATGATAAAACATTTAATGCAAAAATGTCCAGTTAATTATTCATTAGTAAGAAATGCAATTAGCATTGACCCACGCATGATGGCTGGGCATCCCGAGAAAGCAAGAGAAAAAATGAAAAGCATCTTTAGTACTATCTCAAAATAAGCGTGTTTTAGAAAAAAAATTGTGATGAGATTCCTATCCAGCCGATTTCCTATCCAATGTTGTCAAGCCGAATTCATTCGATTTTGCTTCATTTGACCCAAACAATCTTTCCTTGGATACATTTTTTCAACCTTACTTTTCTGGAAACAAATATGAAAACCTATGGAAGATTATTAAAATGATTCTTATCCTCTCCCATGGACAAGCATCTGTCGAATGAGGCTTCTCAGTTAATAAAGCCCTTGAAGTTGAAAATTTGAAAGAGGCATCTTATATTTCTCAACGTGTGATTCATGAATATATCAAGCTGTCTGGGGAAATTCACAATTTGCAAATTACAAAAGAAATCAGAATAGCTGCTTCATCTGCTCGTTCAAAGTACATGCACATGCAGCATTTGGAAAAGAAAAAAAAACGAAGCTCAGGCTGAAACAAAACAACTGAAACGGAAAACTTTAGAGGATGAGATCACCTTCCTAAAGAAAAAAAAGATTTTTCTTGAAAAGGACATGTAAAGTACAAATGTAGAAGCTAATAATTTGGCTGATAAAGCTGAAACATCTAAGAACATAGACTTGTTTATGCAATATCATGAACTGTGAAAAACTATCAAAGAAAACGAAATTCACATTAATAGCCTTGATCTAAAATTGTTAGAAAAAATTTCAGAATTAAAGAAAATTTAATTGTGTTTCTCGTTTCATAATTTGTAGTATTAAAATTATTACTGATATTTTCAATTAAATATATTATACGTTTTTTGTAAAGTTCAATTCGTTGTACATCTAATGTACTTATATTTACTTAAAAAGTTCTATATATTTACAAAAATGAAAATTTCAATTCAAACATGTAATTCATTAGTTTATTCAATTTTTAGGTGCTTAAATTTTTTTGGTTTTGGTCCTTGAAAGTCCTTAAAAGTCCTTGAATTTTATGTAATGAAATGTGTACGAACCCTGAGTAATAGAAATTCATATTAGATTTATCTTGTGTTATATCTATGTAATAAATAATATTTAAAATCTATGTAATGATATTCTCAGAAATTGGAATATTTAGCTTTAAATATTGATTTATCTACATAGTTATTGCTTTATTGCTACATAACACTATTTGGGAATAGACACTTTCTAATCTTCAACCTAAAATAAATTTATGCAAATGCTAAAGTAAGATTTATTGAATTTATCTTGTTGTTTTGCATACATAGAAACTGTATAGAATCTATTCATTTTTTCAAATTGATTATTTTGCCACTAAATCTTATTATTTCAAAATTAAAATTTTACTGTAACTACAGATAAAAGCAGTGATGCTAGGGATGCACTATAGCACATTATTTAAGCAAAAAATTGGAGAACAATGCATAAAAATAATTTTTATGGGTCCTTCAAGATGCATATATATTTTGTTGAAAGATTGCAAAAGAGGCACTTTTTGTAAAAAAATACATGTGTCTTATTTCTAAAAGAAGACACACTTTTGTGAAAAAGGACTCAGATTTTTTAAAGTGTCTGGGTCCCTGGGACTCAGGATTTCAAAAGCATAGCAACATCACTGTAAAAGATTGGTTTAATGTACGAGGGGCAGTCGGAAAATAAGTTTCCTCTGGCGACTGTGGACAGAGGTGTGTATGAAAGACAAAAAATGTAATGAGACATTAAAGATAAGACATAACTTTATTTTTTCACATAAGTAACAAATACATTGAGACATTTGTTATATCGCTTTATAAGCTTAAAAAAACGCTCCAGGAAAAAATCAGGGCTTTGCATACGGACGAAGAGTTGAATGGCTATGGGTGAAAGACGACACAGCAGGTGAACGCGAACATGCAAGACACCTATACACTATTGGGTAGAGGTCAACTGTGATTAAGCAGATGGTGCTGTTGCAGTGCCGGCACAGATGGCGCTGTAACAGCACCATCTGCTTCATCACGGTCAACCTCTACCGAATGGTGTATCGGTTACAGTGCCATCTGCTTGATCGCAGTCGACCTCTACCCAATGGTGTATCAGTGTCTTGCACGTTTGCATTCACCTGCTGTGTCATCTTTTGCCTTAGCCGTTCAACGCTTCGTCCATATGCAAAGCCCTGATTTTTTCCTGGAGGGCTTTTTGAAGCTTATAAAGCGGTATGACAAATGTCTCAATGTACTTGGTACTTATGTGAAAAAATAAAGTTATGTTTTAATGTCTCATTACATTTTTTGTCTTTCATACACACCTCTGTCTACAGTTGCCAGGGGAAACTTATTTTCCGACTACCCCTCGTATTAAAATCTTGAGCATTTTTGCAAAAATATGTTTACATTAATCCTTGTGGATTTTTTTCTTTTAAATTTTCAAATCGATTATTTCCCCTTACATCTCATAATTTCTGAACCAAATTTATGTTCTATTATTAGCTAAAAGGTTAGTATATTGTGTTAAAATTGATTTTGTACATTAAAAAAGGTTTTCCTGAAGAATATTAGAATGAAAAATTACATGTTTGGTTTAACATTATAGACATTATGAGTCACACTGTTAAAAATCTTCAGCTTTTGCTGCATAATCCACCGCTTTTATAGAATATCTCTATTTTGACCAATGAAAATGCTCCATAATGTAGTAAAGTAGCTATTTTCTTTAAAAACGGTGAAGTGTGTCTGCAGCAAAAGCTGAAGATTTTTAACAGTACATTATTTAAAAAAATATTGTCACCTAAATGTTTATGAAATTATATTTCATTTTAGGTTCCTTTCCAAGAATCCCTTATAAATATAGTGCCACCTTTTGCAAATTCCCTTACTTCTCTGTTAGTTCAGGTAATTTTTTTTAAATATTACTTAGTCTTTATTTTGTTTCAGTACTCTTTCATGGCAATGCATGTAATTAGATGTGTGCATTTTTTTTTAGAAGGGGGGGGGGGGGGCAATACTTGCATGTGCATGAAAGTAACAGAAGTTTTTCTTTAATCATCATAATCAAGAAAAAAATTTCTTTCTTAAATTTTTCACTTTGAATATTTTTTTTTCATATATTTGAAAGAAAAAAAAAATTATATTTATGATGCTTATGTACAAATTAGCAGACTTTTATGCATTATCATCATTTGCTGAAATTTAAATTATATGCTCTTTAACTAAAATAAAACTGTTTAGAAGAATCATTAACTTTCTTTAAAAAATAAAACATTTTTAAAGTAAAATAATGCAGATCACCCCATTAATTGCAAGATGTAGAATACTCAAGCTATGAAAATTGAAAACAGTCATAAACTGCGATTTTCTTCGCCAACATGAATGTTAGGTAATTGTATTTAAATACTTGACTGAATCAATAACTCTGATATTTTGCATTCAAGCCTAACCACAAATAGGATTTTTTCACACAAATATTGAAATTTATAATTTAAATTTTATAGTGTAATTTAATTTATCTATGCAATTAATATATTAAAAACATTGTGTAATAATTTTGTGGAAATCAGAATGTTTAGCTATGAATTTCTTTCTTTCATGAATTCTTTTATTTATATTTATTTTTATACTAGTGTAAATGCCCGTCCTAGGACGGTGGGTAGAAATTGGGGTTTTCAGTTAAAATTTTAAATAATTGATAAAAATATTCATATACTGTTTATCGACAATAAGGAAAACTGACCTGAACCGTTAAGTTCAGGGTTAATGGTAAATATTACTGTTAATGGTAAGTTATGTTAATGGTAAATTTTACGAAACGTAATATTTTTATTTATCTTTGTTTTTCAACTCAAAATTTCCAAATATTTTTCTGAATAATTAAAATCTTAATCCTAATAACGAACTCAATAATTAATTAAGGTCTCAATAATTAATTATGGTAAGTAAATTATAGGTATTAATTTTCGCTCTCAATAATACGAAAATGATCTTTTAGTTTATTCATAATCTAAAAGAATGCATTAGTTTTTATACAAAGTCAAATATTTCCCTTTCAAAATTAATAATAAAAATAATTTAAATCATTAAAAAAAGTTGATCTTGTAATAATTCAATACATCCTGAATGTACATACCTTATGTTAATGGTAAATTTTACGAAACGTAATCTATTCCTTTATTTTTGATTTACTACTCAAAATTTCCAAATATTTTTCTGAATAAATAAAAGCTTAATCCTAATAACGATCTCAATAATTAATTAAGGTCTCAATAATTAATTATGGTAAGTAAATTATAGGTATTAATTTTCGCTCTCAATAATACGAAAATGATCTTTTAGTTTATTCATAATCTAAAAGAATGCATTAATTTTTACACAAAGTCAAATATTTCCCTTTCAAAATTAATAATAAAAATAATTTAAATCATTAAAAAAAGTTGATCTTGTAATAACTCAATACATCCTGAATGTACATACCTTATGTTAATGGTAAATTTTACGAAACGAAATTTTTTCCTTCATTTTTGATTTACAACTCAAAATTTCCAAATATTTTTCTGAATAATTAAAATTTTAATCCTAATAACGATCTCAATAATTAATTAAGGTCTCAATAATTAACTATGGTAAGTAAATTATAGGTATTAATTTTCGCTCTCAATAATACAAAAACGATCTTTTAGTTTCTTCATAATCTAAAAGAATGCATTAATTTTTACACAAAGTCAAATATTTCCCTTTCAAAATTAATAATAAAAATAATTTAAATCATTAAAAAAGTTGATCTTGTAATAATTCAATACATCCTGAATGTACATACCTTATGTTAATGGTAAATTTTACGAAACGTAATCCTTTCCTTTATTTTTGATTTACTACTCAAAATTTCCAAATATTTTTCTGAATAAATAAAAGCTTAATCCTAATAACGATCTCAATAATTAATTAAGGTCTCAATAATTAACTATGGTAAGTAAATTATAGGTATTAATTTTCGCTCTCAATAATACGAAAACGATCTTTTAGTTTCTTCATAATCTAAAAGAATGCATTAATTTTTACACAAAGTCAAATATTTCCCTTTCAAAATTAATAATAAAAATAATTTAAATCATTAAAAAAAGTTGATCTTGTAATAACTCAATACATCCTGAATGTACATACCTTATGTTAATGGTAAATTTTACGAAACGAAATTTTTTCCTTCATTTTTGATTTACAACTCAAAATTTCCAAATATTTTTCTGAATAATTAAAATTTTAATCCTAATAACGATCTCAATAATTAATTAAGGTCTCAATAATTAACTATGGTAAGTAAATTATAGGTATTAATTTTCGCTCTCAATAATACAAAAACGATCTTTTAGTTTCTTCATAATCTAAAAGAATGCATTAATTTTTACACAAAGTCAAATATTTCCCTTTCAAAATTAATAATAAAAATAATTTAAATCATTAAAAAAAGGTGATCTTGTAATAAATCAATACATCCTGAATTTTTTTATTTTAAAAATATGCTTATGTACATTTTATATTATTTTACAACTTTATTATTATGTAAATTATAATAAAGTTGTATTATTAATTTTTTTTTTCCAAGGGTATAATTTGTATTTATTGTCAATAGGTGGCGCCAGAACAGTATTTAAGAAATATATCTAAAATACCGGTAGATCATCGCAAAGCCTCGAAAGGTATCATCGCTATTTCTGAAAAAGTACTTAGAGGAATAAAATGCTTACAGAAATAAATTTAAAAAATCCTTTAAATTATTTAAAGACTTTAATATGCTTTTACGAATATTTTAAGAGCATAATCGGATTTTTTAATGAAACGTTCAAAGAGTCATTCATGGAATAGATATGGAATTTGTGTTTTTGAATGGCAACATTATTTGTTTGTTTACATCAGGTAATCGGATGTTTAATCGGTTATTTTTAATTTAAAACTTAAAACATTATAACTGGATATGATATACATGTTTTATACGAAAATATGCTGAACAGACATTATTTCAAGTAGAAGAAATTATCATTTAATGGTTATGTGTTAGCATATCTTTTTCAGTAAGCCTAACATGGCGTTTAACTACGGTCGACTCGCAGACCAGAGTGGTACAAACCGGTACCGTTACAGACAGATTCTCACCTTTGGATTTTATTATAAGTAAGATATACAGTCAGATCCAGTTCAGACACTCACGGTTAATACACAAATTTTTCTGGTTCCTTAAACATCACTCACATTACTAATGCAAGAATATCCGTTTAATACGCAAACGGTTATTAAGCAATCCTGCTTAATACACGATAAAATTTCGATCTCATGAGGAAAAAAAATCCCACTTAATATGCAAGTTCAAAGGTTAAGATGCGAATTTCTTCTCTCGTCTTCAATGTTGTTAATTTAGCTAGACTTTTTTTTATTCAAAAACTACCACTATTTCCGAATAGCAATATTCAGCTTATTGAATGGCAGATTAATTAATGCGAATATTACTATTATGAAATAGTGGTAGTTATTTTGAATAAAAAAAATCTCGCTAAATTAGCAACACTGGAACTTATCTAAGATCCTGCATTCTAATGTTCTTTGTTTCTCACTTCCTGTATGTTTTTACTGAAGCAGAAGACAATGAATTTTTGTCGTTTTTGTTATTAGCCACACACAGGGTGGCTTATTCTTTCAATCTCTATCATTTTTCATGTTTATGAAAAGTCACAGCAATCCATCGTTGCCACAGATTAATCTCGGAAAATGAAACATTTGAAGTTACTTAAAAAATTAATAACTCGAAAAGTATTTGTCACAAAATTATTTTACAAACTGCGTTAGAATGGTAAAAAATTGTATTTTTCTTGATATAAATTTCAAATCTAATGATTATGTCGTTTTTCAAATATTAGATTTCAAAAATTACAAAACTTCACAATGGAGTACCGTAGCGAAACTTTTACGCGTAAAAAGATAATGGTAAAGGCATTGTGGCTCGACGTGTATCGTCTATACTGGCCATAGCATGAGTAACGAATTATAGTAAACTTATTATTCTGTTAAAATATAAAAGTGAATTATGTATATACATTTTTAAAAAATAAAGAAAAACATTTTATCATAAACATCAACAAAATTTTTTCTTCTATTTATTCCCTTATTCCAAAGATATCGTTTTATCGTCTGCTGCCATAGCAACATGAATTAAATTTCATTAAAAAAAAATTGCTCAGTGGTAGAAAAATATTTTTCTAAATCGAATGGTTATTGAACAACTCAACACTTTAACAGGGGGATTTTTATTTGTTATTTAGATATTTTAAAATTGTTTGTTGTCATTGCGTTTTTATTCTGAGTTACAGCTAGTTTATTTATTTTTTAAATAAAAGCCGTGTGTGGCAGTCTATATTCTGCCTTATAGCAGAATTTTCCCCTCTTGTATTGTAATCTTGTATTTATTCTTCTTTTGCACGGTGTATGTTGTCAATTTTTTCCCCTCTTCTGCATTGTTCATTATAGTAAATAAATCCTCCATAAATACTATGTGTTTTTAAATGCGTTTGAAGAAAAATAGACGTTTATTCATTTTCAATTCTATTCCTTTGTTACTTTTTTCTAATTCCTGCCTTCGCCTGTCCAGTGAGTTACTTGCACCATGAGCTTTATGGAGCCAAGTCATCTCGCATCGTGTGTATCGATTTTGTAAATTTTCTGTTAATATGGAAAATTGTCATAAAATCAAAAAG
Organism: Maratus michaelseni; assembly: GCA_963931845.1. Taxonomy (NCBI): domain Eukaryota; kingdom Metazoa; phylum Arthropoda; class Arachnida; order Araneae; family Salticidae; genus Maratus; species Maratus michaelseni. The sequence continues at coordinate 149,093,253 of OZ007597.1, read as the reverse complement.
GGTATTACTCATCATCATAAGTAATAAATATGATTTTATTTCAATTACTGGGTTGTTTTGCAAAGATTTAATTTTTTTAGTTATGTTAAAAACATTAGGCCAGCAGGAAAAATTATTTTTGTTTTATTTTTGCTTGTAATGTACACGCTAAGGTCATATTTGAATCCATATTTTTCCAGTTATTTTTTTTTTTGTCTGCCATATAAAACCACAATGAATTAAACATCAATACAACTAAATTTTTATTTAAATACATGTAAAAAGCACTATTTTTGACCATAAACATATAAGCAAAAGCTTTGAAGTTAATTTAGATGATTTGATGTGTAAATATTTAGATGATTTGATAGAAATTTAGATGATTTGATGTGTGCAGTTCCTGCAACATTATACAAATCACGTTTAATAAGGACGACTGCTTAAAACGCGACTAATTTTTGCAGTCCCTTGTAATGCGTCTTAACCAGGTTCGGCTGTATATATAAATAAAAAAAGGAGTTTTATCCAAAATCAACTAAATTTCAAAAGCTCATTTTAGACTTAAATATAAATTACTTTTAAATTTCTTTATATATATATATATACAGTAGAATATAGGTGCAGATTCACGGTCGCCAGTCGCCACGTGGCGACTAAATTTTTTGCTGTGGCCACTAACTTTCGGTATTTAAGTCGCCATGTGATTTAAAAGTAACCAATATCTGGTATTCCCAATCCCCATCGTGAAATGTTGAGATTTTTTTTAAAGATTAAGACCAAAACACCTAACAAATATTATTGTTATATTTTAATAACATTTCAGAATGATCTGTTTAACACAGCAAACTATTAAATGTATTCAAATAGCAATCTGATAATTTTACATAGACTGTGATTTAAATATATATATATAAACAAATGTTTGAAGTGTGTTTTGATTTTTATAGTGCAAAATAATCTCACAAATTCAGATTCTCTTTCATATGTACTTTTGTCTGGCAAAATCAAAATGAGAAATATTGTTTTTCTGATATTCCCCGCTATCACGATTGCTTAGCTTATACATATTTTTTTAAACCGTATCTTGCCCAACTTTATCTTCTAACTGCACATGATTTAAGATTTAATTAATATTCACATTTTGTTGTGCACGTGTTTATCTATACTAATAAAAGAAAGTTTCGCTCTGTGTGTGTGTGTGTGTGTGTGTGTCTGTTGGCGATGGCTAGCAAAATCTAGCCCACCTAGAAGCCTGGAAATTTAGGTGTGGATAGTCCAAGGTCTGACCATGTGCACCTGGGTCTCAGAATTTTAATATTTTGATAATTACTCTAGATATTAATTAGAATATCATTAAACATCGCATTGAAAATGCCATCTTTTAAATCTTAATGGCTAAAGAAAAGAACTGTTGTTGTGGATTTGGAAGCGGAAATGAACGAATTCGAAATTATTTTACTAATTAGCGAATTTTAAGAAAACTAATTAAGATATCAATTTGAAAATTTCTGAGCATATGTAAAAAAAAAATTCTGCATCCGTCTATGCAATTTTTGAAAAAATCGGCCGGTAATTTTTCTTAATTTACGCAAAAAACTGCTAAAAATCTGCCGGCGCCATGTGAAAACGATCCCAGAAATTTTCAGACAGGGATCGGCTTCCATTAAAAACTGAATTACAAAGAGATCTGTTTCTCGGGCAAATCCCTTCATTTAGTTTGCGAAAATGAAAGGAAATAATTGCCAATTTTTACTAATAGGTAACTAATTAAGATATAGATTTGAAATTGAGGTCGGAAAGGGGTGTCATCTGCCGGCTATTTTAGTGTAGTGTCTTCGTTATGTTCTAATTATCAGAGAAATGTAATTATTTTTTTAATGATAGCGTTAATGTAGGTGACGGTGGTTCTCTTGAACAAATTATTCATTATATTTGCGGGTATGGGGGGGAGGAGGTTAACGCCTTTCTCTGAGATTATAATTATCTCGGGCCCGGGCAACGCCGGGTGGGTTAGCTAGTATTAAATAAATTACTTTGCACTTTGAATTCCTGAGGTTTTTTTTATTAGTTTTTTACCCTATATAAACACTATTGTTTTTATGCATTTGTTTTACAATTGTGGCCACTGGATTTTTTGGGCTTAAGAGCCAGTGATGCCTTCCAAATTTTGAGAATCTGCACCTATACAGTAGAAGATCTTTATAACACAAACCTAAAAACACGAGGTTGTGCGTTATATAGATGACATTTCACACATCATTAAATTTAGCTTGTAAAACAAGGCCAAATATGCATGAAACATACCAAAATACATTAGAGTATCTTTATATTGCATTCTTTATTACCAGAAGTTGTGCAGATTGTAATTTTTTGCATAATATAGATCATTATGCACATTGTTAAATTTACTTTATAAACACTGTCCAAACATATCTGTATCAAATCATAGCAATTTTTTCATTAATTAGCTCCGAATTAAGGAGAGAAAGTTGAACTAATGTATCAAATTTAGTCCTCTAGACCAGCCGTACTCAACCTTTTTTTCTCGCGGGCCGCAAACATATATTTGTGATGTTAGACGGGCCGCAACACACTTGTATAATAATGTAAACAAATATAGATTTCTATAGCAAATGCTGCGAACATTGTTGTTTTGAAATAGTGGTTTAAAACTTTTTGCTGCCAATTTTTTCTTTGATATATATTTAACCCCAATAAGCCTTATTAGCTACATGATAAGTATAAAACATAACAATGCAACAATTCCAAATTCTCAAGAAGAAAAAAAAAATCAAGGGATTTTTTCTAATACTTTTTTTATAAAATTATGTTTTCGTCTGTGTCCGCTAGGGGCGGGGCTAGCGCGGCCATCTTGGGCTCAGAGCGTTGCGCAGCTCAGTCGGCACAGACAATAGAATCCTAACAGACGAATAAGAAGGAGCCTGCTTTGAGCGCCGTCTGGAGGGGGTCAGTAAAACTAGCACTGCTCTAGAGCGGTTTGGCACCAGGCTGGCGAGATCAAGGCGTGAAATTTTCTTGTTTGCTTGCGGCGTGAAGAAATCAGGTTTCAGCACGTGTTTGTAATGTCCTAAGTTTTTGAAAGGTAAGTTATTTTCTCTTATTTATTGTATTATTTCTCTTTCAATTTCAATGTTTATAAATTTTTTGTACTAGTATTTGTTATATTTTTTTCAGTTCTGAAAAAATGTTTTCTAAACCAGCCAGAAAGATCTTGATGCCGCTGAAATAATAAGTAGAAAATTTCAACAGACTCGTCGTTTCGTCTTCACAAAGATTTCTGCAATGGAGAAAGAAAAAGCCGCGTCTCTTATTTAACCATCGGAGTGTGAAAAGTAGGCTATTTATAGATTTTTTCTTTTATTAAACAATTTTACACGCTAATAATAATAAAAAAATGTATAAGTGTAGAAATATCATCATCAACATGTTTAAAAAAAAATTAATATGGAATTTTTTTCTGCATTAATAGCTTTAAAATAAGTAATAATTGCTTTTGAGGTAAATATTAAGTGTTAGAACAGGCAAATTTGAGTTTAAAAACATTAAAAACTACAAAATTTCTTGTAAAACACAGGCAATGAAAGTTTTTAGCTTTTTCATTGAAATCAGATTTTTCTTAATCTTAATGTCATTTTGTCTCTTTCTGAGGCATACAAAATCATGATCTAAAATAGGGGGGGGGGGGGAGGTAAATGGATAAAATTATAATGGTGTACAAATTCTATGCTTTTAAGTTTTCCTTGTAACATTTTCAACATTGTAAATATATGAGTAACAATATAAGCGTTTTTTTTTTTTTTTTTCTAGTTTTCCCAGTTTCACAAAATATTCTTTGAAATGTAAAATGAAGTGGTGGTGGGGGACTAAAGGAAAAAAAAAACTAGATTTTAAAAATATATATTTCTTTAAAAAGCACTAAACTAAAATACATAATAAATTACCTCTATATTGTGCTCCTAATGCCTGCACATGTAAATTTTACGACATTATCTCTGATTTTTGTTTTTATTCATGTTTGCTTCAGTTTGAGTATCTATGCTAATACAGTACAGAAATTTTAACACAAGGATGTGCTTGAACTCATAATATAGTATAAATAAAAGAAATTAGCGTGGACAGATATCATACTGGTTTTAACACCTAAATTAATAATACTAGAACTATGTTAGCGAAGAACTACTCAGTAAATCGACAAAGAAATTGCATATGAAAGTAATATATATATATATATATATATATATATATTTATTTATTTATTTTTGACAGTGTAAAATTTGAAATTGAGTGGTGTTTAAAAGTTAATAAGTTTGATAAAAATGAAATTGTTCACCCAGGTCATTGCCACTGTTGATATGATGTCAGCGTTACATGTTTTTAGTTTATAATATAGATTCTTTATTTAGAAAATTCGGCAAACTTATTACTTTTAAATTCCAAATTAAATTTAAAATTAAAATGTTTCTTCTGTTTATTGGGATTTGTTTTCATTCACTTTCTATGTAAAATTAAATTATTTAAATATTTTAATAATTGTTTTGACCGCTTGGTCAAAACATATCTTCATATTTATCAGGATGTTTAAAACTACCTTTTTTACATAGTTGAAACCAATACAACCCTGGTCTGTAAGCTGTTTACATTCTTTTGTGAGCACTTGTTTTTTAAATTATTCAAAATATTACCAAACGACAAAAAAGCAGAAAAAGGAAATTTGTTTTTAATGTAACATTCTCATTTCATATATTATTCAAGATCTCTAAAATTACTTTTTGTTCAGTATTAATAGCTTTAGTTAAAATAATATAATACCACAATCTTAGGTACTTAATTAATAAAATGTATTATGACAGGGTGCACTTACCTGCAACTTCTGTCTATTTATAAATAGTTAAATTCATTTATGAGTTAAGGCTTTTATAGCAATCAGGGGTCTGTCCAGACTTTTTCCCCAGGGTCCTGTTTTTGTGAAATTGGTAACAACTTTTTATATTTGTGAAAAATCTAATCCTAATTTCGTGAATTTGAAATGATCGTTATATTCAGGTTCTTGTTTATACATTTTTACGGAGATATATGGATGTAAAATACATGTCTTTTTTTTTATATATGTAAAAGTGACAGGTCAGATTTTACTTTTAAATGATTAATTTGTGAAATGTTTGATTTAAAGATAGAAAAATTTTGTGAAAAACCTATTTTTAAGACAAAGAATTTTGTGAAGGGTGAATTTTGTGATTTTTCCTGTTTTGAAATGAAAAATTTTGTGAAGAATCCTTTAAAGGACCCAATTTTTTCCTAAACAGATCCCTGGCAATCGGTATTCAAATGTCTGTTTTTATCAGTATTGAAAGGTTATATATCATTAAGTATATTACATTTCAAGAGGAGGAGGCGAGGGATGTGAAAGAGAGAGGGTGTTTACACATTTTGTGACATTGAATCAAAAATTGAATTGAAATATATCAACAGAAAGACAGATTTTCATATGTTGAACATACAAATTACATAAAGCTAAATTGGGTAAAAGATGTGTTGCATCAGAATGCTTAATTTCTAATTGTATGATTATCATTTGCGGAATTGTTAGAGAAAGAATTGGACTTAAAAACGTAAACAAATTTTCTTAAGATCTCTGAATTTGGTTTGTGGTAAATTTCAGTGCTTCAAAAGTTTTACAGATATTTTTATGAATTTTTTTTTACATTGGTTTATATAGATAGATAGATATAGATATGCTGTGAACTAAAAGTTAAAATGTATGTTGTATTTTTTTAGACATTTATATATATATATTTAAAAGTTACCTGCATTTTGTGCTCCTAATGCCTGCACATGTAAATTTTATGACATCTCTGATTTTTGCTTTAATGCATTTTGTTGCTGCAATGTTTGCTTCAGTTTGAGTATCTATGCTAATATAGTACAGAAAATTTAACACAAGGATGTGCTTGAACTCATAATATAGTATAAATAAAAGAAATTGGTGTGGACAGAAATAATACTGGTTTTGGTTTTAACGCCTAAATTAATAATACTAGAACTATGTTAGTGAAGAACTATTCAGTAAATCATCGACAAAGAAATTGCATATGAAAGTATATATACATATATATATATATGTGTGTTTTTTTGATGGTGTAAAATTTAAAATTAGGTGGCGTTTAGAAGTTAATAAGTTTGATAAAAATGAAATTGTTCACCCAGGTCATTGCCACTGTTGATATGATGTCTGCGTTTCTCACAGACATGTTTTTGCTTTATAATTTAGATTCTTAATTTAAAAAAATTGAGCAAACTTGTTACTTTTGAATTCCAAATTAAATTTAAAATTAAAATGTTCCTCAGGTTTATTGTGATTTGTAAAATATTTCATTTAAATACAGTATTCAAAGGAACAAATCTGACTTTTATTAAGTTTAAGGCTGTTAGTTGAAAATGTTCCAATATACTATATATATATATATATTCCATATCTGGAGTCGATGCAGATTTTTTTTTTCTTGGGGGCACAGTTTGTGAAAAGTAAAGGTTATTTTTGTGAAATTTTATTATATTTTTGTGAAATTTTATTATATTTTTGTGAAAAATAACATTTTGTAGTAGAAATCCAGCTACTCTAATTCGAACCAAGCGTTTATTAACAAAAACTTTTTTAAATACTTTTGCTGAAGTTTTCCTCTCTGGTGAACTTGTTTGTTTACAAATTACACATTTTAAAAGTCACAAAATAATATATAAATAATAAATAGTAAGTTTTTATGAAATATAATTTTGTGAATGAAAAGGCCTATTTTGTTAAAAGGAATTTTGTGAAGGGGCCTGTTTCATTATAAAGAATTTTGTGAAGGGGCCCATTTTATTAAATTGATTTTTGTGAAGACCCCAAATTAAAATGCTAAATAGGCCCCAAATTAAAAAATCGACCCCTGCATATAGTAGATAATCTTTAAGTTATTGCATTGTATTATTTATTTTAAAATACTCTGAAAAGTGATTTGTTAAAATATCATAGAATTTTTTGTAAATTTCTTTTTTTGGTACTTTTTGGTTAGCCGGGCACCATTGATATATATACAAGTATATATACGCACACACACACATATACGCATCTATGTATACATATGGATACATACACATGTATGTATATATAGACAATGTATATACATATGTATTTATGTATGTACATATATCACCGATTCTTATGATTTTTTTTAAATATCAATATTTAGTATTTTCTAATTTTCTGTAAATTATGCGAGCTATAAAACTTTTCATTGATTTTATTTTTATGAGCCTGACTCTGAAACCCTGAACTTAAAATTTGCTGTTTGCAGCTAATGATTACTTGAATTTTATTTTACATTTTCATTCATTATTTATATATTAAACCATGGATATCAAGGTGATTTCTTTTATATTTCTTATATGAATATTTTTGCTTCTTTTTCCTTTTTTATGGAGATTAATCACATATACTTCAAAGAAAATGTCTGTCAACGGCCATCTTATGGCCACTTTCCTACGAGGAAAGAGTATAATTTTTTTGTATTTCATCAAGAATTCTACTTTTGTTGGTTGAAATATGTGTATATTAACATTTTTATTTGATTTGAGCTAGTTAATTTTAAATTAACACTAATTGAAAATTTTAAATAAATAAATGCAAGAAAATTTGGCGATTGACTTTATTGCCACCACTGGTAATTTTACTTTAAATGCGTTATTAATGAAAGAGCAAAAATTGTAATATCTGTTGTCATAACCAGGGGCGGGGGGAAAATACATCATTTTACTCACTACTGGCGAGTGGATTTTTAGGCAGCCTTTGAAATCTGTAAGCTATTGAAGATTTGCCAAAAAGCTTTAATTTTTTTACTAATTATATTTTGCAACTTTACAAATTACCATGATGTAAACATGGTACTAAATTCTATCCTGTACTAAAGTGTCCTCTGTTGTATATATTTCTTAATTTTTTTGGGGAAAAAAATATGAAAATTAATCTACTAATAGTAATTAAATATTTTTGCAGTCGCATACATTTTGTCATAAAATTTTTCAACTGCACTTGGCATCTTGCTGGCTGGTAAGATTTTCTGAAAATTCCCCAACCCTGGTCATAACTACTTGCTTATTCTAGTGCATTTTATTATGAAATTTATGTACAGGGAAAGGGAAATGTCCATCAGCTATTCAGCAAAGATTTTCTTTTTATCTTTTTTTCAATGAGAGATACATTATGAATTTAAACAATGTTAGATAAAAATTAATGTAAAAAAAATAAAAATTACATGGTTGCTATGATTACATTTTGTAGTAAACCATAAGCTTCTCAAAATAAATGATATTTTTGAAATTTCTTAAATAATTTTAGTCATTAAAACAAAGTTTGATATTTTTAACCAATATTAATCTATAATTAAATACATTTTTATATGGACAATTTTGAATTTTACTTCATTAGATGTGTTTTTTTTTTTAATCCTATATTTAATCGTGTCATAGTGGTGAATATGAAGTGTTTTTTTTTTTTTTTTTTAAATCCTATATTTAATCATATTATAGTGGTGAATATAAGACTTACAAAAAAAAAAAAAGAGGGGGGGGGGGGTTAATACAATAAAATGAAAATAGGCAAAATACTATCATCAACGAAAATCTTTATGAAAGTAATGGTATAAATGCAAAAAGTATTGAACAATTGATTAATTTTCTTTTAGATATTCCTTTTTTAATTAAAAATGGAAATTATGTTCTATGAGCAGATAGATATAAAAATTTTAATTCATTGCTTTCAACTAAGTTTTGTGTTTAAATTGTTGATATTATATCATTTATCTTTAAAAACAGCAAATGTTCTTTACCCCCCCCCCCTCCCCCCCTTTAAATTAGTATTGCAATATGTTAGTAATATTAATATTAACTTGTCGATATATTGCGATATTAAGTTTCTTAGATCGCACAGCCTTAGTGTGTATTTTCTGTCCCGAGTGTCTAAAGAGTGAGTTATAAATTGCATGTTGATTTGGCATTTGACTTCTTATTTTTTTTTTCTTTATATTTAAATTAGATAAATAAATCTGTAATGTTCTTATTTATTCATTTGTATTTTAAATGTAACTTTTTTTATATTACAGGTTAATTAAGTACAAATGACCCAGCTTTTCAGAGCTTTTTGGTGGTTTCCTCTGTACTCAACGTAGATGCAGGATGGATGAAAATATTTCCACCTTATTGCCTAATTTGTTATTTTACTTTAGCCTAGAATTTATATTAAAAGTTTTATTGCAATGTAAATAAAATATGTTTTTATTTAATAAATTGGGCAGAAAGATGTAAAATGGTGTTTGATTGATTTTTAATTCTTTGTAATTACAGGGGTGAAAATTTGCTTCAAGCCACAGACTAAATTATGATTTAGTGCTACATTCTGCTACTGAAGTGAAAAAAATATCTGAATTCTGCTCCAATCTGCTATAAGAATGTAATTTTCCATAATTAAAAAAATTGATAGAAAAAAAAAAACACCTTTATATGGACATTTTTATAGGCTTTCAGAAATGTTAACACAATATTATCCTTGTAGCATCATTAAAGCTAATAAAAATTATCAATAACAAATTCTGCTACAGGTTCAGGTCTAAATTTCACTTTTTACATTATTTATTACACGTCATCTTAATTAAAAGAGGATGTTTACTCAAAGATGCAACTGCTGTACTGTCATTGAAAAAGAAACATTATTGCAAAATATTTTTGGCATTAATTGTTCTCAAGAAAAAATATTTTCTCCTGCTTGCCAATGGGAAACATTCTGACATATTCATAACTCATTTTTATATGAAATTTGCAGGGCATGACTACTGAACTGATTCGGAATTTAATAGCATTTTTCAATAAGTTAGTTAAAGTCTTTGATAATGAATTTGCTCTTGAGTTATGATTATTCTATCATAAAAACTATTTTAGTGCCTTAAGAACTTAGGTTCAAAGTATAAACTTTGACAACATTTTCTAAAAAATCCTTGGTTTTCATATTAAAAGGGAAAATGCTATTCGATTTCAATGGTACAGCCATTGTGTCCTGCTACAGAATTGCTAAATGCTGCTACAAAACTGCAATTTCCACCCCTGTAATTAGTATAGCTGCCAACTTTTATGCTATTTTTATAGTTATTTTTTATTAAGGATCTTTGCCTTATTTAATTGCAGAATTTCTATGATTAAATAAGATAAAAAAATAAATATTAATTCTTTAATAGTTAATATTATGATAAAATATTCTGAAATTGTGTTAATATAAAAGTTGACAGCCATGATTTTTATTCACTACTGAGGGATAAAAAAAAAAAAACAAGATTTTGTTTTTCAGAATGAAAATCAAGATGGAAAATTTCAAAATAAGGTAAGAGACAAGAGAAAATAAAATAATCATTAAAACTATACTGAGAAAAAAAAATCCTGTCACTAGCATCTAGAAACTAAATTGCGGCTCTAGGGGGGGGGGAAGTTCCATGTCATTATGAATTTTAGTTCCCTTTGCTGGAGAGTTCTGGTCTCCTCTATTAAAATTCAAGAGTGTTTTCTTATATTATCCTGGTCAAACTGATTTTAATCTCTACAAATAAATATGAACACAAGATGTTAGTTTTAGTAACTATAATTCTAGTTTATGAATTTATTCTGGATATCAAGGGTTAATTTCTCACAATTCAAATGATTCATAATACAATGTATCGTTTCATCACCTATCTCAATGATTTTGTCTATTCAGTTTATTTGTTTATGTTATTTGCATAAACAGGAAATCTATATTTCTAGTTTAGGGATTTAGAAAATGACTACTTATTCGTTCTAGATAAAGGCGGTACAAGTTTTCTTTCAGTATAAAAATGATCGTCAGTATAATTTATAATTAAAATAACTATTATTTTTCACATGTTTCTTTCATAAACTTTTTACATTTTGGGTAGTAAAAAAAAAAGGGTAATTTTTTTAATGTAAGTACATAGTGAGACTTTTTCTTAATAAATTAAATAAACTGACTATAGTTATTAAAATTCATGGGTACAAAATATGCCTTGAAAATATCGTCAAATTTTAAAATTAATAAATAAGTTTACTAATGTTTATTTTTGAAAACAACATAACAAAAAAAAAGACAATATTTTGCAGATTTATTTCTTCTTAGGTTTCTGATTAGAATAAATAAGTAAAAAATATGAATATTGAAAAAGTTTTCATAAGTATTTATCAAGAAAGAAAACCATTTATTTAACTGTACAGTTTTAATAATGGTTATAGAAGTGAACATTTTAAAGAATTGAAAGTATATAAAAAATGAAGAAAGAAATTATACAAGGTTTTTTTTTTTTTCCCATAAGTAAAAGAAATTTTAGATTACAATTTAAAGAATTTGCAAATTACTTATCAAACTGCACAAATTTATTGAAAATCACTCTGTAAACATTTCATGAAATAGAAGTGGGAAAAAAAAAAAAAAAAAAAAAAAAAAAAAACTAAGAATAAAGAATGAGAAAGATATTTCAAAAATACAGAATTGACTGGAATTTTGTTAAAGGTTGGCTTCAACTGTTTTCACATGAACATAAATATGAATAAAATACTGGAAATGAGCATTAAAAATAAGTGTATGGAGAGAAGAAAAACTTCAAAATAATTCTATATATCTAAAAAAAAAAAGTTTGAATTTAAACCAAATTAAGTTTTTATTTAATGTATTAATTAAAATCGAGATATGTAGTACCTATCGTTCAGATTTTTAATTGGCACACAAATTTATTCTTAATTCACACTAAGTAAACATTTTTATAAAATGGGGGGAAAAAAAGCAGTAAAAATTCTGGATTTATAGATTTTTGAAGCAAATAAAATTCTGTATTACTTTTAGATAAATGTTAAGAATATGTTGTGCTTAGTAATTTTTTGTACACAACCCACATTTTAATTTCGATATCATTATGGCACATGGGAATAAACTTTTCTTTTTAATAAAAACATTGTAACTTTAAAAATTAATAATTTCAGAGCCGAAAATATGTGTAAAAAAAAAGTACATGGGAAGAAAAAATAAATAAAATCTTAGTCACAAATCAAAATTTATTTTAATAAAATAACTAATTTGTTAAAAAAAAAAAAAGCAGGATTTAGTTTCATATAGCCATAATTAAAAATTGACATATTTTATTATATATCCATTTTTAATTAAAAAATATTTAATCTTTTAAAAATTAATGGCAATAACAATTGAAGTTTGAACTATTGCTTTTTCACAAAGTCAAAAATGCGCAGTTGTTGAGTAGGCCGTCAGCAGCGGCAAATAAATCCCAATGTTTACAATTTCCTCCATACCCCACTCCCCCCTTTTTTAACCATCATATTTAAAATGTCGCCAAAAGAGCGATAAATTGCCAAATGCTGCAGTCTTACGGCAACCATGCTGTTTGTTCTACAGCCTTCCTCCAGACGGCGCCAGCTTCTATGCGAATCCCATGTTAAATATAATTTCCAAAGCAGCCAATGAGAGTATCCCTTCTGAATGTATTCTATTCTGTGTCAGTCGGCATCTAGCTGTGCTAGTGAGAGGTTCGTGCTGTGCTCCGTTCAGATACTGTGACGGTTTGAAATGTCTGCGTTAATTGAAAATCCCGCGAGCTGCGAGGTGCGTGCAGTAATAAGTTCACAATAACGGAACTTTCTTTGAGTTTTCCACAAATTTCGCGAAGTTTGTTGCACGAAATCATCAGCGAAAAGCTTGGTTACCACAAGTTTTGTGCAAGATGGATTCCAAAAATCTTGACAGAGGACCACAAAAATCAGCGAATGGCTGCAGCGTTGAACTTTTTGGACGCTTACCATAAGGATGGTGACTCTTTACTCGATCGCATCGTTACTGGTGACGAAACATGGGTGAAACACGTGAACTGTTGGTTGAAGGCGCAGGCGGCCGAATTTTTCGACGAAGGCATTTCCAAGCTCGTACATCGCTACGATAAATGCCTTAATTTGTATGGTGACTATGTAGAAAAGTAGTATTTGAGTGTGGCTTTCATCTGTATATAATAAAATTTGTTTCCTATACTTTGTTTATTTTTTATTCCAAAACGTAATCTACTTTCTGGATAGCACTCGTATATATCTAGATATATATACAATGCTTCACTACCTAGATGTTTATGAGATTGAATTTCATTGTAGGTTCCTCTTCAAGAATCTAAGAGAAATGTGGTGCCACATTTTCCAAGTTCTTTTACTTCTCTATTAGACTCTGTTCAGGTATTTCTTTTAAATATCACTTAGTCTTTATTTTGTTTCACTAACCCTTTGAGACAGAGCATGCATTCAGATGGGTAAAAGTGGAGAGGGGGGGGGGGAATCTTTATAAGGCATTTCTTGCTTACGCCCATGAAAATAAACAATTTTACTTTAATTGCCACAATCAAGAAATATTTTAATTTTTAGAAATGTACAAATTCATTTTAGTAGGAATAATTTTTTTGTTGTTGTAATTATTGTGAACAATTCAAAATTTTCTGACTCATTTTTAATTGCAAATGCATAAAATTGGTAGGGAATTCATGCTATTGAAGCGATTTGGAATCTAAATGAGTTTTCCATTTTTTATACATAATTTACTTATCAAATTCTAAGCGATTTGTGTTATGTAACAACACGTTTTTGCCGTTTCTCATGCAGTGGCATCGGAAATTTGGTTCAAAAGGCTGACTTTGACAGTATTTTCTGAAAGATCTGCTGCGTTCTGCCTTTACCAAAAAATGGTAATTTATTTCTTAATAGCTGACGACCCGCCTGGCGTTACTGACACACTGTTGTTTTTCGTCTGTGTTAAGTACAGGAATCAAGTACTTCAAAGTAAAAATTCGATAATTACACAACTATTTAGTCTTATTAAAAAATCTTTTGAGTTACCCTGTAAACAAACAGTAAATTCTACAATTCTGTTTTACAATAGGAAGCTAACTTAAGTTGTTCGTAGTAACATATTTCAACATCATGTGCATACGTTCTTTTTTTAAAAGAGTTAGACCATTTAATATTTCTTTGCTTCATCTTAAGTATAGGAATAAATCATTTTAAAGTGGTATACATAAAAAACTAATTAATATTTTTACATGAAATATTAAACACTTGAACTACTCATAAAAAAAACTTTCAAATGCTGCAAACCGCGTAAAAATCGGATAATTACACAACTCTTTAGCCCAATATCAAAAGATCTTTTGTGAGACCCTGTAAACGAACCTTAAATGTTACTATTTTTTTTATAATAGGAAGCTTACTTGGGTCGACTGTAATAACATATGTTAATATCATGTATATACGACCATTCCTAAAAGAGTTGGGTCATTTATTATTTTTTTGCTCTATGTTAAGTATAGGAATCAATAACTTTAAGCTGGTATAAATCAAAAACTAATTAATATTTTTACATGAAACTTACAAAGGTTTGAACTACTCATAAAAACAATTCAAATGACGTAAACTGCGTAAAAAATCCGATAATTACACATTGCTGTAGCCCTGTCAACAGTTTTTGCTCTATATTAAGTATAGGAATCAATAACTTTAAACTGATATAAATCAAAAACTAATTAATATTTTTACTTGAAACTTACAAAGGTTTGAACTACTCATAAAAGCAATTCAAATGACGTAAACCACATAAAAATCTGATAATTACACATTGCTGTAGCCCTGTCAACAGTTTTTGGTCTGAACAAGATTTAAAAAGTGCAAAAAACAGCACTTTTAAAATCGCATTTACTGAAAACCTATTCGTCGGATTTTGCTTTACTTATGATTTCTTTTGTCACTTGGCATGCCCCATTCCATAGAATCAAAAATTTTGTTTCTATCATCAATAGAACGCGAGATATAGATGTGTCAAAAACCCGTTTTGTTCCGTCCGCAAAATATAAACTAGACAGAGTGCAAAAAAAAAAAAATTTGTAAAATCGCTTGGCATCTATTGGCGGAAATTCCTTTCATTTACGGTTCAATGCATTGCTGTTTCTTATGCTTGGCGAGAAACTCTGTCGAGTTTCTATGATATTTAAAAAAAAATTATTGCTCCAGTTTAGACCTTATCAGAAACGTCATGTTGGAGGTCACACACTACAAATAGGCAGTTCTGATTGGTGAAAGTACACTGACCTCCTAGTGAAGTACAATGGTTGATCAGCTGATTGCAACTTCTATTATACATGAATTCTTTTTATTTATTTTATTTTTTATTAATGTAATTTTATGAGTATTGGAATAATGAATATACAGTACTTATGATTTTGCAATAATAAATTTGTAGCCAATTGGTGTGTCTCTTATTGGTTTCTTTGCTGTAACATTATTCGTTGGGCAAAAAATGCTGCAAAATCAAATGTACATTAAAGTTTTTACTTTTTTCAGTAAATATATTAGTATTATATAACAATCAGTGTTTTATTAACTGTCTAAATTATAAAAAAATATTTCTAATATTAATTTGGTTCGCCATACTGACGAAACAAATAGTTCTTGATTGTGATAGGTTAGTAAACTGCTTATCTGTTATTTAACCCCTTCGCGATGAGCATCCTTTAAAGAATTTTTAATCTTTTACCACCGGTTTTTCAAAACAGAAATTTGTGCCTAATTGAATTGCAGACATGCTATGATTTAATGAGGCAAAGTTTACAATAAAAAATAACTGGTGAGAATAATCGAGGATTCTGAGCATCTTATGGGGCATGTATACTTGTCGCTCGTCCCCAAGGGGTTAAAGAGATACTATGTTGTTAATTATTTCAAAGACTTTTTATCCTTTAAAATTTTAAGATGCCAATCTGCTGTGTTGTTGGATGTAGTAATTTGGATAAAGACAGAAAGAAAGGAATTACTTTCCACAGGTAAGCTTGTTGAACTGTTTATTTTCATTCTGTCTTATATTCTGTTTGCTTATGTTTATCAAATGGAACTGAATGTTTTAATCAGAGTTGGGCAGTATTGAAAATACATGTATTTGAAATACATTTTCAAAATATATTTGTATTTTGTATTTTAAATCTATAAAATCAACCTATTTTTGTAATGTATTTCTTAATGTTTTTACCAAGTATTTTGTATTTTCAAAACACATTTTCTCAGATTTCAAATAGCCATGTTTAAACCGCAGAGTGCACATTGGAGAAAAATACATGCTTGACTGTTTTGTCTAGTTTTTTAATTATTTTCTGGAATTTAATGTAAGCACACTTTTTCAACTGTTGGTAGAATGAACACAGGGCTCAAAATGTACCAGAGCAATATTCAGGTTCATGAAATTATGACGAATATTGTTCTGTCTGGTTCATGAAATTGTGGTAAATAAAGCTCTGGTTTGTTGTGCGATTATTAAAATATATTGCCACTTACCAAGTAAGAAACTCAAATTAATTTCGGAAGAAAATGCAATAAGAGACAAGGATGAATTGCCATATTTTTTGTCTCAAGAAAAATTGAAAGTATTAGTAGATAATCATAATTGGTTCATTGTGGAGAATGATGCCTTTGGTATAGTCTGCAAAAAAAGGAAATATTTAGAAATATTGATTGGCAAAAATTTACGGTTTTCTAAAACATCGCAAAAATTTTCTGTTCTAACTATTTTGTCTCTGTAACTTTTTTAAAATTATTATTTAGAATCTTGGATGCATTTAAAAAATTATTTTCGTATGTTTAGAAATAAATTTGATGTTGCTATGGCAATTACAAAAAATTGTAGTCTGATTGACAAGATCTTTCTGAGTTGCATATGTACCTGCAACTGCCCTATTACTGACAAGGCACTTACCCATTGACCACAGATATAAGGCACTCAATTTTTTTGTGGTCCCCAGTAGTACTTTTATATTAAAATGTCTTAAATCTTAATGTGATAAAAAAAATTTCATCTGCTTGATTCATTATGTGAATTATGCAAAAAAATATATATTAGGCTGTAACTGTAAGAAAATTCTGATCTAAATCTCTGAAAATGAGCATTCAATGGAACAATTTAACTATAAAAAAATGAAATTTATGACTTTGAAAATTTTGAATTACTATTAATCCTAATTTTTATGAATATTTTTTTAAGAAATTTCTTTTTACAAATGTAATGGACAGTCACATTTTTGGTGCTGCATATTAAAGAGTTTTCATAATGACCCAAAATCATTTCTTATTTCTTTGTGCTTATACATGGTTTGATATTTTACCTGAGTGTATTAGTTTCAAAACTAATTTATGCGTAGATTTGGTAACTTTTTTTGGCATATATGGGTGTTTCAAATTAACTCAACTCATGTTTATTTTAAATTATATTTGATTCTTCCAAATTCATATCTTATTAAAAAAAAATTTAATAATAATTTAACTTATGTTAACAACTATGTAAGTTTTTTATTTATATTGTTGCATTGAGCAATACATTTTTTATATACATTCTTTTTAAAATTTGGACCCAAAATATTTTATTTGCCCATGGCCTAAAAATTTCTAGATCGAGCTTTGCATATATGGGACACCTTATTAAACAGATTTATACAGGGTGTCCTAAAAGTCTGGAAACGGTCAAATAACTTGAGAAATATACATCGGATTGAAAAAGGTAAAATGCATGTTCAATATTTTTGAAAAATCTATTTAGGGATATGAAAGTACCCCCACTTTGAAATCTTAAATGACGACCTCCATTTTTTATTGCAGATTCGAATTCTACGGGAAAAAATACG
The DNA here is from genome assembly GCA_963931845.1 of Maratus michaelseni. Taxonomy (NCBI): domain Eukaryota; kingdom Metazoa; phylum Arthropoda; class Arachnida; order Araneae; family Salticidae; genus Maratus; species Maratus michaelseni. The sequence goes on along the minus strand of OZ007597.1, from coordinate 149,075,482 downwards.
TAACTTTTGTATTGAACATTTTTTTCGAAACATTATAGATGGCGCTGTAATCGAGTGCAATGCTGTGAGAATCGTTAACATTGCAATGTCTGGAAACACTCCAATAACTCGAGAAATATACATCAGATTGAAAAACGGAAAAATATGTGTTTAATATTTTAGAAAAATGGCAACTTTGATATCCCTAAATAGATTTTTCAAAACTATTGAACATGCATTTTTCCGTTTTTCAAAACGATGTATATTTCTCGAGTTATTCGAGTGTTTCCAGGCATTGCAATGGTAACGATTCTCACACCATTGCACTCGATTACAGCGCCATCTGCAATGTTTCGAAGAAAATGTTCAATACAAAAGTTACGTATTTTTTCCGGTAGAATCCGAATCTGCAATTAAAAATGGAGGTCATCATTTAAGATTTCAAAGTTTCCCCCCTTTCCCTCCCGGGGGGGGGGGGGGGGGCAACTTTCATATCCCTAAAAAAGTTTTTCAAAAATATTGAACATGCATTTTGCCGTTTTTCAATCTGATGTATATTTCTCGAGTTATTTGAGTTTCCAGACTTTTCGGACACCCTGTATAATATAAAACATAGAATTGTTACTTAAGACTGCTCACATCTTAAATATCTGACCACAGTTTGCATCATTTAATTAAAATTTTCTATATTGCAAGCTATATGTTCACACATGGGATCTATTATTATTATTAATCAGGTATTTCACAAACTGTTGTGTTAAGTTATATATTCAATAATTATATTTAATCTTTCAAATCTATTAAAGATTTTAGATTCAGTCTCATTCAATAAATTTATTTTTAAATAAATATGAAATTGTACTTCTATGCATTCTCTGCTTCTCATAGTTATATTTAATAAGAAAAATCTTCTTCCTGTTACATGTAAAAGAAAAATAATTGCCTATAATTTTATGCTGAAAACTAATTGAAATTTCATGAACTTTTAACATTTTCTATACCCAAACATCTTTCCAGCCAAGCTTAAAAGGGACCACATAAAATTAATATAAGAAAAATAATAAAAGAGTACAAATGTGGAACACAATGTACTCATTGTATAAAAGTGGTGTACACTAGAGTCCTGCATGGGCCTGGTACAATCTGACCTGAACCCAAAAATTCTGAACCAATCTGAAACTCAAATCGAAACAAACAAAAAATTTTCATCAACCTAAAATCTGACCTGAACCCAAAGTAAAAGAAAATCAATCCATATTTTAATACAATTATGGAAAAGTAGTCTACAATCATATCTCTAATATCAATTTTATCTTTTTTATATAGTATTGAATATATATGCTTTCATTAATATATATTTTTTTCAATTAAAAAATATTCAGGACTTTCTTTTGAAAAATTGAGTTCGGTTCAATTCGAAAGAATCAAAATTCAACTGAAACACGAAATATATAAAGTCAACCCATACAGCAATGAAAAAAATTAGTCAACCAAAAACCCGCAGGTTTGTTTAGGTTCAAGTAAAATTTCTTTAACCAACATGAGGCAGGACTCTAGTCTATGCTTGAAAGTATTTGAGAAATGCTGTTATGTTTAAAAAATACTTAAATCTTTGAAATGTCTGTTGACATAAAGAGTTTTATGTGTACTTTTATGACAAGTAAATGCATGCTGAATATGGCAGTGAAAACTAGTTGCTGGCAATTGTCATACCTAAGCTATTAAAAAATTGTATTTTCTTAAGGTCAAATCCAAAGAAGTTACTTTCTGACACATTTCTGATTTCATTTTTGTTTGGAATTGCATTAAATTGGCAAGTGTTTTTATTCAGAAATTATGTAATCAAATGAAGTTCTCCATTTTTTGGTAAAGGTAAAAAGTCTTTCAGATAATATTGTCAAAGTTGGCATTTTGAACCGAATTTCTGAAGTGGCACCACAAGAAAGGGGAAAAAATTGTTACATGACAAGAATCCCTTATACTCTATAAATAATTTATTAAAAAATGGAAAATGCTATTCGATTCCAAAATGCTTCAATAGTCAGGTATGCCAATTATATGCTTTTACGTTTAAAAATAAGTCAGAAAACGTGTCAGAAAGTTTTGTATTGTTCAGCAGGGAATTTGGAAACCACCTTAAAATGTAACTAGTATTTTTTTTTTTTTAAATAATTTCTTAGAAATGTCTTTGTTTGTCAATTGAACTCAATACAATCATGATAAATCACAATTACTAAAACTATAATAATTTGATTTTCTTATTTCAGCCAAAAATTATTAGCAGTTCCAAGTGAAGCTGACACAATAAAAGACCCTTTGTTAAAATGTTCCCAAGATATTGATGCCTTACAATCTGTTTCCATTACTTCTCTGAATACTGATGCCATTCAAAAGATTTCCAGTTCTGTCAACAATTATAGTGAATCTTCTATGAATTCAATTGAGGGAACACCTGCTATTAAGGATAATTTTGTCAGTAAGGACAGTTTGTCAGTAAATTCTCATAGTATTAGCTCTACACAAACAGTTTCACATAATGATTCCTGTACTTTACCAATAGTTTCCAATAATAATGTAGTTCTTAAAACAACTAAAGAAATTACTGAATCTTTGTATAACTCTAATTTAACTCAGACAGAAACTTTAAGATCAGTATCTCACCAAACTATCATACGTGGAAGGAGAATCATAGATTTTGAATACTTTTTTAATGCGTTGAAAAAAGTGAATCAACACAGTAAATCTGGGTGCAGTCTAAATGACATCATTATTACAGATGAGCGGAGAAGTGGTCTATATACTTCTTATTGTGTGAAGTGTACAGTATGCAACTTTCAAGACATTATATGGTCTGAATGTCCAGATAAGTATAAAAACATAAATGCTGATACTGTAGCTGGTATGCTGAGTATAAATTTGGCTATGAATAAATTGCTTTGCAAAATGGATTTGCCTGCATCAAGTAATGCAACTTTAATCAAAGAACATTATCACAATTTATCAGACGAAATAAAGGGAGGAACTAAAATAACTGATCAGAGTTTAAACTTTCCAATAACAGATGACAAATTTTCAAAAGAATCAGGAAAAACTTCAGAATCGAGCCTTCTGATTGATGCACACCTAGCTTCTACCTTATCCAAGAAAACTTCAAAAAAATTTCTAAATAATCACACACAAGAACAAAAACCTAAACCAATTTCAGACCAAGCATCTGCCTCATCAAATAAAAGTAAGAGTTTAGAGCAATTTGATTTTAATGGGTTGTTAGTCAAAGATGAATTTGAAATTGAAGTAAGTGATACTGATCGTGCAGATGAATCTGTAGGGATATTACCTCAAGATGTAGAATTAAAAGCATCTGATGATAATTTAGCTATTGGTACAGAACAAGCAACTTTCGATGCAACCAGAATTAAAAAAGACATTAATTCAGATGTGTTTGATGATAAACTTATTGGACCTGAAGCTAGTGAAGTGGAAGTATTGAATAATGATAATAGCTTTCTTAAGTGTGCTAATCCATCCCCAGTAATGTTATCACCTCATCAAAAAATAGTAAATGCATATGAAGATAATATTGTTGCTGATAAAGAACAAGTGAAATTAGATGAAACTGTTTTGAAGCAGGAAATTTAGGATGATAGTGATTTATGTGAGTCTATTGTCATGGAAACAAATAAAGGTAGGACTATTAAACAAAAGCATAATGAATCAGTTGGAAAAGACACTAAACGAAAACTGTATTTGATTTCTGATCGACAAAAAATGAACAAATCTAAATTCAGCAGTGTGGGAACATTTGCAAACAAAAGAAGGGTTGTTTGCTGTTTAAAAAATATGGCTGGAAACAAAAGTTGAGCCACAAGTATCAATTCTGGTTCATAATATAAAAAGCAGAAACTGTCTTAGCAGAACTAAATTGACTAACCCAACAACAAATATGTAAAAATGTCAGTATATATCAGTGACAGCTTCAAATAAAGGATTTGATTCATAGAAGTAGATCTGGATCAAATGGACTTTCATATGCAATATCAGCTGCATCATCATCATTAGATGACAATATGTGATGATCTAACAAAAATGCTACACTGATAAAGCTTCAAATGCCACCTAACATCCTGAGACATCTGTAAGAGGTATAAAATATTTTTAGATGATTTTATTGTTTTTTCAATAAATATAACTAAAAAGAAATATATAATTTTTTTATAATTAAAATTACTAATAATATAGATAATATGCTACTATAAATAATAAAGCTTATATTACCAATGTAAATTATAGCATGTAGGATGTTTAAATCTCATAAGGGTCATAAATCTCATTTTAGTACATATTTTGCAGTATGTAAAATTGTTTTTAGCAAATTTATTTAAATATGTTATTAATAAAATATCTTTATCATCTTATTATTTTTATCTTAAAATATACTTTAAATAATTTATGTTTTACAAAATTTTGATGCAATTTGCTAGATTTGACGATATGATTAACATGCCTGAAACCTGTTTGTCAAATATATTTAAAGTCGTCATTTTTACATTGTATGTATAGCTTTTAATCTATTGTAGAAATTTTTACATTGTATGTATAGCTTTTAATCTATTGTAGAATTGTAAGTAAAAGTATTGAAAAGTATTTACATTTAATACAATCAAAGTGACTGTTATCATCATGACTGTTTGTTAGCTATAATACATGTATATTTCTTCACTCATATGTTAATTATGCATACACTTTAAAAGTAAAATTTTACTTAAATAAGTTTTAATTTAATATTATTTATATATAAGACATGTAATATTTTCCTGATTCAAAAGTTTTAATCTAAAATAAAAGTATTTTAACAAGTAATTTAAAATTTCAATAATGAGCTATACATGCTCTTCTATATATTTAACCCTTTTGGGTCTGGTGTACTATTAATAGTACATGTCTTGCTATTGAGTATTATTTTGTCTTAGTAATTATTTTCATTACCTTTCTGTAATAATAGTAGTATATGTCTATACATTTATTATTATGACTTTTATGCTTTAGCATTCAGGAATAATAATAATAATAATAATAGTTTTCTTAATTCCCTTTGCACCGTTGGAGATTCTTTTATTTCAACCATATGCTTCACTCTTTAAATTTAAAATTGGGGCTACTTTTCCGAATGTATAAATTGTGATGAAATATAAAAAATATTAGAAAATGTTATGCCTATTTAATACTGTTGTAATAAGACATTTTTCCAAATGTCTTCAAAATTTTTTTCTTAGTCTATTGTCACATGAATAGCGCACAAAATAATTATTTTTGTTAGATTTCAGTAAATGACATATCCATTAAATTTCAGCAGCCTTTAAATTTTGTGATTTGGATAGCAACTTTTAATATTAAGTAAAAGTAAATTTTCACAAAAACTGAAAAAAAAATTCGAACATGAAAGGGTTAAAATGCAAAGCCGAATTTTTAAGACTGATTTCAGATGATCTGAATGATACTTTTCTATCGCTAAATGCAATGGGGATCAGTTTAGAACTGGTTTAATTTCAGAGAAACATTGGGAGTAGTCGAAATGATCAAGTGGATATACAAGTCTAATGTGTCAGAAAGAAGACTTCTAGTGTTCTAAAGGAAGAGAGGGTTTGTATTCCGCTCCTGGCATAAGATGTTTCTCTGATATTGTTTGTGTTCTGATAACTTAGTTCAATAATTTAGGAAATAGGAAATTTTCTCCAGAACGCTTGCATACAAGCTCTATTTACAGAATATAAGTAGGACATATTTTGAGTATTGAAATTTTCCGTGTATGCCGCACACCTTGTTTTTTTACCATTTATGCCCAGATGGTAATTCAAAGTACCATAAAAAAAACTTGTTTAAAAATTATTTAACACATTAATTGACAATAATGAAATTTAGAATGAGTAACAGGCCCTTTGAAGATTCTCATGGCACCCTTTTGAATGATTCCTGTTACTTGAGTTTTTAAAAATAAAAATCCATCATAAAAGATATTTCTTTAAAATCATTACTGTTTCACATTTATGAACTATTGCTTTAAATATATACGAGTAGCAGTGTTCTTTGTAGCAGTTTGAGTCTGGTAATTTTACATAGTCTGTGATAAGATAATTTTTCTTATAGGAAAAACAAATGTTTGAGTGTGTTTTGATTTTTATTGTGCGAAATAATCTCACACATTCACAACTTATTTTATATGTACTTTTGTATGACAAAATCAAAATAAGAAATATTATTTTCCTAATATTTCCCACTACCGTGATTGCTTAGCTTAGACATATTTTTTTCAACTGTATCTTGCTCCATTTATACATATATTCACCAACTTTATCTTCTGAATGAAACAGTTTAAGATTTATATTATTCTTAATATTCAAATTTTAAGAATTTTATAATTAAATGTACACATTTGATGAAATTAGCCTGTGTTTTGTTGTACATGTGCATATCTATACTTACAAAAGAAAGTTTTATTGTATGTGTGTGTGTGCGCGAAGGGTAGCGAAATCTACCGCATGTAGAAGTCTGAAAATTTAGGTGACGACAGTCCAAAACATGTCCTGGTGCACCTGAGAATCAGAATTTTAATATTTTGAAAATTAGCCTAAATATTAATTAATAATCATTAAACATTGCATAAAAAAATTCATTAAAATGCACTTTGAAAATGGCTATTTTTGTCGTAACCGCAAAAGAAATTACTATTTTGATAATTCCAGACAACAAAATATTCTCATTTTCACTTATCCTCGAATATCAAAGAACTGTTGGAACTATGATTTGAAAGTTACTGTATATACATAGTTTCTTTTTCTGATTCCCGAAATGCAAATTTTGTGAAAAACGGACAGTAACTTTTTTAAATTATGGCCAAAAACTGACCAGACTTGAGAATTGGAACCAGACAGAAAAGACAGTGACTGTAAATGGGAGTTGCCAGATTAAAAGTCAACTCACCAGTTTTGTGGATCTATTCAAATAAATAAAACTGTTATGTTTATCGATTTGATATTAGGCATATAGACACAAAAAAATCTAAATTCATAAAAATCGATCAGTAACTTTTTGAAATATTAATTAAAAACTTATTAATGAAAATGGAATATGATTTTTTTTCTATTTCTTCAGGGCAGTGTTTGGAGAATTCTGGACTGGAGTTGAATGTGTTTTGATAATTCCAGACTATGAAATATTATCTTTTTCGCAATATAAAATAGCAGGTTGGGTGGAAGATATAAAATACAGAATTAAAAATTGAGAGGGATTATTATAGGGTGTGTAAAATTATTAAATATATTGGGTTTTTTGATTGGAAAATTATGCATCCTTGATTAAACTGGACTATAAGATTTTCTATAAATTTTGAAAATCGGCCGGTAATTTTTTTTTTTAGCTAAATTCTGATTTTTGTATAGAAAAAGAAATAAAACACTACTGTACAATGATATAATTAATAAAAATGCATTGCCAAATGTGAATAGGGATTATTAATACAGAAGGAGAGAGGGTGTGGAAACTAAATATCGCATTTAGTCACATGACAGATATTATTATGATAGAGCAGAATAATGGGCTTCGTCCACTACTGGGCCCCTAATTTATATCAAAGTTTTCTTTAACAGTTTATTTGTTATATTTTTGGGAATAGGGAGGGGTGGGGGCTAAATGACTTTTTATTAAATAATGCATTTAATCCACATGACAGATATTATTATGACAGATAGGCCCCTAATTTACATCAAGGTTTTTTTGTTTAATAGATTATTCGTTATATTAGCATGGATGGAGAGAGAGGGGAGGGTTAATGACTTTTTAATTAAATATCGCATTTATTGTACTTCACTTTGCGTCCCCTGGTGGCGAGCTTTTCATTATTTGATCCCTTCATTTATTAAATCCACATGTACTGCTTTGATTTCGACAGAACTAATTCCATTTAACAAATTTAACATTTTTAGCTTCATACATACCATTTAATTACTGTTATATAAGGAGAATACTGTTTTTTTTTTTCAAAAAACAATTTTCATAAAAATTAAATTCATGTTCCCAATAACAGTACACAACGTGTATTCAGTTTATGCATACTGACCGTCAAAGTTAGTGATTTGTTCTTGAGCACTTGACTGTGCAGCCCCTCTGTAAAGTTTTTTTTTTTTTTCTAACTGTGCCTTATTTCAATAACTCAGCTAATAATGTTCCAAGCTTTTCCAAACCCGTTCCATTTTGCTAAATTAGCATAACAATCACCATTTGTAGCTTCAGAGTGTATTTCTAGGAAAAAGTTACCAGAATTTTTGAATAATAATCTAAGCAAAATTTGAAAAATCTTTAAAGATGCACAGCGGTCCTTCTAATTAGTCATTTGCTGAAGGGCACTTGAACATCCCCCCCCCCCCCCCTGGCACCTCCCTCAAGGATTTTTGCTGTAACTGTGCCTTATTTCAATTACTCTGCTAATTATGTTCCGATCTTCTCCAAACCAGATCAATTTTGCTGTGTGCACATCATGCCTGCTATCCAGTGCCATAGGCAGTGGGAACCCATGTCAGAGGTTTGTTTAGAGCAGAATGTTCCCTAGGCAGTGGAAAGTGTAATTAAAAGATTTTCCGGAGAGTATGAGCATGCCTGGTATACAGTGCCGATGATATCGTAGACCTGGGCCACAGTTCCATTTTTTTAGAGATTTGAATTTATTACACTGGCCCGGCAATGCCGGGTGAGTCAGCTAGTACAGTATAAATACTATTCGGAAGCCTTTCTGAAAATCAGTGGCAGCAAAAGAAATTTTCTTTTTATAAATGATTCTTTAAATCTCCACAATATGTTGGTTTCCAAGCTTTTTAAAGATAAAGAATGCTTTTCAGTATCATGGTGGGTAACTCGGGAGAGGTTATTATATATTTTTGTTCGTGGTTTTATTATATTTTCCTAGATTAAGTAATAAATATTTATCTTTTTACAGTTTGGCACATAATATCAGAAGTGAGCAATTTTTTGAAAAAAACTTATGACCATAAATTTATTGTTACAAATTTAAAGAGAAATTTATTGTTACAAAATCTCGCAATAAATCTTAAACTGCTATATGACAGCTGTATACTGGAATGGTTTCATTAAACTTCCAATCTTCTTCTATACAAAATTTTTGGTGCAACTAATAATCTCTTTCACTAATCTATAAAAAACATGTAAACTAATTACTGAGAATCTTAATCGAATGGCTTTAACGGAGAATTAGTGTTAATTAGACAGAAATCTGTTTCTTTTCTATGGTTTTTACGGAAAATGTTAACCATGTTGTATTTTCTTTCTTTAATTATACTATAAGAAATATTTTACTTTAGATTTCTATTTTATTTATTTATTTATATTTTTCAGAATGTTCTGTATCGGAAATATGGCCCTGGCTGACACTCTTTACAAAGAGAAGTTGGACTACAGTGCAAGGTCTGGGTGCCAATGAGTTAAGAATATAAGTTCCAGTAGAATTTAAAATTATCTCTATAAGAGAGGTATGTATTTGAAAATGAATTTTTTAATTAAAAAAAATAATATAAAACATTTTCTATCTATAAAATCAATAAAAATAAGGTGTTTGTACAAGTATTGCTCATTTCAGTTCTTAGAAAAATATTTTTTACCCACTCAACAGCATAAAACTTACTGACATATACAGAAGTAATTTTTTATGCAAAAATGTATAAAAACTGCAGCTATGACTATTTAAAGTGATTTCGAATAGCTTTTATCGTTTTATTTTCAATAATTGTGTTAAATCTTGAGTTATAATCTATTTATGTATACAAATTTTTCTGGGCTGTTTCCTCATGGCTGTCAAATTAACTGCAGAATTTAAAAACTTTTTCTGAAATATTGTGTGCCACTATTGGAAAATGGAAAACTCTTTTTGATTCCAAAGTTTTTTTTATTAAGAAAATGTGCAGGTTTCGCACATTTCAGAATAAAAATGATTTTTTTTAATCTCTGAAAATGTAGCCAGTTTGAATTTAAAAACAGCTGCAATGAATTTGTTGTAAAGAAACACTTTCTCATTTCATGTCTAAAAACTTCCGATGAACATTACCCGGTTCAAAGAGATTTCCCAAGGATTACATTTATATTCGAAAGGAACAGGTTTTGAAAGATTTATCTTTATCATGACTGAAGTTCAAAATTATGTTTTGAACAACAGCAACAACAACAAAAATATATAAATTTTACGTTTATATTTGTATTCCATGTTACATTGTAAATAAACCTAATTGTATTTTTTCTGCATTTATTGCGAGTTAATCTTGCATTTACAAGCCAATTTTTCCAATTGAAAATATGAGAAGTTAATGAATTACAATGCAAGTCTAATTCTTATTTTTTATATTCTTTTAATATAACTGCTAAATTTTAGATGTATTTTACCATTTTTCAATTTTACATAATATCAAATTATGTCATAATGAACAGAGGAAAGTATATTCAAGTAGGTAAATTATATTCAATGGTTGGTCTCAACTTAACTATGATACTCCAACCATTGAATATTAAATTATGGTTTGTGAAAAATGTTAAAAATGCCATTTTTATAATTTTCTGTCCATTTGTTCTTTTATTTCTAAAAAGTATTTTTTATCTGAAAAATTCAAGCTATCTTTCACTTTTAACTTCTAATATTTAAAGTCAGTATTAATGAAATATAATTTTTAAATGAATTTTTAATTCCATGTTCCCAAAATGGAACATTCACCTGTTAAAAGTTAAGAGAGTTTGAAACCTTATTTAAAGAGTCTTGACCCATTAAGGAGACGGTGGACTTTGAAATGGGCAAAAATCAAACCAACAATACCATTTTTTTGTATTAACATTTCTTGTTAAAACCTTATCAACATTTCACCTTGACAGAAATTGTGTTTTTATTTCAAAAACTAAAGCTATATTTCATTTATAACAAAGTTAATATTTCAAGCTAGTGTTAAAATAATTATTTTTAACTTTGAATTCCTACGTGTTTTTGTTTATTTTTTTCTCATATAAATGCTATTGTTTTTGTGCATTTGTTTCACAATTTGGCTACTGGATTTTTTGGGCTTAGGAGCCACTGGCTCCTTCCAGATTTTGGGAATCTGCACCTATACTGTGAATGTAAAAAATTCAACTATTTTTTCGCAAAAACGAATTTTTAAGTGAAAATCCTATTTTTAACCAAAATTCATCCGAAATGAAACAAACCTTTGGTTGGAAATTAATGCTAATAAAAAAATGTTCTTCTTCGAATGAATTGGGAGCTGTTATATAAATGAAAAACAAAATAGTTTGTTTACATTGCTGTAAAACTTGGTCTCTTCAGTGAAAGAGTGGATGTTTAAAAATGGCAGACTGATTTCCTATTGATTTGGATAAAATCCTTAATAATAGACAAATAACTTAAAAACTTACTAACAATATTTCTTTCATTTCTTTCTATATTTAATTTTTTACTTTTGTTATTTAAAAGTCATATGTACTATACTTTTAAACAGTGTTGAATTCAGGGGTGGCCTGGGGGGGCATCCCCCCCAGGAGCATTGAAATGTCCCCCACTGCAAGATTTGAGATTTTATGCTTTTAATGGTTAAAAAGTGCAACCCCCCCTCCCCCTGAACTCTATAATGTCTCCCCCGGAGTCACAGAAATCCCTTCCAGAAAAAACTGTCTAAATTCAACACTGCTTTTAAAGGTAATACTATATAGAATAGTATACGATGCTTCAAACGAAAATTGCTTGATCAGTTTATTTTGATGTTGGCCAAATTACTACCTCAGCATCTACGGTCTGACGTCGTTATCTTTCAATGACAGTGGACTAAAGTTATTGGAATAATTGCATCACCCTTATCATTTCCATTGGAAATAGTGGGAGATTTTCGGCTGGAAATGGACACTTTCTAATTGGATGCAATAATATTCTGCTAAATAAAGGTTAGTCCTTAATTTTGCGTTTTTAATACTTAATTTTATTTCACTAACTTTTCCTATGTTAATTTAATTAGTCTTTCATTAAAATCTTCTATAATGAGAGGTAAATTTATCTTACATATTAAATTTATGTGTATGTGCAATGCATTAGATAAATTAGGAGTAATTCCATTTCAACAAAATATTTTAGCAGTCCCGGGGAGTTTGTTGTAACGGAAATTACTGCATATTACAAATTTGTTTTAATGGATTAAATTTAACCAGAGGACCCTGTTGCACAAGGTGTATTACTCATTTTAGATTAGATTTATAAGTGAAATAAATGTCAATAAATCTAATTAAAAAAGTCTGAAGGTGGTATCTCTTTTCTTCGTAACCAAAAAAAAAAAATTGTGAAAATCACGTGAATTATATTTACCTGTAGGTCAACATCTACCCATGTCTTTGATCTATAGGTCAAACAAGTAGAACCTCTCCTTAAGAGGCTACTTCACTCAGGCGAAAACACTCGCTCGCTAATGTTAATCCTATGGAAGAAATTTTTGAAGATATCTCGTTCGCATTTCAATATTTTTAAATGATTTTTTTTTGCATTATATAGCTGAGGTCAATCTCTATGCACGCTCCTTTTTACTTTTTTGATTTTTGTTGCAGTTTTTTTTTATTGAGGATACTTTCACTTTCAAAACCGGTTCTGAAAGTGAAAGTATCTTAATAAAAGAAACTTGTAATCAAAATCCAAAAAGTACAAATGAGCGTGCATAGAGATTGACCTCAGCTATCCAATGCAAAAAAAAAATCATTTAAAAATATTGAAATGCAAACAAGATATCTTAAAAAATTTCCTCCATAGGATTAACATTAGCGAGCGGGTATTTTCGTCTGAGTGAAGTAGCCTCAAGGCTGTTGTTCTCAAATCCAAAGAGGCCATATCCTGACACATTTACAAGGTCATTTGTTTTCTTAGATGTATATGCCTTCCAATTTCTAAGGTTTAACCTTACAATGTAAGGATTTAGGTGAAATTGTAAAGTTGTGATGGTGACAGGTAAGGTTGTAAGATATTTTGGTGAAACTTGAAATGATTCTTCAAATATGTTACTTATTGAGTAAAGGAATAAAACTGATGCACACTTTGTGTTTATGTTACAAAGATGAGTATGATTAGCAATGTGCTATGTCATAGCAGCCAAATATTCACAACATGTTATTCTATGCCCAGGAATTTTTAGTCATGCTGTGTATTTTTTAATTTTTCTCGCAGCAATGCTGAATACAAAACTAAAATTGAAGTTTTGAGACTATTTTGATTAGAAATTTATTAGTTTTTTTTCTTTTTTACTTACAAAATATTTTTATAATTAAAAGCATGTGAGAAAATTGCTATAAGAAATGTATGACAAAGAATTGTTGGGTAAAGCCAAATCAGCATATTTGAAGTACATCAAAAACGAATTATCAGTGCTAATATCATATGGGTTATGTCTTTGACTTTCTTTTTTAACTTAAGGTGGTTCTCAAATGACCTGCTCAACAATGTGAAAGTTTCTGACACAATTTCAGACTCATTTTTAAATGCAAAAGCGTAAAATTGGCTAAAAATAAAAATGTCTTACTATTGAAGTGATTTGGAATCGAAAGAAGTTTTTAATCTTTTGATAAGTAAATTACTTATCCAGTTATAAGCGATTCATGTTACGTGACAATGCAATCTTCCCTTCCTCACTTTTTTGTTGTGAGAATTCGGTTCAAAATGTCAACTTTGACAGTATTTTCTGAAAGATCTTTTGCCTTTACCTTAAAATAGGAAATATGTTTCAATTACAAAGCAATTTCATAATTTTCCAAACAAAAATGAACTAAGAAATATGTCATAAAGTAGCCTGTTTCAGATTTGAGAACAGCTTTAAACAATTACTTGTTTAATATTTTTGCATTTATCAGTAAATTGTGTCAAATCATATATTACCTTACCAGATTCCTACATAAACACCTTTTACTACATATTTATTTTTAAAGATGCACAATGAAGTGCGTCAGGTAAATTGTAAGGTTTTCTGAATGCAGGCAGTAATGGATGTATGAAACAATGCCCTCTTATTCCGGAACTTAAAAAAATTCAATAAAGGCAAAAGATTCTCAGAAATTGGTGTCAAACTTGGCATTTTGAGGAGATTTTCAGAATCTGATACTCTTAAAAAGATTGTCATGGGACAACAATTGCTTATAACTCAAGGTGCTCATTTATTTAAAGATAAAAAACACTGTTCCAAATCTCTTCAGTAATCCAACCTGCCAATTTCATGCTTTTATGTTAAAAAATGAGCTGGTCAGTGTGTCAGAAAATTTCACATTGTTGAATGGGAGAGAATATTTTTTTGAGAACCACCTTAAATGGTTTCAAAACATTGCAAGTACTATTTAGAATAACAATATTGTATTGTTTTTGTTTAAAACCCTTCAATTACTTTGTTATATGAAGATTTTTTATTTTGTTGCAGACTCCTAAAGGTGTAATAGATTCTGTGCCTTTTCAACTAGCTATTGATCAATCATCATCCAAAGCAATTTTGCTGTGGTAAGTACTGATACACAAATTTTGAAAATTGTGAAAGTTGAGACTGCCCTAAAAAGTTTATAACATGCTGACTGTCCCTTCTGAAATTGATTATTTTTTCAAAACCACCCAAACTACCCCCTGGCAGTCCTGAAGGATGCAGTTTAGTCATTTGTCTGACAGATGATGCTACGAAATAATCAGAGCTGAATCAATGGCACTGTGTGCATGAGAGTGTATCATCACACAGTGCACAGAATGGAAATTACACATAAGACTAAATGGACTCATGGAGTGATCGTGATAAGTTATTGCGAGTTTTGGATGTTGCAGTTTTAGTTGAAGCTGGTTTAACTGGCTTAATTTCAATATCACTAATGAGTATGAAAGAAAAAATACATCTTGTGATTGTTCAAAACATTTAAAATTGAGAGATTTTACTGCTAGTTCTTTTTTTTTCTCTCTTAACCTGTAATTGTGTCAGTTTAGTAAATGTTTGACTGTGAGTATACAAGCTGAAATTGGTTTGATTTCAGTATCTGTTATTCAAATTACCCTTTTTCATGAATTGATAATTTGTGTTTAAACTGCTACATTCATTCAGGCTTGATGTATGTACTTTTTAATGAATTTCTCAGAACTTTAAAATAAAGCTTATTTTTGTATTATGTATTATTATGTATGTTGTAAAAATTATCTCTATAAGAAAGGTATGTACAGTCGAACCCCATTATAACGAACTTCAAGGGACCGAAGGTTTTGTTCGCTGTATCCGAACCGTTAAGAAAAATGTTAGAGTTAATGTATAACATAGTTGCTACGTGTATATTCTATAATGATGTATTAGAAAAAGGTAAAATCTATTAAATATGATAATTAAAGAATTAAATTGACTAAAATTGATTACATTAAACTGGCACAATACTAATTAAATTAACTAACAATGAAGTCAAACAGAAATAAATTAATTTTACCTTTAATTGTTGCTCACTGTTTTGATACAGAAATAATCGGTAATCTTCTGCTGATGTGATGCCGATTTCAAAATCATGTTATGAATTGCTTTGTCTAGTACATCAAATGACTCCAACACTCTTTCTTCCACTGTTTGTGTAGACAAAAACTTATTAATTACACGCATCGTTGCTGTAGCATCTGAGATTGTGGGAATTTCATCATTTATGTGCTCCTCTTCTTCAGCATCAGATGCAGAATCTTCGATTTCAGAATGATTCATTTTAATTTCTTCCACCTCTTCATCAGTTGGATCTTCACATGTTATGACTTCGTCATCACATGTTTCAAATAATTGCATGTCACAAACTGAGAATGATGAAATTTTGTGCTTTTCTATCCACATCGCGATAGGTAAATTTTTATCGTCCTCTTCCTCAACATTCTTTGATTCTTCAACATTCGTTGTATATCTTATAAAGGTTAGTCCTTAATTTTTCATTTTTAATACTTAATTTTATTTCACTAACTTTTCCTATGATAATTTAATTAGTCTTTCATTAAAATCTTCTATAATGAGAGGTAAATTTATTATAGAAGATATTCTAATATAATATAGAATATTATATAGAATAATAGAATATTATATAATAATATTCTTTGCTAGGCCTGCATGTCGAAAACATTTTCTAATTGTAGAATCCGTCACAAACCACCAAGATTTTTCGAGCATTATAAGTACATCAAGAAGAGAATTCACGTTTTTATCATATCCCTCTAAAATTCGTAAAATGAGCTGTTTTCTGTAATGGCATTTAAGACTTCTGATGACACCCTGGTCCATAGGCTGTACTACAGATGTTGCATTCGGGAGAAAGAGTACAATTCTAATCGATTGAAACTGTGTATTGATTTTGTGTGCACTACAATTGTCAAGCAGAACTAAAATATTCCGCTTTTTAGCTGACAGTTCACGATTCCACATTCGAAGCTCTTTTTCAAACAGTTCCTTAGTCATCCACGCCTTGCGGTTGGCTTCATATGCAACAAGAAGCCGTTTGATATTTTAAAAGCATCTGGGGTGCTTAAATTTTCCTATCACTAGAAGCTTACGACAATCGGTACTACTGATATTGGCACACACAAGAAATGTGATTCTGTCTTTTGACAATTTTCCGCCATTACATTTCTCTCCATTAAATTTTAATGTCTGGTTTGGTGTCATCTTGTAAAATAGTGCAGCTTCATCAGCATTATATATGTCATTTTCGTCATATTCACGAGAGATTTCATTCCAAACTTTTTCTTTCCACGTATCGATGTCGGATGTTGAAACACCTCCCGATTCTCCGACAATTTTTCTGGAAGGTATGTTGTTCCGCTTTTTTAATCTGTCTAACCATCCATTAGAACACGAAAATTGAATTCCAAATTTACTGGCAAATTTATCAGCTTTTGACTGAAGCATTTGCCCAGAAACTGGTACATTTCGGCTTCTTTGAACGCTAAACCATTTTAATAAAGCCTCTTTCACTTCTTGATGTTCAGCTTTTCTCAATTTTTTTTTTGAGAGTTCAAACTTTTCTCGAAAGCAGAAAGTATGCTTTCTCTGTTTTTCCATATTGTTCTAACTGTAGATTTCGATAAATCTTTTTTTCGGCAAATGTCAGCTTGGCTACTTCCATTTTGTATTTCTCTTATGATGCTTACTTTTTCTTTAATGCAGAATGCTTTACGCTTGCCCGACATGATGGACCTAATGATTTCTTAAAACCGAATTTTTAACTTTGAAGTCTGGAACCAGAGATTATGATGCACAGGCTCTGTAGAGAGAAACATTAAAATGAGTGAACGAGATGAAACGTCTGGAATATTTGTTCTGGTGCGACTCTGAGACGACCTTTTCCTTTTGTCTCTGGATCTAATTTTTACTTCTTCCCCCCCCCCCCTCCCCATTTTCGGCTCTGTCTCCAGTCTTGCATACAGCTGTGATCAGGAATAAGGGAAAATAACTGACAGGTGGGCGGGTTCACACCTGCAGAGTGGCTATCGTAAAAGAGAAAGAATGCAGTTGTTCCTACCCTTTAATAAAAATACTTATCGCTGACTTGCACCATGTTTCCCTAGCCGGCATACATTTTCTTATGAAATTGGAGTCGAAGTCCTGTTTTCACAACTGCAAAAAAGTAAAAAAAAAAAAAAATCTTGGTCAACTGGAAAAAATGTTTGTTATAGATGATTCTTAAGATTTCGCAGGTTTGCTATAAAAGAATAAATTAGCATTAAATTCAATAGGAAAACGATGGGACCAAAAATTTCGTTCGTTATATACCGGGTTCGCTATAACAGGGTTCGACTGTATAAATGTTTGACTGTGAATATACAAGTTGCAATTGGTTTGATTTCAACATCTATGTATGTTGTACAGTCAATAGCACTGTATACTCTAAAAATATTTTTATGCATTTTTCTTTGTAGATTGGTGCCATGCTAGTAATTGAAATATTGAAATTACTCTTTTTCGTGAATTGATAATTTGTATTTAATCAGCTACAGTCATTCAGGCTTGATGATATGTACTTTTTAATGAATTTCGTAGAATTTATTTTTGTATGTGAGAAAAATATTTTATGATTGACCTTGATTAGTGGAGATATTGTGCATGTGAGACTAGGCTGGTCTGATAAAGATGTCTTCATATTCATACCTGATCCAAGATGCATGATCATATTATGATGTTGATTTATCAATTTAGAACTGTAACTATTTTGCTTCATTCAGTGTTTCATTTGTTTTGATCAGTGGATTTATAAGTCATGGAATGCTATAAAAATGGGACTTATAAGTTGTGGGATGCTATAAAAAGAATTTTGAAAAACTGAAAGTTTTGTTAATGGACCAAATTGAAATGAAAAAAATGTAGTAAAGTGTGTGTTCCTAATATGGCCATGCTAAAGTTTAAGAATTTTCTCTGCCATTATTTTGAAAAAATCAAAACCATTTTAGGTATTTTTCCGTTACATTGACACCATCGTCACCAAGTGTATATAGCTGGTGCAAAATGAAAATCACGTGAATTGAAACGTTTGAAAAATAAAAGAAAAAACATTGTCAATAGTAAAATGAGCATTTTAAAAATATAACATTTGAAAATTAGACTTTTACGAACTATTTTCTCGGCATGGTCATAAGCTACATCTCCATTTCGGATTTCCAGAACTCATCCATAATTTCATTTCAGGTTTTTTTTTTTTAACACAACCTTTTATTATGTAAAATTCCAAATTCCTGAAATAGTTTTATCGCAACCTTCTCATCATCTGGTAATTGCCAAATGGTAAAATCCATCTCAGCGTCAGCAGTAAAAGTAAATTATAACTTTATAAAAAAAAAAAGGATTTTTAATTCGAATAATAGCAAATTAAAAAGATTTCAGAGGTTAAATAATAATCATTCACGTGATTCATGTTTCATAAATAGCAAATCACAGTGTTTCACATGGTTTACAATAAAAATCCTTTTCACGATTCCAGAAGCAGAAAATTCTCCAAGTGTCTGTGACAGATATTTCAGCGGCAGAAAATAATCTGCAGGTAAACTATGTTACAATTCAGGATTGGCAGGTCTTTGACATGTGTCCATTTTTCAGAGTTTAAACTGTTATGTCCAAAACCATCTTATGTCAAAAACCTCAAATACTACATTGATATGTAAAATTTTACATTAAATAATACTTATATTATATGAAACAGTACAACATTATATGTAATAAATGTCTTTTACTGTATATCAATAATTAATATCTAGTAAAGTATTACTGTTACGTGAAATTTTTTAGCTGGATTTCTCGATATTTACCAGCAACCTATTGGTGAATTGACAGATGAATTTCAAGATAGTTTTCCCACAATCGATTGACGAAACTCGTGATATTTTCCTGCAACTGATTGACGATTTTACAGATTTTTTTCCACGTCCTGCTGGCAAAACTCGCAGGGTCTTTTTCACACGATCATAGACGAATTTTGCTATTTCCCCCCTGCGATCAACTCGTGAATTTTGCAATTTTTCCCACAACTGACTGACAAAATTTGCAATTTTTTCTTTGCGCGATCAATTAACAAATTTCACAATATTTTCACGTGACCGTTTAACGAACTTTGCGAAATTTTTCTGTGCCCGATTGACAAATTTTCAGTTAATTTTTCCACGACCTATTGGTGAAATATGCAGACGGAATTTTTTTGCGAACCCAAAATGCTATGCAGCTATAAAAAAAAACCGGGCATAGCGCATTTGCAGCTATAAAAGAAAAGACAGGGCCTGCTTTTCGCTGATTTCTTCAACCGCTTTTCGCAGATTTTCTCTTTTGAACTTTTTGGCGAGATGCATGCACAGTATATGAGCAATTGCTGTTGGTCCATTGAGCAGGGATGTCGGAGAAAAAAAAATGATATTTAGCTTGCAAAGAATGAGGAGATGCGCATAAGATCATAGCGCTCCTCCAGATGCGAAGCGAAAGTGTGGCTACAGCACCGCGCCCGCTGACGAAGAAAAAAAATCTGTGAGCCGAAGAAAATTCCATGGAAAAAAATCTGCGACGTACGTCGCCCGTCTCGAACTTTCTGCTACGGGGTTCACGATCAGGGTTGAAATAATTGGTGCATTAGCATACATTTTGGCATGGTGTCCGTATAACGGAAAAGTACCCCATTTTATTTATTTTTAATGTTCTCAAGTTAATGGACTTTAATAAAAAAAAACTATTGCATTCCTCATAAAATTTCCTAAAGTCTACCAAGTGGCCATGTCAGGAACATGTGTACATCATATGGCCACTATTGTTCCATGTTTCCCAATTCGTGATTTTCTTCAATTTAAAAGTGCTATTCTGCTAAATTAAATAATTTTGGTGTAAAATAAATAAACATGATGCTCAATAATTCTTTTTGTTATTCAAAAGTGGATTTGAAACAGTATTTTTCATCAAAAATGAAGTTTTTTACGAAATTGACAGTACAATTTAAGTTTTTACATTTAGAAAAAATGTGAAATCCTTTTAGAGTTTAAACAATTTGTTAAAACAAATTACTTATTGCAATTGCAACAAATAAAAATGTCTTTATCCTAGACATGCATGGTGTATTTGATATGGCAACCTAGATGGCCACATCAGGAGCAGGTCAACTTTCACAAAAATTGTCTGATTTTGAACAACTCATAAAATATACACCATCAATGACAGCACCAATTGATAGAGCATTAACAACTGAACAGAGTATGATGATATTCATTAAAAAATTCTTTTAAAAACATGCATAAAAAAGGAGTCTTATCAGATAAAAACAAGAAGCGATTACACCAAAAACATAAAATAGGAAATTGCCATCAAATACCACAACCTAGCTGAATGGAAAGTGATGACATGATACACTAGGAGGTTCTTTCACAGTATGCTAATACGCCATCTAACAAATTTTTCAGTTAGCTAACGTATAATCAGTGGCGCAGCCAAGGGAGGGGGGTTTGGGGGGTTAAACCCCCCCCCCCCCAGAGCTAAAAAAATTACTATAATTGCCGCTTATATGAATCAAAACAACTAAAGTTAAAATTAAGTTTTTTGGCCTTTCCGCCTTGGCAGAATCCACCGCTTTCTTAAATCAAATTCTATACAACAATGTGATTCAATTAAACAGCGAAAATTCTACTTAAAACTGTGAAAGCGCATATTACACGCATAGGTTATGTCAAAACTTGATTTTTGGACTGCGTCACTTTGTCGAGACGTCTTATAGTAAAAGATGGGTCATATACTCTCACAGAGACGCTTTGAGTTATATAGTATACAGTGGTCTGTTTTTTAATTGCATTTCTGTCTTTGTTCCACGTTCGAAACAATAACAGATATCGAATTCCAGAGAAGAAAAAAAACATACACATTGTAAGTCTATCTCAGTTTCAAGTGGCTTTTTTTGCGTTTTTTGCTCTCAGTTATATCTAAGACCAAGCTATGTGCGTACCCAGGAAAAAAATCTTTGCAAAAGTAAGAATTTAAAAAAAGTACTTAAAGTTATAAAAAGCTATTTTTCGATTATGAGCAGATTTTTGCAATCGGTGTTTCTTTCGAATCATTTGTTTCGTAGGGGGTCCAGGGTTCGGAAAAACTACTTTTTGTTTGTAACGAACTACAACTACAACTACTTTATAAAAAATGTAGTTAACTACAACTACAACTACTTATTTTTAAAAGTAGCGACTACAAACTACTTTCCAAAAGTAGTCACTACTTCGCTACTTTAGTAATCATCGCTAATTAAATACACCGCAAACGATTTTTCCCGATAGACCATAATGTAACAGAATTCTTTTGAACGTCCCTGTAAGCGAGATATAAATGCTACACATTTCATTTTCAATACTGAACATTCTATGGTAAACTTCAATAACATAAAACTTTTATGGCAGTCGAAGTATATTTATGAGAGTTAGAGCACGGACAGACAAACAAAGCAAATTCATAGAACCTTTTTAATTATGTTGGAATTTTTTTTAAAAGAGGAAATTTGAAAACAAAAATTGTAATAATCTTACACATTTATGAGAGTGATGTAGCACAGTAGCGCTTAGAATCCTGCATCGGGTCGGGTTACCCGCTTTTACCCCGACCCGACCCGCCGTTCAGGTCGGCTATATTTTCCCGTTTCGGTTCGGGTTCGGGTCGGATTGACTTCAAATTTTTTGTTGCGGGTCGGGTTGGCTTTCATTCTTTCGGGTTCGGGTTGGCTTTTTGAATCTTGCGGGTCGGGTTCGGGTTGACCCGTTTTTTTAAAAGAATGTCCAAAATATTTTTTCACATTAAAAGTCTATATAAACCGCAGATCACAGTTTCACAAAAGCAAAATGCGTGCCTGTCTGTTTTGTTAATCTTAGAATTCGTATCAGGAAGTTAATATAAACATACTTTTTCAACTACTGGTACGATAATGGTTATAACGAATGCTCCTGCACAGCTGAAACATTTCTGCTGAATAGTTACAATTCTAATTCTTGATACTTCTAATTTTGTTATGGCGAAAAACTGTGTGATCGACAGGAAGACAGGAAACGATTATTTAGCGTTTTGCTTCTTATAGTATTTCGTTATAAATGGAAGTTTTGAAACCGCAACTAATTTTAAACAAGTTGGAAATTGTACGTCAAACGTGACAAACGAGGTGCGTTCGTACTGTAGCTAGTTATATAAATATTCAGACCTAGATGATTTTTAATTCTGTGAAATGAATTATATCGTCTGCAGATTAATTTCTGTAATAAAATAAGTGTCTCGGTCGCTTGACGATTTAACATCCATCGGAAGCTCCTCTAACAAGAAAGCACCGATTAAAAAAAAAAAAAATTCAAATTTCTTAATAAATATTTTTATTAATATCTCCTAAAGTTTTGATTCGATTTTAATAAAATTTGAAATGTCTCGACAAAATTCTGCAAAGATAATATATCTTAAATCTCAAACCATTCGGTTGGGTAGTTTTTGCGTTGTTATATGCAGACGGACGGACGGACGGACGGACCAAGCGACGACAATAGGTGCTACGTATTTATATAATTACGAACGCACCTAAAAAACATTTAAAGATTAGATTTTTAGTTGTATACCGTTTAGAGTCCTGCATCGGGTCGGTTTACCCGCACCCGACCCGACCCGGCTCTAGATTTTTTTTGTTGTGGGTCGGATTCCGATCGGGTTGACTTCCACTTTTTTTACTGTGGATCCGGTTGAATTTCATTATTTCGAGTTCGGATCGGTTTCGGGTTGGGTTTTGACTCTAGCGGGTAGGGGTCGGGTTGACCCGAATTTCAAAAGAATGTCCAAAATATTTTTTCAGGTTAAAAATCTATGTACAATAAGACCTCCATTCTGGTTTTTCTTCCAAAAGGCGGCCGCCTCTATTTAGCGCCACTTTTTAATTCCTAAAATTTATATATTTGAAAACGCTTATATCTCTGAATAGCGGCCACCTCTAAATCTAGACACACGTAACATGTGCAGAAGATTTTTTTTATATAGAAATAAAAACAACTTAAAATTTTTCTATTTATTTGTATGCTTGTGGGGGGGGGGGGGAGAAGAGTAAATTATGGGAAGTTAGGGGACAATTTAGATAGTTACTTATATATTATTATTAGGTAGAAACAAATGTGGACATTTTTTTTAAATAAAGAGTTTTAAATATTTGAAACTGTATGCTGGAGGAGGGGCAAAAAGGGAAGTGTAAATTTTGGGGACAAGGAAATAATTTTTATTTGTTGTCATTAGACAAATGAGTGAAAGTTTTTATTTTTGTATAAAAGTAAAGATTTAAAAATATTTTAAACTCCTTTGTATGCTACTATGGGGAAGCGTGAATTTAAAAGATTAGGGATAATTTAGAGGATTTATGTTTAGATAAATCCATTCTTTTCCTTTTTTTAATAAGGATTTTACATTTCTTTGCTTGCTGGGGGTGGGAGGCAAAAGGTAGAAGAAATTAGTCAAATAAAGATTTAACATAGCCAGACGACTATATTTTGGTAAAAAAAAATCGTAGTCGTATAAAAATACATTATATTGAGAAGATTTCTATGGATTTAAATAACAGTACACGAAGTTTCTGACACCCAAACTGTGAAAATGACAGCTAATTTGTGACTGTGCCCGTCGTCTATGGAGAAATATATGACACTGCAAATGAGATTTGTCGCTGACGTTCGCAAATTGTTGCAGAGAACATATTTCGCACGAAAGAAACGAGTTATAATCATGTGAATTGAAGATTGGGACCTTTTTTCCTCCCTCCGAAAGTAGCGTCGATGCGCGCTACAAACTACTGATATTTTGTATCGCGCTACTCGCTACACTACACTTTTTTAATGTAGCGCGCTACACTACAAACTACTGGAAAAAGTAGCGGCTACTGTAGTTTCGCTACTTGTAGCGCGCTACTTCCGAGCCCTGAGGGGGTCTGTACACAAATTTAAAGACTATATTTCATTTGTTGGTAATGTTGCAACGAACTCTTGCTTATGATGGAGATTCGTATATTTATCGTTAAAATTTTATAAATTAGTTGTGGTTCCTCTTTTAGCTATTTTTAATTCTATCGCGCTTCTAATATTGTAAACGCTGTTTAAATGAATCATAACCAATGTAATTGCGGAGAAAAGCATTACGATTTCATTCATTTAAAAGACTGATTCCATTAACCGATGATTCATATAACCGGCGACCATCTTTATTATAAACTCAAAACCCCCCCTAGAACCGAATTCTGGCTGCGCCACTGCGTATAATAAATAGGGGGATGGCCATATCAGGAACATAGCCTTAACAGGGACATCTATCTTAAGGCTGTTCTCAAATCCAAAGGAGCTACTTTTAGACACATTTTTAAATTAATTTTTGTTTAGAAACACATGAAATGGGCAGATGTTGTTATTCAGAAACTTTGTAATTGAAACACGTTTTCTATTTTTTTGGTAAAGGCAGCAGATCTTTCAGAAAACACTATCAAAGTCGGCGTTTTGAACCAAATTCTGATGTTTCAGCACCAGAAAGGAGAAAAAACATGTTGCCACGTGACACAAATCGCTTATAACTCACTAAGTAATTTATTCATCAAAAAATGGAAAACTCATTTTGATTCCAAATCGTTTAATCGTGAGGCCTGATAACTTTGTGTTTAAAAATGAGTCAAAGTTTCTTTTTGTTTAGCAGATAATTTGAGAACCACCTTAATTTCCTAAACTGATTTTGATTCTTACAACTTGTGGACTGATTCCTAAAGTAAAAGAAAATTACAATGATTTAAAATGCACTTGTATTTGCTGATGAGATTTTGAGTTTTATAAATAGTTGATTCCTATACCAGTTATCACTGTAAGCAAGGGTTTGATGTATTAAAATATAAAAATTCATAAAATCAAAGTAAAATATGGTGCAAGTTACATTTCAATTTGTTTAACTTAAGCATTTGCTTGATAATATTTCTGTATAGTATTAGATACTTGGAACCAATCTTGCTGTTTAATAGCTCTTGTTTAGAAACATAAAAAAAGAGCTAATTACATTTTTCACTTTTTGAAATTTTAATGAAGTAGTACAACAGATATTAAGTAATGATAACACATTTGTTGGTCTGCTGTAAAATGATTGTTTTAACCCCCTGACCACCGTGCAAAAGGGCAAATTTGTAATGTTGTTTTCTCTGTAATTTATTTTAAATGCTAATAAAAGATAGAATTTCGAACTTGATATTCAAAACTTAATTACGTATATGAATATAATCCTTTTGTCATTAATTATCACTCGATGTTTCAAAACTGGATTATATTTGAAGAATTATATTAATTTAAACAATGCTTCTATTGCAGTCAAATCTACAGCATAGTGAACGGTTAAAGCCTGTTATAAAATCAGTTTACAAACATTAAATTATACATAAATAAATTTGTTTATCAATAAGTCAATTTTGTTATTTATCAATTTTGTGCTTTTATTTCATTTTAAAAACCTGTGCATTGCTAACTCAGTATTTCTTAGTTTCAATGTCTGCAATTTGACAATTAAAAAAAAAAAAAATCAATTTATAGAAGAAAAAAAATCATCTAAAGTTTTGCTGTTTGTAAGTAAATTTTGTTGTAAAATAATCTAAATCAAGAATTTTATGAATCTGGTTATAGATTTTCATAAATCTGAGCTTGGATTACCATATATTCTGCCATATAACATGCACTTTCGATACAAGAAAATAGATAAGGATTTCACCTGCATGTCATAAGCTTGGTATAAAAATAAAAGGTTAACAAAGAAAAAAAAGCTATGCCATAAAAAAAAGTGGAAAATAATTGAAAATTAATTTCCATTTTTATATTTTGATATTAAATTGACATCAATCTATTCTGAAATCAATTTTACACATCAGATGCTTTATTAAAATTTTAAACTCTTATTGATAAGTATAAATAATTTGAAAATATCATATCATAAAATAGACAATCTAATGAATAAACATACTATTTATTTACAAAAAGGTTCTTTATGTTCGTATTAGTTATTATACAACATACAGGGTGTCTGAAAAGTCTTTCCCTGATTGATTATAAAATTTATTTATAATCACTATACATGAGATAAACATGTGAAACTAGTACCAAAATGTTGGAAAACTAACCAATTCTTTTGTTGCAGGTTTCCATTTAGTGCCTATAGTGTAGCAGTGTCAGTGTCCAGGAAACCAAACTGCATACCGAAAACTGGCTGATCTCAGCTGAAAAGTTGAACCGGATTGCATACCGAGAACTGGCCAACCTCAACTGAAAGGTTGAACCGGACTGCATAAAGAGAACTGTCTGACCTCAGCTGAAAGGGTTGAATCGGACTGCATATCAAGAACTGTCTGACCTCAGCTGAAAGGGTTGAATCGGACTGCATACCGAGAACTGGTCAACCTTAGCTAAAAGGGTTGAACCGGACTGCATACCGAGAACTGGCTGACCTCAGCTGAAAGGGTTGAACTGGACTGCATACCAAGAACTGGCCAATCTCAGCTGAAAGGGTTGAACCAGACTGTATACCGAGAACTGGACGATCTCAGCTGAAAGGGTTGAACCGGACTGTATACCGAGAACTGGCCGATCTCAGCTGAAAGGGTTGAACTGGACTGCATACCGAAAATTGGCTGGCCTCAGCTGAAAGGGTTGAACAGGACTGCATACCGAGAACTGGCTGACCGCAACTGAAAGGGTGGAAGAGACTTCTTTTGTGCCAAGTCTCAAGAAATCAGTGCATATGATTTCACATGAATTACAGATGCCAAAAGGGTATCATGATAACAGAGGACACACTGAGTTTTTATCTGATTTGTGAACATTTCCTCTTGGAAACTGACTACATACACTTCAGCTACGTTATGGAAACCAGCAACCAAAAATCTTTGTTAGTTTTCCAACATTTTGGCATCAGTTACACATGTCTATCTTATATATAGTGGATAGGAATAAATTTTGTTATCAGGGAAAGACTCTTTGTTTATTGTATTTTTATGTGGCATATTTCATGAAGATTTCTTTGCAATGTATGAAGTGTGTGTTATACAACATAAAAATAAAAAAATATATTCACAAATTTTCTGTGTGCATTATTTGCCAGAATATGTGGTATATTAAATTTTTATCTTGCTATTTGTAATTAAGAAATAGCCAATTTATAAAAATATGAAACAAGTGTAAATGCACCTCTTTAAATTCTGAGATATTTTATATTTTTTATCCCACTTTAAAAAAGACTTTAACAATGTTCTGTTTCAACTGTCAAATTTAATTTTTTTAAAATTTTTTTAATAGAATTTGAAGAATTATACATATTTTATTTTTTTGGTGTAACAGTAGTTATGTAGTTTTATGGACGGTTGAAATAGAAGCTAATTAGATTTTTTCTTTTTCTTTTGGGTAAATGTTGCAGTTAAAAAATGCAGCAGATGTAAAGGTGTGTGACATAGTTAACTCAGAAAGGCGTTTTCCTTAATAACTTCCTAACCAGTGCCTTTTTATCTACAAAATTTTTATCAAAATAAGATTTAAAATATGGAAATTATTTGTTGTTGTCGTGTCAGAAAGTGCCATGGCACTTCTCTGAAAGAGAGCCTCAAGAAAGGTTGGAAAATATTTAAAATTGTAAAAAAACTAGTCATTGGGGGCCACCGTAATATTTACCCATCATGGATAAAATAAAAAATGTGTAAACTACTTATAAAATGCATTGCAATTCAAATAAAATCGAGGCTTGATGACGTCACAAACTTTAAAGGCTCGATTACTCAATTGCTTGAAAGAAACATCCTTATAACTCCAAAAATAATAATCCTATTAACTAGCGGTTTATTGCATCTGATTAAACGTCAAATTTCCAATTAAAATATATCTTTGAAGTGAAATTTGGATGAAATACAGGGTCATGAAAAATCGAAGAGTGTGGAAAATAGGATTCCAAATATCTCGGCAACTCATTATCCGATCGACTTCATGCTTTATGCAAAATTTATGTTTTTTTATTGTCTTTTATATTCATTTCTTAAAATAACCAATTTCGAAAATTTTTATATACTTTTTATCAGAACGAATATTTCGAGAGTCCGAAAAAAAATAGTTCCGGTTAATCAAGGTTATTGAAATGAAATAGGCTTCTTCCCATTATTACATATTAAGTACATACCAAATTGCAAGTCTCTATCTCAATTTTTTCGGGAGATAGAGCGTTTACAGACACACAGACGGACGGCAATTTTTTTTTTCTAAAAATATGTATTTCGGAATCTCCAGTGTCTGAAACGTGTAAATCCGTCAAAAATTTTTTTCCGATTTTCAAAACGATTACAAGACTTACCCTATACTACGTATGATGGGTAAGTAACAATAGAATAAGTTATTGTCTTGTTAAGAAGCATTTGATTTTTATTTGACTTGTGAATTTTTAGAATTTTGCTACTGTTAAAAAAGCTTAATAGTACCCCCCCCCCCTTCCCCCAGAAAAAAAGGTATTATTCTGAAGCATTTAATAAAGGAATTCTATCAGTATGCTATAATTAGCTTTGGTTATGTTTAAAAAAAAAAATTATAGTGCTTTTTCAGTCATATTTCGAAAATTATGCACACACAGACATGGATATTGGAAAGAAAGAGGAAATACGACATTTTTACAAACAAGGCTAAATAGGATTTCAAACCTGTTTTAGTTTTCAATAATTTTTAGTCATGAATTCTTCTTAGTTAAAATTTTAAAATAGACTAAAATGAATGAAAATAGCTCTATTAAGATTAATAGTTGAACAATGAGCAGGTCTTGTGTATAGATTTGATAGGTGCCGTAATTTTCATGAGTATATCCTGATATAATTTAAAAATGTAATCGCAGTAATGCTAAAAAAAAAAAAAAATCAATATTTTGTATGATTTATAAAAATATTTAATTTAACGTATTGTTACCAAAAAAAAAAAAAAAAAATGCAGATTTTTTATTTTTTATAAATAATAGAAAGAGACATGTTTGTTTATATCCAATATTACAATTGCCCAGTGACAGGATACTACATTCATAATAATAATGGAATTGAAATAAATACATTTTATGTCTCACACATATGTCTAGATAGTAATAAATTACTGTTGATTCTTAATTAGCTTAAGAGCTTACATTTGTCACAGGAAGAAACTAGCAAACTAATGTTAAACCTATGGGAACATTCTTTTTAAATTTCTCACTTTCATTTTAATAATTTTATAAATAAATCATTTTTTCTGAATGGGATACCTGATGTCTATCTTTAACGTTGTTGTATTTTTAGATTTTAGTTGCAGGTTTTTTTTTTTTTTTTATGAGGCTGCTTTCACTTTCTGAACTGGTTACAAAAATGAAAGTAACTTTATTTTAAAAAATCTGCAACCACAATCGAAAAGTAAAAATTAGCCTTCAGCTATCCTATGCAAAGAAAATCATTTAGAAATATTAAAATGCAAGTGAGAAATTTTAAAAGAACGCTCCCATAGGTTTAACATTAGCTTGCTAGTCACGGGAAGAAACGCTCAAGTTAATGTTAAGTCTATGGGAAGGGTCTTTGCAGATTTCTTGCCCACACTTTAATATTTTTAGACAATGTTTTTAGCATAGGATAGCTGAGGTCGATCTCTAACGTTGTTAGTTTTTACTTTTTTGATTTTGGTTACAGTTTTTTTATAAGCAGCATTTTCAATTTTGGAACCGGTTCTGAAAGTGAAAGTACCCTTATATAGAAAAACTGAAAATATGAATGTGTTTTCGTAGAATGCTGAAGCTAGTGAATTTATTAAATATATAATTTTTGTTCTTTTTTAAGGTATGTCAACAGGAAAGAAAAAAAAAGCATAATTTAAACTACATATTAGGGATTTGTAAATTCTTTTCTCACCGTATAATCATAATTTAATAATCATAACTTAATATTAAACTGTTAATTGATAAAACTGTGTTTTTTCTTCATTATTACTCTTTATTTTTATTTGATATTTTTCTGTTTAGTGTTTAAAATATTGAATTATTGCAGTTTCTTAGCCAGTTGGTATATTTTTTTTTTGGCTGCCACATAAGTAAATTATTGTTGTTTCAACTCCTGTATAATTGTATGAATTACAGAGAATATTTGTCAATTTATCACCTGTGAAGGGATAACAAAAAAATGCCTTAAAATTAAGTTATTAATTTATACTCAAGATATTTCAAAATTATAATGAAAACCTTAAAGGCGATTTAGATTTAAAAATAAAAATAGTAATAATAATTTTTAAAAATCCCTGACGGCTTGGTCAGATTTTAAAGACACAGACCGTGGGGTGCCTGTTTATTGGGAATGACAGAAGAAATGACCTTTTTGCCGTGATGTGGCAGTTGGAACTGCCCGCTTCGAAATCTACCTGTGTCAAGTAGGCAAAGCTGGCAGAATTTTTTTTTTTTTTTTTTTTTTTTTGCTGTAAGGGTTAGTTTTATAAAAAACTTGTCAATATAAAAATTGTAGATAATATTAAGATGATTTATAATAAATTTAAGCAGATTTAATATCTTGTGAATTGAGAAAGTTATGAATTTTTTTCTTCTGAAACCTCTATTTCCCCCCCCCCCCCTTGAGGCCATGTTTAATTATATCAAAAATCTGTCATCATAAATTTTCGGCCCTTTTCCTAGAAGTAATAATAACTTTAAACGGATTTGATATGTATCATAATTAAGAAGTTATGGGGATTTTTCTGTTTTCACAAAAAGCCCCCGCCCCCCCCTCTCCATTGGTTCGATTATTCCCATTAACGAACTTGACCAAGATTTGATGCCCTTGATTTTATGTATCAGTTTGGAAGAGATTTGTGCAGAATTATGGAAGTTATCGTGTCCATGAAAAAGTGATATAGATAGATAGTTAGATAGATAAAGTTTTGAACTGGGGGTGGTTTTGGGTTCTGGAATTCATGATCGGTGTAGATCTGCAAAAATTTTCCAGAAATTCCAACATAGGAGAGAATGTGATAGGTAGTATTTCTTACGAAATCTACTTAAAATATAAAAAAATTGCGCACGAAATTGCGAATGGATTAATTCTTTAACATACAACAGAACACATTAATTCTGTAAGTAATTTTCCTCAAATATATCAGATAAGAACAGATTTTTTATCTATATTTTAATTTAAAAATACTTCTAAGGGTGTACAGATTATTTCTAAGAGCAGAAAATATAAATATACTTGAAACTTGAAGGCAAAAAGTGATATCAAAATTTGAAATAACACAGTATGGTCGGAGATTATGTTTGGTGCACACACAAGTTTTAAACACATTGATTCTAATTAAAATATAGATAAAATGTTTAAGTGATACAAAGAGGAACACAAGAGGTTTAAAAAAACCTTTTAATGATCGACATATGTTTCAGCGCTCATATATATTGGCGTTTTCAAGATATATAATGATAAACAAAAATATTCTCGCAAATTTTTGAAAATAAACTTGAAAACATAAATCACAAGATCATATATGTAAAAAAAAAACAGGTGTTTGAAATAGCCAACTGTAAACGTGAAAATTAATATTACCTTATTTCTTTTTAAAACTGAGAAGTACCTCGTGCCAAATTTTAGGTAATTCAAATGAGGCGGATTCATTGCAAATGTTCACGTTACGCATATAGATTTCTATTGATTCACGGATAATAGATGGGAAATAAAGCCTTGATGGATAAATTATTTTACTATTTTTAAAGTCTTGATACTATGTCTTACCAGTGCTGTAGTACTTCTGTCATATTTGCTATCTGCCATATGCTCTTTTAATCTTGTTTTAAACTTTCTAGTGGTCATTCCTATATAATATTATAATGTTCCATCTGCTCTGGTGAATGTGATTTCATAAACACCTGATATATAGCAGGTATGTGGTATACAGTTAAAAGTGTAATATGTGGTATATAGACATACCATATTGATTCTGATTTGTTTTATTCAATTGTTTACAGATTCTTAAGAAAGCTGAAACTAAAGCTCCAAGCTTTTTCTGGAATTTGAATCCAAGCCTAAATTTCAAAACACAATAGACGACTTAAAATTTCAGTTTTTGATGAAATAAAAAGATACATAAATCCACATGGGGGGGGGGTGGGGGAAGAAAAAAAAGAAGATCCATCTTCAGACTAGTTCTCCCAGATTGAGTAAAAAATCCTGCAATAATTATGTATAAAACCCCAACAATTTGCCACAATAACAAGGAATATATGAAGAAAATCTTTAATTCATTACTAGGCATTTCTTTTTACTTTTTTCTATCTTTACAAGAAGAAAGTACAATAGATTCATGAAAATTGACTTCCAGTTTTCAACAGATTTATACGTTTTAGAAGGTCCTGAACACGATTTGACTGTTTTTAGAAAATGTTTGTCTGTATGTATGTGACAAAAATTTTGTGGGCACTCTCTGTCAAGAACTCATGCAAGGAATTTAATAAAACTTTATATTAAGTTAGACCTTGATATAAATTGGTGCTGATTAGTTTTTGGTGTAAATCGCACAACAGATGGCGCTGCTATGCTACATTTTTCATGATTTTCACGATAGCTATATCTCAAGAACTAATGCACAGAACTTCAGTTCACCAAACTTCAAATTCTGTTACACCTTGACATAACTAGATGCTGTTTACGTTTTGGTGTAAATCGACAAAAAGGTGACGCTGCTATGCTGCTTTTTTTATGATTTTCACGATAGCTGTATCTCAAGAACTAATGCAGAGAATTTTATCGAACTTCAGATTCTGTTAGACCTTGACATAAATAGAAGCTGATTAGGTTTTGGTGTAAATCTCCCACCAAGTGGTGCTGCTATACTGTATTTTTTAGGATTTTATCGACAGTCCCACATCAAGAGGAATTAAATAAAACTTTAGATTTAGTTAGATCTTTATATAAATTGGTGCTGATTTGTTTCTGGTGTATGTGAAACCTGTATGAGATAGAAGAGAGTTTTGGGATTGGCACATCCGACTAGTTTAACCCTTTAAGCGTTAGGCCCGTGTTTTGCCGTTTCATGTAGTCATGTTAAAATGATTATAGACAAAAATATTTTTAACATAATACTTTTTTTAACCATATATAGAATGAGGAGATATAAAAGATATTATAGCATCAAACAGCGATTAAAAAAAATATATATTCTGGGATTTACAAGCAAATTTATAGAAATATTGGAAAATTTTCAAACGGTGAAAGGGTTTTAATATACACTTTAAATTTCAAATTACGAAAACTTGCTATCATCTCAATTTTCAAAGTCTCTGTTAACGAGAGTTTAAAATTCAGATTTTGAAATATGTTGTTTGGATTGGGTAAATATCTAATTAAATTTCGTGAATAACAAAATACACGTTGGTTATTTGAATAAAACTATATCCCATACCTTAAACATATCTTTACAATGAAGTTTTAAGTGAATGCACAGACATCACAAACAAACGAGTTTTAGTTCCATTTTTTGTCTATTTATTATGAATAAAACAACAACCTAGAAATTTGTGTTAACAGATAATACAGATTTATTTAATTTGGATCTAAGTTATCTAAATAGAAATTCAGATTATATAGAAATAAAATAACATTAACATTTAAAAATTTATTAAAATTGAAAAAAAATATTCTGGACTTTTTGCGTTGCTATCAATCGGATACCGAGCCGAGGTTTAAGTAATAGAAAGTGAACAACATTTCATTTCATTTGATAAAATTAAGTAATTTCAGAGGCAACTTGCGTCCCATACGTCCACTTGAAGTTTGCTATTCATATTATTTGGTGCTGCCATCTGTTATCATTACTGAGAAGTATTTGTTTTAATGAGTTTTGCAAAGGAATGTTTGGTGCTGCCATCTATTGCCATTATTTAAAAGTAAACAAGCTATTTGTAACAAAAAATTAAAAATACATTTTTTTTTTTTTAAAATCATGGAATTTCTTCCTCGTGGCAGTATAGCTCTGTGGCGTATCGAGGGTGGTGGTCCATATGATCTGGATACTACTAACTTCGTAAAGTTATTTTCGCTATGTTTAATTGCAGAAAATTTTGCGATTGGATAAGGCAAAGAATATTTACTTATACTAGATGGAACCCGTCAAAACTTGACGGAAAAAATACTATAACATTATCAGTAAAATAAGCTTCTTTATTATTTAAGAAGGGGTGCGTATGAAACAGTCTTTCAAATATTTTATTTTAAAAGTTTTTTCCCCAGTCAAATACAGTACTATTTCCGATCCAAACTCCAAACAAACAATCCGTAAACAACTGTGTAATGCAAATCAGTTTGACATGGTAATGTCAAACTGATATAACGTTATGTATATATGTATATATGTAACGTACATACTAACGCCTATTAGTCTTACATTGTTTATTCTAGCTAAAAATACAATCATTATTTCAAGTTTTTTTTTTTACCATAAAACTATTTTTAATAATTTTAAATTTCCTGCAACCCTTTACTTTTGTGATTTTTTTATTAAAAAAGGAAATCTTCCAACCTATAGTTAAAAAAAAAAGTAATTGGTAACATGTAATCAAGGTATACAATCAAGATGAAGCAATCAGTGACGGCTCCAATTCTAATCTGTATAATTAAGAATGGAAAAATCAGTTAAAATTACGTTATGTTGACACAATCATATACATTTTTCTCTTTAGTTTTATCCGTGTTAAAATGCATTTCAAGCTAAGCATAACGTCATTTTCACCGGTGCAAACTGTTCACACGTACTTCATATTACGTTACTTTAATGCTTAAACACCATGCATACAAATAAATATATATTTTGTATTTAATTGTAATGATAAAATGGCATCAACAAAGTTATAATGCATAATGATAAAATAAACCCAATGGACTATATTCCCGTGACTTCACAATAAATATGAATTTTTATTCGCTTATAAAACACGCCGATAAATATTTTTACCAAAATTTAACTTACAAATTAAAAAAATCGGCCTAAAAGTCACGTGCTTTTAATATTTATTATTTCTCTTTTATCTTCTCGCAACCACAGAGTTTAGAGAATAAACTCTATGTCTTGCAACAGTGGGCGTTATCCGAATTGCCGACTTTATGACGTCATTAGCAGAAGTAAAAGCTTAATTGAAAATTACGGCTAATTAATTAAATTTTCGAACAAACGAATGCACGATAACAAATCTGCGTCCAAATATCTTTCATTTAAAAAAAGAATGATGTCATTTGATGCAGTAGTTTGTTCTCACGGATTGTCGAAAGAAAAAGCTTAGCGTTATAAATATATAGAAAACAAAAACATGTCCGTGAGTAACGCTGACGTCATGTCTGTGGTGGCAACGATCAAAGCAATCAATTTCCCTTTTTCGCAAATTTAATTACTTCAAAATGTCCCATGATTTTAATTTTTACAATGCCGAATAAGGGGGCCAGAGGGGGGGGGGAGGAATGTACCTTCAAATGGAATTTATTAAAATACTGTATCTCAATTTACTGTTTTTGGTTAGACAAAAAATTAAAACATGGATTTAAAAAAAAAAAATTCTGTGTAGGGTGCAACTCTACTATGGAAGATTAGTCTGTTTGGACTTGAAACAATATATATAGTTCAGCATTTGTCTCTGGTTAATATTCCATTACGAAATTAAAATTTCACTTATAAATAAATACATGAAACACAAACTTAACAGGTATGTAATTGAGCTACGCGGTTAAACACAAAAACAATCAGAATAAAAAAAATACGGTACATAGTGAAGTCTTTGACAATTTCTGCGGCAAATTAACCCCTGTGCATGCGGCTAATACGAAAGTATAGCTTTTAGTAAATTTCAAAGAGTTATTTGAAAATATAATTCATATTTTTGCACAAAAATGCTTTTTGGTGGTGTTAGTGCGTAACATAAAATAAAATACAGTTTTCATTTAAAAATTATTTTCAATAAAAATTGTTTTGTTGTTGTAGTATGAAAATAAAGTGCGAAGTCAAACCAAAAAACGCGTCATTTTGTTCCTGTTTCAAAAGTTACCGATATTTGTTAATGTTAAAGGTCACAAATTAAATTTTGAGGGGGAAGGGGGAGTTCGGTCGTAATTTAAATATCACGTTAATGTTAAAGGTCTATATAAATCTGCCGCCCCCTGGCGGTGAAAGGTGAACTATTTTATTTTTGCAGCGCGTGCGCAGCAGGCATGCTATACAGTGCCGTAGGCGGCGGGGACCCATTCCCGAGGTGGTTCGTTCGGAAAGAGGTCAGCTTAGAACAGAATGAGCCCTCTGGCGATGGAAGGTAGAACTAAAAGATGTTTTAATCATTTGAGGTTCGTTTGGGAAAACGATCAGTGAAGCGAACGTAGCCTGCTAGTGTTCGATATCATGATTTCTTTAAAATAGTGGTATCCGGGCCGAGTTAGGGATTCGTAATTTACAGCAGTTCATAAACGAATCCTTGAGTTCAAGTACGCGATTCCATAACATGTGTGTACAGCCGACGAACCAGATGTGTTTTCACAATTTCGCAAATTGATAGATCCGTTGTTTTGCTAAATTTATAAACATGTACGTAATAGAACGATAGGCTGTTCTAGGCGCGAAATTTACACAAGAATATCAGAACCCACTATAAAAGATACATTGGGGGCGAAGGGGTTAATAAAATATTTTATAAATTATTTTTGCTCGGCAATATATTTCTGGATGAAACTGTTAAGATGATTGCACTTACAATATTCCATACAATTAAAGATAGGATCAAGATGGATTTTCGCATTTCGAGAAATCCTGTGTTTGTAAAATAGCAGAAGATCTACTTAGCAGTTTTACGTATATCTGGAGCAGACTAGGGTGCCTCTATATGAGAATAGCGATATATGGAATATAAATTTATGAAATTTGATTGGTTGAGACAACTTTGGACAAAAAGAAATGACACTGTTAAAAATATCGTGAAAATTTACTTCTGTTTTTAAAGGTTCTCTATTTTCTGACCAATGAGAATGCTACATAAACGCCCTTGGAGCGTTCTCATTGGTCAGAAAATAGACAGCCTTTAAAAACAGAGGTAATTTTTCACGATATTTTTAACAGTGTACCAAGCTTCTTGGCGAGCTTGCGGTTGTCTCCAAGCTAATAACTTGTCTCACCCGTCTAATCGAGCTCGTCCGGGCAAGTATCCCGAAGTCCTTTAATGTAGGTTTTCCATAGTTTAGACAAAAACTTCTGTCAGGGCTACGCTAGATATCGGGCTTGCTCATTCATTCTCATGTTGTCACAAATGGTGGCTGGCCGCGACCAAAGACATACAGCGATTGGCACGAAACGATAGGCGCGCCGCTTTGTACCAATCGCTGGTTGCGGCCAGCCACTACGAGGCTAACGAAAAAGAAAGGCTACCGCGGTGCTTTACGCATATCTTTTTTTACAGATCGCGGGTGTTACGTGATGCTCGAACGCACTAATGGAGGTGTACGAAAAGCGCATCACGTCACTTTAGCGGTCTGTAAAAAAAGGTAAGTGGAATGCACCGCGGTAGCCTGTCTTTTTCGTTAGCCTCGCAGCCACTATTTGTGACGTCATGAGAAGAATGATAGTAGCAGGGCTACACTACATACCGGGCTTGCTCATTCATTATGATGACGTCACAAAAGGTGGCTGACTAGGAGGAAAGACATACAGCGATTGGCACAAAACGATGGGCGCGTTGCTTTGGACCAATCGCTGGTCGCGGTCAGCCACCATTTGTGACGTTTTGAGAGTGAATGAGCAAGCCCGGTATCTAGTGTTGCCTTGATAGTAGATACCGGGCTTGCTCATTCATTGTCATGACGTCACAAAAGGTGGCTGGTCGCGACCAGCGATTGGTACAAAGCGAAACGACAAAATGAGAGACATACAGCGATTGGCACAAAACGACGGGCTCGTCGATTTGCACCAATCGATGGTCGCGGCCAGCCACCTTTTGTGACGTCATGACAATGAATGAGCAAGCCCGGTATCTAGTGTAGCCTTGAGCAAGCCCGGTATCTAGTGTTGCCCTGGCCCTCTGCGTTTGTCGTCACTCACATATAGAGACACACTGGAGCCAGCTACATAGCAGAAACCTTTGCACATAACAGCGTTCAGGTATACGGGAAATAAAATTTGATTAGTGAGACATTCTGGACAAAAACGAATCGCCAAACATTTTAGCAAGCCTGAAATTATCGCCAGGCCAATGTTATTGATTTGTCTCACTATGGTGCCTCTATATGAAAGTGTTGACATGTGCACAAAGCGCATGCTCAGACTGAAAGTTTTGTCCAAACTATGTCAGCCAACGTTCCAGAATTTCGCGATATTAGTTTTGACTAGTTCGATTAGATGAGTGAGACAAGTTAACAAACATTAGCTTGATGATAATGGCAGGCTTGCCAAGATGCTTGGCGATTCGTTTTTGTCCAAAATTGTCTCAATCAATCAATTTTTATATCCCGCATGGAGCTACTCTCATATAGAGGCATTTTAATGAATCCTTTAGAATAAGTGATAGACCGTGACCAGGGCTACACTACATACCGGGCTTGCTCATTCATTATGATGACGTCACAAAAGGTGGCTGACTAGGAGGAAGGACATACAGCGATTGGCACAAAACAATGGGCGCGTTGCTTTGGACCAATCGCTGGTCGCGGTCAGCCACCATTTGTGACGTTTTGAGAGTGAATGAGCAAGCCCGGTATCTAGTGTTGCCTTGCCGTGACCTACGTTATACCAAGGCAACACTAGATACCGGGCTTGCTCATTCACTCTCAAAACGTCACAAATGGTGGCTGACCGCGACCAGCGATTGGTCCAAAGCAACGCGCCCATCGTTTTGTGCCAATCGCTGTATGTCTTTCCTCCTAGTCAGCCACCTTTTGTGACGTCATCATAATGAATGAGCAAGCCCGGTATGTAGTGTAGCCCTGGTTATACACGGCCGCTTCATGACTTTTATGACGTCACAGGGACTGGATCCGAGGGCTAATGAAAAAGACAGGCAACCGCGGTGCATTCCACTTATCTTTTTTTACAGACCGCTAGAATGACGTGATACTCTTTTCGAACACCTGCATTGGTGCATTCGAGTATCACCAGGGCTACACTACATACCGGGCTTGCTCATTCATTATGATGACGTCACAAAAGGTGGCTGACTAGGAGGAAAGACATACAGCGATTGGCACAAAACGATGGGCGCGTTGCTTTGGACCAATCGCTGGTCGCGGTCAGCCACCATTTGTGACGTTTTGAGAGTGAATGAGCAAGCCCGGTATCTAGTGTTGCCTTGGTATCACGTGACTCCCGCAGTCTGTAAAAAAAAAAGATAAGCGTAAAGCACCGCGGTAGCCTTTCTTTTTCGTTAGCCTCGGACTGGATCATCTTTACACAGCGAGATGAAACAAGGCTAATGAAAAAGACAGGCTACCGCGGTGCATTCCACTTATCTTTTTTTACAGACCGCTAGAGTGACGTGATACTCTTTTCGTCGAGGCTAACGAAAAAGACAAGCTACCGCGGTAAATTCCACTTATCTTTTTTTACAGATTGCTAGAGTGACATGATGCTCTTTTCGTGCACCTTCATTGGTGCATTCGAGCATCACGTGACTCCCGCGGTCTGTAAAAAAAGATATGCGTAAAGCACCGCGGTAGCCTTTCTCTTTCGTTAGCCTCGCTTTTCGTACACCTGCATTGGTGCATTCGAGCATCACGTGACTCCCGCAGTCTGTAAAAAAAGATA
The DNA here is from genome assembly GCA_963931845.1 of Maratus michaelseni. Taxonomy (NCBI): domain Eukaryota; kingdom Metazoa; phylum Arthropoda; class Arachnida; order Araneae; family Salticidae; genus Maratus; species Maratus michaelseni. The sequence goes on along the minus strand of OZ007597.1, from coordinate 149,035,158 downwards.
CGCGTAAAGCACCGCGGTAGCCTTTCTTTTTCGTTAGCCTCGGATGAAGCACGAATAACGAAATACATGGTTTTAGGATGGACACAACTAAAAAGTTTACAAATATACAACAGGTTTTTTTTTTAAAGCTCTTAAATTTACTTATGACGATCTACAAGCAATCCCATGTGTTGGTTGCTAGATAGCAGATTAAACAAATTATATGTATTTGTTTAAATTTTTTTAATATCAATTTACCAGCATCTGATTATACTTAAAAAGGAACAGCTGTCTCATACGCACTGGGGTTGCCACGATTTTTGTTTTGCGCCATTTTGGCGAGAAAAATCCCGCTTACGGGTACCTGCTTGATTAACAGCATGTTAGTTTTATTTTATTATGAAACAGTTTATTTTACTATAAAACACACACATTTTTTTATTATAAAGACACACAGATTATTTTATTATAAAACATACACAATGCTTAATTTATTGTAAAATGCACAATGCTTAATTTAATGTAAAACGCACGCAAACTGCTCTAACGGGTTCCCATACAAAACAAAATCTCGCCAATGTCGCCGGGTATTATTTTTATATTGTATTTTTATATTATTATCATACACATTTTTTATTACCCATATTTTTTTTTTTACAAAATTTAGGCTGTTAAAGACCAACTCGTTTATTTAATCATTTACAGTCGGATTTCCCAAAGAACGATATGCAATATACTAAAACTATCCCTAAAAAATTAGCAATGCAAGTTCCATCGAAATTCATTCTGCAGAATCTTTTAATAAGGCTAATGTTTCATAATCGGGCACAATTGATTATAGAAATTCTCCCCTAACTCTATAACTAAGCAACATAAAACGATATGTTATACACTAAAACCTTCTCTCAAAATTTAACTAACAGTGTAAGTCACATCTAAAATCCATTCAGCCGATTTCAAATTATAAGCGGCCAATCGAAATTCCCCTTTGCATTATATATATAGTATACAATAGATAGATAAATGTATCTTTCATAATCAGTTTCCCTTGATGATAGAACTTTCACAAATTACCAAACTAACAGTGAAATCCTATAAAAAATCTGTTCGGTAGAACTTGAGTTTTAACCGATCAGAATGAAATACGAATTTGCGCTTTATAAATATAGTAGATGATGATGACAAGATTTCTGGGTACTTTTCCGTTTTACGGACACCATTGTCGCCAAGTATACATTTACATACATTTACATACATTATGCATTAGCATACATTCTGGCATGGTGTCCGTTTAACGGAAAAGTGCCGATTTCTGTAATCGGATTAGTTGTAAAGCTTTCGTTTCAGAAAAAACAACGTAGACGACAACTTTGCTACAAACAATTTCTTAATTTAATAGTAATATAATACAAATATGATAATAAAGAAAAGCTTTAGAAACTTACTTTGCTTTACAGGAAGCAGTACAATTTTCAAAGCTTTATTGGATCGATAAGACGTGTTTCTAAATGTAAACGCACATTTCATCACGCATAAGCCTATTCAAAATTTGATCTCTATTCGCTCAGAGTTGATCCAATAATCGTGACGTCATACCGTGATTTGGTCGTGTATAACGTAGGTCACGGATAGACGAGTTGGAATGTATGTATTAAAACTAGGGATCCTAGATATGAGAGAGGCGACATACGGAGAATAACATTTGGTTGGTTGAGATGATTCTGGACAAAAGCTAATTGCCAAGCATTTTGGCGAGCCTTCCATTATCGCCAAGCATTTTGGCGAGCCTTCCATTATCGCCAAGCATTTTGGCGAGCCTTCCATTATCGCCAAGCTAATGCTTGTTAACTTGTCTCCCTTACGGAGCCTATATATGAGAGATGCGCGATCAACGAAATATACGGCCGATTCATGACGTTTAAAACATCATACAGAGTAGATCATCTTTACACGGCGATTCGTACAAAGCGGCGCCCCTATCGTTTGTTCCAATAGCCGTGTAGAGATGATCCACTCCGTTTGACGTTTTAAAAGTCATGAACCGGCCGTGTATTTCGTTGGTCGCGAAAGAGCAAGGCAACACTAGATACCGGGCTTGCTCATTCACTCTCAAAACGTCACAAATGGTGGCTGACCGCGACCAGCGATTGGTCCAAAGCAACGCGCCCATCGTTTTGTGCCAATCGCTGTATGTCTTTCCTCCTAGTCAGCCACCTTTTGTGACGTCATCATAATGAATGAGCAAGCCCGGTATGTAGTGTAGCCCTGGAAAGAGGCGACATATGACGCGACCTACGTTATACACGGCCGGTGCATGACGTTTAAAACGTCACATGCAGTGGATCATTTTTGCACGGCGATTGGTGCAAAGTGGCGTGCCTCCCGTTTTGCCGAATAAAAATGATCCACTCCATGTGACGTTTTAAACGTCATGCACCGGCCGTATATAACGTAGGTCGCGCATATGATGCTCAGACTGTGCTTAGACAGATGCGTTTGTCCAAAGCACAGATTAAATATATTACACCAGATAGGACACTTCCATAAGCTCAATGGTAACCGAATCGCAACTTCAGAGCCCCTAGTGACAACAGTCGCAAACGTTCCGGGCGTGTCGCCACAGGTAGGTATTGCTTATCTTTTTTGTTTAGTATCTATCTTTTTTTTTCAGCAGTTTTGGCGATGTTTGTTATTATTTAAAACATCAAACGTATTTTATTTTATCATACAAATACTAGAAACTAAGAAAATAAGTCAACTAAGCAAATAACTAAGCAGATAAGTTAAATACTATCAAAAAGCTGCCGATAAAATAAACGAAATTGTCAACAGGTACATGTGATAGTGACAATCCAACAGTTTATAGATCCCGCGCATGCGCGTTTGTTTCTGACTGTTCTCAGTAGCGGCGCTAGCATCGCGCTGGTTCGGGTTTTTGCTCTACTGTCGTATTTGGATGTATATTTAATCTGTGGTCCAAAGTTTGGCAAATCTAGGCATTTTCTATTCCAGAACTTAGCGACAGTTGCCTGGACGAGTTCGATTATGCGAGTGAGACGAGTGTACAAACAATAAGATGTAGAGTTGCAAAGGCTAGAAAAAACCAGGTTTCAACCTGGGAATAAACCGGTTTTTTTGGGGATAAACTTGGTTTTTTGGGAATAAACCAGGTCTTCTGGGAATAAACCGGGTCTACTGAAAATAAACCTGGGAATAAACCGGGTCTACTGAAAATAAACCTGGGAATAAACCGGTTTTTTGCAACTCTACCAAGACGCCTTGGCTATTCAGTTTTGTCCAAAACCAATCAAATCTTATACCCCGATGTTGCTTCTGTCATATCTAGGCTCCTAGTCTCACTTGCACAGGCGAGTATCGCCAAGTTTTGGAATATAAAATGTCTACTTTTGCCGTAGTTTGGAAAAACGCGCCTGTCTAAGCACAGTCTGTGCATCGTGTCGTCACTCTCATATAGAGGCACGCTACCAAACCATCGGCATAGCAAAGATCTCAAGCTGTATCAACCAACCAACCTACCTACCAAACTATTTTTCTCCCCTAACGTCGAAACATTTGAGAACCAGTTGTTTATACAAGCTATTAGAGACTAGTTTAGGAATTGCACGATATAATTATTCTAGAGGTAATCTGAATTTTCACTTAATTTATATTTTCATTTCTTTTTAATTATGCATCAAAACATAAATTTTTCAAAGTTCTGCTGTTTTTAAAGATGACACAAGTGACAACTTTCGACTCTTTTATTGATAACTAAAAGTATTTGCTTTTAAAGTATTTCCCTTTTTTGTATTTATTAAAAGTAGATACTTCGTTAAATATGTTTTGAAGTCCTTTATTTATTTTATTTATTGTTTGAAAACTTTTTTAAAGGAAAGGTTTTATATGATAATCATTAACATTTTTCATTCATACATTTACAAAACTTCCCAATGAAATCGGGTACCATAGAATTCCACGTTATAGAATGGTTTTATTATTTCCCTTGTTAACTGGTCATTTGATGGCTTTCTCTGCCACACTAATATTTGTGATTGAAATCACTGGAGAATATTGCACTGTTCGGTTTTGAGAAACACTGACTATAGCACTTTATTACCCTCTAAAAGTTTAATTTTTTTATAGATCGAAAATAGAAAGTGATTTGCAAGACAATCACTTGGTCAATCATATCAACATTAGTTATATAATCCCAAGGCTTTATTTATGACTGTTCCTCCTGGCTATTCATGCCCTGATATTCAGCACTTTTTTTAGCCATAGTAAGGCCAATTGCCAGAAATTTTGCAGAGCACTTTTCTTTCCAAACTTTATTAAGAGCCTATTTCACTCAAGTGAAAACACACGCTCACTAATGTAATCCTATGGGGGAAATATTTTAAGATATTTCGTTCGCATTTCAATATTTTTAAATGATTTTTTTTTATGCATTGAATAGCTGAGGTCAATCTCTATGCTGGCCTTTTTGTACCTTTTCGATTTTGATTACAATTTTTTTTTTTTTATTATTGAAATACTTTCACTTTCGGAGCCGGTTTCGAAAGCGAAAGTATCCTCAGTAAAAAAAAAGCTGCAATCAAAATCGAAAAAGTAAAAAAGGGCCAAAATCGAGATCGACTTCAGCTATCCAATGAAAAAAAAATCATTTAAAAATACTGAAATGCGAATGAGAGATATCTTAAAATATTTCCTCCATAGGATTAAAATTAGCGAGCGGGTGTTTCTGTGTAAGTGAAGTAGAACTCTTAATCTGCGACCCTCCCCTTTAACAAAAAAGGTCCTTCCGGCGTGTACCGGGAGGAAAAGGTAGCCTTCATAGTCCATGTTTTTAAAAATTCAACTCATTTTACTCAAACACCCGAAGCTAAATTGCTTGGAACCCGATTAAAGAAGATTCAATCCCGGTTTTCGTTAATACTGAATTTGAATATGCATTTCAGTATGAGAGTTACAGCGTAACAAAAGTTAGATTGTTTCAAAATGTCAGCCAACCTAGAAATTCAAACTGCCATATCTGTGCTATTTTTTAAGATATAGCCAAAACAAAAAAAGTTCCAGAATCCTTGTATCAAGTTCTAACACTTAACAGAAACAATTTTTTTCAATTTAAAATTTTTTGTACATGTTTTTGAATTTTTAAAAATTAATTTTTTTTAACTGGCCGCCATTTTGAAACAAGATAGCGGATGAAGCTGGCCAACGAACTCGGTCGAGACCTTGGTATGCCCTATACACATAGGGGAGACCGGTACACACTGACCTATGGGCACAGTGGACGACCCCCTAATATTTTATTTAAATTTTTTTAAGCTTCTCTTCTATCCTAATAGACAACAGCACTGCACTGATTATTTATAGCCTTCAGAAAATATGTTTAGCTCAGATTGAACTATTTTATCCTGATTGATTGTTTTGAGCTTCTAAAAGTAAAGTTTTTCATCATCATATTTTTATTATTTAGTAATTAAAGGTTGTAGATAAATAAGATAAAACAGCTCTTTTGCAAAGCTAAGATACTTATTTTTATTTAACTTTAAAGTTAATATATTTAAAAGAAAACTATAAACAATATTAATATGATTATTTATTGAACTTCAACATGGGGCACAGTGGACCACCTACTCCTGGGGTACAGGGGTCCACAATCCACTCTGCTCCTGTAATCCAGAATGTTCAAAATATTTAATAATTGCTTATTTTCTATAAACGAATATTGTTTTAAAGTAGTTATTTAATTGTAAATTAAAGTAAACAAAAAATAATTTATTTAACATAGTAAGAAATATTTTGTTTTGTAATTACTGCCTTTGATAAATATAACTGTAGTCTAATGGGTGATAATTCTATTCAAGTAAGATTCACGAGACGCAAATTGAATGGAAATCAGTTTATTTTTCCCGAAACTGTCGATGAATCTGCTGTTGATGTCAATGATTTCATAATGTTGCTCCCAGACCCAAAAGTATTGCAGGAAAATTCCAGGCTCAATCTTACTCATAAGTATTTTGGAATTTCATTTGCAAATTTTAATGTGAGCTGATTTTTTTGTACTTAAGTAATAACTTCAACTAAATTGCAATTGTTCCTGTATTAATCTGTTATTATTTTCATAATTTAATAATTTTTTTTCGTTTTTGTTTCAAAATGTTACTTGTAAATTTATATTACTATGTTATTTTGCGGGTAAAGGGGAAATGAAAAAGAATTAGATTAATGAAAAATAGATTTATATTATATTTCAGATAATGCCTAATAGCGGTCCACTGTGTCCCGGTGGGTGGACCACTGTTCCCCACTTCTGGGGCACACTGGTCCACTTTACGGGTGCATATAATTTCTTTTTTTTTTTTTTTTTTAAATGTATTGAAAATTATGTTTTGAGAAAATTATGATAAATTTATAAAGGTTTAAGGAATATTCAAAAATATTTTCATGCAGATCCGTTAAAGAGAAAAAAAAATTAACTGAAAAAGTGGTCCACTGTGTACCAGTGTCTCCCCTACTCAGTTACATCTAAATCGGTTCATAAATAAGAGAGTTACAGTATGACATATGTCAGATATATGGATATATATAAATCAACATTTGAACATTTGGGGGTCATGATCGGTGAAAATATACCAAAATTTTTGGAATTGCTTTCCTCCGAATGGCTGCAAAAGGTAGCTTTTTTTGTATTGAAAGCTACCTAAAACAAATAAAATTACGTTTTGAACAATTTTCCTAATACGCGTATGCGTCTGGACAATAACAGCAATGTTCGTATGATGAAAAGAGAAACTATAGATTAAACAATACGATTTGGAACTCAATAGTAAAGTATCTTTTTTTTTCTTTCCTGTTTAGAATATTTTCTTTGCTGGTTTGTTTTGAATTATGGTATAGAGATGTTTTTAAAAATTTCCATCGATGCATCTTGCTGTGATCGAATTTTGCTTTTAATATTCTTAATTGAAGAAATTTGTAACGCACAATAACGATTGTAAAAATGTACTAAGTATTTCTATTTTTTATTATTTGAAAAAATTTACCGTTGAGAATTAGTTGGGATTTGGAAAATTACCAATCGACTTAATTTAATTACTGAACTTCCAAAATTTTTCGAGTCACAACGATTCAAAGTTTCTGCTGTAAGAGTTTAGATAAACGCATTGGTAAATTCAGAATTCAGGGGATAACCAACCCCACCAGGAACATTAAAATGTCCCCTGCTTGGACGCTACAAAATCGCAATGAATTAAGGGAATTAACATAAAACTTTTAAACCTTCAAAACATTCAATCTTTGAATATATATATATATATATGTTTAAAAATGAAAACACGTGTGAAAAACGAAGGATACGACATTATAAAAAGCAATGGAATAGACACTGAAGGAATTATACTTAATAGGATGAAAAAGCAAAAATTGGAAAAGCAAAATTGTAAAACTGTGAATATCTTATAGAATCTTCAGAAGGGCTTTATACGAATATTCATAGTAAATATACAGATAGGTGCCAAAGTAATACGAACACCCATGGAAAAGAGTGAAAGGGCAATATCTAGAAAAATATATGAAGAATTATCCTGAAACTTCAGGCGTGTAAACAGCACTGTTGATGTCATATATTTCCGTGAACAATTTTTCCAAAAACCACATTGGGGACCGTCAACAAATTGAAGAAAAACGATTTGTCTTTTGAATAATCCTGTAAAAAGTAATGTCCCTTAAGCATTGAAACTTTAGCACATGATTAAGAGGCTTATTGTAATAAACTGTGTTAATTTTTATGAATACAACATATATACCTGTAGATAAATTAAGGTTTTTATAAAAACAATCCCGAATTTCACCAAGTGCTTTGCTTATAATTTGCAGAGTTCTTAATATAAAAAATGTTTTTTTCAGAAAATATGACTAACAACATTGTACACAATACCCCGCGATCAGAAATAAAAAATAATAAATATTGGATGAAAAAAAGGCAGGTTTAAGAAATAATGTTTCACTGTGCATGCTCAAATGTTATCAAAATGTAATGTGCATAATATTTTACCCAAGTGTATAGAGCAACATTTGTGAATGTCTCAAAAACATAGCTTGAAAATTCTGAAAGTGGTCATCCATAGAATAAGCTCGAAATTCGCTGTTCTCAAAAAGAAGCAAAAAGATCAGGGGCTGTATCCAAATGATGACAAGTAGACAAGTATTTCTTAAGAAATACTTCTGTACTTGTCATACTTTGGATCCAATCCCTCATATTTTTGCTTCATTTTGGTAACAACGGATTTCGAACATATTCTATAGAGGATCACTTTCAGAATTTTGAAGGATTGTTTTTGAGACTTTCGTAAAAGTTGCTCTATACATTTAGGTAAAATATTATGCACATTATATTTTGATAACATTCGCGCATGCGCAGTGAAACATTATTTAATAAACCTGTTCGTTTTTCATCCAATATTTATTATTTTTTATTTCTGATTGCGGGGGTATTGTGTACAATATTTTTAGTCACATTTTCTGAAAAAAAAAAAAAAAAAAAAAACATTCTTTTATATTAAGAACTCTGCAAATTATAAGCAAAACACTTGGTGAAATTCGGGATTGTTTTTATAAAAACCTTTAATTTCTCTACGGGTATATATGTTGTACTCATGAAAATAAACACGGTTTATCACAATATGCCTCTTAATCATGTGCTAAAGTTTCAAAGCTTAAGTGACATTACTTTTTACAGGGTTATCCAAAAGTTATTCGTTTTTCTACAATTTGTTGACGGCTCCCAATGAGGTTTTGGGAAAAAATGTTCACGGAAATACATGACGTCAACTGTGCTGTTTATACGCGTGAAGTTTCAGGATCATTCTTCATATATTTTATTAGATATTGCTCTTTTCACCCTTTTTCATGAGTGTTCGTATTATTTTGTCACCCATCTGTATGTTGTTTCATCAAATATTGTTGGCATTATGCCTAAAATCGACAATATTAAGCCCCTAATAACATATATAAATTTGTATTTTATCCCTGATGATGGGTATATGTATAGCTGAAAGTGCTTGAAGTAATTGCATTGGACAACTTTAATGTAGTTTAACATCTTGTAGGTAGCTTTCATTACAAAAGTAAAAACCTACCGAAAATCTGTCGTGGGAGCAAAGTCCTCTAAGTTACCTGTGAATTATACCTCTGGAGGTTCCTAGTCAGGTGAAGGTCTCGTCACCTGATCAAGATTCTAAATTACGAGACCAACTTGCATAGCGATGGCATGACGTATGGGTGTGATGCCAAGCCCAGGTCCATACAAAAAGAATCAGATCAATTAGCAGCAAAACAAAAATGGGAACAAAACTAAGACCTCCACATAGCCGTCCTGCCAGCAATGGCTAGCCGCTAAGGGGCATCTCTTCAGTGGCGCTACGCCAGGGCTATCTCAATATACCGGGCTTTGACAGCTACCCACTCTGGGGAAAATCACGTGCTCAAAGGAGGGAACGCAAGAGCGACTTGAAATCTTCACCCCACTCCGATTTCTTGCCTGATTTGAAATTTGGCTTGTATTGTGTTATTGCTATGGTGTGAGCACGTGCTGCGTTTGTTTTTTCGTTAGATGCAATTTTTTGTATAAATTCAATTAAAAAAATTCTTTAGCATATTTAAAAACTCAACATTTTTGTTGATAAAGTTACATCAAAGATGGAACAGTTACTGAATATCAAATGAAGTATCTGAAATTATTTGAATGAAAATGTTTTCGAGAGGCATGCAACAATTCCTTCTATATTAAAAAAAGTAATCTGGAACTGAGCCAAAAACGAAATGGACCAATCAAATTCTGCGTAGATATTCCGGGTTATTCTCATCGCTTTTTTACTAGGGACTTTTTTGAGGAGCTACTACTTTTTTTCTAGCCATCCTACGGATTCGAAAATCATACCACCAGACGCGAAATATAACAAGCTTTCAGAAATTAAAAAAATTATCACTGTCGGACAATAAAAACTTAAAAAAGCCTTAAAAATCGAGTAAAAAATTTTTTATTGAAAAAGTCATTTTTTATATTGTTGCCAATTTCTAAATAAGCGTAAAGGATTATGTTTTATCTCAAATAAAAAATGTATTTGCGCGAGACTATTAAAAACAATAATGAAAGTTTAAAATAATAATTAAATGATCACGTGTTGAAAGCAGGAAATAAAGAAAATTACGTCATAAAAATTGTGTTTACACATGAATATTAAAAATAAAAAAGATGAATTAAATGAAAAAGCATTATAACCAGTTAAATGAAAAAGCATTATAACCTGATTACAGAAGAAAGTCGCCGTTCGTGATATCATCATCGTCATCTTTTTAAAACAGGTTTTAAGAGGCTGTGAAATCAGAACGGGGGCTGGTGAGCGTAGCGAGCAGGGGGCAGAGCCCCCTAGTGAAAGAGAAAAATAGCTGGACAAACTAAGTGAAGATTTACTGGAATTTTTCTCGTGGTGGAAAAAATAAATTCTATTTCGGATGTTGAAGAAGAATCGAAAAGAAAAAATAATTGGATTGATACCTTCCTTAAGGATAATTATGTGAATATTCATTATTGCGATGAATGCGTTAATTTTTTTTATATATGTGTGACAAATGTGTTAAAATTGTGGAATCGGTACAAATAGATTTTTTCAAGTAGAAGTTTACAAGTAGCTGTCTTTACAGGTAAGCAAATAATTCATAATTTTGATGAATTTTTAACTAATATTACCTTGAATTGTTGGAGAAAATTATAAAATATTTTAACTAGTATTAAAAATTATAAGATTTTTGAATCTCATGAAAATAAAATAGATAATTATTCTAAGACTTAGAAACTGTTTTTATATGAAAATTCTAATAGTGACATATTAGATCAACTGTGTATTACTTATACTTATATAATTCTAAATTACTTTGTTTGCCATCTTAAAGGCATTTAAGAAGAATATCTGAAAATTTAAAAGTTTCTCCAGGTGTTGCAACAATTAGAAATAAATCATTAAAAGAAAAATGTATTAATTTGAAACAAAATTAAAAAATAGTCAACTTTTTATAAAGTATTTCCTATAAAGTCCACAAACTTGTGGGATTTACAAACAATTCAGAAAATCATGCGACTACTATACAGGCATTTATGTACACGTTAGATTTATTTATTTATTATTTTTAAAATAATGAGAGTATTTAATTTGATTATTTAAATAAAGAGATTATTATTTGTGATATACCTTAATGCGTATAAAACATGTATGTGAATTTACATATTTGTTCTTTAAATGAAAATATACCGTATTTCATCTATTTCAAAACAAAGATTTACAATTTTTTTAAAAGCTCTTTTATACAATAAATATATCTAGAATATACAATATCTTCTCATTGATTTCGGGGATTCTTTAAAATTCATGTGAAATTTCGTTTATTATTAAAATCGATAAAAATAAATTGTATTCATCATATAAAATATTTATTATCTCTGAATTGAGAAAAATAATTCGATATATAATTTTATGCTATTGATTAAACTCCATAATATATTTGTGATACCTTTGATGCATATTAAACAGGTTTCTAAATTCATATTTTTTTCCTTATGAAAGAAGACTGTATTTCATCTATTGCATTGCAAATATTAGCAAAGGTTTTTTTATTAAAGCTATTTTCAGGGGTTTATCCAGACATTTTTCACAGGGTCCTGTTTTTTAAAAATTGTGAGTGTCTTTTTATATTTGTGAAAAATTTAATAATAATTTTGGGAATCTGGAATTAGAGTTATATTTAGGTTCCTGTTTAGGCAATTGAATTATAACTTGGTCTTGTTTTAACGAAAAAAAATATACATAAATGCATTAAATTTTGATTTTGATGAATTTTATTTTAATAAGAAATATTGCGAAGAGCCCATTTTTGTATGAAAAACTTTTGTGAAAGGTCCTTTTTTAAGGGAAAAAAAATGTGAAGGGTCATGTTTTAAGAAGAAAAAAATTGTGAAGTGTCCTTTAACTGACCAAATTCTTCCTAAACAGATCCCTGGTTTTATACGATAAATATATCTAGAATACACAATATTTTCTCATTCATTAGGGATATTTTAGAATACATGTGAAATTTTGTTTCATTAAAATAACTTACTAATAAGGATAAAAAGCAGTTGTATTCGTTATACGAATTATTTATTCTCTGAATATTGTACAAATTGAATTAAAAAAATACTTAATAAAAAATTAAAAATATTTACTTAATAAAAATTGTTTTATACGCATTAAGGTATATCACAATTAATAATATCTTTATTTAAATAATCGAATAATTAAGTAATCTCTTTATTTTAAAAATGATAAATAAATAAATAAAACTGACGTGTACATAAATGCCTGTATAGTAGTCGCATGATTTTCTGAATTGTTTGTAAATCCCACAAGTTTGTTGGCTTTATAGGTAATACATTATAAAAAGTTGTCTATTTTTTAAATTTTGTTTCAAATTAACATATTTTTCTGTTAATGAGTTATTTCTAATTGTTGCAAAACCTGGTGAAACTTTAAAATTTGCAGATATTCTTTTTAAATGCCTTTTTAAGATGGAAAACAAAGTAATTTAGAATTATATAAGTATAAGTTAATACACAGTTGATCTAAAATGTCACTATTAGAATTTTCATATAAAAACAGTCTCCAAGTTATTGAATAATTATCTATTTTATTTTCATGGGATTCAAAAATTTAATTTTTAACACTAGTTCAAATATTTTCTCATTTTCTCCAACAATTCAAGGTAATATTTAGTTAGGTAATATTAGTTCCACATAATTATCCTTAAGTAAGGTATCAATCCTATTATTTTTTCTTTTCAATTCTTCTTTAATATCCGAAATACAATTTATTTTTTTCCATCATGAGAAAAATATCCTATAAAACTTCATTTAGTTTGTTCAGATACTTATTTGATATTCTGTAACTGTTCCATCTTTGATGTAACTTTATCAACAAAAATGGTTGAGTCTTTAAACATAATAAAGAATTTTTTTAATTAAATTTGTACACTAATTTGTACAATGTTCAGAGAATAAATAATTCGTATAACAAATACAGCTGCTTTTTATCCTTATTAGTAAGTTGTTTTAATAATAATGAAAAAATTCGCTATACGAATTATTTATTCTGTGTGAGAAACAAACAAGCAAACAAAACCTCAAGAAAAAATTATGTAATTGATTAAACTCCATATCATATTATTCGTGATAAACTTTGATGCACATTAAATATGTATGTAAATAACAAAAAAAAATATAAATGAAAGAATATTATCATTAGATTTCATTTTAAATTTATTGAAAAGGAAAGATTTAAATATGAATATTTAATAAAGATTTAAATTTTCGTTTGAGTTGTGTGATAAAAATATTAGAATAAACACATTTTTTTTTATACATTCAGTTCATTTTTAAACATTAATGTGACTTTTTTTTTTTTTAAATTATACAATAACATTTTAATTTCTTTTTGAAATTTGCATTTATTTATTGTGAACTATTTTCTGCAAGTTGATTTTCCATATGTTTTGGTGAAGGCAAGTAAGTTTATATTTATCTGTATTTTTATTTATTTATTTTTTCTAATAAGAATTGCAAAAAAAAAAAAAAAAAAAAGACTGAAAAGAAAATGATTTTTATTACAAGTAGGGCCCTGGTCGCCGGTCTAAAAAAAAAAAAAAAACAAAAAAAAAACCTACCTATTGCAGCCGTCCGGAGGAAAGCAATTCCGGAAAATTTCGGTATATTTTTCCGATCATAAAACCAAGTCTGCATTCAAATATTGATTTTTATATATATGTTGAATCATCTTTCACAGCGTTTTTCGTGTAACCACGTCTCTTCCAATTTAAATATGGGGAAATTATCCTCACTTATATTTTTATATTTTTCATTTCATTTTATCTTATTTCTGGTTTTTTAAATGTATGATCGCCCAAATTTTGTACAATTTGAACTTCATAGGGAGTACAAAGATGAAATCGTACTTTTTGCAGTGAAATTTTTGGTAATTTGGGCTTGACAATTCTGCCATGGTTCTACAATAATATCATTTTCACCTATTTCAAAATTTCACTTTTTTCTGTAATCGTTAATTTTGGATACATTTCATTACACATTTGTGTTTCATCTTTCATCTTTTTAATTTTCTTTTTCGTTTTTTCATCCAATCTATATTATATTCTCTTTGTTTTAAGTTATATTTATTGTTTTTTCTCTCCATATTTATGGATATTGTTCAAACAGGTACGTGTTCATTTTTTAGGGTTTTGTTCATCTCACGAAACCCTATTCGTCTCTCTACATTGTCTGTCTGTCACAGAGCAGGTTATTCAGAAACTATTAAACTTACAGACTTGAAATTTTGTGTACTTATAGCTGAAAATCATGAAATTTTTGAAAAAATAGTATTTTAATATAGAGAGATAAAAAACAAAAAATCTAACAGCCGTTTTTGCTATTAAATTTAAACATTTTTCGTTATAGCAGTTGCCAACAAAAAATCCACACTAAATTTTTTTCTGCAATAATTAATTTTCTATTGAAAGATTTCACGTAAAAAATGAAAGTGAAAAATAAAGTTTCACCAATTGAAAAAAAAAGATTAATACGACGTCATATTGGTAATAAAACGGAAGTTTTCAAACATTTCTCAATAATACAAGGAGTATGAGTAAGTACAGAAAGCAGGTTAATATGATGTCATTAGAGAATTAAAATAAAATTAATCGGACGTCCTATTGGAAGTTTAACTGATTTTTTCAAATCTTTGAGAATAATACAAAGAGAGTATCAATATGAGTAATAGAGAAAGAAAGTAGATATGACGTCAACAAGTGATTATAACGTCATATGAGTTTGAGGAACGTATTGAATCATGATAAAAACCAGGTCATGGAATTATTGGCATATTTTAACATTTTGAAGGTCTCTATACAACATGTTTAATTTTGAAATTGATTTTTTAATATCGCATTTAGTCCACCATGACAGATATTATTATGGCTGAGTATAACAGCGGGCTCCGCCGGCTATCGGACCCGGCTCAGCTTTTCGAAAACACGAGAAAAAGAGATCGGAAAATTTTTACTTTATAAAAAAACATGACTTATTTTTTTTTTTTGAAAATGAAATTTATTTGGATTTATTAAAGAAAGGATTAAGTGTTTTGAAATGAATATTAAACGAAACCCTTTGTGCGATCTTCGATCACACTTACCCACTTGTTCATATTTAATATAAATCTTATTTATATACTTATTTTTCCCCATATGTTATATGTCTTTGTGATGTTTTAATGGTTATATATAATATTTGTCATACTATGGCACTCGTATTTATAAATATATTTGGATGAAACTAATCATGTGTATTAGGCTCACTGGCTCACTAATATCTTGACAGAGTTCATTGGCCAGCTTGGTCCGCCATCTTGTTTCAAAATGGCGATCACTAAAAGATTTTAAACTAAATAGAATATACAAAAAAAATCGAAATTCAAATTTATTTTTTGCTCAAGTGTTAAGCTTTGATACAAGGATTCCGGAGCATTTTTTTTGTTTTGCTTCTATCTTAAAAGATGGCTGAGATATAGCAGTTTGAAGTTATAGGGTGGCTGACATTTTGAAACAAGACAGATGATTACAAGAAATCAGGGATTAATTTATGAGTTTTATTGAACGTGATTTCTCGCAAATTATTACCTTTTGTTATTGTAATCATGTTCCCAATCAAACGCATAAAACTATATATTCATATCCCTTAGCGTCAAATTCTCCTCAAGCTTGGTAACATTTAGCGACCAAAATTAATTCTCCATAAATGAAGCTAACTTGACTATAGCTGACTAATTTGGCAAATTTCTTATTCAAATACATTATTAACGAATATTTTCTGTAATCGGCTTCTTTACATTTTAGCTTGCTGTTTTCGAGTAACATTAACTAAAATTTTAAAACGAAGATATATGAAAGCTACCTTTTCCTCCTTGTACCTTCCGAATGGACTTTAAAAAAAAATAATTTTATCATTTTTATAAGTAATAAAACACATTAAGTGTAATTTAAATTTTTGATAACATTTCTTGCATTATAATTGTTCTTAATATTTACGCAGGTTTTCAAAATTGCGCTCTACGAACCTAGACATGGATCAAAGGCCTAATTTTCAAAAGCGATCACTGTGCCAACGTGATGACAACAGTTTCAGTTGCCCGGATTTAGAAGAAGAGTATAAGAGCAAAAATTGTCCTAAGCAACTTTTAACACAAACTGCGGATTCGAGTTATTATACAATGGATGTGGACACTGACGAAGATAGTAATACAGGGAAACGGAAGTGTTACCGGTGTGATAATTGCCAATTAAGTTTCTCTGACGCTCATCATTTAGAGGATCACATGAGAGAAAATTGTCTTAAAATGCCAGTTGTCGGCCCATCTTATGAATCGTGCAAGTATACCTTGAACTCTGCAGTGTTTGAACGGGATAACTATTTAGGTTTATTTAGGAAAGCAAGATCTCAGGTTGAAAATGCTTTAAATTATTATTCACCAACTAGAAAACAGAAGGATTTCGCCCAGAACGCTTATACGGAAACCATTTCTAAAGACCAAACTTCCTTTACCCCAGAGCTGCAAGAACTTCATAAGCATGTAACATCATTGTGTGCTCAGCAGCTTCAGGTTGCTATGGACGATTTCGAAGTAGAAGAGGGAAAAGTTAATCGTGCTGTGCAAGAAGTGAAAAATCTTGGACAAACAGTAATTATAAATATGGATTAATGATTATATGTCTCGGACCACATATAGAAGATCGCCGGACCACATTTGGCCTGTGGGCCGCAGCTTGAATAGGCTTCAGATTTTCATAAGTGTAATATTGAAAAAAAATTATAGTTCAATTTTTTTACTTTTAATAAAGATATTGTATAGCATTTTGTACATTTTTAGTTACTTTAGGAAATTTTGTAGACCCTCTAAATTTGGTGACCCTGGGCCAGTATCACGTGTCCTGTGCCTTAATCCTGCCCAAGTCTCATTGTGACCTCGTGCGCGTCATTAAAAATACCAGTTACATCTATTGATAAATATCATCTCGAATATTTATCGAATGCTGAAGAACTTTGATTTCCGTACTAACTTCCTAAATATGCATTTGCTTTTGAAAGATAACATTAATATTCTTCGTCCTTTCCTCCTGTCACCCATACACCAAGATAAATTGGAATCACCCAACAACCACGGATGCAGAAATGGACTTTTCCCTAATTCCCGGAACAAGAAGCGCAGATTTTTAAAGTGACCCGTTGGTAATAACAGATTGTATTTTATCCCTGATGATGGTTCTGTGTATAGCTGAAAGTGCTTGGAGTAATTGACATTGGACAACTTTAATGTAGTTTAACGTCTTGTATGTAGCTTTCATTACAAAAGTAAAAAGTATATTGCAGCCGTTCGAAGGAAAGAAATTCCGGAAAATTTCGATATATTTTCACCGATCATAAAACCAAGCCTCCGTTCAAATATGTATATATGTATAAATATATATTGTGCTGTCCTCTAAAAAAAGTCCACATTGAAATGTTTCCTAAAAAAAAACCACCAAATATTTTGCTAAAGTCATATTTTTGTTTTGTTCTGTTTTTATGCACCACTTAGAATAATAAAAATAGTTAAAAATACCTAAGGAGTGCTTATTTAGTTTTAAAATAATTTAAATTAACAATTGTAGAACTCTGGCAAAACACGAGCTTTATTTTTGCAGATTTTCTTTTTATAATAGAATTTTAGAATGATCTACATAATTTTATATAATTTTTTTTTTATGTTAAATCATTAATATCTAATAAAATGCTTCATTTTCATCTGATTATGTTAGGTGTGGGTTGTTTTCAGGTAATATGTGTCATTTTTTGGAAAAGTAGGTGTTTTTCAAATTCTCACATAATTGGCTGCCATTTTGTAATAAAGTGATAAATCGAAAAAAGGTCAACATTAAAATCTTAGTCAAAAAACAAGCTGTATTAATTTTGCCATGTTCAATTTTTATAAATTCTTTATTAGACTTTATAAAGAGAAAATTTCAAAAAATGGGTTTTTTTTTTAGAGGACAGTACAATATATATATATATATATATATATATATATATATATATATATATATATAAATGACCCACTAATCGAATTTTCTGGAACATGTGACCTAGCCCAATGACTTTATCGTGCCCGAAACTCGTAGGATACAAAATTTAATCAAAATCGTTAGAGCCGTTTTTTAGATAAAATTAACTTGACCCGTGTTGACCCAAAAATGACCCATTCATAGAAAGTTCTCGAACATGTGACCCAGCCCAATAGTCTTCTCGTGCCCAAAAATGGTAAGATACAAAATTTAGTGAAAATCGTTTAACCGTTTATTAGATACAATTAGCTTGACCCTGACCCATGGTGACCCAAAATAACCCACTAATCGAAATTTGTCGAACATGTGACGTAGCCTAATAGTCTTCTCGTGTCCAAAAACCATACGATGCAAAATTTAGTGTAAATAGTCTTAGCCGTTTTTAAGATAAAATAGCTTGACCCATAATGACCCGTGACCAAAATGACCCACTAATCAAATTTTCTCGAATATGTGACAAAGCCCAATTGTCTTCTCACGCCCGAAAATCATAGGATACAAAATTTATTCTAAATAGTCTGAGCCCTTTTTTAGATAAAATTAGCTTGCCCCACAGTGACCCAAAATGACCCACTAATCGAATTTTCTCGAACATGTGACCTAGCCCAATGACTTTATCGTGTCCAAAACTCGTAGGATACAAAATTTAATCAAAATCGTTAGAACCGTTTTTTAGATAAAATTAACTTGACCCGCGTTGACCCAAAAATGACCCATTAATAGAAAGTTCTCGAATATGTGACTCAGCCCAATAGTCTTCTCGTGCCCGAAAATGGTAAGATACAATATTTAGTGAAAATCGTTTGAACCGTTTATTAGATACAATTAGCTTGACCCTGACCCATGGGGACCCAAAATGACCCACTAATCGAATTTTCTTGAACATGTGACCTAGCCCAATGGTTTTCTGGTGCCCCAAAACGGTAGGATAGAAAATTTCGTCAAAATCGTTAGAGCCGTTTTTAAGATAAAATTTGCATAATCACACACACACACAAGATTTGCTCGTATTAGAATATATGATAACACGTATATTAATAATTATCTTATTCCAAATCTTAATCTAAAACTTTAAGTTCATTCGTATCTTTTATCAACTCCCCAATCAATAAAATTCTGAGAGACGCTTGTTGTCATTTCGAATGTTTTTAAAAGCCAATTTTTAAATTTTTTATTCCATGCTTCGCTTCGCGCGCTGGGTATTTTTCACGTCAAAATCAATGCGCAGCTACGATAGGGATTCTTTCGTGTTAAATCTTCTCCATCACACCTCATTCGCTTAGCTTAATTTCGTCTGTCACTCATTGGTTCCTGCAAACGTTACGTCGTTTTCAGTAACTTTACGTGCCGTTAACAAAACTGGTTTGCAAGCTTTTGGAGAGCAGATTTTTGTCGTGTTTTGAAGTGCTGACCAAATTGTTATCTGGTGTTCAACTGACTTAGAATTTCACAACAGCCTTTTAAGATCTATTAAATGATGTTATCGTCAAGCCTGAGGGCTATAAGTTTATACCTGATACTGTGGGAACTGTTACTGGCATCGCTCCTGTTCATTAATAAACAATTTCTCTGGAAATTGGCAGCTCATTATTGGAGAAAGTCTTATTGTGTTTCATCATTCCCTAACCTCCTCGCCATGATTCTTGATATCGACTGCAATCATTAACCATATTTAAACTGCCATTTTCTCGTGGAATATTAAATCATCTTCGTAAAAAGTTCACAGAAATATACACACACACACACACACACATATATATATATATATATATATATATATATTGAGTCATCATTCACAGCGTTTTTCGTTTTTACTACGTCTCTTCCAGTTTAAATATGGGGAAATTATCCTAACTTATATTTTTGTATTTTTCATTTCATTTTCATTTTATCTTATTTCTGTTTTTTTTTTTTTAAATGTATGATCGCCCAAATTGTGTACAATTTTAACTTCATAGTGCGTACAAAGATGAAATCGTACATTTTTGTGTGGAATTAACGGTAATTTGGGCTTGACAATTCTGCCATGGTTCCACAATAATATCATTTTCATCTATTTCAAAATTTCAATTTTTTCTTTAATTGTTAATTTTTAATACATTCAGGGTTCGTACGGATCAGGGAATTTTCCAAGAGTTTCACCAGTATTTTCTTTATAGTAAAGGAAATCTAGGTTAAACTAGCGAAACTTCGCCGCCTTTTAAGGAAAGATTTTCTGTAAGAAAATACTGGTACTGATGAATTTCCTGGTCGCAAAATTCCAGGAGCCGTACGAATCCTGTGCATTTCATTACAGATTTCTGTTTCATCTTTCATCTGTTTAATTTTCTTTTCGTTTTTCCCTCCAAGCTATATTATATTCTTTGTTTTTTCTCTACATATTTATGGATATTGTTCAAACAGGTACGTGTTCATTTTTCATATTTAATATATTTTTAATTTTATTTTTTAATTTCCCCCCACATGTTGTATGATGTTTTTGGGATGTTTCAATGGTTATATATATGTTTGTTCAATTTCTGCTCTTTTAAATTCATATTTTAAATTCTATGTTTTTGGTATCTATGTTCAGTTTGTTGGGGGGGGGGGGATATGTTTTGTTGTCAATTAGTTATTTTAATTTTATTCATAATTACACGGTTTTTGTCGGTGGTTAAAACGTTCATTTAATGGTTATATATATAATGTATAAAATCTGATTTTGTCATACTATGGCATTCTTATTTATAAACCGATTTGAATGAAACTAATCATGTGTATTAGGCTCACTAATATCTTGGCAGAGTTCGTTGGCCAGCTTGGTCCGCCATCTTGTTTCAAAATGGTAGCCGCTAAAAATACTTCCGTAAAAGATATAAAAATAAAAAAATATATACAAAAAAATTCGAAATTAAAATTTATTTTTTGCTTAGGTGTTAGGCCTTGATACAAGGATTCCGGAGCATTTTGTTTTTGCTTTGCCTCTATCTTAAAAGATGGCTGAGATATAGCAGTTTGAAGTTATAGGGTGGCTGACATTTTGAAACAAGAGAGATGATTACAAGAAATCAGGGATTAATTTATGAGTTTTATTGAACGTGATTTCTCGCAAATTATTACCTTTTTGTTATTGTAATCATGTTCCCAATCAAACGCATAAAACTACATATTCATATCCGTTAACGTCAAATTATTCCCAAGCTTGGCAACATTTGGCGACCAAAATTAATTCTCCATAAATGAAGCTAACTTGGTTATAGCTGACTAATTTGGCGAATTTCTTATTCAAATTCATTATTAACGAATCTTTTCTGTAATCGGCTTCTTTACATTTTAGCTTGCTCGTTTTCGAGTAACATTAACTAAAATTTTAAAACGAAGATATAGGAAAGCTACCTTTTCCTCCCTGTACCTGCTGAAAGGACTTTTTTTTAAAATAATTTTATCATTTTTTAAGTAATAAAACACATTAAGTGTAATTTAAATTTTTGATAACATTTCTTGCATTATAATTGTTCTTAATATTTACGCAGGTTTTCAAAATTGCACTCTACGAACCTAGACACGGGTCAAAGGCCTAATTTACAAAAGTAATCATTGTGCCAACGTGATGACAACAGCTTAAGTTGCCCGGATTGCGAAGATTTAGAGAAGAGCATAGAAACAAAAACTGTCTTAAGCAACTTTTAACGCAAGCTGCGGATTCGAGTTATACAATGGATGTGGACACTGACGAAGATAGTAATACAGGGAAACGGAAGTGTTACCGGTGCGATAATTGCCAATTAAGTTTCTCTGACTCTCATCATTTAGAGGATCACATGAGAGAAAATTGTCTTAAAATGCCAGTTTCTGGCCCATCTTATGAATCGTGCAAGTATACCTTGAAGTCTGCAGTGTTAGAACGTGATAACTATTTACGTTTATTTAGGAAAGCAAGATCCGAGGTTGACAAAGCTCTAAATTATTATTCACCAGCTAGAGAACAGAAGGATTTCGCACTGAAAAGTTTAACGGAAACCGTTTTTAAAGATCAAAGTTCCTTTACCCCAGAGCTGCAAGATGTTTATAAGCATGTAAAATCATTGTGTTGTCAGCAGTCTCGGGCTGCTATGGGCGATTTCGAAGTGGCAGAAGGAAATATTAATCGTGCTGTGCAAGAAGTGAAACATTTTGGACAAACAGTCCTATCTTTTAAAACTAAAGTAGTTTTTGCTTGCACCAGAGCAAGTAAAGCATTGAGAGAACAACGATTTGATAAAACTTTATCGTTTAAACGACAAGCACGACAGCAAAAAAAAATTAAAAAGATTTTGAAACATAATAATAAAGTTTTGACTGAGATTCAGGATGGATTAATAGGACTAAATGAATCTGTTTCAACAATTCTGGAACAACCTAGAACAGCTGAAAGCGAAAGTGCCAGGGACTCAACAGAAAGCGAAAGTGATAGGGAATCTAGAGCTGGCCCAGCTGAAAACGAAAGTGATAGGGACTCTACAGCTGGCCTAGCCGAAAACGAAAGTGATAGGGACTCTACAGCTGGCCCAGCTGAAAATGAAAGTGATAGGGACTCTACAGCTGGCCCAGTTGAAAACGAAAGTGATAGGGACTCTACAGCTGGCCTAGCCGAAAACGAAAGTGATAGGGACTCTACAGCTGGCGCAGCTGAAAGCGAAAGTGATAGGGACTCTACAGCTGGCATAGCCGAAAACGAAAGTGATAGGGACTCTACAGCTGGCGCAGCTGAAAACGAAAGTGATGGTGACTCTACAGCTGGCCTAGCCGAAAACGAAAGTGATAGGGACTCTACAGCTGGCCCAGTTGAAAACGAAAGTGATAGGGACTCTACAGCTGGCGCAGCTGAAAGCGAAAGTGATAGGGACTCTACAGCTGGCGCAGCTGAAAACGAAAGTGATAGGGACTCTACAGCTGGTGCAGCTGAAAGCGAAAGTGGTAGGGACTTTACAGCTGGCGCAGCAGAAAGCGAATGTGACAGGGAGCCTACAGCTGGCGAATCAGAAAACGAAAGTGACAGGGAGTCTACAGCTGGCGAATCAGAAAACGAAAGTGATAGGGACTCTACAGCTGGCACATTAGAAAACGAAAGTGATAGGGACTCTACAGCTGGTGCAGCAGAAAACGAAAGTGACAGGGACTCTACAGCTGGCGCAGCAGGAAACGAAAGTGAGAGGGAGTCTACAGCTGGCGAATCAGAAAACGAAAGTGAGAGGGACTCTACAGCTGGTGCATCAGAAAACGAAAGTGATAGGGACTCTACATCTGGCGCAGCAGAAAACGAAAGTGACAGGGACTCTACAGCTGGCGCAGCAGAAAACGAAAGTGACTCTACAGCTGGCGCATTAGAAAACGTAACTGATAGGGACTCTACAGCTGGAGCATCTGTAAACGAAAGTGATAGAGACTCTACAGCTGGCGCATCAGAAAACGAAAGTGATAGGGACTCTACAGTTGGCGCATCAGAAAACGAAAGGGATAAGGACTCTACAGTTGGAGCATCAGCAAACGAAAGTGATAGGGACTCTACAGCTGGCGCATCAGAAAACGAAATTGATAGGGACTCTACAGCTGGCGAACCAGAAAACGGAAGCGATAGGGACTCTACAGCTGGCGAAGCAGAAAACGAAAGCGATAATGTCCCTACAGCTAGCGTAACAACCAGAAAACGAAAGGGTCTCTACAGCTGGCGAAGCAGAAAACGAAAGCGATAGGGACTCTACAGCTAGCGTAACCGAAAGTGATTCTGCGATTTATTCTTGATAAGTTTCAACCGCTGTTTACAACCTCTAGACAATACGAATTAGTTGTAAATTCAACATGTAAGAGCTATGAAAGGAGCCTGTAAGTTAGAAAACAATGTTTTTAAAAACTGTTTTATTCTTTGTTTAATATAGCACCTATTCTTATCACAATAAAATATTTTTAACGTTTAAATTTTTTGGATATAATTATATAATGTTTCTGTCGTATTACTGAATTTATAGTCTGTGCCAGGGCATTCCGTTTCTGAAAGTTAGAAATTCTAGCTCTCTTTGTTTGTGTGATTGTTTAGGAATCGAATCGGCGAATATTGTCAAAAGAATTTTAAAGGAAAAATTATCAGGATCATTTTAGTCGCTCCTCTCAGGTTGCGACTGATCTAACCCATGAACTTTAATTTCGAACGCCTATTCTAGCCAGAAAACTCACCTTTAGAGTTCTTGATTTAAGATCACAGTGTAGAATGTCATAAAATTTAAAGTTCGACCACTAGAGCTTTCCGAAATTTGGCCTAGTGCAGGGATACTTACTCTTTTTGTTTGTGTGTTGGAGATAGATTGGTTAGGAATAGACTCGGCGAATTTTTACAAACATTGTCAAAAATACAGGGTGGCCCTAATTCAAGTAACAGTATTCAGCTTGCTCTGTAGCGCGAACCAAATGTGATAACGGAGCCAAATTTTGTATTTGGATTAAATTTTGGATCAAATTTTGTATTCGGAGTACGGGGGACGAAGGATTCCGTGAAAAAATAGTTCCAAAAGTTACCGCTAGGTGGAAATGTGGCGCTGTGTAATTGAGCCACTGTTGCCATAATGAGATTGGTTTTAATCGTTAAATGATTTAACTAAAAGCTAATTTTATTTCAGTATTGATCACTCAGCTCCACAATAGTAAGGAGGGCAATCTTCCTATTCTAATACATTGAATACAGCAGTCCCCCCATGAATACAATGCCAAATTATTTCCAAGGAATTTTTTTGGCAAAACACAGACTTCTTCCAATAGACTACAATGGGGTATATATTTTCAAATTAGATTATCTTTTAAAATTATGGCGAAGTTGCTACAATTTCCAACGATATATACTTTTTTATTGAAAAAAAAAAAATACAGATTTCATTTAAATTTATCGCAAATATTTAATTTCATATTAGTTAAAAATGAAATTTTATGTGTAAGCTCGAAAAAAATAAATGAAAAATTTGTTAAGTATTACTCATAAAAATATGAAAAAGGTGTAGAAATAAGCAAAAGTGATAAAGTATGCGGAAAATTTTGAAAAAAAAAATGGCTCTAATAGGTATTAAAAAATGCAGGACTCACTGCTTGCGCCCATTGAAAGTGTGATGCGGTTGTGGTAGAAAGTGGACCGGTGAGTTGGCCCTCCGTTCTATTATGGAGCTCAGTGGTATTGATTCTGCATCCTTTAAACTCTTTTATATTACGCAGCGCCATATTTCCACCTACCGGTGACTTTTGAAACTAAATATTATTTTTAGAGGAATCCTCTGTGCCCCGTCTTGTTTAATAATCTATATATATTACGCTATCGTACATGGCACAGAAATCACGATTATTTGTTAATTGTTTAACCCTTTCCGGCGCGGAGTAAGTCTGTTTGCAAAATGATGAAATGATGGACTGACACTGGAATTTACAAACGAATTGATTAAAAAATAAAAACTTGCTTATTTTCAGATACTTAATAAAAGGAAAATTTGAATTAAATATTCTTGGTGCCATTTGTCAGTTTTGGAATTAAAATTAGGTGCTTTTTTTCTAGACACCGCCCGTTAAAGGGTTAAGGGCAACGCCCGAATGAAACGCATCTCATTGGTTAGTCCTAAATTTTCAACATATTTATGATATAAAAATAATGACTATACTATAACGACATTCAGAATAAACGAATTTGTTGAGGGGATTCAAGCCACAGGTTCGTTTAGAAATCTCTGTTCGGGCATGTGGCGCCATCTCTCTGACATTTTTTGAAATACATGTTGTTAAAAATAAGAAATCCGGTTTCAATAGCAAATTTTCAATAGCGACCTAATATAGCAAATTTATCACTCCACGATTTTTGAATTTTTAATGAGTGAAACGTGCAATTTCTGCCAAGACTTTTCTTACAGAAATCGCAATTATTTGTTAAAATGCATCACATTAGCATTTCACAAATCTTAATTTGCCATATATCAAGCCTCGATTTTATACCGATATGTCACTTAGGTTCAACCGTAAGAACTTCCCTGACCTTTTCATTCTTTAAAAGTAAGTGTAATAATTTTCCGTGAACATTTCATTTTCTAAACGTAATTGTTATACTTTTGAAATTTTAGTTCTTATTTAATATTTTGTTATATTTTTCAATGACAGTCTGCCCGGGCAATGCCGGTCGGGTCAGCTAGTAATACAAAATTTGGCTTTATACTCGCAATTAGATATGCATAGATACTACAGAGCACGTACTATACACGTACATGTGCAGTGCATATGCAGATATTACAGAGCACGCTGGGTACTGTCATTTTAATTATGGCTGCTCTGTATTTTTAAAGGAATATCAGAATTACTTAGAAAAATCTTTTACAGCCACTCCACTCAGGTTGCGAACGATCGAATCTACATTTATTAATTTAGAATGCCTTTTGTATCCAGAAAACTAATAGCTCTTCTAGATCTCCTGATTAAGTTCAAAGTATAGGTGTAGGATGTCATAAAATTTAAGGCTGTTCTCAAATCCACAGAACCTACTTTCAGACACATTTTTGTTTAGAAACGCTTGAAATGATGGGCAGGTGTTGTTATTCAGAAACTTTGTAATTGAAACACATTTTTCATTTTTTGGTAAAGGCAGAAGATCTTTCAGAAAACACTGTCAGAGTCGGTGTTTTGAACTGAAATCCCGATGTTTCAGCACCAGAAAGGAGAAAATGATCGGTTTTTAACTCGATAAATAATTTATCAAAAAATGAAAAACTCATTTCGATTCCAAATCGCTTCAATAGTCAGACCTGCCAATTTTATTCTTTTTGCGCTTAAAAATAAGTCAAAAATTGTGTCAGAAAGTTCCTCGTTGTTTAGCAAATCATTTGAGAACCACCTTAAAGCATGGGCACTAGAGCTCTCCGAAATTTGGCCTAGTTCAGGGATTTACACAAATGCGCAGCTTCTGAAATTGCGAAGAAAAGGACGGATTTTTTTTGTCTCATTCCACAGAGTTTAGAGAATAAATAGAGAGGCAACAAACCGTAACAACGGCTTGCAATATGAAGCCAATTATCGCTCAAATTATTAGGCCCAAGGGCTGTGTTCATTGGTCGGAGAGAGGCTGCACGCGGAACAAGAACTGGATTCATTGGACGAGGAGAGGTTTTCAAAGCATGCCGCCAGTTGTTTGGGCCGACTGTAGGGTTGTATTTTCAGCGTCACGCCAAACGTAAGCATATCATCTCTATTTATTCTCTGAACTATGTGTTCTCATTCGCGAATTTAATAAAACAGTAATTCTTTTTTCTTTAGGGGGAGGGGTTAGGAGGAAGGCATAAAAGCAATTTCTGTACCGCCTCGACGTCACATTCTTTATTTTATGAAGAACGAATTCAGCAATTGCCTAAATATTATTCAGGCAGATTTACAATCGCACATTGGACATCTATAAACTTAAGAAGTTATCCCCAGTCATAAATCTTGGAAAAATGGATTTTGCGCAAATGTAACCATTGGAAAGTATACTCCGTAGACTATTTAATTTCAAATTTTAAGTTTATCTGATAGTAAGAACTTATTTTTTCCACCCATAGCACAGTGGGACGTTTTGATGATCTAGGTGGACAAAATCCATTTTTCCGATTATCTCTGAATTTAAAAAGACCACATATACTAATAGCTGAATATCTCCATGTCGAGATCCCTACGAGTTTTGGCGAAAAAAATCCGAGGTGTCGATTAACTATGACCGTAAAGAAGACAGTTGGTTTGAGGGAGCTTCAACGGTTGCACTAGTTTCCTGCAAGTTCGAAAGCACGTCGTGACTATTCTGTTTTATTTGAAAACACGGAGTTTATTGGACAAATGTCACATGTTGTCACAAGATTTAACCTATTATTGTTTGAAAATAAGCGCCATTTTGTTTACAAACTTTATCTTGACTTTTAACACAGTATTAAGCATTACTAAGCAATAAGCGTTTTTTAAAATCAAAGTGCCATCCCCAAAGTATTATAAAATTAAGGAAACTCCTGCAAAAGTTTGCAAATCATTAAGTTATATTTACTTGCAGTGTATGTATGAATACTTAGTTCAAATCTAGTAAGTCTATTTTAAACTACTTTTAATTATCCGATTGAGCTGAAACTTTACATGTGTAGTTTCAATGATGATACAATATTATAATTTAAATAAATAATATAAATAATAATATAAATATAATTAATTAAACAAACTAAATATTTATCACTGTTTGAGTATTTTATTATTGATACATTCAAAGAACCAGCGCAACCTAATTAAACTTGCATGTAATAATTTTGGCCACCTAGATCGTTAAAATGCTCCACTGTGCAGTGGCCCGCCCACCGTTTTGCATCAATAGCCGTGTAAAAAGGATCCACTCCATGTGACGTTTTAAATGTCATGCACCGACCGTGTATAACGTAGGTCCCGGCTGAACCGCGACCTACGTTATACACGGCCGGTGCATGACGTTTAAAACGTCACATGAAGTGGATCATTTTTACACAGTGATTGGTGTAAAGCGGCGCTCCCACCGTTTTGCACCAATCGCTGTGTAAAAATGATCCACTTCATGTGACGTTTTAAACGTCATGCACCGGCTGTGTATAACGTAGGTCGCGGCTGAACACAGTCTGAGAAGGTTTTCTGAGCGTATGTCGTCACTCTCATTTTAAAGAACCTATTGTTCTGCTACTTAAATGTACAGTAGAAAAATAGTTAACCAAATGGTACAAAATATTTGCCCAACGGTTGACAATTTCACATGTTTCTGATTCGCCTACAGTTAGAAATGTTAGAAATGTTCGTTTTGATTACCATTCTCTAGGATGCATCTTATATGACCGCGACCTACGTTATACACAGCCAGTGCATGACTTTTAAAGCGTCACAGGGAGTGGATCATTTTTACATGGTGATTGTTGAAAGTTTTGCACCCACCGTTTTGCCCCAATCGCCGTGTAAAAATGATCCACTCCATGTGATGTTTTAAATGTCACGCACCGACCGTGTATAACGTAGGTCGCGGCTGAACACAGTCTGAGCGCGACCTACGTTATATACGGCCGGTGCATGACGTTTATAACGTCACATGCAGTGGATCATTTTTGCGCGATGATTGGTGCAAAGTGGTGCGCCCCCCGCTTTGCACCAATCGCCGTATAAAAATGATCCACTTCATGTGACGTTTTAAACGTCATGCACCGGACGTGTATAACGTAGGTCGCGGTCTGAGAAGGTTTTCTGCGTGTATGTCGTCACTCTTATTTTAAAGAACCTATTGTTCTGCTACTTAAATGTACAGTAGAAAAATAGTTAACCAAATGGTACAAAATATTTGCCCAACGGTTGACAATTCCACGAGTTTCTGTTTCGCCAACAGTTAGAAATGTTCGTTTTGATTACCGTTCTCTAGGATGCATCTTATATGACCACAACCTACGTTATACACAGCCGGTGCATGACTTTTAAAGCGTCACAGGGAGTGGATCGTTTTTACATGGCAATTGCTGCAAAGTTTTGCACCGACCGTTTTTCCCCAATTGCCGTGTAAAAATTATCCACATCCATGCGAAGTTTTAAACGTCATGCACCGGCCATGGGTAACGTAGGTCACGGTAAGACAGTAGTGACCTACGCACAGACTGCATGTTTTGTCCAAACTATGGAAACCAGCCACTCAGAACTTGGCGATAAGCACCTGGACGAGTTCGACAAGTTAACAAATATTAACTTTTTTTAATTGTTTGTTTGTTTTATTGAGAACATCCATCCGAGACCAACGTTATAGACCGGGAGGCGGCAGCACAGACAATCACCTCATCGAGTTCACGGCTGAAATTCCAGAATTAGTTAAAACTTGATTTGCATATTAAAACGCAATAGGTATGCCAAGTCATATCTTGGTGGAAAACACCCGAAAACCCGATTTTAGCGGTTGGCTCATAGGATTACAATTGTGTTTTCCTGCTTCCAGTCCTCCATGTTTTCATACCTTTGGGAGCAGGAAAACACAATGGTAAACCTTCGAGCCAACCGCTAAAATAGGGTTTTAAGTAGTTTTCCATCAAGATATGTCTTGGCAGACCGATTGCGTTTTAATATGCGAATCAAGTTTTAACTAATTCTGGAATTTCAGCCGTGAACTCGATGAGGTGGTTGTCTGTGCTGCCGCCTCCCGGTCTATTATACGCGGCCGGTGCATGACGTTTAAAACGTCACATGGAGTGGATCATTTTTACACGGTGATTGGTGCAAAGTGGTACGCCCACCGTTTTGCACCAATCGCCGTGTAAAAATGATCCTCTCCATGTGACGTTTTAAACGTCATGCACCGGCCGTGTGTAACGTAGGTCGCGATACATATGACTTGTGTGCTTGACATCAAGTGCCCGCTTATAAGTCAACGTCAATATACAAGGACGATATAGCCACAAGGAAAGTTATAACAATAGAGAATAAAACTGGGATCTCCACAAACTGTGTGCAATGGAGCTGGCGGGAGTCGAACCCGCCGACCTGACTCCCGCGCTCTCAAACGATTTGTGGAATGTTATCTTAAACACTCGGCCACGGAGGACCCAAATATTAGCTTGGTGATAATGGCAGGCTTACCAGGTTGCTTGGAGATTTGTTTTTGTCAAAAATCGCCAGATGTAGATCAATCAAATTTTATTTCCCATATGTCGTCACTCATATATGGAAGTTCCTTACGGTTCTCCAAGAACATTTTGCTAAGGAAACCCAATCTCATTCCCAGGGTGCCATCCACTCATCAATAGTACAACGATATTGTTTTTGATTGGTACGGCGATGTCTCAAAATGTGGTGCTTCTATGTGAGATTAGATTGGCGATGTACGCACAGGGTACTCAGACTGAAGTTTTTGTCCAAATTATGGCAACCCTAAACACTAGAGAATTTATGAAACTTGCCTGGACGAGTTCAATTATCCGAGTGACACAAGTTAACAAACATTAACTTGGCTGTAGGCTTGCCAAGATGCTTGGTGATTCGTTTTTCTACAAACTCGTCTGAACCAATCAAATTTTATACCTGTGTGTCGCCACTTTCATATAGAATATAGAAACACCCCCAGACCTGCAAAAATTTCGTAGGGGAACATTAGTCAAAGCGAACAGATCTAACTGTTGGCCAATCCAAAACTCCACAAATAGCCAACCGTTGTCCAAAATTTAATAACACGTATGTAGCCATTCCCCTATTGAGGCACCCTACATCAAACGAAAGTGTCTTGGTAAGATTTTCCTTCTAACATAAACTGTATTCTTCTTATTCTACTAACTGCACTCGTTACTTGAGTGTATTTTACTCCTACGATGTAATGGCATTGATAAATAAGTAACATAACTGATGTTCAATACTTAATTGACGATTTCTATTGTATCTTCTTTAAATTTAATCATGATTTGTAATATTTGATTATTATTTTTTAGGGGGGAGGGGTTAAGGGGAGGTGCCTTGATAACATAGCAGTTCGACAATCGGTGGAAACCAACATGACAGCAAAGAGGGGTGGAAGTATAGACCCGCGACCTGCGTTATACATGGCCGGTGCATGACGTTTAAAACGTCACATGGAGTGGATCATTTTTACACAGTGATTGGTGCAAAACGGGGGGCGCGGCACTTTGCACCAATCACCATGTAAAAATGATCCACTTCATGTGACGTTTTAAACGTCATGCACCGGCCGTGTATAACGCAGGTCGCGATAGAGCTCTGTCTCTTTCATTAACTGCGTTGACTAATCAATCT
Source organism: Maratus michaelseni (assembly GCA_963931845.1). NCBI lineage: Eukaryota > Metazoa > Arthropoda > Arachnida > Araneae > Salticidae > Maratus > Maratus michaelseni. The sequence goes on along the minus strand of OZ007597.1, from coordinate 149,003,166 downwards.
TTGAAGCTTTTCATTTAATGTAATCGATATACGAAAAACAGTAAATTACAACTTTGCGAGCTCACAGAGGGCGCTTTCAGTTCCGCAACCTGAATTAGTAGGATAACATATGGTAACCCGAAGTGTTCAGAGGCCCACATCACGTGATTTTTTGCGGGTGACTCATAGCGTTCAGAGCCAGAAATTACCCAGGAATTTTGTTGGGTAAAGTGATCACGTACTTGCTTTGTTTGTTTGTTTGTTCGCTTTATAGCTAACTGCATCTGTTAACTGTCGATCTTTATGACTACTACTACACTTGAGTTCTAACCATTTGATTGGTCTACGTTTAGCAGGTCTATGGTATAATTGGCCAATGTCGCCAGGGCGATTTCTGCAGTGATCGCTATGATAAAATTGTTGAAGTCATTGGTTGACGGAAGGGTTTATTTGTAAACATAGGTTTTCTAGGTTGAGGTAGATGGTGAATACGAACAATACCCTTTCAGCAACAAAACATTAAAACAAGCAGGCAAATATTCGATTTGAAGGTAGAGATATAATGCTCGTAATCACCATCTACCTCAATCTAAGAAATCTTGGTCGAACGCCCAAATGAATTTCACGATAAACGTGATTGGACTGGATCAAGGCGAAGTCCTATCAGATTAGTTATGAATACTATTTGAGCGTTCGACCGCGGATTTCTAGGTTGAGGTAGTTGGTGAATATGAGCGTAAGTATGGTCAAGTGATGTCTGCCTCGAAACACTAGTGAATCCTACAGATTGCACGAGTTGGTGTGTGTGTAGAAACCACCCAACCATTTTAGAGACCAAATTCATTTTATTTCACGATATGGCAACATTTAACAACTAGCTGTTCACACGAGCTATTAGAAAATAGTTTAGGTATTGCACGAGATAAGTCTCTAGTGGTAATCCGATTTTTATTTAGTTTCTATTTTATTTTTAAATGTTTCTCAAAACTTACTTTTTTTTTCAAGTTTCTGTTGTTTCTATAGACGACACAACAACTTTTACATTCATAATTTAAAATATGTATTTCTTTTTGTGTTTATTTATTAGTAGATGTTTCGTTAAAACTATTCTTAAGTCCTTTTTTATTTTATTTCTTTCGACAACTTTTAAGAAAACCTTTATATGATAATCGCAAACATTTTTATTGCGTACATGTACTACACTTCCCCAAGTAGTCTGATATCAAATAATCGAATGATATTGCTTTCCCGAATTAATGGCCAGTTGATGCTTTTTCCCAGAGCATCAATGTTTATGAGAGAAATCATAGGAGAATATCTGGCCATTATTTTCTTTTGAGAAAGTCCGTAGCACACTTTTAATTCTCTAAAAGTTTAATTTATTTAAACTTTTCATAGATCGTTCCTGATTTTTACAAACTTTTAACCCTCCTCCCCTTTTTAACACTTTCCAACCTAGTTGAAAAGTGTTTATGACTCCGGTTTGTCTGGCCGTCTGTCCGTGCTCTAACTCCCGTAAATATGTTCCGATTGTCCTGCAATTTTTATATGTTATTGTCGTTATATATAGCACGTTCCCTATTTCAACTGAAGTGTGTAGCACTTATAGTTTTTTTTACAGGGACACTCAAAGAATTCCGTTACATTACGGTCTATGGGGAAAATCATTTGCGGTTTATTTTAATGATGTTACACAGTTTCAAACACATTATAATTGATATATAAGGTGCTATATCACTAAGGTGCATTACAAGAAGCTTAATATGGAATAGGGTGTGCATAGCTCTTATAGTTACTTTACAGGGACAGTCAAAAGAATTCGGTTACATTACGTCTATGGAGAACAATAGTCTGCGGTTTAATTAAATAATGTGTCACTATTTTAAACGCATTGAAATTTATATATATCACTAAGGTGCATTACAAGAGTCTTACTACAGTATATTGTGTGTATAGCAGTCATCGTCAATAATTCCTGGAAGTACGTTTTAAGTTGCTGAACGCGATTTTAAATTTAACTCACGTTTTGTCTGTTACTGGGTGTGCATAAATTCTGTCGATCATATACAGGGCAGCACAAAAGTTCGCGAACACATTTCCGTTTATTGACAAACTCCAGAAGGAGAATTTTTTAAACTGCGCTACGCGTTTCCTAACTAAACTAAAGTTTAACATCCTATGTAGTATATATACAAATCTATAGATCCTATACAGGGCTGAATAAAAGTATTCGGATATTTTTCCGAATATTGTATATGTTGGAAATATATCTTGGAAATTCTGGAAATTACGTTTTTAAATATGTTATGAGTTTTCCAAATTGTTTACTTAGATGTTATCTTTCAGTTCATTAAACGGTAATGATTTGTAAAATTATTTTGGACGCGTTGGAAAGTGTTACATAATCTATGCTTGACGCATGATTTTTCGTTCTTGTTTTAACAGCGCGATGGACTTCAAAGAAATAAGAAAATGGACATTAGCATAATAAGAAAAGTTTGATTAAAAAAATAAAATATGCAGATTGATAGTGGAATTATCTTTTATCTTTATCTACTTACTAGCAAGCTACGCCCGCTACGCTGGTCAATTTCTTATAACAAACTTTTAATCCAACAAAATATTGACATTTCATAATTCACTTTTATATTTTAACAGAATAATAAGGCTACTACAATTTGTGACCTCGTGCTATAGCCAATATACACGCCAGGACACGTCGCCCTTATCTTTTTACGCAAGGTTTTGCTATGGTACTCCATTGTGACATTTGGTAATTTTTCAATTTCAATATTTGAAAAATGGCATAATCATGAAATTTGAAATTTATATCAAGAAAAATAAATTTTTTTACCTTTCAAACACAGTTTGCCTAACAATTTTCTGACAAATACTTTTCGAGCTACTATTTTTTTTCAGTAACTTCAAATGTTTCATTTTCCGAGATTAATCTGTGGCAACAATTAGCGAAAAACCCAGTCGTCAGAAACGCATAGTTTTTTTTATTAAAGAGGCTGTTGGAGCAGGGATTGTCACCACCAATTTGCCACCATCACTTTTGAAATCGGTTCGGTAGTTCTAGAGATTCCATAGAAATTGTAATTTAGAATGTTTTTAGAACGCTTTTTGCTCATTTAACCCTTTTTAAATTTAGATTTTTTTTGTTTTTAGAGAGCATTTACATCTTATAAGTAAATACAATGCCAATTTTCAAATTTCTAGCTCATTGAGTAAAAAAAAAATCGTAATTTTAGAATGTTTTTCGCTCCTGCAACCCCCTGGAGTTAGTGACACCGACATAAAATATAGCCTATGTTGGAGCAGGGGTTGTCACCATCAATTTGCCACCATCACTTTTGAAATCGGTTCGGTAGTTCCAGAGATTCCATTGAAATTGTAATTTAGAATGTTTTTAGAACGCTTTCCCCTCATTTCACACTTTTTAAATTTCGAATTTTTAAAAAATTTTATTCTTAGAGAGCATTTACATCTTATAAGTAACTACAATGCCAAATTTCAAACTTCTAGCTCCTTCAGTATAAACAAAATCGCAATTTTAGAATGTTTTGCGCTCCTGCACCCCCTGGGGATAGTAGCACCCACAAAACATATATCCTATGTTGGAGCAGGGGTTATCACCATCAATTTGCCACCATCACTTTTGAAATCTGTTCGGTAATTCCAGAGATTCCATAGAAATTGTAATTTAGAATGTTTTTAGAACGCTTTTTGCTCATTTAACCCTTTTAAATTTCGGTTTTTTCTATTTTGTTTTTAGAGAGCATTTACATCTTATAAGTAACTACAATGCCAAATTTCAAATTTCTAGCTCCTTCAGTATAAAAAAGATCGCAATTTTAAAACGTTTTTCGCTCCTGCACCCCCCTGGGGTTAGTGACACCGACATAAAATATAGCCTATGTTGGAGCAGGGGATGTCACCATAAATTTGCTACCATCACTTTTGAAATCTGTTCGGTAGTTCTAGAGATTCCATAGAAATTGTAATTTAGAATGGTTTTAGAACGATTTTCGCTGATTTCATCCTTTTTAAATTTCGATTTATTTTTATTTTATTCTTAGAGAGCATTTACATCTTATAAGTAACTACAATGCCAAATTTCAAATTTCTAGCTCCTTCAGTATAAAAAAAATCGCAATTTTAGAACGTTTTTCGCTCCTGCACCCCCCCCTGGAGTTAGTGACACCGACATAAAATATAGCCTATGTTGGAGCAGGGGTTGTCACCATCAATTTGCCACCATCACTTTTGAAATCGGTTCGGTAGTTCTAGAGATTCCATAGAAATTGTAATTTAGAATGTTTTTAGAACGCTTTTTCGCTCGTTTCACCCTTTTAAATTTCGAATTTTGTTTTATTTTGTTTTTAGAGAGCATTTACATCTTATAAGTAACTGCAACGCCAAATTTCAAATTTCTAGCTGCTTCAGTATAGAAAAGATCGCAATTTTAGAACGTTTTTCGGTCCTGCACCCCCCTGGGGTAGTGGCACCGACATAAAATATAGCCTATGTTGGAGCAGGGGTTGTCATCGATTTGCCAGCATCACTTTTGAAATCGGTTCGGTAGTTCCAGAGATTACCCCCTACAAACAAACAAACAAACAAACAAAAAAACAATCTTTACTTCTTTATAATATTAGTATAGATAGCAGTGGTTCTCAAATTTCGGAGACTCCTGTGTACCCAGGGAACGCTTAAGGCTCAGAAGTAGGGGAAGTCCGACGTCACACAGGGGCCCCCCTTTTGCTCTGCCAATTCTGCTTCAATAATTTGAAATTTTACCATCAAAATTTCGAGTAAACAACTTTCAATATTAAATTAAAACTAACTACCTATCTAAACTAATAAAAGAAAGTTTCGCTCTGTGTGTCTGTTGGCGATGGCTAGGAAAATCTGGCCCACCTAGAAGGCTGGGAATTTAGATTTAGGTAGTCCAAACCCTCTCCTGGTGCAACATTACTTCAGAATTTTCATATTTTAATTACTTTCTGAAATATTAATTAAAATGCACAAAGAACTCTCATTAAAAATACGCTTTTATTCTCTTGGGTTGGTTGGTTCACTGGTTGGTTGCATCGATTCTTCACAGAAGTAATTAAATAAAGCAGAGTAGCGATGCACAAATAAGGATTTCTAACTAAATAGTGTCAACATAGATTGAAGTTATTAGCATAGAGGAGCCATGCGAATGTCACGCCACCTGTACATGACAAATTACACATACGTCCCACTGACTGAAATATTTTGCAGGCATATTTTTCTTCATGACAATTAGTCGGGTTTAAGTTTTTTTTTTTACATTTATTATTATGATGGAGATTGTTAATACAGAAAACTTTATTTAAGATTCTTTTTTATATTTGCGGGAATTAAGAGGGACAAGGGTCTAATTACATTTAAGCTTCAAGGTGTATTTCTAGAAAGCAATTACCAGAATTTCCGAATAGTAGTGTAAAAGTAGTAAGCCAAATTTCAAATTAAGTTCCTAGCTTAACCAAATGAATCAATCATTAAAGATGTATTCTGATCCTCCTAATTAGTTATTTGCTGAAGGCCACTTGAACACCCCCCCCCTCCCGGACCGTCCTTCAAGGTTTTTTTTTCTAACTATGCTCAGTTTCCATATCTCAGCAACTATCTTTCCGATTTCAACACAAGTGATTCCAAACATTATAATTAACTTAATTGTCACTCTTTAGAACATTAAACTAAAATTATGAGTAGCGGTTACCACTATTTCCGAATAATTGGGTAAGCTAAATTTGTAATTAAGTTCCTAGCTTAAGCAAACGAACGAATTTCGAAAGATGCATAGTGCTCCTCTTAATTAGTCATTTGCTGAAGGGTACTTGAACAACCCTCCACCCCCCCCCGGCCCCTCATTCATGGTTTTTCTATAACTATGCCCCGTTTCTATATATCAGCAACTATCTTTCCGATTTCAACGCAAGTGATTCCAAACATTATATTTAACTTAATAGTCACCCTTTATAACATTAAATTAAATTTTTGAGTAGCGGTTACCACTATTTACAAATAAGAGTTTAAGCCAACTTTCTAATTAAGTTTCTAGCTTAACAAAACGAACGAATATTTATGCATGCATAGTGGGCCCCCTAATTAGTCATTTTCTGAAGGACACTCGAACATCTCCCTTCGGCACCTCACTCAAGGTTATTTTCTCTAACTGTGCCTTATTGCAATAACTGGGCTAATAATGTTCCAATCTTCTCGAAACCAGCTCAATTTTGTAGTGCGCCTACTATACAGTAACGTAGGCAGCGGGGACCTGTCTCAGAAGTTCGTTCGGAAAGAGGTTTGTTTAGAACAGAATGCTCCCCTGGCGGTGGTAGGGGGCAATAAAAGATTTTCTAGAGCGTACGAGCATGCCTGGTATACGGTTCCGAAGTCATCGTAGACCGTGGCCAGAGTTCCGTTTTTTAAGAGATTTAAGTTTATTACAAGGGCTCGGGCAACGCCGGGCGGGTCAGCTAGTATACATATAAAAAATATTTTATTATATACATAATTATACATAACAAATTAATTTACAAATATGGAACAGGTGCGAATATTTGAACTTCAAAATATATTTTATGCTTTACAAATTGCAGGATTTGCCAATGCTAAGAACAATGCAGGGACAGCAAATATTTGAAGTAAATTTATGCTTGGCTGCAACACAATTTTGCTTCTGCTTTATAAACAAAAATTTGGTATCGCTGAATGCTAATTACTTTTCTCTTTATTTAAATAACCTATTCTCCATATTTTATCATTTCTCCACTCTTTATGAAGATAAACAAAATATAATTATACAGATTAAATTTTCTGTTACTTTTAGCATTTTTGAAATTAAAATGTAAAACATAAAAAAAATGAAAATAAGTTGCATTTAATCGCTGTTTTTATACCATTTATATCAACAGAAAAAAATAGAGTATAAATGTGTCAGTAATAGTCTAAGGGAAAAATTAGCAGCCATAATTAAGAAAAAACACCCCTTTTTTACTGACTGAATTTTTTACCTGACTGAATTTTTTCCTTAAAATTAGTTTTGAAAGGTAAATTTGGGGGGCCCCTTTGTATTTCAGTGGGTAAGCTCGGGCTTCGCGGGCCTATTCGGTAAACAGGCCCTGTGTGGTACTCCCTTGAAGAATTAAATGTGCTTTGCATACTTGCTATATTTATTACTTGCAAGAATCATGAATGCAGAAATGCACAGAAAGAATACAACGCATGTAGACAACTAAATGGCACTTTTATTTTAAATATAATGTAAACTTTAAATATCGCACGCTAAAGTGACCTCCAACTCAAAAAATTAAACTCCACAGAAACGGCAAAAAGTTTTTTAAAGCATGAAAACAAGATTTTTTAAAATTTAAACGGATCGAGAATTAGCATGAATTTTATCTAAAGAGCCAAAAACAGCTTATTTACTCAGACCCACATTACGTAAAATTATCGGAAGATTTATAGACAGTAGGATTGTATATAAGCAAAAAATAATCCTAAATCATTTAAAAATATATTTGAATTACGAGCCGACTCTGCTCGTCTCGTACTTCCTTGAATCTCTTCGCGTTTTATTTCCAAGGGGTACTTTGAGATACACTGATTTAGAATGTTTGTTGCTTTGAAATTTGGGATACACGAAGAGAAACATGCTCCAAAGCCCTCCTCACTCCAGTATTCTGTCTGATAGATTTGTAACTTCAACAGTCTTCATCAGAGAAAAAAAAAATCTTTCTATGCAAATAACTGTGAAAATGGACTAAGTACTTCTAATTTTTTAAATATTTTGAAAACTACAGTTGAAAAATTAAACATTTAATGATATTCAAAATTACTGACCTAGTGTTGACTTAACTACGGAGGATTTGAACATTTCGTTTTAAACTCTAATCATAACTGCGAATAATGTAGCCTAAAATATAATCATGATATTTTATTAGTAATATTTTGAAATTAAATTCCTTTAAAAACTTACTTGGATTTAACGTATAGACTTTAACTGAATTTTCCTAAAACATTTTCTATTCCTATTTTCTTTTTTTCCGTTGTTCAACTCGTCTGACAGTGGGGATAATACAAACAAGTATTATAGCATCGTGCTCTGTTTCTTAACCCTTTCCGGCACAGACAAATTCTGTTCGTAAAATGCGAAATTACTGATTGACACCGGAATTTACAAACGACTTTTTTAAAAAATAAGAACTCCTTATTTTAAGCTTTCATTCTATAAGCAAAATTTTATTAAAATAATCTTGGTGCCGAATGCAAGTTTGGAATTAAAATTAGGTGTGCCCGGAGTAGGACCACTGTGCCGGAAAGGGTTAAAGGAAGATGAAAATAAGTTTTATTGCATCGCGATTAAACTTATGTATTTGATTAAAAAAAGGTATCTATATAAATGCCAGTTAAAGTATGGAGGTGTTATATATTTTTAATTTATGCCCTTTTAACCCTTTTTATCCTGACGGTACTTATAAGTACCACTTTAATAAAACACCTATATATTCGTAATATGACTGTTTTTCCTAACGGTATTCACAATGGCACAAAGAGTGTATTTCTGACAGCAGGCAGGAGATGGCAAATTCAAGCACATATCCTCTTTCTTTGCATTGTAGGGATTTTACGTTTGCCACGCTACATTCGAAATCCATTTTGCAATAGAATTGACATACATGTTGTTCTTCATTTGAGTAATTTTATTGGTTTATTACCGGTTATTTAGTACTATTTTCTATACTCTACAGGTGAACATTTCCTATATTTTATTTGAAGTTTACTATTTGAAATTTACTATTTTATTTTATATCATAGGGTAAGAAATTTATGGTGGTTACAGTTGCATAATTAACCACTAAAACACTATAAAAATTATTTTCCTCTTTCCAATGTTTATTCTGCACCAAAACTTATCCAATGATGCAAAAATACAATTAAAAAGTAGCTGGAAAATTAATTCAGGATATAAAGGGTTAAACTATTTGCTGACATAGTAACGAATCTAAAGAATTGCGTCAAATAAAAATAGTTTATTTCATTATATTCAATAATTGATTTTAATAGTTGACGTACCAATTGTTCTCTATAGGTTTTCAAAACAATTGATTAGAAACTACTGGTAAGTTTCTATATCGTAGCTATCTGATTTGCTAGAGAATACAGAATTTTAGAATTCTAGATTATCTAGATCAGCGGTGTGAAATATTTTCTTCGCTAATGAACACTTTTATTTCCCAGAAAAGAAGTTCAAAAGTACCATGAGTTGCTTCCAGAAAAAGATACGGTGAAATCCTATAACAAGCGAGACACTTGGCGGAGGCACTTCTGTGCCTCCAAATTAAAATTGCTATTTCAAAAATCTGTCAGATATTTTGAATTAAGAATTCCGCTAGATTAGTAACACTGCCTATGAATGCAAATATATCCAGTATAACTGATGCTGGTTTTCAGGACAATTCTTTCTGCATTTTTCAAATCAATATTTTCAAATCTCCGCCTTATTTAATCTCAAGTTATAAGGCTAACATTACTATTAGGAAGATAGTGGTTATAAACAATCAGGAAACAATCTTAGTTATTCGCATCAGGTATATTTGCTAGTAAGGTAAACATTGCTGTACCTGTTGCTGCAATGTCAAATCAATCTTAATTTTCGTTCAAATGCCACAGTATTACAAACGTAAACACATTCCATTGTTACATTCGATTAAAAGTAGGTTTTATTTTTATAACTTTTACTAGGGGGCTCTGCCCCCTGCTCGCTACGCTCACCAACCCCCGTTCTGAGTTAGCAGCCTCTTAAAACCTGGTAATGTATCCGGTTTTAAAAAGATGATGATGATATCACGAACGGCGACTGTCTTCTGTAATCAGGTTATAATGCTTTTTCATTTAACTGGTTATAATTCTTTTTCATTTAATTCATCTTTTTTATTTTTAATATTCATGTGTAAACACAATTTTTATGACGTAATTTTCTTTATTTCCTGCTTTCAACACGTGATCATTTAATTAATATTTTAAACTTTCATTATTGTTTTTAAGTCTCGCGCAAATACATTTTTTATTTGAGATAAAACATAATCCTTTGCACTTATTTAGATTTTGGCAACAATATAAAAAAAATCACTTTTTCAATAAAAGATTTTTTACTTGATTTTTAAGGATTTTTTGAGTTTTTATTGTCCGACCGTGATAATTTTTTGAATTTCTGAAAGCTTGTTATATTTCGCGTCTGGTGGTATAATTTTTGAATCCGTAGGATGGCTAGAAAAAAAGTAATAGCTCCTCAAAAAAGTCCCTAGTAAAAATGCGATGAGAATAACCCGGAATATCTACAAGGAATTTAATTGGTCCATTTCTAAATCGTTCTTGGCTCAGTTCCAGATTATTATTTTTTTTAATATAGAAGGATTTTATGTATTACAAATAAAATATGTAAATTTTAATTTAAGTGAAAATTTTGCATATTGAAGGAAAAATGAATAGGAGGACATCCTTTTTGACGCTGATTTCAGCCAAAAATTTTCACATTTGTATTATTAGGATTGGGATACTATTACATACCTGCCAACATTTAACTAAACTTCCGTACAATGTGAGTTAATTTAATCCAGGCTAAAGACGTTTCTAACCAGAAAATATATCTGAAAAAATAATATATAACTTTTCACGTGGAACCTATTTGAATGCATATTTTAAACTTCTTGTTTGAAACGTGCTTAACCTCGGTTAAATTAACGTACATTGTACGGAAATTAAGTGCGATGTTAGCAAGTATGCTATTATAACTAAACGGAAATAACAAAACTAATTGTTTCAGAATATTTAAAATTCCATACCTCAAAAATTTACTGATAAATACCAGTGTCCAATTTGTCCAAAGTAGATATTGTGAATATGCCTGCGGCTTATGATCACTAGATCAGGAAATTTCTAGTTTTATAAATAGAGAACCGCGGCCACTGCTTTGTTTGGAAAATCCTAGTATAGATCAATATTACTTAGTCTAAATTATGTATTGTTTTAAACATTAACGTGAGGTGTTTTTAAAATCCATTTGTAAATTTATATTGCAAAGCTATGATTTAAACTTTAAGCAAAATTATTTTCTTTTGTAAATTTCAATAAAGTTTAAGTACCCTATATAAGTATATATAAGTACCCTATTGCTACAGATATGTTTTTACGAAGAAATGGTATAAAGAAGTCTTATGTCCCATCCTCCCAAAACAAGGGGGAGAGGGAGTGGCGAAAAAGTGGTAAAATTCTTAACCCTCTGCTCAATTTAAGAATTTTAAAGATTATAAAATATTTGTAAAATTTCCTCCAAAACGTATCTATACATAAGTTACTCCAAACAGCATAACTATACAGATTGTACTATAAGTAAACTGTCAATGTCAGTTTTAATGTTGGTTGAATATATTAGCTGCAATAAATTATGTGGGAAGTTTCTACCTTAGCCTAGCAATGCCAATTGCTAGGAATTTTTAAACTTTTCTTCTACTTCTTGCAGTGGTTATTTTAAATCTGATTTTCAGTGCTGAATGATCTTTTAACTTGTATAGGAGTTATGGGTATAATTGCATTGATTTTATACAATGAAATAAAATTAGTATAATTCTCAGTATATTTTCTTTCTTAATCTAGCTTTAAGATTTATATTGGTATAATTGTTTTGCAGTGAAATAGGCACATCATATTTTAGCAATTATTTTCCTGAATGGGATTTTGAAGCGACTTCCTCGATTCTAGGGTCGGCATACTAAAGCATATAGATGTACGAAGTTTCTAACCTTCTACTGACATTTTCCACGGAGTCTTTACTTTTCTCTGGTCTGATTTTAAAGTGCTTAACCTCGACGAGTATCAGTTCCTGATAACATAAGTCCTATTCTGTATCTCTGAAATGCGAGAACATCATGTGCCCTTTTGAAATAAGTCAACTTATGTAGTTTTTAAAGTCGCAAGATGTGAAGAGATTGATAAGGTAGAAAAAGTACGCCACTAGGATTGAAGTCTAAACGAATAAAATATGACGTATGTGCTCTAGTCTATACCGATGTATTAATTTAAATGAATGACGAGCAGGGAAGATCAAGCTATGCTCGGTCAAACTTAGCTTTGAATTCAACTCAATATATTATTGACTTAGCCCAATGGCCTTCTAGTGTCCAAAAACCGTAAGATACAAAATTCAATTAAATAGTTAGAGCCGTTTTTGATTAAATTTGATCCACAGTGACCCAAAAATGACTCCCTAATCGAAATTTCTCGAAGATGTGAGCTAGCCCAATAGTCTTTTCGTTCCCGAAAACCGTAGGATACTAAATTTAGTTCAAATCATCTGAGCCGTTTTTAAGATAAAAATAGCTTGACCCATAATCAAAATTACCCACTAATAAAATTTTCTCGAACATGTGACAGGTATTGTTATTTAGAAACTTTGTAATCTAAACACGTTTTAGGTTTTTTGGTGAAGGCAGAAGATCTTTCAGAAAACACTGTCAATGTTCACGTTTTGAACCGAATTCCCGATGCTTATTCAGCGCCAGAAAGGAGAAAAACATGTCACGTGACACGAATTGCTTATAAATCGGTAAGTAATTTATCAAAAAATGAAAAACTCATTTCGATTCCAAATCGCTTCAATAGTAAGGCCTGTTAACTGTATGCCTTTGCGTTTAAAAAAGAGTCAAAATGTCTTTCGCGTTGTTCAGCAGATCATTTGAGATCCACCTTAAATGTCCTCAAAATAAGTCCCACGTACTGGTTACGCGGGGCGGGTCTTCACAAAATACTTGTTTGCAAATAATGAACGATTTATCAAAAAAATTCTATATATTCACCTAAGGTGAACATGTCACTAAAAATTAAAGCTTTTGACTTATTTTTCTAACACTTTTAATGCTTTAATTAGTCAACTCATAGTAAAGGAATAGCAACATCCACACGTGTGAAAATACAAGATTGTGCGCACTGAAAAATTGGGACATTTGAAGTACCGCGGGTCGTATCTTCTAAAACTTGGAAATTGAGACGTCCCACGTAAATCGGGACTAGTTTCAATACACTTATTCAGTCATAAATACAGAGGGTCCTGCTTGAAATCTAATCCATATTTTAGTTGATAACAGTAATGAAGATATTTTACCGATATTTTCAACACTTACTTTACTTTGTGTGAAGTGAGACTATATCGTGAGTAGTGCAATATAATTTAGGTCAATGACATACATGGGTATATACAAGGCGTCCGAAAAGTGTGGAAACGGTCGAATAACTCAAGAAATATACATCGGATTGAAAAACGGAAAAATGAATGTTCAGTATTATTGAAAACTCTATTTAGAGATATCAAAGTTGCCCCCTCAACTCTGCCCCCCCCCTGGGGTGAAAGGGGGGCAACTTTGAAATTTTAAATAGTAACCCCTCTTTTTTATTGCAGCTTCGGATTCTACGGGTAAAAATATGTAACTTTTATGCTGAACATTTTATTCGGAAAATCGTAGATGGCGCTGTAATCGAGTAAAATGCAGTTAGAATCGTTGCCCTTGAAAAGTCTGGAAACGATCGAAGAACTCTAGAAATATACATCAGATTGAAAAACGGAAAATGCATGTTCAATAGTTTTTAAAAATCTATTTAGGGGATACCAAAGTTGCTCCTCCCCCAACTCTGCCCCCTGGGTAGGAAGGGGGGCAACTTTGAAATCTTAAATGGTAATCCCCCCTTTTTATTGCAGATTCGGATTCTGCGGAAAAAATACGTAACTTTTGTATTTAACATTTTCTTCGGAAAATCTTAGATGGCGCTGTAATCTATTAAAATACAGTGAGAATCGTTTCTATTGAAATGTCTGGAAATGGTGGAATAACTCGCGATACGTCGGATTGAAATACGGGAAAATAAGTTTTCAATATTTTAGAAAAATCTATTAAGTATATAAAAGTTGTCATTTTTCTAAAATATTGAACACTTATTTTTCAGTTTTTCAATCCGAAGTATCTAGAGTTATTCGACCGTTTGAAGACATTTCAATGGAAACGATTCTCACTGCATTTTACTCGATTACAGGGCCATCTACGATTTTCCGAAGAAAATGTTTAACATAAAAGTTACGTATTTTTACTCTTAAAATCCGAATTTGCAACAAAAGAGGTGTTGCCATTTACGATTTCAAAGTTGCCCCCCTTTCCCCCAGGGGGGAGAGTTGGGAGGGGGTAACTTTGATATCTCTAAATAGATTTTTTAAGACTATTGAACATGCATTTTTCCGATTTTCAATCAGATGTATATTTCTCGAGTTATTCGACCGTTTCCAGACTTTTCGGACACCCTGTATATATATTGTGAGCTAGTCCTGCACGGGTCGGTTTGTACCCAAACCACACCCGAAATTTCTGCTCAAAATAAAACACAAAAAAATTTCGTCACCCCAAAAAAAAAAAAAAAAAAAAAAATCATAGTTTTATACAATTACGGAAAAATAGTCTAAAATTACATCTCTAATATTAGTTTTCTTTTTTTGCATAAAAAGTAACATATATATATACCCATTGATATCGAAGTAGTTTTTTCATTAAAGTATTTAGAACTTTCTTTTAAAAAATAGTCAACCCAACCCGATTCTGACCTGCAACGAAAATAATAGCGTTAACCCGACCCAGACCGAACTTCGGATCGGGTTTAGGTAATATCTGGTTACTTGACCCGATCCAGGATTCTAGTGTGTGCTACATTCAGAGTTTACGATGCGTCTAGATCAGTTTTGTTTAAACGCAGATATTGGTAATTTCTAGGAATTCTCCGGAAGTTCACAATGTACACTGTTAAAAATCTTCAGATTTTGCAGCATAGTCACTACACCGCTTTAAATAGAATATCTCTATTTTTACTAATGAAAATGCAATGTAACCGTTTTCTCTAAAAGCGGTGAGTGTATCTGCAGCAAAAGCTGAAGATTTTTAACAGTGTAGAAAAAAATGTAAGTGCTGAAAATAATGGTAAAATAATTTCACAATAAAAGTTTTGAACGAAAACCAGACTTCGATATGGAGTGAGACACTCTGTATTTGACAGAATAAGTGTATTTTGACCAGCTTTTCCTATACAGAAATGTTTGTTTTAAAGAACCTCTTCACCTCTTAACCCTTTATCTACTGACGGTACTTATAAGTACCAGTAAAATAACTTGTTATAAAATTCATTTAATACATAGATTAGTAGTAATACAGTTTAGAATGAGTTATAGATGCATTAACTTATCTTGTTCCAAAAGCGTTATTGGTTACACAAAACAAAAATATTTTTAAAAGGATGATTTTTTTTTGCCTTTGCATCTTTTCAGCTTTCTTGGCGTTGGGAGGGGGGATGGGGTGGATTTTCAATTCGGAAATATTTCTATATTTCTATTGTAAGAACATTATATTTGTACATTTCCTAATTCTACAAAATATTAAGAAAAATATTTAAAATAAAATATTTGAGTGTGGTTATAAATATTGCACAAAATCCCTATAAATTCAAATTTTATTAATCCTGCTAAATCCTTCAATACTTCTAAAATACCTCTAAAATTTTTTAAATTATTATGGAAATATTCTAATATAGTTTCAAAAATTCACGAAAAATGCTTTAGAAGATAAAATTTTCATGAGTTCATAATTCAGTACATAAAGGGTTAAGTTTATCGCACTAATGTTGAATCGCCCTGTATACATTACATTCATATTTATTTTCCTTACAAATTTTAAATTTCTTGATTGTAATTATTCTTAATATTTACGCAGGTTTTTAATTTGCACATTACGAACGTAGACATGGACGAAAAGCCCGATTCGGAAAAGCGACCATTGTGTCAACCTGATGACAACAGTTTAAGTTGCCCGGACTGCAAAGATTTAGAAGAGCATAGAAACAAAAACTGTCCTAAGCAACTCTTATTGCAAACTAAGGATTCGAGTAATACAATGGATGTGGCCAATGCGAAAGAGGATGATACAGAGAAGCGGCAGTGTCACCGGTGTGAGGATTGCCACCTAAATTTCGATAGCAGCCAAAGTTTAGAGGATCATCTAAAAGAAAATAGTCTTAAAATGCCAGTTGTCGACCCTAATCGGGCGAAATCTTATGAAGCATGCATGGAAACCATGAGATCTGCAATGCACAGCGAACAGCGCTATTTAAATTCGCTTAAGGAAATAAGATCTCAAGTTAGCACTGCTGTTAAGCGTTATTCGTTGGCGAAAAAACAAAAAGATTCTGCCCATAAAGCTTACACGGAGGCTATTGCTAGAGAAGAAAGTTTATGTACCTCAGAGCAGCAAAATATTTCATCACATGTAACATTGTGTTTTCAGCACCTTAAGGTTGCTACGAACGAGTTTGAACTGGCAGAGGGAGCAGTTAATAGCGCTGAGCACGAAGTGAAAAATCTTGGACAATCAGCCTTGTCTGCTGAAAATAAACTAGTTTTCATCGAAGCTTGCACTGAAGCAATTAGAATATTAAGACAACGACGATTTGATGTAACTGTATCGCTTGAAGACCAAACACAAGTACTAGAAAAAGTTAAACAGACTTTGAATCATATTAGTTCTAATTTAATTAAGCTTCAGGACACAAGACTAGAAGATTCTGTTTCAATAAGGCTAGAACCTAGAACAGCTGAAAGTGGTAGAGGATCTACAACTGGCGCAGCTGAAAGTGAAAATGGTAGGGACTTTACACCTAGGATAGCTAAAAACGAAAGTGTTAAGGATTCTACAAATAATTCTAAGCAAGAATCTGCTGATGTCCAACAAAACCAAATAAATGAGACTACAGAAAATCTGGATGATCCAAGGCCTTCGACATCGGGAGCGTTTTCCATCGAAGCTTGCACAGAAGCAATTAAATTGTCGAGTGAACAAAGATTAGATGAAACTTTATCGTTTGATTTCGAAGCACAAAAACTAAAAAAAATTAAACAGATGTTGAAAGATCATAGTGGTATTTTGACTGAGCTTAAGGATACAATATTACGACTGGAAGATTCTGTTGCAGTACTGCTAAAACCTAGCGCAACTGAAAGCGAAAGTCGTAGGGGCTCTACATCTAGTGAAGCTGAAAGCGAAAGTTGTGGAGACTCTACATCTAGCGCAGCTGACAGCGAAAGTGGTAGGAACTCTACATCTAACGCAGCTGACAGCGAAAGTGGTAGGAACTCTACATCTAACGCAGCTGAAAACGAAAGTGGTAGGGACTCTACATCTAGTGAAGCTGAAAGCGAAAGTTCTGGAGACTCTACATCTAGCTCAGCTGAAAGCAAAAGTTGTAGGGACCCTACATCTAGGACAGTCGAAAACGAAAATGGTAGGGATTCTACATCTAGCGTAGCTGAAAGTGGTACGAACTCTACATCTAGCGCAGCTGAAAGTGAAAGTATTAGGAACTCTACATCTAGCGCAGCTGAAAATGAAAGTGGTAGAGACTCGACATCTAGCGAAGTTGAAAGCGAAAGTGGTGGAGACTCTACATCTAACGCAGCTGAAAATGAAAGTGGTAGGGACTCTACATCTAGTGAAGCTGAAAGCGAAAGTTGTGGAGACTCTACATTTAGCTCAGCGGAAAGCGAAAGTTGTAGTGACCCTACATCTAGGACAGTCGAAAACGAAAATGGTAGGGATTCTACATCTAGCGTAGCTGAAAGTGGTACGAACTCTACATCTAGCGCAGCTGAAAGTGAAAGTATTAGGAACTCTACATCTAGCGCAGCTGAAAATGAAAGTGGTAGAGACTCGACATCTAGCGAAGTTGAAAGCGAAAGTGGTGGAGACTCTACATCTAGCTCAGCTGAAAGCGAAAGTTGTAGGGTCTCTACATCTAGTGCAGCTGAAAGCGAAAGTTGTAGGGTCTCTACATCTAGCGCAGCTGAAAACGAAAGTGATAGAGATTCTGCATTTATCGAAGCTGAAAGCGAAAGTGGTAGGGACTCTCCATCTAGCGCAGCTGAAAGCAAAAGTGGTACGGACTCTCCATCTAGCGCAGCTGAAAGCAAAAGTGGTACGGACTCTCCATCTAGCGCAGCTGAAAGCGAAAGTGGTAGGGACTCTACGTCTAGCGCAGCTGAAAACGAAAGTGATGGAGATTCTGCATTTATCGAAGCTGAAAGTGAAAGTTGTAGGGACCCTACATCTAGCGTGGCTGAAAGTAGTACAAACTCTACATCGAGCGCAGCTGAAAGTGAAAGTAGTAGGAACTCTACATCTGACGCAGCTGAAAACGAAAGTGGTAGAGACTCTACATCTAGCGCAGTTGAAAGTGGTAGGGACTCTGCAACTAGCTCAGCGGAAAACGACAGTGGTAAGGACTCTACAACTAGGAGAGTCGAAAGCGAATGTGGTAGGGACTCTACATCAAGCGAAGCTGAAAGCGAAAGTGGTGGAGACTCTACTTCTAGGACAGTGGAAAACGAAAATGGTAGGGACTGTACATCTACCGTTGCTAAAAGTGGTACGAACTCTATATCTAGCGCAGCTGAAAGTGAAAGTAGTAGGAGCTCTACATCTGGCGCAGCTGAAAACGAAAATGGTAGAGACTCTACATCTAGCGAGGCTGAAAGCGAAAATGGTGGAGACTCTACATCTATCTCAGCTGAAAGCGAAAGTTGTAGGGACCCTAAAACTAGGACAGGCGAAAACGAAAGTGGTAGGAGCTCTACATCTACCGCAGTTGAAAGTGGTAGGGACTCTGCAACTAGCACAGCGGAAAACGACAGTGGTAAGGACTCTACATCTAGGACAGTCGAAACCGAAACTGGTAGGGACTCTACATCTAGTGCAGCTGAAAGCGAAAGTGGTAGGGACTCTACATCTAGCGCATCTGAAAACGAAAGTGGTAGGGACTCTACATCTAGCGAAGCTAAAAGCGAATGTGGTGGAGGTTCTACGTTTATTGAAGTTGAAAGCGAAAGTTGTAGGGACCCTACGTCTAGGATAGCCGAAAACGAAAGTGGTAGGAGCTCTACATCTACCGCAGTTGAAAGTGGTAGGGACTCTACAACTAGCGCAGCGGAAAACGACTCTGGTAAAAGCTCTACATCTAGTGCGGCTGAAAGAGAAAGTGGTAGGGATTCTACATCTAGCGCAGCTGAAAGAGAAAGTAGTAGGGAATCTACATCTAGAGCAGGCGAAAGTAGTACGGACCCTACATGTAGGACAGCCGAAAACGAAAGTGGTAGGGACTCTGCACCTAGGACATCTGAAAACGAAAGTGGTAGGTACTTTGCACCTAGGACATCTGAAAACAAAAGTGGTAGGTACTTTGCACCTAGGACATCTGAAAACGAAAGTGGCAAGTACTTTGTACCTAGCGCAGCCGAAAACGGAACGAGTAAAGATGGTAAGGATTCTACACTTCATACATTGTGCGAAAGGACTGGTATTGACGATGCTCAGCTAAATTAAATGGATGTGACAGCAGAAAACTTTGATGACTTCCTTCAGCATCTGGTATTTATTGAGGATAAGTTTCAAACGCAGTTTTCAACATATATAGACAATTAGACTTAGTTGCAAATGTAACTTAAAGAGCTATAAAATGAGCTTGTAAGTTAGAAAACAATGTTTTTATAAACTGTTTTATTCTTATTTTAATGTTGTATCAATTTTTATCGCAATAAAATATTTTTACCGTTTTAATTTTTTCGATTTAATTTTGTAATTTTTCTGTCATATTACTCAATTTATAATCTGAGCAAGGGCGTTCAGTTTCTGTAAGTTAAGACATTTCTAATTGTGCGATTGGTTAGGAATCTAATCTCGGAACCATTCCGAATATTGTCTAAAAGGCTTTTAAAAGAGAAATTACAAGAATTATTTTTGAAAATTTTATGCCTCCTCTTAGGTTGCGACTAATCAAAACGATGAACAATTTCGATCATCTTTTGTAGCTAGAAAACTAATGAGTTTTAGGTTAAGAGCAAAGTGTAGGATGTCATAAAATTTAAAGTACGACCACTACAGCCAGGGCCTGATTAATGCACGGGCTTCCGGGTCCTCGGCCCTGGGCCCACCAATTTCAGGGGCCCGTAAATTATGTGGCTGATTATTTTTTGGACAATTTAAGTTTTTCCAGTGTTTTTGCATTTTATATTTTGGTGTCTGATGTAAAAACAAAGTTTTACTGTAATAAAAAACCTCCATATTTAATTTTTCTGTAAAAGTCCTTTTCAATTTGAGAGTACCTATAATTTTCAAAACTTGCCGTATCCAGAAAATCAAATTTGGGGAAAATGCCAAAAACTGCATACTTTGTTTATTAGTTTCAATATAAACGAGGATTTTACAATGTCAGAATTATAGTTTAAAATGATTACTAGACTGTTAGGGAAAACACAATTTTTATGATTTTGTATAAGGCGAGTTTTGAAAAAGACGTCCTCATTTTTTCTGCAACATAAACTGTGGATCATAGATGTTTGTGAATTATACAAATGCTTATTTGAGAAAGTGGACGGTAATTCATTTTCTTGATTATTCTTGTAAGTTAAATTTTTTTTTTGTAAACTTGAAACTTTCACCCAAAACACCTTTGTCAAGTCATAAAACAAACCTACTTTTTTTTTCTGAAAGTGTCGCCGGGAATGGGGAGTTAGGGGGGGGGGGGATTTTTAACAGGCCCTCGGCCAAACTTCAGCTTGATCAGACTCTGACTACAGCTTTCCGAAATTTGGCCTAGTGCAGGGATACTTAGACTAGTGCGCTGCGCAGCGAAGCTTCTTAAACTGCGAAAAAAATGACTAATAGGATTTTTTTTTTTCATTCGCGAGTTTACTAAAATCGTTATTATAATATTAGGGGAGATAGAGAGAGGGGGAGGGGTAACAGAAGTTTCTGTACCTCGTCCTTCTTTATTGGACATGGAATGAATTCAGCTATCGTCTAAATATTATCCATGCAGATTTTCAATGACACATTGATCATCTATAAATTTAATGAAAGAATAATAAAATATAGTTTACATTATTCCCATATAATGCATAGATGATGAAATACAGTAGTTCATTTTAGTAAATCGTATACATGATCTTTGATTTTATGGTAGCGACCAATTTTGCAATCTATCTGGCCTATTTGAATAGACATAGTGTTTGCAATTCCATGCAATTCATCTCTAGTGGCGAAGTATAGTAGTCCGTTGAAAGAAACAGCAAGCCTCCTCTGCTACTAAAACATACATCGGCATGCAGCATTATTTTACATTGAATCGACAGCTGGTGGAGAATCTTAAGTATTTGATGAAGATTGAAACATTAAAAAACAAGAACGAAAATCATGCATAGAATACGAAACACTTTCCAACACTTAACAGAATATTAAGAAATTTCCTTTTTTCAATGCAACGGGATCTATAAAAGTCCGTTCTGTTACCGAATTCTATTGTGCGACTCTGTAAATGAAGATAATGCTACTCGCTCCTTAATATATAGAAAACATGTTTTAGTGCACTTCAGTTATCCTTTTTAATTTCATTTTGTTTGAAGTATCATAGATCATTAACAACATCGCAACTGATTTTACCGCATATGTCATAATGTAATGAGATTTTTTTTTTGTGCATCCCTATAAACGAACTATAAATGCTACATGTTCTATACATCTGATAAAGCATGTTTTAGTCCACCACAGTGATGCATATAAAGGATCAAGGTCCATAAGCCGTGTTTTTGGCCCGTGAAATAAGACTAAAATTAGATTTTGTTATACTGACTTAATTATTTTACTTTTTATTAGAAAGTTATCCTGTAGGATTTCAACAATAGTTTTTGCATTTTGTTTGGATTTATATAACTTACACAAGCTCAAAGTTCGTATTATTCATAGTTTTTGATGAAAAATACGCAATTTCTCCTAATTTTATTTTAATTATTTATATTAGCGCAATCATCTAACACTTTCTTCTTTACATATATTATAAAATACATCAAAATGTACGATATATGTAAAAATAAGTTTTGCAAAGTTGTGCTCATAGTAAAATATTAAAAATAGAGAGTTAAGTAACTGCATTCCCTCACGACTAGAGTTGCAAAAATCGGGTTTATTTCCAATAGACTCTATTTATTCCCAGGTTTATTCCCAAAAGACCTGGTTTATTCCCAAAATACCCGGTTTATTCCCAGGTTTAAACCGGGTTTTTTCTAGCCTTTGCAACTCTACTCACGACACTAAGAGACTTTAGGATGCAGCAACGGGTTTAAACGTGCTAAAATGAACGTAACTATTGCTAATATAACGGAATGCAGTTATTAGCGTAATAGAGTAATAGCAGGGCAACACTAGATACCGGGCTTGCTCATTCATTATCATGACGTCACAAATGGTGGCTGGCCGCTACCAGCGATTGGTGCAAAGCAAAACGACAAAATTAAAGATATACAGCGATTGGTACAAAACGACGGGCTCGTCGCTTTGCACCAATCGCTGGTCGCGGCCAGCCACATTTTGTGACGTCATGATAATGAATGAGCAAGCCCGGTATCTAGTGTAGCCTTGGTAATAGCAGGGCTACACTAGATACCGGGCTGGCTCATTCATTATCATGACGTCACAAATGGTGGCTGGCCGCGACCAGCGATTGGCACAAAGCAAAACGACAAAACGAAAGACATACAGCGATTGGCACAAAACGATGGGCGCGTAACCTTGTATCAATCGCTGGTAGTGGCCAGCCACTATTTGTGACGTCATGATTGCACACGGCCAGTGCATGACGTTTAAAACGTCACATAGAGTGGATCATTTTTACACGATGATTGTTGCAAAGCGGCCCACTGTTTTGCACCAATCGCTGTGTAAAAATGATCCACTTAATGTGACGTTTTAAACGTCATACACCGGCCGTGTATAACGTAGGTCGCGAGCCAGCCCGGTATCTAGTGTAGCCCTGGTAATAGGCATGTCGATATGCGAAAATTTTGCAACTCTATCTGCAATGCAGCATATTTGAGTTTAACAGTAATGATATTAAAATATGCATTTTCAGACATCATGTTTCTAAATTGAAGCGGATATTAAAAAAGGAAAATGGCTACCATAGTGCAAACTCAAGGAGAAATTTTAATAGACATTTTTTTCCCCATAGTCGCCACATGACAAAAGATGATTTTATGTCAATGGACAAAGCGTGAACTTATTGTAGGGTACCTCCGAGGCTAAAGAAAAAGACAGGCTACCGCGGTGCATTCCATCAAGGCAACACTAGATACCGGGCTTGCTCATTCACTCTCAAAACGTCACAAATGGTGGCTGGCCGCGACCAGCGATTGGTCCAAAGCAACGCGCCCATCGTTTTGTGCCAATCGCTGTATGTCTTTCCTCCTAGTCAGCCACCTTTTGTGACGTCATCATAATGAATGAGCAAGCCCGGTATGTAGTGTAGCCCTGATTCCATTTATCGTTTTTTACAGACCGCCCGAGGCTAACGAAAGAGACAGGCTACCGCGGTTCATTCCGCTTATCTTTTTTTACAGACCGCTAGAGTGACGTGTTACCCTTTTCGTACACCTGCATTGGTGCATTCGAGCATCACGTGACTCCCGCGGTCTGTAAAAAAAGATACGCGTAAAGCACCGCGGTAGCCTTTCTCTTTCGTTAGCCTCGCAGACCGCCAGAGTGACGTAATGCTCTTTTCGTACACCTTCATTGGTGCATTCGAGCATCACGTGACCCCGGCGGTCTGTAAAAAAAGATACGCGTAAAGCACCGCGGTCGCCTTTCTTTTTCGTTTGCCTCGGGTACCTCTACATGAGATTGGCGACATATGGAATATGAAATTTGATTGGTTGAGACGATTTTGGACAAAAATGAACCACCAAGCTAATGTTTGTTAATTTGTCTCACTTGTCTTATAAAAATCGTCTAATTAATCAACCCTAAGTTCTGCAATGTAAGTTTGCCATGCTTCGGACAAAAACTCCTGTCTGAGAAGTCTGAGCATGCGTTTTGTACGCATGTCCCCACTCTCATGTATTGGGCCTAGAGTTGCAAAGGCTAGAAAAAACCCGGTTTAAACCTGGGAATAAACCGGGTATTTTGGGAATAAACCGGGTTTTTTGGGAATAAACCAGGTCTTTTGGGAATAAACCTGGGAATAAATAGGGTCTATTGGAAATAAACCCGGGAATAAACCGGATTTTTGCAACTCTAATTGGGCCCCTACCTAATGTTCTGCTACTTAAATGTACAGGAAGTCCATGATTAAATAGCAGTTGGAAAATTACTTAACCAAATAGCTCAAAATATTTGGCTAACTATTGGCAGTTTGTGGAGTTTCTGAGTAACCAACGGTTTGAAATGTTCGTTTTGACTTCCGTACTCTAGGATGCCTCTATATGACGGTGGTGACATACACATAGATGGAAGGTTTTGTCGAAACTATGGGAACCAACCAACCAGAAATTGATGATAATCACCTGGATGAGTTTGACAAGTTACCAAACATTAGCTGGATGACAATGGTAAGCTTGTCTGGATGCTGGGTGATTTATTTTTGTCAAATATTGTCTAAATCTACACCAATTAAATTTTATTTCCCATATGTCACCACTCTTATCTAGAGGTACCTTACGATTCTTCAACGAACCTTTTGCTATGTCTAGAGTTGCAAATATCCGGTTTATTCCCAGGTTTATTTCCAATAGACCCGGTTTATTCCTAGGTTTATTCCCAAAAGATCTGGTTTATTCCCAAAAAACCCGGCTTATTCCCAGGTTTAAACCGGATTTTTTCTAGCCTTTGCAACTCTAGCTATGGCCAACTCTGATTTGCAGGGTGTCAACCACTCATCAATAGTACAACGAAAATGTTTTTGATTGGTACAGCAATATCTCAAACTGTGTAAGGCTCCTACAATCCGGGCTGACTTACGCCACCATTTAATTGGCCGTAGGAGAAGAACTATTGGCCACGCCACGTGGGAAATAATTGCTGATTGGTCTAAGTGGGCAACAAAATGCTTGATGATTCAGTCTGTATTACAACTAGAGTTGCAAAAATCCGGTTTATTCCCGGGTTTATTTCCAATAGACCCTATTTATTCCCAGGTTTATTCCCAAAAGACCTGGTTTATTCCCAAAAAACCCGGTTTATTCCCAAAATACCCGGTTTATCCCAGGTTTAAACCGGGTTTTTTCTAGCCTTTGCAACTCTAATTACAACGCGACCTACATTATACACGACCGGTTCATGACGTTTAAAACGTCACACGGAGTGAATCCGAGGCTAACGAAAAAGACAGGCTACCGCGGTGCATTCGACTTATCTTTTTTTACAGACCGCTAGAGTGACGTAATTCTCTTTTCGTATACCTGCATTTGTGCATTCAAGCATCACGTGACTCCAGCGGTCTGTAAATAAAGATACGCGTAAAGCACCGCGGTAGCCTTTCTTTTTCGTTAGCCTCGGAGTGAATCATCTTTACACTGTGATTGGTACAAAACATTGTGCCTACACTGTTAAAAATCTTCAGCTTTTGTGGCAGACACACTCCACCACTTTTAGAGAAAACGGTTACTTTACTATATTATGGAGCATTTTCATTGGTCAAAATAGAGATATTCTATAAAAGCGATGGAGTGACTATGCAGCAAAAGCTGAAGATTTTTAACAGTGTATCGTTTTGTGCCAATCGCCGTGTAAAGATGATCCACGCCGTGTGACGTTTTAAACTTCATGAACCGGCCGTGTATAGCATAGGTCGCGCATGGAGTGGATCATAGATTAATATCAAGGCTACACTAGATACCGGGCTTGCTCATTCATTATCATGACGTCACAAAAGGTGGCTGGCCGCGACCAGCGATTGGTGCAAAGCGACGAGCCCGTCGTTTTGTACCAATCGCTGTATATCTTTAATTTTGTCGTTTTGCTTTGCACCAATCGCTGGTAGCGGCCAGCCACCATTTGTGACGTCATGATAATGAATGAGCAAGCCCGGTATCTAGTGTTGCCCTGTTAATATACAAGATAGGACTAGAGTTGCAAAAATCCGGTTTATTCCCGGGTTTATTTCCAATAGACCCTATTTATTCCCAGGTTTATTCCCAAAAGACCTGGTTTATTCCCAAAAAACCCGGTTTATTCCCAAAATACCCGGTTTATTCCCAGGTTTAAACCGGGTTTTTTCTAGCCTTTGCAACTCTAGATAGGACACTATCATAGGGTCTAATGGTAACGCGATTACGAACGCAGCGCCTGTAGTGATAGTGACAAGGGGGAAGAAACGTCTCAGACACGGAATATTTCTCCTTTTGAACGTCTATCTTATTATGATCTTTCTTCTTTTAAATGCTACAGTACATGTTTATATTTTCAACTTTGTAGGAAAAGCGAAAAACAAAAGTTTTAAAATTCCTATTTTTATGCAAACATGATTCTGCATGACATATTTTAACATCTTTAGCCATACTAAAAAAAATTCTGAAAAGAATTGTTGTTAAAATAAAAAATAAATGAAGTTCTTTAAAAATAAACTTAACACACCAGCGGCCAATTTGAAGAGAAGCGTTGAAGGGAGGTGGACTTTGAGACCTATAGCTACAAGGCTGTCGTCTCGAATGATCCATATACATTTATTTATTATTCACAGAAACATATACATGAATTCTACAATTACATACATCTTGACGAGATAGTACAAGGAAACATGACAACACAAGAGACACAACCTGGGGGTTCCACACAAAGTGTGTGTGCAATGGAACCAGTGGGAATTGAACCCACAACCTCCTACACTCTCAAGCGATTAGCGGCGTGGTGCCTTAACCACTCGGCCACGGAGGCCCCGAAGAGAAGCGTTTTCCTCGAAGCGAAAAGAATAGATATTAAAAACATAGAGCATAAACAGATTTCATATACATGGGTAAATTTTGGAAGCTTCGTAGTGTTTCTCCCCCTTGTCACTAGTGACGCTATTATTGCTGCCGTTTAGAGTTGCAAAGGCTAGAAAAAAACCTGGTTTAAACCTAGGAATAAACTTGCTTTTTCGGGAATAAACTAGGTCTTTTGGCAATAAACCTTGGAATAAACCGGGTCAATTGGAAATAAACATGGGAATATACCGGTTTTTTGCAACTCTACTGCCGTTTCAGATTTTGCTGTAACTGTCCTATCTTGTATGTTAATCTATGGAGTCAGGACTACACTAGACACCGGACCTGCTCATTCCTTCTCATGACGTCACAAATGGTGACTGACTGCGATCAAAGATGTACAGCGATTGGCACAAAATGATGGGCTCGCCTCTTTGCACCAATCGCTGTTCTTGGCCAGCCACTATTTGTGACGTCAAGAGAATGAATGAACAAGCCCGGTATTTAGTGTTGCCCTGATGGAGTGGATCATCTTTACATGGCGATTTGCGCAAAACGGTGGGCGCGCTGCTTTGTACCAATCGCCAGATTACACGTCAGACTTCAGATTACACGTCTGAATGTGTGCGTGTAGAAACCACCCAACCATTATAGAGACCAAAATAACTTTTGTTTCTTGTTAATATTGAAACGTTTGATAACTAGTCGTACACACGAACTATTGCAAGAGATAATTTTCTAGTGGTAATCTGAATTTCTATTTAGTTTCTACATTATTTTTAGTTATATTGTAAAACATAATTTCTTTGAAATTTCAGTATCTATATGTGACACAATTTACATCTTTTTTATTGATAATTTTAAATATGTGTTATTTTGTTGTATTTATTTAATAGCAAATGTTTCGTTAAAGCTATTCTCAACTTCTTTTATTTCTTCCGAAAACATTTTAAAGAAAGCTTTGTATGTTAATCGTCAACATTTTTATTTCAAACATTTAGTAAAATTTCCAATGCATTCGGATACCAAATAATTCCAAATAATCGAATAGTTTTATTGTTTTCGTGAATTGATGGCCAGTTGATGCTTTTCTTCACCACACCACTATTTGTTGGGGGAAATCGCGGGAGAATACCTTGCCATTTTGTTTCTTTGAGAAACCTTCTTTAGTGCATTTTGATTCTCTAAAAGTTAAATTTTTTTCATAAATCGAAAACAGAAAATGACTCTTAACACTTTAGGCAACTCTTCTCAACATAAATTACATAAAACCAGGGCTTAATTTACGAGAATTCATTCCGGGTTCAGAATCCGGGTTCCTTTTCTAACTAGAGCGAAGCTAGGTGAAGAAATTTCTGCGAAGTCTCATCTTTTCAAACTTGTTTACCCCCAACCTTTCTTTACAACGAAAT
The DNA here is from genome assembly GCA_963931845.1 of Maratus michaelseni. NCBI lineage: Eukaryota > Metazoa > Arthropoda > Arachnida > Araneae > Salticidae > Maratus > Maratus michaelseni. The sequence continues at coordinate 148,974,879 of OZ007597.1, read as the reverse complement.
GACCCTTTGAAGAAACTCTCATAATATACCAATGCACATAGACAGGAACTGGGATATGCGCATAATTAAAAGATAAATTTTATTAAAACAAAAAAAAATATCTAATTTAACAGTAAACTTTCTTTACTTACCTACAGCAATTCTCTAATTTCTATGCCTTGTGTACGCCCTTTAAGAATTAAATGTACTTTGCTTAACCCCTATATTTACTTCCAAGAGTCATGAATGCAGAAATGGATAGAAAGAATACAACGCATGTAGACAAATAATTTTTTGTAATATAAATTTAATGTAATTGTACGATTATTTCTAAAGTGACTAGACTCAAAGTTTGGAAGAAGTAACATTTTTCAAGCAAAAAAGATACTTTAAACGGATCAGGAAATATTTTTTTTAATATCTAGAGTCAAAAACAGCTTATACTCTAATACGAGCCATATTACGTCCAAATATCTGAAGATTTATTGACTGAAGGATTGTATAGAAACATATAAGTTCCGATTCAGTCATTTTAAGATGTTTGAACCATTAATTTGAATTACGAATCTACGCTGCTCGTTGCGTACTTCTTTGAATATCTTCACGTATTATTCTTAAGGGGTACTTTGAGACACTGATTTAGAATATTTGTTGCTTTGAAATTTGGGATAAATATAAAGCCTTCTTCCCCCCCCCCCCCCCCCCCTCAAGTATTCTGTCTGTGACATTTTCAACAGTCTTAATTTGAGAAAATTTCATTCTTTCTGTGCAAATGACTTTGAAAATAGACTAAGTATTTCTAAATTTCCTGTTTAATATTTTGTAAATTACCATTTAAAAATTTATAAACATATTTTAATGATATTCAAAATCGCTGCTGTAGTGTTTACTTAACCAGGTAGAATTTGAGGGTTTTTTTTTTTTTTTTGAGGGATAATCCAATCATAACTGCGTATATGTAACCTAAAATGTTGTCATTAATTATTTTATTAGTAATATTTTGAAATGACATTTCTTTAAAAATTTCCTTCGTTTTAACGTATAGATTTTGATGGTGAATTTTCCCAAGTTTTGTAAAACCTGCTTTCCTTTATTGTAAGCATTTATTATAATTTCGAGTGCAATTATTAAATTAAAATTGCTGTTTAACAAATTTAAACAAAACAGTGACCAGAAATCCACAATTCTAAAATCTGCGCAACCTCTGGTTTGAAGCTATGCGGATTTAAGGGAGTCTACTGTAGTACATGTTTGGGTGTGTGTGTGTGTGGGGGGGGGGGGGGAAACTTGACATTTAGGATGTTTTAACATAATTTGAAACTAATTAAAAAAAAAATAACGACTTTGTCATTCCCTCCAAAACGCACACTTCAAAGGTTTATAAATACGGATTTATGTTTGTGTGTCCAGGGCCGCAATCAAAAGGTTAAAGGGACCAAAACAAGCGGGACAAAGGCTTATAAATTAGAGTAAATCCTATGAAAACGGAACCTATGTCTATAACGGAATCCTGTTTAAAACTTAAATTCATGGTCCCTAAGGAAGGAATACCATACAATCGTACCTACTAAAACGGAAATCTTTCTAAAACTGAATCTTTCTCTGGTCATTTTGAAATTTTGTCTTAGTAGGTTTTACTGTACTAAACACACTTTTATACAGTAAAATTTGAGAGCGGAATCTCTAAGAACCAGAACAAATTAAGAAATTTTTGATTGTATGGTTTTAGTAGTGTGATATTCCTTCTGTAGGAGCTGTGCAATTTTTACGTTTGACACGATTCCATTATAGGACGATTCCACCGTTACGTGTGTCTTTTAGAGTTTTTTTTTTTTTTTTTTTTTTTTTTTTTGCCAATTGAGACAAATTTGGATGTGAAATTATTTAGATAACGTTTTACTTTTTTTAATGCTATTACAGGACACACACAGAATCATTTTTGTAATGACACTTTTAGTCTAAAGTAATATATATATATATATTTTTAAATAGTAAAGTCATTGTTACGTGTGTGATTTTTCTGAGTCACACACGTAACGACTTTACTATTTTTTTAAAAAATTGTTATTACTTTAGACTAACGGTGTCACTACATAAATGATTCTGTATGTGTCTTGTAATAGCAATAAAAAAAGTAAAACGTTATCTAAATAATTTCACTTCCAAATTTGTCTGAATTTGCAAAATACTCTCTAAAAGTCACACGCGTAACGGTGGAATCGCCCTAAAACAAATTCAGTTTTCACAGGTTTTGCTAAACTAAGTACAATAAAATCTTTAAAAACAGGATTAATAGGAACCGGAAAACTATTGTCTTGAAAAAGGTTTCGTCTTAGCATTTAGATTTGTATGGCGGAATTATTAAAAAAAAATACATTATAGGCAAGTTTTATTTTTACAGGTTTTACCGTATTAAGTTCCATTTGACGCTGAATAACGAATAGCATGGTACTAGAAAAATAGTACATCGTGAAAAAAAACGGCACTTTTGGTGTCCCTCACAGTGGTTACACGGGACGGGTCTTGGAACTCCTGAAAATCTGGACTTATGACAATACCAACTTTATGCCAATTTGTAAAAAAAGTAAGCGTAAAATAAGACTGGCTTGTAAATAATTTATCATAAAAATTCTATACTATAGAATCTAAGGAGATAAAGTCTCCAAAAATTAAAGCTTTTGCTAAAAATGTTTTTCAAATCCTAAAATTTAAGAGAACTTCACCTTTTCATAAACATATAAACACACAAACTTTCTTTTACTTAAGTAAGGTGTCACACAAAACATACATAGATCCTTTATATGTATATTTTGTGACACCTTACTTAAGTAAAAGTTTTTATGTGTTAAAACTTCTCGCTTCTTATATTTTTTAATGTTTTAATTACTCAATACCCAGTAGAGGAATAGCATCATCCATACGTGTAAAAATATATTGTGAACACTGAAAAAGTGGGACATTTTGGACATTTCCGTGGAACGTATTTTCTAAAACTTAGAAATCGGGACGTCTCATGTAAATCGGAACACTGGTCGCAATTCACTTATTCATTCGTAAATACCAACTCGAAATCGAATCCATATTTTCGTTTGTAACAGTAATAGATATAATGAACAGAGGAAAGTACTTTCAACTAAGTAATTTATATCCAATGGTTGGAGTATCATAGTTGAGATTTATTCCAACAGAGCGAAAAATGCCGGGACCAGGGCTCGAACCTGGGTACTTTGGGTTTGCCGTACCAACGCTCTTCCTACTGAGCTATCCCAACGATATCCTGGCTGGCATATTTCACTCTTTATTTATTGGACAAGGCTGCGAATTGCAGCGTTATTTTCATTCATTCGAGCTATTGCAGCGTTAATTTCATTTATCCGAGCTATCCATAGCTCGGATGAGTGAAATTAATGCTGCAGTTCGTAGCCTTGTCCAACAAATAAGAGTGAAATATGCCAGCCAGGATATCGTTGGGATAGCTCAGTAGGAAGAGCGTGGGCATGTCAAGCCAAAGTACCCAGAGTCCAATGGTTGGAGTATCATAGTTGAGATTTATTCCAACAGAGCGAAAAATGCCGGGACCAGGGCTCGAACCTGGGTACCCAAAGTACCCAAAGTCCTGGTCCCTGCATTTTTCGCTCTGTTGGAATAAATCTAAACTATGATACTACAACCATTGGGTAGTAATAGATATTTTATCGATATTTTCAAGACTTGCTTTACTTAGTATGAAGTGTGACTATACCACAAGAAGTGCAATGTAATCAGATCAGTGACCTATATGTATTGTGAAAGTCCTATGCGAGTCGGTTTGTATCTAACCCAAAGCCCAAATTTTTGCTCAATCAACCCGAAACCAAAATTGAAAAAAATCATATTTTAAAACAATAATGGGAAATAGTCTACAATTGAATCTCTAATTTCAATTTCATCTTTTTTTGAATAAATATGACCATACACTAGATACGTATATTGAAATATTTTGATTAGAAAAATATTTTGGACTTCCTTTTAAGAAATCTGGTCATCGCGAAAGAGTGAAAATCTAACCCGAAACATTTAAAGGGAAATCCGACTCAAATCCGACCCTCAACGAAAAAAAGTAACGTTAAATTGACCTGGACTGAACCACAGATCGGGTTCGGGTAAAATCTTGTTACCCGACCAATCCAGGACTCTAGTTGTTATAAATATTGAAGGTTCATAAGTTCGTTGACAATGCCCAGTAATTTAATAATATATTTATATGGAAATATTATATATATTTATTTCAAAACTTTATAAGGTAGATTATAAATCATCTTACCTGTAAATCCATCCACAGAACGTCTCAACAAATCCGGCATGTGAATGTGTATTGTGTGTTTATTTTATTATTCAGTAATATAACAGCATGTTGAATACTTGAATAAAACAGATTTTAATCTGTGTTTTTTCTACTTCTACAAATGAAAATAAAAAGGATTAGTTTAACAAGGTTTTAAATATTTACATCTTAAGTTGTTGGAGCGCATAATAGGCTTCCAAAAAATATTACTTCTGCCAAATCGCAGCGGACAGTACAAAAGTAAAAAAAGATGTACGTGTATATGAGTTTTTGAGTCTGATGGAACAGTAGCGAAAATGTCTATACAGCACATTTTATTTCACAGAGTTCAAGGTGAGTTCAGATTGATGCTTCCGTGTGGTGGCGACATCTACTGGGTTTGTTCACTATCACTACTGCACGATCAAAGAGAATTTAAAATGGAATAGTGTTCTTTTTTACATAGTCCTTTTTCAGTTTCACTAACACTAGTCTAAGCTGCATTCCGCGTTACGGTGCGTCTAGTGTTTGAACGAAGACTTAGCCATCCTCAGGATTTCTCCGGAAGTATCACATTTTTATGTAAGGCAAAAGTTTTAAATAGTGGTAAATGTTTTTCATTATAAAAAGTTAGAAACGAAATAGGAGTTTGACTTGGAGTGAAAATCCTATATTTATGACTAACTGGATTGCGACTCTGATTTTCTATGCAAAAAATGTTTATTTTAATTAGCTTTATATCACTTTAAGTTTGTTGCACTGGTGTTGAATCACCCTGTGTATATATACAGGACCAGTTTGACATTTTTTCAAACGACAGGGGGTGGTACAAGAGCCCATGTCGATAATGAAATATCAGAGAAACCCTACCCTACTTCTAACAGTTTCAGAGTTATGGTGGATAGAAGAAAATGCGTCAAAAATGCGTGAAGTCTGAAAAAAACTCAAATTTGTGATGTTTCTGCAAAACCTATACTCAAAATAAGCACATATTTGGAAATAGTAGATACATAACTATGATATGACACAGACCTGCCAAGTCTCCGGCTTTTTGGATAGCAGTAATTTAGTACAGAAAATGTTTTTATTTAATCTGAACATTTTGCAATTTAAAAGAACATTTTCTCTGAAAAATTACTGGTGTGCAAAAAGCCGGAGACTTGGCAACTCTGGATGACGCCATTTTTATCGTCATATCTTTATTTAACGTCAATCTACAAGTGCATAAAGATTGGCGAAGGGCAAAATCAAATTGTCGCCAAAATCTTGAACCAGCAATATCGCAAAAACAAAAAGAACCCTTCTAGTTACAATCTGTCAAATTTACCAAAAACTTGTCCATTTTACCAGCTTTCCAATAAGCCTATAATAAACCAAATCTGTTTTCTTCAGGAGAAATTTAGCCTCTTATTTGAAATGCATCACTGAAATCACTCGGGATTAGATCATAGTATATTAAATTTACATTTGGCATCATTACGCCTAACAAAATCCATTTGCAAGTGCGAAACTAATCTTCGAGCAATCAACTCATCACTCAAGCAATCGCAGGCATTACAAGCTAAACATTTAGCTAAATAGTATCTGGAAAGATGAGTTTCGAACTTGCAGGTGGATTTTGTTGGCCGTAATGATACTGAATGTGTAAATTTTAACATACTTTAACCCGAGTGATTTCAGTGATGCATTTCAAATAAAAGGCTAAATTTTTCCTGAAGTAGAGAACCGATTTGGTTTATTGTAGGCTTATTCAAAAGTTGGTAGAATGGACAAGTTTTTGATAAATTTGACCGGTTGTAACTAGAAGGATGTTTGCGTTATTGCCTGTTCAAGATTTTGGCGACAATTTGATTTTCCCCTTTTGCCAATCTTTATGCGCTTGTAGCTTGCCGTTAAAGATATTCCGATGAAAATGGTATCTTATTCCTACTATTTCCAAATATGTGCTTATTTTGCGTGTAGGTTTTACAGAAAAATCAAATTTGAGTTTTTTCCGACTTCACGCATTTTTGGTGCATTTTCTTCTATTCATTATAACTCTTGAAACCGTTAGAGATAAGACGGGCTTTTATGCTGTTTTATAATACACATGGGCTCTTACATCACCCCTTTCATTTGGCAGATTATGTCTAACTCACCCTGTATATATATTGTCCTATTTAGTTTATTTGTTTTTGAAAAATTATATTTCTTGATTGTAATTGTTCTTAATATTTACGCAGGTTTTATAATTTGCACATTGCAAACCTAGACATGGGTGAAAAGCCTGATTTGAAAAAACGGCCATTGTGTGAAATTGATGACAAGAGTTTAAGTTGCCCGGACTGCAAAGATTTAGAAGAGCATAGAAACAAAAACTGTCCTAAGCAACTCTTAACGCAAGCTACCGATTCGAGTAATAGAATGGATGTGGGCACTGAAAAAAATGACAAAAAGAAGCGGCGGTGTTACCGGTGCGAGGATTGCCGTCGAATTTTCCTTACCACCCAAAGTTTAAAGGATCATCGAAAAGAAAAGTGTATTAAAATCCTAGTCTCCGATCCTAAGAAGGCGGCGGCATCGTATGAAGCGTGCATGGATTCCTTGAAGGTTGCAATGGACAACGAAGAGTGTTATTTCACTTCACTTAAGGAAGCAAGATCTGAAACCAACACTGCTATTCAGCGTTATTCATCAGCGAAAAAACAAAAGGATTCTGACTATAATACTTATAAGGCAGCTTTTGCTAGAAAACGAAAGCTATGCCTCTATGTAACCGCAGCGGAGTACAGCCTTTTGTCCGATTTAGTAGATAAGCATCGCCGTACTCTTATAACTGCTCAGGTGAAGTTAGAAAATGCAGGACAAGGAGTTAATCACGCTTTGCACAACGTGAAAAATCAGATTCATATAGCCATGAAAGGTGCAACTAAAGTGCAATTTGCGTTCTCTGACGCACTTAAAGCGTATAAGGAACGCCGATTCGATAAAAGATTAAAAATGAAAGACGAAGATGATGAACTAATAAAAATTACAGATGTTATGAAGCAAAGGCGTCGTATTTTGACTGAGCTACAAGATGGCGTGAGAGAACTAGAAGCTTCTGTTGAACTAATGCTAGAACTTGAACCAAGAGAACTTAGACCACCTGAAAGCAAAAGTGGTAGAGTCTGTGCAGCAGGGACTTCTGATAGCGAAAGTGGTAAGATCTTTGCAGCTGGGACTTCTGAAAGTGGTAGGGTCTCTGCAGCGGGGACTTCTGAAAGTGGTAGGGTCTCTGCAGCGGGGACTTCTGAAAGTGGTAGGGGTCATGCAGCTAATATTATGCGAGGAACTGTCAATGATCCACAAACAAATTCAATGGATGTGACTGTAGAAAATCTGGATGATCCAAAGGACCCTACATCTAATACTATGCGAGAAACTGTCGATGATTCAGAAGTAACTCCAATGGATGTAACAGTAGAAAATTTGGATGATCCAAGGCCTTCGACATCCGGGCCATATTCCGGATAACTATTTGACATGTTTTCAGCCTCTAGGTAACAAGTAAACTGAGTGTAGAAAAAGCTATTGTACGTTAGAAAACAACGTTTTAATTAAACTGTTTTATCCTCATTTTAACGTTATGATTTTAAAACAATAAAATATTTTTAATATTTTATTTATATTTTTTTTTAACATTTTCTGTTATAATATATCGTCAATTTCAAAGATTTGTTTCCAGTTAGTTTTCAACATAGTCAAAAATGCTCTATATACAAAAATAGGGTTTTCGGGGGGGGGGGGAGAGGGAGGGCCAAATATAGTGTTTACAGCGAGGTTCTTGCCACTATTGTTGACATGACCGTCTGTTCAAACTCTGACCTTTCCTGAGTGCATATACATAGCTGCCAACATTTACGCTTTTTTTTCTACCACTAAAAATTAATGGAAAATTTTGCCTTATTGAAACACATTATTTCGGCAATTTAATAAGATTAAATTTACTATAAAATTTTAGTGGCAGGAAAAAAGCGTAAAAGTTGGCAGCTATGCATATAGATATCATGTTTAAATTTACGTTTTCATGCCAGCCGTTAGTTTGTTGCATTAAGCATTAGGGGCGATACGTGTAGATAATTTGAGGGTGCTATGTTATTCTCGCCAATATTTTTGATAATCTGACTTATTTAATCATAGAATTTCCTTCACTTGAACAAGCTGAAGATTAGTATAATGGAGGAAGTATCATGCAGCACAACCACAAGCCACTGTGTTAAGTTGTACAGGATTGAGATATTGCCATTTTAGTGCTGAAATTTCTAATTGTAATCTATACGGGTATTTAATGTTTTTAAAAGGTAAGAAAATTTTGAAACAGTGAGAGGGGGGTGGGGGAATCAATCTCCCTTTTTTGTCAATGATCTTCAGTAATTTTCGATGGAATAATGATTATAATTCTTTTTAACATTTTCCAACATAGTTAACAAGTGCATGGATTAGGTTTGTCTGTCTGTGCTCTAACTCTTGTAAATATGCTCGGATTGCCATGCAATTGATATGTTTGTTTAATATGCTTGTTCGGTATTGAAAATGAAGCGTGTAGCATGTATAGTTCCTTTACAGGGCACTCAAAAGAATTCCGTTACAATAAGGTCAGTGGGGGAAAAATCGTTTGCGGTGTACACACTAGAACTACCATGAGCCGTCATTTTGACGGTTACCAAATGAGTATATTCAGATTTGAACCAGAAATTTCTTTTAGGTAGCTCTCAATACAAAAAAGTATAAAGCTACCTGTTGCAGCCGTTCGGAGGAAAGCAATTCCGGAAAATTTCGATATATTTTCACCGATCGTGACCCCCAGACCCCAAAACCACCCTCCGTTCAAATGTTGATATATATATATATACAGGGCTCGGAAGTAGCGAAACTACAGTAGCCGCTACTTTTTCTAGTAGTTTGTAGTGTAGCGCGCTACATTAAAAAAAGTGTAGTGTAGCGAGTAGCACAATGCAAAATATCAGTAGTTTGTAGCGAGCATCGACGCTACTTTAGGAGGGAGGAAAAAAGGTGTCAATCTTCAAATCACGTGATCATAACTCGTTTCTTTTGTACGAAATATGTTCTCTACAACAATTTGCGAATGTCAGCAAAAAATCTCAGTTGCGGTGTCATAGATTTTTCCATAGACGACGGGCACGGTCATAAATTAACTGTCATTTTCACAGTTTGGGTGTCAGAAACTTCGTGTATTGTCATTTAAATCCATAGAAATCTTCTCAATATAATGTATTTTTATACGACTACGATTGTTTTTATCAAAATATAGTCGTCTGGCTATGTTAAGTCTTTATCTGACTAATTTCTTCTCCCTTTTTCCCCCCACCCCCAGCAAGCAAAGAAATGTAAAATCTTTATTTAAAAAAGAAAAAAAAAAGGATTTATCTAAACATAAATCATCTAAATTGTCCCACAATTTAGTCTCCTCCCCCCCCCCCCCAATATACAAATAAATCTAAAATCTTATTTTTATTATTTTAAATATATATATATAAATATCTGCCCTAAATAGTGCTTTGTAGTGACGATAAATAATCAGTAATATAAATTATCCCCCTTCCCCTAAAACTTCCCCCACCTCTTCATACACAAAATTTATATATATATATTTTAAAGTTCCGCATTCTTTGCTGTTCAGTAACATTAAATAAATAATCAATCATCTAAAATATTCCCATCGAACAAAATTTCTGCTCGCTTCCTGCCAGTTTAAAATCGTTAGAACTCTAATTATATATATATATATATATATATATATATATATATATATATATATATATATATATATATATATATATATATATATATATTCGAAAAAGCACAGAAAAAGAACAAGTACAGCATTTTATTATTACAGAAAAGTGCACTAGGAAGAAATGATTTCTGCCTTCAAAGAAACTAGCAGCTGAAACGTAAAGCGTCAGCATGCCCGTGATCCATTATTTGCTGGATTTGCTGATAAAACCGCAAAGTATCCACTCATCAAAAAAATTAATTTTCTTGCTGGTAAACCTTTGTCTTCTTACTCATTATTATATTTTGTTTTTTAATGTGGGGATTCTTCTTTTGAGATTGATGTAATAGAATGATTGACAAAAATAGTATAGAACTGCCCTGGTCGGCATATAATGAACATTTTGAAGTTATAAAACAAGAAAGTAGTAATTATTCTGTAGCATGTAAACTTTGTCCAATTAATAAGAAGTTATCAGCATCAAAATCTCATCTGCGTACATTCTGAAGTTGCACATCTAGGTGAGTTAGCATTTTCTTTATTAATAATTACTGGATCGCATCTCGCACCCGATATCTATATCATTATTCAACTTATTATTCAATTGTAATTACTTTGTAACCGAAAGACCTTTTCCATTTTTTTTAATTTAATTTTATTCTATTTAATTTTATTTTTTGGTAAAGACAGAAGAATTTTCAGAAAACACTGTCAAAATCGGCGTTTTCAACCGAATTTCCGATGCCGCAGCAGGAGAAAGGGGAAAAACGTGACACGAAACGCTTATAACGCGATAAGTAATTTATTTTTCAAAAAATGGAAAACTCATTTCGATCCCAAATCGCTTCCATAGTAATTTTATGCCTTTGTGTTTAAAAACGAGTCAGATAATGTGTCAGAAAGTTTCGCGTTGTTGAGCAAGGAATTTGAGAACCACCTTAAGCGCGACTGTGCTATATTACTCTCATAAATTTGTAAGATTATTACAATTTTTGTTTTCAAATTCCCACTTTTTAACACTTTCCAACATAATTAAAAAGTGTCTATGAATTCGCTATGTCTGTCTATCCGTGCTCTAACTCTCGTAAATATACTCGGATTGCCGTGAAAGTTTTATTTGTTATTGAAGTTTATCATAAAATGTTCAGTATTGAAAATGAATGATGTAGTTCTCGCTTATTTCTTTATATCTCGTTTACAGAAACATTCAAAAGAATTCTGTTACATTATGGTTTATGGGGAAAAATCGTTTGCGGTGTATTTAATTAGCGATGATAACTAAAGTAGCGAAAAGTAGCGAAGTAGTGACTACTTTTGAAAAGTAGTTTGTAGTCGCTACTTTTTTAAACAAGTAGTTGTAGTTGTAGTTAACTACATTTTTCATAAAGTAGTTATAGTTGTAGTTCGCTACAAACAAAAAGTAGTTTTTCCGACCCCTGTATATATATATATGATCTATGTCATACGATAACACTCGTATTTATAAATTAATTTGGATGAAACTAATTGTGTGTGTTAAGCTCACCAATGCCTCGACCGAGTTCGTTGGCCAGCTTGATCCGCCATCTTGTTTCAAGATGGCGGCCACTTAAAATTTTAAATCAAAAATAAATATACAAAAAGTTAAAAATTCCAATTTCTTTTTTAATTAAGTGTTAGGCCATGATACAAGGATTCCAGAGCAGTTTTTGTTTTACCTCTATCTTAAAAAATGGCTGAGATAGAGCAGTTTGAAATTCTAGGGTGGCTGACATTTTGAAACAAGACAGCATATTACAAAAAAGTCCTTCCGGCCTGTACCGGGAGGAAAAGGTAGTTTTCCTATATCTTCGTTTTAAAATTTTAGCTAACGTTACACGAAAACAGCAAGTTAAAATGCAAAGAAACGTTTACAAAAGATTCGTTAATACTGAATTTGAATAAGAAATTCGCCAAATTATTGAGCAATAGCTAAATTGGCTTCATTTATGAAGACTTATTTTGGTCGCCAAATTTGGCTATATTTCGCCAAATGCCGCCAATTTTGGCGCAAACGGATATGAATATATAGTTTTATGCGTATGACTGGGAAAATTATTACAACATTGAAAGACAATAATTTGCGAGTAATCGCGTTAATGTGCTGTTTTGTTTCAAAATGTCAGCCACCCTAGAATTTCAAACTGCTCTATCTCAGCCATTTTTTAAGATAGAGGTAAACCAAAAAATGCTCTGGAATCCTTGTATGAAGGCCTAAAACGTAATTAAAAAATAAATTTTAATTTTTAATTTTTTTGTATATTTATTTTAGTTTTAAATTTTTAAATGGCCGCCATCTTGAAACAAAATGGCGGACCAAGCTGGCCAACAAACTCGGTCGAGACATTGGTGAGCTTAATACACACAATTAGTTTCATCAAAATCGATTTATAAATACGAGCGTTATCGTATGACATAGGTCATATATATATATATATATATATATATATAAATCAACATTTGAACGGAGGGTGGTTTTGGGGTCTGGGGGTCATGATCGGTGAAAATATATCGAAATTTTCCGGAACTGCTTTCCTCCGAACGGCTGCAATAGGTAGCTTTATACTTTTTTGTATTGAAAGCTACCTAAAAACAACGATTAATTTATGAGTTTTAGTGAACGCGATTTCTCGCAAATTGTTTTCTTTCATTGTTGTAATCATTTTCCCAATCATACGCATAAAACTATATATTCATATCCGTTAGCGCCAAATTCTCGCCAAACTTGGAGACAATTGGCAAAATATCGCCAAATTTGGCGACCAACATAAGTCTTCATAAATGAAGCCAACTTGGCTATAGCTCAATAATTTGTCGAATTTCTTATTTAAATTCAGTATTAACGAATCTTTTGTAAACGGTTTCCTTGCATTTTAGCTTGCTGTTTTCGAGTAACATTAGCTAAAGTTTTAAAACGAAGATATATAGGAAAGCTACCTTTTCCTCCCGGTACAAGCCGGAAGGACTTTTTAAAATAAATATAAAACTCGTAGAAATACGTTAAATGAATAAGTTAAGTAGTTTTAAATAAAGTTTCTGGTGGGAAACAGTTTTTAATAAACTTGAGTAAAATTTCCGGTAGTTGTAGTGTTAATGTTACACTATTTCAAACATATCCAAATTGATATGTATCATTGAATTGCACTACAAGATGCTTATTATAGAATAAGGTGGACGTTGAATTCATCGTTCATTTACAGGGACACAAAATATATCGGTTACAGTAGTGTTTATCAATAATTGAATAATAATTGCTGGAAGTCGTTTCAGTTGTGGTACGCGGTTTTATTTTTAACTGTTTTTTTCTTGCATATTACTTGTTGTAGTATATAAATTCTATAGATGCTATAGGTTGCACAAAAGATCTAATACATTTCCATTTATCGGCAGAATTTGTTGTAAGGGAATTTTCAACTGTGCTATGAGTTTCCTAACTGAAGTAAATTTTAGAATACTGTGTAGTATATATAGAAATCTAGATTCTATACAGGGCTTCACAAAAGAATTCGGATACTTCTCGGACTGGTGACAGTAATTGCTGACATTGGAGTTTTCAACTGTGTTATGCGTTTTTCAAATTGTTTACTTACAACGGAACCACTTTTGGTGCAGCTCGCACCTAGCATTGAGACTTGGTGTATTTTGCAGTCATATACATAAAAGTTAGAAAGCCGATAAAATTTCTCAGTTAAAATCATGTTATTATACATATATTTATACTTTTATTTTCTTATTAGATTTTTAATTGTTAATTTCACACCAAAAGTGAGTTAAGTCGCCAAATAGGGTGCAACAAATTTTAAGATCGGACATTACAGTTTCTAGTGAAGTTCAAAGTAAAGCTCATACACAAAAAACTAGTTACGACATTCTGCTAGGGTTATCGGGAAAACTTTTTCTCCTCCAAAAATGTAAAGTATAATGTTGCAATTTTTCAATATAAAATTCGTAAGTTCTTGAAGGAATTTTTACTTTTTTCAATATTTTATATTTATTGACCAATTTGTATTTTTAACTGCTTTTTTTAAATAAAAACTTCTATGTTTTAATAGTCCGATAAGTGGTCTCGACAATTGCATTTTCAAAAAGTTATGTTGCTGTAAAACCAACTGATATGATTTTATCAAATTTAATAGATTCTCAAGATTCGTAATATAGGACTTAAAAATGCACCAGGTTTTAAAATGCCCAGGCAGGCGCGAGCTGCACCAAAGGTGGTTCCCTTGTTAGACATAATCTTTCAGCATATTATACTGTGAAGTTTTGTTACAGTATTCTGAATGGGTTGGAAAATGTTTTATAATCTCTTGACATATGATTTTTCTTGTTACTTACCCATCATACGAAGTATAGGGTAAGTCTTGTAATCGTTTTGGAAATCGAAAGAATTTTTTTGACGGATTTACGTTTTAGACACTGGAGATCCCGAAAATCATTAAAAAACAAACAAACAAACAAACAAAAAAACTCCGCCTCTCTCTCTCTCTGTGTGTGTGTGTGTGTGTGTGTGTGTGTGTGTGTGTGTGTGTGTGTGTGTGTCTGTGTCTGTGTCTGTCTGTAAACGCTCTATCTCCCGAACAAATTGAGATAGACTTGAAATTTGGTATGTAATAATGGAAAGAAGCTTATTGAATTTCAGTAACCTCGATTATCCGGAACTATTTTTATCGGACTCTCGAAATATTTGTTCTGATAAAAGGTATATAAAAATTTTCGAAATTGTTTATTTTAAGGAGTGAATATAAAAGACAATTAAAAAAAACATAAATTTTGCATTAAGAAGGAAGTCGATCGGATAATGAGTTGCCGAGATATTTGTAATCCTATTTGCCACACTCTTCGATTTTTCATGACCCTGTATTTCACTACAATTTCAATTCAAAGATATATTTTAATTGGAAATGAGACGCTTAATCTGACGCAGTAAACTGTTAGTTAATAGGATTATCATTTTTAGAGTTATAAGAATTTTTTTACGCAATTCAGTAATAGAGCCTTTAAAGTTTATGAAATCATCAAGCCAGGATTTTATTCGAATTGCAATGCATTTTATAAATAGTTTACACATGTTTTATTTTCATATTTTATATTATGCATATCCATGATCGGGGGTAAGTATTACGATGCCTCCCAACGACTAGTTTAAATCTTGCACTCTATCCACTCGAGCTGCGTCGAACATGCAAACTTCAGAATTCGTCATACTTACCAGGGAACCTCTTTTGGTGAAGCTCTCGCCTAGCATTGAGACTTCGTGCATTTTACAACTCTATAGGCCGAAGTTAGAGAAACGATAAAACTTGACTGCAAAAATCGTATTACAAGGGTGGGCTGATAAGTTCGAGGCCTGCACAAGAAAGCACCAGAATTTTGACAACATTTCATATTTTTCAATGTTGTCCCCCTTGCAACTTAATACTTTTAACACACGCTCTTGTGTGCGAATTCTTTAGTGCAGCCAGATGGTTTGAAAAGTTCTCGGCCTGACAAAGAAAAAAGATTTTTGACAATATTTAATTTTATTTTTCAACTTGCAACACAATACATTTCAGAAGATTCTTGAGAAATGTTCATTCTTTAGCGTTTTTGGTTGACGTTCAGCAAACGCGGCATGCACCGAGCGGAAAGCTTTTTCATACCCAAAACATGTAAAATAAAGTGGACACGGTCTATAGAGATGTTTGCAATGTCAGCAAGTTTGCGTATCTCAATCGGCGATCATTCAATACGGCATTGTGAATTTTTGAGACCATTTCGTCGGTTGTAGAGGTTTTTGGGCGTCCTGAGCGTTCATCATCGTGAATTGATTTCCTACCATGTTTAAATTCAGCAGCCCACTCTTTTCTCGTCGAATATGAAGGACAAGAATCCTTTAAGGTGGAATGCAACTCCTTTTGTATGTCCGTGGGGGTTAAATATTTAACAAAGTATTTTATGACAGCTCGAACTTCAATTTTTCAATTTTTAGAAAATATTAAAACTTGTTTACTTTATCGCCAAGCAATAACCAAAAAAACTCACGCGTCTGAAACTCGGCAGCATGTCATCTAAAGGATCATACTTTACAAACATCATTGTCATTTGGTCATACTTGTTCCATCTCGGTGTCAGGCCTCAAGCTTATCAGCCCACCTTCATACACATCTACCCTATATATATAAAATCCTAATCTACCCTATATATATAAAATCCTAATGAAACGAATTTGTGAAACGATTTTATGAAACGAATTTATGAAACGATTTTATGAAACGACTGATTAAACGACTGATTGTGTTTCAGAGCTATTTTTAATAAAATATTAAACGCTTGATGGTGAAATTAATACCAATTGTCCATAAAAATCCGCGGATGTCGAAACTGGTAATAGAATTTTGAAATTCGAATTAGTTTTCGAGATATTAATTTTTTTCTAATTTTAATGACATTTCTGTAATGATGGCAACTAATTGCTCAGTTTTTTTGTGACAAAAAAGGGAAAAAAAATTGATAAGGATCCCGATAGGGATTATTGGTTTCTTTTTATTCGTCATTTTCAAATTGAATTTGAATTTATCTTCTATTTCAATCAATAATGAAGACAAGATTGTGTTAAATTATGTTTTACAGGAAAATTTGAAAAAAAAAATCACATTTCTATCGTCAGGATTCAATCGTCTGTCAGCAGTTAATTTAATTTATAAACTGAAAATATTTTGAATAAATTCGTCCAAATGACGTCATTTATGTAAATACGTCATTTATGTTTATACAATTTATTTAATATAAAGAAGCCATTTATCTATTTTTATGTACAAAAAAGAGGTAAATTGAAAGACAATTATAAATAAATTATATATATATACATATAAATACATGTACGAACAAGCATAAAAGTTCGGTGCTTTTCCAGTATATGATGAAACAGAGAAAATAGCCTTGGCGGAAAAGGAAATTTGACAACATACTTTCTGTCAACCTATTCACTTTGTCATTTCGTATACAGAAGCATTTTTTCAATATTTATACAATTTGTTTAGCGTAAAATGTCATTTATCCTATTTTATATATAATCAGAAGTAATTTGTATAGAAAAAACAATAATAATATACGTATAATTAAAATACGCATATAAACAAAAAAATCGTCAAATTTGTTTCCATGGCTGTTTATGTCATTTGGCACCGAATCTCACTTTCTAAATGCTCGAATTGCGCCAAGCTTTTTAAAAAAGCGTCAAGACCACTATAATAGAAAAGCACCAAAAGTTCATTGGGTTTGTTTTCATAACTTTTGGCAACAAATATATGTATATTAACGAATCTATCCGTTTTTGAAACTCGAATTACGCCAAACCTAAAAGCAAAGGATCCTATACTGGAAAATTACCCGATTTTCTTATGGACAATATTCAAGTGACATAACATGGTGTAAAATTATCGCGGATAGCAAATTTGTTTAAATATCTCATCAATTGATGCCGAATAAATGCAGGCATGCATGCAAAAAATATTTAATTAATTTTGTATGATAAATAATTATTAGAAAATTCGTATATACATATTAATTAAAATAAATAACTTACATATTTAAAGTAACATGAAAATATGCATGATGGTGCACTAAAATAGAGAGAAAATTAAAACGTGTTACTGAAAATGTCTATAACATAGTACTTTTCAATACCGTGGTTCTTAATATTATTCACAAGCAGATGGAATTTTCTCATCCTTAAACGCAAAGGAAGAATAGAATACAGATCGTTGTTATAAAAGTCTGAGAGGTAGCCACAATTTAAACCTAACCATTTTATACAAGCTGGTTTTCAAGGTGTAATTGATTTTACTTATCAATCCCGAAAACAGTCGTGAGTTGTCGCAACAGCTGTGTATGAAGCCATGATAACAAAAAAAAAAAAATACCCGATTAAAACGTTAAAAGCATGGCAACCCAATTACAGATTTACCAATATTTTAAAAACAAAGCACGCTGTCATGTTTTTAGAGGCCTCTAAGTCTGAGCGGGGGTTGGCGAGCGTAGCTCGCAGGGGGTAGGCCCCCTAGTATATATATATATATATATAGATATAAAACAATTGATATATATATATATATATCAATTGTTTTTAAAATAGTCCAATTTATGTTTATTTTTTATATTACTACTGGACATTACACTAAACAAATATATTAAGATACTAATGATTTAAGGGAACACTGGACTTTCAAAATCACGAAATTTCGACTAAAAATAGATTTTTTAATTTTGAAAATTATGAAACTAGATGCTCAAATTTATCTGATGCAAAACAAATTTTTCAATTCTAACGCTTCTTCGCAGAGATATAAGTAAGAGATTTAAAATGTAGAGCTGGATTTCGCGCAATTAGCCTACGACATATACATTGAATTTTAAAGTAATGAATTTTAATTTTGCACCAAAAGCGAGTTAAGTCTCCAAAAAAGGGTGCTACGAATCCAAACCACTACTGACACAGCAGACGGCCATGTCATTCCGCCAGGGTTGGCGGGAAAAAAAATTACGGTGAAGAATTATATCAATTTCGCTCCACAAAAAAATTTAATTATAATGTATTTTTTCAAAATGAAATTTATAAAAATTTTATATTTGTAAAAATTCTAGTTTTTTAACTTAAAATGCTGGTTTTTCAAACTTGAAAATTTCGCATATTTCTAACTTTTGAAAAGTTTCACGGGCATTCCTAATTATCAGATTATTTTGAAATTTATACTGTATTTCCTCTATAATACAGTAATAGACGTTAGCATAAAAGTTGCATTTCAGAGGTTATATATGGAAATATACAATTACTTTTTTTAGAAAAATTAAAGCATAATTATAATTTTTTTTTCTGCTTATACATTCAGTGAACTCTTAAATTCATGCCAATTTCCCTTGCAATATATAACAAGAACGAAAAATCATGCGTCAAGCATAGATTATGAAACCCTTTCTAACACTTCCAGAAAACTAACGAAACTTCACCGTTAAATAAGGTGAAAAAAAGTTATGTAAGTATACAGTATAAGATACATATAACACATTTAAAAGTCCAGTTTTAGCAATTACCTCACATAGTGAAAAATATAGTCTAATTATTTTGTGCAGCCCTGTATATGATCTATAGATTTGGATATATACTATATAGTATGATAAAATTTAGTTCATTTAGAAAATTCACATTTAGCAATTGTTGCCAATCGATGGAAATTCACTCGAAATCTTTTGTACAATCCTATATACTATCTAAAGCCTTTTGTACACACCCCATATTAAATTTAATTCAGATAGAAAACACATAAAGCAACTTAAATTTCTAGCAATTACAAACCATAAACGACAATGTACTTAGTTGCAGCCCTGTGTATGAATTTTTATTTTCCACAAACTTCTATCAGTCTACTAAGTATAGTTCAGCAGAAAAATTCCGGACACAGTTAAAAAAATACCCTAAACAATTCACTTTGATAGTCTGTAACACTTACGAATTCCCCTGTGTAGCACTGTATATAATCAACCGAATTCATACATACCACATACTATGAAAAAATTAAGTTAAACTTAAAAACGCAAACCAATGTTGAAAACGCACTTATCACGCAGACTCTAGTAATTATTGCACGTATACTGTAACCGATATCGTTTGTGTGTCCCTCTAAATGAACGACAAATGCAATGCACACTATACTTTTAAGTGAGCAATTTATAGTGTCCCTCAGTAATGCATATAAATTTCATTATGCATGTATTTCATTAAGCACAGATTAGTTGATTCCATAAAAAGACTGCTAGAGTAATTTTAAACGTGAACGATAGGCCATATGTATTAAAGTTACAAATATATCTTTAAATAGGAAGCTGCGTGTTCATAACTGCCCAATTTTCCATTACCGCAATTTCCGAGTAGTAATCTTTGTATTAAATTGAATTGTAGAATTTCTGAAATTGAACAAAAAGAATGTTTCTATTCGGGAATAATGGTACATAAGAATCGGAAGCTATGCGCTTTCTCAAATCTTGAATGCCTTTTAATACAAGTGGAATATTCTGTTTTTAGAAACGTCAAAATGAAACTAAAAATTGCTAAAATTAATTTTATTTTTGCCAAACTATATGAAAAATGTATCGAATGAATCTTAAAAAAGTGCTTTTGAATGAAAATTTAAAGTTTTACAACATTTTTAAACAAACATAGATAACAGTGACAATTTTCAACTTACAATTATTTGTACCAGGCCCATATAATTAACCCTTCTGGACTTTTTCGAACAAATATTACGGATTTCGAAAAAACTGCTTTAAAAAAAACTGCTGTACCACAAAGTTTTTGACGGTTTAAGGAGTGAAAATATGTAAAAAAAATATTATTTTTTTTTTTCAAAAAAAAAAAAAAAAAAAGGTTATAACATGCTTTAAGATCGAAAGACGGACCTAAGTTGCACTAGGTGCTCAGGACATCGCTAATCAATGACATTAATAGTTTTTTTCCTCATTTCTGTAAAATTTTGAATTTGTAACATAGGTTCTTCTTCCAGACACTCATTCAAAATTTATTTTTAACAGACTATAAAAAAAAATTATAAAATTAATCTTAAAAAATACTTTCGAATGAAAATGTAATATGCCATAGCTGCCAACTTTTACGCTTAATTCCTACCACTAAAATTTTATACTAAATTTTATCTTATTAAATTGACAAGATCGTGTGATTACATAAAGAAAAAAATTCTATTAAATTTTAGTGGTAAGAAAAAAGCGTAAAAGTTGGCAGCTATGAATATGCTATTTAGAGAAATGTTAGAATGAGGAGAAAAAAACACTAAACATTGTAAAAACAAATTAATTTTTAAAATACAGATTTAAATGCTTAAGCGATAAAAGTAGAACACAAAAAGGCTTTTAAAAACCTTTTAATATAATGATCCGACATGTTTCGAACGCACAAACGGAGCTGTTATCAATACACGATTAACAAACTATTCTCGCAAAAAAATGTTTGAAAATAAACTTGAAAAGCATAAATCACGAGATCATATGTTTAATAAAAGCAGGTGTTTTAAAAACAGTCAACAGTAAACGTAAAAAATATTTCCTTATTGCTTTTTTTTAACTTGAACAACACCTCGTGCCAGATTTTAAGTAATTCAAAAGAGACAGATTCATTGCATATGCTCTCGTTACGCGTATAGATTTCTATTGATTCACGGATAATAGATGTGAAATAAAGTCTTGATGGATAAATTATTTTACTATTCTTAAAATCAATTTTTAACGTATCGGTCCTATGTAATATTGCCAAAGCTGCAGTTCTTCTGTCATATTTGATAGCTGCTATATGCTCTTTTAATCTTGTTTTAAACTTTCTAGTTGTTGTTCCTATATAATATTGTAATGTTTTATTACAGAATTAAATATTCCATGATCTCATGATTTATGTTTTTCAAGTGTATTTCCAAAAGTTTTTGCGAGAATAGTTTATCGTGTAGATTTTGATAATGGCGCCGTTTGTACGTTCGAAACATGTCAATTATTATATTAAAAGGTTTTTATAAGCCTTTTTGTGTTGTACTTTTATCACTTAAGCATTTAAATTTGCATTTGAATGATAAATAGTGATTTTATTATATGATTATGCAAATTTTATGTTTGACAAACTATATCAAAAGTTATCTTCTTGAATCTTATATGCTCCTGAATGAAGATACAATATACAATTTATAGAAATGTCAAAATGAAGACGCAGCTAAGAATTAAAAACAAATTAATTTTGATAAACTATATCAAAATTTATCTTCTTAAATTTTAAATGCATCTGAATGAAGATGCAATATCCAACTTATAGAAATGTTAGAATGAAGATACAACTAAAAATTGTAAACACAAATTAACGTTGAAAAACTATACCAAAATTTATCTTCTTAAACTTCAAATGCTTCTGAATGAAGATTCAATATGCAATTTATAGAAGCGTCAAAATAAAGATACAACTAAAAATTCTCAAAACAAATTAATTTTATTTTTGACAAACTATAAAAAAATTATCGACTGAAAATCTTAAAAAAGGCTTCTAAATGAAAATATAATATGCTGTTTATAGAAATGTCAGAATGAGAAAAAGGAAATAAAAAAATAAAATTAGTAAAAACAAATTAATTTTATTTTTGACGAACTATATCAAAAGTTTTTTGAATCTTAAATGCTTTTGAATGAAGGTGCCCTATGCAATTTACAGAAACGTCATATTGGAGATGCAATAAAAATTGTAAAAACAAATTAACTTTGACAACCACAAACTACATCAAAATTTATTTTCTTAAATTTTAAATGCTTCTGAATGAAGATGCAATTAAAAATTGTAAAAACAAATTAACTTTATTTTCGACAAACCAATAGCAAAAATTTATCAAATGAATAATGTACATAAAAAAGCTTTAATATCTTCAATAAAAATCTAACAGTTTTTATACACAAATGGCAACAAAAAATCACAATAATAATGAAGTACGACAACAAGTAAAAATGTAATAATATATTGACAATAATCGTACAAAATGATGAGGAAAAATGAATGAAATATAAATAAATGTATTTATGAATGGATATTTTCTTGTTAATCAAATGATGAAAAAAATTACAAGGAATAAATATTTACAAGAACTATACAAAATATTCATTGAAACATGTATTATAGTTCGCCATAACAGCATTTTCTTTTAAATGTAAATTAACTCTTAAGGAATAATATAACATAGCTGCCAACCTTCCTTTTTTTAAAAGTCAAACAAAACTCACGTTAAACCAGGAATTTTACTCAGTAAATGACATCAAGATCACATAAAAACAAGACATATTTAATATTAATTCTATAATATAATGTAATAAACAGTTTTTCTGCGTTTGACTTGGAATAAAAAGAAGTTTGGAGATATGATATAATAAAATGTGGCACATGACTGTTGAAGGTGAAGATAGTTTCACGTTAGTGACACTCTAATTTAAGAATTTACAACTATAGTCACACGAAAACAATTGCAAGCTAATGTTAAACCAAGGGCAAAGTTTTTTCAAATTTTTTTGTTCGTATTTTAACATTTTAAAAATATACAAACATCAGACACTTGCTTTCAACGTATATTTCGTATAATTTAAATATGAGCTATTTTAAAAAACTACATAAATAAACAACTCTCGACGTTTCAGCTATTCTTCATAGCCATCTTCAGGAGAAAATTCTCATAAAAACAAACAGCGAAAAATTAAATACGTGTTACATAATTGAGAAAAATGTTCAACATTGAGTGAGTGACACATGAGTTGAACATTTTTCTCAATTATGTAACACGTATTTAATTTTTTGCTGTTTGTTTTTATGAGAATTTTCTCTTGAAGATGGCTATGAAAAATAGCTGAAATGTCGAGAGTTGTTTATTTATGTAGTTTTTTAAAAAAAAAATAGCTCATATTTAAATTAAACGAAATACACGTTGAAAGCAAGTGTTTGATGTTTGTATTTATATTTGCAACGTAAAGTCCTTATTAATTATTTTAAAATTATTTTTTGTGCATAGGATAGCTGGGGTTGATTTCTAATTGGCTACTTATTCAAACGAAAAATTAGAAAAAGAACACAACCATTAGTTAAACATTATCTTGCGAGCGTCTTCATCTGGTTAGTGTATGATCTTACCAAACTCGCATCGGAAAACGAAAATTCTCGTTTTGCAATATGTGTACTCTTTGCTAATAACTTCCTAAATTTTTCATGTTCTGGGTACTACTATTTCTGAATTAGCTTTATTTAATGACATAAATTTGTGACTAAATAATACAAATATTACTTTTCGCAAATAGTGATACTCAAAACGCGGGGACTTAGCAGGTATGGTATGGTATAAGTTCCACTATTTCCGAATAGTATTATTCGCCTTATTTAATGGCAGAAATAAGGCGATTAAATAAGGCGAGGAATACCATTCAGAAATAGTGATACACCAAACCCATACGAACTCTGAAAATCGAACGATGCGAATGCGTAAGAAATATTTCAAAGAACATAAGTTATATTGTACCAATAATGTCTAAAACCTTAATAAGGCATCAGCTCAGTTTCGCAAAATGTTGACTAGTACTGATAATTCGTATTTTTTTTTCATAGAAATAGGTACACTTTACAAATTATGCGAAAAGGGGATTTAAATTAAAAGAATGTTGTATTAGAGGACAATTAGTTTGTATACTGCTAAATGAAACTTCAAATTAATTTTTCTTCTGGGCTGGCTCGGGTAGAAAAATAATTGGCCACATTACAAACCACTTGATTTATCTTAGCTATTTCTACTTAAACCCAAGTATTTTATTTTACTTATATCAGTCTCAAATCAGGACTTTCGCCACCTTGTGCATTACTTCCGGAAGACAAGTTGTAGAACCTCTAAAATTCAGGACGCCCTGCCTACATTTTGCAACCCAATTGGAAATTCAGAGCGCCAAAATTAGACTTTGTAAATACTAAGGAGCCTTAGTTTATTAGTAGTTATTTGTAATCAACATTGTATATCGATACACAAGATTTTACTGAAAAAATACCATAACCCGGATTCGTGGGTCACTTTTTTGGATACCACCATTTCAAAATAATTTTACTGGTAGATTTCTACATTTGCAATAGAAATCAATCTGGAATATTGTTGTTCAGAAACAGTGGCACACGTGCCAATCTTCCTAATATATATATATATATATATATAAAGTAAACATACTTTGAACCAGAAAATTTATTTAACTTAATATGTCTTGTTTCTATGTGGTAGTCACTTGATTTCGATTTGATTTCATTTATTAAATAATATTTCTGGTTCAAATATGAAAATTTGACTTGAAAGAAATAGAAACTATGTAACGGTATCAAAAGAGTAACCACGCCGACTGGTGTTATAAATAAGAATAATAAATGACGTATGAATTTAAAAATTTAATAATTCAATGAAGGATATTTCTTTTTATTGATCAGCGATTTTACGAATAAAACTTCGATAAAGACTTGGTGCTTTCAAGTTATAATAATAATGTTTTTAAAATTTTTAAAGCACCCTTTTATAAGCATTCAATATTTATCTTAAAAATAACGTCTAATTTCATGCTTGCAGTTCATGTTGTTCCAAAAATTTTCCGCCACAATACCTTAATTTGGCGTGGCGTTGAAAAGTCACAGCTTTCATTTACGCTTGATAGAAAGCTCGGACTAGTGAATTTATTAAAAATAATCATAATTATTACCCTGTTTTAAGATACGTCTACAGGAAAGGAAAACAAAGCATTATTTAAACTATCTACTCAGAATTTCTAAATAGTTTTCTCAACATATAATCACAATTTAATTAAAATTAAACTGTTAAATGATAAACAGTATTAAAAACTATTACTCTATTTTTATTTTTATTTTCTAGTTTTTAGTGTTTCAGATATTTCGTTGTTGCACTTTCACAGCCAGCTGGTCTATTTTGGCGAGAGTGGTTTGGTGTATAATCAACTCCATTATTTTAGTAACTCATAAACAGTTGTAATGATAAAGATTATTTGGCAATTTATTACCTGCGGCCGGCTAACGGGAAAATGCCTTAAAATTAATTTATAATTAGGTTCTAACAATGTTTAAAAAGTTGTTTTGTTATCAAAAACACATCTGTGTACCTAATTTTTTTTTTAAATTTTAACATATTAGGAAGTGAGGAAAAAATCTATTACAAAATTCAATCTTTACTTGCAAAATACAAGGTAAGTTAAATAAAAGAATGTAAGAAATGAGTGTACAAAATGCGCATATTTACATATATACAAAACTACGTTAGTTATCAAACTTCATTTTTAACAACAAATATAACAATGTCAGTCTATATGCTTACTCTAATACAAAAATAAATTATTTTGTAACGAAGACAAATTAAATATCAGTCAAATAATTCAATACACCAGTCAAATTTTTACATACACACTATAGCAAGGTGCATGGGTCCTTGTTTCTGGAGAACATTTTTTCCGAATAGGGATCTCTGCCTTATTTAATCACAAAAAATATTTCAAATCCTACAATTAAATAAGGTGAAGATTCTTATTTGAAAATAGTTGTAATCAAAAATAAGGAACGAACGCACCTGTATAAAACAAAATTCCGATATAAAGTATTTTAAATATATTTTATAAATATAAATATATTTTATAAATATAAATATATTTTATAAATATAAACATGTATAAATATATTTTTTAAATGACAATACAGGTCCTTGATGATTACTTAGAATTTACTTAATAAACTTAACATATTAACAACGAAAGTTACAAAAGTACTTTTATTTATCTTATGTATGCCTCCTCTCACTGGCCTTAATTCTACATAGTGTATAAATCATTATTTAACATAAAAAAGTAAACAGTATTCTTATTTTCTAAATAAATATAGTATCCACAGGGCTACCAATATGTGTGGTTTTTTAATACCACTTATTTGAGACAAACTCTTTTAAGATGTTTCGCCTGAATTTGCGATTAAGTTAAAATTTTCTATTAATTTTAGTGGTAACAAAAAAAGCGTAAAAGTTGGTAGTTATGTAGAACACTGTTCCATTTATCATAGTTACGAGCAAAACTCAATATTTACAGCAAATGATATTCATAATCACTTGTAATCGCTCGTAAGCAGACGATTTGCACAGATCGTTTGCTTACAAATGAAAGGCTGTAAGTCAAAAAAGCCGATTTTGAAGAAATAGAATTAGAAAACACCAAAATTCATACCAGCTTACTGAAATTATAGTTCTAGCGTAGCTACGACTACGTATTTATTAGTTTTGATCATTTTAAATCGATAGTACACGGAGGATATATGACTTTGTGCTTAAGAACAAAGTTACTCATTTACTTGTTTTTCACAAAATCAGTTGACTTTATAAAAAAAAAAAAAAAAAAAAAAAAAAAAGAGAGACCATACCAAACGAAAAAGTTTTTTAAAAATACGTAAATTAATACTTTTCATTAAAGACGGCTAAAAATTGATTTTTAACCTTTCTCTTATAAGCAGACGATATATTGAACGTCGGTGATCAATTTAAGTTGCTTTTAAAAACAAATAATTGTTCATTGTAAAGCCAATAAAGAAAAAAAGAAGCAAAATTTTAGTTTAACTTTGTTGCCTACCCCTAATTTAAACCCTAGCTACATCCCGGAACATTTCCTTTTCTTTTTGGCAACAGTTAAAACTCTTTGTATAAAGAACAGTAGTATAAATAAATGATCTGTACAGTACATCTTTGACGACCAGTCTTTTAAAATTTGTTACACTCTATATATGACTAGAAATTAATGGTTGTTTAATGCATCCTTTTCATTGGGCTCGCTTTCTAAATGTTCATAATCTTTCTTCTCATCAATAATCATCTTTTCCATCTGTTCTTTTTGTTTTCTCTTGAAGAATCCAAACTAAAAAGAAATTATAACAAGTTATTTTTCATTATGCTTAAATTAATTTTTTTTAAATACATACCAGAAATAAAACGGAGAAAAAAAAATTAATATTAATAAAGCAGCTGATACCAGAAAAATTATACTTCTCTAATACACTAAATCCTAAACCTTTGAAAGATGAATGATTTTTTAACAGAATCCTGCCACCGCTTAACCCTGTAACGGATAAAGCATTTCAATTGCTAAAATGTTGAAATAAATGACTGACACCGGAAATTATGAACAAATTTATCTATCTATCTATCTATCTATCTATATATATATATATATATATAAGCACAAACCACTCAGAACCCTACAATTTTCCTTACTAATTTTCTTCTAACAATTTTGTGTTCTAGCCTTTCAAAAAATTATCAAAAAAATCAAATATAAAAAAATTAAAAAAAAAATCATATAAAAATATCTATTTGTTGTAACGCTATCTGTAATCTTCCTCTTAGTATTATTTTTCTATTAGCTCATGTTCCCGTTTTTTATTATTATTGTTACTCCACCCCCCACCCCCCCCCCCTTTTTTAAATTTTTTTGTACCAACAATAGTTCAGTACTCTTTACAGCCAGTCTTCATACTTGTCATGTACTCCGGGGATGCGTGGTAATAGACCACTGGAGCCTCGTTGAAAGATCTTTCGAAGTATTTCACACACATATATATATATATATATATAACATAAATGGAAAACATTTCTATTAAAATTTTGCTGTCATTGTTGAATTTCGTAATTAAAGTTTTGTGGTTTCATAGGGAAACCAATGTCCGTTAAAGGGTTAACTGTTTTGCCCGAGCGCCGTTTTGGCAAAGAGTCTGCTTGCTTTGTTACTAAAAGCTTTTGGGCACCACCAATTTTTAACTGTAATCTTCTCTTTAACAATTGACAGACATTTTTCGATTGTATAAGGCAAATATTTTAGTACGGAAAAATTGGTGTTTTGTCGCTTTTTTTCGATTATTGTGTCAGGAAAATCGAAACTGTTAAGTTGGTTGATCCTTTCAGCCGAAGAGTAGTGCTGTTTGTAAAATGATGAAATGATTAATGGCCACCAGAATGTACAAATGAATTTATTAGAAAATAAATGGTTTTTCTTCTCGTACATTCTGTAAGAATTTTTTTTTTTAAATATTCTGGATGCCACTTGGCAGTCTGGAATTAAAATTAAGTGGTCGCATTTGCAACCACCGTCCTTGAAATAGTTAACACTATTTTTACTGGTATCAAATGACACCTTTTTAAGATTTAGTTATTTTATTTGCAATTTTTAAATCCAACATTCGCAAAATCATTTTTAATACACTGAATATGCTGATAAGTATTTTCATCATTTTTACTTTCTTCTATCTTTACAAGAAGAAAGTATTGGATTCATGAAAATTTTCGCCTTCCGGTTTTCGACGAATTTATACGCTTTAGAATGTCTTGAACACGATTTGACTGTTATAAGAAAATGTCTGTCTGTATGTGACAAAAAATTTGTGGGCACTCTCTATCTTAAAGTAATATCCGGAATTTAATAATACTTTAGGTTCAGTTAGTCCCTGATATAAATTGGTGCTGATTAGTTTTTGATGCAAATCCCCCAACAGTAGGTGGCGCTGCTATGCTACATTTTCACGATCGCTATAGCTCAAGAACTATAATTTATAGAATTTCATCAAACTTCAGATTTTGTTAGACCTTGACATAAATAGATGCTGATTACGCTTTGGTGGAAATAGCCGAACAGGTGGCACTGCTATGCTACTTTTTCATGATTTTCATGATAGCTATATCTCAAGAACTAATGCACAGATTCTCATCAAATTTCAGATTCAATTAGACGTTGACATAAGTTGTTGTTGATTAGGTTTTGGTGTAAATCTCCCAACAGGTGGCGCTGCTATGCTGCCTTTTGTAGGATTTACACGATTTTAGCGACAGACATATCTCAAGAACTAATGAACGGAATTTAATAAAACTTTAAATTCAGTTAGATTTTGATATAAATTGTTGCTGATTCGTTTTTGGAGTAGTGAAACGTGTATGAGGTAGAAGAAAGTTTTGGGATTGGCACATCCGACTAGTTCATAGTATTTTCATACTTATCAATTTAACCCTTACATGAGCAAAATAATTATGTTTCTAAACTTTTGAAACGATTGAGTTCTACCAGAATTTAGTAACAAATTCATTTGAAAATAAAAGCTTTACTTCACGTCACATTATAACAGCAATTTTTTTTAAATAGAAAATTCTGGTACAATATCCACCGTTGGGAATTAAAATTAAGTGGGAAGTGTACTTCCCATCACACCACCTCTTTGTAGGAGTTATAAAATAACCATAAATCAAAATCTAGAAAGATGTCATGAGACCCATTAGAAATAAGATTAACCCTTGAAGGAGATTCACCGCACCTGAATACTAGGCCTACGCCCTGACACAAAAATGGCGGCTGTCGTAGGCGTATTTTTTTTTTCAGCGTTAGTATTGCTTCAAAAGAAATTAAAAAAAAAACACCATCTAATTAACTAATTTTGTCTAGAGTGGTCATACAAAAAAATTAAGAATAATTGCAAATTTATGAAAATTCATGGTATGACTATTTTATTGACATAATCTTATTTTCTACCTTATTTTGAGCACTTTTGCAATTCACATTGCCTATTTAACTCCAACAGGTAAAAAATTAAAGCGCGTTTCAACCTTTGTAAAATACTCTGTATAAGAAAAAATTCGAGATTTTTCTGATTTTTTTAACTTTTATAACTTTTTGTAGTTTTTTTTTTTTAATGCAAAAATTATGCATTTTTTTTTACTAGTATTTTAATCGCACTTATTTAAGTGCAATAAAGAATAAATTATTCTACTAATATCGTTTCGAAATTTTTGTAATTCAAAAGTTAATTTGACACAAAATAAAGGATAAATAATTATTTGAGTTCACAATTCTCATTATTTCTAAGACTGATGTTATCATCAATGTTTTAGTAACACTATCACAGCCACATCTTTTGTAAACAGAGTTTATGATCTTTATATCTAGAGTCTAGACTAAAGTAGATTTTGAAATAATATGAGTATCCAAGCCAGAACCTGGATTTAGGTTAGGTACATTCCATTTAGTAACTAATTTTTTAAAGGGCGGTTCTACTTTTTTGGCCTAAATTTCACGTGATTTTTACGATTTTTTTCCTCGGTTACAAAGAAAAGAGATACCACCTACGGGCTTTTTGTATTATATTTATTAACATTTCATTTGAATTTTTTATTTTTGGGTGTTAAAAAAAAAAAAAAGTATAACACGCTTTGTGCGACGGGAGTACCTGCAGGTGCGCGCCGTGAAATTCAAATCGGGCGACCGTTTTTCTCCGGTCACAAAGAAAATAGATACCACATTTGTGCTTTTTGTATTATATTTATTAACATTTCACTTAAATATTTAAATTTTTAATTTTTGTGTGAAAAAAAAGTATAACATGTTTTGTGGACGGGAGTATACCTGTAGGTGCGCGACGTGAAATTCCAGTCGGGCGTCCGTTTTTATCTGCCCACAAACATTTGGCCGCCAAATTATGAAAGGGAATTCAATTCTCTGGAACTTATACTCACATTTAGTTTACAAAATGGCGATCATTTGAACGAATAAGGTCATTTTTTCGCCTTTTACGTTTTGTGAGCTTGAAAAAATAACCAATAAAAATTATATTTTTCGGTGGTATAAGCTCCAGCAAAAACGATTACCTGTCTTTTAAATAAAAAAATGAAAGCAATCGGTCTAATAGTTCTCGATAAAAGTGGTTGCCCAATTTGAAAAACAGGGTTTCGAGAAAAAACAGTTTAAAGTTTTACAATAGCGTTGCGTTCAACGAGCAAAAACTATTGTGAGGAATTCAAATACATCATGAAACCACTTTAGGGAAACAATCTGCACCTTTAAGGTATAAAAAAGGCTACAAATAAATCGAAAAATTTTACCCAAAGATGAAGAATTTTTCCTTAATCACTAGACTAAATAGTGGGCTGCACAAAGGAAGAGATAAAGAAAATCCTTTATAATCAGGTAGAAAAATATAATTATTTTCAATATTAGAAAAATATCATTATTATCAAAATAAGTCACTTACCCTAATCAACAATATGAGTATTATCAGCAAAAGAAGGATTCCAGCTCCAATGCTGACAATTATTATCCACCAGGCAAGTGCTTCTGATGGTGGAGGTCCTTTGTGTACAAAAACAGTTCTCGCCTGCAACAATAAATGTAAAATTAATACTAAAAATGTAGTTTAGAACATACGATAAAAGAAAATCATGTAATTTGTAATAGAATCACACAAAGATAAGTTTTTTGAAAATTTTGTTGTTCTTAATTATATATTTTAACACCTTTGCGACGAATGTCTCGAATACGTCTTTAAATTTTTCGGTACTACTTTTTACAAATAGTAATTTTTTTCTTATTTAATCGTTGACAGTATGTGATAGGTAAGACGAAAATTACTGTTCGGAAAAAGTGGTTCACAATCAAGGATTTTGCGAATCCTATACGGTACGTAAACTCTCCGCTAGTCGCAAAGGTGTGTTAATATTTACATATAAATTATTACTGACATAAAAATTTTAAAACACATCATGTAGAGATTGTCCAACTTCTTGCACGAGAAATACCACTGTTTGCAAATAGTAATTTTTGCCTTATAATTTCTGATATATAAAGTGAAGATTACTATTCGAAAATAGTGGTAGAATTAGTGTCCCATGATCCGCAGTTTAGACCATACTGATCTATGAGATCAGGGTCTCAACTGCTCAGAACTGGGCGAAAAAGTCCGGGCCAGGATTCGATCCAGGGATCTCTTGGCTGAAGCTATCAATGCTGTACCAACTGAGCAATCAAGGAAGAATATGTCTGAACTAATTCACCCAGTTAACCTTAATGATCATAGCATATGGTCTGATATCTGAATCAGCACAA
The DNA here is from genome assembly GCA_963931845.1 of Maratus michaelseni. Classification (NCBI taxonomy): domain Eukaryota; kingdom Metazoa; phylum Arthropoda; class Arachnida; order Araneae; family Salticidae; genus Maratus; species Maratus michaelseni. Next base: position 148,942,345 of record OZ007597.1, on the reverse strand, counting down.
CAGAATAAATCGCAGGTAATGGGACCTCCAGTAAACGCTGGAAACGTGATTACACTAGATTAATTATGACACAATTATTCAGATTGGTAAAGAAATCATATGAGATGTAATCTTCCCAACTGAGAGAAAAAGTCCAAGACAGGATTCAAACAAGGGATCCCTTGGCTGAAGCTGCCAATGTTCTGCCAACTGATGATTCAGCCATATTAGTCCGGGATTGCTCAGTTGGTAGAGCAATGGCAGCTTCAGCCAAGGGATCCCGGTTTCGAATCCTGGCCCGGACCTTTTTCGTCCAGTTGGGAAGATTACATCTCATATGATTTCTTTACCAATTTGAATAATTGTGTCATAATTAATCTAGCATACTGATCTAGACCAGTACTTCTCACACAGAACTTCACGGACTCGTAAGGTTTGAAGAGATATCATTAGAAATTTGTGAAAAACTTATAAATTGTATGTTCTCCCAAAATAATTATTCTGCCTTTTGAGATACCGCAGTGTTGATCTGTAGATTTTGTTTCCTTCAGAATATTAGAAGATCCTTTTAAAACTTAGAAAAGAAAAATGACACCAACTAATACATTTTTTCTTTTTAAAAACTGGGACTTTTTTTTCATGAAAAATAAAACAAAAATGTTACCTTGTCAAGAAATATGACAATGGCGAATTTATTTCGTTATTTTTCAGTCAGGCAGCGTTGAATTAAGACATTTTACTCCAGAAGGAAATTTTCCAGCATGGAGTTACTGGCGCGGGGAAGTTTTCATTCATTTTTAGATCATTATAATACAAAAAAAAATCTCAAATTTTCTCATGGGGGACATATTTTGATGCTCTTCATCCCCCGAATTTATCACTGCAATATGGTCTTGGAGAAAATTTCAAAAGGCAAACAAAGCGCTGTGTCCTTTCGCCCAGTTTCATTAATGAATGGAGACGTTTTTGATAATGATTAAGGGCTGTGCATATATAAAGTTATCACTTCTGGGGGGAGGGGGGGGGGGTCTGGCACTACTGTAAGATTGGGTTGTGGGGGTTTAAGGATCTGAGGGGAGGTTTGTTTTTTGATATCGTTATCAGTTTTTATTCAGTCAATTTTCTAAAAAAAATTTCTTTACATCAAAATAGTCTGTTATCTTTTAGTCTGTATATTTTTTAGTCTGTTACCTATTTTTATGAAAATACAAAGTTATTATTAAAACCATTAAATGATTCTAAAATTATTTCATCCCAAAATATGGAATATTCCCAGTGTTTGGCATAATTTTCTTTGGCCTATTCTTCTGCCATATCCGCATATAATCCGCTGTTCGAGACACCAGTAACGAAGTATGTTTAACAAGTTCTGCTTGCCCCTCCCCGTGCAAGGGTCAAGTGCAAGAAGACAATATTACTGTTGAATGCATTATGTAAAAAAAACGCTGTTATTAAATACTTTCAATTAGTAAAAGAGATAGTGAAAATCTCTTTTAAGTATTATTTTATATAAAGTTATTTCACGTATAATAGTGATATTTTATTGACTTCTCTTCATTTGAATCAGTAAAGTATGCGAACAATAAATGTATAGCCATATCTGTATAAAGGGGGTCCAAAATTACACAAAAGTTGATAACGTTATATAGGTACAGCCTCTTAAATGTTAGTTATATTTAAATCTCAACGAAAAAAAACAAAAAAACAAAAAAAAAAAAAAAAAACTACCTGAGCAACATCTGGCACATGGTTCTGTAAGACCACATTTGAATCCCTCATCGACACATGGCCCACTGTTACGAGTTCCACTCTGTACCAGGGACCCTAGATGATGAAAACAACAAAATATGTTATTAAGTATTTTTCACAGACACAGCATATATATGCAAATCATGAAAGTGCTGCAAGTAAGTATATTTAGCTGTTCTTACTTACCAAGAAATTATTGAGGACGGTAAGATTGACTTGAGCTGCCACTGTTATTTGTGCAATTTTTCTAGTGTCCGTGAAAGGAGAAGCAGAGCATTGAATGGATATGCATTCCACGTTTTCATTTTCACAATTCTGGAAATAAAAGCATTTTTAATTTGGGAGAAGTAGGTATTGTCTATTTACTGTTATAATATATTGAGAAAATAACATTTTATGCAAAATAAGGAAAAATGAAAAGATTAATGCGATTCACGCATACAGCGTAATTACAGTTTATCACTATGTACACTGAAGTGCCAAAAGTTATGGGATACTTCCTAATATCGTGTGGGAACGTCTTTTACCCGGCGAAGTGCAGCAACTCAACGTGGCATTGACTCAACAAGTCATAGGATTCCCCTGAAGAAATTTTCAGATATGCTGCATGTACAGCCGTCTGTAATTGCAAAAGTTTGCCGGTGCAGGATTTTGTGAACGAATTGGCCTATTGATCATGTCTGATGCATGTTCAACGGGTTTCATTTTTGTGATCTATGTTGCCAAATCATTCACTGGAACTGTCAAGAATGTTCCTTAAAACATTTGCTATCGATTTTGGCCCTGTGACATGGTGAATTGTCATATTGGAAAATTTCATCGTTGCTTGGGTACATGAAGACCATGAATAGCTGAAAATGATCTCCAAGTAGCTGAACTTAGCCATTTCCAGTCAATGATTGGTTCAGTTTGACCAGAGGATCCAGTCCATGCCATGCAAAAACAGCCCACAGCATTATGGAGCCGCCACCGGCTTGCACAGTGCCTTGTTCGCAACTTGGCTCCATGGCTTCGTGAGGTCTGCGTCATACTCGAACCCTACTATGAGCTCTTACCAACTGGAATCGTGACTCCTCTGACCAAGTAACCTTTTTCCGAGTCATCAAGGGTGCAACCGATATGCTCACAATCCCAGCAGAGGCCCTGTAGCCGATGGCGTGGTCTTACTAAAGCCACTCGAGTCGGTCTTCTGCCGCCATATTCCCAAAACGCCAAATTTCGCTGCACGGTCCTCACGGGCACGTCTTTCACACGTCCCACATTGATTGCTGCTGTTATTTGACGTTGTGTTGCTTGTCCGTTAACACTGACTACTCTACCCACATGTCGCCGGTCTCGATCATTATGTAGTCGTGATCGGTCATTGCATTGTCCATGCTGGGAGGTAATGCCTGAAATTAGACATTCTCGGTACACTCTTAACATTGTATATCGAGTAATGTTGATTTCCCTAACAATTTCCTGCTCCAACTAGCATTCGTGCGGCCATAATCATGTCAGAAACCCTTTCACATGAATCATTTGAGTACAAATGAAAGCCCGTCAATGCACTGCACATTTATACTTTTCTTACGCGATGTTACTGCCATCTGGATTGTTTCATACTGCTATCCCATGACTTTTGGCACTTTGGTGTATTTTCAGCATGTAGTAGAATTTTCTTTAGTAAGAAACTCAAAACCAACGAAATTGTTTTTGTTAAACCTGGCCATTCGTTAGCTAAGTTTTCAAAATGAACCATTTAAATTTCAGAGTTTAGTTGCTTATAGTATATCGAGTGAGCGGTTAGGGGAAAAAATCGTATAGAAAATGTAAGTTATATAAAACCGTAAAATATAGTCGGACTGAATTAACTTTTGTGTCAAGTACTATAGTAAAGGAACAATGAGTTAACAATGAAAGTAGTTTTATGTAGTAGTAGAAAGTTTCTATTGGAATAAGAGAAATAAGTTTCACGAAAATAATAAAGTCCTTTATTTATAGTACAGTGTTTCGTAACTTTTTTCAACTGGCATCCACTTTTATAAGTCAAATTGTTCTGCGGACCTATGTTCGCTTCGAAAGAAAATTCGTCTTTTTACTTTTTATGTTTATGTTAATACTAGCATACGTATATTTTAAAAATAGAATTGATTGAAATTCATTTTATTACTTTAATTTTAGTTGTAATTAAGTTAATATAAAAAATTAATATTAAAAAGACATTTTAAAAATTCCGAGTTAGTCTTACGTAATCTGAATGAGTAGTTGCTTGGGAAAAGGTTTTCATTGACTAGCAGTTTATGGAAAAAGTCTGGTAATAATAATAAGCAACTGTATTACCCAAACTTTGAGAATTTTAGATACAGTCTGTAATATGCAATTTATTTAAATTTTATTTTTTCTGCCTTCATTGAAAATCTAAGAGGACCTCAAGGACAGACCTCGAGGAGGGTTTGATAAACGCTGTTATAATATACTAAGCTTTATGAAGCTGTAAATACTTTTATATAAAAGAAAAAGGTTTTTAAATTTAATTAGAATTAAAATTTTGTGAAAATGAAAAGTAGTCTTTTGTATGAGTCTAAAGCTCTTACTTGAATCAAAATATGTTTTATGAAAGCGGAAACACTCGTCTGTAGCATTTAAAAAAAAAATTAAACAATTAAGTTATATTTTTTCATCTATTTTTTTAATAAATAAAGAAATTGATCACTGATATCATATAATTGATCACTGATGATCACTGATCATAATCATTGATCATTGATCAGAATCACTGATCATTGATCAGAATTGATCACTGATCAGAATCACTGATCATTGATCAGAATTGATCACTGATGATCACACATATAGTATGCTACTTACTATTACAACAGTTTCCCTGTACTTCGGCACACCTTTTTTGTCCACGCTCTTTTTTGAGCGATAGAGAGTTTCATTTTCACCCGATTCCAGTATTAACTCATCTGGACGACCCATGTAATCTCTAGAATGATTGTGGAACCTTTTGGAAAAATTTCCTTTATCCTGTTCGACCAAATCATCTTCTCCAAATGCTTGTCCTCGCTGTTTGACTTCAGGAAGTGGGCTTTTTATATCAAGATATGTATCATTACACTTGGCAGGGATGGTTAGCTGCTTACCACTATCCACCTAAAACGACAAGAAATATGACTTAAAGCATGTAAATAATACGTTTTTAATCCGAGCTGAAATATGATTTTAAATAAAAAAGAAATTGAAGTTTTATGTTTCTAGAACTCATCCCTAGTTAGGTAGACTCTGAATGCTTGACTATGCATTGTCATCGGTAATGAAGTTGTGCGCAAAATTTGAGCAAAATCGATTCGTTAGATATATGATTTCAATCAAAAACGTAAAAGAATGTTTTTGTCTCTGAGAACCCGCCTCTGATGAGGTATGACTCTAAAACAAAATGAGTATTATGTTATTCTCCACAATGAACTTGTGTGTAAAATTTGAGCCCAAAATCGATTAATTAACGTGATTTCAATCAAAAACGTAAAAGAATGTTTTTGTCTCTAGAGCCTGCCTCTGATGAGATACGGCCCTAAAACAACATAAGTATTACATCATCCTCCACAATGAACTTATGTGCAAAATCGATTCATTAGATAATTAGCATGATTTAAAAAAGAAACGTTTTTGTCTCTGGAGCCTTCCCCTGATGAGTTACGCCCTGAAACAACATTATTGCATTATACTACAAAATGAACTTGTGTGCAAAATTTGAGCAAAATTGATTCTTGTGGTTTCAAAAACGTAAAATAGTGTTTTTGTCTCGAGTTTGTCCTCGATGAGGTACAGCCCTGACACTGTATGAGTATTGCATATCCTTCACAATGAACTTGTGTGCAAAATTTGAGCAAAACCGATTCTTGTGAATTTTAATCAAAAACGTAAAAAAATGTTTTGTCTAGAGTTTGCACTTGGTGAGGTACGGCTCTGACACTATATGAGTATTGAGTATCTCCACAATGAACGTGTGTGAAAAATTTGAGCAAAGTAAATTTTCGTATGATTTCAATCAAAAATGAAAATAATGTTTTGTCTCGAGTCTGCCCTCGATGAGGTACGGCTACTAATATGAATATTGTGTACGTATTCTCCACCATGAACTTGTGTGCAAAATTTGAGCAACATTGATTGGTTAGATGTGCGATTTCAATCCGAAACAAAAAAAAGGTTTTTTTCTCTAGAGTGTGTCCCGGTGAGGCACGACCTTAAAATTACACAAGTATTGCGTTATCTTCCACAATGAACTTGTGTGTAAAATTTGAGCATAACCGATTCGTATCATAGTAAAAATAACCTCCAGTATATTTGATATTAGTATATCTTTATATCCCTAAGCTGTATGAACATTTGTTGACATTAGCGTCTCAGTGAATATTGAACTGCCAGCAGCGTTTCAAATGAAAGAATCATATATATTTAATAAAATAGATTAGTATACAAATAATAACAGTTAAGAAAATTAATTAGCTGAACATGATAAAAGATAGTTAAAAGTAGCTGAAATCTACGACTTCCAGGGCTGCCACTGGCGACTATTTTTATATTCTATTCGCACCACTATTTAAAAAAAATTAAATTTTGTAGTATATTTCTCTTGCACATGTTGTCAAAGTGTATGCAAAAAAAAAAAAAAAAAAAAAAAAAAGTTTTGAGAAAGTGGTGTGAGATAGAATTAAAAAATAGTCGGCAGTGGCAGCCTTGGACTTCTGACATTTTCTACAATTATCTAGTGCCAATACGAATAATTATTGATTTCAATTCTTGGCATTATTTTATAAAAAGTTTTAACCCCATTTTTTATTCAGAACTTTGTACTTCACGAAATTTTTAGATTTATTAAACATTATATATATCTTTTTACTTTAAAAATAGTGACATTAAAAAAATATGCTAATTTTTAACATTGATGAATTCAGGTATCCTGCATTCAAGACAAAAGAATAGTTTGCTCTAAAGAATATTCTTAAATTATTTTATACACATGCTATCTACCGGGTGTACCAAAAAAGAAGAGACCGCCCTTTTTAAAATAAAATAATTTGAAATCGGTAGAAATGTCCCGTTTGTTGCATCTTTATGAGAAAAGCAATACATTTTTAATCATACGATTTTAAACTTAATTAAAAATTCCCCAATAGGTGGCACTGTAAGCAAAAAAAAACTAAATGAAAATATTTTCGAAATAAGCGTCATTTACCGCAATAACATGACGAAGTCTCACAACAAAACTAGCCGATATCCGTGAATATGTTTTATCAGGAATGGTCCTCACATGCCTTACAGATGTAATGCCCCAGTTACGCTAAACTTTGTGGGTTTTGTAGGTAAACTTTGCCTTTTAAGTGTCCCTACAGAAAAAAATCCCTGACTGCTCGGCCTACAAGCACAGGTAGATTTCGAAGACGCAGACCGTGGGGCCCCTGTTTGTTGGAAATTGCAGAAGAAATTACCTATATACTACTGTGGGCAAAATTAGTAAGACTTTGTTCATAATTTTAAAATTCTTAATTTATTCTTCCAAATCTATTTCGTCCCCCTCAAAGTAATCCCCCCTGGCCCCAATACACTTGTGCCAACGTTTCTTCCAATCCTCGAAACAGTTGTTAATTTCCGGAATAGCCTTCAATGCGCGTAGCGATTCACGTTTAATGTCTTCAATTGACTCAAAACGGTTTCCCCGGAGCGGTCGCTTGAGTTTGCTGAATAGCCAGAAGTCACACGGAGCTAAATCAGACGAATACGGTGGTTGCGGCACGATATTGGTTGAAAATTTGGCGAAAAACTCACGAAGAATTAATGCAGTATGCGACGGTGCATTATAGGTGCATCTTTCAAAATGGTTTTCACTGATCCTTCCGATATTCCAACGATGGCAGTAAGGTCTCTGACTGTTAATCGTCGATTCTCAAGCACCAATTCCTTGCTTTTATTGACGTGTTGATCATCAGTTGATGTTGATGACCGTCCTGGACGTGGTTCGTCGTCAACGCGTTCTCGACCCTCTTTGAATAATTTGTACCAATCAAAAACACTTGCTCGGACAAACAATTATCACCGAAGGCCTTTTGCAACATTCTGAACGTTTCGGCACCAGAAATTTGATTCCGCACACAAAATTTAATGGAACTTCTTTGTTGAATAATTTCACTCATTGTAAAAATCGCCGAATGCACTTTTTGTACTTCAGAAAGACAAGCGTATACTAAACACTAATGATTATTTTGATGTGACATTTGGCACAGATGTCACTGACAGTCATACCAACCTAGAAAAAAAAATATTTCGACGAATGGATTTTCGCGCGAAATTTAAATTAAAAAGTCTTACTATTTTTTGCCCACACTAGTATATATATATATTATTATTTTTTTTTTTTTGGCTATAAGATTTGGTATTATAAGAAACTTGTCAATATAAAAGTTGTAGATAATATTAAGAGGATTTATAATAAATTTAAGCGGATTTGATATTTTGTGATTTGACGAAGTTATGAATTTTTTTTCTTCTTAAACCCCTCTTTTTACCCTCTCTTGAGGCTATTTTTAATGATATCAAAAATCTGTTATATATATAAATTTTCGGCCCTTTTCCTAGAAGTAATAATAACTTTAAACGGATTCGATACGTATCATAATTAAGAAATTATGGGTTTTATTCTGTTTTCACAAAAAGTCCCCCCCCCATTTCCACCCCTCCTTGGTTCGATTTTGCCCATTAACAAACTTGACCGAAATTTTATGCCCCCTTGATTTTATGTATCAGTTTGGAAGAGATTTGTGCAGAATTATTGAAGTTATCGTGTCCATTAAGAAGTGATATATATGTAAGTTTTGAACTGGGGGTGGTTTTGGGTTCTGGGAGTCATGATCGGCGTACATCTGCAAAAAATTTTCAGAAATTCCAACTTAGGGGAGAATGTAATAGGTAGTATTTCTTACGAAATTTACCTAAAATCGCAATGATTAAAACCCGGCGAATATTGTCATTTAGTTTTTTTCAGCTCACAACGCCAACTATTGGTGAATTTTTAAACTAATTTTGAAATCGTAAGTTTAAAACTGTATTATTTTAAATAAAGATGCAACAAACGGGGCATTTTTATCGTTAACCGATTTCAAGTTATTTAATCTTAAAGGGGGTCCGTCCTTTTTGGGGTACAACAGAAATAAAGTTATAGATCTAATTAAATTTATTACTTGGTAAAAATACGTAAGGTTGAAATAAAAGGCTAATTTTAGAAAATTTTATAATTTTATTATAAAAGTGTATTTTTTCTAAAATTAGACCTTTATTCTAACTTCAAGCCCTTTCACCAAGCAATAAATTCGCTTTTTAAATTTTGGATATAAAATTCAAAATTTAACTGACCTCAATAATTTTTACCTTTTCGACAATTTCTCAAAATCACTGCAGATTATTTTTAAATGTTTAAATTACTACCGCAGATCGTCAAAATCTAACCGTAATTTTGAAAAGTGTATATAACGAATTTTAATTTTATCACTTGCTAAAATAACAACTTACTTCTAAGCTTGTGAATGTCAAAAAATCCATCTTTCCATCAGGTCCAGTAAAAGACTTTGGCACATATAAAATAATATCTATAATCTGAAGAGGACTTGGGCCATAGTTCTTTACCTTTATAAGAAAAAAAAGGTTAAAATTATAAAATTGTAATAAAAAAAAAATTGTAACCTTGGAAAACAAGAACAATGTATTTTAAATTAGAGAACATTTTTATTTTTACGAATTATTTAATTTATTTACTCTTTCTCAATTTATTTGCTTCAAGTCAGGAGTTATTTTATTATACAACATAAAACACACAGCAGAAAATCAATTTAAAAATTGCCAAAATGAAAAAAAAAAGGTTTTGTTTTTTTATATTTTACGTGATGCAAATATAGACACTCATAAGTTAAACAAATATTTGCTATATTCGGTGATTGATAATATATAATAGTAGCGGAAATGTAGAGTACAAAAGAATAGACAAAAACGAATTAAATAAAAAAAATATAAAAACCCGACTGCGTAAAAAGCGAATTAAAAACGGGGGAGGGGGGGCATAAAAAACACAAACATTAACAACAAAATAAATTAGGAACTCATAGAAAATAAACACAAAATAAACATAGGAAGGTTAAGGATAGCATTACGACAACAATATATATTTTTGTATTTTATAATACTTTATTTATGTTTATAAACTATATTTTTGTTTTTTGTTCTGACTGTAAAATAATCTAGGAAACATCGTCTTCATTTTGAAAGACCTATCCAATGATATGCCACTCAATATGGTGCGTAAATTTTTTTTTGCCTCTACCGCCATTTTGTATTTTACGGACGCCATTTTGAATTTATGAAAACAAAATCTAGCCTATAACCATCGGACGGTTAAGACGAATCGATAGAGACCTCATTCATTAAAATCCATCCAGCCGTCGGGATGTTTCGAGGATATAAAGAAATCCACATACATACATATCCAGATACGCGTCAAACCAATGCCCCCTAGATAAGAAAGCCTTGACACTGGTCACGAAAACGTCATACCAAGCAGGCAAAACAAAGAAGAAAATTCGAACAACGAAAGACATTTAAGATACAACTTGCATGTTTCGATTTCATTGGCTCATATTAATTCTACGAGCCAATGAAATCGAAACATGCAAGTTGTTCGAATTTTTTCCTTTGTTTTGCCTGCTTGGTATGAGGTTTTCGTGACCAGTGTCAAGGCTTTCTTATCTAGGGGGCGTTGGTCAAACACATAACCCTACTTGGCAGTCGGGCAACAAGTACAGGGTGGGCCACGAAAACCCGTCCCCGTTAAAATAAGCCGTTGTCACCAGTCTTTTTAGTTGTGGCGACTCATCCGTGCAGGGTTCTCTAGCTGTTGATGCTGTGGACAATCTTATGAGTCTAACCTACTCCAGTGGCAAACCCATTCATGCAGTCACTCTAGTTGCCTCGGCTGTGGACAATTTTCACCAGCTCGACCTACTGGAACTGAGAAATAAAAGCACTCTAAATGGACTTTCGAGTTCTCGACACCCCACTTCGATGGTTATGCTTTTCGATGCAAATTTTTCTGATGACAGAATCAGACGGGTTGTAAGATGCAAGATCTCTCAACAGGACGGGACATTAGATTCTTTTGTGAATGGCAGCAGTCGAATGAACTTATATTTAAACTGGGGTTTTCATTGTAGAGGACAGATCTCTCTATGCAACCTAGACATGATGGTTTCATGTATTTCTATATCTGTGCAAAAGCACGATAATTTTATTTCTATAAAATTCTTAATCTTATGTTTAGTAGGTTAATAAAGAAGTGATTAACCTACATTAGTCTGGAGATTCTTCACACAACTTCTACACGCAACCACATTAAGCTGTGGCGATATTGTAGACTAAATTCTTTTTACAGGTATGCTTACCCGCATCGCCCCCACAAGTACTAATCTCCCGCTTATTTAATCACAGAAAACTGTGATCAATTAAAGTGAAGATCACTATGAAAAGACTGGTGATATAACATCGTACAGAGTTGCCAAGTCTCCGGCTTTTTGAACACCAGTAATTTTTTTGAGAAAATGTTGTTCTTTTAAATCGCAAAATGCTCCGATTCAATAAAACAATATTTTCTGTACTAAATTACTGGTGTCCAAACAGCCGGAGACTTGGCAAGTCTGCATCGTAGAAGTTGGCACATGTGAGTTACATAGGTTACAACGGCATTTTTCATTGGGTCAGTTTATCGTGGCCCACCCTGTACCACCCTGTATTTTTTTTAATTGAAATCTGTTGTACTTGACAGCTTTCTCACCAGTGTTGCCACTCTATCACGTTTTTTTAAATAAAAAATCTACATAAATTTTTAAATAGTAATATTTAGTTTTATTTAATCACAGAATGTTTATCATTAAAGAATGCAAAATTACTATTAAAAAAAAATCTGGTAGTAGGTTTTCAATAATAAAATAAAATAAAAAACAACTCGCGAAATTGGCAACACTTCTTTTCACCTAGTTAATAATATGAAATTAAAAAAAATCAACAATCATTTATTAACACGTTGACGGACAGTAGGAACAAGTGAAGTTCGAAAATTGACATTATATGTTTTTGTAATTTTTAGAATATTAGAAGTATAGTTTTACTATTTCTGCTTAAATAAACTTAAATTTGATTCATTCAGCACCTTTAATTAGGTTGCACTACTCCCTTCACAACCACGTCAGGGGGGGCTAGTGGTCAGGGAAAAATACAGTAAAAAAAATGTGATAAACACCAGTATATTCTTATAGGAAAATTTATCTTGATTATTGGATCAAATAATCGATTTGAATTTTTCTATAAAAATATACTGGTAATTACCATTTTTTTTTACGGTATTTTTCCCTGACCACTAGCCACCCTGCACGTGCCTACTGAAGCTGCAACTCGTATAAAAGGTGGAAAACGAACTTCAACCTAAAAAATTGTTTCCAAAACATGACACTGGGCTTCTACTTGTACGCCGGTAAATGCACATTTGTGCTGCTATAGCCGTAGTGTCTAAAAACGACCGTTTTGTTTTGGGCGGCTATAGCCGTCATGCCACATTGTTAACTTCACTTTGACGGCTATAGCCGCAAATGTCCGTCAACGTGTTAAGATTTAAACACATTCTTTACCTTAATCCGAACGCGTCATTTAGTGTTTAACCATAGCTGGCAACTTTTACGCTTTTATGTTACCACTAAAATTTAATAGAAAATTTTGTGTTATTTAATCAACCGTTTCGAACAACTTTGAGCCGAGGAGCCCGTGGCCTTCTGCCACCCATCCCTAGAGCATAGTTATAGGAGATTAAATTGGTAGTGAATCAATTACTGGTAACACCGGGTGGGGGGTGGGGGAGATAAGCATAAAAAACACAAACATTAACAACAAAATAAATTAGGAGCTCATAGAAAATAAACACAAAATAAACATAGGAAGGTTAAGGATAGCATTACGACAACAATATACAGGGTGTCCCAAATGTCTCCGTACAACTTCAGAAATTTATTACAAAAAAAATAATAGGCCTACAGCAAAAATAATTACAACAGTGCATAGAGTAACTTAAAAAGTTTTTTCTATAGCCTTAGTAAACTTCAACATGAGATCCTTTCGTAGCACGAAGAATATCCAGACGATATTTCAATTCAATCCACGAACGTTCTTCATGCTAACATCAACAGTAGCTACTGCTTTTTGGATCTTTTGTTTCAATTCCATGTGACTATTAACTTTTATTCATCAAACATTTCTTCATTCATTCATCAAACATTCATCAAACATCTTCAATTCAACATTTTATTTCATCAAACAGTTGTAACTAATGTTGATGTTAGCATGCTGAAACGCACGTGGATGGAATTGGCATATCCACTTGATATTCTTCGTGCCACGAAAGGATCTCATGTACAAGTATACTAAGGTAGTAGAAAAAAACTTTTTTAGTTACTCTATGTACTGTTGTAAATATTTTTGCGGTAGGCGTATTATTTTTTTAAAATCAATATTTGAAGTTGTACGGAGACTTTTGGGACACCCTGTATAGTTTTGTATTTTATAAAAATATTTTGTATGTTTTTGTAAGAATTTTTCAATTTTTTAGATAGTACGTGGAAGAAACTCGAAAAAAGGAGAAAATTGTGTAGTTCTGATTTAAATTACTATGCCAGCATAAGGATGCGGCTTGAAAAACATCGAAACGGCACCCAAGCCAGTCGCTGCTGCTGTTAGCACGTTATTTCCTCAAAAAGAGGGGCAGTGAGATGGCGCTCTACATATATTTACTTTAGAGAACCTGGACATACAGTAGAACTCCAATTATCCGAATCGCTGATTATCCGAATCGCTTTCAGAATTTCAGAAAAAACAAATGAAGACGGAAACGTACTGCGATTCCCAAAATAATGATTTTGTCTACGCGCGCTACTGTCTTTCCCGCCACGAAGACCCTGGGTTTCAAATTCTAAATGATGATGAACTCATTGAAAGTGTGAGAGAAAAAAGTGTCGAGGAAGAAGATGACCTTAATGTCGAAGTTGAAGCATACACGGGACCATCAGCTAGTGAAGAATTTGTCGGCTTTGAAACTGCGTTGAAGTGGATGGAGCGTCGGCCCGAGTGTGATCACATGCAACTTCTGACTGTCAAGCGGATGCGCGACTTGGCTCCCCGAAAACGGATGAAGACTGTCAAACAGCTTACTTTGACCGAGATGTTCAGCAAGTAATGACTTTCATTTACAGTACGGTACGTACATACTGTACTAATGTACAGCACTTGTAAATACGCTTAACATGTAATAGTGTTGGCTTTTCATTTAATTAATTAAAAGCTCTTTTTCTTTAAAAATAATTTTTTTCTAACATTTTCAACATACATACAGTAATTAATTAAAATATACCCCTTTTCTTGGAAAAAATCCAACTATCCGAATAGGGTCCGACCCCAATTGATTCGGATAATTGGAGTTCTACTGTAGTAACTATGTCCAGGTTCTCTAATATACTTATTAGGCGGCTGGCGGAGGCGGGGCTATGTCCTCTGATCCGACCAACCAAATTTCAGAACTAAAGCAGTTGTTTTTTGGAGAGTAAAGTTTTTCCAAAAATGTGTCAGCAACTGCGGAACACTAAAAAGATCAAAGCTATTAAATGATAGATTCTGAAATAATTCCTATCCTGGGCCTTTTACGATTATGGCTGTCAAAAATGTCACAGTTTCGGAGATTGTTAAGATTATTATTGTCAGAATTATCAATAGAGTTTTGAAAGTTAACGTTTAAATTTTGAATAAAAGTACTAAGCCTGGGAAAGTCAATTTCTTTATAAAAGTGAAAATTTCGAACGTAATAAGGAACATTATAAATTAGCCGAATAGTGAAATTTTGAGCTTGATTAAGGAGTTTAATGTGACTTCTCGCAGCAAAGGACCAAATTGGACAGCCATATCTCAGGATAGGTTGAAGATAGGAAGAATACAGGAGCTATTTTTTTTTTGGTGGAAAGTTTATTGTTTCGAGCTAAAAGTGGGTATAATTTATTTTTAGCTGCTCGAAACTTGTTTCTAGTAACATAAATATGATTTTTAAAAGTTAGTCTTTGATCTAAAATGATACCTAAATATTTACAGTTTGAGGACCATGGCAGATCAATATTGTTAAATTTAATTTTAAATTTGTCAATGGTTTCCTGCCTTGAATTACAAAAGAGAATAGCTCAGTTACAATATTGATAGCAATACGCCATTTATGAAACCAAATTAAGATAATTTTGAGGTGGCGGGTAATAGTACTTATGGCGTATTTTCTATTTTTATTGGTAGCAAACATGCAGGTATCATCTGCGAATTTAGCGATTTGGGTGTGGGGGTAATTTGGCATGTCGTTAATGAAAATGTTAAATAATTTTGGTGAAATTTTACTACCTCGTGTGGGGTTCCCAAAAAGGCAAAAAATTTCGTAGAAAGTTCATCTTCAACACGAACATGAAAATTTCTGTCTAATAAATAAAAATAAATAAGTTTAATCAGGTAAGAAGGGAATTTATAATCAATAAGTTAAAAAATTAATCCAAAAATCCAAACTTTGTCGAATGCCTTTTCGATGTCAAGGAAAACTGCTCTAGTAAAATTTTGCCAAAAAAAGTGCCAGTAGTGATATGCTCAACAAGTCTGTAGACTTGGTGAGTAGCAGAGAGCCCTTCTCTGAATCCGAATTGATTTGGCGAGATGATATTATTTTCGTTAAGATGTTCATCAATTTTATTTGCAATAAATGCCTCAGTCAGCTTACTAATAGAATTAAGGAGGGCAATGGGACGATAACTAGTGGGCTTGTTAGGAGATTTATTAGATTTTAGAATAGGGACGGTAATAGCAGTTTTCCAGTAGAAGGGGAAATAATTGAATTTAAAAATATTATTAATTAACAGGGTGATTTTTGGAATATAGGAATGTGGTAAATTCTTGAGCATTTCATTAGTAATACCATTGATGCCCGGGGATTTTTTATTTCTAAGTATATTAATTTCTTTTAAGACATCAGCGTTGTTTATCGAAAAATCGGGTTGGGGTGAGTTGGTGCTCAAGAAGTTTCTAACTGTATCAATAACCTCTCTCTCAGTGTCAAGATTTACAATTGGATTTCCTTGGAACTGAACTTCAAAACTACTCGCGATTGCATTTGCTTTATCTTCATTAGTGTACGCATAGTCTTGGGAATTTGAATAAGGATTCTAGGGAAGATTGAACTAGAGCTCTTAAATTTACGGCCTGCTTTCCATATAGAGGCGTCCTCTGATGACAGATTTTCCAAGTAGGCTGTCCAGCTCTCTTGTTGTTTTTTGAAAAGGTAATTTTTAAGATCTGGTTGAGCTCTATTCATGATATGTCTGTCGAAAATGCTACGCGTTCGCTGAAAAATTTTCCTAGCACGATTTTTATTAGTAGTTAACCTGCGGACATGGGGATCAAGTTTATAAAATTTTTAATCAACCAACTGCGGAGATTTAATAAGATAAAAGTTACTATTAAATTTTAGTGGTACGAAAAAAGCGTAAAAGTTGGCAGCTATGGTTTAACTTTGGTTACGATTGTCATTGTATAATGATTTGTGCTTCTCTAGGGATATTATATCCCTTTTAAGAGTTCGTATTATAACTTCGAGACATCGTGCATAAATTATGAATCTAGAGTCCAATTACATTAAAACCTAAGTTAATGCATAAAGCCGTATGCTTACCGAATACGTGTGAACAATAGGAACAGATAATTCCGTTTCTGCATCTTCATCGTATAGAATTTGTTCTTGATAAGAAATGCTAAAAAATAAACAAAAAATTTTTTTAACATTCATCATGGAATTTTTAACATTTTTTTCTCAGAGCATTTCGTTACACACTATTTATTTATTTTTTAGAAACAGTAAAAAAATCACATTTCTTATTTCAATGTACTACACAGTGCATTTATAAAATTTTAGGACTTAATTTATACAAATAAAAATTTTTGAAAATATTCTTAAGCCTTTAATATTATACAATTTTTCTAAATCTATA
Source organism: Maratus michaelseni (assembly GCA_963931845.1). Lineage (NCBI taxonomy): Eukaryota > Metazoa > Arthropoda > Arachnida > Araneae > Salticidae > Maratus > Maratus michaelseni. The sequence continues at coordinate 148,925,489 of OZ007597.1, read as the reverse complement.
TGTAGCTTAACATGTTGATAGATACTTTATTCTTTCTTGGCACTTATATTTTTGTATTTAAGTCATGTTAGATAGATTCTATGTTTTCTAAGTATGTCAAAGAAATACTATTGATTTTATAATTTTCGAATACTAACCCGGTAATGCCAATGTCAGCAATAGCTTGCAAGTGAAATGGTATCCTCAATTCGTTGTCTTCAGGGGTGATTTCCGTGCTGACTGTTCGAGCTTCCAAGAAGATATCCAATGTCTTTCGGTCTGTCGGGATTTTTGAAACGTCCAACTTTATTAAAATTCTTACCTGAATTCAGAATATCGATCAGATAAGACAAAATTTTAATGTAAAAAATGTATAGTTATTTATTCAAAAGAAACTGATAAAAAAAATAACCTGTCTATAATAAACTCTAAAAAAAAAAAAGGATACTCAAGATACGTCATATGTATACAAAATAGTGAAGTCAAAGCGGTGTTGAAAATGAAGTGGGTAGTTAAACATCGTTTTTTTATAATTATTTTGTCTTATTTAATCTGTCATTAAATAAGGCAAAAAAGTGATAACTTTCTGAATAATAATTAAAAAAACCCTTGCACAACTGGCAACACTATTGAGAAGATAAAATAACATTATCGCATTACAATTTTTATTTATAGCTAACTGACCCGTTAAGCGTTGCCGGGACCGTGGTAATAACCTTAAATATACCTAAAATCAATGTTGAATGATTTTATATTTTTAAAAGAAAATCTTTCTAAAAATAAAAAAACTATCCAAACAACTCTAGAGTTGAGGGCCCCACTGCCTTTGGCAGCGTACACCGTGCGTGCTACACACGCTCCGGTGTGTTTCGATTTTATATTTTTAAACGAAAGACGAGCGTAGCCGGGACCAGTGACAATAACGTTATATATACCTAAAATCAGTGTTGAATGAATTTATATATTTAAACGAAGGGCTTGTAAGAAGTGTTTACTTCTCACATTTTTTTTTTCTTTCACATCGTGTCATTTAATATTAAAAACAAAATAATTCTTATCGTCCGAAATCATTAAAATTTTTATGAGTTAATAAGTATAATATTTCAAAAGCCCGCGTATAATTTTCGTGCTAAAATATCGATATTTAGTTTTAAAAACATGAGCAAAAGCCACCCGCGTATTCACGTTCTGAGCGAAATTTTTGCAGATTTTATTTTTTTAAATACTTCTAATCGATCGAATGCTTCGAGATTTTTTTATACGTGATGTAAATCAAGTGTTCCTAGAAAGTGTAAAAAGATTGTGTTAAAATACCGTTTAGATACTTTTAGTTTAGGATAAAGAGTGCTGCACGCAGTCGCAAAGTGACTTCCAGCACCGAATTTTTTTGAAAAAGTTAATATCGTTTTTTTTCAAAACGAATTGCATTGTCTTAGAGAAGAAAATACCCACTTTAACCCCTTCCGGCAGAGTGGTCCCACTCCGGGCACACCTAATTTTAATTTCAAATTTGCATTTGACACCAAGAATATTTAATAAAATTTTGTTTCTACAATGAAAGCTTAAAATAAAGAGTTCTTATTTTCTGAAAAAGTCGTTTGTAAATTCCGGTGTCAGTCAGTAAATTCGCATTTTACGAACAGACTCTGTGTGTGCTGGAAAGGGTTAAGTGGATATATTTAGTTTTTCCGTATCCTAAAAAATTCGGGCGGATGTGGGCTTCGAAAACAGAAAAAATCCCGCGAAATCGAACTTTTTAAAAACATTTTTCAGAAGTGTTAAAAATTTCTTTTTTTGTTAAGGGATTGCGGCGTTCGAAAATAAAAAGTACGAAATTTATTAATATTATTTTAGTTTGTCCGTATTTTGAGCAGTTTTGCTGATGCGCGCTTCGAAAGAACGACCGAAAAAGAAAGAGCCTTCGGTTCATCTCTGCTTCCGTGGTTCGGAACTGGGTTCTGGAACGCGTCATTGCGAAGCTTTTTCCGATTTCTTAATTGCGGTGTTTGATTAAAATATCAGCTAATTATCAAAAAATGAAAAATCTGAGCCTCAGGTGCATCAGGACTTGCCTCGAACTATCATCACCTAAATATTCAGCCCTAAACGTACAATAGATTTTACTAGCCATCGCCGACAGACCGATAGACACACACAAACATATTTTTTTTATTAGTATAGATTAAGATTAAACCGTCTTAAGATTCAAATAATATTGTTTTGTATTAATACATAACGGTATTTCATAATTTATATGTTTTTATATATTTTAATCTAAAAATATTACCTCCATATTTTCTAGAAGCGGGTTTCCAAGATCACATATAAGGCTTGCATTGTTGCTCTGACCAGAACTGGCACAAAAATCTTGATTGATGCTAGGCATATCTGGAGGCAAGAAGATAAACAACTCAGACAGATAAGCAGGTTCGCCTTTATTTTGAATAGTTATCGATAAGGAAATGCTTGAAACTTCACCAAGTATTAGCTGTCCACTCCTGAAAAAAAAAAAAAAAGGTGTTCTTAGTAGTTGATCTACGGTGGTTTGTGCAACTTGTGACGTCACATAAGTCTAAAGATTCATTTATTTACATAGTCTTATTTGTCCACACGTTTAGAGATTAATAAATTTGCATGCTATTCAATGAGCGTAAACACAGAGAAGCCATATTAAACTCATGGGTGCATTTGACAATTGAGGACTCGTCATCAGTATTGAATCCAGAGAATGACCCGGCGCACAGAGGGGCGTTTTGATGATCTAGGTGGACAAAATTCATTTTTCCGATTATCTCGGAATTTAACAAGATCGCGTATACTTTTTAGATGCTCAGAATTCTTGATTATTTCCACCAGGTAGCTGAATGTCTCTTTTGTCGAGATCCGTACGAGTTTTGTCGAAAAAACACGATGTGTCGATTAACTACGACCGTAAAGAAGGCAGTTGATTTGAGAGACTTTCAACAGTTGTATTATTTCTGTAAGTTCGAAAGCAAGTCGTGACTTTTCTGTTTTATTTGAAAGCATGAGTTTACTGGAATTATGTCACATGTTTGTCACACGATTTAACCCTTTATATCCTGAATTAATTTTCCAGTTACTTTTTAGATGCTCAGAATCCTTGATTATTTCCACCAGTTATTTTTTTTTTTTGCAAAGTTTTCCTTATCTAATCATAGCATTTTTGCGATTCAATTAGGTGAAAATTTCTCATTTGAAAAACCGGTTTTAACAGATTAAAAATTCTGTAAAAGACGCTCGTCGCGAAGGGGTTAAAGTGGTACTTATAAGTACTGTCAGGATAAAAAGGGTTAACCTATTGTTGTTTGTAAATAAGCGCCGTCTTGTTTTCAAAATTCATCTTGACTTTTAATACAGTATTAAGCATTATTAAGCAATAAGCATTTTTTTAAAATCAAAGTGCCATTCCTAAAGTATTGAAAACTTAAGACAGCTCCTGCGAAAATTTGCGAATCATTAAGTTATATTAACTTGAAATGTGCGTCTGAGTGTTTCATTCAAATCTTGCAAGTCTATTTTCACTACTTTTAATTATCCGATTGAGCTGAAACTTTGAATACATGTGTAGTTTCAATGACAATACAATATTATAATTTAAATAATAATAATAATATTAGTAATAATATAATAATAATAATAATAATAATAATATAAATAATTAAATAAGTCAAATATTTATCACTGTTTGGTTATTTTATTACTGATACATTCGAAAACCCAGCAAAACCTAATTAAACTTCAACGCAATAATTTTGTCCACCTAGATCCTCAAAACGCCCCACTGTGCGGCGGGGACATCCTCCAAAAAATCGAAATGTCCCACAGGGAGATTCAAGATTATATGCTTATTAATGATCTAGGAATGCAATAATCCCTTCCCTTGGAAATCCACAGTGTCCACCCTCCCCCGGAGCTGCAGAAATCCCCCCTCCCCCAGAGAAAATTCTTGGATTCAACACTGATCGTCATGTATACTTATTTGACCAAATGCAAGATGAGGTATATCAGTCATCATTTGCGTTAATACTAGAACCTCGGGCCTTCAACCTGTGACCCGTGGGCCACCAAATTATCGCTGTTTTAACCCCTTGACTACGGTGGGACATATCCGTCCCACGGAACGATAGAAGGACTGCCATTAGCGACTATTTTTATTTTATGCTCGTAACACTATTTACAAAAAATGTTCTTAAATTGTTTTAGAAATGAATATTAATTAATTATTATTATTATTATTTTTTAAGTGTTACGAATACATGAAAACTTCACGGGTTGCGATAGCCCAAATGTTCTCATTTGAGTTTGAGTTTGTCAAGTTAAATCTGGCAAATCTAAAACGTTAACATTTTGCGCGGAGAACCACGGCTTTTTACAATGGGAGTTGTGAAATGAAGCATTGTCATTCTGAAATCTCCATCCTGAAACCACTAAGATGTCATCAAATGGAAGTAGATGTTGCTCAATTGTCTCTAGATACTTTGTTGAATTTTGTGTCTCATGGAGAACGGCCAGGGAGATTTGGCCATTAAGGCAAATTGCTTCCCCAAACCATTAGAGATTTATCGCCGCATAGAAAAGTGCAGAAAGTACGCGTCTGTCTCAGGTCATACCAGTATCAATTCCAGCCGTCAGGGTCATCCATAGTTAATTTCTTTTCGTGACTGAATAATACGACGTCCACGTACGATCTGTACTTTTAAGCCCAATCCATTCTGGAATGTTTATGGTGTGATTTTAGGCACATTTTGAAAGACATTTGTCTTAAAACAAAAGTTTTTGTATTATCTTATGTATGTGTTGTGTCCTTTGAGGCATTGACACCGATATTATTTTTAATTTGTCTAGTGGTTTGTTTTGACACCATTCTTTCAATATTTTGGTCTGTCTAACCACTTATTACACATGGTCGCTTGCTCTATGTTTTCGATCGAAATTGTTATTTCTAGCTTGTATTTTAATATATTCCTCGCTTTTAAAGTTTTAATATTCTAGAAATTTCAATAGAGCGCTTACCTTCCGATTTCAACTCGTAAATTTTTTTAATTTCCTCTTCTGGGAAACCGTAGTCTTCAACATCTTAAATAACAAACGGAAATTGAATATTCGCTATTATACTGCTCAAGGAAACCAGTTGGTTGGTTAGAAAAGTTGGTTAGTTGAAAAAAAAATCCAGCATTTGGTAGCATTTGCAAGAATGTGTCTAAACTTTCCAGACATTGGTTTTGTAACGAAAAAAAAAAAAAAATACTGAATTGCGTAAAAGAAACATCCTTATAACTCCAAAATTTATAATCCTATTAACTAACTGCGTCGGATTAAGCGTTTAATTTCCAATTAAAATATATCCTTGAATGGAAATTTGGATGAAATACAGGGTCATGAAAAATCGAAAAGTGTGGAAAATATAATTACAAATATCTCGGCAACTCATTATCCGATCAACTTCTTTCTTTATGCAAATTTTATGTTTTTTATTGTCTTTTATATTTACTCCTTAAAATAAACAATTTCGAATATTTTTATATACCTTTTATCAGAACGAATATTTCGAGAGTCTGAAAAAAATAGTTCCGATAATCGAGGTTACTGAAATTCAATAAGCTTCTTCCCATTATTACATACTAAGTACATACAAAATTTCAAGTCTCTATCTCAATTTGTTCGGGAGATAGATCGTTTACACACAGACAGACGGACGGTAATATCTTTTTTCTAAAAATATGTTTTTTCGGAATCTCCAGTGTCTGAAACGTGTAAATGCGTCAATTTTTTTTTTTTTTTGTGATTTTCAAAACGATTACAAGATTTACCCTATACTACGCATGATGGGTAAGTAAAAAGACATTTTAATTAAATATTGGTGATAAAACCATAGTATAATACCTCTATTATGTTTCATTTCCATTACAGCTGAATATTAATCGAGAAAATTTTCTATATAAGCCGACTTCATTTTTTCTTTCTAATTTTATTATTATACTTTTAATGTGTGCCTAAACTTTTGAGATATACCGTACACACATAACTTTAAAGTCAAACTTCCTTTTTAGTTTTCATTAAGATTAATTAATTTTCTCGATGAAAAGATTTTGCATTTATTTAAGTAACTTACTAAAAAGTTTAATTTAATAACTATAAAAAAGTATAATTTATGCAATTCAGGAATTTTAAAAAATGGCCTTTCAGAAATATTATTAAAATTTTTGAAAATATCAAATCGAAATAGCAACTCACGCTGCACTGCCCAACACTGTAGCTGTCACGACTAGATCTGAAAGACACTTATCCTCCCTACCACATCCTGTTTGGAAAGTGACCTGCAATTAAAAATAAAGAAATGTGTAAAATTCTACATTCTACGTATTCACTGGTTGTTTATAAAAATACTTTAAATAAAGAGATACAGAAACTAACTAAAAAAGTTGTCAAATTACGCCAAGGAGTTCAGTTTTTTCAATGAAACCAGGGTATCCATCAATGGCCGACTTCAGTACCGGCCGAGAAAGCTTTTGTTTGTTTCTCCCACCTTAGGATGACAAGCGTCTAGTCCCGGCACTTTGGCTACGATTTCAAAAAATGGATCGTGCTGCGTGCATGCGCATTGCTCTAGACAGTTTCAACGAGAACCATATTAATTTTATTCCATTCCGCGGCAGTTTTTTAAAAATCGTAAAAGTATTTTGATTTAAAGCATTTAGCTTAATATAACTAAATATTTTCTTTCACAATTTTCATTATTTTTAGTTTTTTTTTAACATTCTTAAAGAAATTCAATTTCAGACTTTTACTAAAATAAATTTTTTTTCCTCCGGATTTTTCAATTTTTAAGGATTTTTAACGATTTTATAGCGTTTTAAAGCGAAATTTTAACATCCAAAAAACAATTTTTAACATTAAAAAAACATCACTGCACACACGAAACTCGCTTTGCAGCAATCTCTAGAATGCACGAAATTCATTCAAGCCGCGGTCAATAACTTGTGTATGTACGCTTCGCGTACATTAACCGAAAAAAAAAACATCACTGGACGCATGAAACTCGCTTTGCAGCAATCTCTAGAATGCACGAAATTTATTCAAGCCGCGGTCAATAATCTGTGTATGTACGCTTCGCGTACATTAACCGAAAAAAAAAAACATCACTGGGCGCATGAAACTCGCTGTACAGCATTCTCTAGAATGTACGAAATTCATTTATAACCAAATTTCATATTTATTTCCATTTTGTTTCAAACTTTCCATCGCTTATATGTTGAAAAATGGAAAATTTATTTTATTCAAATTATTTTTTATAACTCAAATAAATACTGAAAAAAAAAAACTTTCCGCCGCTGGGATTCGAACTCAAGACCACAGAACGGAAGAGAAATGACATACTACAGAGCTATACGCACTCATTTTGAAATGGCTTAGAACAAAATTTTAAAGTATCAGACAAGAACGCATGCGCGCAGAGTGATCCGTTTTTTGAAATCGTAGCCAAAGTGCAGGGACTAGACGCTATACTTAGGATGTTGGTCGTGATGTCCGATCACGTGACCTCTGGTCGATCCAATCGGCTGAGAAAGCTCTTGCTTGTTTCCTCCTTCGTAGGACGGCTTTCTCGGCTGATAAGGACGGCAAAGACACGTGATCGATCTGACGTCATGAACTCCGTTTTAAGTCACCGCCCTAACAAACAAGAGCTTCCTCAGCCGGTACTAACGTCGGCCGTGATCCAGTCTGGGCTACCCGGGTTACAGAGCATTCTGCTCGGTGTACAAAACATAGGCAAATACTATTTTTAAAAATTGAAAACTCTAATAGATTTTTTTACATTTAATATATTTTTTTCGATTGCCCACTGACAAAAAGTATTTTTATATGGAAAATATCAATTAGGTATTCAAATAAAGTTTTGAAATTTATTAAAAGCTATACTTTTGTATAAGCCACATGCCAAGAGTTAATAGCCGAAGAAATCGCCAAAGATTTCGCTACTTACAGCAGCATTTTTGTTTCTGATTAAGTGGTTAAGCGCAAAGTTCCATTACATATCTCTTAAAGCTGTATTTTATTTATATTATTTTATTTACTTTTTATGAAGTGTTAATTTCGTTATGAAAGATTAGCCGGAAACAAATGCTGAATTTTTTACATTGTTTTAAGCGGAAACGGGGTCTCATCTCGCAATCGGAGTGCAGCCGATAGAGATAGATTAAAAAAAAAAAAAAATCAAACGTGAAATTTATTTTAAAATCCATAAAAAAATTGGTAACTTGAGACAGTTTTTAAACAAACTGCATTTGAAAATACTTTTTTTTTCTGTTCTACGTTGTAAAAATTGAAATAGTCCGATGTTTAGTAGCTAAAAATATTGCGGTAAAAGCGAAATTTGTTGATCATGTCTGTTGCCACCGTCAATATGACATCAGCGTAGCTCACAGACATGTTTTGCTTTATAATATAATTAGTTTTCATATAAACTTTATACAAAAAAAAAAAAAAAAAAAAAAAAAAGAGGGAGAAATATTTTTGAAACGAATGTTTTCTCGGCAAAATTCAGTGAGATTTTACATTTACTAAAAATTTAAATATTATCTGACATTAAGTGTGATTGTATATTCGCAAATAAAATTTAAATTTTCTTATAATTAATCTTATAACCTGTTCTCTTTTAGCATTAAAATAATTGCTGTGATTTCTGTAGACCTCATACACTGGAGATGAAGGTTTTAATTTTAAAATTAAGGAAAGGCCAAGAATGAACGTATTTATGCGGTCTTAAATATTCATAAATATTTTTAAAATGAAACTTTTTTAAATTAAACGAAAGAAAAAAATATTATAGCAAGCATTTCTGAAACTATTCTATGTAAATTCTACGAGAATCTAAGTAAAATTATAGTTAAAGTTTTACTATTTCTGTTCTAAGTATTTGACTTTTACGACAACTTCTTGCTTTCAATAAATATAATGGGAATTTATTTTTTTTATGTTTTATTCAACATGATTTTAAATAATATTAAAATAAGCTAGATAAATAATATTAAAATTATGTTGAAGATGCTTGGTTTGAAGTCAAATCATGCTGAAATAAATTCAGTTCATCGCAAATCTTTATGATGTATAAAAAAGTAGAATACTTACTGCCGAGGTAATATTTGTGGGCGAAGCTTGGTCTATTACAGGAAATGTTTTGTGGAAATATCTGTTCGCATCAGCTGGTTCTGCTAACCGGAATCGGTATAGAATTTGGATGGGCGTGATAATATCTTTTATATCCGGCTGAAATGGGAAACAGGATTTAGACAGAAACCAAAAAATCTAGATTTCACATTACAAGCCATTATATTATTTCATAAGATTTAAGAAAACGATTATCCAGTGTACACTATAAATAAAGAGACAGGATTTAGACAGAAATAATATTAAAAAAAAAGATCTAGATTTCCCATTACAAACCATTACATTATTTCATAACATTTTAAGAAAACGATTGTCCAGTGTACACTAAGTAAAAAGACAGGATTTAGACAGGAAAAAAAAATCTAGATTTCACATTACAAACCATTACATTATTTCATAATATTTTAATAAAACGATTGTCCAGTGTACACTATAAGTAAAGAGACAGGATTTAGACAGAAATAATAATAAAAAAAGATCTAGATTTCACATTACAAACCATTACATTATTTCATAACATTTTAAGAAAACGATTGTCCAGTGTACACTATAAGAGACAGGATTTAGACAGAAATAATAATAAAAAAAGATCTAGATTTCACATTACAAACCATTACATTATTTCATAACATTTTAAGAAAACGATTGTCCAGTGTACACTATAAGTAAAGAAACATGTTTCTGAATCTAACAAAACTTTACTAATACAGGGTGTTCCAAAATTCGACCGACAAATTAAGAGGGATGTTAGAAGGCATCAAGATGATTAAAACTTATTATAGAACATGGGGTCGCAAACCACGTTTAGTGGGAGAAAATCGCAAAAATATTTATGAAGGGTGTGACAATCGAGTGGGAGAAAATCGCAAAAGTAGTTATGAAGGGTGTGACGTCGAGTGGAACACAAAAGACCAATAATAATTAGAAAAAAAACCTTTATATGACGTCAAGTAATATGATTACAATGCATTGCAGTTCAACGTCAAAAAGGAGATGACGACACATTTTTATAGAAATTGTTCGAAGTTGAGGTCACGAAGGTCATTGCACAGCCGACACCAACGGACGAAGGATTACCGGACGCGTTAAAACATTCTATAAAAATGTCTCGTCGTCTTCTTTTTGACTTTGAACTGTAATGCATTGTAATCATGCTTTACGTCAAATAAATGTTTTTTCTATTTATTATTGGCCCTTTTTGTTCCACTCGACGCCACACCCTTCATAAATATTTTTGCGATTTTCTCCCAATAAACGTGATTTGCGAACCCATGTTCTACGGTAAGTTTTAATCCTCTTGACGCCTTCTATTACCCCTCTTAATTTGTCGGTCAAATTTTAGAACACCCTGTATATAACAACACCTCTTACGAGTTATCCACATTTTTGAAAAGCTTTCCATTTATCTTCAAAAGCTTCAGAAACCAATAGATTTTCGAGATTTATGGAAGCATTTCTGAAACAAATGTTTCTTTTGCTGCCCGTTGAAAAAAACGAAATGTTTCTGAGTCGTTTTTACAGTGTATTAATCAGTTTTCTCAACACGACATTTTGGTTTTTCGGATGCTATTAATACTCAAATAAACATTTTCAGCTGCGTAACAACATTTATACACTGTAATAAAAATAAAAATCCCTGACGGCGGAAGAAATGACCTTTTTGCGATGATGCTGCAGTTGGAACCGCATACTTCAAAACCAAACTTTTTTTTTTTTTTTTTTTTTTTTTTTTGCTATAAGAGTTGGTCCTATAAAAAAAAAACAAGAGGATTTATGATAAATTTAAGCGGATTTGAAATCTTGGTTTTTTTTTCTTCTAAACCTCCCTCCCCCCCCCCTTTAAGACAATTTTTAAATGTATCAAAAATCTGTCATACATAAATTTTCAGCCCTTCTCCTAGAAGTAATAATAACTTCAAACGGATTCGATAAGTATCATAATTAAGAAATTAAGTTTTTTTTTCTGTTTTCACAGAAAGTCACCCCCATTCCCCCTCCCCCCCACTGGTTCGATTTTGCCCATTAACGAACTTGACCGAGATTTTATGCCCCTTGATTTTATGTATCAGTTTCGAAAAGATGCGGGAGTTGGAACCGCCTACTTCGAAAAATAACTTGTTGGCAGACGGAGCCGGCAGTGATTTTTTTGTTTTTAATTTTTTTTTTTTTTTTTTTGCTATAACGGTTGGTCCTATAAAAAACTTGTCAGTATAAAAGTTTTAGATAATATTAAGAGGATTTATAATAAATTTAAGCGGATTTGAAATCTTGGGAATTGACAAAATTATGAATTTTGTTCTTCTAAAACCCCCTTTCCCTCCCCCCTTAAGGCAATTTTTAATTATATCAAAAATCTGTCATACATAAGTTTTTGGCCCTGTTCCTAGAATTAATAATAACTTTAAACGGATTCGATACGTATCATAATTAAGAAATTATGGTTTTTTTTCTGTTATCACAAAAAGCCCCCATCCCCCCTCCCCTGGTTCGATTTTGCCCATTAACGAACTTGACCGAGATTTTATGCCCCTTGATTTTATGTATCAGTTTCGAAAAGATGCGGGAGTTGGAACCGCCTACTTCGAAAAATAACTTGTTTGCAGGCGGAGCCGGCAGGGATTTTTTTTTGTTTTTAATTTATTTTTGCTATAACGGTTGGTCCTATAAAAAACTTGTCAATATAAAAGTTTTAGATAATACTAAGAGGATTAATAATAAATTTACGCGGATTTGATATCTTGTGAATTGACGAAGATATAATTTTTTATCTTCTAAAACCCCCTTCCCCCCCCACCCCCTTGGGGCCATTTTTAATTATATCAAAAATCTGTCATACATAAATTTTCGGCCCTTTTCCTAGAAGTAATAATAACTTTAAACGGATTCGATACGTATAATAATAAAGAAATTATGAGGGTTTTTCTGTTTTCACAAAAAGCCCCCCCCCATCCCCCCCCCTTGGTTCGATTTTGCCCATTAACGAACTTGACCGAGATTTTATGACCCTTGATTTTATGTATCAGTTTGGAAGAGATTTATGCAGAATTTTTCCAGTTACCGTGGTCAGAAAAAAGTGACATAGATAGATAGATAGATAGATAAAGTTTTGAACTGGGGTTGATGTTGGGTTCTGAGAGTCATGATCGGCGTAGATCTGCAAAATTTTTTTCAAAATTTCCAACTTAGGTGAGAATGTAATAGGTAGTATTTCTTACGAAATCTACCTAAAAGCCAGATGTTTGATAATCTAAGAAAATATAATATAACGACGAACGAAAATATACAATAACTTCTTTCGAGTTGCTAACGATTCCGAAAAACGTTCTTTATATTCAGAAACCACAGAAACTAATATATTTTCGATATTTAAAGACGAATTTATAAAAACAAAGTGTATTTTGCTGCCACTGACTTTTGGAAATGTTTGTAAGAAGTTTTTCTAGTGTATCAGTCGGTTTTCTCAAGTTTTTCGGATTCACTTCTCAAGTCAACATTTTCATATTCAACAAATGTGTTTCACAGACAAATATGTAATATAACATAATCTTAAACTTATTATTATTTTGCTACTCTTACATGCATAAATTCAATTACGAACATGAAATTGTTTACTTGAGAATTGATAGCATTCTAAAACCGATATTCCAGTTTGTACAAATCGATTGATACACTATAAAAACTAAACGGAAACATTGGTTTCCGTTTGGGAAAATTGGTTCGTACCTGAAAATTCTATCATTATAATGTCTAATTATTGACGGGCAGAATTTTCCGGTACGAACTGGTTTTCCCAAACAGAAGGAACTTTTGGAACAACCCAATATTTTCATAAAGTTTTGCTAGAGGGAGAAACATTTCTCCTTTTTTTACAGTGTACGCTGAATGGCAGCAAAAGAATCTTTATTTTTTTATAAATGCTTCTTTAAATCTCGAAAATATACTAGTTTTCGTGGTTGCTAAAGGTAAAGAAAGCTTTTCTGAATCAGTAATAACTCGAAAAAGATCATTGTACATTTTCGTTTATAGTCATATTATATTTTCGTAGACTAAGAAACATTTATCTTTTTTTACAGTGTACATGCAAGAATAACAAAATAATGTTACTATTAATATTAATGCTGTTAATTTAGAATGTTTGTCTGTTGAACATGCAAATGTTTACTTGATGGTATTCGAAAACCGATATTTCGTGTTGAGATCACTGATTAATGGACTATAAAAATTACTCGGAAATGTTTCGTTTTTTTTCAAACAGCCAGCAAAATAATCTTTTGTTTCAGAAATGCTGGTTTAAATCTCGGGTATACTTTGTTTTCTGAATATAAAAGAACGCTTTTTCGGAATCGTGAATAACTCGGAAGAGGTTATGATATATTGGGTTGTTCAGAAAGTTCTTTCCGTTTGGGAAAATTGGTTCGTACCGGAAAATTCTATCATTATAATGTCTAATTATTGACGGGCAGAATTTTCCGGTACGAACTGGTTTTCCCAAACAGAAGGAACTTTTGGAACAACCCAATATTTTCATAAAGTTTTGCTAGAGGGAGAAACATTTCTCCTTTTTTTACGGTGTACGCTGAAGAATATTTTTCTTTAAATAGGTGCGCGAAATCATAAAAATTTTAAAGTATCAGTGATGGTTTTCAACTTCGAGTCAATAGTTATCTAAATAGGATCTTTTTAATCATACAGTTTATACAGAGTGATTCAAAATTCCACATACAAACTTTAAGATGGGATTCAGAACACCATAAAAAACAATTTTTAGTGACCAATTCTGTGTTTTTGACCATGGACTGTGAAGTAGTAATAGACATAATGACTGATTTTGATATTCGAATGAATAATTCGGGCACGTGGAAAAGCATAGCTGCAAACCTTTATTGGCAGCTATGCTTTTAAAGCTGTCAAAAAAGGCTGCTTTTGACAGCCTTTAAACTGTTCTTATTATAAGAACAGTTTAAAAGTTGTTCTTTTAAACTTTAAAAATAATTCCTTATATTATTTTTAATCAATTGAAATAATTTTTTTTAAATAATTAAATTAAAAGTTTTTTTTTTAACTTAATACTTTTCTTTTACAAAATTTCTGATTTTAATTGATTAAAAAAATACAAAAGTTGGTAGCTTTTGTGCATGCCCGAATGATTCATTGGAATATTAAAATAATTCATTATGCCCATTAGTACCCTGAGGTATATAGCATATGTCCTGGGCAGGTGGTCAGCCTAACGCATGGCGCTCAGTGTTTAGTTTCCAAGCAAGCTTGGAACACATTTTATTGACCCCGAAGAAATTAAAGGTTGAGTTAACCTTGTCCCTGTCCGGAGTCAAACTCTGGACCTGCAACGTGGCATAATAATAATGATAAACAATAAATTGCGGGATATAACTTACGTGTATGTACAACACATGCCTAGCGCATCTTTCTACGCCGATATTCATTGTGGCATTTTCAATAATGGCACTCATTTGGCGTCCATCTTGAATAAAAAATCCTCGAGGCGATATTAAATTGGTTTGACTAGGATGCTCGACATATATTTCATGAACAAAATCTAAAATGAATTAAAAGTAAAATTAACACAAAAGCAACTGTAATTTTAAGTACTTCAGCAGCATGAACAAAATCTGAAATGAATCATGAACAAAATCTGAAATGAATTAAAAGTAAAATTAACACTTAAGCAACTTTAATTTTTAACACCTAAGCAACTTTAATTTTTAACACGTAAGCAACTTTAATTTAATTTAACATTTAAGCATCTTCTTCATCATTGTATCTGAATGACACTAATTCTAAATAATAACTTCTGAGTATACACGGTGTCCTACAAAGAAAGTACAATCTTTTTTAATCGACAACTTTCCATTTTCGGTAATGGAATTTTAAACTAAAATTGAAAGCTTATTACACATGTAAAGCGCTTTTCCTGGCATATTTCAAACCCAAACTTGCTAATTGCTTCGATTTTTTTTGCACCACTAATTACGAGAAAATAATCTTTTCCTTATTTAATCAAAGCATTCTGCGATCATAAAAGGCCAAAATTATTTTTCTGAAATAGTAGTGCCGAAAAATCGTAACAGTTGGTAGCTATGCGAATCATGCATTGGACATGCAAAGGAAAAAAATGCACTCAGTTATAAAAATATAAATCAAGGTAATATATGTTGATCCAAATATTTATTTTCATAAGAAAAAAAAATTAAGACAATGATGCGTTTCTCACCATCAGCCAAGAATGAGTACTGAACTGCAAACTGAAGCAGCAAATAAAAGCTTACAAAGTGACGACTTAAGAAAAAACAAAATATCACGATTTTTTTTTTCAACATTAAGATGCCAGTTGATGAAAGACGACTGCTAATTAGAAATAGGCATAAAAAAGTAATGAGAATTAGATGTAATGAGTATACTTACTTAGAGGCGCGTTAAGATGTTTTCCCATAAACCACAAGCAGGCGGTAACATTGACGCAAGGCTGTTTTTCGCCACCAAATTCACATGATGACACATTCATGTTGATTTGTTTAGGGTTAAAGACTAGTTTGGGAAATAACTGGATTACTGGATGAGTTCTGGAAGAGGAAAAAAAAAGTTTTAATTGGAATCTTTGAATAAAAAAATTGTAAATTAAAACTATGGCAGAAACAGCTTCTTGAAAATTAAGTAACTTATGTGTTTTTACGATTCAAAACTAAAGAAATGACAAAGTTTTATTAAAGTTTATAGCAATATTTATAAAAAGTCATTTTTTACTTATCATTAACCCATTTGCATCATTAGCGTGCATTTCAAGATTTTTTTTTTTTAAATTCAGAAATTCTGAATAGTAATTTTTGCTTTATTCTAACAAGAATTCCGTTACATGACTAAGAATCCTGTTACATTATGATCTATGGGAGAATATAGTTTGTAGTATTTTTTAATGATGTTACACTATTTCAAACAGTTTGAAATTGATATATTATATCACAGAGGTGCATTGCAAAATGCAGTACTTTTAAGTTAGGCGGCGCTAGTGATATGTATACTTATGTATAGCCATATGTATATATGTATGTGTACACACACATATATATACACATATATGATATATATACATATATATCTATATGTATATAAGTAAAATGTTGTTTCGTTTAATTCTAGCATTCTGTGATTTGAAATAACAACATTTTTCTCTAAACAATTACTGGTGTGCAAAAATCCGGAGACTTGACAACTCTGTATATGTATGTATGTATGCATATCACTGGCGCCCGGCTATCATAAAAGTACCCAAAATGTTTACTATAGAATAGGGTGTGC
The DNA here is from genome assembly GCA_963931845.1 of Maratus michaelseni. Classification (NCBI taxonomy): domain Eukaryota; kingdom Metazoa; phylum Arthropoda; class Arachnida; order Araneae; family Salticidae; genus Maratus; species Maratus michaelseni. The sequence continues at coordinate 148,909,007 of OZ007597.1, read as the reverse complement.
ATAACACTTATGGAGCATTTCCATGGACACACAAAATAATTCGGTTACAGTATTGTCTATAAGCCATAACTATTGGAAGTGTGGTTTCAATTACGGTATGCGTTTTTAAATGTAACTATTTTTTTACATATTACTTGGTGTGTATAAGTTCTACAGATCATATACAGGGCTGCATACAAGAATTTGAGCACATTTCTGCTTCTTGACTGAAATTGTTGAAGAGGAATTTTCAACTGTGTTATGCGTTTTCTAACTGAACTAAATTTTTGCATACTATGTAGTATATAGACAGATCTATAGATCATATACAGGGCTGCTTAAAAGAATTCGGATATTTTTCCGACAGTAGATGGTAATTGATGAAATTGGGTTTTCAAATGTGCAATGAGTTTTGCTAATTGTTTACATAGATTGGGCATGGCTATTTGAGCTTAAGCCGAAAGGTAGGTCTCCCCGCCCGGTTTGATTTTGACTTTATTTACTTTCACCTTAACTTTGTTATCTTTCACCTTAATAAGCGATGAAGTTTTGCTATACTATTCTGAATGTGTTAAAAAATGCGGCACAGATGTCATATACGTACCACGTTGGCGCGATTTTTTCCCCCGCCAATTTGGCGAAAACTTTGTTATGTAAATTGTTGTTTATTTACTTTTATTTTTTATTTTAATTCTATAAATTATTTTTATTATGTATATCAATATTTATTTATATCAAACTATCATTTATTTATTTTTATTTCTCTTTTTAAAATAATAGAAGCTATTTCATTTATTGCGTTATTTTATTTTTATATTGGATTAAAAAATCACGTGCTATTATTGCATGCTATTTGTAACTAATAATCAAAACAAAGTTTTCGTCAAATTGGCGGGAGAAAAAAATCGCGCCAACGTGGTGCGTATACGACATCTGTGCCGAAACGGCTTCATAATCTATGCTTTACGCGTGTTTGTTTTTTTTCCCATATTAAAGATGTTCAGAATGAAATTCGGATTAACAAGCTGCCTTATGTGATTCTTTTAACGCCAACTTCTATTATTAATTTCAGTCAAAAATCGGGCCTTCTCATGTATAAATCATGTAATGTATCAAATTTCAGAATAACAAACAAATTATTTTATAAGATATCACCAAATCCGTGTTTGTGAAAATTTAGGACAATACTGTATAAAAAATAAAATTATCTAAAAAAATAAATCTGAAAATACTAAACATTTCTAAAACAAATACTTACCGGAATAGTACCGCATTTGATGATGCGTATGATCCTACGAGAATATCTGAAATGAAAGAAAAGAAAGTAAAATATTTTATAGATAAAATAACGTTTTAAGCACCAGAACATTTTAATTCATTGCAGACTAGTTTCTGTTGCATTCAGCATATCATCAGACAGAGGTTTAGGGGGAGGTGGAATTTGTCTTTTGATATTGTTCAAAATTTTGATCCGACTTAATCATTTCATTCCAAAATATGGAATACCCCAACCTTCGGCCTTCCTATTTTTCTGCCATGTATGCGCATATAATTCGCTGTTGGAGAAATCAGGTGCGAAATATGTTTGAAATGATACGTGTTGTGTTTTGTAGTTTAGTAAAGAAATAAAAGGAATGTTATTAACTTGTTTTGTTAATCAGAAGTTCTGATTTCACCCTCCCTCCTCGTGAAGGGGGCATATGCAAAAAGATAACATTACTGTTGAATGCATGAATTATGTGACATTAAGCTATTATTAAATACTTTTAAATAGTAACTATCTTTTTTATATGTTATTTGATATAAAGTTATTTCATATGTATAATAGGGATATTTTATTAATTTCTTTTCTGCATTTGCTTCCGTAAAGTATGCGAATAATAAATGTCTGTATATCACTGCAAACGCAAAATAAGAACGAATTAAATTTAAAAAATCAAAAAACCCGACTGCGTAAAAAGCGAACTAAAAACAGAGCTTCTGACTGTAAAATAGCCTAGGAAACGTCGTCTTCATTTTGAAAGACCTATCCAATGATATGCCACTCAATATGGTGTGTACAATTTTCTTTTTCGCCTCTATCACCATTTTGTATTTTACGGTCGCCATTTTGAATTTATGAAAACAAAACATAGCCTATAACCATCGGACGGTTAAGACGAATCGATAGAGACCTCATTCATTAAAATCCATCCAGCCGTTGGGATGTTTCGAGGGTATAAAGAAATCCACATACATAGCCAGATACGCGTCAAACACATAACTCTTCTTGGTAGTCGGGTAAAAATGAAAAGAATATTTGGAAATTGATAACGATATCATTAAGGGGGGGGGGAGGGGTTGTGTTCGATTCCCCCTTACAATAACGTATGATATTGTAAGGGGGGAGAGGGTCGAAAATTTCAAAAATGCTGATAACGTTTTTTTGTACAGTCCCTAACCTCTTGAGACCTGAAGTTAAAATAACACTACAAATAAACATTCTTTGCTTTTGCTCAAACAAAATGAGACCGTGCATGACAGAAAGAGCCCTTTTTCTGAAATTGATACTTTAGGGGATTTGTAATTCAGGCGCACAAATATGGATCTAAAATTACTAACCCCTTTAAAATAACAATTTAACATCAATAATCTAAATTATTTAATAACAAATTTAAAGGCTTTAAATCTACAAATCCTCATTAAAAAAAAATATTGTAAATAGTTTAAGTTAAATAATTATGAAAATTTCTTATTTTCTTGGCCACACTGACTTGAAGGCATTTTGAAAACTCAGATGAAAATTAAATTTATTTTATGAGAAAATAAGCATCAGTGCTGCCATTTATTGGTTTTGATCCAAAGCAAAAAACATTCAGCTATGTAGAAATAAAATAAAAATGTAAAAAATATCACTCAGTTTAGTTTTTATAAGGAAAAAACAGAGGCCCATATTTGTGTACCTCAGGTCTGAAGATGTTAAGAAAAAATTGATAAAACCCGTTGACCTGATACGTTTGTTAAAAAAAAAAAAAAGTGAAATAAATCAGAAATAAACCATGCAAAATAATCACATTTACTCACCTGGGTAACGATTGTTATCTATATCCAAACCTCGGGATATGTGAATTCCGAAACCTGATAAACGAGGACTGATCTCGATAGCTTCAATTTTCTGTAAAAAAGTAAAGAATCAATCGTGTTATTTATGTAAGGGAACAAATTATATGGGTTTTACTTCCAGACAATGCGTGACCGGAATGTATATAGTCACAGGTCTGACGCAGTATTTTAAATCTTTTTGCGGCTAGCGATACGCGTTGAATTTAATAAAAATTTTGCAACGCACGATAATTCTTAAACTAAATATTATTGAAATTTTAATTTCTTTCACTATTAAAAAAATGCTACTCAAAAATGAACCTATTATCTTTTTAAAAAAGTATTAATTGTATTGTAAACGGGTACATCACATACTCAAATATAAGTAACCACACAAAAGCTTAAAAATGCTGTTGTTGATAATATAATCTAGTATTACTTCATTTAAAATATTAGAGATTTAACGAGAACTTTTTTTTCCACTTTGAATAGTTTTAAAAACATATGTTTTTCTGTTTCTGGTTGATCAATGGTAAAAAATAAGATTAAATCTAAATGAAATTTTAAAGCAAAAGCGCAGTAAAATCTTTAAAAATTTAGTACTTCGCAATGCAAGATAATTCTTAAACTAAATATTATTGAAATTTTCATTTCTTTCACTGCTAAAAAAAATGCTACTTAAAAATGAAGCTATTCTCTTTTTAAAAAGTGTAATTGTATTATAAACGAGTGCATCACATACTCAATAAGTAATCACACCTATGCTTAACCCTTCTTTGCATGAGTCTTTCTTTTACAATTGTGTTCTTTTATACATATATTAAATATTAGACACCAGAAATTTTAAGATAGATTTTTAACTTTGTTCAGCAACATAGTTCACGGGAAATTTAGTGGATTAATATTTCTATATAATTATAGTGGTGGCGAATAAGTTGATTTATTTATTAAAAGTTAAATAAAAAGTGATGGAAATTTACATCACTATGCAATTAAGGGTTAAAAGTATTGTTGTTGATAAATATAATCTAGTATTATTTCATTTAAAATATTAGAGATTTAACGAGAACTTTTTTTTCCATTTTGAATGGTTTTAAAAACATATGGTTTTAAAAACATATGTTTTTCTGTTTCTGGTTGATCAATGGTAAAAAATAAGATTACTTCTAAAGGAAATTATAAAGAAAAACCGCAGTTAAAATCTTTAAAAAAGTTTAATACTTCCGCAACACACCTTAAAAAACACCAGTTTTAAACTTATTCGTCGTGACACGGGCACATTTCCCAAATTGGGATGTTTTTAAAAATGTAACCCGTCAGCACACGCGCCCCTTTCCATTACGTTACTACACGCGCGGGATAAATTTTACCCCAATGGGTTTTCTTGTGTCAATTTTCCCCCGGTTTCATTATAATCAAAAATTTATATTTTGAAATAAACTGTAAATCAATAAAGAACATAATTTAACTTAAAATAAGGAGTTCTTTAATAGTTAAAAAAAAAAAAAAAAAAAAAACCCCATAAAATCTAGCACTAAGATTTTTTTCTGCATATCACTACATACAAAGCTTTTACAATCCAAATTCAGCCATAAAAATACAAAGAAATATAAAACTGTTATATAGAAACTGTATGTGCAAGAGTTGTTGACTTTTAAAAGAAAAATTATATCCTTATTTGCACACTATATTTTTTACATAAACATTTGCATTAACATTTTCCTATCATTATGGGTTTACGTTATAACACGCATGGGTAAATTTCCTCCCACGTGACATTTTTACAACAAAAGAATGGAAAATCTCACAACTAGAGGTAAATTCTTTTTGGCCACATCTTGACATCTTACAGCTTGAAAGATACTATAAAGCTCAGAATGATCACGAACGATTTTCGCACATTTTTAAGTAATAGGAATACGTGAGCTGGGGTAGATTTTATCCCAGCGCGTGGTGCTGGCGGGTTATAATATCTACCACTTTTTCATTTAGTAATCTTCGTTTTATTTAATTACGGAATATCTGTCATTAAATAAAACGAAGATTACTAGTGGTAGATATTTTGAATAGAAAATTCCCAACTTGACAAAACTGAAGGGGTGTTAAGAAATGTTATCTGACAACTAAAATGCTAATTATGAAGTGAAAAACATTTTGCAACACCTACTTGAACGTATTGAGCTTTCATTCCTGTTTCTGTTCCGTGGTATATGTAAACAGCTCCTTTTTCGTCTTCATAGGGGGCTCCGACAACGATATCTGGAAAGGATAAAGTTTGAATAAGGTTTAGTGAAATGTCATCGTGAGTGATGTGTACAGTCGGTCAAAAAATAAAAATAAAATAAAATAAATACTAGCTGACCCCCGCCCGGCGTTGCCCGGGCCCGTGATAATAAATTTAAAAAGAAACATCAAGTTTTTATTATTTCATATCTTCAACCGGATTTTGTATGAAAATATATTTTAAAATGAAAAATTCGCGAAAAATGTATTGATATTTAGTGATAAAACGCTTATTTCCTTGTTTGTTTTTTTTTTACGTAGGGTCGTTCCATAGTTTTAAAATAAAAAGTTATTTTTGTCCGAACTCTTTGAAATATTTATTGGTGATAAATAAAGTGATTTTACCGCCCGTGTAAAAATTTTGTGAAAAAATATTGTTATCTAGTTGTAAAAGAAATGTTTTCTTCTCACTTTTTTGTTTGTTTGTTTTCGCGTCGGCTCCTTTAACATAGCAATAAAAAATAGTTCTCATCTTCCGAATTCTCTGACATTTCAATAGGTTATAAATATAACTGCATCCAAACTCTCTTTAAAATTTTTCGAAAAAATATGCATATTTAGTAGTGAAAACATGAGTTCTATACAAAGAAGCTTTAGCTTTCAACCTCAGAGCAAAAATATATTAGAATATTAGAAGGTCTATGCTTTCAATGCAATGGTGACTCCATCCGTTTTCAATCAACCATTTTCAATCCCCCTAGGCTAAACAGATCAGAGCTAATCCATTAGGTTTCCCCTTTCTGAGGGGAGAAGCCTTCAAAAAACGTTGGCGCATGCGCAAAGAGACGATATTCGTGTGGAAAATTTGACAGAATGCGTTTTTCATTTTAAAAATATAGATATAAAAAAAGATCTGCCATACTATTCTTAGGATAGCAGTTTTTGAAACAGAGGTCGTTGACTACATATTACACCAACTTTAATATTTCAATGGTAACACCCACTTTTGGCACTATGTTTGAGTTCCTTGGATGAAAACATTCTGAAGAAAGATATAGTTTATGTATTTTTCCTAAATTTTCATCGAATTAGAAAAGGTCAAAGTTTGAGAAAGCTAAAGTTAAATCCACTTGACAAACTTTAATTTATATCGTCCCAAAAAATTATCCGTCTTTATTATTGCGCCTTTATTTATGTTGCACAGTTTGTAAAAAAAAAAAAATACCCACACTATTTTACTGTTAAATTACTGCAGCAGATACAAGATATACCAAATGCTGTAACTAGATGGTTGCAGACTCCCCCCCCCCCCCACCCTCCCCTCCTAGAAACTTCATAGCTAACCCCCCCTCCCCCCTCCGTCTAGACTTTGTAATCTTTTAATAATAAATAGTATCCATATTCCAATTTAAAACTTTTACACTTTGTAATTAAAGGTTTTATCACAGGTGGACTTGCCCTCTACTTCTGACTGTATCTATTTATCATCATCTGTTTTAATTATTTGTGATACATACACACACACACACACACATATATATATATATATAATCGGTCATATATACACATATATATTTCATACATACAACTATGTATGTAAATATATATTCACATATACGTGTATATAATGTTATATTGAATACATTCTAATGTATACATATATACACTCACACACACGCACGCACATACACACACTTATACATGACAACTTACACACATAAGTACATTTATACAATAATTCCTCATGTGTAGATATAGTCATATATAGATTCCTCATATATAGATTTCTGAAACTAAGGGAAAGTTTTGCAGAATCTTGTATAATTAAGAGGCTTACACTAAATGTTCATAATCATTTTTGAATTGTTTTACAGTGTTGATGGAGTTTAAAATAAGTTTATATAATAGAGTATGTTCGCTACCCAACGTAGCGGGATAATTAGGTGCTGCAAGTATCTGCATCTTCATGATGAAACATATGAAAAATATATGCTAAATCTATTCAAATTTAACGCAACTGAAAATTTGATTTTTGGCTACTCCCAAAATAAGTCATTCTGTAGGTAATATGCACTAGAGATGAAATGGGTTCAGCGCGAAACGGGCTCGGGCTCAAAGTGAAAACTTTATTTATTAAAAAATTGGACAAAAAGGAAAAAAAAAATTGCCAGAGGTTATGTGAAAAGCAATAATGTAGTCAAAGTTTTTTTTTTTTTTTTTTTTTTTTTTTTTTTGAAGTATGTTACAAGACACTAAAAGTCAATTTGAAAGAGATTTGAACTGTTATTGATAGGGTATAAAGACAAATATTCTATCTGATTATGAAACCTTTACGCGGTTAGTCCTCGTAACATAAAGAAACCGTGGGATATCCCTTGTCTGTCATCTGTCTCAATTTTAAGTTCTTTTTCAGAATTACTGGAAAACAGAACTCGTGTCTTTCTACTATAGTTGTACAGTGATATATTTTTAAAGAATATGAATTGTGACTTTTGTAGATTTCTGCCAGTGATCGAGTGAAAAATAGCAAATTTGCTATTTTAAACAGATTGACAGGGACATGGAAATCATGAAACGTCGCCATTGGAGAGTAATTTATGATAAAAAGTTATTTCTCTCTAAGAAGATATATTTAAACGAAAAAATAAATCCTGAAACAATTTTAAAATGTTACTAACATTATTCTACTGCGTACTTTCAGTATTAGGTTCGGGTTCGGGCTCGGGCAGGATTCGGGCACAAACAAAAAGAGCTCGAACTCATCCTCTAATATGCACAGTTGCAAACAATCTCATTTTCTACCTACTGCACATTCTTTGAGTTGGTTTCAGTTCATTGTAGGCAGACCACATTTTCTCTCGAGGCTAACGAAAAAGAAAGGCTACCGCGGTACTTTACGCGTATCCTTTTTTACAGACCGCCGGAGTCACGTGATGCTCGAATGCACCAATGGAGGTGTACGAAAAGAGCATCACGTCACACTGGCGGTCTGTAAAAAACGATAAGTGGAATGCACCGCGGTAGCCTGTCTTTTTCGTTAGCCTCGTTTTCTCTAGAATGACGTCACATGCACATTATCTAAATAAACGCCATGGGCGTGAAAAATAAATTACTTCAAAGTGCTATTAATACATTAACCAGATACTAATGGATATTAATTCTTTTCTGTCGGAAAACTAATAACTCGATTCTAAATAGGAAAGGCGAATTAGATATGGAAGTCCTTTTCACGTAGAGCCTATTATCCATTTGATCATAAAAGCTTTAATTTTATCGCTACATACAAAACGCATACTAGACGTCGTTATGTGGAATTATCTAGGATTAATAGTTATTTCTATGTAAGGAAATATTTTTAAACGAGAAAATTAATCTTGGAACAATTTTAAAATGTTTTTAACAATTTTCTACGGCGTACTTTCGATATCGGCCTAGGACGCGCTTGGGCTCTGACGACACAAAATGTTTCGGGCTCGGGCGGACTTGGATTTCGATAGCGGGCTCGGGCTCTGATGACACAAAATGTTTCGGGCTCGGGCGGACTTGGATTTTGATATCGGGATCAGGCGGACTTGTATTTCTATTCGTAGCGCTAGGGCTGCGAAAAAAAAAAGTCCGAACTCAACTCTAACATTTACGATTTTAACCCGTTCAGTACCAGCAACTTTTACAAGAATTTTATTCGTTTGGCACCACTTTTTGTTAATTTTATTTGACTTAACTTAATAAATCACGAAAATATCGGAATTAAATTAAATCAATTTTACTTTTATTTTTTTACTGGTATCAAACTCAAGTGCTGTAAGTACTTTTTGAGGGTGCATATATGCACCCATGGTAACCGAACGGGTTAAATAATCTCAATTTCAACCTCTTGCACATTGTTTGAGTTGCATTTGCGCGCATGTTTCAAAATGATTGACAAATCAGTTCATTGTAAGCAGACCACATTCTGTCGAGGCTAACGAAAAAGACAGGCTGGAGCACTACCTTTCACATTAGACCGATAGAGTCATGTGACGCTCTTTTTGTGCACTTGCATTCGTGTATTCGAGCATCACGTGACTCAGGTGGTCAGAAAAAAATGAGACACGTGTAACGGGCATTTTTTTAAGCGTTTGTACAGTCCACTGAATTACAAACCAGTAATTTCGAAACGTTTTCTTATTTGATCGCAGAAAAATAAAGCGAAGAAAACATTCAGAAATTAATGGTGTTCAAATTCGAGGGACCGTATAAACGCTGAAAAAAATCTGCCTACGACAGCTGCCATTTTTTTTTTCAGCGCTCATGCCTAGTATTAAGGAGGCGGTGATTCTGTCTGGAATAACGTCACATGCACATTATCTATATATATAAACGCCATCAGCGTGAAAAATAAATTACTTCCAATTGCTATTAATGCATTAATCAGATACTAATGGACATTAATTCTTTTCTGGCGGAAACCTAATAACTCACATCTAAAATAGGAAAGACAAATTAGATATGGAAGTCTTTTTCGCATAGTGCCCATTATTCCATTTGATCATTAAAGCTTTTATTTTATCGCTACATACAAAAGCCATTTGCTAAAATTGATGGCTGAATTAGGAAGTGGGAAATAATCGTCGATGGATGTCCTTCTGTTTCACTTCCCACTAAAACATCGGATTTCCCACATTAGTGCATTCTTCGAATAAGGTACTTGGAATGTTGTTCATTGAATTCAAGTAGCTAGATTGATTCAGAGAATCAATGTCCTGAATTTCGATGTAGCCGAAAAAAAATATATAATAAAAAATCTTTTAAATTATCTGTTTTCTGCATTCGTAGTTATTTTGGATTCTGAAGGTTCAATTTAAAACAGGCAATGATTTTTTTTAATTCAACTCAACTCAACTCGAATTTCACCGAAGATTACATTCACTGCATTTATAATGGCAGTAGTAACAGCAATTGTTGTACTTTTACTCGTTTTTTACATTTTTTTTAAATTGAACTTAACTTGATTTATGCATGTAAAGATAGAATTTTATTATCGATTTTTCAATCACTTCCTAATATGCTAGGTTTATAACAAGTTGGAAATTGTACTTTAACCGTGACAAATGAGGTGCGTTCGTACTATAACTAATTTTACAATGTAAAAAGTCATCGTTATTATTTCAATGAAATGAATTATATCGTCTGTTATGAGCGAAATGAGCATGGCTGTTTTTTCTTATTACATGTGCCACGTTTACAGATGCGAATTATTTTTTTCAACATCAGACAGTGCTGCAAAATTGACCATGGAGATCTTGCTTTGCGAATGATTACCTCCATGGTTTAATATTTCTATGACTTACGATGAACGAATCTTTTGCGTTTATTTACTTTAATGGATTGAGGTATTTGGCTATTAACTTAATTTCCACTGAAGTTATTTCAGAATCTATACGTTCTTGAATGTATAATTCATCTCTCAAACAAACAACTTTTTCAACAATCTTTCTAAAAATGTAACTTTTATGAAATTTTATTTGAGAAAATTATTTTAAATAAAAATGGTCGCGTGGCATATGAAAAAAGAAGTTGTTAGAAGTGGTCCGTATTTGTTTTCCTCAGTCACAGGACTTGCGCTTATATTATATAGAACACGTATGATAGGATTTAATAGAATGAAGAAAACTTTTATCGATATCTTTTTAAGTTTCGATTCGATTTTCATAAAATTTGAAAGGACTCAACAAAATTCTGCAATGGTCATATGTATCTATGTTACGGTCAATATGATTAATCTGGTCATTACTAATAATGACCGGATTAATCATATTGACCGTAACATAATTTTAAACCATTCGGTTGGGTTGTTTTTGCGCTGTTATATGAGGACGGACGGACCAGACGACGACTATAGGTGCTACGTATTTATATAATTACGAACGCACCTAAAAATTATGCACACAGTTTCCCATGACAATGCAATGCTTTAATATTTTAAGAACTAAATTATAAATTAACAAATTATTTTTAAGGCACTTTCTGTTAGCCGGGCGCATGTGATAAATCGGCCAATATTCTTTATTGTTAAAATTTGTGTTGCCACATTGTAAAAAAAAAAAAATGTAAATTCACGGGCATTCTCCCGGAATTGCTGCCGTAATTTTACGGGAAATGCCCCTTTTTCAAGGTAAACGATCAATTTCCGTAAATTTCTTGTTTTTACGGGCAAAAACCGTTTATGTAAGAACAAAGCTCGTTTATCTAGGGACAAAACCCATTTCCTTATGAAAATTACCTGGAATCTCTGCTGCAGTAATTTTTTACAGTGCAGGTGTCCCTATTTACGCGGGACGTCCTGATTTTCAAGGCTACAAGACCTGTCCCGCGTAACAACTGCATGGGACGCCAAAAGTCCGAATATTTCATGGTACACAACTTGTTTTAAATTGCTTTTCGTACCATTCTATTCGTTAGTCTCCATCGGGTGAAACTTAATAATGTAAAACCTGCGAAGATTAAACCTGTCTGTAACCGAAAATGTTTATAGTGCCTTCGAAAATCTTAAAAATCTATCCTAAAAATATATGCTTTAAAAATCTATCTGCCTAGCCGGAAAGCTGTATAAAATGTAATTTCTTGCGGTTCTTAGCGATTCTGTTTTCACAGGTTTTACTATATATTTTGTTCAATATCGTTCAATACACGAACAATACACGTTCAATACCCTTAACCGAATCAATTGTTCGGCAACTGTCTAATAATTAAGTGATAAAATTTTCCGGTACGAATTAATTTTCCCAAAAGGAAAGAACTTTCCGAAAAATCCAACCGGTTTATAACGGAGTTCTGTTTTAAAAGTAAAAATTTTACTGTCCCTAAGATAAGAAAACAATGCAAGTTTACAACTGTACTTGCGAAAGTTGAATTTTGTTTCAGTCTTTAGCGATTCCGATTTTACATGTTTTATTTATTGTATTGGGTTGTTCGGAAAGTCCTTTCTGTTTGGGGAAATTAATTCGTACCGGAAAATTCTGCCTGTTAATTATTTGATATTAGCTATCGGAATTAATTCTTTGCCCGCCTTTTCACCACCTGGCATATATGTGATGCTTCACGAACATGTTCCGAACCCTATTTTTTACTTATTCAAGTTCCTTACTAGTAGTTAGTTATAACTACAGCTATACCATTCCACTTTCTTCCCAATATTTAGACTCTATCCTTAATATCTTTTGCTTTACATTTTTATTCGCAATTTATTATCTCTTTTCTTAATTTTACATCTATCCTTTTTATTGTAATTGTTCCTTTATCTTGTAGTTAATATTACATCTCAACTTTTTCCAACGGTTCAATTTAATACAAGACACTCTACTCACAATAGACTGGGTGTTAAGTTGTTTGCAACTCGGAAGCTCCTTAACCGAATTAATTGTTCGGCAACTGTCTAATAATTAAGTGATAAAATTTTTCGGTACGAATTAATTTTCCCAAAAGGAAAGAACTTTCCGAAAAATCCAATATATTTGTACTTACAAATATATTGGATACTTATTTTTATGCAATATACCATTGTGGTGTTTATTTATTACAATGCACCATGGTAAGACGCATAATACAATCACATAATATCGCATAATACCGGAAATCACATAATGAATCACATAAGAAAAGTTAAATCACATAATACCGGAAAAAAATTCATTTAATCAGTTTTTTGTCTTACCAGGTATAATTGTATGGTATTTCTAACGTAAGGACAATAAAATTTTTGGGTTTAAGGCAGGATTCCGTGATAGAAAGGTTCCGTTTAATACGGTTTACAGTATTTTTATGTCTCGATTTAGAAGCCGTTGTCCCACTTTTTTGTTCGGCTCCCTGTTCTGCTATATGAGAGTCTGGACCTGGCAACATTAGTTACAACTCTATATGGATTTCAACAACAATGGAGCTAATGTTACGCCAAACCATGTTCGCTAAATAGGCCAACTGACTGTGAACAACGACATAAAGTAGAGAATAAAATATAAATAAAAATAAAAAGTTAAAATAATAATTTTTCTAGAAAATACGCTTTTATTTTTAAACAAGTAAAATATGCTATACTTATCTCAAAACAATAATGTCTCTAATGAACTGAGTTAGATACATCTACTAGAATAATAATAATAAAAAACTATTTAACTTTTTTATTTAACTTATTTTTATGCGATTTATTTAAAATCTGAGTATTATTTCTGTATTTCGCATCCACCCCTCCAAGAATATGACGAAATGTAAGCTGAAACGAACATTAATTATTTATAACCATCTAAGGAAAATAATATTAATAATAATAGTAACATTTATTTGCTAAAAGTAATTCACACTAGAATTTTTTTTTTTAATATTTAACATTTTTATTTATTTTATTTTTGTGTGATTTATATTTTAATTATTTTATGAAAAGGTTTCTGGTTCGAATCGAAATGTATTTTCATTTGGTATTGGTCAAGTGACCGGTTGTACTCATATATCATAGAAAAGACCTTATTAAACTTTACTTAAGTTTTTTCTTAGGCAGTTAGTTAATTATTATATTAATTAAATAATTGAATTTAGTGTTAAATGAAAAAATGTGTCCTAATCTTTTAAAAATAATTATAATAGGCCTCATTTTATTATAATTATTATTAATATACGGGGTAGTTAACCGATAACTAAAATTAAAAAGTCTACAAATTTTTTTAAATTATATTTTAAAGATGTAGTTTATTCTAAGTATATATTTATATCATAATGGAAAGAAAATAATTTACAAATTATATTAATATAAAATACATATGAACAAACCAATGAACTAAAATTTCTCACCGTTAAAGCCGTCTTGATTTAAATCCCCCGCATTCGCTATGGCGGTTCCAAAACGTGCATTAGGCTTACTACTTCCAGTAAGTTCGGCATATGCTTGCAAACCCTGAAATATATATAAAAATATTTAATAACATAAGAACATATCAGAAAAAAAAATTCTATTTCATTATTAGCTAATATGTTGTGGCCATCACAAAACTTTCTTCTATATTTCAAACAAATCACCGAATTTCGGCACCCCCTCTTAGACGACCGCAACCAAAATTGATTGACAATCTAGTCCTATCATGAGGATTCTAAATTTGATGCTTCGTTGAATTCTATACGCATAAACTGGAGATATAAGCATCACATAAACCGAGCAAGCAATCAATTTACGGCACCCCTCTTTTTGGGGATTTTACCCAAAAACTAATCAACACCAGTTTACATAAAGATAGAAATTTATATGAAATTCCATCCTGTTCTACGCAATAGTCCGTGAATTAGAGCGCTTACAAAATTTGTGTGTCATACAGAAAGACATTTTCTAAAAACAGTAAAATCATGTTCAGAACCTTCTAAAACGTACAAATCCGTGGAAAACCGGAAGTCAAAATTTCTCATGAATCCAATACTTTCTTCTTGTGTAAATAAAGGAAAGTAAAAAGAAAATTGTAATTTTAATGATATTGTAACTTCCCAAAAGGAATTAATGTTTTTCCTATAACAGGACAATAAATTGGATGCCCTAAATTGGACGATGCTATACTTTAAGATTCAATAATTTATTAACTATAATAACTGTAAAATAATAAAAAAAATTATGTTTATAAGACAACTTAACATTTTTGTTTACAGGTAATTTTGAAAATAGTTAACATTTTCTCCCATAGATGACGCTGTGCTCTCTCAAGAGTTTAACTCTTGAAATTCAATAAAAATGAAAAACAAAAAACAAATCGCATTTTAAAGTGGATTAGCGATGGCTTTTCAAAAAAATTTTCAACAAGATTGCTTGCTTATTTGGATTATGCCGTAGTCACGTGCTTAGACGTCAAAAACTCTAGACATGTTCTAGACTTAAATCAGTTTTCCGAGTTTTGAGGAGTTATTTTAGGATATCTAAATATGTGAAAGATTATTCTTACTCTCCTTTCATGGCATTCTCCTCGCTCCCCTCCCCCACACACCACCCTCTCATAAATGTCTTGCAAATCCAACGCAATCAAATCCTAATTTATATACATTCAATATTCTTCAGTATTTCTTATGGACTAGCCCAATTCAATGTCATGTATTAATTTAATCTAGACTAATATTCTAAAGAAGTAACTTTTGTGTGTTCGTTTCTAGGGGTAATCTCTGGAACTACCGAGCCGATTTCAACTAGTCGTTGGGGGCCACCGTAATACTTACCCATCATGGATATGCATAATGTAAAATATTAAAAAAAATGTGTAAACTACTTATAAAATGCATTGCAATTCGAATAAAATCGTGGCTTGATGACATCATAAACTTTAAAGCGAGGCTAACGAAAAAGAAAGGCTACCGCGGTGCTTTATTCATATCTTTTTTTACAGACCGCGGGAGTCACGTGATGCTCGAATGCACCAATGAAGCCGCACGAAAAGAGCATCACGTCAGTCTAGCGGTCTGTAAAAAAAGATAAGCGGAATGTACCGCGGTAGCCTGTCTTTTTCGTTAGCCTCGCTTTAAAGGCTCGACTACTGAATTGCTTAAAAGAAACATCCTTATAACTCAAAAAACAATAATCCTATTAACTAGCGGTTTATTGCATCTGATTACGCGTCTCATTTCCAATTAAAATATATCTTTGAATTGAAATTTGGATGAAATACAGGGTCCTGAAAAATCGAAGAGTGTGGGAAATAGGATTACAAATATCTCGGCAACTCATTATCCGATCGACTTCATGCTTTATGCAAAACTTATATTTTTTTTATTGTCTTTTATATTCACTTCTTAAAATAAACACTTTCAAAAATTTTTATATACCTTTTATCAGAACGAATATTTCGAGAGTCCGAAAAAAATAGTTCCGGATAATCGAGGTTACTGAAATTCAATAAGCTTCTTCCTGTTATTACAAACTAAGTACATACCAAATTGCAAGTCTCTATCTCATTTTTTTCGGGAGATAGAGCGTTTAGAGACACACAGAAACACAGACGGACGGCAATTTTTTTTTTTTTTCTAAAAATATGTTTTTCTGAATCTCCAGTGTCTGAGACGTGTAAATCCGTCAATTTTGTTTTTTCGATTTTCAAAACGATTACAAGACTTTTCCTATACTACGTATGATGGGTAAGTAATAATTATGGTAGCAAAATGCTGGTGGTGCTCTGTTCCAACATAGGCTATATCTTATGACAGTAAAATAACCCTCAAGAGCAGGACCCGACTTAAGAGTATCAAGGGCTCCGGGGCAAGCATTATTCCGGGGGCCCCCCTTCCTGTCTATACATAACAAATTTTCTTGAACTATGCTGAAGTGACTAAACTGCATACATAAATTTCATACTAGGTACTATTCACATTTGTATACACGGTAACATAAGAAAGGTAAGATATAATAAAATACATCATTTTTTTAAATAGAAATATAAGGGCTTAAGCGAGCTATTGAAATGTAAATACAAGTCTTCTGTCATTCTTGGCTATTTGTCACAATATCATACGTATCCCCCCCCCATGTAAATCTTTACAAAAGTAAGACTTTTGCTCACTTTTGAATGCCAATTTTTAACATTTGACGACATTTTTAACATTTAAACGAAACTCCCACTTATGCCCATGGGCCTCCAGTTGAGGCGGGGCACCTGCCCCGCATGCCCTGCATTAGTCAGGTGTTGCTCAAAGGGATTCAGGAGCAAAAAACGTTCTAAAATTGAGATTTTTGTGATATTGTAGGGGCTAGAAACTTGAAATTTGATGTGTTTACTTTTAAGATGTAAATGCACAAAGAACGGTTTCTAAACAGTCAGAAATTTAAAATGGTGAAATGAGCGGAAAATGTTCTAAAAACGTTCGCAATTACTATTTATTTGGAACTGTTAGAGCTATAAACTGTTACTTTTAAGACGTAAATACTCGCTACAGAAGATTTTCTAAAAAATTCTAAATGTAAAAGGGTGCGATGTAAAATCTAAAGACCTCATGCACTTTAAATGCAACACAACAGATTGCTTTGAATTTAGTAAAATTTTATAGCAAGCTTTAAAAATATTTCTATAGTTAAAACTAAATAAAATGAACAGGTTTTTAATTTAAGCGTTTATAAAAGAATGTCCACGAATGTAGTCGAAAAAAACCTTTATAATATAAAGAAGGAGAAGAAAGTAAAATTATTTCTTTCAAATTTCGAAAACTTTTCAATAGCATTAGAAATAATTTAAACGACGTTGTAAAACAGGATTTTTGATTTAAGCGTTTATAAAAGAATATCCACGAATGTAGTTGAAAAAAATATTCATAATATAAAGAAGGAGAAGAAAGTAAAATTATTTCTTTCAAATTTCCAAAACACTTCAATAGCATTAGAAATAATTTAAACGACGTTGTGAAACAGGATTTTTGATTTAAGCGTTTATAAAAGAATATCCACGAATGTAGTTGAAAAAAAACCTTCATAATATAAAGAAGGAGAAGAAAGTAAAATTATTTCTTTCAAATTTCGAAAACTTTTCAATAGCATTAGAAATAATTTAAATGACGTTGTAAAACAGGATTTTTGATTTAAGCGTTTATAAAAGAATATCCACGAATGTAGTCGAAAAAAATCTTCATAATATAAAGAAGGAGAAAACTTTTCAATAGCATTAGAAATAATTTAAATGACGTTGTAAAACAGGATTTTTGATTTAAGCGTTTATAAAAGAATATCCACGAATGTAGTCGAAAAAAATCTTCATAATATAAAGAAGGAGAAGAAAGTAAAATTATTTCTTTCAAATTTCGAAAACTTTTGAATAGCATTAGAAATAATTTAAATGACGTTGTAAAACAGGATTTTTGATTTAAGCGTTTATAAAAGAATATCCACGAATGTAGTCGAAAAAAAATCTTCATAATATAAAGAAGGAGAAGAAAGTAAAATTATTTCTTTCAAATTTCGAAAACACTTCAATAGCATTAGAAATAATTTAAACGACGTTGTAAAACAGGATTTTTGATTTAAGCGTTTATAAAAGAATATCCACGAATGTAGTCGAAAAAAATCTTCATAATATAAAGAATGAGAAGAAAGTAAAATTATTTCTATCAAATTTCGAAAACTTTTCAATAGCATTAGAAATAATTTAAATGACGTTGTAAAACAGGATTTTTGATTTAAGCGTTTATAAAAGAATATCCACGAATGTAGTCGAAAAAAATCTTCATAATATAAAGAAGGAGAAGAAAGTAAAATTATTTCTTTCAAATTTCGAAAACTTTTCAATAGCATTAGAAATAATTTAAATGACGTTGTAAAACAGGATTTTTGATTTAAGCGTTTATAAAAGAATATCCACGAATGTAGTCGAAAAAAATCTTCATAATATAAAGAATGAGAAGAAAGTAAAATTATTTCTATCAAATTTCGAAAACTTTTCAATAGCATTAGAAATAATTTAAATGACGTATTACATATTAAATTTTAATTAATTATTTTGAAAAGTGGTGTAATTGAACATTGAACTTACTACTCCATTGCTGATATAGACGTATACTTTGCCTTCGTCTCCCCCAGTTTCCAGTGAGAAGAATGGAGCTCCGACAAGAAGATCCGTGAATGAATCGCCATTGAGATTTACTCCCAGAACACAGGAGCCAAAATATTCACCAAACTGAAAAAAAAAAAAAAAAAAAAAAAAAAAAAGAAAATAAATCTTTAAAACTGCTTACTAAGTGACACATAAAAAATACTAAATAATAAGTACGTAATAAATACATAGCTGCGAAAAAAGTGACAGAAGAATCTTCAGGCTTAACCCTTTCCAGCGCAGTGATCCCACTCCGGGCACACCTAATTTTAATTCCAAACTTGCAACCGGCACCAAGAATATTTTAATAAAATTTTGTTTCTATAATGAAAGCTTAAAATAAGGAAGTCTTATTTTCTAAAAAAGTCGTGTGTAAATTCCGGTGTCAGTCAGTAATTTCTCATTTTACGAACAAAATTTGTCTGTGCTGCAAGTGGTTAAGAGTGTACTCAAATCGAAACTGCTTATTTTCAGACTTATTTTTACATTCATTTTTACTCTAAAATGCATCCAATTGGCAAGTTCTCTTATTCAGAAACTTTATAATGTCCGTATTGTCTCGATTTTTTGATAAAGGCAGAATATAGCGATAGCGCTGGAAACAAAAGAAAATTATCGTACTGTGAAAATAACTGTTTATAAATCAATTTCTAATTAGTTCAACGAAAATTAAAAACACATGTCACTTATAAATTTCTTCATAAATCACGCCACCAAGTTTCATGTTTTTACTTTTAAAAATGAATCTGAAAATGTGTTAGAAAATTTTGAGTTGTTGAGCGTGGAAAAATATTTTTTTTGAATACCGCCTTAAGTTGAATTGTCTTTATAGTGTTAGTAGGCGAAGATAATTCAATTGCATATTATTGGTATTATGACTGTAGTTACAGGAGCAAAACTAATAATAATTGGGGGTTGGTATAGTAATGGTAATAGTAGCAAATCGAGTAATAGTACTTGTAGTAAATGTAGTGGTAGCTGAATTACTTGGTAGTAATAATGGTAATAGTAGTTGTAGTGGTAATAGCAGCAACAATAACGATAGAAGTTTCAGAAATTGTAGCTTTAATAATAATAATAGTAATAGTAGTAATAGTAGTAGTAGTAGCTGAATTACTTGGTATGGTAGTGGTAGTAGCAGCACCGATAATGAGCACATTTTCAGAAATTGTAGCTTTAGTAGCGGTAATAATAATAATAGTAGTAGTGGTAGTAGTAATAATAGTAGGTGGATTATTTCGTAATATTAATGGCAATAGTAGAAGTAGTAGTGATAATATCAGAAACAATAATAATAGTAGTTTCAGAAATTGTAGCTTTAGTAGAAGTAATAACGGTGTTAATGATAGTAATAGTAGTAGCTAAATTACTTGGTAGTAATAATGATAATAGTAGTAGTAGTGGTAATAGTAGCAATAATAATATCAGTTTCAGAAATTGTGGCTTTAATAGCGGTAATAATAATAATAATAATAATAATAATAGTAATAACAGTAATAATAATAATAGTAATAATAATAGCAATAATAATAGTAATAGTAATAATAGTAATAATAATAATAGTAATAATAATAATAGTAATAATAATAATAGTAATAATAATAACAACAACAATAGTAGCAGCAGCAGTAGCAAGAACGAGAACAAGAACAATAGTTGCACATGATGACTTGTTTCTTTTGGTGTTTTTTACTACGCAATCATTTCAAGATAAAGATAAAAATATTTTGAAATGGAAAAATAAACAGGAAATTCTTTATAAAATTTACGTTTCCTTTAGCGATTAAACCGAATAACATCCGGATGCTTTCATAATATTTTTTCAAATCTTCAAAATCCAATGTCTCCCGTATCAAATTCGCAAACAGGTAAAAATCTAAAAAAAGTATAATTTTTCATCGCGAAAATTCATTACACATTATTTTCAACAAATCTAATTTCGCAAATGCTTAAATCAGTCACAATATTTAAAATGTCATTTAAAAATTTAATAAACTAAACAAATAAAAATTATTGGCATGTTTGAAGGGCTTTTATTTGCTTTTGTACTTATAATGGCTGGAATCTTTACAAATTTGATAAAATCTGGTAGCCAGCAAAAAAAATCTAGACACCAGTAACAATATTTACCCCCCCCCCCTGCCTCCCACCGCCATCGATTTTTCAAAAAGCACAAAAGTTTGTTTATGAATTAATTGAAAAAAAAAAAACAAGCATATATCTCAATTCAATAAAAAGTTAAAATTTCAGTACAAATTCACCTTGTTTAATAATTAAAATTAATAAAGATACAACTAAATGTACATATATTGCTTGAAGGTGCGTAAAAACATACATAAAAACATTTAAAAGTCCATTAAAGTGCTTTTAAAAAACTTCACTGATGATGACCGAGTAAGTTCGATTGAAAACGTTTTGGTTTTTTGAAAAGGACTTTAATGTGCTTTTAAATGTTTTTTTATGTATGTTTTTACGCACCTTCAAGCAATATATTTACATTTAGTTGTATCTCTATGAATTTTAATAACAAGCATAGTTTAGAATTATTAATTTCATAGTTTAGAATGTATACAATTTAAAAAGATAACATAAATTAAGTTTCGTACTGAAAATTATTAAAATTATATTTGAATTAATAAAAAAAAAAAAAAAAAAAAAAAAAAAAAAAAAATGTCCCCGAATGTCCAAAATATCTATATCTGATGAAGTGCATTTTTTCGCATTCTATCCAATTTTAGGTGCCACAAAGGCTGGATTAAAACTATTTTTTACAGTTTTATTGAAACCGGCCGCCCCTTCCCCCACATTCTAATTACATGCCAACGCTAGCTGGCTAGAATGGGAAAGAATGGCGTCTTCTGTGCATGAGATGGAAAATGCCCTTTTAAACTTGGTTTTTCCATTAAAAGTACAAGAGAAGAGGAATGTCACTACTTGCCACGAACTAGCAGGGGTGCACTGTGAAAAGAAAAAAAAGAAAAAAACATGAGGTTTCTAAAATTTTTTTAGTAAATTTGTATTTCACAGAATTTTTTAGTAACCGGTATTACAAACCGGAATCGTTACTAGCTATTTTCTAGTAATTCTTACAGATTTTCTTGTAACTGAGTAAGAATAAAAAATATTTTTTAGTAATTGCAAGGATCAATGAGAAAAACTAAATTTTTTTTAGTAGATCGACCCATTTTTTACAGTGTAGCGGAGAAAAAAAATGCAGTTTTTGCTTTTTTCTTAGTTCAATTTTGGCACAAAAAATTAGTTAATCTCAAAGAAACAAACAAAATAGTAAACTCCAGATTAATTAATTTGGTCGCCAGAAAAAAAAACTTGGTCGCCGGTGGGAATCTGGCGACCGCATTTGTCAAGCCCTGCTTATGACAGATTTTTTTTTTTTATGAAAGTCCTGTATGCTTTATGACTATTTTTTGTAGTGAAACATCTTAATTAAAAATAAACAAAAATCTGTTTTCAAAACAGCTTAGTGGCATTTGTAAATTTTAACGTGCCTTCTCATAACATTTCTGCGCAAAATATCACCAAGCTACACATAATAAAACAGAGCATTTGCAAATAAGTAGCAACCTATTACTTTCTATGAAAGCATCGTGTTACGCAGAATATCGCCTATGATATACCAGAAAAATACATTTCTGATAAAAGGCTGAAACGCAAAACAGAGATTCCCTTGTTCGCGATCTTTATAAACAAAGTTTATTAAGTTTGTAAACATCTTAAGTAGGATCTGGCATTGTTGGTTCAGCATTTTTAAGCGCCGTGATGTCGGAATTATAGCTTTATCATAAATTACATCTGCCGTTACAGAAAAAAGCTAATGTTATAAAAAGAAGAAAAAAGAGCCTGAAAGCCTTTTTTGTAAAACAAGATAAGGGATCTAAAAACTGGAAAAAAGCGTTGTAAAGGAAAGTTATCTCCTGTTATAGATAACAGAAAGTTTATAATTGAAGTCCAATTTCTAATTTTTAACGAATTTGTTAATTTTGACATAAAGCGATTACGTAGATCTCCAGTTCTTTTTCAAATGTTTCATGCTTCATTTTTACGAAATATACGAATTATACGGTGTATAAAAGGACAGACTTAAAGGACGATGCATAAAAGGATGTACTTTTAGTAACTTTTGTTATTTATTTCAGATTTTTCATGAAAGTATCAGTACGCAAACAGATAGCCTACTTTTTAACACTGGTACTACCAGAAATTTTACTCAAGTATTTTAAAACTATTTCACACCAGATATTTTATTTAAAACTACTTAACTTATACATTTAACTTATTTCTGTAAGTTTTATATTTAATTTATTTAAAACTACTTAACTTATTAATTTAGCTTATTTCTGTGAGTTTTCTATTTAATTTATTTTAAAAAGAAATTTCTGGTTCGAATCGGAATATATTCATTTGGTAACCGTCAAAATGACCGCTCACGGTAGTTCTAGTGTGAACCCTTTCAGAGGCAGTGGTATATTTATGAAACCACTTAATTTTAATTCCCAAACGCCACAATGGCACCAGAAATTTTTCTAAATCTTTCCCATTTAATATGTAAGTGATATTTTTGGCCTTTTTTTTTTTGTTAATTCAAATAAATTTCTACGTTAATTCCGGTGCCAGTCATTTATTTCAACATTTTAGTACTGAAAGTACTTTGCCCCTGAAAGGGTTAATGATGAAACATTTTAATTAAAAATAAATAAAAGTCTGTTATCGCCAAAGTTTGATGCCATTGGCAGACTCTGAAATGCTGTCTCATTATCGTTACTAGAAAATCTAACCGGGGCATCCCGAGTTACATAATATAGGTGAACACCATTTTTAGGTAGATTTCGTAAGAAATACTACCTATTACAGTCTCCCCTATGTTGGAATTTCTGAAAATATTTTACACATTTACGTTGATCATGACTCCTAGAACCCCAAACCACCTCCTGTTCAAAACTTTATCTGTCTATCTATATATCACTTTTTTATGGACATGATAACTCCCATAATTCTGCACAAATCTCTTCCAAACTGATACATAAAATCAAACAGAAAATCTCGGCCAACTGTCTCTCTCTATTTTTTAACAGTGTATATTTATATATATCTGACACAATGAAATTGGTTGAATTCGAGCAATGGGCCTCCCATTTTGAAACTGGAGATGTCACCCCTGCGCTACTAATGCTTGATTACATCACCGCAATATTAATCACTTATTCTCTGTCACATTTCTTTGGTGATTTTCCCTGTAGAATAGGTTGCAAAATGGTTTGAAAATGGTTTGAAAATGGATTAAATACCTAATACGTCGGCCGATTTGTACGAAAATCTATACAGTTCTTGTGACAGTGGTTTAAGACATATTCGCCAAATGGGAGCTCAGTCGGAAGTACTTTGGGTTGGGTTGGGTTGATTATCGACGGTCAATTATCTACACTTGGGATATAGGCCCGGGGGGAGTGCCCTTCGCGGGGGTCTTTCTAAGGGATCCTAACCCGTATTTACGCATGGATAAATCCACGGCTCGAAGAAAACCACGAAAACTCCGAACGATTAGGCCGACGGGCGCGATTGGGATCGAACCCAGCACCTCCCGTCTACCAGCTTCGAGAGCAGAACCTCTCAGCCACTGGTGGGGCGGAAGTACTTTGGGAATTATAGTGTTCATTCACACGCACACACGCATTTTTCTATCAGTTTAGAAGAGATTTGTGCAGAATTATGGGAGTTATCATGATCATAAAAAAGTGATATATAGATAAATAGACAGATAAAGTTTTGAACCGGGGGTGGTTTGGGGTTCTAGGAGTCATGATCGGCGTAGATTGTAAAACATTTTCAGAAATTCCAACATAGGGGAGAATGTAATAGGTAGTATTTCTTACGAAATCTACCTAAAAATGGTGTTCACCTATACTATGTAACCCGGGATGCCCCGGTGAGATTTTATAGTAACGATAATGAGACAGTATTTCAGAGTCCGTCAATGGCATCAAACTTCGGCGATAACACACTTTTATTTATTTTTAATTAAGATGTTTCATCATTAACACCAGAACCACCATGAGCCGTCATTTTGACGGTTATCAAATGATTATATTCCGATTCGAACCAGAAATTTCTTTTTAAAATAAATTAAATAGAAAACTCACAGAAATAAGTTAAATGGATAAGTTAAGTAGTTTTAAATAAATTAAATATAAATCTCACAGAAATAAGTTAAATAAATAAGTTAAGTAGTTTTAAATAAATTAAATATAAAACTCACAGATATAAGTTAAATGTATAAGTTAAGTAGTTTTAAATAAAAATTTCTGGTGTGAAATAGTTTTAAAAAACTTGAGTAAAATTTCCTGTAGTTCTAGTGTTAAAAAGTAGGCTATCTGTTTGCGTACTGGTACTTTCATGAAAAATCTGAAATAAATAACAAAATTTACCAAAAGTACGTCCTTTTATGCATTATTTACACTATTTACGTTATAATTACAACTAGTATATAACCCCCGTCAAAAATGACAGATAGCTGATCTGCGCTGCATTTTCAAAAGACTTCATACAAACAAACAGCATGAAGATTTTATTATTGAAAGGTATGTATTGTAGAAAAGTACATTTTGAAAATGACAAATGATTTCTACAAATACAAATAAGAATTTTTTTTAACCCAATATTAAAATTTTTAAATAGTTCAACGATTGAACAAAACATTCAAATTAAATATAAAAAAAAATAATCCATGTGCGGAAGTTTTTGTGAAAAAGTGTTATCAATGAGTTTCTAAAGAGCTTGACTCACCACATAGCTCATTTTTTGATTATATAAGCAAAATTAAATGGAAATTACTCGGTACTATTTATTCCTTATATTTTAATTACGTTTCATAAGAAAAAATCATTTTATTTCAAAATTTAGGTGGATATAAGATGGAATCTTAAAAATTGATATAATTAAGAAAAGAAATAGCATTAAGAAAGAAATAACATTAAGCTGAAGCTTTTAAAAGTTGATCTTGAAATAAATTAATTCGTCCTGAATTTTTCTTTCCAGAAATCCAGAAAGTTCCCTTGTTTGTATTATCTGCCGGTAGATGGCGCCAAAATATTTAAAAAAGAAGCGTAATATAATACTGGAACGATCGCAGAAAAGCCTCCCTACGGAAGCTGTCACCGCTATTTCTGAAAAAAGTGTTTACAGAAACGTTGATATTGATGTTTTATATGAAAATATGCTGAACAGACATGATTTGAGGCAGAAGAAATTATCGTTTAGTTGTCATATGTTAGAATATGTTTTTCATTAAGCCTAACATGGCGTTTCGCTACGCTCGGATTCGCTATGGAAATAGGAATTTAGTTCTATGGGGTTCGCATCTCCGATCGGTTCGTTCTGGAATGATTACATACAATATATTTTCCTACACTTGGGTTTGTCGATAGATGACTGCTAAAATAGTTTTTGAAGGTTTTAAACAAAATTAAAATATTTAAAAGCTTTAATATGTTTTTACAAATATTTCAAGAGCAGAATCGGATGTGAAGCTCTGAAAGAGTCGTTCATTTGTGATTATGAATGACAACATGTTCGTTTGTTTATATCTGGGAATCCGATGTTTAAACTGGATTTTTAATTAAGAACTTGAAACATTATAACAGGATATGATATGCATGTTTCATAGGAAAATATGCTGAATAGACATGATTTCAAGTAAAAGAAATTATCATTTAGCTGCCTATGTTAGCATAGGTTTTTCATTAAGCCTAACATGGCGTTTAGCTAAGGTCGATTCGCAGACCAGAGTGGTCGAACCTGGAATGGTTACTTACACTTTCCTGCAATCGGATTTTATTATAAGTAGATATTACAATATTTGTTGGGAAGTAAAAGTGAATTACCTGCGTTCCTTCCTTCTTTTGATGTACCAACAGTTCGTTCTTTTTCTGCTCCAGAGCTTTAAAGATATATACCTGTAAGTTACAACGCAAATGTAAAATAATTATTTAAAAAATATATAGGAATACTTAAAAAAATATAATGCGTCTACTTAACACTATTTATTCTACATGATATTTACAAGTTGATTTTAGCGAGAAACCTTCGAGCATTTTGTGAAATTGTTGCTTGATTTCCAGGGATAGAAATTACAAGCAGATGTAGCTCAATTTTTACAGATTAGTTCCCTTATTTATGAATAATTTTCTTCGTCGCATTTAACGACAGAAATTCTGCTATTGAATCAGTCGAAGAAAATTATTGATAAAAAGTTGCGCTAAAATGTGAAAAGCTTCCAAGCCTTGCTCATAATTCTCATCTGTGAACTTTCAATGTTAGCTAAAACTTTTATTTCATGATGTAACACTTACATGTGTAAACTTTTTAACGGTATCGAAAAAAAGCAATATAAACAAATATGGAGTTTTACAATTCGATCTCTGACACGTTTGCATTTTTTTTTTTAGATTTATAATTCGATTTTAGCGAGAAACCTTCAAGCATCATTTTGTGAAATTCATGTGCAATTTCCAGGGTTGGGGATTATGAGAAGGTCTCGTTAGATTTTTACATATTAGTTCCCCTTTTTATGAATAATTTTCTTCGTCTTATTTAACGAAAGAAATTCTGCGATTAAATAAGGCGAAGAAAATTATTCATAAAATGTGGTGCTAAAATGTGTAAATACCCTGCGCATAATCTCTATCATTGATATTTTCATTGTTAGCCAAGACTTTTATTTCGTAATGTAACATTTATAAGCGTGTGCTTATTACCGGTATCGACAAAAACGCAATTTATACAAATGTGGAGTTTTACAATTCGCGAAGATCTCTAACGCGTCTGCATTCATTTATTATACTTTAGGTTTGTATTTAATTTTAGCGAGAAATGTTCAAATATTTTCTGATTCATGTGCAATTTTCTAAGTTAGCTGAAGTTGTTACATTGTTTGTTAACCTCTTCGAGACCGGTGTCCCATACACGAATTTTATTCATTTGCTACCGCATCTATTTGAACAGTTACATTTACTTATATCGTCGCTACTACGTCTAACGATCGAATGTGAAACAATGCATATTTCATTACTTTTTAAAATGGGTCGATTGTCACCACTAAACTTTAATAGTATTCTTCAACAGGGTTGCCAGTTTGTCCTCATTTTCTATTCAGAAATTCCGAAACCATACCAGAAATTTTAAATAGAAATTTTTGCTTTACTTAATGACATACATTTCGTGAATACTTAAACTAATTTTTTTCCCTCAAAATTTCCGGTATGAGCTCGGCATTTCTAAATAAAAAAAGGTGGCTAAACTGGTAACCCTGTTCTGCGCAGAAATTTATTAATATTCTTACTAGGCGAAGAATTCTAATAAAATTTAGTGGTGACAATTGGTCACATTCGATAGTTTGACATGGTAGCGACGATATGATCACGAATATGCTGTAATTAAGTAAGGCAAATATTACTTTTCCTTACTACTGGTAACAAAAACAAATCCTGTAAGCACTCTTTGAAGATGAATTATGCACTCATGGTTCCGAAGGGGTTTTAAACGTGTATGTGTACTACATTCATTCATGTTATCGGCAAAACGCAATATTCCCCAGGATATTTTCAGAGTGAGTACAACTCTGTCACAATTTTCTATATAAATGTTTGCCTTATTTAATCGCAGAAAAATATTACAAAATCTGCGATTAAATAAAGTTATTACAAATTCAGCGATTTAGGAATTAGGCCATTCTCCTTCAAAATTCTAAGGAGTGTATGCATCCCACGTTTTACCATCTGTGAAGATTTAACACGATTTATTCTACTTAGCATAACATAATTTATTCTACTTAGCGTAACATAATTTATTCTACTTTAGATTTCTAATCGAATTCTAAATCGCAAGAAATATTCACGCATTTTATGAAATTCAAGCGCAATTTTTTGAGCTAGCTAAAATTTAAATGTTGTATGAAAAAATATGTGTAATCACACTAACAGTATCAACGAAATACAATGTAAATTCTCCACTCTCTGAATACTAGGCCTACGCGCTGGCACAAAAATGGCGGCTGTCGTAGGCAGATTTTCTACAGCGTTTGCACATCTATTGAATTTGAATTCTAGTAATTTTTGCTGGGAATAAAAGAAAATACATCTACGACAGCCCCAAATTTTGTGTTAGCGATTAAGCTTAGTATTTAGAGGGTTGAGATAAATTTTTCAACAGATAACTTACCCGACCGTGATTTCCACTGTCTCTGGGCGCTCCAACAGCATAAAAGATATTGCTGTTGTCAAAAAACTTGCCAGACGTGACTGAGTATCCTGTAATTAAAAGAAAAATTATAAATGCAAAAACTTTTTTCTTTAACTCAGTTAGTACTTTTTGGATAGCTACGAACGTTAAAAGCGAGTACTATGTTAATTCCTATTTAGATGGTTAAATTTCAACATTTTTAGCAAACAAGTAAATGTTTTATAACCATGAAAATCAAATATTACTCAACACAACACACGTCTTTTTCATAAAGAACTATACACATAATTGAAAACATTGGAAAAGGTATCTCCATCGGATATTGTTTGAAATAATAAAAATTTAAAGTGCAATGTATCTTATAAAATGGTACTTGGCAGCACTTTTAACTTAATACTTTTATAAAAAGCAAAATTTAGATGTCACTTAAAATTTTGTTGACCGGCTACGACTATATTTCTATTTTAAAATCGATGTCGTTTATTAAAGGCGTGCCTTGAATACTTAGTTCGACCTATATAATTTTTACGGTATAAAATCTTTATAAAAAAGAATGTGTATTTATACGATACATTTGGGAATACATTGTTAGACTGTAACAGAGGCGGATTACCAAATAGGCTGAGTAGGCTGAAGCCTAGGGGCCCGACAAACTAAGGGCCCGGCGCTAAGTTTGTAACCTTTTTTTTTTGTCCTAAAAAATATGTGTATATATGTATATGTGTGTGTGTGTGCGCGTGTGTATGTTTGTATATATATATATATATATATATGTGTGTGTGTTGTATATCAATGTATATGCATATAGAGCAGGAGTGGGGGGGGGCAATGTGTTAAGCCTAGGGGCCCGGTAGGTGGTTAATCTGCCTCTGGACTGTAAGACATTTTACATAAAATTCACATACTGTAAGATATTTACTGATGTGTAATTTGGAAAAATTTAACTAGACAAAGCGTATTCCAGAAACTTTTAAAAGAAGGCGGGACTTATATTAACTTAAAACAAAAATTTCATATTAAATTGCCGGTCAGCAATGTGTTAAAATAGTATGGTTTTCAGTTCTGTAACAATTTTCTATGTAACCTTCGCGTAATATTACCGAAAGAGTAAGTTTCGCGTACTAGAACTAATACGAGTACCAGTTTGGGAAACACTGATCTAAAAGATTGCAGATATAGGGCTTTGATTTTACTTACCTATCATACGTAGTATAGGGTAAATCTTGTAATCGTTTTGAAAATCGAAAAAAAAAATTGACGGATTTACACCTTTCAGACACTAGAGATTCCGAAAAACATATTTTTGCCTTCCGTCTGTAAACGCTCTATCTCCCGAACAAATTGAGATAGAGACTTGAAATTTGGTATATACTTAGTATGTAATAATAGAAAGAAGCTTATTGAATTTCAGTAACCTCGATTATCCAGAACTTTTATTCGGACTCTTGAAATATTCGTTCTGATACAAGGTATATAAAAAAATTTCGAAATTGTTTTTTTTTAATGAGTGAATATAAAAGACAATAAAAAAAAACAAATTTTGCATTAAGAATGAAGTCGATCGGATAATGAGTTGCCGAGATATTTGTAATCACATTTTCCACACTCTTCAATTTTTCATGACCCTGTATTTCATTCAAATTTCAATTCAAAGATATATTTTAATTATTGAAGAGGCGCTTAATCCGACGCAGTAAACTGTTAGTTAATAGGATTATCATTTTTAGAGTTATCAGGATGTTTCTCTTTACGCAATTCAGTAATAGAGCATTTAAAGTTTATGACGTCATCAAGCCAGGATTTTATTCGAATTGCAATGCATTTTATAAATAGTTTACACATTTTATATTTTCATATTTTATATTATGCATATCCATGATGGGTAAGTATTACGGTGCCCCCAACGACTAATGTGAGACAAGTCCGTTTTCTGATAAAAATTAGTTAAAGCTAAATCTTACTACAAATTAACATAAAATTTATATTTTTAATCAATTCACCATAAATATATTTTAATATCAGTATAAATTCGTTACTAGTAATTTATTGGGTCAACGATATTTCAAATGCGTTGGTTTGGAAAGTGAGGCAAATCCACTTTGAATAAGATTGTATTTTTATGTTGTACAATATTAACAAGCGCATTCAGAATTTCATCATGAGTTATGAGTACCTTAAAAATTTTCATTTTCTAAATTAAGAGATATAATTATAGGCATACAATTTATTACTGAATAAATTTTCTTATTTTTTTTTAATTTTTCCTATAAAATTAAAATAATTTATTTTTATTGTAACTTTTCTAAAAATGAATGAAATATTGAAATAAAATAAATAAGATAAAACATTCAATATTTTCTTATTTAATTATATTCCATTCAAAGAAAATCAACGTTTTTAACAAGTCATTGCTTTTGAAAATGAGGTAAGGCCATTGGTGAATACCAAACTAATGATTTTTTTCAGCTAACACAGAAAACATTATTGAATATTAAATTTATAAGACAAATACCACAAAAAATAAATAATAAATTGGTACGAATACTTTTTACCCATTCTTATTCAAGTCATTGTATACCTAGCAATAACATAAAAGGACTTGCCCTGTTTTCAGAATAAACGACTGACACATATTATACCGGGCAGGGTGGTGCAAAATTGTAATTAGATTAGCTAATGAAACTAACGATTGAAAGTTTAAGCATGACTAAAGATTGACCATTGAACTTTATCGTCAATCTTTAGTCATGATTAAACTTTTACTCGTTAGTTTTCAATAGTTAATCTAATTAAAATTTTGCACCACCCTGATACCGGGTGTCCGAAAAAGTTTGGACTGATTTGAAAGAATCACAACTCTAAAAATAATTGAGTAAATGCAATTATTTTCTTTTCAAAGTACTCGTCAAATATCCAAGATTTGTTAGATGTAGCTGTTTTAAAGTCGTAACATTCAGACGATGCGCAGAATCGATGATATGTTAATGCAAATCGCACCACACATTCGCAATTTCTTCGATGATTCCGGAGTGGAAAGCGTATAAGTCTAAAACTGTTGGAGTTATGGGAAAAATGTCAATTAGAAAGTTCTTCAGCCTCTTCGATTTAGTAGGAAAGGATCCACTATGTACACAAATAACCTAAGCAAAAAGTTAAAATTGCGAATGTGTGGTGCGCATCGTTTGAATGTCACGATTTTAAAACAGCTACATCTAACAAATCTTGGATATTTGACGAGTACTTTGAAAAAAATAAATAATTGCATTTACTCAATTATTTTTAGAGTTATGATTCTTTTAAATCAGTCCAACCTTTTTTGGACACCCGGTATGGTATTATATTTATTCCTTTTCTGAAAAATGTAGTTAAAAATACATATTAAAATAAACTGCCTGACGATTTTTTATACATAAAATATTCATCGACGAAAAGATAAAAATCATTTTTTGACGCGTCTCGGTACATGTAACCTCTTAAAAATACCCGCATCTTTTTGCTTTCATCGATGAGAAGGAAAATAAGAGATACCCGAAAAGCCAATAATTATCTTAAAATAGATCTTCGCCAGTCTGCGATCGGCAGTTCCTATCTATGTTTAAATCGTTTAAAGAAAACCTCTTCACGTTCTTGAAAGATTTTTCCGGTGAACACTGCTCGCAGATTCGCAGAAAATTTATTTT
Source organism: Maratus michaelseni (assembly GCA_963931845.1). Classification (NCBI taxonomy): domain Eukaryota; kingdom Metazoa; phylum Arthropoda; class Arachnida; order Araneae; family Salticidae; genus Maratus; species Maratus michaelseni. The sequence goes on along the minus strand of OZ007597.1, from coordinate 148,876,225 downwards.
GTTAACTCCAGTTTCTGGTTTGTTGCTTTTGGTGAGACTTGAACCACATGTTTAACGTACTTTGTTAGGTTTCTCAGAAACTTTAGTTTATCTGAGCTTTCCAGTTATGAATTTTTGCTTACTTTTTAAAATATACTTTGTCTGAGGCTTATGAAACAAATAAAACATAAAAACATACATATAAGTTATATACTCTTTTTTTTTTTTAGAATTTTGTACCAGATAGCCTTAAAATTTCATTAATAGACCGTAAAATTTAAGCCCTTTCTTCATGAATTTAAGTTGGTGAGAAAAATATATGAAGCCGTTGATTTTGAAAGTATGGCAAGTTCATTTTTTTTTAAAGTTAAAGCTATATCTTCTAATAAATTAACATAAAAATTATGTTTTTAATCAATTCAAAATAAATGTTTTTAAATATCAGCATAAATTTCTTGCTAGTAATTTATTGGGTCAACGATATTTCAAATGCGTTCATTTTGAAAGTGACACAAATCCAATTTGAATATACTTATTTTTTATGTTGCATAATATTAGCAAGCACAATCAAAATTCAACAGTTTTACTATTACAACTCTGGTGAATTGGAAATATTAGTAAAACATTGTTTTATCATAATTTAAAATTATATGCATGCTTACTGAATATTGTTTCATATCTTTTTTTCACTTTTTCCTATAAAATTAATTATTATTATTATTATTATTATTATTATTAATTTAAATTGGTGAGAAAAATATATCAAGCCGTTGATTTTGAAAGTATGGCAAGTCCATTTTTTAAAAAAAGTTAAAGCTATATCTTATTACAAATTAACATAAACAATATTTTTTTCAATCAATTCACAATAAATATTTTTAAATATCAGTACAAATTTTTTGCTAGTAATTTATCGGGACAACCATATTTCAAATGCGTTGATTTTGAAAGTGACACAAATCCACTTTGAATAGATTTATTTTTTATGTTGCATAATATTAGCAAGCACAATCAAAACTCAACAGTTTTACTATTCAACTGTGGTGAATTGGAAACATTAGTAAAACATTGTTTTATAATAATTTAAAATTATATGCAAGCTTACTGAATATTGTTTCGTATCTTTTTCACCTTTTCCTATAAAATTAAATTAATTTTTTGTTTTGTTTTTGAATTTAAGTTGGAGAGAAAAATATATGAAGCCGTTGATTTTGAAAGTACGGCAAGTCCATTTTTTTTAAAAGTTAAAGCTATATCTTATTACAAATTAACATAAAAATTACGTTTTTAATCAGTTTACAATAAATATCTTCAAATATCAGTACAAAATTGTAGCTAGTAATTTATTGGGTCAACGATATTTCAAATGCGTTGATTTTGAAAGTGACACAAATCCACTTTGAATAGACTTATTTTTTATGTTGCATAATATTAGCAAGCACAGACAAAATTCAACAGTTCTACTATTACAACTGTGGTGAATTGGCAACATTAGTAAAACGTTGTTTTATGATAATTTAAAATTATATGCCTCCTTACTTAATATTTTTTCGTATTTTTTTTTTCACTTTTTCCTATAAAATTAAATTATTTTTTTGTTTTGTTTTTGAATTTAAGTTGGTGAGAAAAATATATGAAGCCGTTGATTTTGAAAGTATGGCAAGTCCATTAAAAAAAAAAAGTTAAAGCTATATCTTATTACAAATTAACATAAAAATTACGTTTTTAATCAATTTACAATAAATATCTTTAAATATCAGTACAAATTTGTTGTTAGTAATTTATTGGGTCAACGATAATTCAAATGCGTTGATTTTGAAAGCGACACAAGTCCACTTTGAATAGACTTATTTTTTATGTTGCATAATATTAGAAAGCGTAATCAAAATTCAACAGTTGTACTACTATAAACTGGGGTGAATTGGCAACATTAGTAAAACATTGTTTTATCAAAATTAAAAATTATATGCATCCTTACTGAATATTTTTTCGTATTTTTTTTTTTCACTTTTTCCTATAAAATTAAATAATTTTTTTGTTTTGGTTTTGAAATTACGTTGGTGAGAAAAATATATGAAGCCGTTGATTTTGAAAGTATGGCAAGTTCATTCTTTTTAAGTTAAAGCTAAATTTTATTACAAATTAGCATAAAAATTATGTTTTTAATCAGTTCATAAAAATATCTTTAAATATCAGTACAAATTTGTTGCTAGTAATTTATTGGGTCAACGATAATTCAAATGCGTTGATTTTGAAAGTGACACAAGTCCACTTTGAATAGACTTATTTTTTATGTTGCATAATATTAACAAGCACAATCAAAATTCAACAGTTCTACTACTATAACTGGGGTGAATTGGAGACATTAGTGAAACATTGTTTTATCAAAATTAAAAATTATATGCATGCTTACTGAATATTTTTTCGTTTTATTTTTCACTTTTTCCTATAAAATTAAATTAATTTTTTGTTTTGTTTTTGAATTTAAGTTGGTGAGAAAAATATATGAAGCCGTTGATTTTGAAAGAGTGGCAGATCCATTTTTTTAAAGTTAATGCTAAATCTTATTACAAATTAACATAAAAATTATGTTTTTAATCAGTTTACAATAAATATCTTCAAATATCAGTACAAAATTGTAGCTAGTAATTTATTGGGTCAACGATATTTCAAATGCGTTGATTTTGAAAGTGACACAAATCCACTTTGAATAGACTTATTTTTTATGTTGCATAATATTAGCAAGCACAGACAAAATTCAACAGTTCTACTATTACAACTGTGGTGAATTGGCAACATTAGTAAAACGTTGTTTTATGATAATTTAAAATTATATGCCTCCTTACTTAATATTTTTTCGTATTTTTTTTTTCACTTTTTCCTATAAAATTAAATTATTTTTTTGTTTTGTTTTTGAATTTAAGTTGGTGAGAAAAATATATGAAGCCGTTGATTTTGAAAGTATGGCAAGTCCATTAAAAAAAAAAAGTTAAAGCTATATCTTATTACAAATTAACATAAAAATTACGTTTTTAATCAATTTACAATAAATATCTTTAAATATCAGTACAAATTTGTTGTTAGTAATTTATTGGGTCAACGATAATTCAAATGCGTTGATTTTGAAAGCGACACAAGTCCACTTTGAATAGACTTATTTTTTATGTTGCATAATATTAGAAAGCGTAATCAAAATTCAACAGTTGTACTACTATAAACTGGGGTGAATTGGCAACATTAGTAAAACATTGTTTTATCAAAATTAAAAATTATATGCATCCTTACTGAATATTTTTTCGTATTTTTTTTTTTCACTTTTTCCTATAAAATTAAATAATTTTTTTGTTTTGGTTTTGAAATTACGTTGGTGAGAAAAATATATGAAGCCGTTGATTTTGAAAGTATGGCAAGTTCATTCTTTTTAAGTTAAAGCTAAATTTTATTACAAATTAGCATAAAAATTATGTTTTTAATCAGTTCATAAAAATATCTTTAAATATCAGTACAAATTTGTTGCTAGTAATTTATTGGGTCAACGATAATTCAAATGCGTTGATTTTGAAAGTGACACAAGTCCACTTTGAATAGACTTATTTTTTATGTTGCATAATATTAACAAGCACAATCAAAATTCAACAGTTCTACTACTATAACTGGGGTGAATTGGAGACATTAGTGAAACATTGTTTTATCAAAATTAAAAATTATATGCATGCTTACTGAATATTTTTTCGTTTTATTTTTCACTTTTTCCTATAAAATTAAATTAATTTTTTGTTTTGTTTTTGAATTTAAGTTGGTGAGAAAAATATATGAAGCCGTTGATTTTGAAAGAGTGGCAGATCCATTTTTTTAAAGTTAATGCTAAATCTTATTACAAATTAACATAAAAATTATGTTTTTAATAAATTCACAATAAATATCTTTAAATATCAGTACGAATTTGCTGTTAGTAATTTATTGGGTCAACGATATTCCAAATGCGTTGACTTTGAAAATAACATAAGTTCACTTTGAATAGACTTATTTTTTATGTTGCATAATGTCAAGAAGGACAATCAAAATTCAATAGTTCTACTACTACACTGTGGTGAATTGACAATATTAGTAAAACATTGTTTTATCAAAATTTAATAATTATATGCATACTACTTATTATTGAATATTTTTAATTTTTTTTTCTATTTTTTCCTATAATATTAAATTTATTTTTTGCTTTATTCTAATTAAAGAAAAATGAAATATTGAACTGAAATAAATAAGTAAATAAAAAAAAATATTCATTTTTTTTATATTATATTTATATATTTCCATTCAAAGAAAATCAACATTTTCAACAAATCATCGTTTTTGAAATTGAGCACATGCCAAAACCATGATTTTTGTTTTCAGCTAACATGGATAACCATTATTCCATATTAAATGTACATAAAATAAGACCACAAAAATATACATAAAATAAGTCTGATGGGTTTAAAAATATTCGTAAAACATTTTACGAATATTTTTAGTTTTTGAAGCTTTATATAAAACTAGCGGCCCTCCCTCGCTTTGCTTCGGGTTAACCTTGAAAACCTTCATCTCTTTGTGTTTTCTGTAGACCTTTTTAATGTGTACAATAATTAGTACATTATTTTGATAAATCTTGTAGGGTTCAGCCTGCGTTTGCAATGTATAAGCGGAAAAAATGAAATTATTTACGACATCACATTAAAAACCTCAAAAATAACAGTATTTCTCCACTATTTAATGGATGTTATTATACATATAAACCTTCCCCTTGAATCACTCTATCTATTAAAAAAAACCGCATCAAAATCCGTTGCGTAGTTTTAAAGATTTAAGCGTACATAGGGATATAGGGACAGAAAAAGCGACTTTGTTTTATACTATGTTAAGATATACAAATAATTCTCAATATATTTTTATTTTACAAAATTACCACAAAACAGGTCTTGGCTCATTTATAAGACAATATGCATTTGTATATCTATAATAAGCAGTTTATGCGTTATTCGAAAAAAAGTTCAACACGGAAACAGCGTAGAAACTGTACCACTTATCATGTTGTATGGAATAACTAAAAGTATAGTCCAGAGCAGTGGTCGGAAAAACTACTTTTATTTTGTAGCGAACTACAACTACTACATCGATAATGTAGTTAATTACAACTACAGCTACTTGTTTTAAAAAGTAAGTGACTACAAACTACTTTTCAAAAGTAGTCATTACTTCACTATTTTAAGACTTTGTCAAAAGATTCAATCTACACTCGAAATTGAGGACATGGATTTGGTAATACAGTGCCTCCTCGTTATAGCGCATCTACGGGTATTACAATGAAAAGCGATATAACTAAGGGCATTAAAAATTAAGAAAGTTAACGTACAAGAAAATGTTTTGTGTTAGTCTCCAAAATGTTAGTTTATACACATATTACAACTTTCTAAGCGAAATTAAAAGAGATACGTAATGCAACAAATATTTATATATATTTGCATAAACACGTGATTAAATTGCAAATTTTTCTGGGGGAGAAAATATACTAAAACAGAGCTATACATCTGAACAAGTAATGTAACGAGGGGTATTATTATACGTAACATATTTATGCTTAACCATACTCTTAACCATAAATTTTATTTACTATTTTTATTGTAATCTGTCGTTGACATTAGACAATTATTGCGAAATACACATTTTGCGTAAAAGTTACAATCACGTGATTTGAAGAATAGCACTTTTTTTTTCAGGAAGTAGCCTTAAAAGTAGCGTCTGTACTCAGTGGCTTAGCCAAGTTGGGGGGGGGGGTGTCCAGATGCTTTTGATACCACTTATTTTATAAAGTTTTCTTTGCCTTATCTAATCAGAGAACTTTCTGCGACAATCAAACCGTAGAAAACTTTACGATATTACTGGTATCCAGAGCATTTGGACCCCCTCCCACGCCACTGTCTGTGCTCGCAACAAACTATTGATTTTTTGTATCGCGTTACTCGTTACATTATATTTTGCAAAATGTAGCGCGTTAAACTACAACCAATTAGGAACAGTAGCCAATATTGTAGCTTCGCTACTCATACTGCTCTAACCACTGGTCCGGAATGTATCACAACCAGTTCATTCGTGGCCTAACATGCATGAAAAGAAAAAAAAAACATTCACATCTATACATAAAGAGTGGTTTTCTAGTTTGAATTATATCTAGGCCATGATGCAGAAAAGAGTTAACTACGTTTTTCAGAAAGAAGTTGATTTCATGAAATAACATTTTTCTCAAGTGTTTTCTTCGAAATCGATTGTATTCTTCAACACTGAAGCTGCCCCGACAGAATTTAGGAACGGGTGTATTGTGTATTAAGCAGTAGATCTTTGTTATTCAATATAAATAACAGAAATAATTTCTGAAAAATGCTTTTAGCTACACATTTTTTTAAATTTATAAACAAAGAAATAAAAATTTAGTTTACCTAGATAAGATTCAGGAGCAAGACCAGAAGGAGGATCTGGAATGATTGGATTGCTGTATCTTGTGTGGGGTTTGCTCGAATCTGATGAATAACTGACGATACTTCCTAGAAAATACAGTCAGATAATTGATAGGCAAGAATAGATAAGCAAAAATGAAAAATATGAACCTTAAACCCAATGTCACGATCCTTGCTAATGAATATTAAAAATTTACCAAGCCGTAAAATAGGTAAAGATGTTAACCATCCATGTGCTTAGAGACACAACAACCTCTACTTTTTTTTATTATATACAGTGATCTCTCACTTATACGCGATGTTCAGTAATTACTTTTTCATACCACTATTTTAAAACAGTAAAATTCGATTTATTAATTTTGCAATTTAAGAAGACGAAAATTACCCTAAACGAAAAACTGGTGCTGAAAAATGATTTCCGTGTATCGCGTATAAGTGAGGGATCACTGTAATTCAGATTGTTATACTGTCACCACTTTTTTGAAATTGTATAATTCGCCTTATTTTCATTTTATTTAATCTGTTATTAAATAAAGCGAATATTATACCTTAAAAATTGGTGGCAATCAAGCAATCTGAATAATAATAAACAAGAACGAAAAATCATGCGTCAAGCATAGATTATGTAACACTTTCCAACTTTTCCAAAATAATTTTACAAATCATTACCGTTTAATAAGTTGAAAGATAACATCTAAGTAAACAATTTGGAAAACGCATAACATATTTAAGAACGTAATTTCAGAAATTTCCAACATATACAATATTCGGAAAAATATCCGAATACTTTTATTCAGCTCTGTATATGATCTATAGATTTGTATATACATAGGATGCTAAATTTTAGTTTAGTTGGGAAACGCGTAGCACAGTTTAAAAATTCTCCTTCTGAAGTTTCTGTCAATGAACGGAAATGTGTTCGCGAACTTTTGTGCTGCCCTGATTATGATCTACAGAATTTATACACACCCAGTAATAGATAAAAAGTGAGTTAAATTTAAAATCGCGTTCAGCAACTTAAAACGCATTTCCAGGAATTATTGTTAACAGACAGTAGAGAATTCTTTTGTGTGTCCCTGTAAATGAACGATGACTGCTATAAACACAATATTCTGCAGTAAGCCTCTTCTAATGCACCTTAGTGATATATATAAATTTCAATGAGTTTAAAATAGTGAAACATTATTTAAATAAACCGCAGACGATTTTTTTCGTAATGTAACGGAATTCTTTTGTGTGTCCCTGTAAAAAAACTATAAGTGCTATGCACACCCTATTCCATATTAAGCTTCTTGTAATGCACCTTAGTGATATATATCAATTACAATGTGTTTGAAATTGCGTAACATCATTAAAATAAACCGCAAATGATTTTTCCCCATGGATCGTAATGTAACGGTATTCTTTTGAGTGTCCCTGTAAAAAAACTATTAGTGCTACACACTTCCGTTGAAATAGGGAACATGCTATAGATAACGACAATAACATATAAAAATTGCAGGGCAATCCGAGCATATTTACGGGAGTTAGAGCACGGACAGACGGCTGACGGCCATACGGCAGACAAACCGAAGTCATAAACACTTTTCAAATAGGTTGGAAAGTGTTAAAAAGTAGAAGACCGGTAACATTGCTTAGAGGATAAATAGGCAAATAGTAGTTGCACATCAAATATATAAATTTTTTATTGCTTTATGATTCGTAGATTGCTTGTTCTTTATTTTATTGTTAGTGCTTTTAACATTATAAAAAGTTGGTAGAAACACTTTTACAGCCCACATCCTTCTATGATTATTGCATGCAATTGTTTTACTTGATGCAAAAACAAAATTTAAGCATTTTAAAGATAGATTTAGAAAAGTATTCTCAACCTTTTGCATTTCCAGTCTTATTCTGCCATATAGATTTTAAATGTCCCATCTTTTTAACTCTTCTGAAAAATCCAATAAAAACTATCATATAATCTCACTGCTTTGCATCACAATTTCACTGGTTCTAATTTCGATATCATTATGCTGTTTTTGCGAATAATTTGGAAATGGTTAAATATTTACAAAATGCGAAATCCTAAATGGCAATATTTTCAAGGCCTAAAGATAATGAATCCTCTTACTACGCAAATAATAACAATAGTGATAATAACAATAATAATAATAATAATAATTTTATAAATTTCAGACTTTGCATTATATAAAAAAAAATCTCATCTTTATATTTAAACTATTTTTTATTTCATATATATTTTATTGTCATAGTTGGGTAAACTGAAAATGAGATTCCTTTTTAAAACACAGGGCTCCCAAATGATTCGCTTTTTGAATACCAGTATTTTCCGAGGAAAAAATTATTTTTAGATTTTTCATGCAAATTTCGTAGAAACCTACATTGAAGGTTTATTTCTATTGCAAATGTTGTAGAAACCTACCACGAAATGTTTTCTTAGAATATACTGGTATTCAAAACTCGGACCATTTGGGAGCCTTGAAAGCAGGGGGAAAGTAGAAAAATAGAACTACGCACCGACCCAGTCGTAAATTCCAGGTGCTCCCAGAATCAGATGTTTTCCATCCTAAAAATAAATAGATAATTCAAAAATTAATAGATCTGAATCTATTGCATAGAACTGCAATATACATAGATTTTTTGTCACCAGTAAATAATCAGATAAATCTTCATCCTTGTTTTCCCTTTAAGGGTGTATTCAAATCCAAACTGCTTATTTTGAGACACATTTGTAAATTCATTTTTTCTCTAAAATGCATCCAATTGGCAGGTTCTCTTATTCAGAAACTTTATAATGTCCGTATTGTCTCGATTTTTTTTATAAAGGCAGAATATATATCAAAAAATGCTGTCAAAATGGACATTTTGAACCGAATTTCGAGAAGCGATAACGCTGGAAACAACAACAACAACAAAAAAACAAGAACGAAAAATCATGCGTCAAGCATAGATTATGTAACACTTTCCAACGCTTCCAAAATAATTTTACAAATCATACCGTTTAATAAGCTAAAAGATAACATCTAAGTAATCCGAATACTTTTATTCAGCCCTGTATAGGATCTATAGATTTGTATATATACTACATAGGATGTTAAATTTTAGTTCAGTTAGGAAACGCGTAGCACAGTTTAAAATTCTCCGTCTGGAGTAAAATAATACGGAAATGTGTTCGCGAACTTTTGTGCTTCCCTGTATAGGATCAACAGAATTTATACACACCACATAATAGACAAAAAGCAAGTTAAAATTAAAATCGCGATCAGTAACTTAAAACGCACTTCCAGGAATTATTGTTAACTTACAGTAGAGAATTCTTTTGTGTGTCCCTGTAAATGAACGATGACTGCTGTACACACACTATTCTGTAGTAAGCCTCTTGAAATACACCTTAGTGATACATATAAATTTCAATGCGTTTTAAATAGGGAAACATTATTTAAATAAACCGCAGACGATTTTTCTCCATAGACGTAATGTAACAGAATTCTTTTGACTGTCCCTGTAAAGTAACTATAAGTGCTATGCACACCCTATTCCATATTAAGCTGCTTCTAATGCACCTTAGTGATATATATAAATTTCAATGCGTTTAAAATAGTGAAACATTATTTAAATAAACCGCCAATGATTTTCCCCATAGACCGCAATGTAACGGAATTTTTTTGAGTGTCCCTGTAAAAAAACTATAAGTGCTACACACTTCCGTTGAAATAGGGAACATGCTATAGATAACGACTATAACATATAAAAATTGCAGAGCAATCCGAGCATATTTACGGGAGTTAGAGCACGGACAGACGGACAGACGGCAGACGGCAGACGGCCAGACGGCAGACGGCCATACGGCCAGACAAACCGAAGTCATAAACACTTTTCAACTAGGTTGGAAAGTGTTAAAAATGATCGTACTGTGAAAATAATTGTCTGTAAATCAATTTCTAATTAATTGAACGAAAAATAAAAACATGGGGCCCTTATAAATGTCTTTATAAATCACGACGCCAAGTTTCCTGTTGTTACTTTTAAAAATGAGTCTGGGAATGTGTCTCAAAATTTTGAGTTGTTGAGCGTGGAAAAATATATTTCTTTAATACCGCCTTAAGGGGCAAGTAGTTTTGTTTCTCCAATTTTGATTTCACACCAGCATTTTGGAAAACTTTATTTGGAAAAAAAGGAAATGCAATTTTAGTGTTTGTTTCACCAAAGTTATAAAAGTAAAATTTTGTTAAAAATTCTGGTTCAGCTCTTGTTTAAAATTAGGTGGCATAAATAAAAAATATTGCACCGCCCTTCAAAGGATTAACCCCTTCGCGACAAGTGTCAGGTACAATTCTTTTAATCTTTGCATATCACTATTTTCATATTGCAGAGTTGCCAAGTCTCCGGCTTTTTGTACACCAGTATTTTATTAGAGAAAATGTTGTTCTTTTAAATCGCAGATTGCTCCGATTTAACAAGTCAACTTTTTCTGTACTAAAATCCTGGTATCCAAAAAGCCGGAGACTTGGCAGCTCTGATATTGTAATTTTTATCGTATTTATTTAATCAGTTAAATTATGTGGTTAAATAAGGAGGAAATTTCTATACTAAAAATTCTGGTGTTGAAATTCAAGGATTTTGTGCACCGTATATAGCACCGTTACACAGCACGAAGGCGATTTCTGAAATTACAAATAAGGTGAAAGTTTCTCTTCAGAATTACTGGTGCTCAAAAATCGCAGTAATTGTTAGCTGTGATTAGGTGTATATACAAACAATACAACTAATATTGGTTTGCAATTAGGTCATTTATAATTGAAAACCAATATTAGTTGTATTGTTTGCATCAGTACTCGGTATTGCGCCGATATTTCATTTATCGAAAATAATTCCAATGAAATACTAATATTATTAAATATGGGATTTACATTGCAATGGAATACCGCTGTTACAGAAATATTGACTTTGCATTAGAAATATTTTCAAATGAAACTAGTAATAGGCATAATGAATGATTTTGTCTCATTCGAATGAATCATTCGGACAAAAGCACAGTTGCTGATCTTCGTATATTTTTTAATCAATTACCACCAGAATTTTTGTAAAAAAAAAAAAAAAAAACCTCTAGGATTTACGGCTTCCAAAATTTTCTGTTATCTCATCCATGTTAATACTTCAGAGTTTGCTATCACAGCGCCACCTTCAGGCCGATTTTCTTAAAAATCTTAAACAAACCTGAGTGTATTACATTACATCTAAATATAAAATTTTGTCGAAAAATATTCATAAATTCTTCACTTAAACTGCAAAAAATAGAGAAAATCGCTGTCATAGCGCCCCTTCTGGAGGAATATCCCCATTTCCATCTGGGACCTAAAGTTTATAGCCAAAAAAATTTGGCTAAATTCTATGCCTAACTTCATGCATTTTTTGATGATACAATAAGGAAAATAGCACATAAATTGCTACCACAGCACTCTTTTCAGGTGGAATATTTCCAAATTCAACTCAGACCAGCTGGCCATATCCAAAAACATATATATGAAAGTTGGTTGAATTCTATGCTTAACTTCAGACACTTTTCAATGATACAATATTGAAAGTGACACAAAAATAGGTATAACAGCGCCTACTTACAGCGGAATATCCCTAAATTTTAACAAGACATGCTGGCCATAGCCAAAAAAATATATGAAATTTGGTTCAATTCTATGCATAACTTCATACACTTTTCGATAATACAATAAGGAAAATAGCACAAAAATTGCTATCACAGCACTCTTTTCAGGCGGAATATTTCCAAATTCAACTCAGCCAGAAACATATATATGAAATTTGGTTGAATTCTATGCTTAACTTCAGACACTTTTCAAAGATACAATAATGTAAATGACACAAAATTCGGTATCACGGCGCCTTCTTTCGGCGGAATATCCCTAAATTTAACTAGGACCTGCTGGCTAGAGCCAAAAAAATATATGAAATTTGGTTCAATTCTATGCATAACTTCATACACTTTTCAATGATACTAAGAGGACACACACACGGACAAACAGACATTTTGTAAAAACTTATTTTTCGGGATTTCTGATTGCTTAAAATGTGTAAATCTGTCGATAACCGGAATTCGAAAACAATTTCGATTACAACTATTATACATAGGAAAAAGTAAAAAGAAGCAAAAGCCTATTTGCCAACCTTCGTTTTTTTTTTTTAATCAATTTCGCCGAGAATTTTTTTTTAAGGATGTTTTACATCAAGTTTTTTATTTTTATATGGAACTTAGTTCAATTCTAATTAAATTGAAAAAAAAAAAAGATAATTTAAATAATGAAAAAATAAATTTTCTTTTACAAAATATGTGGTAGTAAGTGATTAAAAAAAATCCAAAAGTTGGTAGTTGTGCTTTTACGCATCTCCGAATATGAAAATCATTCATTCTACCCATAACTAAATGAAATGTTGATATTGGACAAATATTACCTTCACATTGAAAATGCTGGCAATAAAATGACATAATAGTTAATTTTGTCAAGAAATATTCAAAAAACGTGAATACAATATTTTATACCACTTGCCTATATTGTCTAACATATAGCCAATGTAAACAATATTGGCCCACTACTATTTTGCTACTAGGGTAAGTAAGTACTAAAAAAATACAATCTTGAAAAAAAAACAAAACAAACAAACATATATTTTAATTACTAAACTGTCGCAGAAAAACGGAAATACCCATTCGACTGAAAATTATGTCTTTTTCAATTTATGTTACAAAAAAAATAAATAAATAAATAAATAAATAAATAAAATAAAAGCTTAGAAAGTCATATTCATACTGAAATTGCACCAAATTTTGAAATTTGCAATATGACCTAGACACCTAGTTATTTTCTTCTATCTTTACAAGAAGAAAGTATTGGATTCATGAAAATTTTCGACTTCCGGTTTTCGGTGGATTGATGCGTTTTAGAAGATCCTGAACACGATTTGACCATTTTTAGAAAATGTCTGTCTGTGAGTCTGTCTGTCTGTCTGTATGTGACAAAAATTTTTGGGCGCTCTATCTCAAGAACTAATGCACGAAATTTATTAAAACTTTATGTTCAGTTAGTCCCTGATATAAATTGGTGCTGATTAGTTTTTGGTGAAAATCGCCCGACAGGTGGCGCTGCTATGCTGCATTTTTTGCGATTTCCGCAATAGCTTTATCTCAAGAACTAATGCACTTATTTTCATAAAACTGCAGGTTGAGTTAGACCGTGACATAAATAGATGCTGATTACTATTTGGTGTAGATATCCCAACAGGTGGCGCTGATATACCACTTTTTTTCTCGATTTTTACGATGGCTATATCTCAGGAACTAATGCACGGAATTTCATCAAACTTCAGATTAAGTTAGACTTTGACATAAATAGATGCTGCTTACGTTTTGGTATAAAATGCCCAACAGGTGGTTACATATGCTACTTTTTTCATTATTATCACGATAACTATATCTTAAGAACTAATGCACAGATTTTCATCAAACTTCAGATTCAGTTAGACGTTGACATAAGTTGTTGTTGATTAGGGTTTGGTCTAAATTTCCCAACAGGTAGCGCTGCTATGCTGCATTTTGCAGGATTTACACGATTTTAGCAATAGTCATATCTCAAGAACTAATGCACGGAATTTAATAAAACTTTAGATTCAGTTAGACCTTGATATAAATTGGTGCTGATTCTTTTTAGCGTATGCGAAATCTTTGTGAGATAGAAGAAAGTTTTGGGATTGGCACATCCGACTAGTTTTTATAATGTATTTGGCTTTTTCGGTAAATTTTACCTTACGATAGCAAACGAGAAGTCATTCGATCAAGTAGGTTAAGAATTATGAAGGGTTAAAGTTTGAAACTCCTAATGTTAAATTCATTTGTAATTCTTGCAAAACAGATTATATTGCGGGTAGTTTTTTAAACACAATTTAATAATTACTTGGCAGAATGAGTTGCAATTTTAGATTCGCATATTTGAAGCTTCTAGCAATTGATTTATGTTAAAAAAAATCATAGGTTACAATTCATATTTCTCTCGAAAATTAATTTCAAAAAGATATATATTTGGAAATTAATTTTAAAACAAAATATTAATTGTAACCTATGCATTTTTGAAAAGAAGTCGATTTCTTGAAGCTTCAAATATTTGAATACAAAATTACAGCTTATTCCGCCAAGTAGTTTTTGGGTTATGCTTAAAAAACTTGGCGGTGTGAGGTGATATTTCAGATGCACATATTTGAAACGATTTCTGTTAAAAAATTCATAAGTTACAAGTCATATTTTTTTCCGATTTTTTTTCTTTCACTAATCCCGTTGTATTTGTTTATTAATTATTACATTCTAATTCATAATTTCATAGTTTTTGTTGGTGTTTCTGTAATGTTTCATTAATGGTTATATATTAGCATTCAAATTATTATGCTGCATATGCGCATGTAATTATGAATGTAAGTCATTTATGATGTTTTTATATTACAGGGTTCCCAAATGGTCCGCTTTTTGAAAACCGGAATTTTCTTTAAAGAATTTTATTTTTAGATTTTTCTTGCAAATTTTGCAGAAACCACCTTCGGAGGTAAATTTTTGCGGAAATGCTGTAGAAATCTACCATGAAATTTTCTGTTAAAAATTATTGGTAGGATCAGTTGGCGGACCATTTGGGAGCCCTGATATGATATCTTTTCATTTTGAATTTCAACAATTCATCTTGATCTATTTTCTTATACATTTTGGTATCTTATATATATTTTTAAATATATAAATAATGGTGCTAATTGATTTTAGCAATCTTTTAAATATTATACGCTTTGATCTCTGCTGCAATTGCGCATTATCTTTGTGTATTTTTTATTTGATTTCTACTATGTACAGTCGTGGAAAAAAAAAACTGGACACCCCCCACTAACTCTGCAACAAATTATAGTAGAAGGAAGTGACTGGTACCAAACGATTGGATATAAAGTCTATTTTTAAATGATGTATATAAAATTTGCTTAGGGGGCCATCTACATATAAAAACACACCCAAACTTTGTTTTTTTCAATAGCAAGACTCAAATTTGACAACATATTTGAAATCTGCAGTTCAAACTATGCCTAGATACCAAATTTTATTAAATTCCTACGATTAGTTTCTGAGAAATCAATTACTTTATAATGAGCATATTTAAGGGGCTGTATCCAAATTGAAGTTCGGTTCTCAATTGTTGAAATGCTGCAGAATGTCTTCTTTTAATGTATTATGTTTTACCGATATGACCATTTTACTCATTTAATAAGTTTCGGTTATTGTTATACGCGGTAAAATAATGTTTACAACTGTTGAATTATCCGATTTTAACCCCTTGGGGACAAGTGACACGTATACGTGACGCATAAGATGCTCAGAATCCTCGAATTTTCCCACCAGTTATTTTTTATTGTAAACTTTGCCTTATTATATCTTAGCATTTCCACGATTCAATCAGACGAAAATTTCTGTTTTAAAAAACCGGTGATAAATTATTAAAAATTCTGTAATAGACGCACTTCACGAAGGGGTTAAAAAACCGTAAGATTATTTGTAATTAAAATAGCTTTAGAATATGTAAATGTTATTGGAATTTTACAGGTGCTTTTATAATGCTTTTTCTCAGATTTTGCATCTATTTAACTCGCCTTTTTTTTTAGTTTATTGTCAGAAACGTGAATAATAGTGACAAATACAAAATGTAGAATTTAAAAAAATAGTATAAAGCAGCGTAAGGAATCAAAGTAAAAAAAAAAAAAAAAAAAAAAAAAACGCAGATAAATTGTTTTTTAGTCTGAAAATAAATCCAGACATTGCTTTTTTTTTTAGTAGCGAGGGGGGGCGGGGGTGTCTTGTTTTGAGATATGTTCGCAGGATTTATATTCCGATTTATTTGAAGACCTAAAACTAAATCTATGTTATAAAGACATCTGAATAACTTTACATCCGTTATTCTCCTTCGGAATAGGGTTAATAATTCTATGATTAAACCTATTCTGGTAGTTCATTTGAAATTTTACAATTAATTCATTAATGCCTCTTGGCAAGAAAAGTTACCGTTTGCCATTTATTATTATTATTATTATTATTATTAGTTTTTTTTTGCACACTGCTAGCGATTGGGAAATAATCTTGCCTATCAGAAAACCATAAAAATAACTTGTATTTTTTTTTCAATTAGCCTGTTTAATCGAATAGATCTAAATACGAAAGTTATAGAAGAAAAAGTTTAATTATTTTAGGTTCGTTATTAATGGAATAAAAACTGAACATCCATACATATTTGTAAAGATTACAATTTTTGATTGATATACTAAAGTTAATAAAAGTTTAAATTAGCATTTTTAAGAAACAAATACTTTCGCGGTAATACTTTATCTAACAACCATTTAGACTATTTAGTAATATTGCAAACAATTTAACAAGATTTGAGAAAATCTTGTTTTAATCCCAGCCTATGAGTATAATATTTTCTCAAACAGGGATGAGCGCTCTCCGACCCGAATATCGATTCTTACCACTAAATTTTAATAGTATTCTCCAAAGTAAAGAATTTCAGAAATTTTGTTCTTGAATAAGGTAACGAATACTATTAAAATTTAGTGGTGGCAATCGGGATTTCGAGTCGGAGCCTTCCCATCCCTGTTCAAACTATGCTTTAATGCACATCATAGACGGCCCCTTAAAGCATCATCTTGCCGTTTTTTAAGCATAATTTGAAAACTACTTGGAAGAAAAATTTGAAATTTTGAATACACATAAAGCAGGACATAATAAATATAAATCCATCAAAAAAATTGTAGGTTGTAATTCATAATTTTTTCGAATATTAATTTCATAATTCATAATTCATATTATAAAATTTTAAAAATTACAAATTTAACGTAGTTATGTTTGGGTTTTTGAGTTTTATAACCAAACAAAACGTTAGCACATTAGGATTATAATTTCAGGAGATATTAATAAAAATATGAAAATGTAATTTAACATTAGAAGCTCTAAAATTTGAATGTTTATAACTCGAAAATTTATCATCCAAATGACTTAAAATTTTGTATCTAGACATAAATTGAACCGAAGATTTAAAATATCATGTCAAAAGTGGGTGTTGCCATTGAAAAAAATAAAGTTTAGGCTGGTTTTAATATGTAGATGGCCCCTTAAGCAAATTTTAGATACATAGTTTAAAAGTAGACTTTATTTCCGATCGTTTGGTACCAGTCACTTCCTTCTACTATAATTTGTTGCAGAGTTAGTGGGGGGTGTCCAGTTTTTTTTCCACGACTGTACATATCTGATACCTCGTTATAGGAATTTCCAATAATTGTTGCATTATTATCATCACAAAGATTCAATGTATGAATTTCACTAATCCCGTTGTATTTGTTTATTAATTATTACATTCTAATTCATAATTTCATAGTTTTTGTTGGTGTTTCGGTAATGTTTCATTAATGGTTATATATATATATATATATATATATATTCAATTTATATATAATTGCCATCCGGAATTATTAAAAAAAACATTATTGACTAAGGGCGTGGCTTTTACCTTACAGAATACGCATTTATATCATGTTGTACATATTTTTTACCATGTAAGTTATTTTATATTAAATCCGTACATTTAAAGATATTTACTGATGCATAAACTGAATAAAACCATTTTGACAACCAATTTACGAAATACTTTCAGGAGAAAGAGGAGTTTCTACTGCTTTAAAACCCAGGTTTCACAAAAACATACTGATGGCAATGTGTTAGTTTGCGAAAAAAATATGAATTGTAACCTATAAATCTTTTAACAAAATCAATTTCTAGAAGCTTCAAATATGCGAATCCAAAGTTACAGCTCTTTCCGTCAAATAATTTTTGTGTTATGCTAAAAAAAACTACCCGTATTGCAATCTGTTTTGCAACAACTACAAATGAATTTAATATTAGCGGTTCCAAACTTTAAACCTTCATAATTCCTAAACTACTTGGCCGAATGACTTCCCGTTTGGTAACCTAAGGGAAATTTTACAAGAAAACCAAATACGATGTCAAAATTAGGTGCTCGTATTGAAAATTTCAGAGTTCGATACAATTTCATTATGAAGGCAAATGAATTTAATATTAGCGGTTCCAAACTTTAAACCTTCATAATTCCTAAACTACTTGACCGAATGACTTCCCGTTTGGTAACCTAAGGGAAATTTTACAAGAAAACCAAATATGATGTAAAAATTAGGTGTTCGTATTGAAAATTTCAGAGTTCGGTACAATTTCATTATGAAGGCAAATGAATTTAATATTAGCGGTTCCAAACTTTAAACCTTCATAATTCCTAAACTACTTGACCGAATGACTTCCCGTTTGATAACCTAAGGGAAATTTTACAAGAAAACCAAATATGATGTAAAAATTAGGTGTTCGTATTGAAAATTTCAGAGTTCGATACAATTTCATTATGAAGGCAAATGAATTTAATATTAGCGGTTCCAAACTTTAAACCTTCATAATTCCTAAACTACTTGACCGAATGACTTCCCGTTTGGTAACCTAAGGGAAATTTTACAAGAAAACCAAATATGATGTAAAAATTAGGTGTTCGTATTGAAAATTTCAGAGTTCGATACAATTTCATTATAAAGGCAAATGAATTTAATATTAGCGGTTCCAAACTTTAAACCTTCATAATTCCTAAACTACTTGACCGAATGACTTCCCGTTTGGTAACCTAAGGGAAATTTTACAAGAAAACCAAATATGATGTAAAAATTAGGTGCTCGTATTAAAAATTTCAGAGTTCGATACAATTTCATTATAAAGGCAACCCCCCAAGCTTATTTTTTTTTTAGCACAAAGAAGACATATTTTCCAGTATCATGGCTATTTCCGTTTTTTCCTGTGACGATTTGGCGATTAAAATGCAAGTGGTTGTTCTCTTAATAAGACAAGTGCAGTAGTAGATATAAGATGTGCATAAAATCCACGGAGATATGAGAGAGTTCATTTTTTCCGGTAATTACTGGGAGAAAAAACTTTTACACCGATTTGATCAGAACTTCAAATAAATCAAATGTTCTCTTTGGTTCTAATCTAATCAAATATACAAAAATAATTAAGGCCCTTACTTCAGAAAATGCGGCAGACGTTCCGGCTTGCCCAAATGCATAGTAATATATTCCAGGAGGTATGATGGCTTGTTTTGCTGAAATGCGAGAAAGAAATATTATTTGGTTGAAATTTCAACTGTATCATTATTAATTACATTCAAATGTAGTAGTTTCGTTAAATCTGATAAATGTCTAAACTGCAAGTGAACTTCCTCTTATGCATAAGCATTAATATAAAAGTACATAATTCGTAAAATTATAAATCTATAACTGTTTCATTCGTATGTTGTTATTTAACATGATTTTTGTTTTTAATATTGTAGGTATGTCAATGTTCTGTACTCAGACAGGAACAGCATAAAATGCATGACGTTATTTGAAAAGTTTTATTTTTGTTAAATTTTGTATTGCGTATCATCATATTTGCTCATATGACATACTTTTATAGTAATTTGTCATAAAAAATTTCCCCTCACAATCCTATAACATTCATACAAATTCGAATCAATAGTTATTGAAATCATAGTTTAACCACTTGAGGGGTGGTGGTGTACTATATATCCCACTTGATTTTAATCTCCAAATGTCCCAGTGAGATCGAAATTTTGGTATAAAATTTTGCTTTTATATTGTACTTGAAGAAAAGCTTTCAAATAAGTTTGTTTGTAAATCTTGGTGTGTGATTCAATAATTTCAACATTTTACCTATAGAACTACTTTGCTCCCAGGTGCTTGTCAAACCTCACCCTTTCTACAGCCATCACTGGGTGGCACCACACAAGTTTTTTTGCACCACCCATACTGTCAAAAAATGTCAACCGTCCCAACGACGCCTTCAGAAAATTCAATGCATATGAACGAACTGAATTATCTAAGCTGTGAATAAAAGAATTAAACGCAGTTTCAGTAAATGTAAATAGAAAATTCTTTCTCCCTCTTTTAGACGATGGAATGTAACCACAATTATAATTAGAAGTCTCAAAACTTATGTAGCTATCTTAAATTGTCTATTTACTGTTAGTTTCGTTGAATATACATTGCTATTTTAAATGAGAAATTTAGAGAATTCAAATTCAGCAAACCAATGAATTTCAAAAGTCACATTAGACTGACAAATTAATTTTAGAAATTGTTTTTTTTTTTATTCTTCACATATTATTTCCCTTTTTTTTCTACTTAGAATTCAAAACCTAACGAATAACCCGACGGAATAACTTACAGGAAAGTTCATGTTCATAGGTGCCAACTCAACGGTGACGATGGGGACAAATCAGGCAAACTTCCATCACTAATTTTAAAACCCTAATTTAGTCTTAATTAATTACAGTGCTTGAATAGGACAAAAATCTTTTTAAAATTAGTGGTAGAAATATGTCTGATTGTCTATTTTGACCTTGTGAACTCGACGCCTATGCTTGTGTTTGTTCAAGTCTTCTCTAGATCTGAAAGTTTTCAATAGTATTTATCAGCTATTACACAGGATGCTTCAAAATTCTATGTATGAACTTTATAGGATGGCACAACTCACCTAAACAATTTCTTTTACCATTGAACGCGTGGTCAAAATTGAAGAATTAAGAAGCTAGAGGGCACTTCATGATCGTAAAAAGGACACCTCTCCTTTATTGATATTAGGAAGAGGATTTCTTATTTTCTTTTTACGTAGTGCTTCTACCGAAAACTTGCTGATGCCGAAAACAAAGAAAAAACGAAAGTAGCGAATCAAATTTTATTTATTAATTACCAAAAGTACTCAAAAGAGGGAGTCACTAGGAATGGACTAATCTTTCTTAGTAACTGCCTTGAAACGCACACCTTCAACCAGTGAAAAAATAGAAAGAAAAACAGTTGAACTTTTGTCTCAATGTTTGGTATATGGCTTCGTTTATAAAAAGTAAGACACCTGCTGTTATTTGCGAATCATTCATAATAGAACCACAACAAAGTTTCCATTGTATTTGGAATAACGTTTTATATATTTATTTTGATATCAGCTATATCCACACTTTCAATTTCCTAATAGAAATGCCAAAATGTTTTTCTGGAAAGCGATTTGTCAAATTGCATTCACCTAAAATACAAGGCGTAGTCCATCCGAATGCCAAAATGAAGCAGCACAGAGTGTGGCCAGTAATTAGGACGGTAGTCACTTGAGAATACTGCTCTTCTGTCGGTTACCGTGTAAATGCATTAACCTGCGCCAAAAATCAGTGATATGGAAAGTCTTCTCACTGGGATGTTGACAAGTGTATCGAGCCGGGACATCCCCTTCCGACAATGATTAAAATTGTAGGTATCTTGTTAAGACCTAAGGCCCAGTTCAGTGCTTTCTGGAGCAAGTCAGTCTAAGATACCAATAACTCATACAATTTCCCATTCTTTTCAAATCATTTTGTGGTCAGGTACAAAAGAAAGGTGTGGTATCAACGACTGTCCTCACCTATCAACTGCACCTGCTTTGACTGCTGAACTTTAGACATGCTTAAAAAGTCATAAAAGATCAAAGATTCCAACATACCACAAGAAAAGAAACCGATGTAAATCTATGTTCTGTTCAAGCCTTAAGATTCCGTTATACTACAAGAAAAGAAACCGACGTAAGTCTACGCTCTGTTCGAGCCTTAAAGTAAGTCTTCCGTCCCAGTGGTGCCTAGATTTTTTAAAAAAATATTATTATTTTAAGGAAAATTTAATCAAAGTAAAATAAATGCAAAAATCTAATAGGATTTCCAGACGAATTTCCCCCTTAAATCTAGGGGAAAACCTGTAATTTGGCAACACTGGATAATACAACAGCAACAAGGCGTAACGAGTTTTGAATGAAAAGTGATTTGAACTCCTCTTTTCGCGTGGAGTAAATAATGAAAAAATATACAGCCATCATAATCAGGTCTCACAAAGTAGAAATATTATAGTATTGAGATTCAAATTGATTTAGTATTTTTTTTTTCATCTACCGTAAAGTGGGGTATCTAGAAGCGAGGGTGTTACTTCCCATACAACCACAATCGTCCTCCGGAACTCCTACAATTATCCTACAGATCCTATTGTAGTCATATGCCATGAGAACTATCTACTGGATATCCTGAGGATATCGAGATCGAATTATTCAATTTCATTCTCCTTAGAAAACCCCGTGGGTTCTATTTTCTGACACATGCTTATTAAACTTCTTCCTGCGTTAATTTTCATTTTCCTTAATCCAATAATTGTCCAAAAAATGCCATAAGAAATTATCCGCAGGATGCCTATTGATATGACATTTTGACAGCCAGGGAAAGTTCTATGGCTGTCTGTAGGACAATATTAATCGTCCAGATGATATTGGTTAGACTGAATATGCTATCTTTTGGACATTTGTTAGGATGTCAGTGTGTTGTCTTGATCGGACCCACAACAACAACACAAAAGGCTTTAAATCAGTCGGGTATATTGTGTAGAAAATATTGATTCACCGAGTATTTTTTAATTATATCAATACTCTTAACACAGTAAAAAGAAGACTGATTTAAAGCTTTTTCTTGGTGGGAGTCTCAGTAACGCCAGATTGTGGTATTCTAAAACAACAAATGCTTCTAAAATTAAAACAGTTCATTTTACATAGAAATGTAAATAATTTTACATTAATTAATCCATTGAAAGTTTTACTTACATCTTTGTATCAAAGGCACGAGTTTTACAACACGACTTTGATCAAGATCACTATTAATGACGTAACAAACTCCATTGGCTAAATGGTGACTACGATAATACTGGTTTTTCCATAAATGACCACAGGCCTGCAATAAAAAAGATAAGTGATAATAAATAATGCAGAATATTTTACTCACTGTCAGTTGCTTCTCTTTTTTGTTTATAAAAATCAAACTGATGGTCATCATATATTGAAATTTGCTACAGATATACTTTGACAGACTTGGCTTAAGTCCGGTATTGCATCGGACACTCGGGGATTCAGCCCTGCGTCCGGGTACTTCTAATAAATATAAGAACTTTTTTGATGGAAAATAACAAATAGTTTTGATCCCTCACTCACCCATTTCTATCCCCCACCAGTGGCGTAGCCAGGGTGGGGGTCCAGATGCTCTGGATAACATTAATTTAATAAAGTTTCCTTTGTCTTATATAATTGGAAAACTGTCTGGGATAATGAAACCGCAGAAAATTTTACGATATTACTGATATCCAAAGCATTTGCCCCCCCCCACCCTGGCTGATATATAATATAATATATAATATATAATATAATATATAATAGTAATATAAAGAATAGGATTTCCAACTTTCAACCCGTGTGTGTATTTTTAAGATTTTAACTCAGAAAAAAGAAAGCAGAATAGCTCGCTTGAGTAATTTTCGCGAACATTCAAATAACATGTTAATATGACATTATTATTTTTTTTTTAGTTTGCTCTTATAATTTAAGCCCTTAATTTCAAATGACATAATTTTTTTAAATTTCAGATATGTATCTTTAACTCCTTCGGGACCATATATGCATCTTCAAAGGGGCTGTACATACAGTAACGTTATCAACTTTTTGGTAATTTTAAATCCTTTCCCTTTTACAATATCATATGTTATCATTCCTCGAACCGCCCCCCCCCCCTTCCCCCTAATAATATCGTTATCAGTAACTACAAATTATTTTTACAATTTTTTTTCTTTCCTTTTTGTTTTAAATGTTTGCAGTGATATACAGATATAGTTATACATTTATTAGTCGCATACTTTATTGATTCAAATGAAAAGAAGTCAATAAAATAGCACTATCACATGTGTAATAACTTTATATCAAATAACACTTAAAAGAAATAGGTACTATTTAAAAGCTTATTTAATAATAAGCTTTTTGTTAAGTAATGCATTCCACAATAATACTGTCTTCTTGCACTTTTAGGGATCGTGAGAACTCTGAAGCTATAACATTGGTAATTAGCCGTATAAAAATGTTATGCATTATAAAATGCATACAGTTTTGTTGAATTTCTTTTATCTGTAAACGAAATCAATATGGCTACAAAATAAACAAAACAAAATTTGTAATTATTTTCTATGTCAACAGTTTAATGGGTGGAAGTAAGAAAGTTTTAATTTTTGCTATATCTGATCGATCTATGGGCAAGGTTGACTGTTTGGCCTCATTTTTTATTCAGAAATTCCGAATTCACACCAGAAATTCTCAATAAAAAGTTTGGTTTATTTAATGACAGACATTTCACGATGATATGAAACAAAAATTCTATTGGAATATCCGATATGAATTCGTAATTTTTGAATAAAGAAAGAGGCCAAACTGACAGCTCTGCCATAGACAGTAATTTATTAACCGTTTTACCTTTTTTAATATAAATATATAGGTCTTCAAAATTTAAGGTTAAAACAGTTTTTGTGTAACTTATAATAAAATTAATATTCAGATTAACTTGGGAATGCACGCGCATATCCAGAGTATGTGCGGTTTATGCTTTGTCACCAATAAATTCAAATAGAAATCGCCACCTTGTGTAGACATTTGTTGCAAAACTCTGCGATAAATAATTTGAAGATTACTTTTCTAAAAAAATGTTGGTGACAAATGTAAAAACCGTGCGCATCCACCATACCTCGCGAGTGTATTCCCGGGTTAATATGTTTTTTCACAGTAACATCTGTAGTGGAGTTCAGCGTTGAAAAATCGAAATCATGCGGTAGGTAATATGTTAATAAAATTTGCCGCTTACCACAATATCATTTTGAGCTTTATCTTGCTGTATATCAAGACTGACTCCAAGCCACATGTCATCTTTTTTATCTTGATAAGAAAAATCGCCGCTTTGCCCCGTGTGTGTATTACCTAAAATTAAAGTATTATAGTCAAATAAAACAATATAATACTAATAATAAAAACTGTTTACAGTAAATAATTATAATCTAAATATTAGGCTGTGGCAACGTTTCCGAGCGGAAGAGTCAAAAAATAAATTTAAACAAATATTTATTTACAGGTAAAATTAAAATTCTTAAAATGAACACATAAATTAAATACATAACTTTTCTGTTAATAATTATTGATGTAAATTGCATTTTTGACTTAATCTCAAATTTTTTTTGTTTACATCGCTTCTTGCTACAAAGAATTCTGCAAAGAGCTGCTGCACTATGCAGAGGAAGCTATGGAATCAGAGTCTTACAGTTCTGACTCAAATGATAATGATAATACTGTTTTTGAGGTATTTGAGCCTACGTGATTTTAAATATATTTCTGCTGGAAACTTTAATCTGTTAGTTTAAAGATTGTTTATATTTTAATTGTGAAAAGTTGTGTTTATTTCTTTTAGACGTTGTGTTATTTTTTCATTGAATGATTTATCATCATATCACTCTTTTCATTTAAATGTGTTATTTTCATTCATCTTGTTTGTATGACAAAGTTTTAAATCGATTTTATATTTCAATTTGATGTTCTTATTTTAATCTTTTTTTTTTTTTTTTGGCGCAGCATGTCCCTAAAGGGACTTTGTGCCATAAAACCCCAATCAACTAACCAACCAACCAAATTTTTTGTTATAGCGCTTATTAAAAAGGCCAAAACAGTTTTATCTTTCTTACTTTACCTAAAGTTCTTTCATTGTCACGGTAGCAGAAAGTTGTAAATCATTTCTACTGGTCTATTAGAATTACTAATAGTCGTAGCATTGAGGTATTACTATTCTTAGAGTTATTCAGAATTACTATTTTTTATATCTCTCTACAAATATATATATATATTTAAATGCAGTGTAGGGATAGAAAGCAAATGCCCCATTTATTCCATTCTGGCTTATGTAGGATTTACAATTACATATTGCCAAATAAAACATTTTAAAGCTATTTTTATATTTTCTCAGTATGCTTATATGCTTTAGCTTCCGCCCAACTCTCATTCTAAAATGTAAACAAAGGAATTAAAGACAAAAAAACTTCAATTTAGCAAAGGAAGAAGTAAAATTAAAAAAACAAAAACAAAACAACCAAAGTTTTGTTTTAAAGGAAGACGTTTAACTAACAAAATTAATGCTCAGTGATCATGCACACAAGAATCCAAGCATTTAAAAAGGCAAAAAGTTCACTAGTCTTGTCTAATAATAATAATATCTTTCTTGCCTTAGCGAATGTTCTTTCGTAGTCATGGGCAGTAGAAAGTTATCATATGTCATTTCTGCTTGACAACTGAACATTAGCTTCGTTTATTATTAGTATCAGTATTTGTGATAGCAACAGGAAGTTTAGTGGCAAAAGAGTGAATTCCGTGCCCAAGCTTTAAGTTGTGTTCTTTTATGCAGAACACGTTTCCTGTGGCACTGACCTTGCGAAATACTCAACACGAATTTACTAACGCCTTAAGAAATTAACAGATTTGAATTGAATGAAACAGCCTCTTATTTATGTATAAAAGTAGAAAATGCATAAATCTGTCTTGCCTACGGAAGTTGTGTGTGAGGAATGGAAATGGGAACTCAACAAAAGCTGAAAAATCAAGCTGCTTTATTGTGGTTGACTGCTTTATTAATTAAGTAATACCTGGTCGACCGAGCGTCATTGACGCGATTTTGTAAAACTCAATTGCAGCAGAGCTACTAAGTTTCCGGCCTTTTGTACACCAGTATTTTATTACAGAAAATTTTGTTTTGAGGAATCGGAGAATTCTTCGATTTAAAAGAACAACATTTTCTTTAAGAAAATAGTGATATACAAAATGCCGGAGACTTGGAAATGGGGATTAATTATTTTATGGGAATTAATTATAAAGATTTATTTTATTGACAGTATTTTTTTACTTAATCTACTCCTATTCTGTGAACTATCGTAATCTCTGGAGTATATTATTCACGAAACAAACAAACTTGTTTAGACCCCGAAATTTGTTTTAGTAATTGAAGTCAAATATGTACCACGTTCGAATAAGTTACATTTTATTAAATAAGTAATACCTGGTCGACCGAGCGTCAGTGGCGCGATTTTGCAAAACTCAATTGCAGCAGAGCTACCAAGTTTCCGGCCTTTTGGATACCAGTATTTTATTACAGAAAATTTTGTTTTCTGGAATCGGGGAATTCTTCGATTTAAAAGAACAACATCTTCTTTAAAAAATAGTGGTATAAAAAAGCCGGAGACTTGGAAACTTTGATTATCGGAATTTATTATAAAGATTTATTTTATTGACAGTATTATTTAATGTAATCTACTCCTGTTCTGTGAACTATCGTAATCTCTGGAGTATATTATTCACGAAACAAACAAACTTGTTTAGACCCCGAAATTTGTTTTAGTAATTGAAGTCAAATATGTACCACGTTCGAATAAGTTACATTTTATTAAATAAGTAATACCTGGTCGACCGAGCGTTATTGGCGCGATTTTGTAAAACTCAATTGCAGCAGAGCTACCAAGTTTCCGGCCTTTTGAATTCCAGTATTTTATTACAGAAAATTTTGTTTTCTGGAATCGGAGAATTCTTCGATTTAAAAGAACAACATTTTCTTTAAGAAATAGTGGTATACAAAAAGCCGGAGACTTGGAAATTCTGATTATCGGAATTTATTATAAAGATTTATTTTATTGACAGTATTTTTTAATGTAACCTACTCCTATTTTGTGAACTATCGTAATCTCTGGAGTATATAATTCACGAAACAAACAAACTTGTTTAGACCATGAAATTTGTTTTAGTAATTGAAGTCAAATATGTACCACGTTCGAGTAAGTTACATTTTATTAAGTAAAATTTCTGAGTCTTAACAAATTTATTGCCGGAAATTACGGACTAAGCCAAGTCTAGGAATTTTTCCGGAATTTGGAAACAGAGGTAACGCAATTTCTACAGTTCATCCAGTTTTGTATTTAAAAAACTGATAAATTCGTGACGTTAGAAAAAAGAAGACCACTTAAAAGTTATAAATTCGTGACATTCAAAAAAAGATAAAGCTTAAAAAGTTATAAATTCGTGACATTAAAAAAAATAAAAAAGAAGATAAAGCTTAAAAAGTTATAAATTCGTGACGTTTAAAAAAATTGATAAAGTTTAAAAAGTTATAAATTTTACAGTTGTGAAAGCTTTAAATTTGACTACCATTATAAAATATGGTCACCTTAATTACATCTATTGCATAATATCTAAATTTTATTCGCATGTATTGCATATAAACAGTGGTCAAGGATCATGGAAATAAAATTTAAAAATACATGTAAATCACTATTTATATTATAAATTTCAAGGTTTATTAACATCTGTTTTAAAATAAGAAGAAGATTACTGAAATACAAATTTTGTATTAAGTTTTGTATAAGTTTTGTATTTCATTAATTTACAGCGTAATTGCAGCTGTGCTGAAAATTAATTAGTATATAGAAGATTACTATTTGGAAATATTGGCGAGAATCATTTGGAAATCCCTGTTGTACAAGAATTGCTCGTTTAGTAGTATAGGATAGGAGACTTTTAGTGTATTTGAGAGAATCAACATAAAAAGGAACGCAACTATAGATAAAACTTTGTTTTCTTTTTTTAACCACTTAACAGTTTTGCCCGACCTCCGCTCGGGCAAGAAGAGTTTGCTTTCTTCATTACTTAAAACTTCTCGATATCACTAATTTTTAACTGAAATCTTCGCTTTATTAATTGGAAGAGATTTTTTCATTTATATAAGACAAATATTTTAGTAAGGAAAAAGTCGTGTATTGTCCGCATTTTTTGTTTCCTTTGTCAAAGAAAAAAAAACTGTTAAGGGATTAACGTACAGCCAGTAAATATATATATATATATATATATATATATATATATATATATATATATATATATATATATATAATTATAATATCTATGAATTTCAAAAAACATATCAAGTTCTATTATCATTCTACTTAAATCTCCAAAGAGATAATTAATGATATTGTGTATACAGAATACCACATAGCTAATAATTAACATGTGCAAACATAATATTACCATAGCTTGTGCTTCAATGGTAATTGGCCAAATTTTACTCATACCTAAAGAATATTGAAAAAAGAAAAAAGAAATAGAGAGAAAGGGAAAAAAAAATTATAAATTGGAGTTGCAATTAAGTAAGCAAACTAACATCAAAAGACAACAATATAAAAAACCCTAGCAGTCATAAGTCAGTACAAAATTAATGTTGGTAAAAAAAAAAAAAAATTCAATAGAACCTGAATAAGATTTTATAAAGATGCCTTTGAAAATTCAATAGATAAACAAATGATACCAAGAAATAATAGTAATACTAAAATATTATTATTATTAAATTATAATTAAATACACCATTAAAAGCACAATGCAGCTATAATAACTATGTATTTCAAACAGAAGTTAATCAAAGTGATTTGTGAGCCAATTAGGCTAAATTATGGTATCATATAAAAATCAATATTTTAACTAGCTAATTGTTGAAAAGAATATTGAAAAGAATATGTAAAAACCATTCCATACCAATTTGCGCAATGCAGCATAATTTTATAGAATGTTAAATAATTATAATATCTATGAATTTCAAAAAACATATCAAGTATATATATATAATCGAAATAGCTGCCTTTATTCGCAGATCATTTATGGTACAATTAAACCAAAGATGTCATTAGACTCGTAATATTGTTTTATTTAATAATAGGAATGAATTAGGTCATCTACATGTGACATTTTTAACTAAATTGTTTTTGCTGCTAAAAAATCCGACTACCTTGTGAGCCCTTTCTTGCAAATCGCACTTCTTTATCATAATTTCTTCCTTTTTTATGGATTTTTAAAGTTTTAACGAATTTTTGGTTCCCCCGGTATA
Organism: Maratus michaelseni; assembly: GCA_963931845.1. Lineage (NCBI taxonomy): Eukaryota > Metazoa > Arthropoda > Arachnida > Araneae > Salticidae > Maratus > Maratus michaelseni. The sequence continues at coordinate 148,845,801 of OZ007597.1, read as the reverse complement.
TGTGATTGAATGGTAGCATAATATGGTACCTTTACACCCTCAAAAAGTAAAATTTCGCTGTATCTCGAAAATTATGATAGGTATTAGGAGGAACTGTAAAACTCATACACCAATGTTTTTGACGATGCTCATTTTGTTTATGTAAAAATTGATTTACATCTTAATTGATATGAATTTATTAATAATTTTCATAATTAAAATTATTATTTTGAGTAAAAAAATGGCCTAGAATATGCGTGGGTTCATTCAAGACAACAAAAAAATTTAACGGGAGGATTTTTTGGGAACATTTAATTTAAAGTTTGTATACTGAATTTAACATTAGTATCCTCAAATTTTGACCTTTTCTAACTCCAGTAACATTTAATCAAATATACATAAAACTACATACTTTTAAAGGCTAATTTGATCGAAAGAACGCAAATGAAGTGTCAAAAGTGGGTGTTACCAATTGAAAAATAGAAGTTGGTGCAATCGTAATATATAGACAATCCCTATTTTAGAAATTTCATCCATATTCTGAAAGAAGACAATATTCCGAGTTTAATGATACCTTTTATGTGATTTTACAGTAAACAGTCTACAAATGTAAGCAGGTGTGTTGTTTTTTTTAATACTGACGGTACATAAATGTCTCGATTTTGCCTATACAGAATATCATCACAAACAAAGGCACATTTTGTTATTCAAATTACCTAATCAAGTATTTTTTTTTTGTCTTTTTATGGCTTAACCCTTCTTTGCATGAGTTTTTCTTTTAGAATTGTGTTTTTTTATACATATATTAAATATTAGACACCAGAAATTTTAAGATAGATTTTTAACTTTGTTCAGCAACATAGTTCATGAGAAATTTACTAGATTAATATTTCTATATAAATATAGTCGTGACGAAGAAGTTGATTTATTTATTAAAAGTTAAATAAAAAGTGATGGAAATTTACATCACTATGCAATTAAGGGTTAAATGCTTAACTTAGTTAAAATATTTGTTCACTTGACTTATAAACTATTTCACAAAACATTTAGATGTCATGCATTAACTAGAAAACTTTTATTGACCATATTTTGAAAAGAAAAATTTCCAATTATTTGTGACCTTTCTGGGAATATTGGTAATATTTATCCACTATAACTCCCTATTTCAAAAATTTCATCCATATTCTGAAAGAAGACAATATTCCGAGTTTAAAGATACCTTTTGTGTGATTTTACAGTAAACAGTCTACAAATGTAAGCAGGTGTGTTGTTTCTTTTGATACTGACTGTACATATAAGTCTCGATTTTACCTATACAGGAGACCATCACAAACAAAGGCACATTTTGTTATTCAAATTATCCAATTAAGTATTTTTTTTCTCTTTTTATGGCTTAAATGCTTAACTTAGTTAAAATAATTGTTCACTTGACTTATAAACTATTTCACAAAACATTTAGATGTCATGCATTAACTAGAAAACTTTTATTGACCATATTTTGCAAAGAAAAATTTCCAATTATTTGTGACCTTTCTGGGAATATTGGTAATATTTATCCACTATAACTCCCTATTTCAAAAATTTCATCCATATTCTGAAAGAAGACAATATTCCGAGTTTAAAGATACCTTTTGTGTGATTTTACAGTAAACAGTCTACAAATGTAAGCAGGTGTGTTGTTTCTTTTGATACTGATTGTACATATATGTCTCGATTTTACCTATACAGGAGACCATCACAAACAAAGGCGCATTTTGTTATTCAAATTATCCAATTAAGTATTTTTTTTCTCTTTTTATGGCTTAAATGCTTAACTTAGTTAAAATAATTGTTCACTTGACTTATAAACTATTTCACAAAACATTTAGATGTCATGCATTAACTAGAAAACTTTTATTGACCATATTTTGCGAAGAAAAATTTCTAATTATTTGTGACCTTTCTGGGAATATTGGTAATATTTATCCACTATAACTCCCTATTTCAAAAATTTCATCCATATTCTGAAAGAAGACAATATTCCGAGTTTAAAGATACCTTTTGTGTGATTTTACAGTAAACAGTCTACAAATGTAAGCAGGTGTGTTGTTTCTTTTGATACTGATTGTACATATATGTCTCGATTTTGCCTATACAGGAGACCATCACAAACAAAGGCACATTTTGTTATTCAAATTACCTAATCAAGTATTTTTTTTGTCTTTTTATGGCTTAAATGCTTAACTTAGTTAAAATAATTGTTCACTTGACTTATAAACTATTTCACAAAACATTTAGATGTCATGTATTAACTAGAAAACTTTTATTGACTATATTTTGCGAAGAAAATTTCCAATTATTTGTGACCTTTCTGGGAATATTGATAATATTTATCCACTATAACTCCCTATTTCAAAAATTTCATCCATATTCTGAAAGAGGCCAATATTCCGAGTTTAATAATACCTTTTGTGTGATTTTACAGTTAACAGTCTAGAAATGTAATATGTGTGGTAACATCTTACCACTAGCAAATTTAATTAAAAATGTATCTGTATTCTCCAGCTTTATTTTAATTGATGCGATTTCACAGAATGTTTGTAGATTGACACATTTCAAAAAATTAAATATCGAAAAAAAATTAGAATAGTCGAACATAACAGAAATCTGAAGAAATACCACGTAGTCACAAACTTTTCATACATGAGAGGCGCATGTAACGCACATTGAAAATAAAAATCGAGAAAAATATTCGTAACATTTTCTAAACGAAAACCATTAACTATTGACGAATGTTTAGAACAATATATTAGGATGATGTAAAAGTTCTGTCGTATTTTAATACCTTTAATACCGGTAAAATTTTAATACCTGATAATTTTATTATACCTGCTTACTTTGAACTAATAGGTAAAATTATTTGGTATTATCTGCCGTCCGGCGACACCACGGTGGTGTCGTACGTAAAGTAACTTAATTTTAATCCATAACCCCTTAATTCTCGCTCCCGCCAATATCACGGGCTGAGGTGTCGTTCGTTATTTCTCGTGCCCGTTATATTTCCTGGCTCAAGATTTAACTGTTGGAAAAAACTTCTGAAACCAAAAAAATTTAACTGGAATTTCCAAGTGAAGATTCCATTGCGCTGATTGTGATGTTGGACTGTGTATTGCATGTTTCGAAATATATCACACTCAAAAAAAATTATTGATAATCAATGTTGAATGTATATATATTATTTCAAATATTATTTGTAAAAATTTGTAAAGATGTGAAAAATAAAGGTCTTATTCTCATTAATATGTATGGTGTAAAGCTAACATTAACCCCTTAACCCTTTCCGGCGCGGAGTAAGTCTGTAAAATGACGAAATAATGAACTGACACCAGAACTTACAAACGAATTCATTTGTAAATAAAAACTTGCTTATTTTCCGGTACTTAATAAAAGGAAAATTTTAATTAAATATTCTTGGTGCCGTTTGTCAGTTTTGAAATTAAAATTAGGTGTCCTTTTTTGTGGACACCGCTCGTTAAAGGGTTAATTCTCGCGCCCGTGATTTTCACGGGCAGTGTAGACTACTCTTTTATAATTCAGATTGTTTGACACCCACCAGTTTTTTTTTAAATAGTCTAATTGGCTTTAATTTCGCATCATTTTATCTGCCGTAAACTACGGTGAATATTTCTACATAAAAAAATGGGTGGGGATCAAATAATCTGAATTATAAAAAAAAAGCAGCCTACACTTATCGGGGGCGGCGCTTAAGGTGTTAAGACACAGAATTCTCGCATGATGGCTTTTCTACAAATGTGAATTTGTTCTATTACATATTGTTTTTTTGCCTTAAAAAAACTAATTGCATATTTTATTTAGAAACCTTATAATTATTCAATTTCTGTAATAAAAAACATAGGTACTTTTTTGTTGGTTTTTTCAAATATTAAGTGACCCTGAAGGGGTTAAATGCTATATTGGCACCAGAATTTTGGAATGAAAAATTCCCTTTTATCAAGTACATGAAAAAAAAAATATTACTTATTTTCGAATAAATTTGTTTCTAAATTCTGGTGTCAATCAATCATTTCACGTATAGAAGTATTTTTACCGGACATGCAGACGGCAAAGTGTTATAATACGACAGAACTTTTGCATCAACCTAATATGGTTTCGATTACTTCGATTTAAGAGCTGTCTACAAAAAGAAAACTGCTCTTTGACGTGAAATACCTATATGACTTTCTTCCGACATAACAACAAGCACATGCTTTGTTTTTGCATAAGTTATTTTCTTCATAATTTTTATGGTGACAATTTAATTATTTGCTTTTTTTTAGTTTAATGTTTATCATCCATTTGAATTTGAAATAGAGGAAAAAGAATTAAATTCAGCAGGGCTGTTTACAGTACGATTTACGACGACTATACGTCCTACATATTTGTATAATTACGAACGCACCCAAAAATATTGATAATTGCTTTGCCTTTTCCTTGTATTTAGCCGATGACATGGATTTTTCGGTTATCTCGAAATCATTATATCCTGAACAAATATAGTTGAAGTAATACAGCTGTGCAGCTGTTTAACGCGAAGTATATGCAAGAAATTGCTACCGATGTATGTCACGGTGTCTCGAAAATATTCAAAATGAATCAGTGAATGAATCAGTCAATAGCCACAGAATCACGTATTTCCCAGTAAATTGGGGATTATTTACAGTCTTTTATTTAACTTAAATTAGTTCATTTATCTAAAGATGGAATTTTGTACTCGACTTTTTACTCTTTTCTGGATGTTATTAGAATTATAAACTAGTCGTTGGGGGCCACCGTAATACTTATGCATAATATAAAATGGATATATGCATAATATAAAATATGAAAATAAAACATGTGTAAACTATTTATAAAATGCATTGCAATTCGAATAAAATCGTGGCTCGATGACGTCCTAAACTTTAAATGTTCTATTACTGAATTGCGTAAAAGAAACATCCTTATAACTCCAAAATTGATTATCATATTAACTAACGGTTTACTGCGTCGGTTAAGCGTCTCATTTCCAATTAAAATATATCTTTCAATTGAAATTTGAATGAAATACAGGGAAATCGATGAAAAATCGAAGATTGTGGAAAATAGGATTACAAATATCTCGCCAATTCATTATCCGATCGGCTTCATTCTGTATGCAAAATTTATGTTTTTTTTATTGTATTTTATACTCACGCCTAAAATAAACAATTTCGAAAATTTTATCAGAAATTATATATAAACCTTTTATCAGAACAAATATTTTGAGAGTCCGAAAAAATAGTTCCAGATAATCGAAGTTACTGAAATTCAACAAGCTTCTTCCCATTATTACATACTAAGTACATACCAAATTTCAAGTCCCTATATCAATTTGTTCGGGAGATAGCGCATTTACAGACACACACGCAGACAGACGGATGACATTTTTTGTTTTTCTAAAAATATGTTTTTCGGAATCTCCAGTGTCTGAAACGTGTAAATCCGTCATTTTTTTTCGATTTTCAAAACGATTACAAGACTTACCCTATACTACGCATGATGGGTTAGGTAAAACTATGTAAACAAGTGTGTTTCCGTTGACAATACAACATTTTAATATCTTTAGAACTTGATTATAAATTGAGGGGGTTAGAATGACAGTAGAGTAAGTCAATATTTAGTAATATGAGAAATGAAGGGTTTTGGCTCCCTCTAGCGACTTCCTAAGTGAACTATGACTTATTTGACTGTCTCACGGAACAGAAATTAATATACGTTCAGAGAAAATCAAGACCTCCTTATCATAGTATCAGACCTCTCAATCAGCAAGTTGCCTTTGACCGCTATACTTGTCTTGCTACTAGCGCCATCAATCGTCTGTAATAGTATTTACGACACGAAATCACACGAAATTTTTTCACAGCTCCATTTGTTCTATGCATTTGCTTATGAACTAGTAGTTTTCCTACCACTAAAATTTTATAGTAAATTTTATCTTATTAAATTGACACGATCGTGTGATTACATGACGAAAAAAATTCTATTAAATTTTAGTGGTAAGAAAAAAGCGTAAGAGTTGGCAGCTATGCGGTAGCAGACCAGCTAGATTTTTCTATAGATTTTTCTATTATATTTTTGTATACCAGTTTTTTAGTAGAGACAATTTTGTTTTGTTTGATCGGAGAATTCTGGGATTTAAAAGAACAACATTTTCTCTAAAAATATACTGGTGTTCAAAAAGCCCGAAACATGGCAACTGTGCGGTAGTATCCACCAGGCGGCGATACTTTCCGGAGAAAGTCAATTAATAAGTTGGCAATTACCGCGGACATTTTCTCCCATAGACTTTCTCCGGATTGTCAAGTCTGATCTATGATAAGGGAGTCTTGGAGAAAATATGGTTATCTAGATATTTAAAATTTTTGATTTACTCCACTGTCATTCTAACTCCCTCAATTAAGAAATTAATTTTAAGGCATTTCTCCGTTAGTCGGACGCATGGTAAATACCCAGAAATTCTTTATGGTTACAACTATATATATATGTATATTATATATGAGTTATATGAGTGTTAAAATTACAGACATTACATTACAATTACATAAAATATTAAAAACATATTAAAATTGGAAGTTTCGGATTTACATGAAAATCCCTCTTCAGCAAAAATTTATTTTTCTTAACGTAAGTCACAATACGTTCTAAAATATCAACACATAGAAAATACAACGCATCAAAATGTCGAGGCCAAAGTTACAGTTATATTAACACGGAGTATTCATTCGGGATTGCACCTGCTTCGTTAAGAGGTAAATCTGTAATTTTCGTATACCATGCTTCTAAGAAAGTTTGAGTTCTATATAAATATCCCAGTTCTCAGTTTAAAGATGTAGTTTATGGTATTCCATGCCAACAATGCAATGCGATCTATATAGGGGAGACAGGTCGAACACTTAACATAAGACTAAAGGAGCACAGATATGCATTTCAAAACAAAAATTTAAATTCCAAAATAGTGGATCATGCAATAAAAACTGACCATTTTCCAGATTTTGCTAAATCTTTTGTAATCAGATCATGGTGCAGCGACTACAGAACTCGTACTTTCTTAGAAGTATGGTATACGAAAATTACAGATTTACCTCTTAACCCTTCTTTGCATGAGTTTTTCTTTTACAATTGTGTTTTTTTTATACATATATTAAATATTAGACACCAGAAATTTTAAGATAGATTTTTAACTTTGTTCAGCAACATAGTTCACGTGAATTTTAGTGGATTAATATTTCTATATAAATATAGTGGTGGATAAGAAGTTGATTTATTTATTAAAAGTTAAATAAAAAGTGATGGAAATTTACATCACTATGCAATTAAGGGTTAAAGAAGCAGGTGCAATCCCGAATGAATACTCCGTGTTATATAACTGTAACTTTGGCCTCGACATTTTGATGCGTTGTATTTTCTATGTGTTGATATTTTAGAACTGATTGTGACTTACGTAAAAAAAAAAAAAATTTTTGCTGATGAGGGATTTTCATATAAATCCGAAATGTCCAATTTTAATATGTTTTTAATGTTTTATGTAATTGTAATGTAATGTCTGTAATTTTAATGATTTTAATATAAATATAAATATGTTCAGACGTAATATTTTTGTTTACTTCAAAAAAAAAAAAAAAAAAATAAAAAAATAAATAAATAAAAAAAATAAATAAATAAAAAATAAAAAGAGTGAAATGATTTTTTTTTAAAACGATTATTTTTTTACGTCATAACTCACTAACATGCCAAATTACTGTGAACTTGAAACAATGAAATATTTTAAACACTAAAAAGTTGAAAATAAAATGAGAAAAATATACCTAAATAAAAAGAGTGTAAGGATTTTTTTAAAATGCGCCTTTATTTATTTTTTGAAATTAATGTTATGTTTAGCCCAACAATTCAACACAGCGGAAAAAGATATCGTAATGAAATATATCAAAGTCAGCTACTCCGTTCAATGTTAAAATATAAGAAACAGAAATATCTATCTGTCTATCTCTATATATAAATAGACGTGTGTGTCCGTATATTTCACTTTGCAGCCAAAACTACCCCTTTATATTTTATACATACACATATTTTTGTTTACATATATATGGGTCATTCCACAGTATTTGACTTCACAAGTTTGAAATTTTTTTTTAATAAAAAGTTAAGTGTAATGCATCATTTTAAAGCTTTAAATCTCTTCTATTAAAATTTATCCAAATTATATATTTTTTTAAAATCAAATAAAAATTAGAGCATTTTTTTGCGGCCATATAGAAAAATTTGGTCATAGGTCCCATACGTAACAAATAACCTTGTCCCGTACGTAACAGAAATAATTAGCCTTCATTAATTAATGACGCAATTAAACAATTTTTTAAGTTAATTAATAAAATATATATTTCTGCTTCTACTCATTAAATTTATTTGTGAAAATAATAAATAAATTCAGAGCAAAATCCAAATTGCTAGAGGTAGTTTTAAAACAATTTTTTGTGATGTCCCGTACGTAACACAACTTTATTAATTAAAAAATATATATGTATTGGCTCAAACAAAAAGAAATTTCATAAGAGTCTAATTGAAGTGATATATAATGCATTAAAAATAATTGCAAACTTTCTCATTTATATTTTGATACTGAAAAAAGTACAAATATCTCAAAAATTTGCTATGAAATGTCTCGTACATAACACATGAATACTGTGGAATGACCCATATATAAACATATGTATAGATATTTTTTATTAGGTTTACATATCGATCGGAAGGATCGAGGACGTTTTGGAATGTTCGAGGACCATTCTGTGGGGGTGTGGGAGATATGGTGTTTGAAAGTGGTCGACCTAGGACATTTTCATATTTCGACCAAAGTGGTCTAGAAAATAAAAGAAGAAACAAAAAAGAAATGTCTTTTCATGCACGTCTTCTATATTAAATACAGAAAAAAAGCTGCACAAATGTACCCCCCCCCCCCCAAAAAAAAAAAAAAAAAAAAAAAAAAAAAACAGCGAAGTGTGTTGACTTTAGCTAGTAAATAAATAAATAAATAAGCAAAAACATGTCCGTGAGTAATGCTGGAGTTATATTGAAAGCATCACATGACCAATAAATTTTGCTTTCACTGAAATTTTTTAAACTTTTAAATATCACATATTCTCAATTTTTACACTATCAAATCGGGGGAAAATGCACTTTAAAATGTAATTTGCTCGAAAACTGTATCGCAAAATAATTGTCAAGATTGATTTTTTTTAAATCAATCAATCGCGTACAGCCCGATTGCAGACGATTGCACTTAAAACATTATAAATAGTTTAATAATTGTTTCCGACTATTTTTTCATTACGAAATTAAAACTTCATCAATCTAATAAATAAAACAAAAATTTAATAGATCGAACTGCGCGTTTATACACAGAAATAACCAAAACCCAAATGGTAAATAACGATTTTTTTGGCAATTTATACGGCTATTAACACATCGATTGCGGCTAATACGAAAGTATCGCTTTTAAAAGAATTTAAAAAATTATCTCAATATGTAAATGATATTTTTTATATAAAATTCTTTTTGATAGTAATAATTTTAAATATTATGGTAATGCATTTTATCGTTAAATACGATTATATGTACTAATATTCTAATATTATTATTATATGAAAGCGTTCTTTGCTCCCCTCAACCCGCCGTTGCCCCACTGATTTTTAATTAGAACTCTGTAGAATTCAGTATCTCAAACCTTCTATCAAGAATATTGATTTCGTGACACTGGCATTAATAGTTACTTTGAAAGGTTACTTATTCTTATAAAAAAAATAACAAATGTTGATAATCCTAATTGTTCAATTTATTCAAAAATGACTACTTGAGACCCGCTCCCTTCCCTTTAATTTTGAATTGTTATATTACTGGCTTAGAGCAGTGTTGCCAACGCTACATAAAAAAAAAAAAAATAAAAATAAAATCAGATTGCTTGATTGTTATTACGTTTTTGAAATATAAATATTCACATACTTATTAACAGATTAAATAAGGCGACAATAAGGTGAAATTTAAAAAAAGTGGTAGCAATCGAGCAATCTGAAATTAAAAAAAAAAAAAAAAAAAATGTAGAGGACTGGCAACACTTCCCAGTCTTCCGAAATCTATTCCTGTTTGGTAAAGTTCTGCAGCATGTGGAGTAATCCGATTTTTTCCGGACCCGACTCGAACCGCGGTTCGGTGTTAGTTCGGGAAGACGATAATTTATTTCGTCGAGTGCTGGGTTGACTTTAATTGTTTCATGTTTGGGTCGACTTCGGGTTGGGATATGACTCTTTGCAGGTCGGATTCCGGTTGATCCAATTTTTCAAAAAAAGTCTAGAATATTTTTTGCAGGTGAAAAATTATAAATTTAAATATGAATGAACCTATATATACATATGTTTTCTCCATAAAAGATATAATTTATATTTGAGATATCGTTGCTACCATGTCAAACTATCGAATATGAAAAAATGCATTTCTCATTACTTTTAAAAATGTCACCACTAAATTTTATAAGAATGCGTCGCCTAATAAATATACTAATAACATTTCTGTGAAGAACAGGGTTACCAGTTTGGCCTCCCTTTTTATTCAGAGATGTCGAATTCATACCGAAAATTTTGAGAGAAAAATTTTTACTTTATGTAATCACGAAATATACTGTCATTATATAAAGCAAAAATTTCTATTTTAAATTTCTGGTATGGATTCAAAATTTCTGAATTGAAAAAAAGGCCAAACTGGCGACCCTGCTGGTGTTGCAACCCTGAAACCCTATTAAAATTTAATGGTGACAATCGGCGAATTTATAAAATTAATGAAAAATGCATTTTTTCTCATTCGATAGTTTGACATGGCAGCGTATGATTGTAGAGTATTTTTCCGTAATTGTATTAAATTATGGATAAAAAAAAATATTTTTTCTGTTATTACGGGTTTCGGGCTACCATTATTTCGAGTTCGGGGTCGGGTTCGGTTAGACACTTTTTTTTTATTGTTTTCGGGTCGGGTAGCAGATTTACGAAAAATACTCTCCCGGGATCGGAGTGGGTTACAACCCGACCCGCGCATGGTTCTATTGGGGAATACCTATAAATTCATCGCAATTAATTTTTATAAAATCATACCAAATAGGAATTACAAATGCCTTTCTTGTAATACCCTGTACATTCTGCCTACAAAATTAGAAGATGTGTAAAAGGAAGCGAGTTCGGCAAACAAGGGAGGAAATCCGGTGAAATACGTTTTGAGCTGCAGGAAACTGATAAAAAGGTATACGAAGTTTGTTTTCGTTTTCCCTTTTAGGAAATAAGTGGGAAGACACGTCTTTTCTTTTTTCGAGATTTTGTTATAATTCTTATTTTGGTGATGTAATTCCCTCTTTTACTTTGATACTACTAGTAGCTGTTGAAATTTTATCACTTAAGCTACTTGAGTTAAGTGAATTAGTTTATACATTCATCCTACGCTGATTCTTCGACTTAATAAGATTATTCCTGTGACATTTCTTGCATTGAGATAGTACTGACTAAATGGTATCTATATTATAAAGCAAAAACATGCCATGCGTGTGTGTAACGCTGAAATCATACTGAGGAACAATAAACTTCGAACTATGAACTTCGCTTTTCCTGAACAATACACCCGAATAATAAACTTCGCTTTTACAATATATATTTTTTAAAACTTATAAACATAGTACAATTTGAATTTTTACACCGTCGAATAGAAACAAAAAAGGAATTTAGAATGTAATTTGTTTAAAGACGTTATCTCAATTTACGGATTTTTTTTGTCGTTTTAAAATAATTTTTAGGTGTTACTTGTTTTTTAACACTAAATGTACAAACAACCAGTCACCAACCAGTCAAATAACCGGTAAAAAAAAAAAAAAAACCTTTCTATTTGAGAAACAAGAATGCATTTAAAATTTCTTAATCCTTCTTTGCATGAGTTTTTCTTTTACAATTGTGTTTTTTTATACATATATTAAATATTAGACACCAGAAATTTTAAGATAGATTTTTAACTTTGTTCAGCAACATAGTTCACGGGAAATTTTCTGCATAATATTTCTATATAAATATAGTGGTGGCGAAGAAGTTGATTTATTTATTAAAAGTTAAATAAACAGTGATGGAAATTTACATCACTATGCAATTAAGGGTTAAAGCGTTTTACAATCATTTAAAAATCTATTTGAAAGGGAATTGAATTGTTAATGGTGGGATATGAAGAGAAATATTCTATCCGATTCTGAAGTCTTTGCACGGTCAGTGTCAGTAACATAAAGAAGCCGTGGGATCCTTGGTTACTGTTTGAAGTCCTTTTGTAGAATTACTGGAAGACATGACTGGAAAGAGTTAAAATCATATTATGTATTGTAGGGTTCGAAAAATTCATATGGCCGAAATACTGCCAAGTTTAACGTATTATGAGTATCAGTATTTTCGAATAGAAATATTCGCTTCATTTAATGACAAAATTCTGTCTTTAAATATAGCGAAGATTTTTATTTGGGAAGAGTAATACTTGGAAAACGGGAAACTTGGCATTTATGCATGTCGGGTAAATGAATTTTTAGAACCCTCATCTACAGCAGAGCTTGAAAAATCTACATACTCGACATGCATACCTGCCAAATTTCTCGTATTTACAAAACCACTATTCCTGAATACTCAAAATACGGAAAATTGGCAGTTATGCCTGTCGGGCATGTAGATTTTTCGAACTCCAGAACTGAAACCCAAAACCGACCCAAACCAAAAACATTTAAAGTCAACCTGACTCGAACCGAACCCATAGGTGCCAACCTCTCATTAATATTCCGTAATATGCGGGTTAATTTGACCCAGGTTTAACACGTTTCGCACCAGAATTATTTTTAAAGAAATGAAATTAAATAAATTCCACGTGGAAACCTGAAATTGAATAAATAAAGATTCATCCAATAATTTTTCTTATTTGAAGCGTTGTTAAACTGGGTCAAATTAACCCGCATATTATGGAATATTAATGAGAGGTTGGCACCTATGCGAACCGCAATGCAGGACTCTCAAATGGCCCCCATTTACGATTACCAATTGTGTACCAATAATTTTTAATAGAAAATTTCATGATTGGTTTCGACAACATTTCCGCAAAAATTTATCTCCGAAAGTTTCTGCAAGATTTGCAAGAAAAATCTAAAAATAAAAATTTTCTAAGAAAATACTGGTAATCAAAAAGAGGACCATTTGGGAGCCATGGCAATGACAAAAATTAACGTCAACCTGATTCGACCAGAACCGCGGATCGGGTCGGGTTCGTGTAAAATCGGGTTACCCGACCCGATATTCAAGTACAGGGTCACCGAAAGCATTGAGTTGGCACCGAACATAATATGCGGTGACAAAAAAAAAAAAAAAAAAAAAAAAAAAATCATTATTTCCCGAAGACACCCGCAGTAAAATTCTGTGGATTCGGATCCACAACCAAATTTTTTAAAGATAAATCTTCTATTGATTAAGAAACCACAACGTCAGAATTACATATAAAGATAGATGATATTCAAGACACAATAATAACATTGCGAATGATTTTCAGAAACCATATACAGGATTAATCTTACCACAAGGTAAGCTTTGTTTGAAGTTGTAGTTTGCTAGAAATATTTTCTTTAGAATCAAATAATATCTGCGGAACTTATGATAGTCCAAACAAAAATTTTGCTTCTGTTTAAATTTGTGGGTTCTTCTTATCAGATGTCTACTATGTGGTTTAGTCATTCTTGAATAAGGCTTTACTCGGAAGAATTATACTTTTGTAAAACCATTCCAGATTTAAAAAAAAATCCCCATTAAGGACTCCTTTTTTTCGCTCAAGTGTTTTACCGAATGTTTAAAAATAACAGAAAGGAATTGCATCTTTCTCTATTGAATAAAGAAAAGTTAATCATTTTTTTTTTTTTCTGTTGGAAACATTTATAACTTTAAAATGACACCCACTTAAAGCAGAAGTACCTTTATATAGCAGAGTAGTGACATACGCGTAGTAAAAATTTATTTATCGACATTATTTTGAACAAATACAGATTTGGTTAGCCTTATTATCACCAAACAAATGTTTTTTACTCGTCTAACCTTACAATTACAAACTTTATTTAAAGTACAGTATCATTATACCTTAGAGTAGCGACATATGCGTACTAAAATTTTGTTCATCACCATTAGCCAAACTAATGTTTGTTAACTCGTCCAAGCGAGTATAGCCGAGTTCTATAAGATGGGTTGAAAACTATCAGCCTGAGCATAGGTACACTATAGGGTGCATCAGAAAAATGTATAGACACTTTTAACGGTCATAGAACATTTATTTTCCTGTCTACATTGTTAAGTTTCAGGGAAAAGAAAGGCCATAGTCCAATAAGTGTACTTTCTAGTCAAACTGAATGTTCCAAATGGTAGTTAAAGTAAATGTTCAAAATGGTGGCCTTCAACAGCGATACATTTATGAGTACGAGTCACGACTGATTCCGTACTTTGCAGCAAAGTGTCCAATGTGATTTCTACGTACACCGCTTGAATCTCATGCCAAAATGTCTACAGGTTACATGGGGTTTACGACGGTACACCTCATCTTTTACTGGGCCCCATAAGCCCCTTTTACTGTGCCCCAAACTGGGTTGCGCAGCTAGATCGACGACTCTGCTGCCACCTGTTGAGGAAACATAACATTACTTTTTCTTAGAAATTTAACTTGTAGATAGGAAAATAAATATTTTATGACAGTTTAAAGTGTGTATACATTTTTTTGACGCACCCTGTATATTTTTATAAAGGTACTTAAGTATCGTAATAATTGATTGTTAGTTTGAATTTACAAACGAACTTTTTTAGAACATAACGTCTTAATGATTAAGAAAACACAATGGACCCTCCGTGGCCGAGTGCTTATGTCGCCATCCTGGGTAATCGCTTGCCAACGTAGGAGACGGGGTTAGAATACCACCATTCGCACAGGGCGTATGTTTGAACTTACTTTGTGCTGTGTACGCTATCCTGTACTATTTGTCCTATGGATTAATTGTAACCAAAATTGTATGTTGTGTGTCACTAATGAAATATGTATATGGATCATTCTATCCTGGTCACTATAAGTTACCAAAGCAACGATTCAATCTAATCCCAGTCAAAGAAATCACAATATTAGACTTATGTGCAACCAGTATTTAAAAAAAAAGATATATTTGTTTTTATTTGCTCACCGTTTATGATAAAATCTTACCAAAGCGTCATTAGTCTCGGAAAATTGTCTTCTTTCAGCATATGAATACAGCTTTTGAAATAGAAGTCATCTACATATTAAAAAATGCACCATATTCGATTTTTCAAACAGTAATACTCACTTTTGACACCATATTTGAGTTCCTTGGATCAAGGTAGCCCGGAAAAAGGGCATAGTTTATATACTTTTTATTTAATCTTCAAAGCGATATAAAAGAAAATTTATTAAGTGTAAATACATAAATTTAAAGTAAAATTGTAAAGGCAATTAATATATAAAATAAACAAAATAAAAAAAAATAACATTTGCTCAAATTTTCTTTGAAGGAATTTTTCACACACGTTTTCTAGTTGCTATTTTGATTTTCTTATATGTGTTTCTTATCACGCGAATTTAACATTATCATCCTCAAACTTTGCCATCTTGTATTTCCAGGGAGAATTAATAAAAACACATAAACTATATACTTTTACGAGCTGATCTGATCTAAGGAACACAAATAAGGTGTCTAAAATGGGTGTTACTATTTGCAAAAACGGAGTTGGTGAATTTTTAAAATTGTAGATGACCCCTATTTGAAAATCATTTTTATTCTGAAAGAAGACAATATTCCGAGTCTAATAACACCTTTTGTGTAATGGTATCGTAAGCAATCTGCAAATAAAGGCAGGCGTATCGTTTTTTCATACTGACTGTACAAAGATAGCAAATCCTCAAAACTTGATAATAATACATCTATATTAATACACATATATAATATACATATTTTTTTAAACCATTTCTGGATTTATGAATACAGCAAGATAAATGTTGTTACGTGTTTAATTATAATCACAAATATTTTCTATAGAATCACACAATGAATGTGGCGCCTACATAGTCTTGACAAAAACTTTAAATTTGTTGGCTTTTCTTATCACAAGGCGAATTTTCGATTTTTTGAATATTTCATAAGGTTTATTGAAAGAATTTTATTTATTGTTAAATTCCCCAAAATTAAATTACACCATTAAAGCCCTTTTTTTCGCTCAAGAGCTTCAGCGAATGTTAATAAATAGCCCAGAGAAATTGCATCTTTCCGTGTCAACAGTCCTTTTGATTCATAACAGAGCCTCTGTTGAATAAAAAACCCCATTTAATTACTTCGTTTTTTTTGTTGGTTAATATTATAACTTCAGCGTGACAAAGTTTCATTTAAAGGAAAGTATTGCAATGAAGAAAGACAGAATTCCTGAAGCAGCAGCAAAAAGAATTATTCAGAAAAATAAAAGAGTAATTATTCTGTTTTTGTGGTAATGATACGCGTTTTCTCAAATAAGGAATTAACATTTTCTGTTCACTGTCTTCTAGTTTATTGACACTGGTCAAAAATAGAGCTTTAAGTAGGGCAGGGTTGTCAGCCGTTCCGATTTTTATGCTAAAATTAAGCGTCCTTTCTTGGAACAGCGAATTTCGCGATTTTTCAAATAAATTCCCGGAAAGACAAAATTCCCGAAGCAGCAACAAAAAGAATTATTCAGAAAAATAAAAGAGTAATTATTATGCTTTTGTCGTAATGATACGCGTTTTCTCAAATAAGGGATTAATATTTGCTGTTCAAATGTTTTCTAGTTTATTGACACGGGTCAGATATAGAGCTTTAAGTAGGTCAGTGTTGTCAGCCGTTCCGATTTTTATGCTAAAATTAAATGTCTTTCTCGGAACAGCGAATTTCACGAATTTTTAATTAAATTGTTCACGCCTGTATTGGAGTTGTAGCGATTATTTTTCTTTGGGAAAGGAATATGCAGCATAAAATATTTATGAGAATAATTAATTATTTAGAAATTTTAGAATATTTTGTTGTGATTCTATAATGGACGCTAAGTTTAGAATAGATGTTTCAATTATAAAATGCTTTTGTGGATTAAAATTTTTTTAGGTTTGATTATGGTCTTCACATCACTTTCATTGATATGCTATTAACAAATTATGAACCAATAAAAACCATAACCTAAATTATAAAAAGCACACCGTACGAAAACGTACTTTGCTTTTGGATGTCTGTAGAGAAATCGGCGACAAAATAAATCGCCTTAATCTAATTCGCGGGAGTGGAAAAAAAAAAGCATTTGACATGGAAAAGATATACAGTAGAGTCCCGCTATTCCGAACAGAGTTCAGAAAAAATACCGATTTTTTAAACTTTAAAACAGGAAAAATTAAAAAGACGTTCGTGAACAAACGTACATTTATTGTTATACAAAGTAGTTAAATAGAGACATATATTGAGCCTAAGCTTGATGAAAACGCCTGAAATCAAATTGAAATGAAAGCTGGTTACTTACAGTACATGCTTTTATGTTTAAAAATGAGTCAGAAAGTTGCGCGTTGTTGAGCGGGGAAAAATATTTTTAAGTGGAAAATGCTGTCTTTTGGAAGTGCAAAACCCAAGTTCTGTTTCGGATGGCATTGACCATAGGAAACGAGTTAATAATAATAATAATCTTGATGATGATGATAATGATGGTAATATCGGCATGAACACTACCCATGACAACGATGACGACGATGATAAATTTGGGGATTTTTTGATAACCAAAATAGTCAATAAAAAGTAAATTTCCTCTCTGATTATACTTTAAAACTATGAGTTATTTTAAGATTTATAATATAAACAAAAAAATCAATATGTCCTTATCATATCATGAATCTGCGGTTTCCTCATTACTTCCTAAAATTTTTTCAGAAAAATTGTCATCACTATTTAACTCATAAAAAATCCCCAAAGCCACCATTAACGACTTATTTTTTTCACCTAAGAGTTTCCGCGAGCATTTAAAAATAGAAGAACTAAATTGCATATTCCGTTGTCAAGAATCGTTTTAAGTCATAATTACGAAGCTCAAAAAATAAAAAAAAAACATTATCATTTTGCAATTTCTGTAGGCAACATTCTAACTTGGAGAAGACAAAGTTTTACAGTGTTGAAAAGAATGATTAAATTTCTGTAATAAAAAGTATACATGAATTAACCAGTGAAAAAAACTGACATTTCATAATCACTGCTTTTCATCTGTCATGGTTATTTATTTATTCAATAATAAAAGCAAGAGTCGCAACATCCTATATTTTTTAATTATTCACCACCACTATTTTGAAAATAAAATTTTCGTGATAATTTGGCATTGCATATGTTAAATAAATGTCCTATGATAATAATAGTTTAGTTATAGTGGTAGTAAGTATAAAAAATATATACTGTATACATAGAATGCAGCGACCTCTGGAAAAGTTAAATTATATACTTAAAAAAAATAATTAATAATAATAATAATATTTTCGGTTACATTGTCTCCTAAATTAATTATAGATTTTAGTCAGTAAATCAGAGTGCATACCGTTGTACCACAAGTTTTAAATAGTATTTTTCCGAGTGTTTAACCGAGAAAAGTATTACAAATTCTGTGAATAAACGCAGCGATTACAAATTTTGCAAATTAAATAGAAATTTTCTCGCCTTAAATAGCCGTGGTAGACTTCTTGAAAATTCTAAGAGTGTACGCAGGTACGCACCTTGGTAAATGAGCATTAAAACAAAGAATAGCTATTACTACCTAATACTACTATTACAAAGAATAACTATAACTACCCTGATAAGTGATAAATGAGCATTAAAAAAAAGAATAACTGTTACTTACTACTACTATTACAACTACTACAAGGAATAACTATTACTATCTTAATAAATGAGCATTAAAACAAAGAATAATTATTACTACCATGGTAAATGAGCATTAAAACAAAGAATAATTACTACCTACTACTACTATTACAAAAAATAACTATAACTACCCTGATAAATGAGCATTAAAACAAAGAATAACTACTACCTAGTACCTACTATTACTACAAGAAATAACTATTACTACCTTGATAAATGAGCATTAAAAAAAGAATAACTATTACTACTTTGGTAAATGAGCATTAAAACAAAGAATAACTACTACCTACTACTAATATTACAAAGAATATAGCTATTCTGATAAATGAGCATTACAACAAAGAATAACTATTACTACCTTGGTAAATGAGCATTAATACAAAGAATAACTACTACCTAGGTAAATGAGCATTAATACAAAGAATAACTACTACCTAGGTAAATGAGCATTAAAACAAAGAATAACTACTACCTACTACAACTATTACAAAGAATAACTATATAACTACCCTGATAAATTAGCATTAAAACAAAGAATAACTACTACCTACTACTACAAAGAATAACTATTACTACTTGATAAATGAGCATTAAAACATAGAATAACTATTATTACCTTGGTAAATGAGCATTAAAACAAAGAATAACTACTACCTACTACTACAACTTACAAAGCATAACTATTACTATCTTGGTAAATGTCCATTGAAATAAAAACAAAGAGCTGCAGAATTAAATCACTCTTGTGATTTCAGTAATTATGTTACGCAATTATTAAAATATTTTAAAACATTTTAATATTTCTATTTAAAATATTTCCGCATATTGTCAATATTATGAAATATTGAATTGCATCATTAGTTATAAACTTTTTTAGTCATGCCGCTTTAACGAATAATAGGAAAAAGAAAAGAAAGAACGGAAACGTGATAAATGAGTAACTAACGTTTTGATTCACGCGAAATGAATTCTTCTATCACGGTCACGCCGCCTGTGTGTTGTATTTCTCGGATTAAAATATTGCCTTCCCTTTCGGAATAATTTTGAAGAGAGGTTTTCGACGATTATAACATGCTTTCAGCTTACAATTATATAGACAGATTTAACAATTTGCTTGAAAATGTATTTTTGTCACCCGTTATGTTTTATATGAATATGTCAAGAATTTAATGTATGATCGTCTACTGCGCGTCAAAATGAGCGATATTGGGAACAATGGCATTTAAGGTGAATGGGGATATCAATAAGTGGCTGCCACAAAACAGCTGTTGTATAATGTTGTTCATTTTTTCATAAAAATGCATAGATGCGAACTATTCTTTTTTTCATGTTAACACTCTTTCGAATCACAATCCTTACTTTATTTAATCGCAGAATCACTCTAATGCTGAGTTTACCTTATGGCGTAACCGTCCCCCCAGGTCTACGACGTCTGCGAGATACAGGTTTTCCAACCAATCAGCGTGGTTCATTGGTTGTTTACGTGCCGCTGATTAGTTAGGCCTTATGATTTAACGTCTGGAACGCCAATGCCTAGGACAATACCGCCATAATATAAATGGAACTTTATATGCCTGTCCCTTGACAAGCATGTAAAGGTGTTGCAGTATTCTTCCGTAAAATGTCGATTAATTTGTCCCAGGTTAAATATATATTTCAAAATAGAAAATGTTTTTAGAAATTAAATCAAATAGGTTACAGTTACATGTAGAGAAATGAAATGAAATAAATAAAGATGCATCAAATAAATTTTCTTGTTCAAAACATGTTTAACCTATAGTGATGGGCCAATGATGAGTTATTTTGATATTCGAATGAATTATTTGGGCAAGGACAAAAGCAAAGCTGCCAACCTCTGTATTCTTTTTAATCAATTAAAACCAGAAATTTTGTAAAATGAAAACGAAACTAATTTTTAATTATTTCTTTAGATTTCTTTTTTTTAAACAAAATTTCTGGTTGTAATTGATTAAAAAGAATGCAAAATTGGCAGCTATACTTTTGCGCATGGCCGAATGATTTATTCAAACATCAAAATAACTCATTATGTCCATCCCTAGTTTAACCCGTATCAAATTAACCCTTTCAGGTGCAAAGTACTCCTGTTTCTAAAATGTTGAAATGATTGACTGACACCAGGAATTGTGAACAAATGTATTTCGAAATAAGGAAACGCTTTTCTTCACGTGCATTATAAAAGCAAAATTTTACTCCTAAATTCTGGCGCCATTCTGCCATTTGAGGATTAAAATTAAATCGGATATATAATATTCCATCGCCCTTCAAAGTGTTAACCCTTTAACCCCTTGAAGGGCACCGGTATGTTATATATACAACGTAATTTTAATCACAAAATGCCACAATGGTACCAGAATTTTACTATCAAATTTTGAAAGTATAAGATACATAAAGGAAAGCTTTTAGTTATTTTAAAATAAATTCGTTTGGGAATCTTGGTCTCAATCAATAATTTCAATATTTTAGTTCCAAGAGTACTTTGCCCCTGAAAGGGTTAGCGGTCATTGGTTTCCTTATGAAACCACAATGCTTTAATTACGAAATTGAACAACGACAACAGAATTTTAACAGAAATGTTTTCCATTTATTATGTATGTGAGATATCGCTTTTTTTTTATATACAAATAAATTTGTTTATAATTTCCGGTGTCAGTCATTTATTTCAACATTTTAGCAATTGAAGTGCTTTTTCCCTTAAAGGCTTAAATCACAATTTACGGAAAAATAGTTGGAGGTTAGCAAGTATTCTGACTGTCTGCCTAATTGTTTCTTCGATTTTGTGAAAGTATTCAAATCACAACGAAATCGAATGAGTTATAAACAACAGTTTGGAAGAAGGGCCTATGTTATAAAGTAAAAATTTTACAGAAATGAGAAAAAAATATTAATGCCATTGATTAGCGATGTACTGAAAATCTAGTGCAAAATAGGCCCTTCCTCTGATCCCGCCACTTTTGTCTTCATGCTGAGTATTGACGAGTAATAAAAAACTAACTAGTTAACACATTGACGGACAGTAGGAACAAGTGAAGTTCGAAAATTGACACTATATGTTTTTGTAATTTTTAGAATATTAGAAGTATAGTTTTACTCTTTCTGCTTAAATAAACTTAATTTTGATTCATTCAGCACCTTTAATTAGGTTGCACTACTCCCTTCACAACCACGTCAGGGTGGCTAGTGATCAGGGAAAAATACAGTAAAAAAAAGTGATAAACACCAGTATATTCCTATAGAAAAATTTATGTCTATTATTCGATCAAATAATCAATTTGAATTTTTCTATAAGAATATACTGGTAATTACCATTTTTTTTACTGTATTTTTCCCTGACCACTAGCCACCCTGCACGTGCATACTGAAGCTGCAACTCGTATAACAGGTGGAAAACGAACTTCAACCAAAAAAATTGTCTCCAAAACATGACACTGGGCTTCTACTTGTACGCCGGTAAATGCACATTTGTGCTGCTAAAGCCGTAGTGTCTAAACACGACCGTTTCGTTTTGAACGGCTATTGCCGTCATGCCACATAGTGAACTTCGCTTTGACGGCTATAGACGCAAGTGTCCGTCAACGTGTTAATTTAAACTAAACTTATCTATTATGAAATTACAATTTTTAACATTAGGTAATCACCAGTCATTCCACATAGGACCTTTTCCAAAAAAAAAAAAAAAAAAAAAAAAAAAACTTTCCGAAATTTGTAAGGTAGGCCTTTCTTTGAGACACCCATCCAATTGACGAAGCAGATAAAATGTTTATTAAAATGGCGCTTGGTACAAAAGTACCACATGCACTATCTTTATTGTAAATCAGAATATGGCTTTCAGCATGTTTTATGGTGTAAATGCATAGCTGCAACCCTTTATATACGAGGATATAAGTGTCTATTTATGTCAAGGTCTAGCTTCTAGCAGAATACGAAGTTTGATGAAATTCCGTGCATTAGTTTTTGAGATATAGCTATCGCGGAAATTGTGAAAAATAAAGCATAGTAGCACCACCTGCTGGGATATTTACACCAAAACCTAATCAGCGTCTATATTTTGCAAGGTCTAACAGAATACGAAGCTAGGTGAAATTCCGTGCATTAGCTCTTGAAATAGTGTATCAAAATTTAGAAATAGTGAGATAGAATTGTGAAATAGTGTGTCACTCAAAATTTGTGTCACATACAGACAGACAGACAGACTCAAGGACAAACATTTTCTAAAAGTAGTCAAATCGTATTTAGGACTTCTTAACCCTACAGTGCATAGTGTAGCCAATTGGCAACACCTTCTATTTAACTTTTAATAAATAAATCAAGTTCTTTTCAACGACTATATTTATATAGAAATATTAATCCTGTCAAAATAAATTAATATGCTACTAAATAAAGTTAAAGATCTATCTTAAAATTTCTGGTGCCGAATTCTTAATATAAGTATAAAAAAATGCAATTCTAAAATAAAAATTCATGCTCTGTAGGGTTAAAACATATAAATCCGTCGAAAACCAGCAGTCGAATATTTTCACGAACCCAATACTTTCTTCTTGTAAAGACAGAAGAAAGTAAAAATACAAAATTGATTATGTTTGAATTGTTTGAATTGAGTATGTTTTTTGAGAAATAATGTAACACATAAAATGCAAGAGTTATTTACACAATTACACACGTCTAAAAGGCGTTAATTCCGGTCAGCCGTGAGCAGGGGTTGGAAAAACTACTTTTTTACTGAAGCGAACTACAACTACTTTATCGAAAATGCAGTTAACTACAACTACAACTACTTGTTTTAAAAAGTAGCGACTACAAACTACTTTTCAAAAGTAGTCACTACTTCGCTACTTTCAGATTTTGTCAAAGAGTTCCATTTACACTAAAAATGAAGACACGAATTAAATAATAAAGCGGCCCTTCGTTATATCGAGTCTTCCGGGGTATAATTAAATGCATGCAACATAATCGAGGGCATTAAAAAGATAACATACAAGAAAATGTTTTGTGTTTGTCTCCAAAATGTTAATTTATACACACATTAAATTTCGTAATACTATAATCCAGAAATTACAGAAAAACAACTCTAGATGCAAATAATAAATAAATCTGTAAATCAAGAAATTCCGAATATTAAGAAACCGAAGTTAAAACAAGAAGGCTTAATAATGAGTAAATAGACAAGTGTTGCCAGAAAGACAATTAATTCATTTGGTGGATTAGTACTTGATTTTAGCAGCAAGTGTCAATGGGGGGAAAATCTATCACTTCATGCGATACGTTGTTATACGCTGCAGCTGAGATTCGCAAATTGTTGAGAAGAACAACGTTTGCACAAAAGAAGAAAATTTCGGCAACGTGATTTGCAGAATGGTACATTTTGCACCCCTGAAGTAGCGTTAAAAGTAGCGTCGGTTCTCGCTACAAACTACGGATTTTTTGTATCGCGCTACTCGCTACACTACATTATTCAAAATGTAGCGCGCTACACTACAAACTACTGTAAAAAGTAGCAGCTACAGTAGTTTCGCTACTTGTAGCGCACTATTTCCGACCCCTGGCCGTGAGCAATGTGTTAAATATTAGAAAGATGTAACAAATATTTTCGCATTCAGTGTGTTATGAAAGCCAGTTGCACCCTTTCTTGTAAACATTATTTTTCAACCACGTCAACTCAACCAAAAGAAAAAAAACGGGAAGAACGGAAACGTGATAAATGAGTAACTAACATTTTGATTCACACGAAACGAATTCCCCTATTGCGGTCACACCGCCTACGGGGTTGTATTTCTCGGATTAAAATATTGTTTTCACTTTCTGTATAAATCTCAACAGAGGCAGTGTTGAATCCAGACACTTTTCTCCGGGAGGGATTTTGTGGCTCCGGGGAGGACATTGTAGACTTCCGGGGGGGGGGGGGTCATTTCAATACTCCGGGGGAATGTCTCCCTCCCCCGGGCCACCCCCTGAATTCAACACTGAACAGAGGTTTTGAACACATAAAAGAGGGACACCAATTTAAATGTCGCAGTTTAGGAATTTTCTTGTGGGTTTTTAATAACAACATAAACTATTGGGATTTTTTGCAATTAAATTGTAAGTCATGAAATAAGCATATCAGCAGTATAATTTATATGTACTACAATAAAAAGTTAGAGATATAAATTAAAGATATAATTAATAGAGGAAAGTATGTACAACTAGGTAAATTATATCCAGTGGTTGGAGTATCATAGTTGAGATTTTTACCAAAAGAGCAAAAATATGCCGGAACCAGGACTCGAACCTGGGTACTTTGGTTTGCCGTACCAACGGCATGAATGAAATTAGCGCTGCAGTTCGCAGCCTTGTCCAACAAATAAGAGTGAAATATGCCAGTCCAAGATATCGTCGGGATAGCTCAGTAGGGAGAGCGTAGGTACGGCAAACCAAAGTACCCAGGTTCGAGTCCTGGTCCCGGCATATTTTCGCTCTGTTGGTAAAAATCTCAACTATGATACTTCAACCATTGGATATAAATTAAAGAGTTTGGAAAAAACCTACAGCTATTCCTAGTGCATGTATTTCGGAAGACTGAAGACGAAATGAGTAGAAGTATAGGAAATGGTTTATTTATGTAAACTAGTTGTGCAAACAACTAATAAAAAAAAGTAATCGACGATTAAATAATATATATATTTTTGTTAAAAAATAGTGGTGGCAGAAAAACATAAAAATTGTCAGCTATGAGACTAAGTATTTTCTATAATCTCTGGATAAAATAAAACTAGGTTACTTTGTACCTTAAATTTAATTAGAATCATGTGACAAGTCATTGAAAGAAGTGAAATTAAAGATTTTCATGATATTTGAACTAATTTCCCCTTTTTTTAAAAGAAAATTACTGCCATGAACCTTCTTGTCTTCTTTCGTGGCTAAACATTTCTGACAACGTATAATTAACCTTGGTATCTTTACGCTAAAATCAAATCATCCGATGAATCAATAAAGGAAGTAGAAATTGAGATTTTTTATGACATTTAAACTACAAGTTTCATCAAAATCCATTCATGAATAAGTAATTTAATTGAGAAATCAATATTGTGAAAATCAACTCACTTGACCAACGATTAATTTCATCTATTGTATCGAAAAAACGAATAAATATTGTAATGAAAAATGCAAATCTGCTAAATATATCATTACATTCTGTTAAGAAAAAATATCATTGACTGAAATTAAGCACTTCTATTGTTCTAAGTATTTTATACAGCTGAAATAAGCATAATTTTTAGTTTTTTTCTCTCTTTTCGAAACGCTCAAGGCCAGATTAAGCTGTAGGTACACGTGGCACAGGTCCCGGCCTGGGAGTAATATTATTTTCAAATAGCCTATTTTCATCGCTTTATTTAAACGCACTATTTCTGCCATAAATATGATGAATATTGCTATTTGGAAATAGTGGGGAGTGTGCGACTTTCAAATGGCTTGCAAAAGTGATTAATCGGGCTTGGGAACACTACATTATTTATTGATGTATTGTTGATGGCTGACGCAAAATCGCGTTTTTTAGATACGTGTAATTCCACACTTACTAACGATCTAACACGTAACTACGATCGGTACTTTTGCATTTTATATGTTACATTATTTCTGAAAAATGTACGCAATATTCGTATTTATGCAATTAGTGCACTACATGTGCATAGAAGCACACACACACACACATATACAAGGTGTCCGAAAAGTCTGAAAAACGGCAAAATGCATG
Organism: Maratus michaelseni; assembly: GCA_963931845.1. Taxonomy (NCBI): domain Eukaryota; kingdom Metazoa; phylum Arthropoda; class Arachnida; order Araneae; family Salticidae; genus Maratus; species Maratus michaelseni. The sequence goes on along the minus strand of OZ007597.1, from coordinate 148,819,045 downwards.
TTCAATATTTTTGAAAAATCTATTTAGGGATATGAAAGTTGCCCCCCCCCCCCAACTTTGCCAAAGGGGGGGAGGAAAGGGTGGCAACTTTGAAATCTTAAATGATGACCCCTATTTTTTATTGCAGGTTCGGATTCTACGGGAAAAAATACGTAACAATGCTGTGAGAATCGTTACCATTTCAATGTCTGGAAACGCACCAATAACTCGAGAAATATACATCAGATTGAAAAACGGAAAAATACGTGTTTAATATTTTAGAAAAATGGCAACTTTGATATCCCTAAATAGATTTTTAGGTGCGTTCGTAATTATATAAATACGTAGCACCTATAGTCGTCGCTTGGTCCGTCCGTCTGTCCGTCTGTCTGTCTGTCCGCATATAACAACGCAAAAACTACCCAACCAAATGGTTTGCAATTTAGAATATATTATCTTTGCAGAATTTTGTCGAAACATTTCAAATTTTATTAAAATCGAATCAAAACTTTAGGAGATATTAATAAAAATATTTATTAAGAAATTTGAATTTTTTTTTTTTTAATCGGTGCTTTTTTGTTATAGGAGCTTCCGAAGTTTAATCGTCAAGCGAGCGAGATACTTATTTTAATACAGAAATTAATCTGCAGACGATATAATTCATTTCACAGAATTAAAAATCATCAAGATCTGAATATTTATATAACTAGCTGATACATATATATCTGAATATTTATATAACTAGTTAAGATATTTGTATGAACAGTGTCATAAAATATATACTTAACTAGCTGTTTAACCCGTTCTACGCACGGGATATCATGAATTTAATTCTAAAACGTGCGTACGAACGCACCTCGTTTGTAACGTTTGACGTACAATTTCCAACTTGTTCAAAACTATTGAACATGCATTTTTCCGTTTTTCAATCCGATGTATATTTCTCGAGTTATTTGACCGTTTCCACACTTTTCAGACATCCTGTATATGCTATCATACATATAAGTACTTCGATAAGAAACAGTGCCATTGTTATAATGTCGCAATTATATTGCTTTTATTTGCAATAATTGCAAACACAGAAAATCTTTTTGTTAAAAAACGCGATATGTAAAAGTAACGCCCATAGTCGGAGTTTCCTCCGTAAGAAACGAAAACTAGTCGTCTGCAATGTGTTGAAAAAGTTTTGAGGTTTCAAGTTTTAGGAAACTTTTCACAGTAAAAGAAGAAAAAGTGTTAAAAAGATCTGGAGATATAAAAAGTGTGCGAGAAACAAAAATGTATGTCTGAGCATCACTCCTAATTTTTTCTGGACCATACGAAAACAAAGACAAATCATGTTAACACATAAAATATTTTTGTTTTTGATTAAAAACTTTTTTAGAAATTGATTTTTCTCAAAAATCCCGTTCAGAATTATGTCGTGCATTTTTGCATAAACATAGCTACCAAACTTTCCAATTTTTCAATACCACTATTTCTAAATAGAAAAAGTAGCTTTATTTAATGACAGAATTTGGATTAAATTAAACGAAGATTACTATTTGGAAATTGCAGTACTCAAAAATCAGAAGGTTTGACAGCTATGTAATTATTTTTTTGTCCTCTCTTCGGTATAAAAATGAGTTCTTATGTGCATCGAAGAAAAAATTCATTTAAAATGTGATTTTTCTCGTATCGAAAAAGGAACAAAATCGGAATTGAAATAAATCCTTTCAAATATTGTCGATTTAGTCACAGCTGCAAAATATGTAATTTCTTGAAAAACGTAGTTTACGTTTGGCATTCTAATTGTTTTTGAAAGAGTATGCTACGCAAAACGCATTATAACTCCACTAATTTTAATCAAAATACTTTGAAATATTCAAGGAAGAGTTTTGAAATATTGCCGAAAACATCGGCGAAAAAAAAATCGATTTTTTAAAAAGCTGTTTCAGTCTTACCTTTTGAGTCTAGAGTAATTTCTGTACATTTTGGTTGTGCGTTATTTACAGGAATATTACATTTGTACAAAACACCAGGTTGGTGTACTGGCAAAAATGTAGAGTTCGCCCTTGGAGCTCCGACTAGTGCTCTGTAATAGAAAGAAAAAAAAGAAAAGGAATTAATTTCAAAGTTTTAAACAGAATTAAAAACAGAAGCATTCAAAAATAAAATTATAAAACAGTCGTTATTGTCGCTTTTTCAACTGAGTGAAGAGAATTGTGTCGTCCAGGATGGCTCAGTTATTAAAACGTTGTCACGTTGAACCAGAGGTACAGCGCCTAGAATACATAGTGTGGAAACCGGCTATCCCAGTAATGCTTTAAAAGTGCTAAAAAGTGTAGCCGATAAATGTGCAACGATGCTGTACGATAATAGGGCGATCGCAGCGACATCTGCTAACTCTTTTCAACGTAAATATTGTATTGCAAAAATTTAGTCAATTTCATATGTATTTTGAACAGTTATAAGTTGATAATCAAGCAACGACATAAAATAAGTTGCATAACATCTTTTAAAAGGATAATTATTTTTATATATCATCATTTCTAAATCGCTTCAGTATTGAAACAGAAAAAAGGATTTGTTTTTGCACGCTATCTTTCGTAATTTTAAAGTTTATGAAAATCAGTAAGTCAGAGGAAACAGGATATAATTTAAGTCTTTAAAATACTTACCAGAAGCCGAAACGTTTCTAGCAGATGTCGCTGCGATCGACTTCTTATCATTCAGCATCGTTGTACATTTATCGGATCCAATTTTTTAGTACTGTTTTGTAGCCGGTTTCCACACTATGTATTCTAGGCGCTGTTCCAGAGGTATTTGGTTTGACTCCTGTCTAGCATTGCCAGGTGTCCCGATTTACGTGGGACGTCCCACTTTTCAGGAGCTCCAAGTCCTGTTCCGCGTAATCCTTGCTCGGAACGCCATAAATCCCGATTTTTCATGCTCCATAAATTTTTTTACATTTTTTTCTTGTAACATACTATTCGTTAGTATGCATCAAGTGGAACTTATTTCAATAAAACCTGTGAAGATAGAACCTGTCTATAACGGAAAGAATTTAAAGTTTCTCCGAAAATATTACCTCACAAATCAACATACCTAGACGGAAGCCTGTCTAAAACGGAATTTTTTGCGGTTAATACTAATTCTGTTTTCACATGTTTATTAGTTCAGTAAACCTTTTGAAAACGAACCTGTTTATAACGGAATTCTATTCTAGAAGTAAAAATTTCCTCCAACCAGTGATTCCGCTTTCAGAGGTTTGACTACAAAACTGTTGTGTTTATTTAGTATAGTAAACTTGCTAAGACGGAATTGCAATGGAGCGAAGAAGAAAACTTGTACTTTAAACAGGTTTTCGTCTTATCAGGTATAATTGTATGGTATTCTTACCGTAGGAACAACACAATGTTTAAAACAGGATTCCGTTATAGACAAATCCCATTTTAATAGGATTTACTGTATTTTTATGTCACAATTTAGAAACCATCGTCCAGCTTTTTGTGAAAACTGGACCTGGCAACACTAATCCAGTCCTAGGCACTTTTTCACTCATTTTAAAAATTTCAACTGGAATTGATTACATAAATTTAAAATACTTGAAAAATATCGTGTACAAATTTAAAATTATTAAAACATCATTCTCTGACAATAGCTATGCTGATGATTGTTTCGTAATGAAGCTTCAACAATTCAAATAGAAAGTGTTTTGAATGTGTTTTCTGTTTAATTAAAACAAAAATCGAAATTATTTGAAGGGTAAAAAAAAATAAGATTATGCGTAACATATGTTTTCAAGATAATTTTTACATATATGTAAAAACACATTAAGTATGTGTTTCCAAGATAATTTTTACAAAACGCGAAATAGTTAAATTTTTTATTACAGATTTGGGACACAGTACGTCCGATTTTTTTTTATTCAATTTGTACCACTTTTTAAAAAATAATATCTATTCCTGTCCTAAGGCACTTTTTCACTCAGTTTAAAAATTTCAACTGGAATTGATTACATAAATTAAAAATACTTGAAAAACATCATTCCTTGACAATAGCTATGCTGATGATTGTTTCGCAATGAAGCTTCAACAATTCAAATAGAAAGTGTTTTGAATGTGTTTTCTATTTAATTAAAAAAGAAATCGAAATTGTTTGAAGGAAAAAAAAAAAGAAAATATTCCGAGTAACATATTTAATTATGTGTTTCCAAGATAATTTTTAGAAAACGCGAAATAGTTAAACTTTTGATTACAGGGTTGGGACACAGTACGTACCACTAAAAAAAATGTTTGCCATACACTTATACTAGAATATTTTCAATCGATATTTACCATAGAGAAAATGTTTTGTAAATTGTGGTACGACTGATTATAAAAATAGTCGCCAGTCCTGGTCCGTAATCAAAAGGTTAATAGAATTTATCAGAACTGTATATATTTGTAATGGGCATAACGATTATTTTGATTATTAGAATGAATCATTCGGGCGTGTGGAGGAATATATCTGTCAAACTTCAATTTTTTTTTAAATGCAATTACAACTAGAAATTAAAAAAAAAAAAAAAAAAAACCAGAAAAAAAAAAAAGAATTCTGCAGAAACTTCTTTTTTTTCTCTTTTTTTCAATATTTCTGGTAGTAATTGAATAAAAAACATTTGAAGTTTGACAGATATGCTTCTGCACATGCCCGAATGATTCATTCGAATAATCAAAATAATCGTTACGCCCAACACTAGTATATATATACAGGGTGCCTGATAAAAATGTATGCACACTTTGAATGATTATAACTCCAGTTTTTATTCACATATAATTAATATTTATATTGCAAAAGAATCTATACGAAATGTATAATTTTCCCTCCTACCGTAGATGTTCAAAATAATTATTGTTCTGGTCAATACATCGTTTATAACGGTGGGCTATTGATTCGCAAGCCTCAACAAACATTTTATTTGGTGTTTTAGTGCTTTCAAGCTCAATTGCGGTGCGGAACGTTGTCTATGAACATCCATTCGTTTCAAGCAAAGCCATTAAATAATAAGCCCAGTCAGATAGTATTAAATTTGTTAGCGACACACTAGCGCCAAACCTCTGCTGCGGAAGGAGGACAAAACAGAAGTGGATCGCAGAGAAACGATACGATTTATTTATATCGATATTTTATACGATTTTTATCGATGTTTTGTTTTTGCACTTCCTTTAAAAGCTTGCTAATTATTGGGACCTTTTACATTAAAGCTAAAACTATAATGAAAAAAAAAATGGTGGAAATTTACTGGATTAATATTTCTATATAAATATAGTGGTGGCGAAGAAGTTGATTTATTTATTAAAAGTTAAATAAAAAGTGATGGAAATTTACATCACTATGCAATTAACCCTTTCCGGCACAGACAAATTATGTTCGTAAAATGTGAAATTACTGACTGACACCGGAATTTACAAACGACTTTCTTAGAAAATATGAACTCTTTATTTTAAGCTTTAATTTTAGAAGCAAAATTTTATTAAAATATTCTTGGTGCCGAATGCAGCACTCCCAAACGCTAGATGGCGCTATTTTCAACTTGCGAAAAGTTTCCCATTTATCTGACTGGGCTTATTATTTAATGGCTTTGGTTTCAAGCGTATCTTTTATCCGATGAATTGTACGTCGCATAGGTGGATCTGCCTCAAACTTTTTGCGACATTGTTTTTGTACTTCTGCTACATTTTCATACTTACAATAGTATTTTAAAATAAATTTTCTGGTACTTCTCTATTATCCCGTCGACCACTTTTCATAACAAAAAACTATCGCCAAACTGTAGGATTAAACGCCAAAAACGCAGTCCCATTTATTTGATGTCAGAAGGATACGTGTACGTGTTTGTTACGTGATTGTTAGAGATCAGATACGTGTTTGTTATGTCATCAAGTGGTTTTTAGTTCGACATTTGCGTGTATTTTTCATTGTGTTTTACTGGTTTATTAGTTTTTTCATTAATTAAAATAACAATTGTTTCCTTAAATTTTTATATTTTATTTATTTATTTATTTTGATATTCCAATGGCAACGTTCTCCCGTTTATTTGGCGTTACAGTTTGGCGATAGTTTTTTAATAAGAAAAGTGGTCGACGGGATGATAGAGAAGTACCAATTTTCCTTTTTCAAAAGTTAATTTTGGTCCGCTCATTATTTCTAATTAATTACACTTTGATATGAAAGACAAATTACAAAGTTATGACCCGTTAAACAGTATATGTATACATGTTTCTGACGCACCCTGTATATATCTGTGCGTCTATGCAAACGTGTAAGATTTTAAAATATTGGAGTTATATTTTTATTTTTAAAAATATTCTTAGTGAATGCAGAATTACTTTCTAAAAATTTGTTTATTTGTTAAAATACATACCATTTCATTACGATGCAGAAATCTTTAAAACTAGTCGTTGGGGGCCACCGTAATACATACCCATCATGGATATGCATAATATAAAATACGATCTTTAATATCATAAAACACACCACAAGGAACGTTTATAAAAAAATATATATCAAGTAAATTGAAAACTATACAGGGGTTCCAAAAACATTGACCTCGGCTTTTATTCCTTAAATATTGATAATAGACATCCTTAAATATTGATAATAGACATCCTTAAATATTGATAATAGACATCCTTAAATATTGATAATAGACATACATTATACATTACAAAGTTACGTAAACTAGTCGTTGGGGGCCACTGTAATACTTACCCATCATGGATATGCATAATATAAAATACGATCTTTAATATCATAAAAGACACCACAAGGAACGTTTATAAAAAAATATATATCAAGTAAATTGAAAACTATACAGGGGTTCCAAAAACATTGACCTCGGCTTTTATTCCTTAAATATTGATAATAGACATCCTTAAATATTGATAATAGACATACATTATAAATTACAAAGTTACGTAAACTAGTCGTTGGGGCCACCGTAATACTTACCCATCATGGATATGCATAATATAAAATACGATCTTTAATATCATAAAACACACCACAAGGAACGTTCATAAAAAAATATATATCAAGTAAATTGAAAACTATACAGGGGTTCCAAAAACATTGACCTCGGCTTTTATTCCTTAAATATTGATAATAGACATTCTTAAATATTGATAATAGACATACATTATAAATTACAAAGTTACGTAAACTAGTCGTTGGGGGCCACCGTAATACTTACCCATCATGGATATGCATAATATAAAATACGATCTTTAATATCATAAAACACACCACAAGGAACGTTTATAAAAAAATATATATCAAGTAAATTGAAAACTATACAGGGGTTCCAAAAACATTGACCTCGGCTTTTATTCCTTAAATATTGATAATAGACATACATTATAAATTACAAAGTTACGTAAACTAGTCGTTGGGGGGGGGGGGGGCACCGTAATACTTACCCATCATGGATATGCATAATGTAAAATATGAAAGTAAAACATGTGTAAACTACTTATAAAATGCATTGCAATTCGAATATGACGTCATGAACTTTAAATGTTCTATTACTGAAGTGCGTAAAAGAAACATCCTTATAACTCCAAAAATGTTAGTCATATTTACTACCGGTTTATTGCGTCGGATTAAGCGTCTCATTTCCAATAAAAATATATCTTTGAAATTTGGAGGAAATACAGGGTCATGAAAAATCGAAGAGCGTTGAAAATAGGATAACAAATATCTCGGCAACTCATTATCCGATCGACTTCATTCTTTATGCAAAATTTGTTTGTTTTTTTTGGTATTGTCTTTTATATTCACTCTTTAAAATAAACAATTTCGAAAATTTTTATATTCCTTTTTTATCAGAACGAATATTTCGTGAGTCCGAAAAAAGTAGTTCCGGATAATCGAGGTTACTGAAATTTAATAACCTTCTTCCCATTATTACATACTAAGTACATACCAAATTTCAAGTCTCTATTTCAATTTGTTCCGGAGATAGAGCGTTTACAGACACACAGACATAATTTTTTTTTTCTAAAAATATGTTTTTCGGAATTTCCAGTGTCTGAAACGTGTAAATCCGTCAATTTTTTTTTTCGATTTTCAAAACGATTACAGACTTACCCTATACTACGTATGAGGGGTTAGTAATAAACAGAATTAGGAAATTACATGAAACTCTTTAATTTCAAATGTCTAATGTTAAAAAAATGTATTACTACAGCTAAAAACAGTATTTACTTGATGGTTTTAAGCAATTATGGTTATTAATGTTTTTCTTTTTTTCTCAAGGAAGACGTAAAACTCGGTATGTTCTATTTCAGTATGCATATTTTATTAATGAGAGCCCATAAGAATGACATTAAATTGTTATTGTGCTGGAAAATGATAGATTTTTTTTTCGATTGCCATAAATTTTCCGACGATAAGGAAGAATAACAATAGATTATGATTATTTTTTTTCCTGAGTCGATGTCATATTATATCAAAGTCAGAAAATTATGCAAGAATAGCATTGTGTATTTCCAAGAATAATGTAGATAGATGCGATGAAAAATGGCAACAGTAGAAAGTTTGCTGAAACATGTACACTGTTTTAAGCAAAAGGGGTACTAGAGAATATTCTGGTAATTTCTTATTTTGCAAGAATACGAAGTTGTACTATTTTTTAAAAATTTATGAAGTTAGGCTCATAAATACATAAAGATCAATTTCAAAAGGGAATGTACTGCAGTCAATCTTTATAGCATGTATAAATTTCATAGTTATCGGAGAGCACGACAAGACTGGCAAATAGACTGACAGACATGTCGTCGATACCATGTCAAACTATCGAATGTGAAAAAATACATTTTTCATTACTTTTAAATATGGGCCGATTGTCACCACTAAATTTTAATAGTATTCTTCAGCAAGGTTACCAATTTGGCCTCCTTTTATAACCAAAATTTCTGAATCCGTAACAGAAATTTCAAATAGAAATTTTTGCTTTATTTAATGATATATATTTAGAGACTATGTAAAGTAAAAAACTTTTACTCAAAATTTCCGGTATGAATTCGTCATTTCTGCATAATAAAGAAAACCAAACTGGCAACCCTGTTGTTTACAGAAATTTCATTACTATTCTTATTAGGCGAAGAATTCTAATAAAATTTAGTGGTGACAATCGGCCAATTTTTAAAAGTAATGTAAAATGCATTTTTTTCGCATTCGATAGCTTGACATGGTAGCGACGATGTATGCATAGATGCCAAACCAATATTCAAGTTAAATAAACATAATATTAAACCAGAATTTCCACTGAAAAAAAAATTAATTAAATACGTGCAACATAATAACTGAAAACAAGGCGAATATTTATCAATTAATTTTCTGGTTCGAAACATTTGTATTTGACTTGGGAAAACTCGAACTGTTTGGCAACTATGGATATACTCTATTCATCTGTTCCTAATAAAGTTTGGAAACAGCCACCGGAAAAATTATAAAGAAATAAAATTGAAAACAGGTCACTGGAAAGAATACGCGGTTATATTACAATGTTCGCAAATGCATAACAACGTTATTGGGTTGTTTGGAAAGTTTCTTCCGTTTGAGCAAACTAATTCGAACCGGAAATTTCTGCTCGTCAATTGCTAGACATTTGCTATCGGAATTAATCTCTAATAATTAAATTATAGAATTTTTCGGTACGAACCAACTTTTCCAAACGGAAAGGACTTTCCAAAAAAACCCACTAGCATTAATGCTACTGTTATTAGCACTGTTACTGTCACGGAAATATTAAAATTCTATTTTGAATACCGCTATTTTCATATTGTATTATTCGCCTGATTTAATGGAAAAAAAATAAAAGTGGTATTAAAAATATTAACATTTTTTTTTAATATCACTATTTTCTTAGAGATATAGTTGCTTTATTTAATTACTGAAAGTTTCCCATTAAATCAGGTGAATAATACAATATGAAAATAGTGGTATTAAAAATAAAATTTTAATATTCCCCTGGCAACTGTGGCCAGTACCCTTATAACTACCGTAATTTCCGGTGTATAAGCCGCGGCTCAAATAAATCTGTTTCTGACCAGATTGTTTATTTAATAAAATATAACCTATATGTTCATGGAACTTATTTGACTTTTTTATTAAATAAAATTTCTAGTTCGTAACAGAATTTTTTAGCCGCGGCTTATACACTGGAATTTACGGTACTATTTTGATCACAGTAATTTAGTCAGTAATCCAATTAAAACAGCTTACAAAAAGAATAATTCACACAAAAGCATCCCAATTCATTAATTTTTATCACATCTTCGTTGAAGAAAACGAAAAGAAACATCATCGCCGACTCCTTTATCAAGCTGAAAGTCTTAAAAGAAAAAAGAAGTTGTTACAGGATTCTGTTTCAATGTAAACTGACTCATGTTATCGCAGTTCATTGTAACATGCTTATCTGATGTCTGCTACACATTCAAGGGTTCCAAATTGTGAGCCTCCACTGGCGATAATATTTTTTTTTACTCATGTCGGTTAGTAGCACATTTTTCAAAACAAGATGGCCATTCGAGTGCGAACACTTGCATTTCATTCACTTAATTTTTCTGACAAATAAGCGAGCATAAATAAAATTTCTTTTTTTCTGTTCAGAACCTTGATATATCACAGGAAGAATGGTAAGAAATTATATGATATCCACGACTTTTATTTATTTATTTTTTTAATTTATTATTTAATTCATAAGCTATTTATTATTACATCTAAGCACCTAATCAGGACTTCCCCGGTTACAGAACATTGGTTATATTTTTGACATTTAATATATATATTTTTTTTAGATTACGCATTAACAACATCAAAAGCATTTTTAAATGAAAAATACGAATTATCAAATAAAGCTTTGAAATTTATTAAATGCGATACATTCGTATTAGTTCGTATTCTACTTGTGTGTCTTGCAGCTTTTTCTACGTTTTACGGTTAAAGTCACATGATATGAACTACTCTATTGAAGATATATAGACATAGCAGCAATAGTCAATTTAAATCAACATACTTTGAACAGGACATTTTACTTAACCCCTTAAATCTCGCGCCCGTGATATTCACGGGCAGTGTAGGCTACCTTTTAAAAATTCAAATTGCTTGATTCCCACCAGTTTTTTTTTTTTTTTTAAACAATGCAATTGGCTTTATTCTTTCATTATTTTATCTGCTATTAAATGAGGTGAATATTTCTATTTCAAAAAAGTGGGGGCAATCAAACAATCTGAATTTTTTAAATGTAGCCTACACGTATAACCTCTTAAGACCCGAAGTTAAAATAATAGTACAAATACTCATTCTTTGCTTTTAAACAAACAAAATGACATCTTAGATGACAAAAAATATATATTTTTGAAATATATTGTTTTAGGGGGCTTGTAATTTAGGTTTACAAATATAAACATAAAATTACTAGCCCCCCCCCCCCAAAAAAAAAAAAAAATATATATATATATCAATTTAATTATCAATAACCTAAAATTACACAATAAAAAAAATAACAGCTTTAAATAAGTGAATAATCTGCAAATTCTTAAATTTTTTATTATAAAGTTTTTAAGTTAAATAATTGTGAAAATTACCTACGTTCTTGGATGCACTGTTTCGAAAGCACTTTGCAAACTCAGGTTAAAATAACATTTATTTTATAAGGAAATAGGCATCGGTGCTGCCATTTATTGGTTTCATTTTAAAGCAAAAGCATTCAACTTTATAGAAGTGAAGTTAAAATGTAAAAATATCAATCATTTTAGTTTTTATGAGCAAAAGAATCTAGGTACCCATTTGGGTACCCAGGACTCAAGAGGATAATGCGCGACCGTTAAGGGGTTAATAAATGAAATAAGATAAATATTACAAAGAGACAAACCATATTTTAATAAATAAACCTTCTGGTTCAAAAGTACGGGAAAATTCGGGAGAAAAATACTGGTGGTTGGCAGATATTCATATGCACAGATGTTGGATAGATAGGAGAGATTTGGATATTGCAGTAAACTCTGTCTAAAGCGGACTCTGTGTAGGACGGGAATCAGTATAACGCGGCAAGATTTACTAGTTCGAGCAAATACACCGTGAAAAATTTGTCCTAGGGGTTGAACCAACTTTTAGAACTATAGCTCGAAATATTTTGACGAGATTTCACCATATTATGGTTACAGTTACTACAGCACCAAAAGGTGGTTCAACGTTGGACAACATTTTAAAAAATGTACATAGACAAGTTTGTGTAAGGCGGAATACTGTCTATGACGGGAATTTTTCTCGGTCCTAATCTATTTCGCTTTAGACGGAATTTACTGTAGATGTATGTTTACGAAAAATTTTTCAAAGTGCAATAGGAAATAAAACATCTTCGCAACTAGCAAAAGTATAAAGAATGAAAGAAAAGAAAAATTGTGTCTTTTTCAGTGCGAATGGTTCTTAAAATATTTTTTCCGGAGCAACTTATTTTTTCAGAAATAACTACATAGATGCAACCATTTTTTCCTTCCATCAAATTCAATATTTAATCCCATCAAATTAATTCTATTTTTCCTCCCGAAAGCGAAATATTTAATAACTATTCATGTAATTTTATAAAGACGGACGCAAGAGAACAAACCAGAACCGGTAGGTGCAAGTGCGCCACGAACGCCTACGTGATAATCACTGATCTAAGCGTTTTATTATATGAATTTCATGTCGTTTTAGTTTTTCGGAACGTTCTACTCAAAAATTTGAAAAGAACGCATATTTATTTTTCCTTTTAAATGCTATAATTTTAGAGTTTGAATGAAGTTAGTTAAAATCAAATATTTATGCAACAGTTCCCGGTAATAGTTTTATTATAATTATTTATCACTATTTATCACATTATAATTATTTATCACTACTGTCACATATACTGTCATTACTACTACTTCTACTATTATTATTTTAGAATTGTTATTACTACTAATTCTAATTACTCCTACTAGTAGAACTTCTACTGGTGTTATACGTGGGACGAACCAAAAGTTCCCGCGATGTATAATAAACATATTTAAAACCAAAAACTATATTTAATAAAATTTAACTCATCCCTTTGTGGTACGGCATTTGACTTTATTTATTAGGTAAAATTTCCGATTTGAAACAGGTTTATTTGAACCGCAGATTTTACTAAATGCATTTCAGAAACATTTGGAATGCACCATTTAACCCCTTGAGAGGCGGTGGTATATATTATATACCACCTAATTTTAATCCGATTCCAACCAGAAACTTTTAATTAAATTTTACTTTTTTAACTTTGAAGGGAAAAATTTGAAAAATTACTTTTCCTTATTTTGAACTAAGTTCTTTTGAAAATTCCGGTGGGAATTCAACGTTACAAGAACACAATTGCTTGCCCCTGACAGGGTTAACTGCTATTGTTGCCGCTACTAGTACTATTACTACTACTACGGCTGCCTCAACAATTACTACTACTACTACTGCTACTACAACTACTAAAGCTGTCTCTTTACAATTACATTACTACTACTATGGCTACCGATACTACTACTACTACGGTTTTCGATACAATTACTACTACTATGGCTGCCGATACAATTACTAATACTGCTACTGCAACAACTACTACTAATTCTGCAGTAACACACTACTACTAGAGCTGTTAGTATTACTTCTACAGCTACTACTACCACTACTACTATTACTACTACTATTACTTTATTATTTTATAATGTAGCCAGTATCTAAATTAATAAACTTTATAAAAATAGTCCAAAAATATCCTCATTATTTTTTATTGCAACATCGTTGAAGAAACCGAGAGAAAAGATACCTCTGACCTTTTATCATATTTTCTAGCCTCTAAAAAAAACGTTGTTATTACTGGGTTCTATTTCAGTGTAAACTGACTCATATGTTATCAGAGTTCCCTGTAACATGTCTCTCCGAGGTCTGTTACACTTTCAAGGGTTTTAAACTACTATAAGCCTCTATTTAGATAAAAAAAATGTCCCACGTCAGTTAGTAGTACATTATTCAAAACGAACTGTCCATTCGAATGAACATTTGAACTTCATTCATTGTACTTCCTGGTTAAAAAAGAAACAAGCTTAAATTATTTTTTTTTTGCTTCTCTGTCTAGAACCTTTATGTTTAAATCATAAGAGGGAAGAGCAGAAATCAATTACCATCACTGTAAAGTGACGGATAAATTTTTGTTGTTTTTGCTTTTCCCAACATAATTGAAAAGTATGTTTGACTTTAGTTTTTCCATTTATTGAAAAGCATATTAGTGGAAACAGAATTGTCGGTCGATCTATTGAATGATCTTGAAATAAATTCACTGCATTATCTGTCTAACAAGCATATCTATAAAAAATAACTTATTTTAGTTTCATAATATTTTAGAAATTGTAATGTTTATATTATAAAAGAAGTAACTAAAAATATAACGCTGAAGTATATATTTAACTTAATTGCCGAAACGTCAGTTGAGGCTCACTGTGGAGACGCGAAAAGTTTTTGGTTTTCTGTCTGTCTGTTTGTCTGTCTGTTCCGCGGTAACTGCCGTAAAAATGATCGATTAGGTTGATTTTTGGTAGGTATGTTGGCGAGGTATCCGGAATTAGCTGTATAGTATTTTGTTAAATTTGGATCATACGTTCGGAAAATATAGAACATTTTATTTTAGGTTATAATCCTTTCCTATGGGGATGCAGACGATTTTTCAAATTTCATTTTTATCTGAAATGAAAATGGAATATTTGCATAATGTATTTAGACGTAAAATTATGAATGCTAAATTTTCGATATGGATTTTCAATAGTTTTAGAATTTTGCCGATAAATTTAATAGAATTTAGAAATTAATTGCTTAAAATATTTGAAAATGTTTTTGCATCTGTTCGGGAAATATAAACATCTTATTTTCATATTTTTTTTTACAATTTTTTCAAGCATTTATTTTTATTTTCCACTTTAATTTATTTGTTGCTTAGCAACCATATTTCAAAGCGTGTAAAATAATAAAATTCAAGGAACTGGCACTATTTTGGTAAAATATCTTTTTTTTTTTTTTTTTTTTTTTTTTTTTTTTTCCCAATCAAAACGAATGAAAATGAGACTAAGGGCGGATAAATGCCTATTTATTAAAAAAAAATAATAAAAGAATAAGCAGTTTATCAGAGTTTCAGAATGTCATTATATAACAACTGTGTTTAATTTAATGATTCTAATTTCTGGAACATTCGAAGAATTTTATACGCTCATAAATATGCATACAATTGAAAAAAGAATAATTGCGGATTGTACGATGTTAAATGATATCAAAAATGAGATTAAAAAAACAAATAACTTGTAGAGCTGACGTTGAGGCTCCTGATCTGCAGATTTACTAGTTATGGAACAATGTAATTAGCAGAATGGAATACCTAAATGCGTACCAACTGAACTTCCAGGTTATAGGTAAACGACTTATGAGGCAAATAGGGAGCCGTGAGAAATTTAAAAAAGTTAAAAATTAAATATAAATATTTCAATTCTCAAATGCATAAAGAAATAGAATTTTTACAATAAAAAAGTAGAAAAAAGTTTTAAAAAAATCCATTAGATCTAAGAAGATGACAGACGAAACCTATCTCACCGAGTTTCGAACCCATCTCAAACAAGAACGAAAAATCATGCGTCAAGCATAGAATATGTAGCACTTTCCAACGCTTCCAAAATAATTTTACAAAACATACCGTTTAATAAGCTAAAAGATAACATCTAAGTAAACAATTTGGAAAACGCATAACATATTTAAAAACATAATTTCAGGAATTTCCAACAGATACAATATTCTGAAAAATATCCGAATACTTTTATTCAGCCCTGTATATGATCTATAGATTTGTATATGCTAGGATGCTAAATTTTAGTTTAGTTAGGAAACGCGTAGCACAGTTTAAAATTATCTTTCTGGAGTTTCTGTCAATAAACGGAAATGTGTTCGCGAACTTTTGTGCTGACCTGTATAGGATCTACAGAATTTATACACACCACGTAATAGACAAAAAGCGAGTTAAAATTAAAATCGCGTTTAGTAACTTAAAACGCACTTCCAGGAATTAGTGTTAACAGACAGTAGAGAATTCTTTTGTGTGTCCCTGTAAATGAACGATGACTGCTATACACACACTATACTGTAGTAAGCCTCTTGTAATGCACCTTAGTGATATATATAAATTTCAATGCGTTTAAAATAGTGAAACATTATTTAAATAAACCGCAGACGATTTTTCTCCATAGACGTCATGTAACGGAATTCTTTTGACTGTCCCTGTAAAGTAACTATAAGTGCTATGCACACCCTATTCCATATTAAGCTTCTTCTAATGCACCTTAGTGATATATATAAATTTCAATGCGTTTAAAATACTGAAACATTATTTAAATAAACCGCAAATGATTTTTCCCCATAGACCGCAATGTAACGGAATTCTTTTGAGTGTCCCTGTAAGAAAACTATAAGTGCTACACACTTCAGTTGAAATAGGGAACGTGCCATAGATAACGACAATAACATATAAAAATTGCAGAGTAATCCGAGCATATTTACGGGAGTTAGAGCACGGACAGACGGCCAGACAAACCGAAGTCATAAACACTTTTCAACTAGGTTGGAAAGTGCTAAAAAGACAAAAAAAAAAGGACTCTTTATAGAGACTATTGTGGTTTGTGGTACACATTTAACTTATTTTATGAAGACATTTCTGGTAGGTTTATTTGATCCGTGAATTTTACTAAATGCATTTCAAGAACTTTTGTATCGCTCCTATAACTGCTATTACTACCGTTGCTTGCTGGCGCTACTTCTACTACCACTACTAGTACTGCTACTAAGGCTTTTGTTACAATTACTACTACTACTACTGCTACTAAAGCTTTTGTTACAACTACTACTTCTACTACTACTACTACTATAGATACTACTACTACAGCTACTAATATTAATACTTCAGTATATATAATTTAGCCAGTACCCAAATAATGCAAAGATATTCCCATTATTTATTTTTTATTGCAACATCATTGAAGAAACCAAGAGAAAACATACTGCTGACCTTTTATCATATTTTCTAACCTCTAAAAGAAACGTCGTTATTACTGGATTCAATTTCAGTGGAAATTGACTGATGTGTTATAAGAGTTCCCTGTAACATGTCTATCCGAGGTCTGTTACACTTTCAAGGGTTTTAAACTACTATAAACCTCTATTTAGAAAAAAAAAAGGCCACGACCGTTAGTAGTATATTATTCAAAATGAACTGTCCATTCAATGAAAACTTGCGCTTCATCCATTGTACTTCCTGGTTAAAAAAGAAACAAGATAAAATTATTTTTTTTTCTTCTCTGTCTAGAAAATTTATGTTTAAATCATAATAGGAGAGAGCAGAAATAAATTACCATCACTGTAAAGTGACGAATAAATTTTTGATCTTCCGAACATAATTCAAAAGTATGTTTGACTTTAGTTTTCTATTTACTTGGCCAAATTCAAGCAAATAGGCATAATTTATTGCCAATATTAAAAAATATATATTTGTGGAAACGGATTGGTCGGTCGATTGCATAGTCTTAAAATCGATTCGCTGCATTATCTATCGAAAAATCATACTTATAATAAATAACTTATTTTCTATTCATAACATTTTAGAAATTTTAATGTTTATATTATAAAACAAGTAACTAAAAATATAAAGCTGATTTAATGCTAGAACGACTGGAAATTTTACTCTAGCTTTATAAAAATAGTTTACATTATATTTTTTATTTAAGATTATTTAACTTTGTATATAATCTATGTGGTATATATTTAACGTATTTTATGAAGAAATTTCTGGTTTTCAAAAGGTTTATTTGATCCCTGGATTTTACAAAAGGCATTTCAAGAACTTTTAAATCGCACCACTAACTGCTATTACTGCCATTGCTTGCTGCCGTTATTACTACTACTGCTGCTGCTGTTCCTACTACTGATATTACTACTACTACGGCTGACTCCACAAAATATCTTCATTACTTTTTATTGCAACATCGTTGAAGAAACCGAGAGAAAAGTTACCGCTGACCTTTTATCATTTTTTCAAGTCGCATAGAGAAACGTTGTTATCAAGACTCCCTTATCATAGATCAGACTTGACAATCCGGAGAAAGTCTATGGGAGAAAATGTCCGCGGTAATTGCCAACTTATTAATTGAATTTCTCCGGAAAGTATCGCCGCCTGGTGGATACTACCGCACAGTTGCCATGTTTCGGGCTTTTTTATACCAATATATTTTTAGAGAAAATGTTGTTCTTTTAAATCCCAGAATTCTCCGATCAAACAAAACAAAATTGTCTCTACTAAAAAACTGGTATCCAAAAATATAATAGAAAAATCTATAGAAAAATCTAGCCTGTCTGCTACCGCATAGCTGCCAACTCTTACGCTTTTTTTTTACCACTAAAATTTAATAGAATTTTTTTCGTCATGTAATCACACGATCTTGTCATTTTAATAAGATAAAATTTACTATAAAATTTTAGTGGTAGGAAAATTACTAGTTCATAAGCAAATGCATAGAACAAATGGAGCTGTGAAAAAATTTCGTGTGATTTCGTGTCGTAAATACTATTACTGACGATTGATGGCGCTAGTAGCAGGACAAGTATAGCGGTCAAAGGCAACTTGCTGATTGAGAGGTCTGATACTATGATAAGGAGGTCTTGGTTGTTATTACTGGGTTCTATTTCAGTGTAAACTGACTTATATGTTATCAGAGTTCCCTGTAACATGTCTATCCGAGATCTGTTACATTTTCAAGGGTTTTGCACTACTATAAGCCTCTAGTTAGAAAAAAAATCCCACGTCAGTTAGTAGTACATTATTCAAAACGAACTGTTCACTAGAATGAACACTTGAGCTTCATTCATTGGACGTCTTATTTAACCCATTAACTGTCAAAACTATGTGGGCGGAGTCTTCGATATTTTTACTGAAATTTGTTTCCCACCAAAAATTCTGAAAAATAATATTTGGTAAATTTAATGGCAAATTTTTTGTCATTTAAATAAAGTACTTTTTCAACATATTAAAATAGTGGTGGCTAGGCAGGATTTTTGTTATTATGCACTTTTATTTTGAATGTTGACAACCACGAGTATACTCATGGTTGGCTGCAAATGGGTTAAACAAGAAACAAGCTTAACCCTATAATGTCCATGGTAGCATATATGCTACCACCACTGTTTCCAATTAAGTAATTTTTTTTAAATTAGATATTCCATATTCATCCCAGAATTTTAAAATAGCAATATTTGCTTAATTTAATAACAAACATTAAGTCATTAAATAAACCAAAATTTATTATTGAGATTTTCTGGTATGAATTCAGATTTTCCGAATTACGGAATTTCTCGAACGTATTCTACTATGAGAATTAGAGGGTTAAATTAGTTGTTCTGCTTCTCTGTCCAGAACCTATATGTTTAAATCATAAGAAGGAAGAACAGAAAACAATTACTACCACTATAAAGTGACAGATAAATTATTGCTGTTTCTGTTCCCAACGCAATTGAAAAGTATGTTTGACCGTAGTTTCCCTGCTTTCTTGAAAGCATACTAGTGGAAACAGAATGGTCGATCGCTTGAATTACCTTGAAATCGACTCATTGCATTAAACTGTCTGACACATGCATACCTATAAAAAATAACTTATTTTCTTTTCATAATATTTTAGAAATTGTAATGTTTTTATTATAAAAAGAGTAACTAAAACATAAAGCTGATTGAAACACATAACGACCGGAAATTGTACCCAAGTTTTATAAAAAAATAGTTTTCACCATAATTTTTATTTAAAGCGATTTAACTTAAATTTTGACGTTTTATTTTCTGTATGGTTTGTGGTTTATATTTAACTTATTTTATGAAGAAATTTCTGGTCCCAACCGAAATATATTTATTTGGTATCTGCCAAAATAACCACCATGTACTTTCTAGTGTTCAAGTTATTCTTTTTTAACCCTAATTATTTAATTCACTTATTGCACATCAGTTGGCGCATTTTCGTCACCATAGTCCTATTATTAGGGCCGGATTTAGACTATCTAGGACAACCTGGGCAAAATTTATTCTGCCTCCCCCTCCCCCTCTATCTATCCATAAAAAAATTTCTTGAATTATACTGAAGTGACTAATTTTCATACAAAAATTTCGCATTAAAAAAATGTAAACATTGTAAGTTGGTACAATTTAATGTAAGACCAACACTTTTCAAAATCAGACATTTATATACATTCTGTCAAATAAAATGGCTAAAACTATATAAAAACACATTATATTTACAATAAAAATTATAAAAACATTTCGTAACACAGTGTGTTGCCACATTAGTTCAATCATCTGTCATCAATCGACACAGGAAAACTTTAGGCTATTTGCACCCAACTTAGGCTACATAGGCTAGTTAGGCTACATAGGTTATGCATTAGGCTATATAGCCCTATTTAGCCTATTTATATCCTATTTAGGCTATTTATACCCTATTTAGGCTATTTGCACCCAACTTAGGCTACATAGGCTATGCATTTAGGATATATAGCACAAATAGTTACAAAACCAGTTAAGCATTCAATAAAACTGTATATTCACCAGGTATAGAATCCTGTGCTAATGTGAAATGAAATATTAAAAGGCGCTTTAATGTAAAATTTTAAGCACATTTTATCGTATTTAGATAAGTATTTTATTTTATTTCATTAATAAAAATAAATCTAATTGTTATTAATATCAAAATTAACTTTTATTAAAATATTCCACGCATAGTATTTTAAAATAAAAAAGTAACTAATTCTGAAATAGCATATTTAAAGTATTTTATTTTAAAAATAAAAATAAATCTTTAATTGTTATTAATATCAAAATTTACCTTTATTAAAATTTTTCCATTTATCATGAAAAATATAAAGCAACCGATAAAATATTTTTAAATAAAAAAGTTCGAAATAAAACTGAAATAGACTATTTCCCAGATAAAACATTTTAAAATAAAGATCTAGAAAAAAAGTTGGGAATAAAAAGAAGACGTGGGATTCGAACTTATTCTATTTAGATTCAACTGTATCGCTCTAACCACTCAACCACCAAGCACATAGGCGTTTATGGACAAAACATTAAACTAAGTAGGCAAATCTGTGATCTGAAGGCAGGGTTGGGTTGATTATTGACGGACAATTATCTGCACTTGGGATATAGGCCCGGGGGGGAGTGCCCTTCGTGGGGGTCTTTCTAAGGGAACCTAACCCGTATTTACGCATGGATAAATCCACGGCTCGAAGAAAACCACGAAAACTCCGAACGATTAGGC
The DNA here is from genome assembly GCA_963931845.1 of Maratus michaelseni. Taxonomy (NCBI): domain Eukaryota; kingdom Metazoa; phylum Arthropoda; class Arachnida; order Araneae; family Salticidae; genus Maratus; species Maratus michaelseni. The sequence continues at coordinate 148,797,665 of OZ007597.1, read as the reverse complement.
CGACGGACGCGATGATCTGAAGGCAGGAATCTAAGTATGGTCACGTGGTGTCGACCGCGAGAAACTAGTCGCACAAGAACTGCCAGAAAAACAACCGCGTCAATATAAGTTTTCTTCCTCTCGGAACATTATGCATATTTCGTTAACCTTATTGCTTAAATTATGAAAAGGAAGAATTCAAATCATATGATAACCTTGATATTTTTGGTTGGTAAAGTTTTGTTTTTATACATTCCAACACATTTGAATACTATTTACAGTGTCGGCTTGTCTGCTTCACGTCTAGTCATACATGCTTTAACTTTCCCAAAATATTTCGGACTGTGATCAAATTTCCACACACTCTTGAAATTGCAGTTACACAGATTCGCAGCTACTTTTAAATCGGTATAGAATTAAAAAACTGTTTCTCTGAAAGCTTACTGTATAAATTTTATGAGTTTTTTTAAAAAATTAAACAGTATATTGTACGACAAAATGTTGATTGTTGAAACATGCCCCACCCTCCTCCCCTGAATACTAGGCCTATGCACTGACACAAAAATGGCTGTAGTAGGAGGATTTTTTTCAGCGTTTCTATGGTCCTTTGAATTTGAATACCAGTATTTTATAAAACTATGTTTCACCTTCTTTTACTGAAATTAAACAAGGCGAAGAATACTTTAATAAAATATTGGTATTCAAGGGACCATACAAATGCTGAAAAAAATACGCCTCTGATAGCCGTCATTTTTGTGTCAGTATGTTAACCCTTTGATTACGGGGTAGGGCTGATGACGATTTTTGTATTCATTCGCACCACAATTTGCAAAAAGTTTTGTTTGTAGTAAATTTCTCGTAAAAAATTCTAGTATAAGTTTATGGCAAAAATTATTTTTTTTAAAGTGTTACGAATAAAATAAAATATACTCCACTGGGACTTATATGTCCAGACCCGTAGTCAAAAAGTTTTACTTTTTTAGTTGTACATATTAATAGCTACCAACTTTTCCTCCTTTTATTAATTTCGTAACATTAATTTTTAATAATTTTTTTTCCTTATTTAATCACAGATTTTCTGCGTTTAAATAAGGCAAAAATATACATTCGTTTAAAAAACCAAAACAACAACAACAACAAAAAAAAAAGTTGGCAGCTATGTATAAAGGAATCAGCTTTCTCCGCAAAGAAATTACTGAAAAATAAATGTAATTCATAATTTCGAAAAGTTATTTCTGACTAAATGTAGAAATTTATATCAAAACTAAACTCTTTTTCTATGTGCCGGTATTTTAGTTCCTTTTCATTATTTTTCCATGCTTATTCTAAATAATTTGTCTTGTTATTCTTGTTTCTTAATCCCCTTTATTTCATAATAAAAACTCCATTTTAGCAGACACAAACTGTATTTTATCTATATCTTCTATTTAAATATTTAGTAAATTTGCATTAAATCCATCCAACATCAGTATTCAAGGCTCATTCAATAAATAACAGAATAGGTTGAATAAAAAGGTCTAAAATACTGCAAAAAACCGGAAAAATTATAGAGAAAATTTAATTAAAAAATTTATAAACAAAAGAAAAAACCTTCCGCTTATTGCTCCTGGTTATTGCTATACTTTAAATTCTTTGCATACCATTTCTGGCGGTTTGTTTGTTTAATGAGTCTAGTAAGTTTGTTGAGCTTGTTTATGAATGTGCATCCATTCACGTGTAAATATATACGGGTGCGCCCAGGAAGATAGATGGTTAAAAAATTCAAATGTGATTACGATCGTAAAAGGATCAGCGGCACTTTTTGAAAGATATTGATCTAAAAGCTGACGTTTTCAAGGATTTTGAACTCCGTATTTCTATTGAAATTCATATTTTCTTCTGTTGTGTGTTGATAACACATTGATTGAAAGAAAATGGCAATTAGATTGATTCCAGACTTTCCATTGCATGATATGTAAAAATACAAATTTATTGGTGTTTGTGAAGGAAGAAAACAAATCGTATGGGGTGTCACTTTTTGCGCAATTATTTGGTAACGGAATTACGATTCAGAGTAAACTTGTAATATTACACAAAATTCATTATTTTTTACAAGTTTTGTTTACTGCAGGCACAATTAGTACACACTGAGAAATCAAAATAAGCACTTACAGCTATTAAAAAATATATAAGGATATTATTTAAATTTTTTTTAATGCATGGTAACGGAATTACAAGCAATGGATTTCATGTAATCCCGTTACTGAGCATTTAAAATTTTCCAAATAAAATCCTTATATGTTTTTTAAATGGTCTAAGTGTTTATTCTGATTTCTCGGTGTGCTTGCAGAAAACAAATCTTGAAACATTAATTAGCTTTATGTAATTCCAGTGATGGAACAGTGGCGCAGCAGAGAAGCAACTGGCACCGCTAAATTTAAATTAACAGTTCTTCGTCTTATTCAAGGACAGAATTTCTGAGAATTTTTAACACGAACAATACTATTAAAATTTAGTTGTGACGATTTTCCAAATGCTGCGCCAAAGATTCATCATTGTAATTCCAATAAAAAGAAATTTAATTTACTCCGAACATACCAAATAATTGCCCTTTTATCATTTTCCAATAGCTAATTCCTAAACCATTAGTTTCGGAGTTATCATTCTAACACACTGTAAAAATGTTACTAATATTGTCTTTCATCATATGAAAATCCATTTACGTCAAAATAGTTAATTTTAAATTTGTTAAGAAATTTAATTTTTATACGGTCCCCGGTTCCTATAAGTTATATTTACAAAGACCGTGATCTAAGAAATAAAACTGTAAAAAATCCATTAATGTACCAAAAAATGTACCTAAAATGTACCAAATTATGACACTTCGAGTCTTATAAATTTTCAGTGTTTTCTAGCACTAAAAATGTTTATTTTTTAGGAATTAGGTATTTGATCAACGATAAAAAAAGGACAACCTGTACTTATTATTATTATTACCGATAGACCTATAATACCTCGTAACAAATTATTGTACTATATAATGAATATAGTAAACATATTTATTCTTCATATTATTAATTTTTACACTCAGACTCAATTCAACATTGCATGTACCATTGCATGTACCATTGCAACCGAAAAAAAAATGTTGGAAGAAGATGGAAAGGAGTGAGAGTAAAGCGAATTCTTCAACCCCCAGTCAGATAAATAGCGAAGAGACGGATGCTTGAAAATTACAACTGAGGATGCTCCAAGTGGAGTGAAAACGTTTTTGTGTAATGGTGACAGTTTTATGTGAAACTTCTTAACATTTTTAGTAATGAAGGACTACTTTTATGGAACTTTTAAGCATGTGTTTAGGTAATATCTGAGTGTAAAAATTGGTAATATGAAGAATACAGATTAAATATACAGACATTAATAATTGAATACCTTTCTTAATAGTAAACATAGTAAACGTAGACCGTGCGAGGCTTTCTGACTGCAATGTTTGAGATTATTTACTGATACGCTTTTTCATTAACTTTTAATTAACTTCAATAGTTTTTTCAAACAGCATGCTTTAACGAAATGTGAGCGTACTACACCAAAAGCCTGTACAAAACCCTATCCACTGATACCTCATTCACCGTTGTGCTTTTGGTATGTAAATAGAAAATGAGATATATGAGGGGGTTAGAATGACAGTGGAATAGGTCAAAATTTTGAAAAATCTAGATAACCATATTTTTACTGAATGTATATAAATTTCTGTTCAGTGCGACAGTCAAATCAGCCATAGTTCACTTAGGGAGTCACTAGAGGGCAAAACAAGTTGGACCACTTAATGCAACGACAATACAAGTTTCACAAAACCCTTCATTTCTCCAATTACTAACTATTGACTTACTCCACTGTCATTCTAACTCAATCATATGATAATTCCTTTAAATGGATTCTACTTCTTTAGTTTTCATTTTGTATCTTCTAAAAATAAAGTTCCTGTTATTTTATTTAAAAAAAGATCGCAAAAATAGGATAAAAAAGTTATTTTCAGACGAATACTAGGGGTCCAATATTAATAGGGGTAATAGAGGAGATCACATGGAGCATAAATCAGTATATAAAGCCTGGTCGGATCTCAATAGTTTTCAAGTTACAGCAAATAGAATGAAAATTCGGAAAATTGTAAAAGAACCCTCATTGCTAAACTATCGATAATGCTACATAAAAACGAAGCACATATTTAGAAAGAACAGAAAAAAACCTACAAAATGACATCAATTGTATTAAAATAGCAATATTTATTGACGAGTTACAAGCCTTGAAACAGTGAAAAAAGTACGAAATCCAATATACATCAAAATAGTTAATCGTTAATTCCAAAAAGACAACTCTAGCTACAACAAGGAAAATGTAGTAAAATTTGGTCCATTCCGAAAACTTTCGAAAAAGCTTACAATGAACCATATCGGTTTAATTGTGTGAGAGAAATTAATCAGTTTCTTAGTTACAACTCCGCTTTCTTTGACACTAGCAAAGGTTAAACTCCGCCCATCACGATTGGAAACACCGCCTTTTTAATTACTCTCAGCTATACATTTTCGATCATGCTTCTTCTGAGATGCAACATTTTTAATTATTCAAGAGTTGAATGAACCAAAATAACTTTACAACAATAGTCTACATTTTAAAGTGGTCTTTTATTGATATAAAGCTTAAGTTAAATTCCTTAAAATTAAACTGGTGGTGAAAATTCGGAAATAATTAAAAATATTGCGATTTGTAACTATGCAAGAAGTTTCAGTACATGTTTTACATGGACAATTATTGTATGTATAAGTGCATCATAATTTATGATAGGAAATAATAATAACAAATAGCATAATAACTTTATTAATTATAAATTTAAAAAAGACACTAAATTTTAAATTAATTCATACAAACTTTGTAATTTACAATTTGAGTACACCACAGTCTGTGACTTACAAAATACTGTGCCAAAAAGTGTTGAAAATAAAAGAAAAATGACAAATAAAGAATTACATTCCACGTACTTTATGACATATGTGAAGCATAGTCTTCTGGCCTGCGCTGCACAGTTCAATGTCGGAAGGCAGACGAACGGACATTATTATAATAGGTGTTCGAAGTTGCGCCCATTAACAGAATCGCACAGCCGACAGCGACGTCGTAAAGATTGGCGAACACGCCGAAAAACTCCGACGAAGTTGGGAATGTCTCCTGCAGCGACAACGATTCGCGCTAGTAAATCCTCCGGTGTATCCACAGGCGTTTCATACACCAGCGATTTAAGGTGTCCCCAAACAAAAAAGTCTAACGGATTGAGGTCTGGAGAGCGTGCAGGCCAAGCAACAGGTCCACTGCGTCCAATCCATTTCCCAGGATATGTTGAATTGAGGTGATTGCGAACACCTATGAAAAAATGTGCCGGTGCGCCATCGTGCATAAACCACATATTGTGGCGCAACGTTGCTGGCACATTTTGCAGTAACTGCGGTAAGATATCCCGTAGGAAAACCAAGTACGTACTGCCATTGAGTACATCTGGGAGTAAATATGGTCCTATGAGATAATCGCCGAGGACACCTGCCCATATGTTCACACTGAACTTTTGTTGTGCGTTCGACGGGAAAACAGTGTGCGGATTTGTATATGACCATGTGTGCATATTGTGCGTGTTTACCACGCCCTCTCTCGTAAATGTTGCTTCATCAGTAAATAAAATATTTTCCAGAAATTGTGGATTATTTTCTGTTACATTAAGCAACCAGCGTACGAATTCTGTCCGCTGAGCACAATCTGTTACTGATAACAGTTGTACCCGCTGCACATGAAAGGGGTGCATGTTTTCTGCACGCAGAACACGCCACACACTTTGGTGAGAAACACCGACTTCAGACGCAGCAGCTCGTGTACTCGTGGAGGGGTTATCTTTAAAAATATTCAGTACATCTTCTTCCATTGCACGTGTTCGTACATGTCGAGGTTTCCCTGCATCAATGCTTGCTGTATTAAACGATCCAGTCTCCCGTAATCGTCTATCGATTTTTATGAAGAGTTTCGAACTTGGGCAATGTCTCCTTGGAAATTGCTCACGGTACATGCGCTGTGCTAGACATGCATTTCCATGAGCTTGCCCGTACATCAGATGCATGTCCGCATATTCTTCGTTAGAGTATTCCGGCATAATTATTATACATCAACTTACTACAATCCCACTTACAACAGCCTCCCTTTAACACAACGCCCACTGATGACTGCTGTTTTATTACACTTTTCTTCCTATACACATAGAAAATTTGCATAAAAAGTACTTCTTCTTCATCATCCTGAAAGTTCATGGAGGAAACGCAGCAGTCACGGAGTTTGCTTTAAGACAAGGCGAGAGCTGCACAATATGTCATTCACTTGACCAGACTGAATAATGAAAGGGTATTGATAGAGGTTGATCAGAAATGTATAATTGAAAGATATTAAAACGGGGTGTTTACAATCGTCATGGGTGGAGTTTCGCTCTTTCCGAGCGTGCAACAGTACAGAGTTGTAACTAGGGAAATGCTTGATTTCTCCCATACAATTAAACTGATATGGTTTATTGTCAGCTTCTTCGAAAGCTTTCGGAATGGACCAAATTTTATAACATTTTCCTTGATGTAGGTACAGTTGCATTTTTGGAATTAACGATTAACTATTTTGCTAAATATTTGATTTTGTATTTTTTCACTGTTTCAGAGCTTGTAACTCGCCATTAATTCTCAATATTCTAAAACAACTTATGTCATTTCGTAGGATTTTTTCTGCTCTTTCTAAATATGTGCTTCGTTTTTATGTAGCATTATCGATAGTTTAGCAATGAGGGTTTTTTACAAATTTCCGATTTTTCATTCTATTTGCTGTAACTTGAAAATTATTGAGATCCGGCCAGGCATTATATACTGATTTATGCTCCGTGTGATCTCCTCTATTACCCCTATTAATATTGGACCCCTTTAACGGAACACCCTGTATATATATATATATATATATATAAAACCTGTTATATGAAAGTTATTAATTATTCTACATTTAAGTAATAGGATTTTGAATTTAATACAAATCTACACTCTTAAATGGGATAAAAATCAATCTCTAGTTTTTCGGTTATAATCTACTTATACAGAAAGTTTTAAAACAATTAATTAAGCCATTTTGATGATTTTAGTTGATAAAGAAATCTATGACGTCATTTAAGCAAATTGATGCGATTGGCTATGCCTGAACTCAATCTTGATTAAGTGTCTTAATGGGCACCATCCTGAAAAATTGTTAGTTTCGATACTATGGCTGTCGAAATATCTTTTTTAAAATTACATATCTTATAGACAACTTTCCGAGTTTTTTTAAGTCAAATAAACACTTCCAACCAGAAACTTACTTAATGAAATGTTTTCTCTTGGAGATGACTTGATCCGAGTCCGAAGTGCATGTGATCAACGTCACACATCCCCTCAACACCGCCCTCTGAATACTAGGCCTACTCACTGACACAAAAATGGCGGCTGTCGTAGGCGGATTTTTTAACCCCTTACTTCTCGCTTCCGTCAATATCACGGGCTGAGGTGTCATTCGTTATTTCTCGTGCCCGTCATACTTCCGAGCTCAAAATTTAACTGCTGGAAAAACTTATGAAACCAGAAAAATTTAACCCTTTAATTCTTGCGCCGTAATTAATTCAAATTGTTTGACTTCCACAATTTTTTTTTTTAAATAGTGCAATTGGCTATATTTTCGCATCATTTTATCTGCCGTAAACTACGGTGAATATATCTACATAAAAAAAAAGGGTTGGAATCAAATAATCTGAATTATAAAAAGAAGTATAGCCTGCGTTTTCGGGGGCGCGCTTAAGGTGTTAAGCCACTGAATTCTCGCATGATGGCTTTTCTAAAAATGTGAATTTGTTCTATAACATATTGTTTTCTTGCCTTAACCCTTCTTTGTATGAGTTTTTCTTTTACAATTGGGTTTTTTTATACATATATTAAATATTAGACACCAGACATTTTAAGATAGATTTTTAACTTTCTTCAGCAACATAGGTCACGGGAAATTTACTGGATTAATATTTCTATATAAATATAGTGGTGGCGAAGAAGTTGATTTATTTATTAAAAGTTAAATAAAAAGTGATGGAAATTTACATAACTATGCAATTAAGGGTTTAAAAAAAATTAATTGCATATTTTATTTAGAAACCTTATAATTATTCAATTTCTGTAATAAAAACCATAGGTACTTATATGATGGTTTTTCTAAATATTAAGCGACTCTGAAGGGGTTAAACCATTTGTACAGTCTGCTGAATTCATACACCAGTAATTCCTAAGAGTTTTTTTTTTTCTACGCAGCTAAATAAGACGGAGAAAGCTTTTAGAAATTATTAGTGTTGATGTTCGAGGGACCGTTCAAACGCTAAAAATAATCCAGAAATGTAACAGAACTACATCGAACACTGGGAAAACTAACCTCACAGAGAAAGAAAAATGTTACAGACTTCAATGTTGTTTTTAATTACATTTTATTACTTTATAAAATTTTCGGTTTCATTTGATTTAAATAAACCCGGAAAGTTGGCAACTTTGATGTAATGCAACATGATATTTTCATTGACTTGGAAAAAAAAATGAAGTTTGGCAGCAAAGTCATTATATTTTAACCCTTTCAGGGGCAAGCAATTGTGTTCCTGAAACGTCGAATTCACACCGGTATTTACGAAAGAATTTAGTTCAAAATAAAGAAAATCAATTTTTCAACTTTTTTTCCGTCAAAGTTTAAAAAGTAAAATTTAGTTAAAAATTTCTGGTACGAATCGGATTAAAATTAGGTGGGATATAATATATCCCACCGCCCCTCAAAGCAGTGTTGCCAGTAGGCTACTTTTTTAAAATTCAGATTGCTTGATTGACACCACTTTTTTTGAAATGGTACAATTCACTTTGTTTTCGCCTTACTTAATCTGTCATTAAATAAGAGGAATTTTACTTTCTCAAAAAACTGGTGGCAATCAAGAAAATTGAGTTAAAAAAAAGTAGCCAACTGGCAACCCTGCCTCAAAGGGATAAGCCTGAGCAGATGAATGGCAGAAATTTCGCGAGTTGAAAATAGCGCTCTCTTACGATTTATCGTCTTTTTTGCATGCTGAAAACGAAAACTTTTAACCAGAAAAATCACAAAATGAAATTGAAAAATATTAATCCATACGAAACCACATTATTAGCTTAGGAGTAGGCCCAGTGTTGTCAGTTCGCTAACTTTTTAAAAATTCAGATTGCTTGATTGACACCACATTTTTTAAAAGTAGAAATATTTACCTTATTTACTAAGAGATAAAATAAAACCAAGATACGGCGAATTTTACTGTTTCAAAAAAGTGCTGGAAATTAAACAATCTGATTTTTTTTTTAAAGTAGCGAACTGGCAACACCCGGTCAGCCGTAAATTCAAAACGCACGCTTCTGTAAGTCAGAGGGATGGATGGATTTGACGTCGGATAATGAAACCTATAAATTACTTAGTAGCTGTTTTTTTTTATGCGACGAACTTTTGTCATTACAACTAACCGAGGGAGACAAAAATGACGCTCGTGGATGATGTGAGGATATGTGAACAAAATTTATTGGGTCATCCGGAAAGTTCTGCGGTATACTTCTGTTGAGATAATGTTGAAATGATTAAATGCCACCACAATTTTCAAACAAATGTATTTCCAAATAAGTAAAAGTAGTTTATTCACGTACATTATAAAAGCAAAGTTTTATTCCAAAATTCCGGTCGGAATGTGGCATTCATGGATTCAAAATATATAAAAAACCGTTGCACTTTCCTGATGACCTAATACATATGGTGCACATGCAGCGCTTTGGTTCTGACAACCGGCCGTAGGGGTTCTGCGTCAATTCATCGCGGAACAATTCATCGCGCACAATTCATCGCAGCGTCAATTCGTCGCGGCGACAACTCACGGCAGCGTCAATTCGTCGCAGCGTTAATTCGTCGTGGTGTCAATTCATCGCGACGTCAATTCGTCGCAACGAAAATACATTTGAAGGCTATGATAATAAAAGTAAAGATAATTTAGTAAAATTATTTAATGATATAAATTGTTAATTATGATTCTCTATATCTATAAAACATCATTAAATAATTTCTATCATTAAATAATTTTATTAAATTATCTTTACTTTAATCATCATAGCCTTCAAAAACATTTTCGTCGCGACGAATTGACACCACGACGAATTGACGCTGCGACGAGTTGACGAAACAATGAGTTGTCGCCGCGAGGAATTGTCGCTGCGACGAATTGACGCTGCGATGAATTGTGCGCGACAAATTGACGCGACACCGGCCGTTGAAGAGGAAAATGGAGCTAGTGTGAGCTAACAAATTTAACACGTACTGCACACGCTGTAAGTATAATCGCTTTGGTTGGCAGCTATGTCATATGAATGAATATCTTCCAATAGCATCAAAACTAGCCTTTTTTTATGAGTGTGCCCAATGAAACATTTAATCAGCATTACATGAACTACAACATACCAGCATTTTAGCCAGTACCACTGTACCACATTTCCATATAATTTGTGCGCGGTCCTTTGAAACCATTGATAAAAACGCTATCCAATACCTAAAACTGTGACTTTTATTTTAAAAAAATGAATTTGACAGGACTGTTTTCGTACTTTTATTTATTGTTTGTGCATGAGTGTGTTTAATTGGATTATTTCTGTAAGATGTTTTAAACGTTATCTCGCCCTTGACATTGAGCTGCACCGTCAGTCATTGTCTACATGACATTAGAGTCAATTAATGCATCGATGACCTATCCTGAACATGTAAGAAGCGGCATCATGTGAAAGACGTTTTTAAGGGTTGCGGTCAGATGGGGTTGTTTTTTTATCTAAATAAATGAAGGCGATAAGTGAAAAGGAAATGTCAGAGCGCAAGCCTTTTCCGCTCAAATATTTCATGCTGAAAGATAGTTTGATTTAGTCGGATAAGAGAATTTTTTGTGCATTTTTTTTATCACTAACATCTATAGATAAATAAGAGAAAGTTTCCTTTCAGCGTCTCTGTTAAAAAGTACTGATTTTCCCAGAGAATCTTATTGGCTGTAAATATCGATACTCCCATATTTTTCGCTCTTGCACATTTTACATACATTTTCTTCAAAAAACAGAGAGTCTACTTAAGAGAGTATATGCAAAAGAGTATACCAAACGAGTATCCGATGCAATTTTAGTTGAGAAACAGCGGGTATACAGATGTTCTGAAAACATCCAGAAGCTGTAAGCAGAGTTACCAAGTCTCCGGCTTTTTTGTACACCAATATTTTCTTAGAAAAAATGTTCTTCTTTTAAATCGCAGAGTGCTCAAATTAAATAAAACGACATTTTCTATACTAAAATACTGGTATCCAAAAAGCCGGAGACTTGGCAGGTCTGTATACGGTGTATACTACTGTATACGCTCCACTATGCCTCTGATTACGAATTAAGGAATGATTTTGTGCATGTTCCGGCACTGAGTTTATGCTGCAACCTCGCACAACCTCGCAACGTCGTACAATCTCGCTTAAAAATTATATATACAGGATGTTTTGAAATTCGACCGACAAATTAAGAGGGATGATCAAGGTTATGAAAACTTACTATAGAACATGGGGTCGCACACCTCGTTTAGTGTTAGAAAATCCCAAAAATATTTATGAAGAGTGTGATGTCGAATGGAACAAAAAGGGACAATAACAAGTAGAAAAAAAAATTATATGACATCAATGATGATTACAATGCATTGGAGTTCAACGTCAGAAAGGAGAAGATGACACATTTTTATAAAAATTGTTCGAAGTTGTGGCCACGAAAGTCATTGCACAGCCTACACTGACGGACGAAGGATTGCGGGACTTGTTAAAACATATTCCTATAAAAATGTCTCGTCGTGTCCTTTCTGACGTTGAACTGTAATGCATTGTAACCATGCTTTTCGTCAAATAAATTATTTTTTCTTTTTATTATTGGCCCTTTTTGTTCCACTTGACATCACACCTTTCATAAATATTTTTGCGATTTTCTCCCACTAAACGGGGTTTGCAACCCCATGTGCTATGGTAAGTTTTTATCCTCTTGATGCTTTCTATCACCTCTCTTAATTTGTCGGTTGAATTTTGGAACACCCTGTATATATTTTTCAGATTTTCTTTTCAAATTACGATTTTCGTTTATAGAATAATGAAATCAGATCACATATAAACCCAACTCAGCCTGTAAAATTTTTTATTATAAATATCTACTACTTTTTCTGACTTATAATCTTCGCATTATTTAATCACAGAATCTCTATCATTACATAAGAGTCAGAGTCAGACCGAGCAGAGCTGCCAACCTATGAAGTTTATAGTTTCTATGCTCCGCCGATATTTATTCATATATATATGAATTAGTTTACAACATATCTATATGATAAATCAAAAACATGTCCGTGAGTAAGGCTGGCGTCATGCCACATTCGACGGTGGCAACACTTAGCCAATAAATTTCTCTTTTACTGTCATTTTTTTAACTTCTAAACATAACACTATTTCAATTTTGACGCCGTCGAACATGAAAAAAAAAAGTTCTTAGAACACTTTTTTTCAATGCAATTTGTTTGAAAACTGTATCTCAATTTACTGATTTCTTATGGTTTTTAAAATCATTTTCAACCATGATTTTTTTTTAAAAATCTATCTCTATTGCGTGCAGTCCGGTTATAAAAGAATAACCCGTTAGCAATTCAAACAATATAAATATACATTTTTTTTTTTTAAATTTCCAACTGGACGAAAAATGTCCGGGCCAGGATTCGAACCTGGGATCGCTTGGCTGAAGCCGCCACGCTCTACCACTGAGCTATCCCGGTCGAATCTGGAGGGCATAATTCATCCAGTTAACCTTATTGATTAGCTCAGTGGTAGAGCGTGGCGGCTTCAGCCAAGCGATCCCAGGTTCGAATCCTGGCCCGGACATTTTTCGTCCAGTTGGAAATTTAAAAAAAAAAAAAAAATGTATAATTACTTTACCAATTTGAAAATAATTGTGTTAAAAAATAATCCAGAATATAAATATAGTTCAGCATTTGTTGCCGGCTAATATTCCATAACAAAATTTAAACTTCACCAATATATATAAAATAAAATAAATAAAGACTAAGAAGACTAGTGAAAACAACCAATAAGGACAGAGAAGCAACAGAAAGCAAAACATTTTATTTTGTTTCATACATTTTCCATTTCACACACGACGACACTTTACATGCGGCAGATGGTGGATAGCACTGAACAATAAAGTGTTTTACTTTCTGTTGCTTCTCTGTCCTTTATTGATTGTTTTCACTTTTCTTCTTAGTCTGTCTAGCGCCGGCGATTTTCATGCTACAGGTACCATTCCAACGTTTTTTATGTTTTTTCACTATGAAGATCACATTCCAATAAAAAAAAAAGTAGGTGTTGCCATTTGAAATTTTCGAAATTTTGTCACTGTAACCGTAACTGTTAGAATTTAACTGTTGTTTTTCACATGATTCTTGAGCGCATACCTCAAAATACTTTAGGCCTGAATTTCATTCAGTTTCTGTGAACGGTATGACAGTTAGGGGTTCATATATCGGGATAGTTTTTTTTTTATAATAACCCTGTACATCATTTATCATTTATTTATTTTTTGCTTTTTAATTAATTTGAGGAGACAGAAGCACTGCTAGAAAATGACAACCTTTAAACGACATAGTCTGTTATTCCACGTGAATTCTTTAGAATAAAAAAGCGGCATTCCAAAAGGCGTTTTCTACCTTGCGCAATCAGAATGGAATTCTCGAAAGTGTCATACGATGCTGGGATTTAGTGTAATCCCCAGCGAACTCAGCAGCAGATGTGATTACAGAAATGTCGTACAGCTCAGGTAATCTAAAGCTTCATGTTTAGAAACACGGCTGTACTTTTTTTTTTTTTTTAACAATAAAAAATCTCGACAGAACATTTTTTTTTAAATATTTGAAACTATGTTTCAATTCAAAACCTCTCAAATTCACGTTTTTGAATATATACAATTTCAAAAATGTCCCAACTGGCAATACTGTGACAGAGAGAGATGGATAAAGTATTGACACACGTTTTAACGATCTCTATCTACTTATAATAATAATAATAATAATAATAACCAGTGGACCCGTGCGAAGATTTCGCACTAAAATCTAATATTTTTTAGCAAAATCTAACATTTTTAGATGCAAGTTTACATTTCTAGAAAAAAAAAGGACTAAAAATACCTGCAAACAACATTAATCGAGCCAGAATATCATCTCATTTATTCCACCAAAGTTAGAGTAAAAAAAATGATCGACGATAGCAAACGAAAAGAAAAAAAAATCAGTTGTATTTTAACTGAATTAGAGGGTGACATTATCCGCTTCGAAGGAAAATAAAAAGGATAAAGAAAAATAAATTGAGCATTTGAATTTAAATTTTGATTTTTAATCATAAATATAAAATAAACCCGTGCAGCAACTATGTCCCATTTTATCGTTATTGCACATATTTTTTTTTATTTTATTAATCGTTGTTGCGGTATTTTATTTTTGTGGCAACACTAAGTTGAGGAAAACCTTTCATTTCATTTATGAAAACAATGCCGATTTAATTTTTAATTACTTGCAGTTTTTAATTAAAAAATATGTTTTAACGAAATGTGAGTGTACTATGTCAGAAGCCGCTTCAAAATGCTTTCGTATGGTATCTCATTTATCGTTCTGCGTTATTTATTTGCTTAGAAAAAGGGATGTTGACAACATAAATAATATCTAGGATAATAATAATAATAATTAATAATTAATAATATTAATAATTAATAATATTAATAAATAATAATAATAATTAAATAATTATAATAATTAAATAATTATAATAACAATAATAATAATTATTATTAATTAATAATAATAATTAGTAATAATAATAACGTACAGAGCGTTTTTAGTCAGAAACGATTTTAAACTCCTGCATAGTTTTCAATTCGTAATCAAGTATAAAGGATCAGTATAATTTTTTTATGCGTGATTTATTTCAAAGGACTGCAAATATTAAGTTCATGTATTTTTTATTTTATTTATTTTTGGAAAAACAAAACTGTTATTTTATAGCAGGCTTATCCAGCCTTTTAGTAAGCAGAGGCACACCTAATCTGATGGCAAATAATGAAGAGCACCATTAATTACATGACTACATGATTCAAAACAGGCAACAATATGCTACGTGAGAAAAAATAAGTATACGAAGTGAAACGGCATAGATTTTTTTTATTATTATCAAAGCTCGGTGAACGAAGCTACGTGAGCGTGGCGAAAAAGCTCAGCGCATCATTTAATATGACGTCCTTAGCGGTACATAAAAAAATGTAAACAATTCCTTAATCACATATTTCCCTAACGCTGAAGGCAAAATTATTGATAATTCAGATAAACAAAATGTGTGAAAATGCTCCACTGATGAATATGAACTGATATCTTATAAAATTTGATATGAGAATATGTTCTCCCATTTTTATCCTTATAATACAGAATTACCAAGAAAATAATTAATTAAATATATTTCAGTAAGAGATAATGCAATATTTATATATCAAATTTTAACGAGGAATTCAAAAAGAAAAGAACCTAAATAAATACAATGAAATGAGTTAGTAAAAGTTTTAGCAACATTGTATGTTCTTAAAAATATTAAGTAAAATATCGAACTGTAAATATTAAGGCTTAAGAATTTTCTTGCAGATTTAATTTCGAATTGTTTTTCTTTTTAAATTTAGTTATTTCTTTTAGAGATTTATTTTTCTTTTCTTTTACGAGTATATATGACCTATTCAATAACTCTAATTTAAACAGTATTAATATGGATAAAACTATATTAATTGATCTTTTCTGACAATTTACGTTTGCTTGACACTATTTCTAAATAGTTACCTTCATGGTAAATTTCGATTGCATATGTTAAAGAATATATCCCAAAGATCGTGGAAATTTAGGGCGTGCACAGTACTTGTTAAATTTGCTAGCGCCACTTTCCTCTTCTGCGGTCGGTGTTCAAAACCAAAGCGCTTCGTGCGCAGCATATGCAAATTTTATTCACGTACATGAGCACCAATTTCCCTTCCTGCGGCGAACTCTCAAGACAGAAGTTCGTCACAAAATAAAAATAATCAAGTTATTCATAGATTCTATTATCGGCAGTTTAAGTCCACCCTTGAAACTGACTTGACAGAAGCGTATGTTTTCAATTTAGAATTTACATACATGAACACAACTTTCCCTCCCTGCGGCGAATTCTCAAGACAGAAGTTCGTCACAAAATTAAAAGAATCAATCAAGTCATTCATAGATTCTATTATCGGCAGTTTTATTCCATCCATCAAACTGACTTGACAGAAGCGTACGTAAATTTAGAATTTACATTTCACGTTATAAATCACTAACATTTCTTCTAATATTCTTCAATTCCACTTTGTGATTTTTCTGGTTTGGACGTTTCTTTTTATAGCAAGCAAATAGTATTACAGTCGTAAGAGGGCGTTATTTTAAACTTGCGAAAATTTTCCCATTCATCTGCTCAGTCTTAACACTTAATAATATTATTTGTCTTGTTTCTATGTACTATGTCTCTATGTGCTTAATGTTTTTGTAACTGTAAACTTAAATGTATGGTCTCTGTAAAGAGTCTTTTTTTTAAGATGGGTTCGACCCTCGGATGGTTTCGTTTGTTATTTC
Source organism: Maratus michaelseni (assembly GCA_963931845.1). Lineage (NCBI taxonomy): Eukaryota > Metazoa > Arthropoda > Arachnida > Araneae > Salticidae > Maratus > Maratus michaelseni. Next base: position 148,780,874 of record OZ007597.1, on the reverse strand, counting down.
GTGGATCTAATGGAATTTTATACTTCTTTATTGTTAAATTATTATTTTTTCTATATTTTTTAAATTACTTTTATAACTTTTACTTTTATTTTACGTAGTTTTTTACTACATTTAATTATTTTCTTTGCGGCTCCCTATTGCCTTGCAAGTCGTATACCTATACACTGGAAGTAAAGTTGCCACGCAACTACGTATTCCATTCAGCTACCTATATTGTTCGATTATTTGCTATGCTCTTAAACGCTTTTCTAGCTTTATTTCTATTTGTAATTATACTCACTCTTAACCCCTTCGCGACGAGCGTCCTTTACAGAATTTTTAATCTTTTACCACCGGGTTTTCAAAACAGAAATTTTCGCCTAATTGAATCGCAGAAATCTTAGGCTTACATAAGACAAAGCTCACAATAAAAAATAACTGGTGGGAATAATCGAGGATTCTGAGCATCTTATGCGTCACGTATACGTGTCGCTCGTCCCCAAGGGGTTAAATTGCATTTAATGATTTTTCCGGTTCAAGTTACGTCTTTTGACTCGACACTGACAACTTTCCTTAAACTTGGTATTGTATTATTAAAAATTTGAATTTTCTGTAAAAATAAACTGGTGGCGATTGAATATTTGTTTTATTGTTTCACGGACGACGTTTAAATTTTCCGTATCAAAAACGGTAAACTAACAACTGTTCTAATGAATCGCTCAAAACTTCTTTACGTTACAATTCACAATTCTGTTTTTATGCATCGTGGAAGGCCAGCGTCTATTTTTGACTAACTGGCCGGCACTGCTCCGTTCATATCCGTTCCCTTTTCAGAAGACAATTATTGGCAACATAATTTAAGGGTTGTACAAATCCCCAAGGACGACCATTTAAGGCTTAAATGAAAAACAAAACTCGAGAGGATTTTTAAGTCGGTTGTAAATGGTGTAAAGCGGAACGCCACGGCAATCAAATGATTAGTCGGACACGTGACGATGATGACGTATTAATCCCTTTGAATCCAGGAAATTACGAAAATTATTCTCGTGGAGTCTCAATGGAAGTTGCTGCAGTAGTAAAGGCCAAGGTTTTTTTAAAAACACAAATGCAAATAGAATGCATAAGGAAAATGGGGGAAAATAAATATACTAAATGTAATTTTTTAACTTTTAGTTATGGAATGATATGGTGAATCTATGAATCATTTATTCAATCATCATGGTGAATATTTAAATCATTTTATTTTTATGAAGCCAGCCATTCTTTCTTTTCATGAAGCCAATTATTTTTTGGTTTAAAAAATTGATAAGTAACGACATTTTAAAGCAAATATGAAAAAAAATATGACAAGCTATTTAACGTTTTAAGGGTCTACTTCACTCAGTCGAAAACACCCGCTCGCTAATGCTAAACCTATGGGGAAATATTTTACGATATCGCATTCGCATTTCAGTTGTTTTAAATGATATATATATATTTTGTATTGCATAGCTGAGGTCGATCTCTATATAGGCCCGTTTGTACTTTTTCGATTTTGATCACAAGTTTTTATTATTAAGATACTTTCACTTTCGGAACCGGTTTGAAAGTGAAAGTATCCTCAATAATAATAATAATAATAATAATAATAATAATAATAATAATAATAAAAACTGCAACCAAAATCAAAAAGTAAAAAACGACCTGCATAAAGATTGACCTCAGCTATCCAATGCATAAAAAAATCATTTAAAAATGATGAAATACGAATGAGATATGGTAAAATATTTCCCTCATAGGATTAACATTAGCGAGCGGGTGTTTTCGACTGAGTGAAGTAACCTCTCATGGGTGTTAGTCAATGAGATATTTCAAATTTTCCTCCATAAAGTTAAACTTATGGGCATTCTTACTTTTAAAATATCTCCTTAGAAAATCAATATTGTAGTTTCTTTTTTCAGTATATTCTTCTCAAATAATGCCTCTTTCTTTTTCAGTTGACAAAATATTTCTAAAGTATATGCTTAATTTAATACTTTATATGTTAAAACATGATGAGCTGTGAGTAAGATTTCAACACCAAATAAAATTTAGTATATAGTTTAGAAATATTTTGTAAACTAAAAAAGAAAAAGGTATTATTTGAGAAAGATATACTGAAAAAAGAAGCTAAAATATTGATTTTCTGAGGAGATATTTAAAAAATAACAATGCATTCCACGCCCATAGGTTTAACATTAGCGACAGGAATTTTAAATCTCACTAATCAACACTCTTAATATAAACAATAAAATTTTTGAATTAAAATTAAAAAACATGAAACCATTTAAAATGAATTACAATTTATTACTCATTACCAAAATAGGCCTGAAATGAAATAAAGGTTTTAAAGCATTAAAACCCTTCTGCAGATGTTAAAATCTTCGTCGGAGTCCCGAGCGTTTTTGACAAGAACCATTGCCACCTAGATAGCTAGCCACCTTTACTCTAGGTGGAAATGCCAGAACCTGGCCAAGAGGGCGAAATGAGAAAAATTCTGTAACTTCCGGAATGTCCTCTGGTTAAATATCAGAAGGCGAAACCAAATACGAAACAAGTGGGTATTACGAAACAAGTGGGGTTTTTATAAGTGTGATCGAAGATCGCTCAAAGGGTTTCGTTTAATATTCCTTTCAAAACACTTTATCCTTTCTTTAATAAATCCAAATAAATTTCATTTAGCAAAAGAAAGTCATACTTTTTATGAAATAAAAAATTACCGGTCTATTTTTTTTTTCGAATATCTTAACCAGCCCAATAGCGAGCAAAGCTCGCTATTATTTTCTGTCATAATAATATATGTCATGCGGACTAAATGCGATATTAAAAAATATATTTTTTTTCAAAATTAAACATGTTGTACTTCTCAAAAGGTTAAAATATGCGATTATATCCATAATCGGAATTTTATCATGATTCAATATGTTTCTCAAACTCATATATTTACTATTCTCTATTACTCATATTGATACTCGTTTTGTACTAGCATTTTTGTCTCAAACATTTGAAAAATTCGTTAAACTTCCAATATGACGTTAGATTTTCTTTTTAATTATCTAATGACGTGATATTTATCTGCTTTGTGTACATACACATACTCATACTTCTTGTATTATTGAGAAATCTTTGAAAATTTCCGTTTTATTACCACTATGACGTCAATAATTTTTATTTCATATTAATATTTTTTTCAATGGGTGAAACTTTTTATTTCATTTTCATTTTTCACACGGAAATCGTTCAATAGAAAATTAATTATTGTAGAAAGAATTTCATCGTGGATTTTTTATTTTTGGCAACTGCTTTAACTAAAAATGTTTAAATTTAATAGGAAAAGGCTGTTAGAATTTTGTTTTTTTTATCTCTATTTATTAAAATAATACGATTTTTTCAAATTTTAATATTTTGAGCTTCATAGCTGGTATTCAGCTAGATATACACAAAGTTTCAACTCTGTAAGTTGCATAATTTCTGAGAATGGCTCTGTGACGAACAGACAACGGAGCAGGAGTATTAGGGTTTCGTGAGATGAACGAAACCCTAAAAAACGGGAGGCGAATGAATGAGTCTATTGAGCGAGGTGAGTTATTCCAAACCAAATGCACCATTGACACCAAGTAGATGAAACCGCATTTTTGGTATATTGTATAATAATAACATATTATTGCAGGATTTTGTACTCCTTGTCAGTATTTCCACAGACTTCCTCAGTATACATGTACTATAATTATTCCTTTGTGCATTACTTTGCTTAAATATACATCAATTTCTGTTTTTAAATTTAAACGAGATAATGCTGTTAGATGGTTTTCCTCTTGCTATATCTGCCATACGTTCTTTTATTCTGTTCTATTTTATTATATTTATTTCTATATATTTAATAAAATTTTTGGAATTGTAAACTGTGTAAAGCAGAACATAACGGAAATAAAATGATTAGTTGGACGCGTGAAGATCAAGACGTATAATCCCTTTGAATAGAGGAAATTGTGAAAATTATTCTAGCAGAATCTCAATAAAAGTTGCTATTGTAGTGAAGTGTCAAGGCTTCATTTGAACACAAATTCCATGCGTATATTTTTACTTTTAGTGGCAGAATATTGTGATGAATCTTTCTATTAATCCTGATTTATACTTCAATGGAAAAAATAGTTATATTTCAAAGTAAGTGTGTGTGTGTGGGCGGGGGGGGGGGAGGAGGGAAATAAATAGTCAGCCATTTAAAATCATAATAAGGAAGACGAACGAAGACTATTTTCAATTGTAAATGGCGTAAAGTAAAAAAAAATCATAGCAATCAAATAATTTATTGGACAATTGACGATGATGAAATATTAATTCTTTTGTTTCGAAGAAAGTATAGCATGAATAAAAAATGTTAAAAATTGCAACCGTTTAAAACCTTAATGAAAATCAAAACTCGAGAATGTTTTAGTTAAATGGTGTAAAGAAAAAACGCCACGATAATCCTTTGAATCCAGAAAATTACGGAAATTAATTTCTTTGAAAATTAGTGGAAGCTGTTGTTGTAGTTATACAACAAGGTTGTTTAGAACATAAATGCAAACTGAATTCTAATACATTTAAAGAAAGAAAAAACTGGAGAAAAATAACAGACGATAAATTTAAATCTTTATTCTTGGAATATTATTGTGAATCTCTGAATCATTTATTCAATCATTATGACGACCCTTTCAATCGTTTTCAATCATGCTTTCAATCATTCTTTCTTTTCTTGAAGCAATTATGATTTTTAGTTGAAGTAGTAGTAAAGTGGTTATATTTCGACGCAAATATGAATAAAAAAATTAAATAAATAGACCTTCGAGAATATTTTTATGAATTGTAAACTGCATAAAAACAGAACGCCACGTCAATCAAATGATTAGTTGGACACGTGACAATGATGACCTATTGGTTCTTTTGAATCGAGAAAATTACGGAGGTCAGTCTCACAGAGTCTCAATGGAAGCTGCTATAGTAGAAATACTATCATTTTCACCTTTACTTTTTTTCCCGTTTAATATTGCAAATGCAAATGTGTTTTCTCAGTGATGGAATATTATGATATATATTTCTATTAATTAAGATTTTTAAGTTCAATAGATAAAATAGTTCGTAATCAAATGATTTTTGGAGACCTGCCAATAATTTCGATTGGAGGAAATCACAATATGAAAAAAAAATCTTTTGGAAACGCGATTTTTCACTTTGGTCAATTTTAATTATTTTATAAAAGCAAATACAAACCAAACAGATGTACAACAAAATACATTTATTAAATAACTTTTCTAGTTTGAAACTTATTTATTTGATTTAAGTCAAATTGAACAGTTTTATGTGAGATTGGGAAATATGCATTATTCTTTTTCTGGGGCCATACCATATTACAATTATTATATTTGCCATAATACATATTATATAAACAATTATTATATTTGCCAACCTCATGTAAACTATTCTAGTTGGCCCAAGTGAAATAAAAGTGTTTCGAACTAGAAATTTTAATTAATTAATAAAATCGAATAGAAAACAGAAACAGTAGATTGTTTCTATGGGATTCCCAGTTGGTAAAAACTCCACTCCCTGTATATGAGTATTTGTGTATCACATATTAAATGGGCCATGAAAAAAAGGGTATAAAAGTAGCAAAAGTGCACTGTGAAATGAAAGAAAATCAGAGACTTCACCGTCAACTTCAACAACCAATCCGAAATAAGTAAGATAGCCAATTAAAATTAGCATACGTAAAGCAGTCAATCAGATTTAATTTGCAGTTTAAGAGTGGAAGGAGGAGGAAAAAATAGAAAAATGAATAGAAAAGCATTGAATAAGAATAATTTTGTAGAAAAATAAGTAAATAGATGATGAGAAAATATATTTAATTGTTTCTAAAGAAGAATCGTTCACAATAAAGGTAAAGTAAATCTACCCCAGTACAAGAAAAAAAAAAAAAAAAAAAAAAAAAAAGGCAGTTTTTCATTATTATGCAATTAAATATAGTTAAATTAATGTTAGTATAAGAACGAGTATAGGAAATAAATAATTTATTTTAAATTTAAATATTAAAGAAAAAATCAAATAGAAACCACATAAATTTATTAAAAGAAGCATTTTATTAAATAACTTTTCTGGTTCAAAACGTATTTATTTGACATAGGTTGAATTGAGGAGTTTTACGTAGGATTGGAAAATATGTGTTATTATTTGTTCCAGGGACATGACATATTTACAAAACAACAATTACAACAATTACAGCTCTAGACATCCGAACACGTTGAGAATCTGCACATGTTTTAATATGTTATTATTTTAACTCACATTCTTTTTTTTTTCAAGTAACACATTTTAGATCCGGAATGCTACTTACTGCCTTTCATTCTTATTGGCTATGTTTGCATACATTGGGTATATTGACTTTGGATCATACTTTATTTTATTCCTTCTGTATTATCATATGATTAAATTATATGATAATACCATGTAACGTTCTCTACAAGCGAGATTAATGACATCTGAATTTATCAGTGAATGTTAGAGGTTTTGCTATGTAAAGTATTTGGTAACTTTTTTAATACAAAATATGATAAAGTTTTCTCGAAAACAAATATTTAACACTCATGTCAACCAGGGTTGGCAAGTTTTTGACGCATGACGGTTTTTACCGGTTTTAACCATGGTTTTTACCGTCATGTCAAAAACCTCCTTGTCAAAAACTGTCAAAAACCTATTTTTTAGTAGTTTGTTTTTACATTTTTGTTTTCATTCTATCTTTAATATTAAGTTGTTTTACATAAAATATTCAGAATCAAAAAGACTAAAGTATATTTATCCATCCAAGAAAAAAAAAGAATTGCATTAGAATAGTACGTATACATCTCTGTTAGAAGATCTCTATAATAATCTTAAGCTATTTGGCAAAGTCTAAAAAAATTAGATTTTTTAAAGAAATCCTGTAATCTATACATATTAGATTCAGGGTTGTAAAAAACGTGGGTTTTTTATAAAAAACCCAGCCCGGGTGGGTTTTATTAAAATACCCGGGTTAAATGGGCAATTTTCCCCGGATAAATTGGGTTAAAATGCCAAAATGTGGACTATGATTCTACCTTCTTCACAAATAATAATCTTCAGGGTTGCTACTGTATAGGAAAACTGGGAGAATTTAAAAATGAGTATTAAAAAACAAAGAATTTTACTAAATTTTGGTATGCAAAATTTATCCATTGAAATTTTGAAAATTCTCAGAGGAATTATTCAGGGCAAATTAAATTTTTTGCTCAGGAAAGCAGAAGGAATTTGATTGGCGAAATAAGTAGCAATTCTGATCTCAAATACAATCTTTGTGAACACTTCATAGTCTAATAGATGGCAATGACTTCATAGTCTTAATAATGATCTCAATATTTTTCTTAAAATATTTCTTAAAATACATATATGATCCCTTTAATTTAAATAACAAACAAATTTTAAATTGCAAAGCTATCAATTGCATGTTATTTAATAATAAAATATAAATATAACTTTAAAAAAAATTACTCTATTGAAATTATCATAAGATTAGCAAATGTTGATAAAAGAAAATATCTTACAACAAAAATTTTTCTTATATGTATGTATAATCTATTCATATATGGTTAAATTTTTAGTTTTTAATACAATTCATTTAGAAGAAATTATTCCTATTCAAAAACTTCACCTAATATTACCATGTGACCTCCATTTTGCCTTAGCCTAAATGCATTTCTTTTTGAATTAAAACAGTAGCTGTGCACAACTATCCTTAATAGGCTATTCTTATTTTAATTTTTAAAAAAATATTATATCCATTATAAATAATTATAAATATGATATATATATGTATATATATCACAAACACAAAGTAGATTACTTTAATTTTTAATAGGCTGATGCAATAAGACTAAATATTGCAAATGATCATTTGTTAAGTTTAGTTTTAAACATTTACATTTTGCCTTCACTATTCAATAAAAAACAACTAAAAAATGATGCAATCTGTAGAAGGATTATCATCACTGCTCATTGTTATTACTTGTATTTAAAATTCCAAAACAGCTCTCTGATTGGTTAATGGCATTGCAATATATTATAAAATGTTTTTTAATGGTAATTCTATAACTAATTTGTTTTATTATAACTATGAATAAAATATTTTCTTTGCATATACTATTCTAATTAATTTAACAAATATAATAAGTTTAGTAAATATAATACTCTTGAAGCTAACTGAAAAGCTTAAATTTACATTTTAAATTAAAATCTAAAACGTTTTAAAATTACAGGGTTCCCAATCTAAAAGTGCAAGTAAATTAGTACAAACATATTTTCTAAGATTCAAAGAAGAGAATAAATAAAACAAAATAACCATAAACTGTTAACAAATACACCATTTGTTCCTTTCCAGAAATATATTTTTTAAAAAGCCCGGGTTTAAAAAAAAAAACCCAGCCCAGGCAGGCAGCTGGACGGGTACCCGGGCAGCTGCCCACTACAACCCTGATTAGATTAAACAATTTATTACATTGTTGAAAACAAAACTTTAAGATTCTACTTATTGAAGTGCATATGAAAATCACCATAATTGCATTTATGATAATACATAAGATATGCATTTTAAAATATTATGTCGAAGAATATTCAAATTTATTCACTGCCAGTCTATTCTTAACACAGAGTTTCCCCCAGGTTTAAAAAAGGGCAGGGTGCTGCTGGTGAGAAAAGAGCACTTTTTTATTCGTAAGGGCGCTTTTTTTATTTTTAAGGGCACTTTTTTATTCTTGAGCACTTTTTGGATTCTTGAAGGTACTTTTCTTATCCTTTAAGGGCACTTTTTTAATTGTTAAAGGTATTCTTTTGGTTTTTAAAGCCACTTTTGATATTTAAAAGTCAGGGCACTCTTTTTAAGACAACACTGTGTCAATTTTTACTATAAAAGCAAATTTTTTAATGCGAAAAGGAGAAAAGGCACTTTTTTACTGAGGGGCAAGAAGGGTGCTAATTATTTTTATGAGGGTCAAGAAGGGTGCTATTTTGTAAAGCAAAGGGCAGGCAGGGTGCAGCACCCTTCTGAAACTGTCTGGGGGGAACTCTGCATTAACATCTATTAGTCTATTGTCATACAATGTAACAGCATTTTTGCATCTCTAAAATAATTTTAATGTACTTTATTAAAAATGTATATTGAATGTTATTTAATAATTATAACCTTTTATTATCATTTAATATTAATGTTAATTGCAGTTAGTAGAATCTATATTAGTAAAGATTATGACAAATATTGTTCTTTTCTTTTACTCTTGTATTTTTAAATCTTTCCCATATTAGGAAATGATCTTCTTTTAAATAAATTTAACAAATGTAATTGTAAATAATAATAATAACAAGAACAACAAGGTAAAATCAATCTAGAAATGTATTATATGCTACCCTTGCACCATAAATTGGAGGACAATCGAAAATGACAGGTTTTTGACGGAATAAACCGGTAAAAACACGGTTTTTACCACTGTCATGTCAAAAACCAGTTTTTGACGTCAAAAACCCAACCCTGATGTCAACACAACGCGTGTGTGACTCAATACTACAAATAGTATTGATAGATCGAGATGGCCATCATGACATGAGCGTACAAATCATCACAGACCGCAGTGGAAGTATTTTCATACTTTGGCAAATCAATGAAGAGATACAAACAGGAATGCTAATCTGATATTAATAGTTTATGCGATTTTAAACTGTTATCGTGTTGTTGACGCCCGTCATATTCTCAATACAACTACCACAGTACTCAACAGTAGACATCCGTGATAGCCTGAACTCGTTTTAATGATTACAAACATTTTTTTTTCTGTTAAATCATCAACATTAAAGATTTCTTTATCTGAAGTAATAAGTAGTTTGGATCCGGAATATTATTGCTTTCCATTCTTCAAAAGATGTCTAAATAAATGGAGATAATAAACATGAGACATTCGTATAAAATTTCATATACATGGTATCCATAAAAGATTATCCCGATTTCCTTACGTCATCACTTTTGAAATAAGCACATGACGAAAAATATTATTACATAGTCGTAAATTGCAACCCAAAAAGGTTTTTTTTAATAACACAAACAAAGTTACATATGGGTAAAGTTGCAACCCAAAAAGTTTTTTTAATAACACAAACAAAGTTACATATGGGTAAAGTTGCAACCCAAAAAGTTTTTTTAATAACACAAACAAAGTTACATATGGGTAAAGTTGCAACCCAAAACGCTATTAATCAAATGACGATTATAATCAAATTTATCAAAAAGCTATTAATGAATTGTGAGTTAGATAGATAAATATTACATAATTCATTAACAATTTTTTTGATAAATTTGATAAAATTTTCATATTAATTATTATTTGATTATAATCGTTATTGCTTAATAACGTTTTAGGCTGCAACTTTACACATATGTAACTTTGTTTGTGTTATTTAAAAAACTTTTTCAGTTGTAATTTACAAATATGTAATAATATTTTTCGTCATGTTCTTAAATCAAAAGTTATGAGGTAATGAAACCGAGACAGTCATTTATGGACACCCTGTATGTTATCGTTATTGTATATATATATATACAGGGTGTCCATAATTAAACGACCCTACTTTAAAGTTGTCTACAGACGAAACTATTGGTCAGAAAGTTGTGACATTTTGTGAAGGACATAATAAAGGAATGGGAATTTGTTTAAGCGAAAAAAATTAGTTCAAAATTTCACCACCAGAAGGCGTTTTTAATGAATTACACATTTGGCATACATTTACGATAGGTTACAAATTCTATTACAACAAAACATGTTGAACAAAACTTTTTGAAATAAAAACATGTTCTTAGCATTTCCAAAAACACACTGAGGTCAACTGTGGAACATGCTATCTTACGATTCCAGATGGTAGCTGAAAATGATAGCCGTTACGTGGAACATGTTTTGTTGCAATAAAATATGTAAACTATCGTAAATGTATGCTAAATGTGTTGTTCATTAAAATCTAGTGGCAAAATTTTGAACTAATTTTTTTTTCGCTTAAACAAATCCCCATTCCTTCAGTATATCCTTCACAAAATGTCACAACTTTCTGACCAATAGTTTCGTCTGTAGACAACTTTATAGTAGGGTCGTTTAATTATGGACACCCTGTATATATATCGGGCCGTATTTAGGCATATGTGCAACATGTGCAGTTGCTCAATGCGGCATTTTTTTTTGGGGGGGGAGGGGGGGGCAGAATTTTGAGGGAGGCAAAATGTAGTAGTTGATTTTTTTTTAAATTGGTTTTATCATTGTGAAATCTTTCTGGAGTTAATAGAACTACATTGTAAAAAAAATACAAATGTTTCTTATTCTAAGAAAATATAATATAATTACGCAAGAAAATATGCAATAACCTCTTCCAAGTTACCTACGATTCCGAAAAAAGTTTATTTATTTATTTATTTATTTATTTTTAGAAACCCCAGAAATCAATATATTTTCAAGATTTAAAGAAGCAGTTATAGAAACAAGGTTTCTTTAGCTGCCACTGATTTTCGGAAACGCTTCCGAGTACTATTTATAGTGTATTAATCATTTTTCTCAAACCAGAATATCGGTTTTTAGGATGTGATTAATTATCAATTAAACCTTTCCAGTTGTGTAATTGAATTCATATAATGCAAGAATAACAAAATAATATTGATATTAATATTAATGTTTATGCTGTTAATTTATCATGTTTGCAAAACATGTTTGTTAAACATGAAAATGTTTACTTGAGAATATATAACATCCGAAAAACCGATATTTCGTGTTGAGAAAAGTGATTAATACACTATAAAAACCACTCAGAAACGTTTCTGAAAATCAGTGTCTGCAAAAGAAACTGTTTTATAAATGTTTCTTAAAATCCCTAAAATATATTAGTTTCTGAGATTGCAAAAGATAAAGAAAGCTTTTCGGAATCGTGGATAACCCGGAAGAGGTTGCGGTATAGTTTCGTATGTGGTTATATTATATTTTCCTAGGTTAAGAAACATTTGTCTTTTTTTACAGTTAGTTTCTAGGACTCTTGCATTTTCTAAAGTTGAAGAGGTACCTAGAGTATACCAAGATAATAATATAAGAATAATTAAACAATGATAATATAAAAAATGTAGCATGGAAAGCAATGGTTATACATAAAAAATGGCACAAGATTAAAATGTGGAGAATTAATTTATGAAATTTAATTTTGCATTACCTGAATTTTACTCCATACATTTATATTCAAAACATAAAAAAAAAAAAAAAAAAAAAAAAAAAAAACTGAAAAGAACGCTTCCCCTGATATAATATAAACTTGTGGGTGTTTTCGTGTGATTTGCGTATGCTTTTAACTGAAAATAATGCGATAAAAGGAACAAAACTAAATTTGCAAAGGAAAATAGATTGACATTTCTGAAGATTATACAGGAACATGAGTTACACGAAGACACTCGCAAACAAATGTTAATTTAGTGGCAGCGTTCTTTTAAAAATTTTCGTTTGACTAAGATAGTTGAGGATACTGTATGCATGTCACTTTTGCGCTTTTTCGATTTTGTTTGCAGGTTATTATTATTATTATTTTTAAACTTTTGGTAAATGGTTTCATAAGTAAAAGTATCCTTATATCCAATGGTTGGAGTATCATAGTTGAGATTTTTTCCAACCGAGAGAAAATATGCCGGGACCAGGACTCGAACCTGGGTACTTTGGTTTGCCGTACCAACGCTATCCCTACCGAGCTATTGAATTGAATATATGTATGTCTGTATAATAATTTTATATCTTTAAAACGTTGAATGCAGGCGTTATTTTTGTGTGATTTAATATTTCACTCTTATCTGTTGGACAAGGCTGCGAACTGCAGCGCTAATTTCATTCATCCGAGCTATAACTATAGCATTTTACACGATGAATCTTGAAATAGCACGGAAACTCCTGTACACTATGTAATTAGATCATAATGAACAGGGGAAAGTATCTTCAACTAGGTAAATTATATCCAATGGTTGGAGTATCATAGTTGAGATTTTAATAATAATAATAAAACTGCAACTAAAATTAAACAAGTGGGTAAGTGTGATCGAAGATCGCTCAAAGGGTTTCGTTTAATATTCCTTTCAAAACACTTTATCCTTTCTTTAATAAATCCAAATAAATTTCATTTTCCGAAAAAAAAAAAAAAAAAAAAGTCATGTTTTTTGATTTTTATAAAGTAAAAATTTACCGGTCTATTTTTTCGTTTTTTGGAGTATCCAAACCAGTCCGATAGTGGGCGAAGCCGGCTAATATATTCTGTCATAAATTATCGGTCACGCGGACTAAATGCGATATAAAAGAATAATTTTAAAATTAAACATGTTGTACACCTTCAAAATGTTAAAATATGCGAATATTTCCATAATCGGATTTTTTTCATGGTTCAATATGTTTCTCAAACTCATATAAGTACTATTCTCTATTACTCATATTGATACTCGCTTTGTATTATTTTCAAACATCTGAAAAATCCATTAAACTTCAAATCGGACGTCAGATTTTCTTTTTAATTCTCTAATGACACGATATTAATCTGCTTTGTGTACATACACATACTCATACTCCTTCTATTATTGTGAAATTTTTGAAAATTTTCGTTTTATCACCACTATGACGTCAATCATTTTTATTTCATATTAATCTTTTTTTTCAATTGGTGAAACTTTTTGTTTCATTTTCATTTTTCACTTGGAAATCATCTGATAGAAAATTATTTATTGTAGAAAGAATTTCATCGTGGACTTTTAATTTTTGGCATCTGCTATAACGGAAAATGTTTAAATTTAATAGGAAAAGGCTGTTAGAATTTTGGTCTTTTATCTCTATTTATTAAAATAATACGAATTTTTCAAATTTTAATATTTTGAGCTATTTATAGCTGATATTCAGCTATATACACAAAGTTTCAACTCTGTAAGTTACATAGTTTCTGAGAATAGCTTTGTGACAGACAGACAACCGAGCGGGAGTAATAGGGTTTCGTGAGATGAACGAAACCCTAAAAATAAGTACAAAAGTTATTTTTAGTAGATTTAATTTAAAGGGTTTTTTTTATGAGGTCACTTTTACTTTCGGAATCAGTTCCGAAAATAAAAGTATCTTCATTTTAAAAAAAAGAAGAAGGAGAAGAAAAGAAAAGAAAAAGAAACTGCAACTAAAATTTTAAAAACTGTACAAAAGTAGTTTTTTTTTTTAATTTTAAAATTTTAAATAACTTTTTGTATGCGGTAAAAAAAAAAAAAAAAAAATAAATAAATAAATAATAATAATAATAGTAATAATAACTGCAACTAAAATCGAAAAAATAAAAAAGTACAACTTTAGACATCGTTCTCATCTATCTTATACAAAACAAAATCATTTAAAAATATTGAAATACAAACGAAAAATTTTAAAAGAACACTTCTCCTGATATAATATAAACTTGTGAGTTTTTCGTGTGACTGGCGTATGCTCTTAACTGAAAATCATGCGATAAAGAGAACAAACATAAATTTGCAAAGGAATATAGACTGACACTTCTGACATGCGAAATATGCTGACAATTGGATAATTGATTGCCATCCGTGGGCCTAAAAAATGATTTATTATGTAAGTCACATGTGCATTACGCGCGTCAGATAGTGATGCAATTCTTCGGTCTGTTCAGATGACTGTGTTTTCAACAGAGCATTCATTTCCCTCAAAATGTTTTGGGGTCAAAGTCTGTCAAATAATAAAAGTAGAATGACTCTGTATTCACGTAAGAAATAACGTAAAAGAAGCACCTATAATTTTAATGTTTATTAACACGTTCACTGCCGGGTTAAAATTACGGGAATTTTATTTTATTTAAAAAGTTCGAATTCATACCAGAAAATACTAATAGCAATATTTACCTTATTTAATTACAGACATTTCGTGATTACATAAAAAAAAATTCTTCTTTCGAAATTTCCGGTACGAATTCGTAATTTTAGATTAAAAAACCTGGTTGGCAGCGAATGTGTTAATTTCATTGATCCTTATATATTATTTCTCCTGTCAACATCCCTTTTACTCAGAAAATATGAAACGCAGAACAACGAATGAGATACCATATGAAAGGTTTTAGAACAGGCTTCTGACATAGCCCAGTTAACAATTCGCTAAAACATGTTTTTGATTAAAATTTGCTGAAATTAAAAAATTAAATCTTCATAAAAGAAATGAAAGGTTTTCCTGAAATTATTGTTGCCAAAAAAATAAAATACCACATTATATGATGATGCTCATAGCAATTATTATAAAAAAACACCGCACGGGTTTATTTTATACTTATGATTAAAAAGCGAAATTGAAATTGAAATGTTTAGATTTATATTTCTAAGTCCCATGGTTTTCCCGAAGCGGATGACGTCATCTTCTAATGCAGTCAAAATACGATTGTTAATTTTTTTTCTCGCGCGTGCCTTTAGCAATCTTGGATCAGTTTTTAGTCTAACTTTGATGGAATAAATTAGATGATATTCTGGCTTGAATAACAACTAAATGTTGTTTGCAGATATTTTTATCCTTGCTTTTTCTTTAGAAATTTAAACCTGCATCTAATAAATATTACATATTGATAAAAAATGGTACTTCTCTATTATCCCGTCGACCCCTTTTCATAACAAAAAACTATCGCCAAATAAACGGGAGAACGTTGCCATTGGAATATCAAAAAATAAATAAAATATAGGAATTTAAGGACACAATTGTTATTTTAATTAATATAATAACTACTAAATCAGTAAAACATAATAAAAAATACACGCAAATGTCGAATGAAAAACCACTAGATGACGTAACAAACACGCTTAATGATTCTGACATCAAGTAAATGGGAATCGCATTTTTGGCGTTTAATCTTACAGTTTGGCGGTAGTTTTTTGTTATGAAAAGTGGTTGACGGGATAATAGAGAACTACCTAAAAAATATTAGATTTCAGTGCGAAATCTTCGCACGGGCCCTCTGGTTATCACTTACTATTGTAATATCTAGAATATCGATCTATCGCACACACTGTTATTTATTTAATTAAAGCTTCGCACTTAAATATATTATGGCAATAAATATCGTGTACTTCATTACCACAATAACATGTTTTATTACACATATAACTATAATTACCTGGAGACATATAAGACGTTTGAAGGTGCGAATGGTATTGAGCTCTTTTCATCTTATTATCGTAAGCGACTATTTATTGCAAAATGATTTTTTTAAATTTATTTATTCATTTAATTATTTTTAATGAAAAAGTGTTATTGTACATGTAGAAATGTACTGCGTATTTTGAGGCGGTTATTTTACGTGTCTAGGAAAGACATAAACATAATTAAATTCAAACTCAAATTAAGGAAACAACTGAATAAAACCTCGTTTTTTGTAAACTGTACACTTTATCGGTTATTATAATTTGATGGTAAAGGCTTGAGATGTTTTTTAGACAGATTTACATCCTTTGCAGATTTCATATCGTCGCTACCATGTCAAACTATCGAATGTGAAAAAATGTATTTTTCAGTACTTTTAAACATGAGCCGATTGTCACAACTAAATTTTAATAGGATTTCGGGGTTGCAACATCACCAGGGTTGCCAGATTGGCGTCCTTTTCAATTCAGAAATTTCGAATCTACACCAGAAATTTAAAATAGAAACTTTTGTGTTTTATAATGACAGCATATTTCGTGATTACTTAAAGTAATTTTATTTTCTCAATATTTCCGGTATGAATTCGACATCTCTGAATAAAAAGGGAGGCCAAACTAGCCACCCTGTTCTTCAAAGAGATTTTATTATTACTTTTAATGGGCGAAGAATTCTAATAAAATTTAGTGGTGACAATGGGCCCAATTTTAAAAGTAATGAAAAATGCATTTTTTCGTATTCGATCGTTTGACATGGTAGCGACGATATGAATACTTTAACACTTTGATTACGGACTAGAACTTACGACTATTTTTATATTCAATCGTACCACAATTTAGAAAAAAAAAAATTGTGTTGTAGATGCCTCTTGGAAATATCCTAGTATACATGTATGTTCCTTTTTTCCAAAACAGAGATTATTTTTCAAAAAAAAATGGTACAAATGGTATACAAAACTGTCCATTAGGACGTATATGTCCCAGTGGTAACCGACAAAAAGTTTAAACAGTTTGGGCAATAAGAACTATTTTAATTAAATGACTTAATCTGAAAAAAAAAGTTAGAAGAAAACACTTTTTTACTACTGAAGGCAGTGGGGACCTCATTTGTAAGTTTGCTTATATGTATTTTCATTTGAAAAATAAATAAATAAATAAATAAAAAATAAATAAAAAACATATAAAATTGACATAAACATGTAAAACATATAAATAATAAATACAAAAATGTATTTATTATTATTATTATTATTATTATTATTATTATTATTTGTTATGCTTGAACCTTTAATAATGTTGTACAGTTAGTCCGATAGCAAAACTCCTAAAATTACGGACGCGACATCTGTAAATGTTAAGCCGCGCAGACCCAGCGATACCTGCGAAGGCAGAACTTTAAACGCAATTATCTCGAAACGCTGTTTTCCTGCGGTTTTGCTTCGATAACTTTTAAACAAGTATACAGATTCAGGGCTGCCAACTACTACGCTTATTTTGAATGAAATAATTAGTTTAGTACCATAAATTTCACTTAATAAACGCATTAACGTATAAAATACTGCATGTCAATAAATGAATTCACTATACAATTTATTAAATATTTTTCTGGTTAAACACATGAATATGTGATTTAAAAAGGCGTAGAAGTAGGCAGCCCTGCAGATTTACATCTTTCTTTTTTTTTTCTTAGTAAATGTAATTAAATTCTCTACAAACTATAGGTGGAAACGAAACAGACAAAAATTTCACGTTATATCCAAAAAAAAAAAAAAAAAAAAGACTATTTTTTACGTTTTTGGAATGTTTTTTCATATTATTTAAATAAATTATTATTTTTTTTTATATTATTATATATTTTTATTATATTATATTATTTATATTATTGTTATATATTATTATTATATTAATTATGTGATATTATTTATATTACTGTTATATATTATTATTATATTAACTGTATAATAATATTTATATTATTATTATGTATTATTATCATATTAATTATATTATATCACTTATATTATTTATATTTTTCTAAAAAGGAAATGGAATTCGCTAGAAACTATACCTGAAAAAGAAACATTTTAAAAAAAAGTTATAGCAAAAAATAGGATTAATTTTTTTTTATGGATTTTATTATATATAATTAATTAATTAATTTTTGTTTCCGTTATAATCAAGAGGCAACGTAATAAGCGATATAAATAAGAAATGATGACTTAAATATATATAAACAAGACTTAAAAATCGTTTTACAAGATTAATTTTCTAGTACAATATTACAATTAGTGTTATTATTTTTTACATTTTAACAAATACATTTTTATTTCTATAATACATAGATAAACAAATACAAAAAAGAAAGAACTGCCAAAATTGATTAAAGGCTTTATAATCTGCAAGGAAACTTTAGTCAAGTTTCGTTATTTAAAAACCTTCTGTTTCTCTTTAAAAATGTTGGGATTTTATCTTCACTGGTTTCACTTGTTGACTTTACTTATCAACAAGTAAAGAAACATTATGTTAAGAAAACAATGTTGAACTTAAAAAAACAATAAAAATAAAAATAGAAATAAAAATAAAAGACATATTTTGTTACTTTTAATTAATAAAATTTGAAGTATTAATTCATTAATGCCGGTTGGTACGAAAAGTTACCATTTAAGTGATACGAAACTTTTAAATATGAACACCAGTATCTTAGTAAAAAGAAAAAAATTCATATTATCTAATGTGAAACTATCAGAGATTCAGTTAAAAAAACAGTATGGGAAAACTGGTGTCAACTGGTATCGAAGTATTAAAAGAAGTGTAAAATAAGTCGTCGTTAATGGGTTAATATTATTAAAATAAAATATAATTATTAAATGTGCATTTAATTAACTTTATTTATCAAAAATCAATTGGAGAAAAGTATGATGGACCCATATTTAAGGCATAACCTGCAAAATGTTTATGAAAATATATGCTAACAATAATCTACAATGCACATGTTTCAGATGTAGATAACTAAATAAATTAGGATTTCTCTGCTACATCAAAAGTTTACTAACTTTGAAAAGGCATTCAATATATTACAATTAAAACATTCGAATGATTACTAATAATGAAATAAATAAATTATGAATATATATATATATATATATATATATATATATGTATAAAAATATTCTTTTCAATAATTATCTAGATGAAATTATTGATTTTCATATGATACCATAATTTAGCCTATTTGGCTCATAAATCACTTTGATTAACTTCTGTTTGGAATACATAGTTATTACAGCTGCATTGCGCTTTTAATGGTGTATTTAATAATAATTTAATAATAATAATTATATAATATTACTATTATTTCTTGGTATCATTTGTTCATCTATTGAATTTTCAAATGCATCTTTATAACATCTTATTCAGGTTTTTTTTTTTTTTTGCCAACATTAATTTTGTATTGACTTAATCTATTAGCTATGTGGTATTCTGTCTACACATTATCATTAATTATCTCTTTGGAGATTTAAGTATATATATATATATATATATATATATATATATATATATATATATATATATATATATACATACTAGCAGTCTATTATATATACTAGCAGTCTATTTTACTAGCAGTCTATTATTCTGATATGAAAAAAAAGGAATTTATTAATTAAATATAAATTTAATAAAAATTAATTAAATTTCAAATGTAGTTATAAAAATACATTGATCAGAAAATCATTAAAAAAATAGTTATAAAAGATACAACACAAATTAATTAAAATAAATAAACAATCCTATAGTTAGACAAATTGTGTTTATTATATGCATAATAATTATTTTAAATTAAATTTTAAAAACAAAAGTTTTTTTTTTTTTTTTTTTTTTTTTTTTTTTTTTTTTTTTTTTTTTAAGAAAGAAAAGAAAAGAATTTGCAATAAGGAAATAAAGTCTATCATTTAAATTCAAGATTTTTTAAATTTATTTATTAAGCTATTTGTTTTATAAAATTTCATATATTTTTTATTAATTAAAATTTTTAATTTTTTACACAAAAATTAAAAAGAAAAATATTTTGCAATAAGAAAATTAAATGACCAACACTTCTCTGTCCTTACATAGCCTTTTTGTAAATTCAAAATAATCATTAAAACTGCTTTTGTAAATAATAAGATATTTCATATCCACATCACACTATATCTACTTATACCGGTTCATAAACAAAAATACACACGCATGAGTAGCTACAAGCATGTTAGGTATTTTCACACACACACAAAAAACATCATTCCTGTTTTACAACAACCTTGTTTTACAGGTGTAGTAAGTACAAGAAAAATTAAATGTAACTGATAAATTATTTATAAATATCTATAGTAAAATAAATTACGGAAATCTTGTCAAATAGAATAAAATGAAAAAGAAACTATTATATATACATTAATCAAATTACGTAAATTATCCTTTGGAAAAAAAAAGGGGGTGGGGTATTGTTTACTTTTTGACTGAGCTTAAAATCTAGATTTTATACGTAAAAGAAATTCATAAACAGTTATAATAATAATAATCATAATAAAACCACATAAATGTCTGCACAATAAAGGTTTTCATAAAAATATTATTAAAATAAATAATTGTCTGTTTAGATAACTTGTGCTGAGTAAATATATAAAACAAAATATTCTCATAAAGAAAGAAAAAGAAAAGAAAAATTTAGGTTAATTAATTTTTCTAGCAGTTATTATTCATTAAAAATAATTTACAGTGAACCTTCTCTGTTTTTACGAAACGCAAACAAAAATCAAAAATAACCACTCAAATTACTGTTATAAATAATTGAAAATTTTTGTCCATTTTATATCCATCCATAGCGTCCATAACAACAAAAACACATGTGCGTGAGCAGTTACTTTCATAAAATATAACATTATCTTTTCTATTTTCACTTAGCAAAAAATTATCAAAAAGTGTTAAAGTAATAGTAATAATAATAATAATAATAATAAATAATAATAATAACAATAACAATAATATTCAATTTTTTGTGTAAGCATTTGGTTGCTATTTGATTCATTAATTATTATAAAAATAAAAGCTTTTTTTTTTTTCAAATAAATGTTACATTTTTATAACTTTTAAAATTTTTATTATTGTAAAAAATAAAGCCTTTTACTTTGAAAATTGTATTCACCACATAATAATAATAATAATAATAACAATAAAATAAATACTTTTCTAAAATATTTGAATGCGTCATGATTATCAAAAAATTAAACGTAACTATTATAAAAATAAAATGTACTGATAAAAAATGTATTTAAAAAAATAGCTATTAAATATTACCACAGTAAAAATATTAGTAAAAATATTTCATATAAAATATTTAATATAACAATCATTAATTAAAAATTCTTATAATGAGCCGTTTCTGTTTTTATGTACTGCAACTGTAAATCCAAAATAATCACCAGAAGTACCTTTAAAAATAACTGGAAATTTTGTATCTGCGTTATGATTAATTAAATATTAAACGTAACTAGTATAAAAATAAAATGTACTGATAAAAAATGTATTTAAAAAATAGCTATTAAATATTACCACAGTAAAAATATTAGTAAAAATATTTCATATAAAATATTTAATATAATAATCATTAATTAAAAATTACTTATAATGAGCCGTTTCTGTTTTTATGTACTGCAACTGTAAATCCAAAATAATCACCAGAAGTACTTTTATAAATAATTTGAAATTTTGTATCTGCGTTATGATTAATTAAATATTAAACGTAACTAGTATAAAAATAAAATGTACTGATAAAAAATGTATTTAAAAAAATAGCTATTAAATATTACCACAGTAAAAATATTAGTAAAAATATTTCATATAAAATATTTAATATAATAATCATTAATTAAAAATTACTTATAATGAGCCGTTTCTGTTTTTATGTACTGCAACTGTAAATCCAAAATAATCACCAGAAGTACTTTTATAAATAATTTGAAATTTTGTATCTGCGTTATGATTAATTAAATATTAAACGTAACTAGTATAAAAATAAAATGTACTGATAAAAAATGTATTTAAAAAAATAGCTATTAAATATTACCACAGTAAAAATATTAGTAAAAATATTTCATATAAAATATTTAATATAATAATCATTAATTAAAAATTACTTATAACGAGCCGTTTCTGTTTTTATGTACTGCAACTGTAAATCCAAAATAATCACCAGAAGTACTTTTATAAATAATTTGAAATTTTGTATCTGCGTTATGATTAATTAAATATTAAACGTAACTAGTATAAAAATAAAATGTACTGATAAAAAATGTATTTAAAAAAATAGCTATTAAATATTACCACAGTAAAAATATTAGTAAAAATATTTCATATAAAATATTTAATATAATAATCATTAATTAAAAATTACTTATAATGAGCCGTTTCTGTTTTTATGTACTGCAACTGTAAATCCAAAATAATCACCAGAAGTACTTTTAAAAATAATTGGAAATTTTGTATCTGCGTTATGATTAATTAAATATTAAACGTAACTAGTATAAAAATAAAATGTACTGATAAAAAATGTATTTAAAAATAGCTATTAAATATTGCCACAGTAAAAATATTAGTAAAAAATATTTCATATAAAATATTTAATATAATAATCATTAATTAAAAATTGCTTATAATGAGCCGTTTCTGTTTTTATGTACTGCAACTGTAAATCCAAAATAATCACCAGAAGTACTTTTATAAATAATTTGAAATTTTGTATCTGCGTTATGATTAATTAAATATTAAACGTAACTAGTATAAAAATAAAATGTACTGATAAAAAATGTATTTAAAGAAATAGCTATTAAATATTACCCCACAGTAAAAATATTAGTAAAAATATTTCATATAAAATATTTAATATAATAATCTTTAATTAAAAATTACTTATAATGAGCCGTTTCTGTTTTTATGTACTGCAACTGTAAATCCAAAATAATCACCAGAAGTACTTTTATAAATAATTTGAAATTTTGTATCTGCGTTATGATTAATTAAATATTAAACGTAACTAGTATAAAATTAAAAGGTACTGATATATATATATATATATATATATATATATATATATATATATATATAATAGCTATTAAATATTACCACAGTAAAAATATTAGTAAAAAGATTTCATATAAAATATTTAATATAAGAATCATTAATTAAAAATTACTTATAATGAACCTTTTCTATTTTTATGTACTTACTGGATCTGTAAATCCAAAATAATTACCAAAAGTACTTTTATAAATATTTGGAAATTTTGTGTCCGCATTATATGCCCGTACAGCGGTCCATAACAACAAAAACACATACGCACGAGCAGTTAGAACCATATTAGTTACTTTCACAAAGTATAACATCATCTTCACTCTTTTCACTTGACAAAAATTAATTTGTCATTAATTTGGATTGTAATTATTCTCTTTATTAATAAAATAGAAAGAAAAGAAAAGAAAGAAGAAGGGAAAATAAAATATTTTGCATGTTAGATCAACAATTTAAACCCATTTTATTATTTTTTTTTAAGCGTTTGATTTTTTCCGATTCATTTAAACATATATTGTCATTTAAAATGATAATAAAAATAATAATTGTACGTTACAAAAGATGTTTTTATGTTATAAAAGGGGAATTCTTCTTTTAATTTCTAAAGTAATTATTATTTAAATAATAATTATTATTTAAATATATATGTAATTAATACATATTCAATGTATCAATTATTACATGTATTAATTATTGATAATATTCAATGTATTATCAATACCCAAAATGCAATTATTTTATATTAAAGAACAGCTATAATATGTATTTAAGAAAATGCCATTTAAATAAACAAATATTCATCAATTAAAAAAAATACTTAATGACACAATAAAATAAGATATTTTTTATGTTATTACCATTTGATTAATTAAATTTTTAATTAAAAAATTACTTACAATGAGCCTTCTCTGTTTTTATGTAGCGCAACTGTAAATCCAAAATAATCACCAAAAGTACTTTTATAAATAATTGGAAATTTTGTGTCCACATTATATCCACTTATAGCGGTCCATAACAACAAAAAAACACACGCACGAGCAGTTACAACCATATTAGTTACTTTCACAAAGTATAACATCACTGTTTTCACTAGGCGAAAATTTCGCCTCTCTTTCACCCGATGATCTTCAACACTCCACTCTCTTACACAAACTACCTGTTGCGAACTTCGCGCGCGGTTTGTGTATCCCACAATTGCAGCGGCCGCGAGTCAGAACCTTGTGACGTCACAATTCGTAATGGAACGCGTAGTTTTTGCTCTTTTTTTTACTTGGGATTGTTCAGGTTTATACCGTTAAGAGGCAAAAGCGATAGATGACGCACGCCGGAAAAAGCCGCGACTTCCGATGGATTTTGGAATATGTTGGAAGGCATATCCATTTTTTTTATGGGCCATTTTGTGTCATGATATCTTTTTGGATATTGGCGCCAGTGTCACAGATAGAGAAAAGTTCAGTTGTTCTTAAGATATTCAGGGGTTTATCAGGTCGTCGACGCAATAATCTCCAGGGGCGTATTAAGGGATGGATTGGGCAAGAAACTGTCCAGACCGGTCTGATAGGGATGTCTCTCTACACTACTGAAGAAGTTGCAGATACGAAACAGAAGGTTTTCTTTCAATCGAACACGAGAATAATCCTTGATGTAAAAAATGCTGAAAGTGTTTGACGATAAATCACACAAAGACAAACCAGATAAATGTTTTGGAAGAGCTGTACAACTCTGAACAATAAGTTCGTTTATTAAATATAAGAAACGGATACGGAAAAAAAAAAAAAAAAAAACAATAATTATTTTCAATAGAACACGGGAATAATCCTGGATATAGAAAATTCTAAACGTATATGATGATAGAGCACAGGAACCAGATACATACGTTGGAAGACTTTTGCAGTTATGAATGAAAAGTTCTTTTATTAAACATAATTGATTTATTTAACACTAGAACAACCATGAGCGGTCATTTTGACCGTTACCAAATGAATATATTCCGATTTTTAACCAGAAATTTCTTTTTAAAATAAGCTAAATTTAAAAGTCACGGAAATGTGTTAAATGAATAAATTATATATAGTTTTAAATAAAAATTCTGGTGTGAAATAGTTTTATTAAAATTGCCTAATATTTCCGGTCGTTCTAGTGTTAACTCATTCGCTGCCAACCGCGAATATACTCGTGGTTTTTCAATCTAAAATTACGAATTCGCACCGGAAATTTCGAAAGAAGAATTTATATCGTATGTAATTACGAAATGCCCATAATTAAATAAAATAACTATTGCTATTAGTATTTTCCGGTGTGAATTCAAACTTTCTAAATAAAATAAAATTCCGGTAATTTTAACCCGGCAGTGAACGTGTAAATGTTATTTTATTAAATATGAAAAACAATTATGGAATATTTTTAACTGAACAAGAAAATAATCCTTGACATAAAAAATACTGAAAATATTTGACGATTTAGTTTTAGAACTGGATAAATGTGTTAGAAGAGTTTTGTGATTATAAATGAAGAGTTTTTTTTTTAATTAAATATAATTGATTTTTATTTAATGTTAGTCTATTAAATATGAGAAACGACTATGAATCCTTTTAACAGAACACAGAAATAATTCTTGACACAGAAAATAACTTTTTATTGATATACACAAATTTTATTGACATACTCTCATACATCTCGGGATTTATATATAAAAAAAATATGTTAAAGCTCTTTACCACTGTGAATATATATGATAAACTGGAAATAAACATCGCAGATTTTTTTAAAGGTAATTTACAATACAAAGAAAACTGGGGAAAAGGAAACTATTCAAAAGATGATATAAGAATTTAAAAAAAAATTCTTCAATTCTTGAAAATTCTTTAAAAAAAAAGCAAAACCGACTTCGTTGATAATTCATTATTCTTACATATTGTTGCAAAAATTATTTAAGTAATAATGTATGAAAAATCTGACAATGCATAGATATATAACAATCGCTACATTTTTCCGGGAGTTATGTCAATTTCACTTTGATTTAAAGCTTTGATTTTTGAAGTTTAAAAAAAAAATAAATTTGTTCTAATCATGAGATTTTATGAAATTCAAATAGAACCACCAGGATGCCAGGATTAGTTTGGAAAGAATGTAGCATTAAGAAGGGTGATACAGCACAAACTATGAAGAAAACTCACAAAATCTAGCTAAATATCGTAAAGATAAACCGTCAAAATTGAAAATGGTACTTCTCAATAGAGAATCAAAGTGCTTTCACCAATACTATTGAAAAAAAAAACATTTGTTTTAACATACTAATTATTGTTTATATTACATTAAATGTCCCGTGAATCGAAATCATTCACTACGAAATTGAATAAATGATGTCTAGAGCAGTTAAGGAAATTTAAAAATACTACGTATAACCATAAATTAAAATTTCTAAAAAGATTTATATATAGCGGGGAGATTTATAAAAGCTCGATATGTACTTTAAAGCTTAATGCGCTTATAAACTTATATTTTATTTGTACACACATGCTTAATCACCGTCAATCTAGAAAACATCTTGGAAATACGGATAGTGAAAATAACCAGATCCAACTTCTTATACAGATATTTGGCGACTTTCCATCATAAAGGTTTAACTGTTAATTTCGAACTGTTAACCAGTGGCGTAGCTACCGTGGAGCAGTTGGAGCCAACTGCTCCACGGTAGCTACTCCCCTGTTTGTAGGGTAGATACGCCCCGATTTTTTTAATACCAGTAAAATCTTACAGAAATTTTCTCTTTATTAAATTTCAGAAATTGTACGATTAAAGAAAACAAATATTTTTACATAAAAATATTGGTATGAAAAAAATCGGGAGGTTGGCAACTATGATCCTATTAAAATCCTTTATATCAAAGTAGTTATTTTTTTTTAAAGATTACGAAATTTATTATTATTTTTTTTTTTTACTGTCGCTAAGTTCTATATTTAGTAAAACTATTAATTTAGTAAAATTTTCTATATTCACTAACAAGTAAAACAAAACTTTTATTTTTTGTACGATCAAAACTTACCGAGTTATAATAACTCGAATTTTATGAATTTTCAGAGCTTTCGGTACTGAAAACGGAAAAAACGCGTCTTAAAAATATCTCGACAATAGTGTGTTTCTTTATTAGCATTCTATATTGCTTCAAAAGCCTTGAAAGGAACAACAGAAGTTAGTGGTAGATTGCACTGCGCCCATGGGACCATTTAAATCGGAAATACTGCTCAATTCGTCGTAAAAATCAGTAGGTAGTCCGAACTTAAATAATTATAGTTTATTTTAATATTTTATTTGTATTTATTTCGTCAAATATTTTATTATGAAAATACTTTATTTTTTAAATAAAAAACAGGGTTTTAAATATAAATAAGAATATAATATACGAGTTTAAACCTCAAACAGAGCTAGCAGAAGTGTTTTTATAGTGGCAAGGGGCGTACCAATTTTATTTGCTCCAGGGCGCTGAATGTGTAGCTACGCCACTGCTGTTAACCATTTGGAAAGTACTGGTATATAATATAGACCATTTTTTAAAAGATAACTTTTGCACCAGAATTATCAAATAGAAAATTTTGCTGTTACGTTTTGAAGACTAAAAAGCTAAAAAAATCATTACTAAAAAATACTGGTGTGAAAAATTTTCATTATAAATCCACAAATTTTGAATGTATATTATTAAAAGACAACTAATAGACAAAGTACTTGAGTTTTTGTTTTAATATAAAGCACCTGAGTATAAACTTTAACTCCAAGGCAAATTTTATAATGTTATCTTGTTATTTGATAGTATTAGCGAGTTGAAGTAGAATTTATTGCTTTCGTAAAACAATTTTTAAAAAGAAAAATGTATTTATTTTTAAATATTGTCAGGCATTACAAAAATCATCGGAGAGGAAAATATTTAGAATATTACTAAAAATATATTTAAAAAAGCATTCAAAAGCAGATTTTTGATAAGCAAAAATATGTGGATATGGGGTTTGCAAATGCCTGTAATTATTCATCAGTCGACCGATTTTTTTAAAGTATAGTATGCAATTAGGCATATTTTAGCTATGTTCGGTGTGCACTTTTACACCACATTTTTGAGTAGCTGCTAGCCTTGTTGTTATTTTTCAAGTAAAATAAACATAATTTGAGACAGAAAATATATTTAATAAATGAAATCAAATAAGTAGCCCATTGATATAGCACAGTAAATTTCCATATTCAAATTATGTTTATTTTTATTTTTTACATAAGAAAACACGGGAGCTTGATAGCTGTGCCTTTGCTAGATAATTTGACCAGCGTGTACAATGAGTTTTTAAAATAAATGCAATTCAGAAAATTCAATTAAATTTTATAAATTTGGTTGATAAAAAAATAATTTTGAATATTTTCTCTAATAACTATGTATAAAATAAACTATGTATAATAATAATTTTGGAACTTTGCGTCAATAATTCTTTAACATGGATGTGTTTTGTACGTACGAATTTTATTCTGATCAGTATAAAAAGTATTATCTACTTTTTTATGTGCCCCGCGGCTTTGTATATAATGATTAATTTGTCCCGCGGCGGTAAACGAGTTTGACATGCCTGGTTTATAATAATGCAGATGAAGGGATCAGTAATAAGACCAAAAATGTCGGTCCTAAATCAAATGATTCAACATGTGACGCAGAAGGCGAGTTCTCCTAATTCTGAATCAGAATCAGAAATGAAGTACTCAACCCGGACCTGCAAGTTTTTACCATCCAAGGCCGCAACCGCATTGCACTTTCACCTTGATCACAAGAAAAACAGAGACTATTCTCCGAGAAAGATATTTAATTGATCGAAGGAAAACCTTTTAAGATGACAAAATGTGTTATGCCGGACTTCTGTTTTAGCACATAAAAGCTGCCATTTTGTGTCAAGATTATGATTTTGGAGATTTTCAAGAGATTTCTTTTCATTCTTCCTTGTCTGTATATATATATATATATATATATATATAATTTTCCATTGTGTATGGTTCATATTTAATTTGTTAATCCATTTGTGTTTACTTAATTGCAACTTCAATTTATAATTTTTTTTTTCCCCTTTCTCTCTATTTCTTTTTTCAATATTCTTTTGGTATGAGTAAAATTTGGCCAATTACCATTGAAGCATCAGCTATGGTAATATTATGTTTGCACATGTTAATTATTAGCTATGTGGTATTCTGTATACACAGTATCATTGATTATCTCTTTGGAGATTTAAGTAGAATAGAACTTGATATGTTTTTTGAAATTCATAGATATTATAATTATATATATATATATATATATATATATATATATATATATATATATATATATATATATATATATATATGTATTGGAAATGTTTGGTTATTTTTAGCTATCAGTGTGTGAAATCTAATTTTATTTTTCAGAATAAATAATATTTAGCAAGATGTTAGTTCCATTAAGTGTGTGTAGCCATTTTGGTATTTCTTTTAAACTTGCATTGTTATTTATAAAATGAAAATCTAATTTTATTTTTCAGGGTTAATAAAATTTTGCAAGATGTTAGTTCCAATAAGTGCATGTAGTCATATTGGTAAATCTTTTAAGCTTGCATATAATTATTTATAAAATGAAAATTTAATTTGACTTCTACAATAATATTTTAGATTTTATGGGTTTATTTATGTTTTGAAATTATTTAAATGTTGACATATGTAAAAATAAATAGATAAAATAATTTTATACTGAAAATTTACTTAATCAAAATAATTAATAGTTATTTAGATATTGTTTTAATCTTTAACTAGATGGCAGCACCATATAATGATTTTAAAAAAACTATTACTATTATTCTTTAGTATTATTTTTTAGTTATTGTTTATTATAAAACCAGATGGCAGCACCATATAAATTTTCACAATTTTTTTTTCCTCTTTTAACTGAAAACTTGGAATACAAGTGAAATTTTTAAATATTCCAATAATATAATATATATATTAAAATTATTTAAGTTAAAAAATATTTTTAGTAAATGAATTTATAGTTTTTATATTATTTATTTGTATTTTTATATTTTAAATTAGAAATAGTTAAAATCACAATGGTTAAATTAATAACTGCTACTTTTAGAAAATTAACTGTAATTTTAACTTGTACGTTTGAATTCACTTATTCACTTTACCATGTGCTTAGCACAAAACATTTTTGGCTTCGGATTCTGGACAAATTTATGTTGTAATGTATAGATTTTCTTTGTCTTCCTTTGTATTTATTTGTTTATAAATGGATTTATTTTCTTCCGTTTGATTTGTAGTGTTCTATTTTCAATGGTATCCTTTTTTTTTTTTTTTTTTCCAATTTCTTTCCAATGATTGTTAGGGCTTGGAATTGTCACAAAATTTTGGCTTTAAGCTTGTGACAGTTACAGAAAACAATCATTCTTTGCTTATAATGTGGTTTCCCAGCCCTTGAAAAAGTAAATTACATTATAAGCTTACATTTGTGTTTTTTTTACTTATGTTTCACTTTTTGAATAAATACTTCATTTGTTAGGACTATGTTTTATAATGTGTAATTTGACATAGCTATTTGGGATAATAATTTCATTGCATTTGGTCAGTTATTTCTGTTTCAATGGTTAATTTTTGCAATAAGTTTATATATATATATATATATATATATATATATATATATATATATATATATATATATATATATATATATATATATATATATATATATATATATATATATATACAATTTCTAAATCCTCGTCTGTTCATCATTTCCGGGATTTTTTCATTTCATTTTGCAATCTAAAGTGAAAGTACTATATTTTCATTTTATTTTTATCTATTACATGACATTACGCGTATGTATTTTCTTACTCTTTCTTAGATAACTGAAAAGTATTCACTTTTTCGGTTTCCTGTCTATCATTTTGTCTGCCTGTACATTTGCCTGTTCACCGCCTTTATGGGCATAGTGAATAATTTTGATATTCGGGCATACGCAAATAGCTGCCGACCTCCGCATTCTTTTTAATCAATTAAAACCAGAAATTTGTAAAAAAAAAAAAAAAAAAATCAACGAATATTTCTTTATACTTGAAAAAAAAAAAAAAAAGGTCTGCAGTATTTAGAGTTTTTTTTTTTTTTTCTTTTTTTTTTTTCTTTTTTTTTTTTTTTTTTTACAGTACTGTACAAAATTATTCGAAAAGTGAAGAAGCATTTTTGGCGACAGACTGATGTTATATTTTGTCAAATTCAATAAAATTTTGTTATGCTCTACTTTGTTAGCATTTAAATGTTCGTTTTATCAGTCTATCCTTTCGTCCGACTGTTCGTCTCTGTAATTTATAAAATACGATCTGATTGCTACAAAATTTGAGTATCTTGTATTATAGATGGAATCATTTTCTCTTGAATAATATGAAAGTTTTATTAAACTTTACAAAATATGAGGGAATTTTACAAATATTTTGGCTGAGTGTAAGAATAAATTTTATTTGTTTTCTACTTTTAATAGGCAAATTTTATTATTTCTTTTTACTCTATAGTGAAATTGTACTGCGTTTTTTGCTATGACATTTACTTTTATAAACCTACATTTTCCTATACAGTAAGTTTAATTTCGTATACAGACTTTTTATTCGTACTAAACCCACCAAAAATACTCTTTGACATAGGTGCTGACTTAACGGGGGCGACGGGGAAATAAGGCAAACTTCCACCACTGATTTTAAAATGTTACTTTTGCCTTAAATATCCACAGTTATTAAATAGTTTTTCTTTTTTAATCAGTGGTAGAAGTATGCATGATTGTTTATTTCACCTCCATGACATTGACGCCTATGCTCTTTGACCGAATTAACTTATTCAGCTATTCAGCAGAGGAGCTCGCCGAATATTCGGTATTCAGCCGACTTTCTAATATATCATTATTCACCATGTTTTAAAAAAAATACATGCTTGGCTTGGTAAACCTGCCGATGACAGCTTTAATGACAGAATTCTGTCATTAAATAAAGCGAATATTTCTGTTTCGACTCATGACTTTCTGACATATTCTCGAAATCATTTTATTCTTAAGGGGAGGTTACCGTTCTTCGGCCCAAAAAGTAAGTCAACTTCGGATTTTTTTTTTTTTTTAATAGAAAGCATAAAGTAACACGAAAATAAATTTACACACGTTTCATTCATAGTTTTTACTATACAAATATATATTTTTTATTATACAATAATCATTAACCTGTTAACTGGGTATGACGAAATATTTTGTCATACACGGCAATATTTTGAGCACATTACTTCCACCAGTAAAATTTTATTAGAAATTTTCGTCTTTTTAAAACGCCCTAACCATGCAAAATTACTGCCATGAATGAGGAAATATTTCTATTATTTTTTACAGTTGGAAGTGTGACCCTTTGGTAATTGTGAAAGTAGTTGAACAAACAAAACAAAACAATTCCCCGGCTAACAGGTTAAAATTGATGCAGATAATTGTCAGTTGCATATGGGTATTGATGGACAGAATGAATGATTTTGATATTCGAATGAATCATTCGGGCATGCGCACAAGCATATATGACAAACTTAAAAATATTTTTATTTAATTGCTACCAGAAATTTTCAGAAAGAAAAAAATATTTCAAATTTTAATTAAAATTAGATAAAGAGCAAAACAAAAATATAAAATGTCTTTTGTTTTGCAAAATTTCTAGGGGAAATTGTGATTTTCCTTCTTTTTTGCTTACAAAATCTCTGGTAGTGGTTGATTAAATAAAAAATACGAATGTTAGCAGCTATGCTTTTGCGTATGCCCGAATGATTCATTCGAATAAAAAAAATCATTCATTCTGCCCATCTCTATACGGGTATGCTGTGCGAACATCACCCTGCGCTGTGTAGTGAACAATTATCTGAAACAAACAAAATCTTTCTTTTTTTTTTTTTTTTTTTTTTTCAGAAAGCATGTTGAATTTTAGTGCTCATGAACTCATTTTTAGTGAAATTGAACGAAATTTGCTACAATGGTAGTCGTTTGAAAAAAGTGCCATTTTTTAACCCTTTTTTTTGTCTAAATTCAACGTTGCTTGAAAAATATTATTATTATTTTCAAAAAGTGTTATCTTTTCTCCGTTTTTTCTCTAACTTCAAAGTGGCTTAAAAAATATTAATATATATATATATATATATATATATATATATATATATATATATATATATATATATATATAAGATCATATATATACATATATATATTCTTTATATATATTTTTTATATTCTTTATATATATATATATATATATATATATATATATATAAGATCATATATATACATATATATATTTTTTATATTCTTTATATATATATATATATATATATATATATTTTTTATATTCTTTATATATATATATATATATATATATATATATATAACTTTCATATATATATATATATATATATAAAAGTTTCATGGCCACACAAATTTATCTTTAATTTCGAAAAAGAAAAAAGGGAATTGGTTGATCCATTTAAAAGCTACTTTATACGGCACGCTAAAAAATGGTAATTTCAAGAAAATCCCGATTAAGCTTTTACTAAAGAAAAAGAGTATAAAAAAATTTAGTTAATAAATTATATTTTGCAACTTACAATTAGCCCGCAATTTATGGATTTATACCTTACGAAGCAAAGAATTCAGCACGCTTGCAGCTGTGTCCAGGATTGCCAGATTAGTTTTTTTTTTAATTCAAAATGTCAAATTCACACCAGAAATTAATAGGAGTAAATTTTGTTTTATTTAATGAGAGACCATTTTCTGGCCTCTCAAACTAAAAATTCATCATTCGAAATTTCCCCATTCTGAATTAGAATCATTCTGAATTTGGAAATTCTGAATTAAAAAGAGGCCAAACTGACAACCCCGCCGAGTCCCATATATCTGTTTTTCAGCCGGTTCGCGCTTGCTTTCGTTTGACTGTAACTTCTTAAATATTTCGAATTTCACGTAACTTGTTCTATACAATATAAGTATTCAAAAAAAGTTTTATTTTTATTTTTATTTTTATTTTTATTTATTTATTTTATTTTATTTTTTAATTTTTTTTTTTTTTTTGTGAACGGTAGTTTTTTTTTAAATGTACAACATTTTAGGGTATTCATATTAAAATAGTACAATAAGAAATCGAATAGCGTTTATGTATTTATTTTTAATTTTTTTTAAAGAAAAGTATCTTTCAGAAAATGACGTCAAAATTGGAATTTTAAACAATTTTCTAGACACAATAGTCAGGAAGAGATCGTCATCGGAGGGAAATTAATGATAAGATGTAATAAATGTATCTTTCAGAAAATGACGTCAAAATTGGAATTTTAGACAATTTTAAAGACACAATAGTCAGGGAGAGATCGTCATCGGAGGTAAACTAATGATAAGATGTAATAAATGTATAGAAAATTAAAAACGCTATTCAATTTCAAACCGCTTCAGTAGTAATGTTAAAACAAGTTTCATTTGCGCCTAAAACTGACTCTGTGAATTTGCCAGATAAATTCGCATTATTGAACTAAGAAAACATATTTTTATCTAGAATAAATATTTTCCCTTAAATGTTAGAAGCGATAAGTAAAAAATATGAAAGTATCAACACTTCCTTACTCTTATTATCACATAATAAAAACTGCTTGAAACTGATAAATTTACGATAAGTTATATTAAAAATACGGTTAACAAGCTCCCACCGTCCCACCCACGATCTTATAATAGCTGTATTGATCAAATTAAAATTACTTTTTTCATGACTATGAATGGATGAAAAAGAATTTTCTTTCAAAAGAATGCACATTTCCTTTCAAAGAACCTAAATTTCCTATGTAGATCTACATAGAAAATTTATCTGGATAGCCATACAGACCACATATGAGGAGGTCGGGGCAAGAGTGTGCTAAGCCACATTTTTGAACTTCTGAGGTATTTCAATTTGAAAATTTGATCAAATACTCAAATCAAGATGTATAACATAAAGTTTTTTCGCCAATGTCTGAGTAACATTTGAGATATTCTGAATAACAATATGGCATTACTTTAAAGATATTACTATTACGTTTTTTGTAAATTAGCTATCTTCATTGGGGGCATAAACGTCTGTGGCAAAAACCAAACCTGGGACATATGCTGCCACTAAGTGGCATTAGAAGCAAATTATACGTTGGATATTATAATTTACAATATTAAGGAAGTGATTACAGTGTTAAAATTATTTCACCAAAAATGTGGCTTGGCACTTTTTAACCCCGACCTCCTCATATAGTTATTTATTTATTTATTTTTACTCACCAAATCTACCGAAAATCCTATTCTAATAATATTCTAATGAATATTCCGCTATTTAGCAGAAGAAGTAGCCAAATATTCCGCTATTCGGCCAAGTACAGAATATACAGGGTACCCCAAAAGTCCTTGACACATTTTAAAATTCAATAAAAGATCAAGCAATTGACGTACGAGGGAGAGTGCGGTTAGGACGAAAATGGTTCTTTTGATCTGGAATTTTGTTTAAGCAAATAAAAGAATAAGTTTCAAAATTTTCTCAGAGATGGCGCTGATTCTGGAAAGTTATCGAATAAGTAGAATGACTTTATATATAATAATGACGAAGGGCGCACAATACGTATGCACAGTTTTTGTCCAAACTGTGGCAACCCACATTCCAGAACTTAACAATACTCGCTCTCCTGAGGTAAATTCGACGAGTGAGGATGTTATGTATAAAAGCATTCTACCTATTCGATAACTTTACAGAAGTAGCGCCATCTATGAGAAATTTTTTGAACTAATTTTTTTATTTATTTAAACAAACTTTCAGATCATAAGAAGCATTTTCGTCCAAACCGCAATCTCCTACTCCAATTGCTTGATCTTTTATTGAATTTTAAAGTGTGCCAAGGATTTTTTGAGACACCCTGTACTATTCGTTACAAGTCTAAAGAATTAATTGTCTTTACAAAGAAAAAAAATATCTTAAGCAGGATTCCTAAATTGTCCGCCTTTTCAATACCAGTATATGCTAAGAAAAAAATTTCATGTTAGTTTTCTACAACATTTGCAATAGAAATAATCTTCGGGTTAGGTTTTTATAAAATTTGCAAGAAAAACCGAAGACAGAAAAATTTTCTTAGAAAATACTGAACCGTTTGGGACCCCTGCTTAAGGCTGTTCTTAAATACAAGCTCTGACAGATTCACGAAATCATTCTTACATTAAATATACAAAATTTATACGTATTCTTATTAAAATACTAAGAAATCTCTTTTTCCAATAAAGACTTGCAGAAAATTGCGTCAAAAATGAGAATTATCAATTTTAGACGAACAGCAGGCAATGGAAGAATATCAATAGACAAGAGCCTGATTACTGCAGGGGCAAACTTCCACCAGTAGCTTTCAATAGACATTTTCGCTTTATTTAAAAGTTTTATTCCTGCAGAATTTTTATCATAAGAAGGTGACATTTTATATTCGGTTTTACTGGTGAGAGTTTGCCACTTTGACAACCAGGCCCTGGCAATAGATGATAACTTATTACTAATACATTTATAGTAAAACAAAAAAATATATTGAATTTCAAAATAGTGATATCAGCAAATTTCTTGCATTTACGTATAAAAATATCTCTGATTAATAAATATGACAGAAAGGTTCGGATTACTGAGTGAGAAAAATATATTTTTCGAGGACTGCCTTAATGGGAGTTTCTACTTATTTGTCATAAAATTCACGCGATTTTTACGATTTGTTTTCGGTTACACAGAAAAAAGATATCGCCTTTGTGCTTTTTGCAATATATTTATTGACATTTCACTTATATGTTTTTGAGTGTAAAAAAAAAATGAAATAATGCGCCTTGTGTGACAGGGAGTATCTACAGTAGAGTCCTGCTCGGGTCGGGTTGTACCCGATCTGAACCCGCAAATTCCATTTGAAGTCAACCGCAACCCGATCCGAACCCGACAAAAAAATTTTCTCGACCCGTAACCCAATCCGAACTTGCAAAAATAATTTTCGGCGACCTGCAACCCGATCTGAACTCGACATATTTCAACCCGCACCCCACCCGAACCCGAAATACTTCAACCCGCAACCCGACCGAACCCGCAATGAAAGGAAAATAAATCAGGTTTTATTGCTGTTATGAAAAGCAATGTATTCAAGTCTAATACAAATTATACATTTAATATAGAAAAATGGAAAAATCTATATTATTTTCACTATATTCAAATATAGTGAAACCTTTGAATAGCGGACACCTCGAGATCGTTGAACAGAGTCCTGCATCGGGTCAGTCTGTTTCTACTTTTTTTTTTTTTTTGGGGGGGGGGGGGGAGTGTGTATGCGGGGGGGAGGGGGGTATCGGGATGACTCTAATTTTCTTCTGCGTGTTGGGTTCACCCTAGAATAATTCTTCCGGGTCATATTTAGGTTTTTGGAAGTCGGATTGTTGGGATTTTCACAAAACGTTTGAACAGAACTATGTTTCAGATGAAAATAAGTACGTATTTGAATATAAATCAGTATATATTCAATTTACTGCATGAGAAAAAATAAAATGTGCGCATGAAATTTAATCATAGATTATTCTTTCTTTACGGTGCAGTTACGAACCATTTTTTTCATTTCTCAGAATATGAAAAACATTACTAGCATTTCGTTTATGATACACTCAAAAACACATATATCGTATTTCTGATGGTTTATGATATACATATGCTACGTGTGCGTAGATTTGGAGGTGCTCACTATTCCAAAATATAAGCATACAAATACACTATATTGCCAAAGGTGATTGGTCACTTGCGATTTTAGACGTTTTGTTAACTATCTAGAAAAATACATGAGGAATTAACCTGAAACTGCAGGTGTGTAAACAGTAGAGTATAGGTTATATATTTCCACGAAGATTTTTTCACGAAACCCCATAGGGGACTGTCAACAAATTGAAAAAGAACGAATATCTTTTGGATAACCCTGTAAAAACTAATGTAGCAAAGGCGTTCAAACTCGAGATTATTAATAAGTGGCTTATTGTAATATACTGTATTCATTTTTATTAGGATAGCATGGAAACTCGTAGAGAAATTAAGGTTTTTATAAAAACAGTGCCAAATTTCGAATAGTTTTTTGCTCATAATTTGCAGAATTTTTAATATAAAAAAAGTTCTTTTCAGAAAATATGACAAACAACATTGTACATAATACTCTGCAATCAGAATTAAAAAATAATAAAAATTAGATAAAAAATGAGCAGGTTTACTAAAAAATGTTTCACTGCGCATGCACAAATGCAATTAAAATATAATATGTATAATGTATTAGCTAAGTATATAGAGCAACTTTTGTGAAAGTCTCAAAATCATAGCTTGAAAATTCTGAAAATTATCGTCGATAGAATAAGCTCGAAATCCGTTGTTCCCAAAAGGAAGCAAAAATATGAGGGGTTGTATTCAAATATAGTAGTACGTGAAATATTGTGTACGTCATCTTGGCCCTAATCAACAGATATTTGATACAACCCCTCATATTTTTGCTTCTTTTTGGAAACAACGGATTTCGAGCTTATTCTATCGACGATAATTTTCAGAATTTTCAAGCTATGATTTTGAGACTTGCACAAAAGTTGCTCTATATACTTAGCTAATACATTATGCATATTATATTTTGATTGCATTCGCGCATGCGCAGTGAAACATTTTTTAGTAAACCTGCTCATTTTTCATCTAATTTTTATTATTTTTTAATTCTGATTGAAGAGTTATATGTACAATGTTATTTGTCATATTTTCTGAAAATAACTTTTTTTTTATGTTAAGAACTCTGCAAATTATAAGCAAAAAACTAGGAGAAATTTGGGACTGTTTTTATAAAAACCTTAATTTCTCTACAAGTATACATGCTATCTTCATACAAATGAACGTAGTATACTACAATAAGCCACTTATTATTAATCTCGAGTTTGAACGCCTTTGCTACATTAGTTTTTACAGGGTTATCCAAAAGATATTCGTTCTTTTTCAATTTGTTGACAGTCCCCTATGGGGTTTCGTGAAAAAATCTTCGCGGAAATATATAACCTATACTATACTGTTTACACACCTACAGTTTCAGGTTAATTCCTCATGTAGTTTTTTAGATAGTTAACAAAACGTCTAAAATCGCAAGTGACCAATCACCTTTGGCAATATAGTGTATATAAGTATCAGGAATTGAAAAAGCGTTCGTTAAATAGAGGTGTTCGCTTTTCGGAAGATGTAGGTCTTATTGGATTATGGAGGTCTTATTGTATATATGTTTTTAACATGAAAAATATTGTCGAAATTCTTTTGAAAAAGCGGGTCAGCCCTAACCCGACCTACAAGAGTCAAAACCCAACCCGAAACTGACCCGAACCCGATCCGCAGCAATAAAGTACAAGTCAACACGACCCGAACCCGAACCGCAACGAAAAAATATAGCGCCAATTGGGGTCGGATCAGGTGTGGGTAAAAGCGGGTAACCCGCCCCGATGCAGGACTCAAACCTGCAGATATGCGCCGTGAACTTCCAATCGGGCGTCCATTTTTCTCTGGTAACAAGCATCTGAAACAAATTGGGTCGCCAAATTGTGAAAGTGTTGTGTAAAAAGGTTATGCAACATTTAGTTTAAAAAATTGATTTTTGACAAAATGGCGGTCATTTAAAAAAAAAGGTAATTTTTTCGCCTTTTTCTTTTCTTTCTTTCTTTCTTTCTTTTTATTTTAACTTTTTACGAGCTTGAAAAAATAATTAATGAGTAAAAATTATACTTTTCGGTGGTATAAGGTTCAGAAAAAAAGATTAATATATATTTTTTTTAATTAAAAAAGAGTGAAATCGGTCGAAAAGTTCTCGAGAAAAATGGTCATCTAGGTTGAAAAACAAGGTTTCGGGAAAAGTGATTTCGAGACGGTTTCGACATAGTTTCGAGATGTTTTATTTCAACATGGTTTCGAGATAAACTTTGAGCGTAGTTCGTTTATTGAAGTATATTGAAAATTTGTTTCGATAAATTTCGAGTGTAGAGAGCCGTTTTCTGACTGCTGCGAGTTGCTTTTAACGATTAAAAAAGATTGTCAAAAGGATTGTCACGAAACCGCTGTAGGACAACAATCTACACACTTAACACTTTGTTGACTGGTCAACGAGTATACTCGTGTTTTAAAAACAATGTCATTTTCTAAAGACGTGTCCTAAATACTTAGTTCCGTCTGTATAATGTTTACGGCATAAAATCTTTATGAAAAGAATGTGTTATTTACTATATGATACTTTTGGGAATACATTGTTTGACTGTAAGAAATTTTACATGAAACTCACATACAGCAAGATATTTACTGATGTATAAGTTTGAAAAAGTTAACTAGACAAAGAGTATTCCAAAAACTTTTGAATGAAGGCGGGGCTTATAGTGACTCAACACAAAAAATTCATATTAAATTACCAGTTAATAATATGTTAAAAAATACAAAAAAAATGCAAAAAAATAAAAAATAAATAATAAATAAATAAATAAATAAATAAAAATAAAAAAGAAAGAAAAATGAAAAACAAGTGGGTAAGTGGGATCGAAAATCGCACAAAGGGTTTCGTTTAATGTTCCTTTCAAAATACTTTACCCTTCCTTTAAAAAATCCAAATAAATTTCATTTTTTTTTTTTTTTTTTTTTTTTTTTTTATAAAGGAAAAATTTACGGGTCTATTTTTCTCGTTTTTTCACAAATCTGAACCAGTCCGATAGCGGGCGAAGCCTGTCATAATATCTGTCATGTGGACTAAATGCGATATTAAAAAAAAATCAATTTTAAAATTAAACATGTTGTATAGAGACCTTTAAAATCTTAGACGTCAGATTAATTTTCTTTTAATTCTCTAATGACGTCATATTAAGCTGCTTTCTGTATTTACACATACTCATACTCCTTGTATTATTCAGAAATGTTTGAAAAATTCCTTTTTGTTACCAATATGACGTCATATTAATCTTTTTTTTTTTAATTGGTGAAACTTTTTACTTCATTTTCATTTTTCACGTGGAAATCTTTCAATAGAAAATTAATTATTGTAGAAAGAATTTTATTGTGGATTTTTAATTGTTGGCAACTGCTATAACGAAAAATGTTTAAATTTAATACGAAAAGGCTGTTAGATTTTCGGTTTTTTATCTCTATGTATTAAAATAATACAATTTTTTCAAATTTTATGATTTTGAGCTTCATAATAGGTATTTAGCTATAAGTGCACAAAATTTCATGACTGTAAGTTACATAGTTTCTAAGAACCGGCTCTGTGACGGATACAGAACGAAGAGGGAGTAATAGGGTTTCGTGAGATGAACGAAACACTAAAAATAAATTTTTTAAAAATACAATTTTTTTAACCGAAAAATTAGACTTAATCCCCCCCGCCCCCCCTCTTGAATATCAGAAAAGATAAAAGATTAAAAAAATATATCGACATCCTCATTTTAATTATCACATAGTAAAAATTGTTCGAATCTGACAAGTTTACGATAAATTATTTAAAAAAATATGTTTGATAAGTACCCACCCACGGCCTTATAATATTCGTAAGGTTCAACGACCAAAGTATTTTTTTTTTTTACTTGACCATGATTGGATAAAAAAGGAATCTTGTTTTAAGAGTATGACCTTTATCTATTTTTCCCAGTCCTTGAACGCTTTCGAAAAAACCTGTTAGATATTGCCAGACTTGCTAATTCTCGGTTATTCTGTCGGTCATGATGTTTTTCTTTGCAGGAAATGGCAGCATAACTTTATTTAAATTCAACATTGTTTTGAAAGTGAAATTAAAATTGTTTTGTTAACTTCAGAGATCGACACGGTCAAGTTTTGGCTTACCACTTGTTTTGCCAGGTGTCCCGAATTTTAGGGGTTAGAAGTAATGTTACTAATAAGTGTCCCGATGTTTAGCGGTTAGAAATAGTGTTGCAGGTGTCTCGATGTTTAGGAGCTAGAAGTAGTTTTTCCAGGTGTCTCGATTTTTATCAGCTGGAAGGAGAGATGCCAATCTCTCCCTAATCTTCCGTAATATGTGAGTTAATTTGACCCAGTTTAACAACGTTTCGAACCAGAAAAGTTAATTGATGGATCTTTACTTATTTAATTTCAGATTTCTACGTTGTATATATTTCAATTCATTTATTTAAAAAAAATCTGGTGCGAAACGTATTTAACCTGAGTCAAATTAACCCACATATTACGGAAGATCAGTGAGAGCTTGGCACCTCTGTAGAAGTAAGTGTTGCCAGGTATTCCGATTTTTTGTGGTTAGAAGTAAGTGTTGACAAGTGTCCCGATTTTTAGGGGTTACAAGTAAATGTTGCCAGGTGTCCCAATTTTTAGGGGTTAGAAGTAGTGTTGCCAGGTGTCCCGAGTTTTAGGAGCTAGAAGTAAGTGTTGCCAGGTGTCCTGATTTTTAGGAGTTAGAAGTAAGTGTTGCCAGGTGTCCCGATTTTCAGAGGTTAGAAGTAGTGTTGCCAGGTCCAATGTCACAAAACGCGGGACAGGGAGACAAAAAAAAACTTGACAGCAAATTCTAAAACGGAACATAAGAATGCAGTAAACTTTATAAAAACGGAACCTGTCTATAACGAAAGCCTGTCAAACATAAAAATTTCACTATCCCTGCGGTAGGAATATCATACATTTATAGTTGCCAAGCCGGAAGCCTATTTAAAATGAAAATTTTTTCTTATCCCTTGCGATTCCGTCTTAGAGTGTTTTATTATCTTATATATTAAAGCAAGAAGCAAAAGTCTTAATTTTTCAGTGCACATTCGACTTTACTGCGCATGCCTCAACTTTTTTTTGAACGGTGAACAAAGAAGGGAATAGAATTAAGAAGAATCAAGGGCGCCGGAGAAAGAATAGCTCGCCTATTGTCCTGCACTGCTCCCAATCCTACCGATAGGAAATACTCCATCTAAATTCTTGTTATTTCTATGCTTATTGCCCCTTACCGGAGCGAGAATCCATTCTTCCACCTGCTTTGTTTGAGAGAGGGATGAACAAAAGGGAATTGGGGATTACAAGAGGAAGGGTGGGATTGAAAAGGGAGGGAAGCTCTTTCACTTTCTTTAAAGGCAGGAATGGGAAGGGAAATGGGATGGGAGAGTTCTCCCTTACTATAGAATTTGAAAATGGGTCGTTTTCCTGGGAAGAAAACATATTTATTTTACAACCAGGTAACAAAATTTCTGTCGTAATTTTTACACGGGACGTAAAACTTTTATATTTATAACCATTAAAAATTTCAAAGGGTTTAGACAACAAAAGCTTTTTATCTTCTTAATGTTTTCTTACTATCACTTTTATCACTAATTATCAGTATTTTTTATTTGGGGTTCATTTAAGGTTTTATCACGGACCCGGGTAACGACGGGCGGGTCAACTAGTACTAAGTAAACACACCAATCGTATACAGTAAAACCTGTGATTATTATATTGTTGCTAATATCGCTCACGTTTTAACCGCAACAAATGAACGTATCAGATATGTTTTAATGAGTATCTGCAAAAAATAAACTACATACAATGCGATGATAATTTAAAATATATAATGTAGTAATCTCTATCATAATTAACAAGTGCTCATAATAAGTCAAACTGTTTACATTGTGAACATTTTATTGTAAGATTTACACATAGTTACGAAAATGAAGCATTGCGTTACACCAACTACTTCAAATGGAACAAAAAAAGAAAAGAAAAACACAAAGATTTAATTTTTATGATATAATAAAATTATTTCAATATTAAGAGTCGTACTATTTCATGTAGAATTCTTTTCTTTTTTTCCCTTTAAATTTTTTA
Organism: Maratus michaelseni; assembly: GCA_963931845.1. NCBI lineage: Eukaryota > Metazoa > Arthropoda > Arachnida > Araneae > Salticidae > Maratus > Maratus michaelseni. Next base: position 148,736,612 of record OZ007597.1, on the reverse strand, counting down.
TTATTTATTTATTAACACAATGCGGTCCGGGCTACTGGTTGTGCGAAAACTTTTGCGTGTAACCGATAATTTTTTATGAAATCTGGATTTTAACACTAGAACGACCATGGGCGATCATTTTGACTGCTACCAAATGAATATACTCCGATTCAAACCAGAAATTCCTTTTTAACCCTTTAGCGGGCGGTGTCCACAAAAAAAGACACCTAATTTTAATTCCATAACTGACGAATGGCACCAAGAATATTTAATAAAATTTTCCCTTTTATTAAGTACGGTAATATAATTTTAATTTTAATGCCTGAGGAAGACCACTCGGCTGAGGGCGAACCCAGCCGTTGAGCGTTTAATGTCTTCCCTGGCACGCAGGGATTAAACGTGGCATTACAAGCTTCGCCAATGGCTGGTCCTGCCGGGCAAAGCCCCACGCGACAGGTGGCAGGAACTAAAGACATACAAAAAAAAATTAATACAGGGTCTGTCGCTGGTACCAGCGTTCCTACGCGACAAGGAGCGACAGAAAGGGTGGACGAGGTCCACAGGTGCGTCTGCACCAGTTGTACAGTCCGCTAATTTAGTAAAAGGGTGCAGTTCTTAGGTAAGACTGTACCAATTGTACAGTTCGTAAATGACGGCACTTGAGATGTGGAGGTGCCAGTCCCACGCGACAAGGAGCGCCACACAATTGCGCTGAAGCCCTCACACTGGATGGAGGCTGGATGCACTTCGTGTTAGAGGTGACGATACGTTGCTTGCTGACCAAACTTGCGGTTCCCGATAAGAATAAATTTATTAATGAGGACTCAGCCCCTGCTAGAAAGAGAACATTACTTGCGGATGAGAGAAACAATTAAGTTGCAAAAATAGCTAGCAAATTTTAATTAAATAATGAATTATTTTATAAATTCTGGTGTAAGTCCATTATTTCATCATTTTAAAAACAGATTTTCTCCGGGCCGAAAAGGGTTAAAATAAATTAAATATAAAACTCACAGAAATATGTTAAATGAATAAGTTGAATAATTTTAAATAAAAATTCTGGTGTGAAAGTTTATAAAACACGAGTAAAATTTCCGGTCGTTCTAGTGTTAAGCTCTGAAGCGAAAAGTTTTCGTAAATTGGTTTCCTAGGTAGGTTTCTCAAGTTTATGCGCTAGTAAATATCTTTCAATGAACTGATTTAATGTAAAATGCTTTTTCTAAAAAAATATGGACAACATGATACAAATGCATTTTCTGTAGGGTAGAAGCCACGCCCTTAGTCAATGATGTTTGGATAAATAAATCCGAGAATTCTCGTTCCCGGCCGTCAATGTGTTAATTTGCTATTTTATTCTGTTCTGTTTACTGGTTTACTAGGAATTTTCGATGTAATTACTTACGATGCATTGTCTGTACTTTCCTTTGTATCACTTTACTTATGTAGTAGGTCTCCGGCGGCGTTTAATGCACAGTGTGTAAAACCCTATTTTCTGTATGTCTATTATATGTCTCCGGCATTTCACGAGCAGTCAAGAAAAATCATATTTTTATGCCTCGGGACGGTAATGCGTTAACATTTATTACGATTGGTGACAGGGCTTAATTTCTAACCAAAAAAGTACCGGAGCCCTAATATTCTACAGTACTAATAACCGTAGCGTACCCAACCCCCCCCCCCCCCTCTACCGTCACTCCAATCTGCATATTTATATTCCATACATTATATGTATTTGCGAAATTTAAAGCAATTTTTTTCTTTAGCAAAATAAAATTTTTAAATATATCTATCTTCATTTGCTTAGCTGTCAATTATTCCATTTTTTAATTTTCACTCCGGCTGAATAGAAATCATTTCCTAATTTTAGTTAATTAATCGCAGAATTCTGCGATTCAATAAAGTAAGGATTGTGATTCGGAAATAGTGTTAACACACAAAAAAAAGAATAGTTCGCAGGTATGCATTTTTATGATAAAACGAATGAAATTTTCAAAAATTAATATTTATATGCTGAAGAATCGAACAAAGATATGGACTTCGATATGGGAGGAAAAGGAATGGTAATTTAGGCTTCGGTTTTTCGAAAGTGCTTGCACTGAGCTCTGGAGCCCAGTATTTATGGGCTCCGGTGAATTCTGACCAATATTTAAATATTTACTAAAAGCAGAGAAATACCGGAGCCGGGCTCCGGTGGGCTCCGGAGCAATTTAAGCCCTGATTGGTGAGGAATAATTTTTAAATTTTCATAACTTCGATATATACTTTTCAATAGAACAACTATTTATAAGCATTTTGGAGTTATTCCAGAAAACATCGGCTGTATAACTATAGCACTCGAGAAAAAGAGAGACAAATATTATGGTACTACATTTATTAAAACTCATCTACACGTTTTAAATTTATCAGTTAATAAAAAATGTTACATTGACCACGGTAAAAAAAAAAAAAAACTCATTTTCTCCCCGCAGTCGAGTAAAAATGAATAACCTCATTTGAAAGAAAGAAAAAACCTTGTGATAGAATGGCCGTACGATTAAAAAATAACAAGGTCTGTTATTTCTAACGACTGTTCTGAATCATGCAGACAAGACATTAGACCACCTGGCAGTAGCTTTCACTATGATGTAAGCAAATGCATGATTCAGCTGTGACGGAAATATTTACTTCCTATTAAAACTGGTTCGTCTCAGAGTAAATATATCTATCCGAAAAATTTTACTAAATAAGGATGTTCAAAGTGGTGATTATAAGGAGCAGAGCTATGTTGCTTTCAATCGTTAAAAAGACGTCATGACATTTCTGATAAGAGTACCTCCATCGCGAAAACACTATTAGAGCTGAAACTATTGGATAAAACTATTATCCATTTTGGCGCGTAAGTAAAATCTTCCAATAAGGCAAATCTGCTTTAAATGTGAATTGACCTCAATATATAATTATCATACTCAATTCTCAAATGATCTATTTAAATAGTATATAAAACAGTTTCAGAGTTTTCCCTTGGTTTAAAGAAGGGGATAATAATAAAATACTTATGGCTATAGACAAAATTATTTTTAACATAATATTTTTTGAACCGTATATAGAATGAGGAGATATAAAATATATTATAGCATAAAACTGCGATTAAAATATAGATATATTCTGGGATTTACAAGTATACTTATGGAAATATAGGAAAACCTTTAAACGGTGAAAGGGTTAAAATGAGAAAATAGCACTTTTTTAAAATTCTTAAGGGCACTTTTTGGATTCTTGAAGCCACTTTTCAGATTCTTAAGGGCACTTTTACTTACCCATCATACGTAGTAAGTCTTGAAATCGTTTTGAAAATCGAAAAATTTTTTTAGACGAATTTACATGTTTCAGACACTGGAGATTCCGAAAAACATATTTTTAGAAAAATTTTGCCGTCCGTCTGTGTGTCTGTAAACGCTCTATCTCCTGAAAAAATTGACATAGAGACTTGCAATCTGGTATGTACTTAGTATGTAATAATGGGAAGAAGCCTATTTAATTTCAATAACCTCGATTAACCGGAACTATTTTTTTCGGACTCTCGAAATATTCGTTCTGATAAAAGGTATATAAAAATTGTCGAAATTGTTTATTTTAAGAAATGAATATAAAAGACAATAAAAAAACATAAATTTTACATAAAGCATGAAGTCGATCCGATGATTAGTTGCCGAGATATTTGGAATCCTATTTTCCACACTGTTCGATTTTTCATGACCCTGTATTTCATCCAAATTTCACTTCAAAGATATATTTCAATTGGAAATTTGACGCTTAATCCGATGCAATAAATCGCTAGTTAATAGGATTATTATTTTTGGAGTTATAAGGATGTTTCTTTCAAGCAATTCAGTAATCGAGCCTTTAAAGTTTATGACGTCATCACGCCACGATTTTATTTGAATTGCAATGAATTTTATAAGTAGTTTACACATTTTTATTTTAATATTTTACATTATGCATATTCATGATGGGTAAGTATTACGGTGGCCCCTAACGACTAGTTTTTATTGTTAAAGTTTTGTTTTTAAAGCCACTTTTACTATTTAAAAGTCAGGGCAATGCTTCCAGACAACAATGAGTAAATTTTTATCATGAAAGCAAATTTTTTAATGAAAAAAGAAGATAGGACATTTTTCGTTATTGAGGGCAAGAACGGTGCTAATTTTTTTACTGGGGGCTAGAAGGGTGCTAATTTTTTTTACTGGGGGGCAAGAAGGGTGCTATTTTGTAAACCAAAAGGCAGGCAGGGTGAAACTGTTTGGGGGAAATTCTGCAGTTTAATCAATACTGAATAGTGAAGCGGAAGGAAAAAATCAAAATGAGTAAAATCATTTCAAAGCAGGGTTGCTATGACCTCCATCTTTATTCAGAATTTCCGAATTCACATCACAGAGTTCGTACGTTTATACCACAATTTTTTAATAAAAATTTTCGCCTAATAAAATGCAGAAAAGTATTACAAATCCTGCAATTAAACGCGGTGTCTACAAATTCTGCTTTTTAAATATTAAATAGAAAAATTCTATAAAAAAAAAAGTTGTAGAAAAAGCGTACGAACCCTGCATCAAAAATTCGGAATAATGATTTTTGCTTTATTTAATAACACACATTTCTTGATTACAAAAAGTTCATATATATATATTTTTTTAAATTTCGGGTAGAAATTCAAAATTTTTGAATGAAAAAGATGGCCAAAATGGCGACCCTGTTTAAAAGTATTACAATCTCTGTAAAAGACATTATTATAGATTGACCTAACGATTAAAAAATATCAAGCTCTGTTATTTCAGACGATTATTCTGAATCATGTAGGCTACCTGGCAATTGCTAACTCTGATGTAATCAAACGTGTGATTCAGCTGTGACGGAAATATTTAGTTGCTATTAAAACTTGGTCGGTGAGAGCAGACTGAAAGTATATTCGAATTTTTTTACTAAATAAGGATGTACAAAGTCGTGATCATAAGGTAAAAATGATCTCGCTTTCAATCTTCGAAAACACGTTGTATCATTCGTGATAAAAGTATCCTAATCATGAAAAACTTTTTGATAAAGCTATTATCCATTTTGTCGTCTAAATAAAATACTTTAATAGGGGATTTTTTCTTTAAATGTGAGTTGACACCGATTGCAGTGCCCAGCCCTGTTTTCTTGACCATGAGATTCTATACAGCATATATCCCGGTCAAGTGGTCAGTTTAACATGCGACCCTCGGTGTTAATAGTTTCTTAGCAAGATTGGTACTCATCTTATCGACCCCAAAGAGATAAAATGTTAAGTAAGCCTTTCCCAGTCCGGAGTCGACCTCTGGACCTGTAGCGTGATAGACGCGCTGACCACTACGCCACTGAGCTTCCCCATCTCCAAACACTTGTCTTAAAATCACGACATTTGGAGGATAGATTTTTGTAACGTTAAAATTACTTGTTTTGTAACTTAAAAATTTTTGTAACGTAGATTTTCTCCCATAATAGAAGAATTTCGAAGAATATTTAAAAGTAAGTTGATTTGAAGGGTAAAAAGTATCTGTTTATTTTAACTATCCTGGAACGCAAATAAAATTTGTCAATATAAGAAAAAACCCTCATACTGGGGCTTCCCTGGCCGCAAGCATAAAAACGCTCGTCGTGGCGGCGCAATGTTCGACTCCGGCTGACCAAATGCCCACACTACCAGTCCCGGTTGTAATCGTTCGTGCCGTTATATTCTTCCTGTGGATCATCTGTACCAAGGCTGTCTAACCACTTGGCCTAACATTTTGAAATTTGGAGGATAGATACATTAAACAGTTTGTAATGTAGATTTCCACACACGATAGAAGGATTTTGAAGAATATTTAAAATTAAGCTGCTTTGAAAAATAAAAAGTATCTGTTTATTTTAACCATCCTGGAACATAAATAATATTTGTCAATATAAGAATAAACTCTCATATTGGAGCTTCCCTGGCCGCAAGCATAAAAATGCTCGTCGTGGCGATGTAGGGTTCGACTCCAGCTGACCAACTTCCCACACTACAAGTCCCAGTTGTAATCATTCGTGCTGTTATATTCTTCCTGTGGATCATCTGTAACGATGCTGTCTAACCACTTGTCCTAAAATTTTGAAATTTGGAGGATAGGTACCTTAAACATTTTGTAATGTAGATTTCCAAACACAAAAAAAGGATTTTGAAGAATATTTAAAATTAAGCTGCTTTGAAAAATAAAGAGTATCTGCTTATTTTAAACATCCTGAAACGTAAATAGAATTTGTCAATATAAAAAAAATCCCCTCATATTAGGGCTTCCCTGGCCGCGGCCATAAAAACGCTCTTCTGTCATGGTGGCAGTACATGGTTCAACTCCGGTTGACCAACTGTCTACACTACCAGTCCCAGTTGTAATCATTTGTGCCATTATATTCTTCCTGTGGATTATCTGTAACAAGGCTGTCCAACCACTTGTCCTAAAATTTTGAAAGTTGGAGGATAGGTACCTTAAACATTTTGTAATGTAGATTTCCAAACACAAAAAAAGGATTTTGAAGAATATTTAAAATTAAGCTGCTTTGAAAAATAAAGAGTATCTGCTTATTTTAAACATCCTGAAACGTAAATAGAATTTGTCAATATAAAAAAAATCCCCTCATATTAGGGCTTCCCTGGCCGCGGCCATAAAAACGCTCTTCTGTCATGGTGGCAGTACATGGTTCAACTCCGGTTGACCAACTGTCGACACTACCAGTCCCAGTTGTAATCATTTGTGCCATTATATTCTTCCTGTGGATTATCTGTAACAAGGCTGTCCAACCACTTGTCCTAAAATTTTGAAAGTTGGAGGATAGGTACCTTAAACATTTTGTAATGTAGATTTCCAAACACAAAAAAAGGATTTTGAAGAATATTTAAAATTAAGCTGCTTTGAAAAATAAAGAGTATCTGCTTATTTTAAACATCCTGAAACGTAAATAGAATTTGTCAATATAAAAAAAATCCCCTCATATTAGGGCTTCCCTGGCCGCGGCCATAAAAACGCTCTTCTGTCATAATGGCAGTACATGGTTCAACTCCGGTTGACCAACTGTCGACACTACCAGTCCTAGTTGTAATCATTTGTGCCATTATATTCTTCCTGTGGATTATCTGTAACAAGGCTGTCCAACCACTTGTCCTAAAATTTTGAAATTTGGAGGATAGGTACCTTAAACATTTTGGAATGTAGATTTCCACACACAATAGAAGGATTTTGAAGACTATTTAAAATTAAGCTGATTTGTAAAATAAAAAGTATATAATTTAACCATTCTGGAACGTAAGTAAATTCTGTCAATATATATATATATATATATATATATATATATAATATGAACCTCTCATATATTGGGTTTCCATGGCCCCGAACATAAAGGCGCTCGTCGTGGTGGTGCATGGTTCTACTCCGGCTGACCAATTGATCACACTATCAGCCTCGGTTGTATTCCTATGTGCCGTTTATAGTGTTCCTGGATTATCTGTAACAAGGCAATACAACTACTTATCATAAAATTTTGAAATTTGGAGGATAGGTACCTTAAACATTTTATAATGTAGCTGGACACAATAGAAGGATTTCGAAGAATATTTAAAATTAAGCTGATTTGAAAAAAAAAAGTATATACTTTAACCATTCTGGAACGTAAATAAAATCTGTCAATATATATATATATATATATATATATATATATAATTATAATATCTATGAATTTCAAAAAACATATCAAGTTCTATTATCATTCTACTTAAATCTCCAAAGAGATAATTAATGATATTGTGTATACAGAATACCACATAGCTAATAATTAACATGTGCAAACATAATATTACCATAGCTTGTGATTCAATGGTAATTGGCCAAATTTTACTCATACCTAAAGAATATTGAAAAAAGAAAAAAGAAATAGAGAGAAAGGAAAAAAAAATTATAAATTGGAGTTGCAATTAAGTAAATACAAATGGATTAATAAATTAAATATGAACCATATACAATGGAAAATTGGACCACATGAGAATTAAATATGAATTGGATATGAAAAAACACATGCACATGTACTCATCAGCCTGGATGCACCCACATGTGTTTTAAATAATAATTCAGTGTGTCATAATTCTACTGGCATAATGCTAAGATCAGTAGAATCATCCAGGTACACTGAATTATTACCAGACAACAATTGGAAATATTAAAATTTGGAAATATTTAAATAGGAAATAAAAAACTATTAAGAATATACAATATATTTCACACACATCGATTATCCCATAAACTGTATTTAACACCTCACGAAATTACCACGAGATAACAGTTTTGAAATAATAAAATTGGAAATATGAACGCGTAAAGTGTAGATAAAATATTTTACTCACAATAATTATACAGAATCCTTAAAATGTCACAACTTCTGCATAATATTCACATCCACATGGCAATGCATCATACATGTTGACTAAGTCGAGTTGAGAGAAATGATTTGAAAGACAAGTTGAGAGCACACTTTTTTTAAAACACAACCCCATCGATGACACCCAAACACAAAATGATTCAAAAACACACAAAATAATTCTGGTTTTAATACACTTATAACAAAATTATATCCGTGAATATATATTACTCCATCCAATTTTAATTCCTGAAAGTAAAATTAATATATAATCAATAGCTCCCTCTATAGTTAAATTAAATATAATATTAACAATATTATCAACAACTACCTGAAAGGTAAAGTGTCGCCATCTATTGGTATTATAATAATTCATAATTAATATTTACCTGGTCTTCCATGGCGCGAGCATAAAGGTGCTCGTCGTGGCGGTGCATGGTTCGATCCCGGTCCGACTAACCAATTGTTCACACTAACAACCCCAGTTGTAATCCTTCGTGCCCTTATACTATCCTGTGGATCATCTGTTACAAGGCTAACAACTTCTGCATGGATTTCAGAAGATTACGAAGAGAAATATATTATAACATCGTGTTACATGATTTGTATGTATATGTATACTAATAGAGGATTGTGTACATATAAATATTCGAGACAACAAATGTGAATATAAGAATATTCGAGAATATTCGAGACAACAGCCCAGGTAGTTAAAGGTCTCAGTAAAACATCTCCAAAATTATAAATTTCAATCACTCATACTCCGAAAACGATGTTGCCAATTTAGTGCGTTTTTCTAATTCAAAACACTTACTAGAATTTTCTAATAGCAATCTTAACTTTATTTAATGACATATGTTATATGATTAAATGAAAGAAAGTTTACCATTCAAAAGTTCTGGTATATTTTTTAAATAAAAAATCGCTCTCAATTTCGAATCTGTTCGAAATTCAGCTTTGAATTGCTGAAACGCAGGATAAAATAAACAATAAAGAAAATGACTAATGCTGTTTCACAGTCACTTTGAAAAAAAAAAAAAATAGACATAGTGATAGATTGACCAAACGATTAAAAAATAAGAAGTTCTGATATTTCAAACGACTATTCTGAATCATGCAGATCAGCTGACAGTTGCTAACTGCAGTGTAATCTAAACATGTGATTCTACTGAACGGAAATATTTACTTTCCATTTACGCTTGCTTGTCTCATAGTAAATATATGTATAGTCGAAACATTTTACCAAATAAGGATTTTTAGAATGCTTATAAGTGTTTTGAGATATTTTTGTGGTTTTGAATCGCCAGAAAAAACATAGTAATATTTATGATAAAAACACCCAGATCATGAAAAAAAAACAGTGTTTTGGATTAGAATTATCAGAGATTTCCCATTAGATATTATTGATTTGATTTCTAGTAGAAGGAATTGTTTTATGTATTCTGTTATATGTAATGAAACCTGATCAAAGAAAATGCATATAGCTTTCCTTCCAAATAATCTTTTTAAGCATAAGATCGCATGCTGTGATGCTCAACTTTAAATACTTTACTTACCAGGAAACCAGGCTAGTTACAAGTCATATTCCTCCAACAGTCATATTCCTCCAAACATTCCTCCAACAGATTCACTAGAAACTGTTGGAGGAATATGACTTATAACTAAGTTTTAATTTTTCTATTGTACACTGATTTTAGCAAAAAACAAGCGTGATTTAGGATTCTATTACAAAACTTATGAGTGAGCTCTTAGCATCAAAAAGTCTTAGACATCGGCCTTGCATTTTGTAGATGTTATGCTATATTTCTTGTCGAATAAACGCATTTCCAACAGTTGCGTAGCCAGTGATGAATCCAGTGGTGACCCGGTTGAAGGACTTATTCCCCGGAGCAACAAAATGTCCCCCCATGGAATACTTGAGATTTTCTGTGTTTGGAAATGATTTAAAAGTACAAATTTTCCGCACCTCTCGAACTCCATACTGCCCCCCCCCCCCCCTCTGGAATTGTAAAATTCCCTCCTGGAGAAAAAGGTCTGAATTCAACTCTGGGTCTAATAAAACAAGAACAAAAAATCATGCGTCAAGCATAGATTATGTAACACTTTCCAACGCTTCCAAAATAATTTACAAATTATACCGTTTAATAAGCTGAAAGATAACATCTAAGTAAACAATTTGGAAAACGCATAACATATTTAAAAACATAATTTCAGGAATTTTCAACATATACAATATTCGGAAAAATATCTGAATACTTTTATTCAGCCCTGTATATGATCTATAGATTTGTTTATATACTACATAGGATGCTAAATTTTAGTTCAGTTAGGAAACGCGTAGCACAGTTTAAAATTCTCCTTCTGGAGTTTCTGTCAATAAATGGAAATGTGTTCGCGAACTTTTGTGCTGCCCTATATAGGATCTACAGAATTTATACACACCACGTAATAGACAAAAAGTGAGTTAAATTTAAAATCGCGTTCAGTAACTTAAAACGCACTTCCAGAAATTATTGTTAACAGACAGTAGAGAATTCTTTTATGTGTCCCTGTAAATGAACGATGACTGCTATACACACACTATTCTATAGTAAGCCTCTTGTAATGCACCTTAGTGATATATATAAATTTCAATGCGTTTAAAATAGTGAAACATTACTTAAATAAACCGCAGACGATTTTTCTCCATAGACGTAATGTAACGGATTTCTTTTGACTGTCCCTGTAAAGTAACTATAAGTGCTATGCACAGCATATTCCATATTAAGCTTCTTGTAATGCACCTTAGTGGTATATATCAATTACAATGTGTTTGAAATTGTGTAACATCATTAAAATTAACCGTAAATGATTTTTCCCCATTGACCGTAATGTAACGGAATTCCTTTGAGTGCCCCTGTAAAAAAACTATAAGTGCTACACACTTCCGTTGAAATAGGGAACATGCTATAGATAACGACAATAACATATAAAAATTGCAAGGCAATCCGAGCCTATTTACGGGAGTTAGAGCACGGAGAAACGGCTATACGGCCAGACAAACCGAAATCATAAACACTTTTCAACTAGGTTGGAAAGTGTTAAAAAGAAAAACTTTTTTAATCGTAAAACTTTTTTATTATCTTTGAAATTTATGCGATTAAATAAGTCAAAAATTGTACATAATAATACTGGCAGTAAAGGGATGTAGCATCCCCTGACGCTACGCTACTGATTTCCAATATACTATTTCAAACACCATCTGTTAAACAGACCTAACGATTTAAAAAAAAAAAAAAAAATAGCAAGTTCTGTTTTTTCAGACGAGAGTACTGATTCATCAGATGTCCTGAAAACCGGCTGACGCAACCGAACATGTGAATGAACTAAAACGGAAATATTTACAGTTCCTATTGCAACTTGCAACTTACCCATCTGAAACATTTTACCAAATTAGGATTTTAAAAGTTGTTTTTCATTATTTATTATTTCCTTTTTTCCTTTTTTTTTTTTTTTTTTTTTTTTTTTTGGTAGATGAAGGGTACGTGATTTTATTTCTAAAATATGCATATGCAATATCATACATAATATTATTAAAATACTATACAATGTCACTGTGAATATGTATTCCATAAAATTTACTAGATAGTTTCAAAGCTTTCTTTCAATATCTTTATTTTTATTTTTTCATTTCTTAGTGCCTCAAAAAGTGCTGTCCGACAGAAAGTCGAAAATTTCCAAAATAGTTAAAAAATTACGGATAGATGGCGCTGCATGCATAATATGAAGCAGATTTATACTTATCAGGCTGTCAATAAAACCCCTCAATATACACAGATTCTTCATTCGATGCCAGCAGTACGTTATCGTTACCATATCAGGCGCTGTTGGTTAAACTGTTTTACAAGAAACGGGGAACCTGCAATTGGCGCATTGCGAAAGTTCTGTACGGCAAAATGACTAAAGAGGAGAAAAGGGTGCTGGGATACTGAAGCTTGTCAGACGCTTCCCAGAAATGGGTCTTTTACTATAAGCCTAATTTGCATACATTTCCTTTATATTATGCATGTCAGCGCCATCTATCGGTATTTTTTTTAACCGCAACTTTTTTTGTTATAAAAAAAAATCCTGTTTCCCTCAAATCCCATTCCTGCAAACCGCAGTTTTTTAGCATCCTTTGTTTCTTTTCAATAATTTTTTTAAAGTTTTAACTAATTTATGGCGCACCCAGTATATATAACGTGTTAGCAACATCAAAATAAAGATTCGTAGATTTGGTCGATTTTTGTTCGTTTTAAAGCCTACGGTCTCCTTAATCAACTGATTATTAAAACATTTAAAAATTCCTATTCAAACTTAACCTGCCTCATGGCACCTACACGAAAATTTTACTAAAAAAGGCTTTTTAAAGTATTGTCGCCTTTTTCTTAAAAAAAAGGAAAATTTTTGAAAGATTATATCGCAATCACGTTACATTGTTTATAATATTAAATCACAAATGGAGAAGCTGAAGTTTCTAGCCAGTACAAAAAGATTGACTTTTGACAACTAGAGGCTTAAGGTCAGTAAACTTCCCGATTCCCCTCGCTAATGTTAATCCTATGGGCGTAAAATGCATTCGTATTTTTAAAAATCTCCTCTGGAAATAAATATTTTTAACTTCTATTTTCGGTGTACACTTCTTAAAGAATGTCTGTTTTTTCTTAGTTGTCAAAATATTTCTAAAATATGTGCTTAATTTATATTTTTGCGTGTTAAAATCTTAGCGAAATTGAATAAAATTTTAACACGTCACATAAAATGACAACTAAAAAAAAAAAAAAAAAAAGACAGTTTTTAAGAACAGTACAAAGAAAACATAAGTTAAAAATATTAATTTCCTGAGGAGATATTTTAAAAATACGAATGCATCCTATGTCCATGGGATTAACATTAGCGAGTGGAATCGGGAAGTTTACTGACGAGCAGCCTTAAAGTCTATATCAAATAAAAACTTTCTTTAAATGCCTCAAAAACTTTCTTTATTTTTTAAATATCTTCCGTTATATTGAGTATTTCTCTTGTATCCCGGAATGTACTGTATAACGAGGGTCTACCTTTCGAAATCAATTCACAAATATATTGACTCTAAATCAGCTTTAGCAGGGAAAAAAAAATCTTTCTATCAAACAAAAATTACCCGTAATAGGTCAAGGTGTATTTTAAATTGTCGAAACAGATTATGAGTCATATACACTTTGAAAGAGGAAACATAACCGCAAAAAATTGAGCTATGAATAAAGTTATTCATAGTGTTATTCACAATTCACTGCTGCAAAATAGCAGCTGTGGAAACAAAAGCACGTTTTTTTCCGTTTCCAATGAAATAACAAAATGCGAAAAAAAAAAAATGAAAGAAAAAATCTTTTAGTGGTGCCATCTATTGATTTAATTCGAAATCTTCTAACAATTATTTTCTGGTCCTGTTCAAAAGACCTTTTTATTTATTTATTTATTTATTTATTTATTTTTGCAGTATTCTATTTTCTCTATTTTTTCGTAACGTTAATTTTTTTACACGCAAAGCAAGAAAATTCTCTCTCTCTCTCTTTTTTTTTTTTTTTTGTGCAATCTGATAAAATGTTCTTATTCTGAACATAGTTTCAGATCAGGATATCTGTTTTTAAAATAACTTCAACTTTCCTTGATTTCAAACCTTTCCTTTTCCTTGTTCTGTGGTTTGTTATGCAATAGATTGTTTTTGTACTGATGATGCCTTGCGTGTCGCTTGGCGAAACGTCTACTATTTTGTATTTTTAACTGTTTTTAAGTATATATTTTTTTATAAATTTTTATTTTATGTGTACTCATGTCTGTCTTAAATTATTTTAATTGGTGTTTTTAATATTTTTCACATTCAGACGTTAAAATGTATACATTTTGCAAAATAGTTCAGATCATCTGTTTATATTAATCTACAATAGATTATCTACAACTTATTCTAATTTTATTAGCTGCGATTCACACTGCTTTTTTTTTTTTTTTTTTTTTTTGCTATTACATGTATTTAACTGTTTATTTATTTTGAAAAAAAAAATATTTGTTTACATATTTCTTGCAAATGACTGTTAAAAAAAAAGAATTTGCACGTGTCTTTGTAACCTATAAAGGAACATTAACTAAACTAATATAATTTTTGAAGATTTTATTTTGAACGACCTTGCTGTTATTATCAATAAAAAATTTCAATTAAATTTCGTACATTTGTATTTGAAAAAAAAAATAATAATAAATAAAATTAGTTTTCTATTAACAATTGTGAATCACGAAAGTAGAGGATATAAACGTAAATATACAGAAATGTCAAGATACTAATTTTTGGTGGCGCCATCTATTTACTTTTAGTATAACTTGTTTCTTTGATGTTTTACACGAAGCATAGTTTCATTTCAATATCAAATTGCGTATACTCCTTTAAATTTCCAAGGAGTCTCAGACCACTATGCGATTATTTTATGCGTGTTTCAGAATTTTTCTCCATTCACTGCGATTTTTCCACATTAGTAAAAGTAATCCGGTTCCAATCTTCTATCTCAATATATTAAAGGATCAGGTTCCATAAGCCGTGTTTTTGGCCCATGAAATAAGACTAAAATTTGATTTTGTTATACTGACTTAATTATTTCAATTTTTAATATTAGAAGATCTATCCTGGACGATTCCAACAATAGTTTTTGCATTTTGTTCGGATTTAAATAACTTATGTAAACTCAAAGTTCGTATTATTCGTTGTTTTTAATGAAAAATATGCAATTTCTTCTAATTTTACCTCAATTTTTAATATATTTTTTAAATATTTTACTATGAGCGCAGCTTTGTAACACTTTTATTTTAACATTTATCGTACGTTTTGATGTATTTTATAATATATGTAAAGAAAAAAGTGTTGCATGATTGCGCTCATATAAATAATTGAGGTAAAATTAGGAGAAATTGCGTATTTTTCATCAACAACTACAAATAATACGAATTTTGAGCTTGTGTAAGTCATATAAATCCGAACAAAATTAAAAAACTCTTGTTGAAATCGTACAGGATAAGCCTTCTAATATTAAAAAGTGAAATAATTAAGTCCGTATAACAAAATCGAGTTTTAGTCTTATTTCATGGGCCATAAACACGGCTTAATGACCCTGATCCTTTTGTTCTCTTCGGAATTCGTGCAGCGATTTTTAGAGATTTTTCGCGTTTTGTGGTATTTTTGACGCTGTATGTTTGAGCTGTGTCGGGGTTTGTCGGACCATTTTTGAATTATAATCGTATTGGTTATAGTTTTGAAGGTAAATTTATTTTAAAAAAAATTGTTGGCATTTTTAGATATCAACGTTTTTGGAAGGACTGCAAATCTATTAAAATCACTCAAAAACCAGCATCTCTATACTATACAGACTCCACTTTGTTAAATACTTAATACTAGTAATATATATATTATATACATTGGTTTATATAATAATTAAACATTTATGTGTAGTAAAATGAACCACATTTAATTAAACATTACATGTAAATAAAACAAACCTATCAACAATTACTTTCCTCTATTAACAATTAAGTAAACGTTGTATTATATATATATATATATATATATATATATTAAATAAATGCATACATTTATGTATGTATAACATTAATTAAGTGTATTTACTAATAATAAACCAACAGCAATGATTTTAACTTTAAAACGTACGAAAAGCAATTTTGGCCAGGATTTTGCCTCAAATACTCCACTGTGTGCTATTTGGTTGAATTTTTTCCATCTATTTTCCCTCGTATTGTCAGGAAAATCGTATATTTATCTGTTACACACGCCGAAGATAACCTGCATTCTCATTTATAAAGTTGAGGGACTTTATCAAAGTCGTCTAAATACGAGGGAAAGTCATAAAGTAAGTCATAAAAGATAATTAAATAATAACTTACAATGATATTCACTTCAAAACTATTTTTATTTCTCAACATATTCTCCACCAATATTTATGCACTTATATCTCCGTTTTATCAGTGCCCCAACACCAACTGCATAAGATTCTTTGGGTTGCTGTCTCAGCCACATTAGGACTTCAAGTTGAACCTTTTCATCATCTGTGAACATCATCTTGCAACTTCTTCAACATCCACCATACAGTTTCAACTTAGCCCCAAGCGATTTTCATCTGTTTAGTCTACTAAAAAACGATGTTGGAAGCAAAATGATGCTCACAGATGATGAAAAGGTTCAACCTGATGTCCTAATGGGGCTTAGACAGAAACCCAGATAATCTTATGCAGCTGGTGTTGGGGCACTGATAAAACGGTGATATAAGTGCATAAATATTGGTGGAGAATATGTTGAGAAATAAAAATAGTTTTGAAGTGAATATCATTATAAGTTATTATTTAATTATCTTCTGTGACTTACTTAATGACTTTCCCTCGTACTAGGCCTGAAAATAAAAGAAAAAAGGTAAGAGTTCAGTAACTTTAATTCAGTAAAAGATAACAGTTCAGTAGGCATAGGCGAGTTCAGTAACCCATGTTTGTTCCTTTTACGCAAGTTTAGATAATGTTAATCAATTAATAAAGAACTGAAATAGTGTTTGTGCTATAATTTTTATGTTGGTCACTATGGAAATTTTGTTTTTCCAGTATTTTATCAAGGTAACAAAAATAGGATGCGTGATTGGAAAAAACTTACTTCATTTCAGCGTCAACAAAAGCATAAGATATAATCAATGTGGTTTTTGTTCCGAAAATTAGCTTTTAATTTATACACTAGTGCATTTTATTTTGTGTATGAGAAAAGTAGAATATTTTTTCTCAGTGAAACCGTAATAAAGATTAATTGTACATTAAGGATTAAACTATCATTAAAAGTATTTTTTGTGGAATATACATGGGTCATCGATCTTTTGAGATATGGTTTCTCCCAGTGATGCCAATTCAGCGAATTTTTTGGAATACCACTATTTCTGGATTGTAATATTTGCCTTATTTAATGGGAGACATTCCGTGATCAAATGAAGCGGATGCCACTATTCGAAAATAGTGGTATTTTAAAATCCGCTAAATTGGCACAATGGTGTCTCATATTTGCATTATACAACAAACTTTTAATGACATCTTTTGCATAACAATTTGTGCATTTTGTGCGTATAAAACGTAGAATATATTTTCTTCGTGAAGCCATCTATACATATATTATGTTATCGTACGTGGCACAGAAATCGCGGTTATTTGTTGATTGTCCGAATGAAACGCATCTCATTGGATTTTGTGTAAAAGTCCTTTGGCAGGATTTAGGCCAGGATTTTTTTGCATTTAATTGTTTGGTGCTGCCATCTACAGGAATAAAAGCGAAAGAAACAAAGATTATAGTACAAATAAATTGTAATTATAATTTGTCAACATTAACAATTAAATAGATATATTTTTATACATTTTCATTTGAAATATGGATTTTTATAAGCATTTAATATTTATAATTAAAAAAATACAATTAGCAATAAAAATTTAAAATATACATAAAGGGATTAAAAAGAGATTTTTAGTAAAAAGGGAAAAGTAAATGTAATAATTTTCCCTGGTCGTTTCATTTTTTAAACGTAACTGTTATACTTATGAAATTTTGGCTCTTATTCAAATTTTTTACAAGTTTTTAGTATAAATAAATATTATTATGTCCTTTTTTTATGAAATCCACTCCACTGTTAATTTTTTCAATGACAGTCTTCCCGGGCAAAGCCGGGCGGGTCAGCCAGTTTTAAAAATGTGTATAACATTTAAGAATTATCTTATTATTAAAAACATTTGTTGGCAATACATTAGAATTTTCAATCTGCTAATGAGTTGTCTCTCTGTTCATCTCGTACAAGAATCCTTTCATCATATATTTTGTGTAATAATTTGTGCATGTAAAATGCAGAATATATTTTCTCCGTGAAACCATAATAAAGATTTGTGTTATGTTTTCCTATGTTTGTATTGTACAACAATCTTTAATCACCTCTTTTGTATAATATTTTGTGCATTTCATGTGTATAAGATGTGGAATATAATTTCTTCGTGAAGCCGTAATAAAAATCTGTGTAATACATTAAGAATTGTCTTATTATTAAAAACATTTATTGGCAATACCTCAGAATTTTCAATCTGCTAAGGAGTTGCATCTCTGTTCATCTCGTACAAGAATCATTTCATCATATTTTTTGTGTAATAATCTATGCATGTAAAATGTAGAATATAATTTGTCCGTGAAACCACAATAAAGATTTGTGTTATGTTTTCCTATGTTTGTATTGTACAACAATCTTTAATCACCTCTTTTGTATAATATTTTGTGCATTTCATGTGTATAAGATGTGGAATATAATTTCTTCGTGAAGCCGTAATAAAAATCTGTGTAATACATTAAGAATTGTCTTATTATTAAAAACATTTATTGGCAATACCTCAGAATTTTCAATCTGCTAAGGAGTTGCATCTCTGTTCATCTCGTACAAGAATCATTTCATCATATTTTTTGTGTAATAATCTATGCATGTAAAATGTAGAATATAATTTGTCCGTGAAACCGTAATAAAGATTTGTGTTATGTTTTCCTACGTTTGTATTGTGCAATACCTCAGAATTTTCAATCTGCTAAGGAGTTGCATCTCTGTTCATCTCGTACAAGAATCATTTCATCATATTTTTTGTGTAATAATCTATGCATGTAAAATGTAGAATATAATTTGTCCGTGAAACCACAATAAAGATTTGTGTTATGTTTTCCTATGTTTGTATTGTACAACAATCCTTTAATCACCCCTTTAGCATAATATTTTGTGCATTTCATGTGTATAAGAGGTGAAATATAATTTATTCGTGAAGTCATAATAAAAATATATGTAATACATTAAGAATTACCTGATTATTAAAAATATTTAATGGAAATACATTATTAGAGTTTTTAATCTGCTACGGATTTGTCTTTCCTTTGTTCATCTCGTACATGAATCCTTTCATCATATCTTTTGTGTAATAATTTGTGCATGTAAAATGTAGAATATACTTTCTCCGTGAAACCATAATAAAGATATGTATGACACATAAAGAATGATGTTATCATTAAAAAGTATTTAATTTGGCTATGCATTTGAGTCATTAATCTTTTGAATTTGCTTCGTCTTTCTTTGTATCGTACAACTATTTTATCATAACCTTTGTGCAATAATTTATCTATTTTGTGCTTGCAAAAAGTAGAAAACATTTCCTTCCTGAAATCATAATAAAGGTTTGTATGACATTTTAAGAATTATGTTATCAATAAAATGTATTTATTGTTGCAATACATCTCAGTAATCATTCGGTTGAATTTTTTTCTTCTTCCTTTGAATCTTACAACAATTATTTTATCGTAAATTTTTCGTAATAATTTATCGATTTTGCGCATGTAAAATGTAGAATACACTTCCTTCCTGAAACCTTAATAAAGATTTGTACATAAGTACATACATACACATAAAGAATGATATTATCAGTAACAAATATTAATTGTAGCAATAAATCTGAGTCATCAATCTGCTGAATTTTCATTTTCTTTCTTTGATCGTACAACAATTATTTTATCATATGTTTTGTGTAATAATTTATCTATTTTGTGCGTGTAAAATGTAGGATACATTTACTTCCTGAAATCTTAAGAAAGATTTGTACATACACATAAAGAATAATATTATCAGTAACAAATATTTATTGTAGCAATAAATATGAGTCATCAATCTGATGAATTTTCCCCTTCTTTCTTTGATCGTACAACAATTATTTATCATATCTTTTGTGTAATAATTTATCTATTTTGTGCATGTAAAATGTAGAATATATTTCCTTCCTGAAACCTTAATAAAGATTTATATGACATTTTAAGAATTAAGTTATCACTAAAAAAATATTTATCATCTGAGTTATCAATCTGCTGAATTTTCCTCTTCTTTCTTTGATCGTACAACAATTATTTTATCATTTGTTTTGTGTAATAATTTATCTATTTTGTGCGTGTAAAATGTAGGATACATTTACTTCCTGAAATCTTAATAAAGATTTGTACATACACATAAAGAATAATATTATCAGTAACAAATATTTATTGTAGCAATAAATATGAGTCATCAATCTGATGAATTTTCCCCTTCTTTCTTTGATCGTACAACAATTATTTATCATATCTTTTGTGTAATAATTTATCTATTTTGTGCATGTAAAATGTAGAATATATTTCCTTCCTGAAACCTTAATAAAGATTTATATGACATTTTAAGAATTAAGTTATCACTAAAAAAAATATTTATCATCTGAGTTATCAATCTGCTGAATTTTCCTCTTCTTTCTTTGATCGTACAACAATTATTTTATCATATATCTTTTGTGCAATAATTTATCTATTTTCTGCATGTAAAATGTAGGATACATTTCCTTCCTGAAACCTTAATAAAAATTTATATGACATTTTAAGAATTATGTTACCACTAAAAAAATATTTATTGTGGCAATGCATCAGCCTCATCAATCTCTTGAGGATTTTCCTCTCCTTTGTTAGCATCGTACAACATTTCTTTCATTATATCTTTTTCTTTTCTTCTGAAAAATCCAATCTGAAATGTAGAGTATTAATTCAGATTTACAACGTATTTAATTATATTTAGATTTATAATATAATATAACATTAATTCAAGTAGTTAAAATGATGAAAGGAAGACTTATATTACATTAAATACATACTATTATTTTGGAAACACTTCATGAAATAAATTTCGTGAAACACAATTTTACTATTTCACAGGGTCTTGAATCGATATAGAACTGGAAACAAACACACACATACAAAAAAAAAAGAACGTTATTTATGTGGAACGAAAACCACAGCTGAACCTAATTGGACAATATTCAAGTGATGTCACACACCACTGTCCCACCGCCCTCTGAATACTAGGCCTGAGCGCTGACACAAAAATTGCGGCAGTCGTAGGCGGAATTTTTTCAGCGTGTGTACGGTCCCATGAAATCCAATACCAATAATTTCTAAAAGTTTTCTCCGCCTTATTTTTCTGAGATTCAGTAAGTCAAAGAAAACCTTTAGAAAATACTGGGTTGTAAAATTAGGGGACCGTACAAAGATTTTACAAATTCCGCCGACGAGCGCCGCCATTTTTGTGTCAGCGCTAAGGCCTAGTATTCAGGGGGCGGTGACCGTCCCCTGAATACTAGGCCTGCGCACTGACATAAAAATGGCGTATGTCGTATGCTGATTTTTTTTTAAGCATTTGTACCTTCCCCTGCCACCAGTATTTTTCAAAAAAAATTTTCGATTTATTTAATTTTAGAAAAATAAGGCGGAAAATATTTTTTGAAATTATTGGTATTCAAATTCAATGGACCGTACAAGAGCTGAAAAAAATTCGCCTACGATAGCCGCCATTTTTGTGTCAGCGCGTAGGCCTAAAATTCAGGAGGCGGTGGAATCCCGTAACGTAAAAGTAGCGGCTACAGCGTTTGTTTACATCTTTAATCACTTGATGTAGCCTAAATGCAGGTAAATGCATGCATAGCTGCCAACTTTTACGCTTTTTTGTTACCACTAAAATTTAATAGATTTTTTTTCCTTATATAATCACACGATTTCGTCGATTTAATAGTGGTAAAAAAAAAGCGTAAAAGTTGGCAACTATGTGCATGCATAAAATACTTTAGATTCATTTTGTATGAATTAATATAAAGTTAAGTTTTCGGTGTTTAATGTTATAGAGGGTGGTTATTAACTACTGTGACTAATTAAATCATTTCATCGAAAAAAAATCCGTAAAAATCCGAAAATTGTACTAGCAATCAACGGATTTTTTTTTTTTTTTTTTTTTTTTTTTAAACAGTGCTGGAATAGCAAAAACATCTTTTTAAAAGTGCTATTTTAAAAAAGTATATTACTTAAGACATAGGCGTAGCGTGATCGGAAATTTTGGGGGGACACAAATGTTTATTAAACACTCACTCACGCACGCACACATATCCATATATATACAGTGGTATCTTAGTTAAAAACGGCAAATTTACCACATTGGTAAAAAGAATTCCGATCTTCTAGCCCAATATAATAAATTTTGTCTTCGTTTCAAAAAAGTTTATTAAAAAGTTTCTCTTTCTTAAACATTCGGAAATTGTAGAGAATTTTTTGAAGTTTTCGCGAAATGTTTATCGGATTTTTAGAGTTTTTTCGCGTTTTGCAACATTTTCTTAACATTTGTGTTAGGAATTAAGTTTTGATATTATAACAATATATAGTAAATTTTGTTCTTTGCCTTTATTTAAATTTTCGCGAAATTTGTATGTGATTTTTAGCGTTTTTTAGCTTTCCGCGGCGATTTTTTAAACATTCGTACGAGAAATCTGGTTTCAATTTTTCAGCAGATGTAGTACATTTTCTATTCTGCTATTTTAAAATTTTTTGCAAATTTATTATGCGATATTTCGTGTTTCGTGGCGATTTTTTTTCACATTTGTAAACTGTATCCAACTTCAATCTTTTAGTCCAATATAGCAAATTTTTTGATCTGCGATTTTTAGATTTTTCACGAATTTTCTATGTGATTTTAAGCGTTTTTTAGCGTTCCACAACGATTTTCTTAAACATTCGTAAATAGATCTGGTTTCCATCCTACAGCCCGATATAGTAAATTTTGTCCTCAGCGATTTTGAAATTTTTCGCAGTATTTTTATGTGATTTTTTGTGTTTTTCTGCGTTTTGCGGCAATTTTTTAACATTTGTGATACGAATCTGGTTTTAACCTTTTAACCTATTATAGTAAAATTTGTCCTTTTAACCCATTATAGTAAAATTTGTCCTTTTAACACATTATAGTAAAATTTTGCCGTTTTTTCGCGTTCCGCTGCGTTTTTTAAACATTCGTAAAATAAATCCAGTTGTAATCTTTCAGTCCATTATACTAAATTTTGTACGCTGCGATTTTTGAATTTTTCATGCAACTTTTGGCCTTTTTTTCCCCCTTGCGCTTTGTTTTAGTTCTGAACATCTGTAACAGGAAGCCGGCTACAATCTTTTAGCCCAATATAGTAAATCTTGGCCTCTTTTCAATAACGTTTATTCGGAATTCGTATAGCGACTTTTGAAAATTTCTCGAATTTGTTATGCGGTTTTTAGCGTTTTTTCACGCTTCGAGGCAATTTTTTGACATTCGTAAAATGAATCCAGCTACAATCTTTTAACTCGATGTAATAAATTTTGTTGTCTGCAATTTGTAATTTTTCGTGATTTTTTTCCCCACTTTTTACGAGTTTAGCAGTGATTTTTTGACATTCGTAAAAAGTTTTTTAACCCAATAAAATAAATTTCGTTTCTTGCGATTTTTAAGTTGTTCGCGATTATTTTTTTACAATTTTTACGTTTTTACAAATTTTGCGACGATTTTTCTAGCATTGGTAAAGTAAATCTGGTTTTAATTTTTGAACAAAATATAGTAAATTTTGTCTTCTGCGATTTTTTAATTTTTCGTGGATTTTTTTAGAGACATTTTTTTTTTCACGTTTTGTGGAGATATTTTCACATTCGTAAAAAAAAGTGGTTTCAATCTTTTATATGTTCTTTTATATTTCTTTAATCTGATATAGTAATTTTTTTTCTCTTTTCAATAAAGTTTATTCGGTATCCATGCAATGATTTTAATTTTCCATGTGATTGTAACGTTTTTTTTTGTTTTTTTTTCGAGTTTTGCAGTAATTTTTTAACATTTGTTACAGGAATCGAGTTTCAACCTTTTAGCCCAAAATAGTAAATTTTGTCCCCTGCGATATATATATGTAATAATAATAATAAAAAATGAGAGAGAGAGAGAGAAATTGTAGCGTTTTTTCACAAGGAATTCCGGTTTCAATATTTCAGCCCAAATACAGTAAATTTTGTCCTCTGAGATTTTTAAATTTCTCGCGATTTAAATTGCATAAAAAATTTTATGCGATTTTCTGCAGTTTTTCGCAGTTAGCGGCAATTTTTTAACACGTGTAAAATGAATTCGTTTACAATCTTTTTTTAGACTAATATAGTAAATTTTGTCCTCTGCGAGTTTTGAATTGTTCATGAATTTTTTAGTGTTTTTTTGCCTTTTGTGACAAATGTTTTACATTTTTTTCCGAAACGGAAAGAACCAACTCACTGTTAAATTTTGCTCTGCTGTGATTAAATTAAAGTTGGAAGCATACAAAATCGTCGTAACGTGAAAGAACTACGAGGCTCAAAATATTAAACTAATCTGGATCGAAATAAAAAATCACAAAAATTCAAGGTTAGTTTTATTCGAGACCAGAGCAGACGTAGCCTGTACGGGTGTGCACTGTTGACGGCAGTTGAGCCTAGAGTCCTGCACGGGTCGGGTTGTACCCGACACGAACCCGCAAATTTCATTGGAAGACAACCCGCAACCTGACCCGATCCCGTCAAAAAAATTTCCTTGACCCGCAACCCGACCCGAACCCGCAAAAATAATTTTTGGCGACCCGCAACCTTACCCGCAACCGACTTATTTAAATCCACACCCGACCCGAACCCGAAATACTTCAACCCGCAATGAAAGGACAATAAATCATATTTTAATGCTTATTATGAAATGTAATGTACAATTATATCTCTAACACCAATTTTATATTTTATGTAGAAAAATGAACACTTCTATATTCTTTAATATTCAAATATAGTGAAACCTCTGAATAGCAGACACCTCGAGATCGTTGAATAGAATCCTGCATTGTGTCGGGTTGTTTTTATTTTATTTATTTATTTGTTTATTTTATTTATTTATTTATTTATTTATTTATATTTGTGGAAGTGGGGGGGGGGGGGGGTCAGGATGATCCTAATTTTCTTTCTGCGTGTCCGGTTCACCCTAGAAAAAGTCCTCCGGGTCATATATAAATTTTTTGCAAGTCGGATTGTTGGGATTTTCACAAAAGATTTCAACAGTTATGTTTCAGATGGAAAGAAATACGTATTTGAATATGAATGAGTTAATACATATTCAATTTACTGCATGAGAAAAAAAAATGTATATAAGAAATGTAATCATAGACTTTTCTTTCTTTACGGTGCAAGAACCATTTTTTCTTTTCTCAGAATATGAACCACATTAAAAACATTTCATTTATGATACACACAAAAACACATGTATCGTATTTGTGATAGTTTATGCACACATACACCATACACCTGCTACATGTGCTTAGATTTAGAGATGCCCACTATTCCAAGGTATAAGTGTCAGGAATTGAAAAAGTGTTCGTTAAATAGAGGTTTCCGCTTTTCGGGAGTGTCCATTATGTAGGTCTTATTGTATATATGAAATAATAAAAAATAAACCTTTTTAAAATTCAAAATTAAAAGTAAAGGTTTAAAATTTAATGTGCCCAAAATTTATCTCTAATTTTTAAATACTGTACTTAAGTCTAAATAGCCCCTGTTATTGGTTTCCTTAGCTTCACATTTATCACTCTCGTCCTTCAAAAGCCTATGTTCTTTAAAAGTGAAACTGCTGATTTTGGGCTTCTTGCAGTCGTTTGTGGTTTTGATGCAAATAGGTTTGCAGAACTTGGTGTCCTCAAAGAACAAAGTCATCATGCTAAAGCTAAATAACCAATAAGATGGTTTTTACCCTCCCATGTCTCAGTGGCGCAATATATATTTAATCTAAATAAATAT
The DNA here is from genome assembly GCA_963931845.1 of Maratus michaelseni. NCBI lineage: Eukaryota > Metazoa > Arthropoda > Arachnida > Araneae > Salticidae > Maratus > Maratus michaelseni. The sequence continues at coordinate 148,710,487 of OZ007597.1, read as the reverse complement.
TGGATATTATTTTGAAAAGCGGGTCAACCCGAACCCGACCCGAGCCCGAAAAAATGAATGTCAACCCGACCCGAACCCGAACCGCAACGAAAAAATAGAGCGCCAACCCGACCCGACCCGAACCGCGGGCCGGGTGCGGGTAAACCGACCCGATGCAGGACTCCAGTTGGGCCCCACTACCAGGTTCATTTAATTCGAGGTTCTCTTGGGAAAAAAAAAACGACAAAGGAAATGAAGAAAGCTCCGCTGGTTCATTTTATTGAAGTTAATATTTTTGTAACAAATATAATAAATAAAAGACATTTATCGAATTTTTAAGACATTTCAAATAAGTATTAATCATCAATTTTAAGAAGTACTAATCCTATAAGGTATGTGCGCCTGGAAAATTGCATGGAGGATTGCACCTTGGATAGTAACGGTATTTCTGGAACGAATTACCATCGTTTACCAAGGTACGGTTGTATATTAGCGTAAAACATCTCACATCTCATTCAAGAAGGTTCACACTTTGAAAAAAAAAAAATCACAATCATTGCATCTCAAAAATACGAAGGTATAGTAGAAGATTAAGTGCCGTCAATAAAATAAATAAGAAAGAGGAACGTATTGAATTATGCGCAAGACATATTTTGGCTGTACTGCCAATTTTTGAAGGAAAATGTCCTGATTTTCATTAACGTACAAGTCAATTCTGAAAAAAATTGTCATCCCATTTCCCCCAGCTTAGTTTTGAACCGGCAATTTTTGGTACCAAACTCATTACTTCAAAGAAAAAGAGCTGTGCTATCTACTGATCCGATATTTGAGTAAGTAAAAAAAAAAAAGAAGAAGAAATATAAAATTTAAATAAAAGTAGTTTTTTCATTTCCATTTTTGGGCGAATACAAGACAAGTCTTAAATGACTGTATCATATTTTAGAAATTAATCTTCAGGAAATTGGGGGGGCACGTGCCCCCTCATGCTCCCCCGAGGCTACGCCTATGACTTAAGATAAAATGCTATATGTATTCAAATCATTTACTTCTAATCTATAACTTCTTGATATAAAACACGTCAAAGATTAAATAAGAAAGTATCTACACTGACAGGAAATATATTACGAAAATGAAAATATTTTTAATCTGAGGTAGAGATGTGCCCTAAGTATAATCCCTCAAAATAGTTATTGGTATAATGAATGATTTTGATATTCAAATAAAACATCCGGGCATGCGCAGAAGCACTGCTGCCAACTTTTCTATTATTTTTAATCAACTGAAACTAGAAATTTTGTAATTGAAAAAAAAAAATTGAATGAAGAGAAAATAAATTTTATTAAAAAGATGTTTATATGTTCTTGTTCTAATTCTTTTTTTTTTTTAAAGAAAATTTCTGCGTTTCATTGACTAAAATGAATACGAAGATCAGCAGTACATATCATATATTACTTCCAACTCCTAGGGCAATTTCTGATCATGCTTTTGTCCATGCTCAAATGATTCATTCTAATATCAAAATCATTCATTATGCCCATAACTATCCGAAAACGGATCCAACACCAAGATACACCCCTCCCCCATACACATACCCACACTCTCTAATTTCAACATTAGATACGTTTTTAGGATTGTAATTAAGATTAAGAATGAAGTGAATTGAACATAAATACGAGGGTAAGTCATTAAGTAAGTCACAAAAGATAATTAAATAATAACTTACAATGATATTCACTTCAAAACTATTTTTATTTCTCAACATATTCTCCACCAATATTTATGCACTTATATTACCGTTTTATCAGTGCCCCAACACCAGCTGCATAACATTCTTTGGGTTGCTGTCTCAGTCACATTAGGACTTCAACTTGAACACAGGAGACAATTCAAAAGTTTGGTTGGCAACTTCTTCAACATCCACCATGCAGCTTCGACTTAGCCCCAATCGATTTTCATCTGTTTAGTCCGCTAAAAATCCATCGTGGAAGCAAGATGATGGTCACAGTTGATGAAAAGGTTCAACTTGAAGTCCTAATGTGGCTGAGACAGCAACCCGAAGAATGTTATGCAGCTGGTGTTGGGGCACTGATAAAACGGTGATATAAGTTCATAAATATGGGTGGAGAATATGTTGAGAAATAAAAATGGTTTTGAAGTGAGTATCATTGTAAGTTATTATTTAATTATCTTTTGTGACTTACTTAATGACTTTCCCCCGTAAATAACCAACTATATTCAAACAAGAATTTTGTAAACTTGTGGAAAGTGTAAGCCAAAATAGCATAACATGCTGAATTTTCCATAGAGGGAGATGGGGTACATTGATTCCTGGTACCTTCCTGGTACTTTCCTGGTACTACGCGCATACATAAGTAGGTGTTGTCGGAACCAATCTTGCACCAGAATTGCGGCTGTGGTCAATCCTCTTTAAGCTCGACAAGCATAAACATGTCGAAATTATAATATTATCTTCATCTTTAGGTGTAATTTATCAAATTACGTGTGGAAAATGTAAATAAAGTGATGATAAATGCACATCCTTTATAATTTGATGACAGTTGTATTTTTGATTAGTTGTTTAATATTTAAATAGAAAGTTGAATTATTTTTAAAAAGGCAAGTCAGGATATATTGATACAGCAATCAAAGGGGCACATTGATACGTATCTACGGTGATCGTAATTTACTTGTCAGGTGCAATATTCCCCCCAAAAAAACATTGGTTGATTGCCACCACTTTTGGAAGTAGAAATAGTCGCCTTATTTAATGATAGATTAAATCATTTTAATTACGTTATTTTAAAAAAAGGATGGCAATCAAGCAATCTGAATTTTAAAAAAAAAGTTGGAAATTGTACGTTAAACGTGACATAGGAGGTGCGTTTGTTTAATAACTAGTTTCACAATGTAAAAAAATCAACCTTATTATTTCAGTGAAATGAATTACATCGTTTGCTATGAGCGAAATTAGCATGCTTTTTTTTCTTATTACGTATGCCACGTTTACAAATGCGAATCTTTTTTCTGCACCAGACAGCACAGTAAAATTCACCATGTGAAGATCTTGCTTTACGAATGATTACGTGCATGGTTTAATATTTTTATGACTCATAATGAACGAATCTCCTGTGTTTATTTACTCTAATGGATTGAGATATTCGGCTGTTATGGTAATTTCCACAGAAGTTATCTCAGAATCTATACATTTTTTAATGTAACTCATCTCTCAAACAAACAATTTTTTCAACAATCTTTCTAAAAATGTAACTTTTATGCAATTTTATTCGCAAAAAATAATTTCGAATAAAAATGGCCGCCTGGCATATGATAAAAGAAGTGGTTTGCCCGCATTTTTTTCCTCAGTCACATGACTTGCGCTTTTATTATATAGATTACGCACGATATGTTTTAATAGAATGAAGAAAACTTTTATTAATATATTTTTAAGTTTTGGTTCGATTTGCATAAAATTTGAAATGACTCTACAAAATTCTGCAACGATAATATATATTAAATTTCAAACCATTTGGTTGGGTAGTTTTTGCGCTGTTATATGCGGACAGACGGACGGAGGTACCTGACGACGACTATAAGTGCTACGTATTTATATAATTACGAACGTACCTAAAAAGGGGTGGCAATCAAGCAATTTGAATTTTAAAAAAGTAGTCCACCGAGAGTTGCCAAGTCTCCGGATTTTTGCACACCAGTAATTTTTTAGAGAAAATGTTTTTTTAAATCGTAAAATGCTCCGATTAAATAAAACATTATTTTCTGTACTAAATTACTGGTGTCCAAAAAGCCGGAGATTTGGCAGGTCTGCCACCGGCAACACTGGTCCAGTGTATGATTTGAAACTACAGTGACTCAACCAAACTTCTGCTCTAAGAGGGGGTTGAGTTGCCAATAGTTAGTCTAGTAGCCGCCGCTTATTTAAATCAGTGCCTAATAGAATCAATCGTTTTAATGAATGAAAACATAATGCTTTTGTTTTCACGTAAAATAAAATCAGCAATTATGTTGGACCTGATTCATTTAAACAGCTTTTACTGTATTAAAGTTACAAAACGTACTGTTCAACCACGCTTCCTAGAACTCCGGTTGGCAGAATGCCAAGCAGATTCCATTCACACTGTAGGGAGAACAGCTTCGGGAAAAGAATCTGAAATCACCGCTCTTTATCTTAGGCAGCGTACTTACGGCTTACGGACTTCCCCATTTTCGACATGGACTAGCCATTTTCGCCCATGCGCAGTTCGCTCCAGGTTTCTATCAAGCGTGGTGCATCAGTAAATACACCTTTGAAATAAGGAGATAAACTACTGTTGAATTTTATACAAAGTGTATCAAAACAGATGAAGCAATATTTAACTGACGAAAGATATATATTAGAACAAACAATTTTTGTATAAGAAACAAAACCCTTAATGCATTTGTTCGATCAGAAATAGAGAAAGTTTCATTCTAAGCTGGAGCCCGTTTCATTCTAAGCCAAATTCACGTTCATCACTTTTGCATTAATGAAGCTGCACTAACAAAATTCTCAATAGACTTACCTTTCTGTGGTCAAATATGAAAATATAACAGAATGTGTGAAAGTTATCATCAATTATGTCCAAATAGCACTGAATTAGGCGCTCTATATTTCAAAATGTAAATGCAATGCATACAATGTCACTGACTAAATTAATGTGCACTTCTAGGTTTTTTTGTGATATTGTATTTCGAAAAATCAAGGTGAAAAAATCTTTTGGAAACTCCTTTAAAATATCTTCGTTATTGTTATACTTCTGAATAAATATGCATATCCAGCTTGAAGTATATACCCTATATTTTTGACTGAATAAATGGATTGCGACAGTGGTTTTATATACAAAAAAATCATAGAACATATCTGTTTAATTAAAAAAAAAGTTTAACCCTTTCCGGCACAGTGGTCCCACTCCGGGCACACCTAATTTTAATTCCAAACTTGTATTCGGCACCAAGAATATTTTAATAAAATTTTGCTTCTACGATGAAAGCTTAAAATAAGGAGTTATTATTTTCTAAAAAAGTCGTTTGTAAATTCTGGTGTCAGTCAGTAATTTCGCATTTTACGAACAGACTTTGCCTGTGCCGGAAAGGGTTAATCAGCTTGGAAATGTGAATAATTTATGAATTTTTTCATATATCTACATAAAGTTATAAAAGATCAAAGTTTGAGTGTGCTAATTTTAAAATCACATGACAAACTTTTTTTCATAATTTATTTCACCCCCCCCCCCCCCCCCCAAAAAAAAAAAAGAAAGAAAAAAAGGTTATTTTTAATGAGATGCAATGAACAACTCAAATGTATCCAGAGATTTTTTAAAATCTAAAACCATGTTTTGATTTATAAGAATTAATAATAAATTCATATTCAGAAAATTTATTAACTATCAGGGTTCGTACGGGTACCGTTACTTTTCCAGGTGACATACCAGTATATTTTTCTAAAAAAATACATCGAGTTCAAACGTGCGAAATTTCACTTTATTTAAGAAGAGGTTATCTATAAGAAACTACTGGTACCGAATAATTTCCTGGTCTTAAAATTCCAGGACCCGTACGAACCCTGACTATGAACTACATTATATTTTGCTTAAAAGCGTTGTCAAAAACACGGTTATATGAACTTACAGTTCTTTCCTATCTGTTGTTTTATAGATATGCAGAAAAATATTATATTTTTTTGATGGTGTAAAGACGTTGTCTAACATCGTCTGAATCCACAGAAAAGAAATTCTCGAAACGTAAGCGAAAAGCTGTACGAAATTTTCATTTATATAAAATTAGTTTATTTTCTACTTAAATTTGTATACCATTTTTCTAGCTGTTAATTGAATTACCTTGTAACAAGGACGTTGGTCAAACCTTTAATACGTAGACGGCCACTAAATCCTAATTCATGCATGCATTAAATTATAGACGTTATTTCGTTATCAATCGTAACCTAATCGTCAATGAAACCATTATTTATTTTTTTTATTTTATACTATGATCTGAGGCAGAATTACATTAATTTATTATGCAAGTTGTTACGATTTCATGAAAATTTGTGTAACCATTTTCGTGAAATTATGAGGGCAATTTTCAAAATAACCTCTGTAACACAGCCCTCTGAACACTAGGCCTACGCGCTGACACAAAAATGGTGGATGTCGTAGGCGGATTTTTTTTCAGCGTTTGTATGGTCCCTTGAATTTGAACACTAGTATTTTCTTAAAGTATTCTTTTCTTTTATTTAATCGCTATAAAGTAAAGATATTAATATTTTTAAAAATTACTGGTGTTCAAATTCAAAGGACCGTACAAATGGGGAAAAAAATCCGCTTAACCCTTTCAGGGGCAGTGGTATGTTTATGAAACCACTTAATTTTAATTCCAAGACGCCACAATGGCACCAGAATTTTGCTAAAATCTTTTCCATTTAATATGTATGCGAAATATAGTCTTTTTTTATTTAAAAATATATTTTTTAGTAAATTCCGGTGCCAGTCATTTATTTCAACATTTTAGTACTGAAAGTACTTTGCCCCTGAAAGGGTTAATTAAGACAGCTGCCATTTTTTTCGTCAGTGCGTAGGCCTAGTATTCAGAGAGCTGTGCCCTAAATAAAAGGGTGTTACAACTGACCATTTCTTATGTCGTATATGACAACAACTGAAGTTCTTTGTACCATAACTTTTGTTCTAAAACTAAATTTTGAAAGCAGTTTTGAATAAAATGTTAAAGCGTAACTAAATTTTAACATGTGCGAATAGACGAGTTTTTCAATCTTTTGGTTGACTTATTAAGGGGTATCATATTTTGTTAGATATCTAATTATCTTTGTTAGAGGTATCTGATATCTTATGTTTAAAAATTCTTTGATGCAACAAATTCATGGAGTGAACTTACTTTGATCAGTATTACGAGAATAATGATTAGTAAAAGAACCCCAACACCGACACTGACAAAAATGATCCAAGCAGCAAGTTCTTCCGCTGGTGGTGGACCTTCGTGCAAAATCATTGTTTTTACCTAAAATATAATGAAAATTAATAATATTCAGTTATTTGAAGAAAAAAAAATACGATAATAAAAATTTCAGGCGTAAGCGAAAATGATAAAAAGTGTTATGACAATGGACCTATGAATAAAGACGAGGAGACAAATAGTATAGTGTCTATCAATTAATTAAGGCAATATAATTAAGACAATTATTTATTGCCTTATTATATAATTCCTTAATAATATAATCCTTATTATAATCTTTATCCTTAATAATACAATTCCTTATTATATAATCAATTAATTACATAACCATTATTATAATCCTTATCCTTAATAATATAATTCCTTATTATATAATAATCAATTAATTACATAACCCTTATCCTTAATAATATAATTCCTTATTATATAATCAATTAACTACATAACCCTTATTATAATCTTTATCTTTAATAATATAATTCCTTATTATATAATCGCTTAACCCGGGAGAAGGCGCGCATACCTAGGATATAAATACAAACAATAATCGTCACCTTATTTAGTAAGAGTCAATTTTTATAAATTCTGCGATAAAGTAAGTGGAAGATTACTTTTCGAAAAAATAGTGGTGACAATTGTAATAAAAAAGAAAACTGCCCAGTTAAACTGAGGGCATTGAGCTCACAGGCTATTCACACTAATTGTATATTATACACTTATTTCAAAGAATTTGAAATAAGCCCCTCGAAAAATAAAGAAATCGACAATATATTAAGGGGGGATCATCCCCCGTTCCCCCACCCCCTTATAGTTAACAATTGAACCCCCAAACCTAATCAGGGAAGCCCTTTATTACAATGAACATATATACTAAATTCGAAGCAAATCGGATAATTCTGCATGAAAAACCCATTTATCTAAATTAAAGGGGATTACCCCCCCCCCCCCCCGTATCCGCCTTTATACTTAATCAATGAACCCCAAGACTAACCAGGGAAGCTCCTTACCACAATGAGCCTATATACAAAATTTGAAGAAAATCGGATAATTCTCCATGTAAAACACATTCATCTAAATTAAGGGGGGAGGATAAGCCCCCCCCCCTTTACCCTCTTTATACTTAACCAAAGAACCCCCTAAACTAATCAGGAAAGCGCCTTATCACAATGAACCTATATACAAAATTTTAAGAAAATCGCATAATTCTGCATGAAAATCGCAGTTATCTAAATTAAGGGGGGGGGCAGCCCTCCGTTACCCCATTTATACTTAAACAATGAATCCCCAAAATCAATCAGGAAAACGCTTTATCACCATTAACCTGTATACAAAATTTGAAGAAAATCGGATAATTCTGCATGAAAAATCTATTTATCTAAATTAAGGGGGGATTAGCCCCCCCTTTCCCCCTTTATACTTAATCAATGAACCCCCAAAACTCTTCAGATAAGCGCATTATCACAATGAACCTATATACAAAATTTGAAGAAAATTGAATAATTCTGCATAAAAACTCATTTATCTAAATTAGGGGGGGGGTTATCCCCCCTTTCCCCCTTTATACTTAACCAATGAACCCCCAAAACTATTGACAGAAGCGCATTATCAAAATGAACCTATATACCAAATTTGAAGAAAATGGGATAATTCTGCATGAAAAACCTATTTATCTAAATTATGGGGGGTTAGCCCCCCATTTCCCCCCTTTATGCTTAACCAATGAACCTCCAAAACTAATCAGGGAAGCGCCTTATCACAAGGAACCTATAAACAAAATTTAAAGTAAAACGGTTAGTTCTATCAAGAGTTATCGCGTTACGTACATACATACGTACGTACATACAGAACCGGCGGGCACATAAGCTCTCAGGCTTTGATAGCCTGTGAGCTAAAGAACCGGCGGGCACATAAGCTCTCAGGCTTTGATAGCCTGTGAGCTAAAAAACCGTACGCACCCTGGGTATGTCATATCCGACGCGGCTGCTCCCGGGTTAATTGTATTGCCTTAATTAAGTTGGGAGTGAAATAACTGAGTATGTAGTCACAAGATGGCTGTAATTGTTTGTTTACATCGGATCAACAGGGCGTGATAACCGCCTGGGAAAACTTCCACAGTAAATTTGAATAGAAATTTTCTCCTTATTTAAACGCCTTATTCATGCAAAATTTCTGCCATCAATAAGACAAAAAATTTCATTCCTTTTAACTGGGGGAAGTTAGTAACCCCGACGGAATTATAATCTCTTAAACTTGACAGGAGGATGTTATATATTCACAATATAGTGGTCTGAGTATCGTCGGTGCAAACTTCCACCAGTAAAAACACATAGATATTTTTGGCTTAATTATGAACACAAATTCCACATGAATAAGTCGATTAACCCCTTGCCTGAGACGCCCGAACACAGTTCGGGCAACACAAATGCGACAATTTTGGAATACCCAACCTGAGCTCGGGCAAGAGAAAAATATGTGTTTCAATTCCATGAAGCCCGAACTCAGTTCGTTCACTGCTTAAAAACAATGCAAAGGAACTTTTAACTCGCGAAAAATTTATATACCTGCCTGTCAAACATAATGTGGTTTGAATGAAATTTGGGAAGAGCTGCAAAATTACAAAAGTCCGACAAAAAGCGCGAAACTTTTCCCGGGAAAGTGTCGCCATCTATTGGGAAAATGGTAAATTACATATTATGCATTGGACGAACTGACTACGGGCTTCACGGAATTGAAACACCGATTTTTCTCTTGCCCGAACTCAGGTCGAGCTTTCCAAAATTGGCGCATTTGCGTTGCCCGAATAGGGTTCGGGCGTCACAGGCAAGGGGCTAAAGAGAAAAAAAATATCCATTTTTGGCACGTTTTTCTCAAATATATCCCACAGGCAAGGGGTTAAATAATGAAAAAATTTCTATTCAAATTTACTAGTGGAAGTTTGCACCAGCTGTAATAAGCTCCTGCGGAAACGGTTTCAGTTGAACCTTTACCATTTTGAGGCTATGTGAATTCCTCTTTATTCATAATTTCATTGTTATTACACTTCAGTCATGTAATGATGAAAAATAAGATTTTTGATGATATGAATATTATCATTCAGTTAACTGTTTCATCAAAATCATAATTCGTTCTTAACCTTTAAAACTAATGCTGGAAAATAGGGCTGTTCAACGCAATGTCCTGCGACGCTTTTGTGGCTTTTGAAAATTTCTAAAAATGCATTTCCGTTTTTACAGCCAGAAAACACTAAAAAATAAAAAAAAATTAATGTATCATCATTCAGAAAGTTTTGGTCGTAGACGAATGGAATTTCAGAAATTATAGGAACCAGGGACGGGTGAAAATTTTAAATTTTGTAACTTAAAAGAAATAATTATTCTGATGTAAGTTACTTGGTATGATGAAGTACAATAAAAAAATCTTTGCAGTTGGATTCATGCCTCCAAAGCTAGAATAGGAATTGAGGCATGTAAATGGAAAATCAAACTGTTAGATCCAAAATTAAGAAAACCCCTATACTTTCACTAAAATTTATGTATTAGTCATCTTCTAATCGTAACCGCCGGAAGTGCCAATTTGAAATAAATAAATTTCTAGAGTGTTTCATTATAGCGCAAGCGTTGAAAGTTTTATAGAAAAATGACAGTTTTTTGTGTTTTTCTGGAAAGACGGGGAAATTAAGAGCCAAAAAAAAAAGAAACTTTAAAATTTTTTTAATCAATTACTACCAGAAATTTTGTAGAAAAAAAAACAGTTTTATATTTCAATTAGAGTTAATGCATGAGCACCAAAAAAAAAATAAAATAAATTCTATTTGATATACCAAATTTCTGGAGGAAAATGATAAAAAAAAAAAAATAAGAAGGTTGGCAACTATGCTTTTGAGCACGTCCGAATGATTCATTCGAATGAAAACATAGTTGACAAACTGCGTATTTTTTTTAATCAATTACCACGAAAAGTTTTGTAAAGTAAAAAGAAGTTTCACATTAAAATTAAAATTGAAATAAATGTCATGTTTTTTTAGCAAGATTTCTGGTGGTAATTGATTAAAATGATACGAAGGTTGGCAACAATGCTTTGGCGCATACCCGAATGATTCATTCGAATGACAAAATCTTTCATTATACCCATCTCTAACAAATACAGGGGGAACTTAGGAGGTGGAACCAATTTATCATATTTTCATTTTTTCTTGAGGTAAAATTTGATTTAGTTCTTGAACAATTCTTTGAAACCAATTTTTTTCCTGAAGCTATGTACCACTCCATGTATAAGAAAAATACTTACTTCAAATGAGTTGGGATGGTCATGTATTTGAACCACTGTTGCATCGCTTACTGATATGTAACCAGTAGTAACAAATTCTGCCTGATACCATGAACCCTATAAATAAATAGAAGTGTTTTAAGAAAAATGAAAAAAGAAGCAGTAGAACAATATACATGAAGTGTGACTGTTTTTAGCCTATTTTGAGTGAAATGACTTATTTTTCAAAGATTAGGATCTTGTACCTTTTAAAAGCGACGAAAATCAACTAAAGCATTCAAAGTTTGAATTAAATACATCTCAAAACCTTTTTACATATAAACAATACATTTTGACTGTTGATTAAATATTTTTTTTTTATACTACCATTCAAAATTGACTAGTCTTTTACAGAATTTGTGTATTAATGAAATTAAAATAACTATTTTTTACTGCGTCAGTCATTGCACGCATAATATCTTGAGAACATTTGTATGGATTGTTATGAAATTTGTTTTAGATAATAAGCACATATGTATTTTTAAAACAATCTACTCTTAAATTAAAAATATTCTATTAACCATGTAAAAAAATAATTTAAAAGATCAGAATTTTACATTTTTTAATGAATAAAATTATTCACAATTAAAAATTTTATCACTGTTAATACATAGAAATAGATCATTTGAAACACACATATGTGCTTATTATCTAAATCAAATTTCATAACAATTCCCACATACGTTCTTATCATGCTTTCAATGACTGACGAAGTAAAAAAAAAAAAAAAAAGACTTATTTAATTTCAATAATATGCAAATTATGTAAAAGACTAGACAATTTTTAATGGTAGTATTGGGTTGGCCAGAAAATTCGTTTTGTTTGGGAAAATTAATTCATACCGGAAAATTCTACCCGTTAATTATTAGACATTAGCTATTAGAATTAATGTCTATTAATTAAATGATAGAATTTTCTGGACAACCCACTATATTATAAAGCTTAATCTATTTAATCACTAGTTAAAATTTCATGTTCATACAATAAAACGTTTTGGAAGATACTAATCCAAACTTTAAATGTTTTTGTTGATTTTTATCGCGTTTAAAAGGTCCAAGACACCTTAACTTTTTGTCTTATTTCAAAAGGTAAATAACGCATCAATGCTTTGAGTAGATCTTCCACGTTTCTTATACACTCTTTCTTATACCACGCAAGCATTACTTTCAAATAATAATGAAGTTTAAATGTAAACTTATATTTTTGTAACTAACGAAAGTTCATTTAATCCATTTTAACATATTACGACCGGGAACGAGAATTCTCGTTTTTATTCAACAAACATCATTAACTAAGGACGTGGCTTCTAGAATGCATTTATATCATGTTTTTCTTTTCTTTTCTTTTCTTTTTTTGTAAGATATTTTATATATGTATTTCGTTTTTTATGTATATTTCAATGCGTACACTGGAAAATATTTATTGATGCATAAACTTGATAAACCCATCTAGAAAACCAGTTTTCGAAAGCCTTTCAGAAGAGGCAGATGTTTCTACTGTTTTTAAACCCAGATTTCACAAAATATACTGTCAGTAATTTGTTAACGCTAAAAATACCAACAACCGGTCAGTTGATCATTAACAAATGAAAATATGTAGATTCGAACCAGAAATTTCTTGAAAAATAAATAAAATATAAATCATATAGAAATAAGTTTAACAAAAAAAATTAAGAAACCAGTTTTCAAAGGACTTTCAGAATAGGCAGGAGTTTCAGCTGTTTTTAGAACCCAGATTTCACAAAATATACGGTCAGTAATTTGTTAACACGAAAAATACCAACAACCGGTCAGTTAATCATTAACATATGAAAATATGTAGCTTCGAACTAGAAATTTCTTCAAAAATAAATAAAATATGAACCATATAGAAATAAGTTTAATAAAAAAATTAAGAAACCTATCTAGGAAACCTGTTTTCGAAACACTTTCAGAAGAGGCAGGAGTTTCTACTATTTTTAAAACCCAGATTTCACAAAATATACGGTCAGTAATTTGTTAACACTGAAAATACCAAAAACCGATCAATTGACCAAATGAAAATATGTAGATTCGAACCAGAAATTTTTTTTATAAAATAAATGAAATATATATCATACAGAAATAAGTTAAATTAAAAAAAATTAAATAGTTTTAAATAAAAATTCTGGTGTAAATTTTTTTTATAAAACTTAAGTAAAATTTTAGTATATTTAGTGTTAATTTTGAAGTGTGTTTATTATGAAAATAATTTTTTTATACTACAATTAAAATAGTGCAATTAATTTAAGGTAGCATAATAAATTAAATTTACAACATAAGCGTGGACTGAAGTTTTAACATCTTAACTGTATGCCCGAATCCAGTTGTGGGTGAAAATTAGTGGTTTTATTCCGTCAATTCATTTTCTTTTTGCAAAAGTGTAATATAATTTAATTTAACATTTTTACAATAGATGGTAATGATAGAGCAAGGTAAGTTGAGAAAAATATGACTACAATCCATCAATTATTCTCGTGTATGTAAGAATAATATATAAAGTAGTTATTTCGTTTAAAGGTTTTTTTTTTTTTTTTTACAAAAGTTCTTACTTCTAACATTTATTGTTATAATGCACAACATTAAAGAGGAAAATGTGCTCTCTATTTTCGAGACGATTTTTCGAAATATATTTTACAGGTGAAGTGTTAATAAGCAGAGCAAAACTGAAAGAAGACGGAAAAACTGACAAACTGTCGCAAGATATTTGAAGAGAGCGATCACATGAGATTCGTCATTAATTAAGTGAAGCAAAAAGTGAGTAAGTTGATCTTGAATTAATATTATAATTTTGCAAATCCCTAAAAATTATTTACATAGTTAAGCGTAATTGCTTGTACAGTGTGGAGTTGCTATTTGGGATGAAGATATAAGCATAGATTTCACGGGAGCCAAATAGGCAATAAGGCATACTTCTACCACTAATTTTTTTAAATGTTTTTTTGTCTTATTTGAGGGGGTTAGAATGACAGTGGAGTAAGTCAAATTTTTGAAAAATCTAGATAACCATATTTTCATTCAACGTATATTAATTTCTGTTTAGTGTGACAGTCAAATAAGTCATAGTTCATTTAGGGAGTCACTAGAGGGCAAAACAAGTCGGACCACTTAATGCAACGGCTATACGACAAGTTTCACAAAACCCTTGATTTCTCAAATTACTAAATATTGACTTACTCCACTGTCATTCTAACCCCTTCATTTAACACCTTAACAGTTTCGTGTTTTTGACACAATAAACTAAAAATAGGGAGAAACACCCTTTTTCCGTACTATAATATTTTCCTTATATACTCGAAATATGTCTGCAAATTAATAAAGCGAATATTACAGATAAAAAATAGTGGTATCCAAAAGCTTTTAGTAGCGGAACAAGCAAACTCGTCTTGCATGAGCGGCGTTCGAGCAAAATTATTAAGGGGTTAATCACCGTGATTAATTAAAACAAAAAACTTTAAAAATTAATTGTGGAAGTTTGCCTGATTTGCGCCCGTCGTTTCTGTTAAATCGATACCTATGGATGGGTCTCAAAAGAGTTTGGGCATCGTCGCTACCATGTCAAACTATCGAATGTGAAAATATGCATTTTTCATTACTTTTAAAAATGGGCCGATTGTCACCACTAAATTTTATCAGAATTCGTAGAACACTAATAACAGTTCGGTGAAGAACAGGGTTGCCAGTTTTGCATTCTTTTTTTAATCAGAGATGACGAATTCATGCCGGAAATTTTGAGAGAGAAATTTTTACTTTAGGTGATCATGAAATGTCTGTCATTAAACAAACCAAAATTTTCTGCTTGAAATTTCTGTAATGAATTCAGAATTTCTGAGTGATAAAGAATGCCAAACTAGAAACCCTCGTGAAGAATGAATACTATTGAAATTTAGTGGTGACAATCGGCCCATTCTTAAAGTAATGAAAAATACATTTTTTCATATCCGATAGTTTGACATGGTAGCGAGGAATGAACACCGTGTCCAAACAATGGAAATGCATTTGCGTTGTTTTACCCTTTCGGAAGAAAAGTAATTCCGTTGATAAAATGTGGAAATTATTAACCGCCACATGAATTTACGAACAAATTGATTTGAAGATAAATAATTGTGCTTTTTTTTTTTTTTTTTTTTTTTTTTTTTTAAAAAACACACACCATATGAATAAAATTTCATTTAAAAAATCTGGTGCAAGTTTGACATTTAGGGATTGAAATTTAGTGGTATAAACAGGGCTTCCCACTGGTCCGTTTATTTGAAACCAGTATTTTTTAAGAAAAAATTTCGTGGTATAGTTTTGCAACAATTGCAACAAAAACGGCATTCGAATTAAGTTTCAACGAATTTTATATTTTTCTCTGAAAAAAAAATGGTGTTCAAACAGCGGACCAAGTGAGAGCCCTGTATAAATGTTATACCACCATTTTTCAAAGGTTTAACTAATTTAGCAGTTTTGTAGTTAAAACTTAAAACCCACCAAAGATTGGCGGGACTTAGAAATGAGGCAAGATATATCTGTTGACGTAGGTTCAGTTAAATATTTTACGATAAAATCATTTTTTTTAATTTAATTTAATATTACCTGCAATTGTTGCCGAAATATAACATTATTCCGTATTTATATCATATACGGAATAATAATATTAATAATAGTAAATATAAAGGCATGACTTTAAATACAATGCCAGGCACAAAGGATTAAAAAACTTATAAATATGCATATTTTAAAATTATTACAGTCAACACTTATAGATAGCGGTTGAATCATTCGATTTTTAAATATCACTATTTCCAAATAGAAATCTTCATCTTATTTAATTGAAAAATTCCATTCTAAAATAGCGGTGCTTTAAAAGAAAAAAAATTGCTTTGCAGTTATGCATTTATGTTATTGTTTTTGAGAACTCACCAAGTGATCATCGAGAATAGCAAAATTAAGTTGAAATGTGACAGAGATTTGTGCAAACTTTCTAAGATTGGTAAATGGTGCAGCATAACATCGAAGAGATATGCATTCAATATCTTCCCTATCACAGTTCTGAAAATGAAAGGATAAACAATAAATCAATTTATAACAGTTTCTCACAGTTTATGATATTTTAACGCAGTATCAAGGCCGTATTCTGAACATACGTAAACATTCACCAAGAAAGTCCAGATGAAGATCGCCGCAGAATGGTCTTTGCTACGTCTTTTTATACCGAGACACTTCGGAACACAGGTAGAAAGGGAAAAAAAATCTAAAAATTAACATAGTTGAGAAAGGAAAAAAAAATTCTGAAAATTGAAACCGGTCAAATTTAAAAGAAAAAAATTAACAAATTAAACACTTAGAACTACGTTAAAGGAAAAAGAGGTTTAACCGCAGCTATACATAGGTGCCAACCTCTCATTAATATTCCGTAGTATGCGGGTTAATTTGACTCAGGTTTAACACGTTTCGCCAAAGAAAATTTTTTTAAGAAATGAAATGAAATAAATTCCACGTAGAAACCTGAAATTGAATAAATAAAGATTCATCCAATATTTTTTCTGGTTTTAAGCGTTGTTAAACTGGGTCAAATTAACCCGCGTATTACGGAATATTAATGAGAGGTTGGCACCTATGGCTATACCATTTCGCGTACTTCTCACTATTTAGACTCTATCCTTAATCTCTTTCGCCTTGCTTTATTGTTCCAAATTTGTTATAATCCCTTTTCTTAAATTTACATCTATCCTTTCCATTGTAATTGTTTTTTTTTTTTTATCTTGTAGTTAATACTACATCTAAACTTTTCCCAACGGCTCAATTTAATACAAGACACTCTACTCACATATAGACTGGGCGTAAAGTTGCCTGCAACTCGGAAGCCACTTAACCGACATCAACTGTTCGGCGGTAAGGTTTGGGAATGATTGGGGTGGGAAATCGCCGCAGAATTCACGGAGAGCTGCGTTTCGTGTCATGGTCCTTGCTAGGTCCCTTCTATACTGAGACACTTGCGAAAGCCAGGTAGAAAGGGAAAAAAGATCTAAAAATTGACATAGTTGAGAAAGGAAAAAAAATTCTGAAAATTGAAACCGGACAAATTTAATGACGTTGTGTAGATGTTGTGGCCATCACAAAACTTTTTTCTATATAAATAAAATTGTCTCTGACCAAAATTAAAGGACAAGCTATTCGTTCATGATATATACATACATATATATATATATAGCTATCGCAGGAATCGTGAAAAATAGTACGTGGCAGCGACACCTGTTGGGTGGTATACACCCAAAACTAAAAGAAGATCTATTTTCGTCAAGCTCTAACAGAATATAAAATTTGGTTAAATTACTTGCATTAGTTCTTGAGATATAACTATCAGAGAAATCGTGAAAAGTGCAGCATAGCAGAGCCACCTGTTGAGCTATTTATACCAAAACCTAATCAGCACTAATTTATTTTAAGGTCTAACTAAATCTGAAGTTTGATAAAATTCCGCGCGCTAGTTTTTGAAATAGAGCGTCCACAAAATTTGCGTCAGATACAGGCAGACTCGCGAGCAGACATATTCTAAATACAGTCAAATCGGGTTCAGGAACTTCTAAAAAGAATAAATTTGTTGAAAACCGGTAGTCGAAATTTTTCACTAATCCAGTATTTTCTTCTTGTAAAGATAGAATAAAGTAAAAAAAAAAAAAAATACTTTCGTTGTGAAACAGTTTATCATTTCAAGGAGATTCCCAGTTGCAAGTAACTCCACTCCCTGTATATGAGTAGTTGTGTATCACATCTTAAAGGAGCCATGTAAAAAAAAAAGTATCAAAGTATCAAAAATACACTGAAAACAGAAAAAGAAGCTATGGATTATACCGTCAACTTCAAAATCCAATCCGAAATTAGTAAGCTAGCCAATCAAGATTTAACTTGCGTAGTGCAGCCAATCAGGAATTACATGTGATTTAAGATCGAAAGAGAATGTTAATAATTTCATTGTATTTATTCGCAGCTAATTAAATCTAAAATACTAAAATTGTTGTTCTTTTTTACTGGTGAATGTATGAATATGCTGCACGTGATCAGAATACCGCCCTGTTCAGTATCATTATTAAATAGAGGACTTTTTAAAAAAGTGTAAAAAATATAAAAAATTGGCTGGTACTTACCTGTTCAGGATGTCATTCAGTGCCAAACCATCGCGCCCTGAATACTAGGCCTACGCTTTTACACGAAAATGGCGGCTGGCGTAGGCGGATTTTTTTCAGCGTGAGTACGACCCCTTCAATTTGAATACCAATAATTTTTTAAAGTTTTCTGCTCTTTATTTTTCTCACATTAAATAAGTCAAAGAAAACTATTAAAAATTATTGGTGTGTAAATTCAGTGGACTGTACAAATGCTTAAAAAAATCCGCCTACAACTGCCGCCATTTTGTTTCAGCACGCAGGTCTCGTATTCAGGGTGTGGTGGCCAAACTTAAAGTCAGCACGTAGCTAAATTAGAAGTAAGAAATTCATAGCTACCAACTCTCCCTTTTTTTAAATACATTTTCGAATAGAAATACTTGCTTTATTTAGTAACAGATATTATGCGGTGAAAACGCAAGAATTATTATCAGGAAAAAGGGGTGCTCAAAAAACAGGAGGATTGGCAGCTATCGGAATATTACGTCTAATGATTTATACAGTATAATGAATGAATAAGTACCGGGTGTCCCAAAAATGACTGATGGATTTTAAAATTCAATAACTTGCAAACGGTGACAGATATTAAAAAAATTCTTGCAGCAGGGTTATGTATGATGTCAGGAGTTTTTTTACTGCGATTCTTGATTTTAGTTCGAATTTCGAACAATAGATCGCGCTGACAACGATTAACGTTCAGTCGAGGCCGAAAATGACCGACCCCTGAATACTAGATGGCGGCTGTCGCAGGTCGATTTTTTTTTTCAGCGTTTGAACAGTCGCTCGAACACCAATAATTTTTAAAAGTTTTCTTCGCCTAGTTTTTCTGAGATTAGATAAGTCAAAGAAAACTTTTAGATATTATTGGTGTTGAAGTTCGAGGGACCGTTCAAACGCTGAAAAAAAAATCCGCCTGCGACAGCCGCCATCTCGGTGCATCAATGCTGAGTGTCGTCAGTTTCGGCCTCGACTGAACATCAATCGCTGTCAGCGCCATCTACTGTTTAAAATTCAAACTAAAATCAAGAATCATACTAAAAAAACTCCTGACATCATACATAACCCTCCTGCAAGATTTTTTTTAATACAGCGTTTGCAAGTTATTGAATTTTAAAATTCATCAGTCACTTTTGGGACACCCGGTACCTTATTCAATAAAAAATACATAAAATAAGTTACAAATAAAGAAAAACATACAAAACAAATGGTTAATAAACTCTTTCTGCTTACAATTGCAATATATCCCCGTGCTTTAGATGATGATGAATTATTCGCATCTTCTCTTTCTGTCAGATCTTTTGGTGGAACGTCAGATCTCCGAATCACGTCACTAGGTGCTTCTATTGAATCTTTTGATGTAAAAAGACTGGAGGAATTTTCTTTCTCATCTAGGAGCAAGTCACTATCGCCTTTTGCTATATTTGTATGGCTGGGTTGAAGATTTTCTAAATTTAAAAAATCGTCGTCGCATACAGCAGGGATTGACAGTCGTGTTCCACTGTCTTTCTATAAATACAAAGAAAAATGTGTATGAATATCATTACAAAAGTGCCAAGCTCTCATCAATCTTCCGTAATACCTGGGTTAACTTGACCCAGGTTTAATACGTTTCGCCCCAGAATTTTTTTAAAGAAATGTAATTAAATAAATTCTGCATAGAAACCTGAAATTAAACAAATAAATATTCATCTAATAACTTTTCTGGTTCAAAGCGTTGTTAAGCTGGGACAGATTAAACCACATATCACAGATTAGTGGGGAATTGGCATTTCTGTCATTACGTAGCTTTAGGATATCGAAAACAGTTTTTGAAAATAACGTTCATAAACTCATTGATTCCGTTCTTCAGAATTTACTGTTAACGAGCAGGGAAGACCGAGCTATGCTCGGTCAAAATTAGCTTTGAGTGCAAATATCCTGATGCAAGACCAAAATGACCCACTAATCAAATTTTCTCAAACATGTGACCTAGCCCAACATTCTTCTCGTGCCCAAAAACCATAGAAGGCAAAATTTAGTCTAAATATTCTGAGCCGTTTTTAAGCTAAAATAGCTTGACCCATAATGACCCCCTAATTGAATTTTCTCGAACATGTGACCTAGCTCAACAGTCTTCTCGTGCCCGAAAACCATAGGATGCAAAATTTAGTGTAAATAGTCTGAGCCGTTTTTAAGATAAAATAGCTTGACCCGTCATGAACCCTGACCAAAATGACCCACTAATCGAATTTTCTCCAACAAATGACCTAGCACAACAGTCTTGTCGTGCCTGAAAACCATAGGATGCAAAATTTAGTGTAATTAGTCTGAGCCTTTTTTAAGATAAAATAGCTTGACCCATAATGACCTATGACCAAAATGATCCACTAATCAAATTTTCTCGAACACATGACCTAGCCCAACAGTCTTCTCGTGTCCGAAAACCATAGGATGCAAAATTTAGTGTAAATAGTCTGAGCCGTTTTTTAGATAAAATTAGCTTGACCCACAGTGACCCAAAAATGACCCACTAATAAAATTTTCTCGGACATGGGACCTAGCCCAATGATTTTGTCGTGCCCGAAACTCGTAGGACACAAAATTTAATCAAAATCGTTTAAGCCGTTTTTTAGATAAAATTAACTTGACCCGGGTTGACCCCAAAATGACCCACTAATCTAAATTCTCGAACATGTGACCCAGCCCAATAGTCTTCTCGTGCCCGAAAATGGTAAGATACAAAATTTATTTCAAAATCGTTTGAACCGTTTTTTAGATAGAATTAGCTTGACCCTGACCCAAAATGACCCACTAATCGAATTTTCTCGAACACGTGACCTACCCCAATGGTTTTCTGGTGCCCGAAAACGGTAGAATATAAAATTTCGTCAAAATCGTTAGAGCCATTTCTGAGATAAAATTTGCATATATATATATATATATATATCCACACACAAGATTTGCTCGTATTAGAAAATATGACATATATTTTCAGGATTTGTACTACTAATTACAACCAGTTGGAAATTGTACGTCAAACGTGACAAATGAGGTGCGTTCGTACTATTATTATTTCAGTGAAATTAATTATATCGGCTGTTATTATGATATGATTAATTTCCGTACATTTTATCTTTTGTTGACATTTACTGAAAATTAGAATGGGAAACTTAAGCCTAGCTTTCAAAATTTCAGAACTTGAAATATATATTTAGACTCTTTTTCTATTTAGTATCCATTTCTCCGGAAACATTTATCCAAAAACTGTCGGTAGATTATATGTTTTGCTATAATTAATCAATTTTAGTCTACAAATTCAATTTTTAAATTAAGTAATACGGAAATAATAGGACTCCATTTTAAATAAGACGTAATCACCATGGCAACCTAGAATCATTACCTATCATGGGATATCATTAAATTAATTACGTAGGATAAGATTTAATAGAATGAAGAATGTGACTATAACTTGGTCATATAAGTTATGAAATGTCATATACGTCATATGTGACTATAACGTCATACATGTCAGACAATTTGGCAATACTCGGTTGCTTGAGGATTAATCCTCGAAAGCTGATTTAACAAGGAAGTACCGATTATAAAAAAAATTCAAATTACTTAATTTTTTATTAATATCTTTTTAAGTTTGATTCGATTTTTATAAAATTTGAAATGACTCGACAAAATTTTACAACGATTTTATATATTAATTTTCAAACCGTTCGGTTGTGTAGTTTTTGCGCTGTTATATGCGGACGCACGGTCGGATCCAAAGCCATTAAATAATAAGCCAAGTCAGATAGTGTTAAATTTGTTAGCGACACACTAACGCCAAACCTCTGCTGCGGAAGGAGGACAAAACAGAAGTGGGTCGCAGAGAAACGATACAATTTATTTATATCGATATTTTATACGATTTTTATCGATGTTTTGTTTTTGCACTTCCTTTAAAAGCTTGCTAATACTTTTAAGCTAAGCTTTTACATTAAAGCTAAAACTATAATGGAAAAAAATGGTGGAAATTTACTGGATTAATATTTTTATATAAATATAGTGGTGGCGAAGAAGTTGATTTATTTATTAAAAGTTAAATAAAAAGTGATGGAAATTTACATCACTATGCAATTAACCCTTTCCGGCACAGACAAATTATGTTCGTAAAATGTGAAATTACTGACTGACACCGGAATTTACAAACGACTTTCTTAGAAAATATGAACTCCTTATTTTAAGCTTTAATTTTAGAAGCAAAATTTTATTAAAATATTCTTGGTGCCGAATGCAGCACTCCCAACCGCTAGATGGCGCTATTTTCAACTTGCGAAAAGTTTCCCATTTATCTGACTGGGCTTATTATTTAATGGCTTTGGTCGGATCAGACGACGACTATAGTTGCGACGTATTTATATAATTACGAACGCACCTAAAAATAAATATTTGTCTTTTTTAACCTTTTCAGGGGCAAGTAATTATTTTTCTGTAATGTTGAATTTACACCAGATTTTTTGAACAATTTTATTTGAAAATAAGGAAATACAGTTTTATAACTTTTTTCGTCAAAGTTATAAAAGTTAAAGATTCAGGGTCCATAAGCCGTGTTTTTTGCTCATGAAATAAGACAAAAAATCGATTTTGTTATACTGACTTAATTATTTCACTTTTTAATATTAGAAGTTTTATTCTGTACGATTTCAACAATAGTTTTTGCACTTTGTTCGGATTTATATGACTTACACAAGCTCAAATTTCTTATTATTCGTAGTTTTTCATGCAAAATACGCAATTCCTCCTAATTTTACCTCAATTATTTATATGAGCGTAATCGTGCAACACTTTCTTTTTTACATATATTATAAAATACATCAAAGTGTACAATATATGCACAAATAAAACTGTTGCAAAGCTGCGCTCATAGTAAAATATTAAAAATAGAGAGTTAGGTAACTGCATTCCTTAACGTCACTAAGAGACTTTAGGTTGCAGCAACGTATTTAAACGTGCTAAAATGAAAGTAAATACTGCTAATAACTGCATTCCTTCACGTCAGTAAGAGACTTTAGGATGCCGCAACGTGTTCTAACATGATAAAATGAACATAACTATTGTTAATGTGAAGGAATGCAGTTATTAGCAGTATTTACTTTCATTTTAGCACGTTTAAATACGTTGCTGCAACCTAAAGTCTCTTAGTGACGTTAAGGAATGCAGTTACCTAACTCTCTATTTTTAATATTTTACTATGAGCGCAGCTTTGCGACACTTTTATTTTTACATATATTGTACATTTTGATGTATTTTATAATGTATGTAAAGAAAAAAGTGTTGCACGATTGCGCTCATATAAATAATTGAGGTAAAATTGGGAGAAATTGCGTATTTTTTCATGCAAAACTACGAATAATACGAAATTTGAGCTTCTGTAAGTCACATAAATCCAAACAAAATTAAAAAACTACTGTTGAAACCGTGCAGAATAAACCTTCTAATATTAAAAAGTGAAATAATTAAGTCAGTATAACAAAATCGAATTTTAGTCTTATTTCATGGGCCAAAAACACGGCTTATGGACCCTGATCCTTTATTAAAAAATTCTGGCGCAAATCTTGATTAAAATTATGTGGGGTAAAATATATCCCACTGCCTCTCAAGGAGTTAATGACAGAAAATTTCGATTAAATAAGGAGAATATTGCTCTTTTAAAATAGTTATATTCAAAAGTTAAAACAGTATAAATCCTTTTTGCGCTGTTTCAAATAACTACTACGCTAATACTATTAGTACAAATCCTGTTTGTCAAATACATATAAGGTAGAAGGAACTGGAACTCATTTTACGACTAATAAGTAGTAAAATGAATTCGTGAAACTGTTTACAATATGCTCAATCAATGCCTACAGATGTGGGCGTGTATGACATTTTTACACATAAATTAGCTTTGTGCTTTAATGATTTAAATTAAATATATTTATATTTACCCAACATTTATCTAACGTAAGGTTGTGATACGATTAATTTAAAATATTACTTATAAATATTAATTAAGAAATGATGCGATTTAAGAATTTTCATGAGATTTTTTTCTGAATAGGAGAAAGGTGTTAGATTTAGCGGGAGTTTTTTTAATACTCTTTGAAAAATAGTAAATAAAACACCGGTTATCCAAAAAACATGGGACCAAAGAATTTTTGGTTGACTGGGGTTCCATAGGAATTTTCGGATAACCGGCAGAGTTCTTAATTTTATTCTACCAGATGGCACTACTCACTCTTCTCACTTAGAGAACCTGGACATACTTGTCCAGGTTCTCTATTCTCACTTCCCCGCAGTCAGGTAACGCGTTCGTGCTTACAGGTGGAGCAAGAGTCCGTATTCTGTGCGATTTCCCCTTCTTGGTTACACCTCCAATACGCAGCATCGATTTTCTAAATCATTTTCATATTAAGTAAAATATTTATTTTCATTTGCAATTCATAAAAATTTTCTTTTTGACACTTTCCAACATAGTTTATAAGTGTTTGTCAATTCGGTTTGTCTATCCGTCTGTCTGTGCTCTCTCGTAACTTTCGTATATATACTCGGATTGTCATATAATTTATATACGTTACTGAGATTTAGTGTGGAATGTCTGGTATTGAAAATGAAGTGTTTAGTATCTATAGTTCGTTTAACCTTCGTACTCTGTTGAAATTTTACTCAACGTTGCGTTGATTAAAACATTTCACACCAGAATTTGTTTTTTGATAATGATTTAACATATTTATTTAACGTAGTTCTCTGTAGCATTTATTTAACTTACTTTATGAAAAAAAATCTGGTTCAAATCGAATTAAATAAATTATAGAAGTAGGTCGATTCGACCCATTCAGGGTAGGAAGGTTAAAGGGATACACAAAAGAATTCCGTTGTATTATGGTCTATGGGGAAAAAATCGTTTGCGGTGCATTTTACTGACGTTACGATATTTCAAACATAATGAGACTTATGTGCATCACTGAAGCAGACGACAACTTTCTGTCTGAGGAGTATAGTATAAGGTAGCATTTACAGTTTGTTTACAGAAAGTTACAAAAGAATTCCATTCAATTGTGATCTATGGGTAAAAATCATTTGCGGTGCATTTTACTGACGGTACGATATTTCAAACATAATGAGATTGATATGCATCACTGAAGCGGACGACAACTTTCTTTTGCAGGAGTATAGTATAAGTAGCATTTACAGTTCCTTTTCAGGAACTTACAAAAGAATTCCATTCCATTATGATCTATGGGTAAAAATCGTTTGCTGTGCATTGATGTTACGATTTTTTAAACATAATGAAACTAAAAAGAATCACTGAGGTGTATTACAACATGTTTTCTATAGATTATGGAGTGAGTAGCATTCATAGTTCATTTACAGAGACACACAAAAGAATTCGGTTACCATGATCGATAACTGGTGGGAATGCGTTGTCCACTGTGGCATGCATTTTAAACTTATCTAATTTTTCGTGTATTATGTGGTGTGTTTGAATTCTATGAAACACACACAGGACTGTTTTACAGAATTCGCCCACATTATCGCATATCAATCGTCATCAATTGGTGAAAATGGATTTTTTCTGAGTTATGTGTTTTTAAAATTTCTTATTTTGATATCCCATGTCATTCTATGAAAAAATTAAATCTTTCAATAATATTCATTTACTGTGGGAAAGTGTTTCATAATATATGCCGGATGCATGATTTTTCATTCTTGTTTAGACAAGAAGCTGATGTTTCAGAAAATCAATGCTGCTATATTACGATAGATAAAATTTGGGTAAACATAAAAATACTTAATACAATATTTAGGCTATATACTCTTTAAGACCAAAATTAAATTATCTGTAAAACTATTAGAAACGCTCCCATGGATTTCGAGTACGACATTTTTTTTTTTTTTTTTTTTTTTTGCATAAAGTCTAATTATTAGATTTGGTGCTGTCCAACGTGCTTTCACGTCATTTAACTGTGCTGTAAAGCGCATAAGCATAGTTGCCCACCTTCGCATTCTTTATAATCAATTTAAACCAGAAATTTTGTAAAATAAATTAAAATATGCTCCCAACCTTCGTATACTTTATAAGCAATTTAAACCAGAAATTTTGTAAAGAAAATTATAATAAGATAACCCTTTTTTTTTCTTTAAAAATGACTATTAATTTGTTCTTTTTTCTTACAAAATTTCTGGGTTTAACCCTTAAATGCCTAGAGTATCAAAGCAACGCTTTTTATTTAACTTTTAACACTAGAACGACCATGAGCGGTCATTTTGACCACTACCAAATGAATATATTCCCATTCGAACCAAAAATTTATTTTTAAAATAAATTAAATATAAAACTTGCAGGAGTATGTTAAATGAATAAGTTAAATAGTTTTAAATAAAAATTCTGGTGTGAAATAGTTTTATAAAACTTGAGTAAAATTTCTGGTCGTTCTAGTGTTAATAAATACATCAAGTTCTTCGCAACCACTACATTTATACCGAAATATTAATACTGTAAAAATCACATAAATATACTACTAAATAAACTTAAAAATATATCTTAAAATTTCTGGTGTACAATCCTTAACCTTTCAATACATGAATTTTTCCTTTAGAATTGTGTTTTTTTTTTAAAGATTACGTACCAGAAATTTTAAGATATATTATTAAGTTTATTTAGTAGCATATTAGCGAATTTTACAGGAATAATATTTCGATATATATATATATATATATATGTATATACAGGGTGTTTCTAAACTCATGGTACAACCTTTAAGGGTAGGTAGAGCACACAGTAACAATCATTTATTGTATAGGAATGTATGGGACCAAGTGACGCATTAAAGTAAAAACACCAGGGGGGCAATTAGGCCCCTTTTTTTATTTTCTAAATTTCTCATTCATACCAGAAAATTTTTATGCTATTCTTTTGTTGCCATTTCATAATTACTTAATAATAAAATTCTTCTTTGAAAATTTTTGGTATGAAATCGAAATTTTTTTAATTGAAAATAGAAATAGAAATAGAATTTTTTTAAAATAGAAATGGAGTTTTTGGTTGATTCCACTGGCGGTAGAGGGCAGTAAGTGACTGGTCGCCGTTCAATACCATGCATTCAAGTAGAAGAAATCGCCATTTTTAATTGTGCTATCGTTCTTCATGGAAGACTTTACATATGCCGAAAAAGCCGGCATGTATGCAGCCGGCATGTATGCATGTAAAGCCGGCATGCATTTGCATTTCATGTATGGTCGTGCAAATGGCAACGCCAGGGCTGCCCTACGAATGTATCAGGAGCAGTTTCCTCGCAGAAGAATGCCTGATCATAGAATGTTTCAGCGCTTACACCGTCAGCTTTCTGAAACAGGTTCTTTCCACGTCACCAGACAGGAAACTGGGCGAGAAAGACGCAGTGCAAGCCTGGAAGAAATTATTTTGAATTTTGTGAGTGAAAGGCCCGAATCAAGTACAAGAACTGTTGCACAGAATTTAGGTGTGAGTCATCCGTCCGTTTGGAGAGTGTTAAATGAAAATCGATTTCATCCCTTCCGTTTTCAACGTGTACAAGATTTGAATCCGGAAGACTATCTTCTGCGGTTGAACTTTTGCTAGTGGGTTTTGCAGCAACATGTATTGCAGCCAGACTTTACTGCTCATATTCTATTTACAGATGAGGCAGTATTTACACGCGAGGGTGTATTTAATGCGCACAATTTCCATCTTCGGGCAACCAATAATCCACATGCAACGCGGCCGCATGCTTATCAACAACGATTTTCTATGAATTTGTGGGCGGGTATTGTTAATAATTATTTGATTGGCCCATACCTACTACCAAAGAGGCTGGATGGTCGCTGTTACCTTATTTTTTGCAACAGGTTTTACCAGAACTGCTGCAAGATGTTCCGATGGCCATTCGTAACCGGATGTGTTTTCAACATGATGGAGCGCCCGCGCACTTCACCACTAATGTGCGCAGTTACCTGAATGCCACATTTGGGACGCGATGGATTAGGTGTGGTGGACCAGTTCCTTGGCCACTGCGATCTCCCGATTTATCGAGCCTTGATTTCTTTTTATGGAGA
Source organism: Maratus michaelseni (assembly GCA_963931845.1). Taxonomy (NCBI): domain Eukaryota; kingdom Metazoa; phylum Arthropoda; class Arachnida; order Araneae; family Salticidae; genus Maratus; species Maratus michaelseni. The sequence continues at coordinate 148,681,956 of OZ007597.1, read as the reverse complement.
CATCTGAAGAGTTTTGTTTATGAGACTCCAGTTGACTCAGACGAAAATCTAGTATCTCGCATATCCAAAGCTGCTGCACGCGTGCGGGAAATGCCTGACATCTTTAGAAGTGTACACCAATCGTTCCACCGACGACGTTGCGAAGCATGTATCATAGTTGGTGGGCGCAATTTTGAACACTTATTGTAATATTATTGTATGCATTATTATTTACTTGTAAACTACATTGTAAATAAACGTTTTATCTTTTTTATTCATGTATTTCGTTTGATAAGTTTGCCAGTTTTGTGCTTTTTTTTTTAATTCAAAAATTTCGATTTCATACCAAAAATTTTCAAAGAAGAATTTTATTGTTAAGAAATTATGAAATGTCAAGAAAAGGATAGCATAAAAATTTTCTGGTATGAATGAGAAATTTTGAAAATTAAAAAAGGGACCTAATTGCCCCCCTGGTGTTTTTACATTAATGCGTCGCTAACACCCTGTATATATATATAGTGGTTGTGAAGAACTTGATTTATTTATTAAAAGTTAAATAAAAAGTGAAAGTGTTGCAAATTTGATACTCTAGGCATTTAAGGGTTAATTGATTAAAAAGAATAGAAAGTTGGCAGCTATACTTTCGCACATTTCCGAATGATTCATTCGAATATCAAAAAGAACTTATTATGTCTATCACTAGTTAATACAACATTCTTCAGTATGGATTTTGTCTTAAGATTCCATTTTAGGAATAGGATTAGGACATAAAATCCATGAGAATTAGATGAAACTCATCAGTAGAATTCCTTGGATGGATTTACTTGCTATAGAAATTATTAATAATGCTGCTTTAGAATATTAACGTATGTTTTGTGTATTATAAGGATATTATTTTTGAAATAAAAAAATATCAAAGTATTAAGTTAATTTGGTTAGTTGTAAACTCTCTTTTAAATGATAAAAAATTAGAATCAGTTTTTGTACTCATTGTAAATGTGGAAACATTTGAAGCTCATACATAAGTTAAATAGTATAATCATTCTATAAAATTAAAAGTTATTCCTTATATTTTTAAAACACAAAACTTTAATTTATAGGAATTATTTTGTGATAGTAGCATGTGTATATAACTGAACAAAACATTAGACGTATTTTAACCCCGACGTGGTTCATTTTTAGACCACTTAATTTTAATCCTTAAGTGCCACATCGGCACCAGAATTTTGGAATGAAAATTTTCCTTTTATTAAGTACGTGCAGAAAAACTTTTACCTATTTTCAAATAAATTTGTTTGTAAATTATGGTGTTATATTATCCAAAGAAGACATTTTGAAAAATACAAGGGTCAGTCAAAAAGTACATGGAATTTCGTTGTAACTCTTTAATACCACAATATAATTAATTTATTTGTTTACACACAACGTCCTCTCCTCGACCAAAGAAATCACGTCATGTAAAATCCAAAAAACAAAAGTGATGCTCATTGCGTTTTTCAACAACGAAGATGTGGTGCACCATGAATTTGTACCAGCTGGACAAACTGTTAACGACCCTTTGAATGTGCAAGTTTTGAAAACACTAAGGGAGGCAATCCAAAGAAAACGTCCCGCCAAATGGCAAGGAGGATGGTCACTGCATCACGACAGTGCTCCCTCCCACACATCGATTGATGTCAGATATGGATAGCAGAAAAGAACATACTACTCCTCCACCAGCCTCCCTACTCACCGGATTTAGCACTATCGGATTTCTGGCTCTTTCCCAAGATCAAAATGGGCCTCAAAGGTAACCGTTCTGACACAGTAGACGACATCAAAACCAACGCCACGGCTAAACTTGAGAAGATACCAAAACAGGACTTTATCGTTGTTTCCAGCAACGGCAGGAGTGGTGGAGCAAATGTATGTGTTCTAACGAAGCCTAATTTGAAGGCGATTAAGTAAATATGTACCTATATTGTGGTAATAAAGAGTTACAACGAAATTCTGAGAACTTTTGACTGCCCTTCGTATATGATTTTTATTTTTATTTATTTTATTTATTTATTTTGCTATACTTATATATTATTTTTAAGATTCTACTCTCGTCTATATTCTGTAACTCTAGACCAAGTCGTATGTTGTTTTACAAATGTTTTAAATGAAAACCTTTTAATATGCATTATTCTGGAATGGTATTTTGCAATAAATTAAACAGGATAATTATTTTCTTACCTCTACTGCGCTGATTGAAACAAATTGTTTCTTTCCATTAGATGTCAAAAACATATAGGGGATGTTTAAGAAAATATTAACATTTTCCAACGGGCTTGGTCCGTGATTCCTGATCTAAACATTAAAACAAAATTATAGATGGAAAATATAATATACTGAAACATACAGGGTAATTCAAAACTGGAGGAACAAACTTCTGGAGGAGTGGAGTACACCTAGACGGCTTGGAATCACATAGCAATACAGGGTCGGAAATGCAATCCTAACGAGATAGGGGGGTTGTTAGGGGCTGAATCATCGGGATCAAAAATTCACATTTAAAGACTATAAGCTTTAAATAAGTGACGCGTTTCCAGATAAAGAAGTTCTAAGTTTTCTGCCTACGTGCCTGGTTCTTAGCAGCTACAGTTGTGCACGTTTGAGAGCACTGGTTATCTGCGTGAGGGTTCTTTTCGCCAGAGCTGTAGTTGGACCCCTCAAACGTGCAAAACTGTAGATGGTAAGAACCAGACACTTAGACAGAAAACTTAGAACTTCATTATCTGCTAAATCATGACTTATTTTAAGCTTATTGTCTTTAAATGTCAATTTTCGATCACGATGATTCAGCTCCTAACAGCTGCCTTATCTTGTTAGGATTGCATTTCTGACCCTGCATTGCTATGTGATTCCGAATCGTCTAGGTGTACCCCACCTCTCTTATAAGTTTGTTTCTCCAGTTTTGAATCGCCCTGTATACAGGTAAACATAAAATTATTAAGTACAGATGCAGGAAACGTTGCCACCTCACCACATTTTCAAATTCATATTGTTTGATTCCCACCACTTGACTTTCCAGATAATGAAGTTCTCCTAAGTTTTCTGCCTATGTGCCTGGTTCTTACCATCTACAGTTTTGCACGTTTGAGGGCACTGGTTATTTGTGTGAGGGCTCTTTTTGCCAGAGCTGTAGTTGGACCCCTCAAACGTGCAAAACTATAGATGGTAAGAACCAGGTACGTAGGCAGAAAACTTAGCAGAACTTCACTATCTGGAAAGTCGTGACTTATTTTAAGTTTATAGTCTTTAAATGTCAATTTTCGATCATGATGCTTAAGCTCATAACAACCGCCCTATCTCGTTAGGATTGCATTTCCGACATTGCATTGCTATGTGATTCCGAGTCGTCTAGGTGTACCCCTCCCCTCCAAGAAGTTTATTCCTCCAGTTTTGAATCGCCCTGTATACAGGTAAACAGAAAATTATAAATACAGACGCAGGCAATGTTGTCAGTTCGACACTTTTTTTTCTATTTGATTGCTTGATTGTTACCCCTTTTTTAAAATAGTATAATTCACGTTATTTAATCTGTCATGAAATAAGGCGAATATTTCTATTTTAAAAAAGTGGTGGTGATCAAGCAATTTGAATTTGAAAAGTCCTTCCGGCCTTTACCGGGAGGAAAAGGTAGCTTCCTATATCTTCGTTTTAAAATTTTAGCTAATGTTACACGAAAACAGCAAGTTAAAATGCAAAGAAAACGTTTACAAAAGATTCGTTAATACTGAATTTGAATAAGAAATTCGCCAAATTATTGGGCAATAGCCAAATTGGCTTCATTTATGAAGACTTATTTTGGTCGCCAAATTTGGCGATATTTCGCCAAATGTCGCCAAGTTTGACGAGAATTTGGCGCTAACGGATATGAATATATAGTTTTATGCGTATGGTTGGAAAAATTATTACAACAATGAAAATTTTTTAATGTGCTGTCTTGTTTCAAAATGTCAGCCACCCTAGAATTTAAAACTGCTCTATATCAGCCATTTTTTAAGATAGAGGAAAACCAAAAAATGCTCTGGAATCCTCGTATCAAGGCCTAACACTTAATTAGAAAATAAATTTTAATTTTTAACTTTTTTGTATATTTATTTTAGTTTTAAATTTTTAAGTGGCCGCCATCTTGAAACAAAATGGGGGACCAAACTGGCCAACGAACTCGGTCGAGACATTGGTGAGCTTAATACACACAATTAGTTTCAGCAAAATTGATTTATAAATACGAGCGTTATCGTATGACATAGGTCAGATATATATATATATATATATGATTATAATATCTTTGAATTTCAAAAACATATCAAGTTCTTGTAACAATCTAATTAAATCTCCAAAGAGATAATTAATAATAATGTGTAGACAGAATACCACATAGTTAATAAATTAACTATATATATAAATCAACATTTGAACAGAGGGTGGTTTTGGGGTCTGTAGGTCATGATCGGTGAAAATATATCGAAATTTTCCAGAATTGCTTTCCTCCGAACGGCTGCAATAGGTTGCTTTATACTTTTTTGTATTGAAAGCTACCTAAAATGTAGCGAACTGACAACACTGGACGCAAGTTTCGTACAGTTCTACCACAATTATATAAAGAATTTTCACCTCATTCAATCGCAGAAAAATGTTACAAATTAAACGTAACGACTACAAATATTAAACAGAAATTTTCTAATCTGAAATAGTGTTAGTAGACTAAATGAAAATTCCAAGAAGTGTACACACCTTACAGATGTTTAAGGGTGATATAACCACAGCTTCCAGACTTTACAATTTTTTTTTTTTCAAATCAAATAAACATGTTTTGATCCAGAAAATTTATTTAATATAATGTGTGTTGTTTCTATGTGATACTTAAAATATTGTTTTATTAAATAAAATTTCTGGTTCAAAATATTTTTATTTTACTTCAATAAAATGTAAAAGCTATGTAAATCATACAGGGTATCCTAAAATGGATAGAGCGTTTTAAAAATTGAATAAAAAATAAATGGTTACAGCTATTTTAGTTATTCTTAGATGAGACAAATACGTGAAAGCGAGATATTTTTTGCTGCACTTCCTTGTTTTGGTTTCAAATATGGCCGATAGATGGTGGTGCACTGTCTCAAATGACAATATTCAAGATTCACATACTAGTTAGAATTTCCAAGGGGCGGTTCCAATTTCCAAATTGCATTTCAGATTAGGCATTTTTTACTTATTATTTAAATCGCAGAATTTGTAATCACCATTTTTAATCGCAGAATCTTTAATATTTTTCTTTGATTAAATCAGGAGAAGTATTCTATACAAAAATTGTGGTAAATCTAATGCGTCCTGAATACTGTCCAAAATAACCTTACAATTTCAAACCACAAAACATTTTTTTGGCATTTTAACAACTAAACAGATGAAAGGTTAAAGACTGCATGAATTTTTATCCATTTTCGCAGCGCTATCTTCCGTTGTTAGTTAGAATTAAAACAAGGAAGCGTAGTAAATAAATTCCCGATGTCACATCTTATTCTCCTACAAGAACAAATTCTATAGCTGTCACTGTTTACTTATTGAATTTTAAAAAGTTCAGTCAAACTTTTGACATTCTGTACATGTATAGACAAGAACTAATAACTATAAAATGCATGATCGTAAATTAAGTTTTTGTTTGTTCACAACCCTCTGAATACTAGGCCTATGCGCGACATAAAAATCATAGCTGTCGTAGGTAGATTTTTTTCACTGAGTTTTTTATGACTACATCCTTAGTTATTTCACTCGCAATTGGTGCACTGACTACGGATTCACGACACAAAAATCATAGCTGTCGTAGGTAGATTTTTTTCATTGAGTTCTTTATGACTACATCCTTAGTTACTTCACTCGCAATTGGTGCACTGACTACGGATTCACGATACAAAAAGCATAGCTGTTGTAGGTAGATTTTTTTCACTGAGCTTTTTATGACTACATCCTTAGTTACTTCATTCGCAATTGGTGCACTGACTACGGATCCCCTCCTCTTTATTAATAGCTCCATTGTTTGTATGGTCCCTTCAATTTGAACACCATTATTTTCTTAAAGCATTCTTCGTCTTTGTTTATTCGTAAAAAAATAAGGCGAATAATACTTTTAGATATTACTGGATTGCAAGTTCAAGGGACCGTACAAACGTTGAAAAAAATCCACCTACGACAGCCGCATTTTTGTGTCAGCGTATAGGCCTAGTATAGAGAAAACTGAGACTTGTGTTTAAATTTTGTTGCCTATAGTTGTTCATGTTATATGTATTACACTTTGAAACAAGAGAAATTTTTACTTACAGTGTAAGTATGAGAAATAATTGGTGAAATTCCTTCCTTTTCGTCATACATTATCTGGTTATCGGAAGATACCCTGAAAACAAAAACAGATACATATTATGGAGTTAAATCTTTCGTCTTTCCTGCATATAAATGATTAATCGTTATATGCAGAAAAAAGAAATTTACCTCTGAATATTTTCCAGTTGGGGCTTTATTTGTTTTTTTAATCAGATTGTGGGATTGCAACCATTTTTGGAAATAGTAATCTTTGCCTCACTAAATGACGCCTTATTTAATGATTAAGTAGAATTTTATTATTTCAAAAAAGTAGTTGCAATCACACAATCTAAAAAAAAATAAAAATAAAAATAAAAATAAATTAATTGGCAAAATTGATAGTTCGCAAAATTGATATTTCACATCTCCAGTGAATATGATATTTAGGGTTTGTACACACCTGAGATTTTCAGAGACATACCTCAAATTTTTAATAGTAATCTCAACCTTATTTAGACGGAAAAAAATTAGTACAAATTTTGCGATGAAATAAGGTAAAGATTACTCTTCAAAACAGTGGTACAAAACTCTTTGGAAATCTAAAGATTGCATGCGCCTTGATTATTGTTCGAAAAAAAGATACTTTTAACAGAATATTTCTTTTCCAGAAACACTTAAAATATCCTTTTTCACAAGTTTCATTTTGTAAGATGTTGAGATTTTCCTATTTCACAGGAGAAATATAACCATAGGCTTTGAATGAGTTTTTTCATTCGAACACAATCGAATTTAATAATTTTTATGAATTCAAAACGAGTATTAAATGGCATGACACATTGACGGGAATGGAAACCTTTTGCAAATAAGGTTGTAAACTTTTAAATTTTTGTCGATAAGACAGATTTAAGTGACATGCACAGGGGTCCTCCCGGTCCTTTTTTTAATACCACTTTTCTCAAACAATAATATTCGTGATAGTTTTCTACAACATTTGCAATACAAATGTTTTACGAAGATTATTGTTTGGAAATACTGGCATTCAAAAGGGAGACCTGGGGGGATCTTAAGCGTAAGAAAAGGAGTGAAGCTGAAGCTGTACTTAGATAGAAAATAAAAGAATTTCTGAAGCATTTAGCTGTATTTAAATATCGTATTTTAATATTGTATCGCATACAGACCCACTAATACAGGCCTCGGAGCGGTCTCTTTTTGGCTATTTTTTTTAAAATTATTTTCGTAGCAGATTATTACAACAATTACAAGAAAAAGATCAACCCGAAGCTGGTTTCTACAACATTTGCAGGATAAAACTGAGCTGCGCCGCCAGACGCCAGAGTGGCGTCCGTCAAGCACATCAACCATCACACCTAAGTCCTGAAAGACTTATAACGCGCACGACCAAGATAGGCCTCCTGTATGCGCTGCGACCGGTAGGAGCACCGCCACCTGCGCATCACTCCTATTGAACCCATGAAGTGACGACATAGGTCGTTGCGATACGTGGTAGATCCCGGTTTCAGAGGAAACCACCACGAAAACACTTGGGGACGAGCCGCCCCCCCTCCCCCACCCGGAACAGCTTCGGAACTGGACACTCAAGAGGGAGCCAGGTCCTGGGCCTTAAGTCGGGTTTTCCCGACCCGCACTTGTTCTACCAAAACTCGAGGAATGCAAAGACCTACATAGGTAGTCACAGTTCCCTCTTGTAATGGATATCATTTGCAGGATAAATCTAAAACGAAAATTTTCGTAAGAAATAGTGGTACACAAAACTTTGATTTGGCCTCTATTAATAGAGACCGCTCCGAGGCCTGCTAATACATTATCATCTCTTTCGGAATAGAGAGAGTCGAAATTACTTTATACAAAAACATATACTTTTATTATTTCTCCATTCAGTTAATTTGAATTATTTTATTATCTTGAATAAATAAATTTCATATTTAGCATTATGGGTGTACATTCACCTTCTACATATATGTTCTGCATAACGTATTGTTATGCACTATTGTTATACCGTTTGTTCTTTGGAATGATGTGCAATTCTAATAAAATTTTATAGAACGTAACTACTTTTTTAGTGGAGAGAGATAGACTCAACATTCGCGGTTTTGATATTCGCCAGGTTTTCCTCGAACGCAGTGGCGCCAACTTATATGGGCCTGTGGGGCCCGAGCCCACCGAATAATTTGTCATTCCAACCTACACAAATCCCATTGTTCTGTTTCATTATTTATTTCATTGTTTATTTTATACTCTGAAACAAAATTTACTTTATCATTTACCTGTAGGGGTGAGTCAATGACCATTTCTTTTTTCATACCCCACTGAAACTAATAAATCACTTAAAAAGGACTGAAATGTTTTGTTCTATGTTTAGGTTTTTGCACTTTCAAATTATAGTCATAGTATGATGATATAATAGTAAATATTAGTATCTCAAGGAATCAAGAATGTAATTTACCGTATATACTCGTGTATAAGTCGTGTATAATGCTCAAAATTTTTTAAAAAAAAATTGAATTTTCGTGTATAAGTCGAACCACATTTCTTGCAGTATGTTGAAAAATGATTTGTAATCGAGGATAAAAAAAATTAATAAATTTTCATTAAATTAGTATTTCTTTTTTAATTCAACGTTTTAATACTGTATAATCATGTAAAACTGAAGAAACTTAAACTATTTTGAAACCTATTCACATCAATTTAATGATACTTAAAAAGAAAAAAATTCTTTAAAAAATCTATTCAAGGCTTATTTACAAGGGTAATACCCTTGTTACTTCAAAAGCGACTATTTAAGTTATAAGGTTTTTATTTAATGGCGAAAATTTTTTAACGTAATAATAACTTTTTTTTTTTTTTTTTTTTTTTTGGTAATTCAGGAGCTAAAAAAAAAAAAAAAAAAAAAAAAGCTTAATTCAGTCATATATAAACCACATTAAATGTATTATATATGACTGAATTAAGCATTTTTTTTTTTTTGTTAATTACTCGTATATAAGTCGACCCCCCATTTTCAACTCTCAAATTTTGTCTAAAATTCTTCGACTTATACACGAGTATATACGGTAATAATATTACAACTTTATTTTTTTACTTTAAAAAATTATAATTTGATTTTGAGTTATTGTCCATCCCTTTCCGTCCACCTTTCAACGGGAAAAAAAAAAAAAAAAAAAAAAAAAAAAAAAGAACTGGCCATGCAATTTTATCTAAATATTCTTGAGCCCACCCAATATTTTTCAAAAGCTCTGCGTTCACTGCGCGAACGTATCACACGCGAATGTTAAAGGATAACTGTATTTGTAGTCTCTTCAGGTATGAAGAGGATAAATATCGTTTTTCTAATTTTTACGTACTTACCCAATTATCCCGATGTCAGCTTTTGTTTCCAAATGTAGAGGGACTGTCTCAATATTATCGTCTGGTTTAGTTTCAGTACTGAGAGTTATGGCTCGACAAACTATTTCTAGATACTTCGTATGGGGTGGTATTTTCGTTGCATCCAATTTAATATTAATATCAACCTATGATAAACAAAAGTATTTTGTTCAGAACCAAAATTATTAGAACATCTGGAGATTACTTTATAATTTCTTAATAATAATAATGATAAAAGAATGTGTATAATACTTTTAATTGGTAAAAGTCTATAGAGATTGTGACACGTAAAAATACAATATTTAACGATGCAGCATCATTTAACTTACCAAAATTATGGCTCAAGTTTTCTTCATGGTTACAAATATGGAAATAAACATTCAAGTAAAAATACAAAATAACGTGCGTAATTTGAAAAAAGTACGTGAAAAATTAAATGATGGCGTATCAAATAATAACTTCATAGACCATACAATTGTAGAATATTTTTAGTTGTTTTAATAATGTCTCCGATGGAGTCGGAACATGTGAATAGTCTAATAAAATTTATTTTACTGTTTCTAATTTTTTTTAATTTTATGTCTTTTAGTTATTAAAAAAAGTATATTATTACAAGGTGTTATAATTTGTTATATTTTCAAATATTGTATATATTTTAAAAACATACTTTTACTAGTGTAGTTAAAAACAGATTTTTTTTTAATTCAAAAATTTAGATGTTTAAACAATAATCAAAAAACCATGAGATGCTGACAGGAAAATTTTAGGTAAATTTAAATTCCAATCACATTCATAATATATTATATTTAAAAATGAATTTTTAGGAATTTCTTTTCTTATCATTTACATTGCAGCTTAATTTCCTTATCTGATTGTTTTCAGTGCATCATACTTTTTCGTTTTTTGTTTTGAACTTCTTAATTTTTGATAAGAAATATTTCAACTTTTAAGTGCACTAATAAATGTGTGTTTGTTTGATTTAGAACTGTCTTAATTTAAATTTTATTTTCTGCTTTTTATTCTGTTCTATACCAAAAATACTTTTGGGTCCACCTAGCAAGCAACTGGTAAATTAACATGCAGGAAGCTGTTGAATATGTAACCTTCAACACATCGATCCACTCAATACAGGGTGATAATTAATAATAAAACTTTAATTAGTCTTTAACCGTTTGATTACGGACTGGCGACAATTTTTATACTCAATCGTATCACAATTTACAAAAAAATTCTTTATGTTGGATTTCTCTTGAATATATCAATATCCGTAAACGCCCTAAATATGTATTAATAATTGATGATGAAGATTGAGTTTTCCTCTCTCTCCAATTATACTTAATTTTTCTTGTCTTAAAAAAAAATATGTTTAGTCTACGTACTAGCTTTTTATTTTTTATGTTATTATTTTGTAACTTTTAAACTAAATGTATGGTTTCTGAAAGGAGTCTGTTTTTCTTTTTTGAGATGGGTTCGAGCCTTGGTAGGTTTCGTCTTTTTTTTTAATTTACTTTTTTACTATTTTGTTAAACTTCTATTTCATTATTATATTTTTAAATATTTTTATTTAATTTTTAACTTTTTACATTTCTCCCGGCTCCCTTTTGCCTCACAAGTCAATTACCTATAACCTGGAAGTTAGTTGGTACGCAATAAGGTATTCCATGCTGCTAACTACATTGTTCCATTGTTCCATAGTATGAGGTGGTATTTTTCTTGCATCCAACTTAATATTAATATCAACCTATGACAAATTAAAGTGTATTTAATAGCAGACGTTATTTTTCCAAAGGTAGTACAAATAGAATTTTAAAAATAATCCACGGGGACATATATTTCTTGGCCCGTAGTTAATTAACCCTTTAATTACTGGCCAGATTAGCGATATTTTTATATTCAATCGTACCATAATTTACAGAAAAAAAAGTTTTCGCACTAGATATTTCTTGTAAACATCGTAGTATGGATAGTATATGATATGATATGATAGTATATGACAGAGATAGTAGTGTATGATATGATATGATAGTATACGATAGAGATAGCAGTATATGATAGAGATTTTTTTTTAAAAAGGGGTTAGGAAAATAATTAAAAAAAAATTGGTCGACTGAAACGTCGGTCTCTCTCTGTAGTCAAATTGACTACATGACTGAATTTTACCTTTTTCGATTACTTTTGATCACCCTGTATACTAATGATAATATAAAAATGAATTATTATAATAGCATATTAAAATTGCTAGAAAAAAATCTTGAATATCTCTTACTTGAGTTCCATTTCTAAGTGGGTTTCCCAAATTGCACACGAGAGAGGCATTATTTTGCTGGTTGCCAACATCACAGAAATAGTCGTATTTGATGCTTGGTAATTCTGCAGGCAAATCGATCAGCAATTCCGACAGGTAAGCCGGTTCTTTCACATTTTTAACACTGATCTGAATTGTTATTGTCGGAAATTTTCCAAGTGTTATCAGTCTATCCCTGAAAAACATTTCTGTTAAATATAAAAAAGTTCTTAACAATTGATGAAAAACAATTATTAAATGTTATATTATGAGAATAATATAGGGGAGATTGGGTAGCCCTAAACACTTGGATAAATTGCAAATAAAAAACAAATGAATGAAATTTCTGTTCTTATTTTATACTTAAAATAAAATTGCGAACTTCTTTAATGATTTTAATTAAACATTGCTAATAATATAAAATTATTTAACGAAATATACTGAAAATAGTTTGGCCTTATTTTTTTGGCGTTACAAGAAACGGCGGGTAGCCCCGGACATATTAATCAATGGTGTCACAACCGTTTTTTGGCCTTACAAACATCACAATTATAATAAAAATCCGATGCATCTGTATAAACACAATCTTCATGGGCCCAGTCTTTGCATTCTTGGCACTAAATCCAGTCTTCTTCAAATGTTTCTCCGCATATGATGCATTCTGTCTCGTTTTTTCGAAAATTTATTGACGGAAACAAAACACTCACTCACGACTAACTTACTCGGCGCCCACGTCGCAATTAAACTGTATTTGTTTTTATTCTAGAGGGCTTTAATTTACAATAACTCTTTATTTACGCAACACTTTGAAGTTCTTAGAAATTGAAATGTCCGCGGTTACCTGCGGTACCGACTTTCCCCTACAATGTTTTGTCACAGACTGTAAAACTTTAAAATAAGTATTGTTAAATTAAAAAATATACTACAAGTCAACTGAATCTTTTAAGTCATTCAAAATTGTGTAAATGATCAATTTTTGCCAAACAATCTCAAAGGTTTTTTTTTTTTTTAATAGGTTTTCAGTTTACTTTTGTTTTATTTTATTGAACAACAACAACAAAAAAAAAAAAACAATTAAATGTAAAAAGATTTTTTGAAAATTTGTTTTTTAAACAATCCTGAGATAGATCCGATAATATATTTTTTAGAAATTATTACTATACTTTATTATTTTCCTGATTTCTCAGTATGTGTTCTTTAATTTTGAAGTTAAATAAAAGAAAATTATTTGATAATACAGATCCCATTAGTGTAAGGGCCCTGGGTCTAAACCCCGCTGGTCCAACCATTCTACTGGAAATGTACTGTTTCTGTATTCTGACAGTGAAAGAGTAGCCAAATTGGAAGAGATTGGTTTATATTTTACTACTAGGGGCAGGCGTCGTCCACTACGCTGGTCGATTTTTCCTAGCGAATCTCGAATAAAATGAAAATCCGATAATACCGAAAATCCGGAATAGATAAAAATCTTTTTTTTTTTTTTTTTTTTTTTTTTTAGATTAAAAACTCTAACTGATTTTTTATATTTAATATATATTGCTTAGATTGCCCTTTAACAACACCAAACATTTCTATATGAAATATATCAATTATGTGTTCAAGCAAAATTTTGAAATTTATTAAAAGTAGTACTTTTGTATTGGCCACGTGCCAGGAGCTAATAGACGAAGAAATCCACAAATATTTCGTTATCTACAGCAGCTTTTTCAGATTCTGATACTTTCAGTGGTTTAAAACCGCGTAGTTCGATTACATGCCTGTTAAATTTGTTTAATTTACATAATTTTATTTATTTATTGATGATTTTTTTTTATTTCGTTATGGAATATTAGCTGGAACTTGAAAACGAATGCTGAACCATTTATATTGTTTTAAGTGTAAACGGATTAATCTTTTGCAATCATCTATCTGCACATGATAGATTAGAAAAAATCATGCTTGAAAATTATTTTAAAAACTATAATAAATTAGTAAATTTCGATACAGTTTTCAAACAAATTGCATTGGAAAGCACATTTATTCCGTATATGGCGGTGTAAAAATTGAAAATGTGCGACGTTCAGAAATTTGAAAATTTCAGTAAAAATGAAATTTAATCGTCAGGTGATGACAACGTCAAAATGACGCCAGTGTTACACACGGACCCGTTTAGCCTTTATAATTGCCTAAACGTCAGTGAAGGCTTACTGTTGAGACCCGAAAAGTTTTTGGTTTCTGTCTGTCTGTTTGTCTGTTTGTCTGTCTGTCTGTCTGTCTGTCTGTCTGTTCCGCGATAACTGCCGTAAAAATGATCCGATTAGGTTGATTTTTGGTGGGTATGTTGGTGAGATACCCGGAATTAGCTGTATAGTTTTTGGTTAAATTTGGTTCATTCGTTCGAAAAATAGAGAACATTTCTTTTTAAATCATAATGCTTTCCTATGGGACTGCAGACGATTTTCAAATTTCATTTTTAACTGAAATGGAAATCGCATATTTGAATAATGGATTTCAACGTAAAATTATGGATGTTGATTTTCGATATGGAGGTTTTAAATATATCCAATAATTTTGAAAAATTGACGATACATTTATTAGAATTGAGATATTAATTGTTTAAATGATTGGAAATTTTTTTGCATCTGTTCCGGAAATATAAAACTTTTATTTTCATGTTTTTTACAAATTTTAAAATGCATTTTTTTTTACTTTTCTCTTTAATTTATCAGTTGCCTAGCAACGATATTTCAAAGAAGATAAAAATAACAAAAGCAACACGCACTATTTTGTTCCAATAATTTATTAGCAAAATAAATTATTTTTGTATTCTATTGACATAAATGAAGAATTTATTTTAATACAAGTTTTTTTTAATCTAAAAAGTTACAAGAATAAGAAGTTCATAAGAATTTCAGAATATCATTGCATAAACCGTGTTTAATTTAACGTTTCTAATTTCTGAAACCTCCGAAGAATTGTATATGCCTGTAAATATGTATGCAATAGAAAAAAATTAAATTGCGGATTGTAAGATGCTAAATAATATGAAAAGTGAGATTAAAAAACAGTGATTTGAGCTGACGTTGAGGCTCCTGATCTGCAGATTTACTAGTTGCCGAAACGTCAGTTGAGGCTGACTGTGGAGACGCGAAAAATTTTTGGTTTCCGTATGTTTGTTTTTCTTTCTGTCTGTCTGTCTGTCCCGCGATAACTGCCGTAAAAAGCGCCCGATTAAGTTGATTTTTGGTGGGTATGTTGGTGAGGTACCTGCAATTAGCTGTATAGTTTTTAGTTACATTTGGTTCATTCGTTCAAAAAATATAGAGCATTTCGTTTTAGGTCATAATGCTTTCCTATGGAAATGCAGACGATTTTCAAATTTCATTTTTAACTGAAATGAAAAGCATATATTTGAATAATGGATTTAAACGTAAAATTACTGATATTAAATTCTTGATATGGAGGTTTTAAATATATTCTATAGCTTTGAAAATTTACCGATACATTTATTAGAATTTAGAAATTAATTGTTTAAATTATTTGAACATTTTTTTTGCATCTGTTCGGGAAATATAAAACAATTTCTTTTCATATTTTTTACAAATTTAAAAATTAATTTCTTTTTACTTTGTTCTTTAATTTATTAGTTGCTTAGCAACCATATTTCAGAAAATATTAAAAAAAATAAAATTTAAGTAACTCTCACTATTTTGCTGCAATATTTTATTAGAAAAATAAATTATTTTCGGGAGATTTTAATATTCTATTGACATAAATGACAATTTATTTTGATGCAAGTTTATTTTATTTTTATCTAAAAAGTTACATGAATAAACAGTTCATAAGAATTTCAGAATATCATTGCATAAACCGTGTTTAATTTAACGCTTTGGTTTCTAATTTCTGAAACCACCGAAGTATTTTATATGCCTATAAATATGTATGTAATATAAAAAAATTAAATTGCGGATTCTAAGATGCTAAATAATATGAAAAGTGAGATTAAAAAAGAATAACTTTGGAGCTGACGTTGAGGCTCCTGATCTGCAGATTTACTAGTATAGATAGTAGATAAGCAATTTATTCAAAACTGAAACAACTGGATCCCTGGAGTTAAAGAAAAAACAGAAAATAGAAGAGATTATTTAAGCTTACTCTTCTGGTTCAATTCGTGTAGCTGAAACAACTAAATCAGCAATACATTCATCGTCTTTACCACAGCCTGTATGAAAAGGTATCTAAAATGAAACGTTAAGTATATTTTAAAATATTTGATGGTGAAATGTCTTTAGTTTATGTTGAAATTTAACATTTTCAACATTCTATGCAGGAAAAAGAAAACCGTAATTGCTTTTACATCATAAAATACAAATTATGTTTATTAATAATCTTTCAAATAATATAATAAAATCATTTGTTAACTTTACATTAAAGTGTAATTACTGCTTAACCCTATCACTATGTCCTGGGGTCTACGCGGACCCCAAGCACTTTCAACAAGTTGTCAAAAAAATCTATCACTCACTGAGTAGTTTCAGCCGGTGACACCTCATATCATAATGTTTGTAACACACGGTAAAAATTAAACTGTACAAATAAATATAAGTGGTACTTGTTTGTTTTTTTTAATTTGAAAAATAGATAGCATATTTGTCCTGGGCAACAACAGGGCATGTTTCGATAGGACATAGTGATAGGGTTAAAGTGATAAAAACATAACACAAAAGGCTTAAAAATACCTTTTAATATAGATGACACATGTTTCATGCTCTCAAACGGTGACTTCTTCAGATCAAAATGATAAATAAAATACTCTCGCAAAGTTTTTGAAAATGATAAACATAAATCACGAGACGTCGCTACCATGTCAAACTATCGAATGTGAAAAAAAAAAGGATTTTTAATTACTTTTTAAAATTGTCGCCATTAAATTTTATTAGAATTCTTCGCCTAATAAGAATATTAATAAAGTTTTTGTGAAAAACATGTTTGCCAATTTGGCTATATAGTTTATTTAGAGATGCCGAATTCATACAGGAAGTTTTGAGAAGAAAAAACTTACTTTAAGTAATCACAAAATGTGCGCCGTTAAATAAAGCAAAAAGTTATATCTGTTATTTTTCTGGTATAGATTTTATATTTTTGAATGAAAAAAATAAAAGCACCGGTGAAGAATACTATTAAAATTTAGTGGTGACAATCGAGCCATTTTTAAAAGTAATGAAAAATGTATTTTTTCGCATTCGATAGTTCAACATGGTAGCGACGATTGTCCAATGTACATTGGACAGCACTTGAAAACTTATGTGCACAAATCTATTACTTTTATTAAAATACTTCCTCATCGCAGATTCTCCTCTTATTTCCATGCGTGTAAATTTTTCCTACAAGCATTTCAGCTTTTAAAAGTATACTTATAAACTGCCCTTTTGCTTATTAAAAATATATTTTACTAATTAATTTCAATAAATTAAATTAGTTAAAATGTCAATCTATTTAGTAAATAAATAATAATATTATTTATTTGAAAAATTAATATTTTGTCATACAAATCTAGAAATTGTATGTCTTTTGTAAAATACTGCTTAAATCAAAAATATCACTTGCGGCTTTAAAAATTTTTAATCTAATTCAGTTTTAAATAACGAAAAAGTATTTGTTTAACCATTTAAGGGCAAAGGAATTCTGCTGCTAAAATGTTGAAATGATTGGATGCATGTATGTAGTTGCCAAGTGCTACGATTTTCAGTCACCAGTAATTTCGAAAAGATTTATTATCTTTATTTAATCGCAGAAATAAGACGATTAAATAAAGTGAAGAATTATTTTTTAAATTACTGGTGGTTAAACATCCTAGCAGTCGACAGCTATATGCATGTCTACAAGAATTTATGAACAAAATGACTTGGAAATAGGTAAATGCTTCTCTTCAAGTACATTATAAATCAAAATTTTGCTAAAAAATTCTGGTACCATTAGGCAGTTTGGAATTGAAATTAAGTGGTATAAATAATGTACCACTGTTCTTTAAAGAGTTAATATAAATCCACCCTTATCACTGAACATAAGGTTGATAGATAGTTCTCAAGAACTAATTTCTAAATATAAGCGAATAATTTTCAGAATCGTGGATAACTACGAAGTTACACTGAATTTTTAAAGCTATTTCTGAAATATTTGGGAACGTTTGTATAATTATTCAAGTGTTGTTTTTAATAATTGACGTCATTTTACTAAAAGAAAATCGTCTCTACGTGTACCTCTTTTTTGGATACTACTGCATAATTGCCAACTTGGGCGGTTTTTCTTACGACTAAAATTTAATAGCAAATTTTGCCCATTGTAATCGCCGAAATCTAATGCATTCTAACAATTAAGTAAGACAAAAATTTGGTATTAAATTTTAGTGGTAACAAAAAAACGTACAAATTGGCAGCTATGCAACAACAGCAAAAGACTACAAGTTTCGTGATTGGTAATGGACAAACTGTGATCCCCACGAAGAACTGTATAGCGACATGTATTTGAAAAAGAGTGGAATTTGAAGTTCCCATTAACTTGTTCTTACTAGACAAAAAAAAAAAAAAATACAGACAAATGCAATTAACGTTTAGATTGACTTACGTACTTACTTCTGAAGTTATATTTGTGAGACTGCTTGGATGATAAATCGGGAATGTCTCATTGAAACGCTTTTCAAAACCAGCAGGAGATATCAGTTTATGCGAGAACTGTATAGGAATTGGAGTGATGACATCTTTCACCTCCTCCTAAAAATAAAAATTGAATTTTACTTATTTTTATCACACTTTCAAACTTAATTTGTACAGTTAGGAACTTATGTTGATGTTTTGTAATTACAATAAATCATTACCAGTAACATAAGACATATATTTTTTCATAATGATACTAGCAGACCCATCGGTCTCCGTTCGTGTTAACCATGGGGCCTTCTGGGTAAAATAAATGAAAATGCAATTTCTTAAAAAATACGCCGTTAAATCATTAAAACGACAATCAGAAATAGTGACGTTATTTTCACGCAATCATAGTAAAATCCCTCAGCTTTATAAATGAGAATGCACGTTTTCTTTTTTTGAATGACGTGTGTTAACCGAAAATATACAATTTCTCTGACAGTACGAAAAAAAAAAATGCAACCAAATGGCATACGACTTAGTGAAATTCTATTTGGTATTGCTTCAAAATATCGCCTTTTGATATTTTGATTTTTTTTTTTTTTTGATATAGTCTCCACCGATTAAAAAAATATTATTTTTAAATGGAAACTTACAGTTGTATTCATAGAAACTAAATCTACAATGATTACATAAAAATGATGCCATTTTCCAGACGCTTTCAGTCGGTCATAAAATTTTGTTAAACAAAAAATGGCTCAAAAAAAAAAAGTTCCTATTTTTTATTTCCCGTGTAATATAAATCGTAGAAAATTTTACCATTGCATCTAAAGAATAAAACACTTATCTATAAGATATAGAAGATATAACCTTAGTATACGAACGAAATAGGAAATAAAACATGATAACTGTTTGTTTAGAATCAGTTTGATGTCCCACTGAAAGCGACTCATAGAAAATGACATCATACTTAGTGAATTATTTTTCTTTTCTGGATTTTTTTCTTGAAAAACATTATAGTATATCTTTTATATAGTATTATTGTATTATGGTATATAGTATTATAATATATAGTATTATAGTATTATAGTATATAGTATTATAGTATTATAGTATATAGTATTATAGTATTATAGTATATAGTATTATAGTATTATAGTATACACTATTAAAGTATATATTTTAACAAGAAATACATTTAAATGCAGGTACTGCGTCATTTTAACGCAATTATAGTAAAACTTTCAAATTTTGTATTGGTGCGAAAATATACCGACCGGGTTTGAATTTTTATTGGCTTATAAAAACAATGTAAACGTACAGGGCTTAACAAATAAGGTTACAAGGCCGCCACTGGCGATAAAGTTATTTAATCCGGTGGTTTTATTTTATTTATTGTACAAAAACTTACCTAAGAAATGAGCACAAACGGCATTTTTTCTCTCATATTTTATAAGATTTTCTTAATAACTTTCCAACGTCTATAATGTTGGAAAGTTACGAAATAAATTTAGAAATTATATGCCAACGAAAAATATTTTTTATTTTTAACTAGGCAAAAATAAGTGCATCAAATGCAAATTTTAAAATAATAAAATCAGAATTATTTGACTGACTTCACAGGAAAATGGGCAAAAAAGTCCGACTTCACTATTTCAGCAATGCCCCCCCCCCCCCCTCATCAAGTATAGATTTTCTAGCATTCAATTATCCGAACGTTTGAAACATTTGGCAATAAACATTTTCCGAACACGCCGGTTAATTCATTCTTTACGGGTTTTTTGTTTTCAGAAATATGTAATTTTGATGTTTCATTAGCAAACTAAAGTTTATTACTTTTTTAAATTATGTGATATTCTAAACTATGTAACTATTAATGCTAAACTATTTTTATTATTAATTTTTCTCAATTAATTCATAAAATTTGGTGCTTTCTGAAAATCAGTGACGAAGGTGGGGTCGAGTAGGGGGGGGGGGGGGGGAGAGTAAATATTTTTTTTACTGGCGACTAGAATTTTCTGCTGGCTAGCAGATTTTATCAAATTTATAAAGCTTTGTATATGTATTATACTTTTTTATATATTCTTATGCCGTTTTATTGAGTGTTGCAACAGGAAAGGAAAAATAAGCATTACAAAATTAAAGAAAAAAGATTTGTATAATGATAAACTATGGCAGAGGGTTGAAAAATCTCTTAAGAGGGATCTGAGAAAATTTTAAAGTATTCAGTAATTTTACTCTTGTTCTAAATCGTATTTGTATCAAGTTTCGTTCAAATTGGTCAAACTTTGTAGATTTGTTTAAGGAACATACACTCAAATACTGATTTTTATATAAACGAGTATAGATATGAATGGTTATGGTTAAGAGGGTGCACTGTGTAAGAAGGTGATATTCAATTCCCCAGAATAGAGAATGTAATGGACAGACGAAAGAAATGTTGCAATGGTGTACTTGGTAGCACACTGGTTTTCAATTCAGAGGGTCGTGATTCGAATCCTGGCTGTGGCGTTGTCCATAATTAGCCCCCGAACAATAGGGTTACCGATGAGCGATTGGAAGAGAACAAAGAAATAGATATGGGTTGACTGTTAACATACACAGGAGGTAGCAAAATTTAGATAGGACGAATAGAAAATAGATAGGAGTTGACTGCACCAGTCAAGAAAAATCGGGAAGAAGATGATGTAAGAAACTGGCATTTACCTCCTCAGGATAAAGAAGACAATGAAGGAATGCATAAAATGTTGCAGTGGTGTAGCTGGTAGTACACTGGTTTGCAAATCGGAGAGTCGTGATTCGAATCCTGTCGTGGACATCTGGACAATTAACGCTCGAACAATAGGGTTATCGATTAGAAATTAGACGAGAACAAAGAAATAGATAGGTGTTGAATGTAAACATCGATAGGGAGTAGACAAACATAGATAGGTCGAATGAAAAAAGATAGGGGTTGACTGGCCCAGTCAGGAAAAATCGGGGGCAGAGGACGACGTAAGTAATTGGCATTTACCTCCTCCGGATAAAGAAGACAATGAAGAGATAGATAAACTGTTGCAGTGGTGTAGTTGGTAGCACATTGGTTTGCAAATCGGATGGTCGTGATTTGAATCCTGTAGTGGAGATCTGTACAATTAATGCCCGAACAATAGGGTTATCGATTAGCGAACAAATAAATAGATAAAGGGTGACTGCAAACAAAGATATTGAGTAGAAAAACATAGATAGGGGAGTAGAAAATTGAGAAGTTGACTGGCCCAGTCAGGAAACATCGGGGAGAGGATGATGTCTGACATTCACTTTATCAGAATAATGCAGAAAGGGAAGAAATATTGCTGTGCTGTAGTTGGTATCACGCTGATTTGCAAATCGGAGGGCCGTGGTTAAAATTCCAGGAGTGAACAATGGGGAAACAAATTTAAAAGAAATATAAATAAATCAAAAGATGATGTCATTTCCTTCGGAAAAAGTACAGGATAAAAAAAACTAGATAAAAAATATGTTCCTTCAAAGTAATTTTTTGCATTGATAGTTATTTAAAAAAGATCAATGGACACGTCTAATTTGTTTTCTACGAGTCTCTAAACACATGAGCTTTCAATACGACTGTTATTTATTAATTCAGAAATCACTGCAACAGGATTTCACATTCAATTTTTGCCAGCATGAAAAACACAAGAAAATAAATCAGAACGCCTGTCTAACTCACTAAATATGAATCTAAGAAATGTGACTGTAGGTATAAAACTATAATTCTATGAACGCTATAATCGGTTCTCTGCTATGTGCCATATACGTGAAAATTAAAACACTTGGTGGGTCCGGATCACTCGATGTATACGAATTTCATAAAACATGAAATTCAAATCCAAATATAATTCATTTTATCAGCGATTTCTCTAATCAAGTCTTTGCTGTGCTAGCACGGAAAAAATAGGAAACATCTTGGTCCCTGCCAACTCGCTGTATATGAAGCCAGCCGAGCGAATGAGTCCAGTCAACTCGGTGTTCTCTGCCGAATCGTCTGTGGGTTTGACTAACTCGTTGTATGCGAATAAAAACACATGATATTCAAATGCGAGAAAAATACATTTTACCATCTATTACTATAACCAGGTCCTTGATGTGCTGTGGGCTCATGAAAAAACAGAAGAACGTTAGTAGGTTTGGGTAACTTTTTTACAACATGAATCTGAAATGTCATGAATTCCCTTGAATTTCGAGTGCAAATGCTGTTCGTTGATTCAGCGATTATGGCCGCGTTCCTGCTGCGCTTTGTGTAGATAAAAATAAAAGAATCGCCTGTGTGCTCACCTAATTTACCGATATGAAACACAGAAAACTTAAAATTCAAATACAAATGCATTAATTCGTTAGTTTAGCAACTGTTATAACCTGTCATAAAAAAGCCAAAAATAAAAACATTTGTAAATTTGGCTAACTTATTGTCTGTGATTCCCAAATTATATGAAGTTCGAATGCAAGACTAAATCATTAATTCGGCGATAGTGCAACCATGATCTTTTTCAGCTCCATATGCATTAAAAAATAATAATAATAATCTCGCCAATCAAAAGAGTGCTTTAACTAGTTTGTTCTTTTCCAAGCCTCTAACGAGAGTAAGACGAATTGTAAAATTTCTTTAAAGTAGCAGTGTCCACTTTGACCAATAATAATATTTGTTTGTTCGTTTTACTCATGATACTAAATACACTCTACTGACATAATTATACTATATAGCAAAGAAAAAAAATGCAATATTGTGTCCAAAGTCACGAAACAAAGCATGCGTTGCTTGACAGATGAAAAACTATTTAAAATTATTCTTTTAAACACATTTCAACATAGTTGAAACATTTGAATGAATTCCGTTTGTCAGTCCGTCTGTTCATGCTCTAACTCGAGTAGATATACTCGGATTGCTTTATAATTGATATATGTTATTTAGGTTTACCATGACATGTTTGGTATTGAAAATGAAGTGTGTAGCATTTGCAATTCGTTTATAAGAACACTCAAAAGAATTCCTTTACATTATGGTCTATAGTGAAAAATATCTTGGAGTGTATTTTAATGATGTTATACTATTTCAAACATATTGAAATTGATTTAGATTATTTAGTTGCAGTACAAGAGGCTTACTATAGAATATGATGTGTATGGTATTTGTCGTTTATTTACAGGGACACCCAAAAGAATTCGATTACAGTAATGTCTATGAGCGATAACTAGTATCGTTTCAATTATGGTATGCCTTTTTTAATTTAACTATTTTTTTTAATTTAACTAATTTGTTTAAATTTAACTAACGAGCAGGGAAGACCGACCTATACTCAGTCAAAATTAGCTTTGAGTTCAAATATCATGACCCATGACCAAAATGACCCACTAATCAAATTTTCTCGAATATGGGACCAAGTCCAATTGTCTTCTCGTGCCCGAAACCCGTAGGATATAAAATTTAGTCAAAATAGTCTGAGCTGTTTTTTACATACAATTAACTTGACTCTGTCCCATGATGACCCAAAATGACCCACTAATTAGGTTTTCTCAAGCATGTGACCGAGCCCAATGATTTTCTCGTGCCCAAAAACCGTAATATACAAAATTTAGTGCAAATCGTCTGAGCCATTTTGAAGAATAAATAGCTTGACCTATAAGGACCCATGACCAAAATGACCCACTATCCGAAATTTCTCGAACATGTGACAAAGCCCAACAGTCTTCTCGTGGCCGAAAACCATAGGATGCAAAATTTAGTCTAAATAGTCTGAGCTTTTTTTTAGATAATTTTAGCTTGACCCATAAATAGCCATGACCAAAATGTCCCACTAATCGAATTTTCTCGAACAATGTTTCTCGAACTCCTAGTCCAACAGTCTTCTCGTGCCCGAAAACCATAGGATGCAAAATTTAGTCGAAATAGTCTGAGCCGTTTTTTAGATAAAATTAGCTTGACCCACTAATCGAAAGTTCTCGAACATGTGATCCAGCCCAATAGTCTTCTCGTGCCCGAAAATGGTGGGATACAAAATTTAATCAAAATCGTTCAAACCGTTTTTCAGATACAATTAGTTTGACCCTGACTCATGGTGACCCAAAATGACCCACTAATCAAATTTTCTCGAACATGTGACCTAGCCCAATGATTTTCTGGTGTCCCAAAACGTCGACAAAATTTCGTTAAAATCGTTACAGCCATTTTGAAGATAAAATTTGCATAACCACACACACACACAAGATTTGCTCTTATTAGAATATATTTAACTAATTATTCACTTAGAAGACATCATCTTTCACCTTAATAAATGGTGACGTTTTGTATTATGAGCGTGTTGAAAAGTGTTTCATAATTTATGCTTGGCGGCTCGCCTGATTTCTCTTTCTAAAAAAAAAAAAAAAAAAAAAAAAAAAAAATTCCATATCCCTTGGCTGTGGATCTCGGATACTTACGATTCTTTTATGTGGGACATTTACAAAATATCAGTGAAAAAGTTTGAAAATGACTTACATTTAAGTAGAGTTGGAACTGAGAACATATCTTTGTGTCAATATCTAAGACCATTATTAATGTGGTTTTCCGAGATCTTCTTTCCGTGAAGAAACCTCTTCTAGCAGGATCTTGTATAGATAGAGTGAAGCGAAATTCTATAGGAGGTAAAAGAAATATTGTTTCATTAAATTTGTTTATGTTTTTGATTTCAAGCAAAATTTGCAATGCATCAAAGTCTTTACAGATCTTGACTGACAAAAAGAGGACCAAACTTAGTAATCACAGATTTTGATTATTTTATATATATTGTAAGGTAGAAGCCCCTTAGTATCAGGTTCCACGGATTTTATACAACGTTCCTTGGTTCTCGAGAACTAGGGTGTCTAATACTTTAAGACAACTTCAATACTTACTTTGTAACGAAATTACTGCGTTGGTCGTAGCTCAGTTGTTATGGCTTCGGCTAATTGATCCAAGGGCTCGGGTTCGAAGCCGGGACGAGCTACATTTGTTTTTCTCATTTTCGTTTTATAAGTATACTTGTAATTATTATTTAATAATCCTAATTCAAATTTAAAATATTGTGCATTAATTATAATGTTAACCATTTTTTTTTATATTTGTAACTAAATCGTTGTATAAAACATCATTAAACAGTTAATTTTTTTTAGTCACTTATAAAATTGACACAATTGTTCAATATCATTGCATCGATAAAGAAGCTCTATCGATGCAAGGATATTGCACAATTGTGTCAATTCGTGATTTTAAAGAAATCTCATTTATATATTGCCTTAACAAGGGGAGTCAATGCGATCATAGTACTACCCTGTTTTTAAAGTAAGAAGCATAATTATATTAAAATTTAGCATAAGAATTAAATTACAACATATTTTTTTGCATATAAAAGATTTTTAAATTTGTAATACGTATGATTACACTTTGAATTAATTTATAATTAATAAAATGAGGTATGATTTTGTAACGATTTTATAATTTTTACTAGTCAATAATGGATCAATTTAAAAAAATACTCTTTAAATGATGAAAAATATTTAATATCTCAAAATCAGGTTTAAAAATCAAATAAATTAAATTTAAATTTAAATATGTTTACATTATAATTAATATACGATATTAAAATTTTTAATTGATATTATTCAATTATAATTACAAGTGTATTTATAAAACAAAAAATGAGAAAAAACAAGCGTAGCTCGTCACCGTTTCGAATCCGGGCCCTCGGAACAACGAGCAGACGCCATAACAACTGAGCTACGACCAACGAAGTAAATTCGTTACAAAGTAAGTATTTAAGTTGTGTTAAAACATTAGATTCCCCCATTTCTCGAGAACTAAGGAGCGTTGTATAAAATCCGTTGAACCTGAGACTAAGGGGCTTCTACACTACAACATATATAAAAATAATCAAAATCTGTGATTACCAAGCTTGGTTCTCTCCTTGTGAGTTTAAGGTTGGAAGCTGACGTAACGTACCATTAACCACCAAAACTATAAAGTAGGGTTTTTAACTTTTTTCTGAAAGTCATTTGCCACCATAAATTCCGAACGGTAATTTTTGCTTTATTTAATCGCAAAGTTTTTGTCATTAAATTAGGTAAGTTTTTTTATATATAATTCTAAAATAGCGGTGACGATTAAAAGATTTTTCAAAGATTTGGTAGTTTGATTTATAAAATATTGATGGTTCTATGATAAGAATGTTGTAAATGTT
This sequence comes from Maratus michaelseni, assembly GCA_963931845.1. NCBI lineage: Eukaryota > Metazoa > Arthropoda > Arachnida > Araneae > Salticidae > Maratus > Maratus michaelseni. Next base: position 148,655,143 of record OZ007597.1, on the reverse strand, counting down.
TACATTTCTAATACGTGTATACTATTTAGTGTCACATAAACTAGTTTATAGATTTAGTTTTCTATAATTTGTAATTGTCAAGCTTTCTGATTTTACAGACCATTATTTCCGAATAGAAATATTTTCTTTATTTAATGACAGAAAATTGCGATTAAATCAGACAAAGATTACTATTCGGAAATAATGGTACTCAGAAATCGAAAGGTTTGACAGCTATGTAATTCAAAATTGACAATATGGTAATTAATTATATAATGATTATTATATTATACAACTAGGATAACTTTAATCTTAGCCATTTTGGATAATAAATAAAATATGATATGTACGTATTATTTATTTATCTTTAAACATTTAAATATTATTTCACACCAGATTTTTTTATAGGGTACTATGGGGATTTACTACAGAGGCTCCCCAAACTGTGGTACGCGTACCAGTACTGGTACGCAAAGCTCTGACTACTGGTATGGGAAAGTGCGATGCTTGTACGTAAAATGAAATGCCATCATAATATTATGTAATCAAAAATGAAAATATTTCTATTCGAACCAGAAATTTCTCCATAAAATAAATAAAATGTGAATCACACCGAAATACGTTAAATAAAATAAATAAATGTTTTTTAATAAAAAAAATCTGGTGTGAAATATTTCTTATAAAACTTGATCAAGATGCTATATGATCAAGATGCTATAAAACTTGATATAAATAAGAACTATATGAGTAAAATTCCCTATATAAACATACAGGGAATTTTACTCAAGTTTTATGAGAAATATTTCACACCAGATTTTTTTATAGGGTACTATGGGGATTTAGTACAAGGGCTCCTCAAACTGTGGTACGCGTACCAGTACTGGTACGCAAAGCTCTGACTACTGGTATACGAAAGTGCGATGCTTGTACGTAAAATGAAATACCATCATAATATTATGTAATCAAAAATGAAAATATTTCTATTCGAACCAGAGATTTCTCCATAAAATAAATAAAATGTGAATCACACCGAAATAAGTTAAATAAAATAATTAAATGCTTTTTAATAAAAAAAAAATCTGGTGTGAAATATTTCTTATAAAAAATGAGTAAAATTCCCTGTATAAACATACAGGGAATTTTACTCAAGTTTTATAAGAAATATTTCACACCAGATTTTTTTATAGGGTACTATGGGGATTTATTACAGGGGTTCCCCAAACTGTGGTACGCGTACCAGTACTGGTACGCAAAGCTCTGGCTACTGGTATGCGAAAGTGCTATGCTTGTACGTAAAATGAAATACCATCATAATATTATGTACTCAAAAACGGCATGAATTTATCATTTTGGAAATTTTCGAATGAAAATTAGAGACTGTAAACATTTTTTTTTAATTAATTAGAAATGTTTATTGTATCAAACTCTTTGAAATCCGCACACGCTGCTTATGGTACAGCCAGTTTTACAGAATTAAATACATGTAATTATTACATTTATATGGAAGTAATTAAAATTTTTAAATAAAGACCTAATTTAAAAATTAATCAATCAAATGTTTAAAATTAATCAACTGTTTTAAACATGTATACATGCATTTATCTGTAGTCTATATATAATAAATTAATTAAGTTTTTTTTTACATTTGTATAATCAATTGTAATTTAAGCATTTTTTCAATCACTAGTATTATGAAAGTAACTTAAAATAGCATCCTTACCAAGTAAAGCTGGGACATGCTTTCCTGTATACCAGAGGCAAGCATCAACCCGGACACAAGTTAATGTTGTGTTATTGACATCACAAGTTGTCTGATTGATATTGATTCGTTTCGGAGTAAAAGTTATTTCTGGAAAAACGTGAATAATGGGCCGTGATCTGAAATGAAAAGGTTGTTGCTTATTTAACACTAAATATACAAATAACCGGTTATTTGACCGGTACCAAATGAAAATATTTCTATTCGAACCAGAAATTTCTCCATAAAATAAATAAAATGTGAATCACACCGAAATAAGTTAAATAAAATAATTAAATGTTTTTTAATAAAAAAAAAATCTGGTGTGAAATATTTCTTATAAAACTTGAGTAAAATTCCCTGTATAAACATACAGGGAATTTTACTCAAGTTTTATAAGAAATATTTCACACCAAATTTTTTTATAGGGTACTATGGGGATTTAGTACAGGGGCTCCCCAAACTGTGGTACGCGTACCAGTACTGGTACGCAAAGCTCTGGCTACTGGTATGCGAAAGTGCTATGCTTGTACGTAAAATGAAATACCATCATAATATTATGTAATCAAAAACGGCATGAATTTATCATTTTGGAAATTTTCGAATGAAAATTAGAGACTGTAAACATTTTTTTTTTATAATTAATTAGAAATGTTTATTATATCAAACTCTTTGAAATCCGCACACGCTGCTTATGGTACAACCAGTGTTCCAGAATTAAACACATGTAATTATTACATTTATATGGGAAATAATTAAAATTTTTAAATAAAGATCTAATTTAAAAATTAATCAATCAAATGTTTAAAATTAATCAACTGTTTTAAACATGTTTTTTTAAATTGCATTATCTGAAGGTAAAGTCTGAATCCGTGAAAGTAGGAGGAGCTTTCTCGAACGGGAGGAGTTAAAGCAATTTCTATTTATTTATTTATTTATTTATTTATTTATTTATTTATTTATTGTGCTGATTATTTCAGTGTTGAAGTTTTATTTGAAACATAATTCATTATTTATTTTAGTCTCAATTGAAAAAATTCTCTTCTCGTGTACCAATTGTGTAAGTTTCTTTCTATTTCATGGAAATAGGTTTTTAATACCATAAAGTTATTTAAAATGGTGACTTGAAATCGAAAAAAAATTAGAAGCTCCACTTTCACAATTTGTGCATTACGTTCGATACCAGGTAGTAAGCGGAAGTATGAACTTCGATTTAGTGGTACGTCGGTCTAAAAGTTTGGGAACCCCAGTTTTAGTATATTAAAATGTCAATCAGAATTTCAAGAAGAAGGATATAAGTAGTCAATATATAATAAATTAATCTTTACGAGCAACTTCTACTAGAAGTAATAACTTTTTTTGTGTCCAGATTATTTGGTCTACTTGGTCTGTTTGGTCTTATTTGTTTATTTAGAAATTTACTGTGAAGAAGTTGTGAGAGGGTAGTCATATTTTGAGTATCTAGTTCGTGTGCGTATCGTTGAAAAGTAACATTAAAGCACAGCTGCAAACTGTTGCCACTAAAATTTAATAGAAATTTTCGACTTATTTAATCGCAGAGTTTGACGATTAAATAAGGCAAAATTTACTATTAAAATTTAGTGCTAAGAAAAAAAGTTTATAGCTATGGTTAAAGTGGTTGCATGTGCAGTGCATTTCACTTTCCTATCGAATTCGTTAATTTTCTAGAACGTGAGTGCTTGACAGATATAGCTATTTATACTTTGACTGTAACTGACTGAAGCCTATTTAACAAAAGATTTAAGCATGGAATTCATATATTTTCTCTGGGAGATGGACACTATGGAGTTCTCGGGGAGTGGAGATTGCAATTCTACATCATTGATAAGCATAAATTTCTAACTCTTTCGGGGGGATCTCCCCCCCCCCCGGGCTACTGAATTGAACACTGGCTCCAGCTATCCAAACATCCATTTGTTGTACCATTTAAGAGCCTACATCAGTCATGCGAAAAAACGCTCAAGCTAATGCTTGAGCATTATGATGCTCAAACAAGTAAGATGCTTATAAGATAGCTAATGCTTGAGCAAAGTCTATGGGAAGGTTCTAGCGCAATTTCTCGCTCGCATTTTAATATTTTTATTTTTATTTATATATATATATATATATATTTTTGTATAGGAAAGCTGAGGTCAATCTCCAACAATGTTAGTTTTTACTTTTCCGATTTTGGCTCAAGTTTATATATATATATATATATATACATAAAGGGTACTTTTACTTTCTAAACCGGTTCCAACCGGTTCCAAAATTGAAAATGCCCGCTTATAAAAAGAAAAACTGCAACAGAAATAGAAAAAGTAAAAACTAACAACGTTGGAGATTGACTTCAGCTATCCTATGCAAAAAAAGCATTTAAAAATATTAAAATGCGAGCGAGAAATCGCGCAAAAACCTTCCCATAGACTTAACATTAGCTTGTGCGTTTTTTCTCCTGACTGATGCAGGCGCTTAAGCTGAGATGTAAAGAACATTCCTGCAAACAGTGCACTAAACTTCCGTACAATGTAAGTTAATTTAACCAAGGTTAAGCAGGTTTCAAACTAGAATTTTTTTAAAGAAATGCATTTAAATTGGGTCCATGTAAGAACACGAAACTGAATATATATTATTTTTTCAGATATATTTTCTGGTGAGAAACGTCATTAATCTGGATCAAATTAACTCACATTGTACGGAAGTTTAGTTGAAAGTTTGCAGGTATGAAAGAAGGAACCATCGGTACGGAAAATATCAGGGTTCGTATGCCTCGAAGGATTTGATAACCAGCAAGTAGTTTTCGTAAAGTAATATTTGTCTTATTTATTGAAGAACTTATGTGATTAAATGTGACGAAAATTAATTTATGAAAGACCTGGTATTCAAATCCTCTGAATCTCCTGAAGCGTTCTAACACTCATTATATTAAGATTTAAGGGGATTTAATTCGTTTGAGGAACATTTTTATTATAAACCCCAAAACGCGGTCAGTATCTTTACATTGTAATGCCAGTTGTTTGTTTTCTATCTGAATTGTTATTATGACAGAAATACAGAAGCATACTACAATGTTATTAGAATTTTAATAGAAAGTTCACCATAAAGTGAGAAAATCATCTTTTAATATTTTTCTATCAGACTGAATATGTTAACGGGTGATATTTTAGATTTATTAAATAATCTTCTGAGTCATTCAATAGATTTTACAGACAATGTCAAATTTTCCTTTAGTTTATTCTGGATAAGAATAATTGTAAGAAGTTTACCTTAACAAGACAGCATTTGATGAAGCGTAAGAACCGACAAGAATATCTAAAATAAATAAATAAATATTTTTCAAAAGATAAAAGAAAAATAGTTTCTAAATATGAGAAATAGTGCCAGAGAAATTACATTTCAATAAGTATTAGTTTAGCTTTAGTGGAACATAAGAACCGATTAGAATATCCAACAATAAATAAAATAAATAATTATTTCTGAAAAAAAAAAAGTTTCCAATATGAGAAATAGTGCTATAGAAATAACTTTTCAGAAAGTATTAGTTTAATTTCAGTGGAGTATAAGAACCGATAAAATTATTTAAAAATAAAATAAAATAAATAAATATTTTTCAAAAAATAATTATTTCCAAATATGAGAAATAGTGCCAGAAAAATAACTTTTCAAAAAGTATTAGTTTAGTTTTAGTGCAGTACAAGGACCGATTAGAATATCTAAAAATAAAATAAAATAAATAATTACTTTTCAAATAATAATAATAATAATAATAAATGTTTACAAATATGAAAAAATGCCATAGTCAAAACTTATCATAAAGTATTAGTTTAATTTTAGAGTAGCAAAAGAACCGATTAGAATATCTAAAAATAAAATAAAATAAATAATCATTTCTACAATAAAATAATTGTTTCCAAATATGCGAAATAGTGCTAGAGAAATAACTTTTCAGAAAGTATTAGTTTAGTTTTAGTGCCATATAAGAATCAACTAGAATATCTAAAAATAAAATAAAATAAATAATTATTTCTTGAAAATAGTAATTGTTTCTAAATATGAGAATGGGTGCTAGAGAAATAACTTTTCAGAAAGTATTAGTTTAGTATTAGTGCAGCATAAGAACCGATTAGAATACCTAAAAATAAAATAAAATAAATAATCGCTTCTAAAATAAAATAATTGTTTCCAAATATGAGCAATAGTGCTAGAGAAATAACTTTTCAGAAAGTATTAGTTTAGTTTTAGTGCATTATAAGAAGCGATTAGAATATCTAAAAATAAAATATAATAAATAATTGCTTCTCAAAAATGAAAATAATTATTGTTTCTAAATATGAGAATGAGTGTTAGAGAAATAACTTTCCAGAAAGCATTTGTTTAGTATTAGTGCAGCATAAGAACCGATTAGAATATCTAAAAATAAAATAAAATAAATAATCATTTCTAAAATAAAATAATTGATTTCCAAATACGAGAAATGGTGCTAGAGAAATAACTTTTCAGAAAGTAATAGTTCAGTATTAGTGCAGCATAAGAACCGATCAGAATATCTAAAAATAAAATAAAATAAATAATTATTACTAAAATAATAATTGGTTTCCAAATATGAGAAATATAGTTCCCGAGAAATAACATTTCAGAAAGTATTAGTTTAGTTTTATTCCTTTATCCAAAAGTAGGAAAGGTTTAAAATGAAGGAAATCAAATTATCTCTCACCAGGATATCCATTGTCGTCAATATCCATGCCACGTGATATGTGTATACCAAATCCAGATAATTTTCTTTTCAAAGATAAAGCTTCTATTTTCTGAAATGTTTCAATATCCATTTTAATTGGGTTATCAATAATTAAACAAATACACACTAAAAACACCAACGATTAACACACAATATCAAACTATAGTACAATGGACAGACGTACGCTTCGTGAGTAACTTGGACTCACATCCTCAGTGTCAAAAAGTCCTCAGTTTAAAAGCCAGTTTAAGCCAGTTAATAAACTAATTTTTTCACAGTTAAAGGATAAAATTACACATCAAAACTTTTGGGGCATTTACAATATCCAATGGCAATGTGGTTTGGCCTATATAGGACAGACTAAACGACAACTCCGTTTCAGACTCAATGAACACAGAAATTATATTAAGAAAAAGGAATTACAAAAATCCTCTATTGCTTGTCACTGTTGGAGTGAGGGACATAATTTTAACTTTGATTCAGCCACTATTATTAAGAAATGTAACACTCCATTAGATTTAGACTTCTTTAAAGCAGTTTATATTCATAAATTTGGTAACTCCCTGGTCAATGATTTTTCAAGCGTACCTTACATCTCACCTTTCTGGGTTGATTTACTGTGTCACAGTGAATCACTTCCGTCTTAATCTCATTAGTGGCTCGTGCGTGAATAGTTTTTCGGTGTGTTGTTGTTTTCATTTGGGTTTCTCGACTCAATTTCATATCTTTGGAGGGATACAATAATGTTTAATTTTATTTTACTGACACTGAGGATGTGAGTCCAAGTTACTCACGAAACGTACGTCTGTCTATTGTACTATAGTTTGATATTGTGTGTTAAACGTTGGTGTTTTTAGTGCATATTTATCCACACAAGATTTTCTTTATAAGTAAACAATTAATTTAAATTCTGTCTCTTTTGAGATATTGGATTTTCATGAAAATCCAAAAATCTTACAGGATGAATAGAGGTGATTATTTCTGAGTACCACTATTTTCGAGTAGTAAACTTCGCCTCCTTTAATTGCAAAATTTGGCGATTACATAAGACGAAGGCTATTGTTCAGAAATAATGGTACTCAAATTTGAGCACCTTTACCGCTCAAAAAACTCTTTGTCTTAATATGATAACTACAACCGTCCTGATATGGTAACTTTTTTTTTTTGGTACTTCTCTATTATCCCGTCGACCACCTTTCATAACAAAAAACTATGGCCAAACTGTAAAATTAAACGCCAAAAATGCAGCCCATTTACTTGATGTCAGAAGCATTATACGTGTTTGTTATGTCATCAAGTGGTTTTTAATTCGACATTTGCGTGTATTTTTCATTATGTTTTACTGATTTATTAGTTATTTCATTAATTAAAATAACAATTGTGTCCTGAAATTCTTATACTTTATTTATTTATTTATTTATTTATTTTGATACTCCAATGGCAACGTTCTCCTGTTTATTTGGCGTTACAGTTTGGCAATAGTTTTTTGTTATGAAAAGTGGTCGACGGGATAATAGAGAAGTACCGAAACGTGGTTTGTTTCTAGAAGTGGTGTTTGTAGGAAACACCACTACAGTTTGTCTTTATTGCTATTGCTTTTGTATATAAAGTGCTTCTTTTTTTGTCTTATATTGAGTTTCTTATATTTGAGTCGTTGTTTGTTATTCATACTGCTTATGATTTTTGTCTCTTAAATATACCTGCAACAACAAAAACAGCAACAAAAAATTTTACAAAAAAAAACTATAATAAAAAATTCAAAATATATAAAATATTATCATATATTTTATGACTTGAAAAAGAATTTCTTTTGTTTGTATTTCAGGTATAGTTTGTAGAGAATTTAATTGTGTTTATTTAGAAAAAAACCCAAACATATAAATCCGTTTACTTGTTCAAATTTTATCTTTGCAAAATCGCCGAAAAACAGTATTACGAGATAATTGAGTTTAACACTAAATGTACCAACAACTGTTTATTTGACTGGTTCAAAATGAAAATATTTAGATTGGAATCAGAAATTTCTTCATGAGATAATTAAAATATAAATCATACAGAGATAAGTTCAATGTATTACATAAAATTTTGATGTGAAACATTTTTATAAAACTTTTGCAAAATTTTCGGTATGGTCAGTGTAAGTTGCCTTTCTTTTGCAGGCATCGCTGGTCTGCGCAGCTTAACGTTTATAGTTTGTACGATTTTAATTTTAAAATTTTTCTATCAGTCTAGCTGTACGACATACTTAAAAGTTCAAACATAAATTAAAAAAAAAAAAAAAAAAAAAAAAAACATTTTTTCGTCATTTTAAACTTTTTTGACCCACTTAAAAATAATGTGGCCAATCATGAACTTGAAAATACAGCTTAATACTAGAACGACCATGAGTGGTCATTTTGACCGCTACCAAATTAATATATTCCGATTCAAACCGATTCAAATATATATATATATTTTTTAATAAATTAAATATAAAACTCTCAGAAAAATGTTAAATGAATAAGTTAAATAGTTTTAAATAAAAATTCTGGTATGAATAAGTTTTATAAAACTTGAATAAAATTTCCGGTCGTTCTAGTGTTAACACTTGGGCAATTCTGTTGGTAAAATGTTGAAATGACTGACTGCCACCAAAATTTAAGAACAAATAGATTTCAAAATAAATAAATGCTTTTCGTCACGTGCATTATAAAATCAAAAATTTTATTATGAATTCTAATACAATTTCGGCAGTTGGAAATAAAAATTGAGGGAAATGTGCTTCCCACTGCCTTTAAAAGTGTTGACACATATGGGACGCTAATATTTATAAATTAAGAAATAATTAAAAGTCAGTGAAAATAACATCACTTTGGCGCAGTCAAAATATGAATCACAAAATATCTGCAGCAAAAACTTTAAAATAAATAAAAAGTTACATCTACAGAGGAAATTTTCTAAAAGAAAAATGATTTTCAGAATTTGAGAGTTTCTCGTTTTGAGAAATAATGAAGTAAAGTCTATGAATTCAACGATACCTGCGCATAATTAGTTTTGAGTCCAGACCTTGAGCCATGATAAATGTACACTGCACCCTTTTTATCTTCGTAAGGAGCTCCAACAGCAATATCTATTCAAAACATTGTTCAGTAAATTACACCCATTGGCATAGAAATCTCCAAAATTATTGGTTAAAACATCTTTAAACATTGAATATTAGTTATAATTAAAAGAACAATGTGACAATGAAAAAAAGAACAATGGAATGAACGCAAGAGTAGCTGAATTGGAGGAATTGCAAAGTCGATGGATTAAAATCAGTTAGTGGAACTCAACGAAAATAACAGAACTTGTTTTCAGAGTGACAATTGTTAACTAAGGATTGAAGCATTAAAAATTAGTATTAGTCCCTAAAACATTATCGAGATATATTTGGAAGTAAATTTAATGTGTTCTCGCATATTTCATTCATTAAAACGAAATACTTTATTAGTAAGTTAATTATTTAGTAGTTAATTACTAGTAAGTTAATTACTTCTTAGTAAGTACTTAATAGTATTGGCCTTTTAAATTTACTTTCATTAGTAAATTAATTACTTATTTGATTAGTAAGTTAATACTTACATTAGTAACTTAATAAAATACTTTCAATAGTAATTTCATTTTTTATTTTTATATTTTGGTAATTTTCATTCTTTAAATAAAATACTTTCATTAGTTACAATTAAAAGAACAATGTGATTAAATAAAATGAACTCAAGAGTAGCAATTAAAAACTGATTTGGATGAACTGAAAATTCGATGAAATTTAAATCAATTAGTGAAATTCAACGTAATCAAAAGCAACCTTTTTTTCAGATCGACAATTCTAAGAATTGAAGCATTAATAAATATAAAAGTCCATACAACATTATCCAGTTTTATTTGGAGAAACATTTAATATGCTTTCGTATATTTCATTAACTTAAATGATTTTGTTTTATTTATTTCCCTCATCAAATGTAATACTTTCATCTATTTCACTCACTAAATGAAATACTTTCATTAGTAAGTTATTACGTAGTACTTAGTTATTTAGTAAGTTAATTATACAGCAAGATAATTACACAGAGAGCTATTTACTTGGCAATTTAATTATTTAATCATATTTATTTTTAACATACTTTCATTTGTAAGTTAATTATTTAAGAAGTTAATTAGTAAGTTAATTTCTTATATATTTATTAGTAAGTTAGATACTTATTTCATTAGGAAGCCAATTACTTATTTCAATAGTAAGTCGATTACTTATTTCATTAGTAAGTCACTACTTTCAATAGTAAGTTAATGGAACACTTTCATTAGTAATTTAATTTTTTATTTTGATTGTATGATTGTTTTCATTCACTAAATGAAATACTTTCATTAGTTATAATTAAAAGAACAACGCCACTAAATGAAATAACCCAAGAGTAGCAATCGAAAACTGGATTGGATGAATTGGAAACTCGGTGCAATTTAAATCAATTAATGAAATTCGAAGTAATCAAAAACAACTTCTTTTCAGATTGACAACTTTGTAACTAAGAATTGAGGCATTAAGAATAAATATATAAGTTCATAAAACATGATTCCCAGTTTTATTTGGAGGTAAATTTAATGTTCTCTCACATATTTAATTCAGAATCAATGGAGACTAAAGCCATTTGTTGCTCACATTTTCAACTTAGGGCTTGGTTTGTTGCGGCACCTAATTATTGTTTATAGAGCAAAAGACTGTTGAACGAAAAAATGGACTTGATCCACATTTGTTCTGAAAGCTTCAAATCGCTAATGGCTGCTTTCTTATGTAAATACTACTTGCAAACAGTTTACGTAAAATAAAAAATATGTATTATGATTTTAATGAATATCAGTAACAGACAAAATCCTTATATATTAAGTCTTTGCAGATAAATGGGAGAAAAAATATATTATAATTTTAATGAATATCTGTAACAGACAAAATCCTTATTTATTAAGTCTTAGTAGCGCGTTAGCGCCTTCTAGTGGTAGATTGTATAATACGTCGCATTTGATGTCTAGCTATGGTAAAATTATTAACCCTCTAAGCGTGTGGAACATAATATTCCGTTCACTAAGCTCCAGGTTTCACTGCAATATATGCAATGTTTAAGATAATATAATTCTATAGATTTAATGAATTTTCAAGGTTTACATTCATATTTGTAATTAAGTTTTATTTATAATGCTGAAATAATCATATTTTTTTAGCATTTAAAACAAAATTCAGAGAAAACAACAGTACAATTTTACCATTTTTCAAAACGCTCAGAGGGTTAATTCGTACCAGTAAAGAGTTAATTCGTGTTACACCAGTGTTAAAATCTACAAACACACACACACACACACACACACACACATATATATATATACATATTCCAATCCAAATAATAATAATAAATATTTTTTTTTGCTGTTAGAGCTTTAGGCTTAATTAATAAAAGCAGCCTTTTGTCATACGAAAGTTTTTAACCCCTTGGGGATGAGCGACACGTATACGTGACGCATAAGATGCTCAGAATCTTCGATTATTCCCACCAGCTATTTTTTATTGTAAGCTTTGCCTTATGTAATCCTAGCATTTCTGCGATTCAAGAAGGCGAAAATTTCTGTTTTGAAAAACCGGTGGTAAAAAATTAAAAATTCTGTAAAGGACGCTCGTCGCGAAGGGGTTAAAAGGAAGAACACGAAAATAAAGCGCTGCTTCAAACGATTCAAAGCGTGTGAAATACTAGTAGCTGGTTTCCCTGCAATGTTCATCTGTTTTTACAACCAGCCGCAGGATAGGAAAATGGCGTTAGTGTGCACAAACAAATTTAACATGGTCTAAGTATAATCGCTCTTGTTGCAGGGTTGCTAGTTTGACCTCCTTTTTTATTCAGAAATTCCGAAAAAAGAATTTTTACTTTGTGTAATCACGAAAAATCTGTCAGTAAAAAAAGCAAAATTTACTATCCGGGATTTCTGGAATGAATTCAAAATTTCTGAATAAAAAAGGAAGCCAAACTGGCAACCTTTGTCAGTAAACGAAACAAACAGTAATAATTAGTAAACGGGTTGTTGTTTTAAACATTCAAGAACTATGTATAATTTGGGCAAAATCTTTGAAACAGTTTGTATTATTTTCTGCCTCATCTAAGATAAACTTCTGGTTGCGCTTATGATAAGGTATAACTACAGCGCATAGAATACATAGTGTGGAAAACGGTTTTACCGTTTTTTAATTCAAAAATTTCGAATTCAAACCGGAAATTCTGAAACAAGAAAACAAGAATTTTTACTTTAAGAAGTCATGAAATATCTGCCATTAAGTAACCAAAAGAACAGTATAGGGAATTTCTGGTATGAATGCGAAATTTCGGAATTTAAAAAAAGCTAAACTGGTAATGCCTTAAAAGTGTCAGTGGCTGAGAGGTTGTGCTCTCGAAGCTGGTAGACGGGAGGTGCTGAGTTCGTTCCCAATCACGCCCGTCGGCCTAATCGTTCGGAGTTTTCGTGGTTTTCTTCGAGCCGAGGATTTATCCATGCGTAAATACGGATTAGGTTCCCTTAGAAAGACCCCCACGAAGGGCACTCCTCCCGGGCCTATATCCCTAGTGTAGGTAATTTGCCGTCAATAATCAACCCAACCCAACCCTTAAAAGTGCTAAAAAATTGTAGCCGATAAATGTGCAACGATGCGGTACAATAATAGAGCGATCGCAGCGACATCTGCTTTAAAAATAGATTTACCTCTAGCAAAATAACCGTTTCACTATTGACAACAAGAACATAATTTCTGTTAACAAAATCTTCTTGTAAGTGTATATTTCAGATGTAACTGATTTTGAAGTTAGTTTTTTGTCATATCAGAGAATTAATCTTTTCCACTCTTCTAGCAGAAATTCATCCTTTGTAATGCTAAATAGGGATAGTTTCTAGTTTGCTGTCTTGTATCGAGTACTGCAACCAGGCACAAAAGAATGCGTATCATGTTTTTTGGCTATGATCAATATCATTCATATTTTCGAAGCTTTTGAAAATAACTATCCAAGTCAAAGGAAATAGAGTATAATTTAATTATTTAAAATATTTACCACCAGCTGAAACGTTTTCTCAGTTCGATTCTCATACAATGTTTGCGTTGAAAAGAGCTAACCGACAGTGGCGTAGCCAGAGCGAAGATGGGGGGGGGGGTCCAAATGCTCTGGAAACCAATAATATTATAAAGTTTTCGCCTTCAATATCGCAGAAAATTCTTGGATTAGATAAGGCAAAAATATTTTTATAAAATTAGTAGTATCCAAACCATCTGGACTTTCACCCTGTCTACGCCACTGCTAAAAGATGTCGCCGCGATCGACCTGTTATCTTTCTTGCATCGTTCTACATTTATCGGATTCAATTTTTTAGTACTATTTTGTAGCCGTTTTCCACACTATATAATCTAGGCGCTGTAGTATAACAAGCAGTCAACGAAAGCGATAGAGCACGATACTTCTACACCTCTTGTTTGTCACTTGATCAAGATAGGGTGGTTTCCATCAATCATCGAACTGACATGTGATCAAGGTAGATCGGTGGCTTGTCTCTTTCGTTGGCTACGTGTATAATGAAGATGAGACAAAATTTCAAAATATTTTCCGGAACTGCAAGTATTACCCAACCGAAGTAAAAGATTTGAATTGAATCCTACAGCATGAAAAAAAAAATGGCATGATATATTCTAGATATCTCTCTATGACAGGAGTTGTCTTTGTTTCTAATTTGGCTAACGCTATTTCCAAACAATAATCTCCAAGATGGGTTTTTAGAATATTTTCAAGAGAAATAATTTTTTTTTTAAATTTATATTGCCTGATTGCATTTTTAAATAGTAATATTCGTATTACTTTCGACTTATTTAATCTGTCATTAATTAAAGGAATATTTCTATTTCTAAAACAGGGTAGCAATCAAGCAATCTGAAATTTTTTTTTAATGTAGCGACTGGCAAAACTACTTATGCTTCCTCTAGTTCTTCACTTTTTCTGAATCAGTGTTGCCAGTTCGCTACTTCTTATAATTATTGAGATTCTTTGATTGCTACCACTTTTTTGAAATAGTAATATTAACGTTATTAATTGACGTATTAAATAAAGAGAACTATAATATTTAAAAAAAAGTGATAGCAATCAAGCAATTTGAATAAAAAAAGCTGCCCAACTGACAACACTGTTCCGAATGAAAAAATTTGTTGTATTTAATCGGATTAAATTAAACGATTAGATAAGAGAAAAAAAAAATCTGTCTCGCAAAAGGGTTAAATAAGACAATTATTTCTATTCTAAAACAGTGGTAGCTTCGTGATCCGCGTGCAACAGGTTGAAAACCACTACTTTACCAGTATATCCGTCTTGATTCAGATCCCCAATGCTTGCCAAAGCTGTTCCAAACCTGGCGTTTTCTTTTCGGTCGCCGATCAATTCGGCATATTTCTGTAAATCCTGTAAAAATAAATAAGTTAATTAATAAAGGTGCGGAATAATGTTGCCGAATAAAGTTTATTCACCTGAGATGTAACTTTTTAACACTTTCCAACATAGTTGAAAAGAGATTAGGAATTCGGTTTGTCTGTCCGTCTGTCTGTCTGTTCGTGCTCTAATTCCCATAAATATACTCGGATTGCCATGCAATTTATACAGGGTGTAATATGTCATCTATAGCCGACCTTTAATTTCTCAACCGTTGGTCGTAGACATGTAGTTCCAATTGCAAAAACGTTTCAAATGAAGTAAGTATTCATATTGTGGCATTGTTTAAAGTAAAAAATCAATTTTATAAATATTACGAAATCTAACTTTTTATACGGTCCTCTAACCCCTATAGTTATATTTAGTAAAAGTTTACACATATCATTGCAAAAATTGACACAGGTACTAAATTTCAAAGTTTGAGATTTTTGCACATGTCTCTCATTGAGGGATTAGTTACAAAATGAATTAAAGTAATTTGAGATCGAAATCAGGGTGCAATGTTCTTTTTATGGCGAAACTACCTTTAGCCAGTGTCGCCAAATCGGGGGATCACCAAAGAGGGTTACTTCATCAAAAATTTGAGTTGACTTTTAGGGCTCGTATACAAAGCGAAGAATGAAATATTGATATTAAACAGAAAAATAAATATCAATTTATTATCATATCAAAAAATGGTCTCCTATAAAAAATGAATACATCGAACGGCAGAATCGTCAGAACGTCCCAAAACGCAACACTCTGCGCCGTTGTGTAATTGTTTTTATCATCCCTATCCAGTGTTATCTATTGTTCACCACCCGGCCCTCTGTCGCGCTTACCAGCGGGTTTTGTAATTTTTTTGTTACTTCAATAAAGGGAACCGGGAGGAACATCTATGTTCCACAGACTTGGTTCCTAGTCTGAGCAGTCCCTCTGAGGCAGTAAAGTAAAGTAAAGCGACTAGAATTTTTCAAGATTAATTTTTACTTTTTTTAGTGAGAGGCATTCCTTGAATAAATAAAACAAAGATTACTAGTCAAACTTTCTCATAGATGTTTTGAATGAAAAACGTGTTAAATTAGTGATGAGCATACTAGTCAATCGTCAATAAAGTATTTATAACAAGATGTTACAATGGTGGAGCTTTGAATAATGAGGAGGAGACGTATAATGTAGTGTTTAACAGTTGCTATGAAAGCAACTAAGAATGTGGTCACAAGATGGCGGCAGTTGTCCGTCTACATCAGATCAGCATGGCCTGATTACCGCCAGTCAAACTTCCACCAGTAAATTTTCGCCTCATTTAAACGCCTCATTCACGCAAACTTCATGTCATAAATCAGGCAAAAATTTCTATTCGTTTTTACGGGTGGAAATTTGCTCCGGGGGATTATAATATCTTTCACTAACATTGACAGGAGAAATGTTTGTGTAGTCACAAAATGGCGGAACTACAGAGCCTCTACTGCCGGGGCAAACCTCCACCAATAAAAGCGAATAGATATTTTTGCTTTTATTTTGACAGAAACTCTGCAAGAATCAGACGTTTAAATAAGGAGAAAATATCGCTCCAAATTTTACTAGTGATGGGTTGTTCCGGCGGCATTCATCCCCCTTGAAACCGGGTACAGTTGAAGCTTCACCATTTTGAGGATACGTCAATTTCTCTTCATTCATAGTTCTATGGTTTTAATGGTACCTTAAAATACCATTGGGGCAAAAAGGGATAAAAAGAAATTTACCTATTCCTCACCTTTCCATTGCTAATATACACATAAACCTTCCCTTCATCCCCTCCAGAATCTAGAGAATATTGCGGGGCTCCAACCAGAAGATCAGTAAAAGAATCACCATTCAGGTTAACACCGAGGACACTCGCTCCAAAATATTCACCCATCTAAAACAAGGGAAAGAAAAATGAGACGACATTTATAAATCACGCAGCTCTTTTGTGAAATTGGATAAAATAGTCGTAAAGTATGGCGGGTAACAACATATTCAGAAAATAAGTTTAATAAGATATCTGTTTATCTGCGCTATTCTAGAGAAAAGAATTTATCCGAGACTGATTGTCATTTTCTATTTAATAAATCATGCATAAAGTTTTTATTTTCATACTATATTTCAGACCATAGCCTCCTTTAACTAGATGCCTTCTGAATGACTACTAAACTTCACAACACACCGTCCCCTGAATAATACGTGCTGACATAAAAATGGCAGCGGTCGTAGGCGAATTTTTTCCAGCGTTTGAACATACTCTTGGATTTTAATACCAGTACTAGCTGTTTAACCCGTTCTACGCCGGGAGTTCATGAATTTAATTCTAAAACCAAAATTAAAAATAAAATCGGTCTAACCAAAGTAAAGTTTGTGAATATAAAAAATTGTTATGTCTATTAAAAATGAGAATTTACACAACCAATATGAAACAAGTATCTATAAAAAAAATCAGTTATGTCTTAAAAAATAAATAAAAGTAAGTATTTTGTTAATGAAATTTAATTTATCGTGTTGCTATGGCAGCAGACGATAAAACGATATTTTTAGAATAAGGGAATAAATAGAATAAAAAGTTTTGTTGATGTTTGTGATAAAATGTTTATTTTTTTTTAAAAAAGGTAATAATTAAGCGCAATTAAACAATCTTTAATTTTTTGCATGCGAGGTAAAAGAATTATCGTAATATCTGCTACAGCTTCTTAGTATTGCGCCGTGGCGTACGTATTATATGTACTAGATCTCACATTGCAGTAAACATTTAGAACTGGTTAGAACTCACGCGATTACGGGTTGAACATACAAAAAAGGCAAAAATTCGTCAAAAACATAAAATATAAAAAAATATATTTAAATTTTTTTAATTTTTTGCCTCGATCGTTCATGGGCCCCCTACCAACAACCCGTGTGCCAAATTTCGTAACCCTGCGTCCTGTGGTTTCCGAGTTTTTGAGATTAAATAGGTAGATAAGCGCACGTATTTTAATAGGGTAGATTTTCTTAAAGCATTCTTTGCCTTACTTAATCTCAGGGCAAGAACGCAAATAATACTTTTAGAAAATGTTAGTATTTAAATTTAAGAAATCATACAAACATTCAAAAAAATCCTCTTACGTATGTCGCCATTTTTATGTCAGCGTGTAGGCCTAGTATTGAAGGCGGTGTAGCAACAAGTAAAAAGATCCAGTAGCTAGCACCCTCTTCGGACACGAATTACCTGATTATATACCGATTACTACCTAGGAAAACTTCCACCGATTTTTTCGAAAAAGAAAAAGCATTTCGTTTTTTTTTTAAATCTCAGAATTTTGAAATTAAATAAGGCTTAAGTAAAACTTTTCAAAAAAAAAAAAAAAAAAAAAAGGTGGAAATTTGCCTAGGCGATCTGGACAGGAAAAGGACATGGGATTTCAAAATTTTAAGCAAATTTTCCTTACCATAGATGATTTTGAGAAAAATATTAAAATTTACTTTTTCAGAAGTGAATTAAAATAATTAAATACTTATAGAAAAATCATGACTGAGAGTAAAAGTGTTTTAATTTATTATAAGACATAGACTTAAAATAACCTTCCCCGCTTCCGAATAATAATAATAATAATAATAAATAATAAGAATTCCCAAAGAATTAAAAAAATTCTTTCCCTACAAAAGTAAAAAGGAGCTAAATATATTCTTAACATATTTCATTTCATCATTATAATCATATTGTAGGTGCTAAAATTTTTCAAAACGGGATAACAAGGATTCGAACAATTTGAGTAATGTTTTAGCTTCAAACTAGCTGTTGTTTTCAATCACTAAAGAAATTATGTTGGATTTATGATAAAAACATTCAAATCGTGGGAAAAGAATATGGACACTGATTATTAAAATATAGATAAAATTGCTTAAGTGGTATGTTGATCTTTGTATTAAAAGGTTTTTATAAGCCTTTTTGTGTTCTGTTTGTATCACTTAAGCAATTTTATCTATATTTTAATTATTATTAGTGATCTTATTATGTGATTATGTGACACTGATTATTTCAAAGAGACGTAGAAAATCGTCAGAAAATTTACGTAGAGATTGTGAACTGAAACATTAAAATCTGTCTCATCTGCGGATTTAATCGATGCACTAGCGTGCAAAGCACATCTTCTGAAATTAAATATATATATATATATATTTGGTTGTTTGGAAAGTTCCTTCCGTTTGGGAACACCACGTCGTACTGGAAAATTCTGCCCATCAATTACTAGATAGTGAAACAGTGAAACAGTTGAGTGTTTCAATGGGATTCCCAGTTGAAAATAACTCCACTCCCTGTATATGAGTAATAGTATAACACATCTTAAGAGAGCCATGTAAAGAAAGTTTAAAAATAATTTAAAGTAACAAAAATACGTAAAAGAAAGCATGAAATGCGATAAATTACAGTCTATTACTAGACATTAAATATCGGAATTTATCTCTAATAATTACATGATAGAATTTTCCGGTACTAACCAACTTCCCCAAACGGAAAGAACTTTCCGAACAACCCAATAAAATGTGTTTATTAATCTTAGACACTGCGGCACTTGATAAAATCTGCCATGTTTCGTTGTTGTTATTATTAGTAGTAGTATTAGTACAATTTTACCAACAAAGATAATTTTAGAAATCTATATAGAAACTTACTTGAACACCCTGTTTTCTTTGATGAACTCTTATGTTGTTGCCTATTTGCCGAACTACATACACCTGGAAACATAATTATGTGCATAGTTAAAATTAGAGTAGTTTAGTTAAAAATAATAATATTACATTTATGATTTTTCTGAAACAACAGACAAAAAAACAAAAATAGCAATTTTTTTTTTACAAATTAAAATATGTGCGCAATAGATGAATCTCCACGTCCGTCAATAGTGAAATTTCTCAGAAAAATTTAACACTTTTCGCTCTGTTTCTACTTTATAACTAATATAACAAAAATTATTTTTATTTTAAATAATTAATAGAGCGTTTTTCGTAATTGATTGCTCATAAAATTAGAGTAGTTCAGTTAAAAAAAATAATATTATATTTATGATTTATTTGAAACAACAGACTAGAAAAAAAAAGTAAGGAGTTTTTTTTTTGTTTATAAATTAAAATATGTGAATAATAGATTTTTATACATGATAATCAAATGTCCGTCAATAGTGAAATTTTCCTGAAAAATTTAACTCTTATTGCTCTGTTTCTACTTTATAACTAATATAATTTTTATTTCAAATAATTAATAGAGCGTTTCTCATAACTGATTGCTCATAAAATTAGAGTAGTTCAGTTAAAAAGAACAATATTATATTTATGATTTATTTGAAACAATAGACTAAAAAAAAATAAATATGCCTTTTTTTTTTTTTTTTTTTTTTTTTTTTTTAACAAATTAAAATATGTGAGTAATAATTTTTTATAGATGATGGTCAAACGACCCTCACTAGTGAAATTTCTTGGAAAAATTCACCACTTTTTGTTCTGTTTCTTCTTTATAACTCAATATTAGTTCTAAAAGACTAAAAGACTATAATCCTTGAAGGCGATTCTAAAAAAAAAGCATTTTTTATCATTAAACAACGCTGAACTTTCTTACATATTTTCGGACTCATTTTTAAATGTAAAAGCATGACAATTTTGTCTGATTTAATTTTATTTGAATGCTTCTTCTCCACCAATTTTTATTCTCAGTCTTGATACTCGCCAGCCTCCATCATGCATGCGTTTTCAAATTTCGTACCTTTTTATATAGTTTTTGAACAGAGCCGAAATGAAACTCGGGACCTATTCTCCCGACAAAATTGCTTTTATTCAGTTACAGTGAAACTGAACTGTGGATATTGTTATTTTTAAAATTTTGAGGGAATCTAATTAAATGATCTCAACATTTTTTATACTCCCTATAAAGAGAGAATATCGTATGAGAGCACTCGGGGTTCTGGCTGCCGATCGCCATTGTGTCAAATCGTTTCATTTGGCGAGAAAAAAAGCACTAAAAACTCCAAATTGCGAGAGGTTCCCCCCCCCCCTGTTGGTGACACTCTCAACGATGTTATTCTACGATTAACCTTTTGATTATGGCCTTGGACTGGCGACTTTTTTTATATTCACTCGAGCCACAATTTACAAAAGAAATTTTTTGTGGTAGATTTCTTTTGAAATTATACTAGTATAACTGTAGGCAGAGAATATTTTCCAAAAGGTGGATGAATAGAAAAAAAAAATAGTCACCGGGAGGACATATGTCTCAACCCCTTAATTAAAGAAACGTTTTCTCTGTAAGCTATTATTTGTGATTTGATATTTATAAGAACTCATTCACATTAGAATGTATATATATGTATATATTTGTTTTCATTTACCCACTAACATTCTTATCCCGAAGCTAGAGTTAACTCAGGTTTCGTTTATTAAGCTATATAGAAATATATCGAGCTATTTTTTTTTCTTGAACCTCAATTTGAAAGGTTTATAATACACTTGTTTTATTAGTTTCTATAATTGATAGTTCAATTTAGATAAATAACTATTCTAAAAACAATTACAAAAAAATGGTACATAGATTGAAAAGGATAAACGGGGTATGTTGTGGAGGTTAGAGAACAATTTCAGAATCAGTGGTTCACGACGAATCTATTATTATTATTTTAATTTAGCTATAGTTTTTCTTTAATGTTTAGCCAAATTGATAAGATAAGTAAAAAGTCAGTGAGAAACCTGAAAGCACCTTATACATTATAGTAAACTACACCAAATCTTTAATCAACCATATCAAGTCATTTAAATTATACACTATGGGCGGAGTCATGGCAGAACGGAAAGCTACGTAAAAGCACGGGCGTTAAAGGATTAATATCAAATAAAGAAATAAGAACACATGAGCCGAATTTGATTTTTAAAGGAGTTTACAGGGTTCATACGCGTTTACCACAATTTTTAATAGAATTTAGCGTCTTATTTAAATGCAGAAAAGTATTACAAATCCCAGAATTAAACGGGGCGGCTACAATTTGTGCCATTTAAATATTAAATAGAAAAATTCGATTAAAAAATTGTGGTAAAAGCGTACGAACACAGTTTTAATGAGATATCTATTTACATTGCGACTTACTACATTCTATACATTGTTATTTTAAACAAGATTTTGGAGTATAACTGTTTTTAAATGAATTTAACCGTTTTTATTTATATATTTTAAGTGTTTGAAATTTCAAAAGTACATCTAACATGGACATTTAGATAAGCAGATGTTATGGCTTCTGTACCATAAAATCATCTATTTTTAAATTTCTACCATCTTTACAAGAAGAAAATATTGGATTGGTGAAAAATTTAGACTTCTGATTTTTGACGGATTTATACGTTTTAGAAGGTTCTGAACATGATTTGACTGTTTTAGAAAATGTTTGCCCGTGAGTCTGTGTTTCTGTTTTCAGAGGCACAAATTTTGTGAGCAAGCACTCTGTCTCAAGAATTAATCACTAAATTTAATCAAGTTTCAGATTCAGTTAGACGTTGACATAATTTGATACTGAATAGGTTTTGGTGTAAATTGATCAACATGTGGCGCTGCTAACCTCCATTTGTCACTATTTCCGCAATAGCTATATCTCAAGAACTAATGCACGGAATTTCTCCAAACATTATATTCTATCAGAGCTAAATATAAATAGACACCTATTAGGTTTGAGTGTAAATCGCCCAACAAGTTCTGCTTCTATGCTGTGTTTTTCCCGATTTTCCCCTATACCTTAAGAACTAATGCACAGAGTTTCACCAAACTTCATATTCTGCTACACCGTCACATAAATAGACACCGATTAGGTTTGAGTGTAAATCGCCCAACAAGTTCTGCTTCTATGCTGTGTTTTTCCCGATTTTCCCCTATACATTAAGAACTAATGCACAGAGTTTCACCAAACTTCATATTCTGCTACACCGTCACATAAATAGACACCGATTAGGTTTGAGTGTAAATCGCCCAACAAGTTCTGCTTCTATGCTGTGTTTATCCCAATTTCCGCGATAGCTATACCTTAAGAACTAATGCACAGAGTTTCACCAAACTTCATATTCAGCTACACCGTCACATAAATAGACACCGGTTAGGTTTAAGTGTAAATCGCCCAACAAGTTCTGCTTCTATGCTTTGTTTATCCCGATTTCCGCGATAGCTATACCTTAAGAACTAATGCACAGAGTTTCACCAAACTTCATATTCTGTTAGACCTTGACATAAATAGACACCGATTAGGTTTGAGTGTAAATCGCCCAGCAAGTTCTGCTTCTATGCTGTGTTTATACCGATTTACGCGATAGCTATACCTTAAGAACTAATGCACAGAGTTTCACCAAACTTCATATTCTGTTAGACCTTGACATAAATAGACACCGATTAGGTTTGAGTGTAAATCGCCCAGCAAGTTCTGCTTCTTTGATGTGTTTATCCCGATTTCCGCGATAGCTATACCTTAAGAACTAATGCACAGAGTTTCACCAAACTTCATATTCTGCTACACCGTCACATAAATAGACACCGATTAGGTTTGAGTGTAAATCGCCCAACAAGTTCTGCTTCTGTGCTGTGTTCATACCGATTTCCGCGATAGCTATACCTTAAGAACTAATGCACAGAGTTTCACCAAACTTCATATTCTGTTAGACCTTGACATAAATAGACACCGATTAGGTTTGAGTGTAAGTCGCCCAACAAGTTCTGCTTCTATGCTGTGTTTATCCCTATTTCCGCGATAGCTATACCTTAAGAACTAATGCACAGAGTTTCACCAAACTTCATATTCTCCTACACCGTCTCATAAATAGACACCGATTAGGTTTGAGTGTAAATCGCCCAACAAGTTCTGCTTCTATGCTGTGTTTATCTCGATTTCCGCGATAGCTATACCTTAAGAACTAATGCACAGAGTTTCACCAAACTTCATATTCTGTTAGACCTTGACATAAATAGACACCGATTAGGTTTGAGTGTAAATCGCCCAGAAAGTTCTGCTTCTATGCTGTGTTTATACCGATTTACGCGATAGCTATACCTTAAGAACTAATGCACAGAGTTTCACCAAACTTCATATTCTGTTAGACCTTGACATAAATAGACACCGATTAGGTTTGAGTGTAAATCGCCCAGAAAGTTCTGCTTCTTTGATGTGTTTATCCCGATTTCCGCGATAGCTATACCTTAAGAACTAATGCACAGAGTTTCACTAAACTTCATATTCTGCTTCACCGTCACATAAATAGACACCGATTAGGTTTGAGTGTAAATCGCCCAACAAGTTCTGCTTCTATGCTGTGTTTATACCGATTTCCGCGATAGCTATACCTTAAGAACTAATGCACAGAGTTTCACCAAACTTCATTTTCTGTTAGACCTTGACATAAATAGACACCGATTAGGTTTGAGTGTAAATCGCCCAACAAGTTCTGCTTCGGTGCTGTGTTTATACCGATTTCTGCGATAGCTATACCTTAAGAACTAATGCAAAGAGTTTCACCAAACTTCATATTCTGTTAGAGCTTGACATAAATAGACACCAATTAGGTTTGAGTGTAAATCACCCAGCAAGTTCTGCTTCTATGCTGTGTTTATACCGATTTCCGCGATAGCTATACCTTAAGAACTAATGCACAGAGTTTCACCAAACTTCATTTTCTGTAAGACCTTGACATAAATAGACACCAATTAGGTTTGAGTGTAAATCGCCCAACAAGTTCTGCTTCTTTGATGTGTTTATCCCGATTTCCGCAGTAGCTATACCTTAAGAACTAATGCACAGAGTTTCACCAAACTTCATATTCTGCTACACCATCACATAAATAGACACCGATTAGGTTTGAGTGTAAATCGCCCAGCAAGTTTTGCTTCTTTGATGTGTTTATCCCGATTTCCGCAGTAGCTATACCTTAAGAACTAATGCACAGAGTTTCACCAAACTTCATATTCTGTTAGACCTTGACATAAATAGACACAGATTAGGTTTGAGTGTAAATCGCCCAGCAAGTTCTGCTTCTTTGATGTGTTTATCCCGATTTCCGCGATAGCTATACCTTAAGAACTAATGCACAGAGTTTCACCAAACTTCATATTCTGCTACACCGTCTCATAAATAGACACCGATTAGGTTTGAGTGTAAATCGCCCAACAAGTTCTGCTTCTGTGCTGTGTTTATACCGATTTCCGCGATAGCTATACCTTAAGAACTAATGCACAGAGTTTCACCAAACTTCATATTCTGTTAGACCTTGACATAAATAGACACCGATTAGGTTTGAGTGTAAATCGCCCAGCAAGTTCTGCTTCTTTGATGTGTTCATCCCGATTTCCGCGATAGCTATACCTTAAGAACTACAGAGTTTCACCAAACTTCATATTCTGCTACACCGTCACATAAATAGACACCGATTAGGTTTGAGTGTAAATAGCCCAGCAAGTTCTGCTTCTTTGATGTGTTCATCCCGATTTCCGCGATAGCTATACCTTAAGAACTAATGCACAGAGTTTCACCAAACTTCATATTCTCCTACACCGTCTCATAAATAGACACCGATTAGGTTTGAGTGTAAATCGTCCAACAAGTTCTGCTTCTATGCCGTGTTTATCTCGATTTCCGCGATAGCTATACCTTAAGAACTAATGCACAGAGTTTCACCAAACTTCATATTCTGTTAGACCTTGACATAAATAGACACCGATTAGGTTTGAGTGTAAATCGCCCAGAAAGTTCTGCTTCTATGCTGTGTTTATACCGATTTACGCGATAGCTATACCTTAAGAACTAATGCGCAGAGTTTCACCAAACTTCATTTTCTGTTAGACCTTGACATAAATAGACACCGATTAGGTTTGAGTGTAAATCGCCCAGCAAGTTCTGCTTCTTTGATGTGTTTATCCCGATTTCCGCAGTAGCTATACCTTAAGAACTAATGCACAGAGTTTCACCAAACTTCATATTCTGCTACACCGTCTCATAAATATACACCGATTAGGTTTGAGTGTAAATCGCCCAACAAGTTCTGCTTCTATGCTGTGTTTATACCGATTTCCACGATAGCTATACCTTAAGAATTAATGCACAGAGTTTCACCAAACTTCATATTCTGTTAGACCTTGACATAAATAGACACCGATTAGGTTTGAGTGTAAATCGCCCAGCAAGTTCTGCTTCTTTGATGTGTTTATCCCGATTTCCGCGATAGCTATACCTTAAGAACTAATGCACAGAGTTTCACCAAACTTCATATTCTGCTACACCGTCTCATAAATAGACACCGATTAGGTTTGAGTGTAAATCGCCCAACAAGTTCTGCTTCTGTGCTGTGTTTATACCGATTTCCGCGATAGCTATACCTTAAGAACTAATGCACAGAGTTTCACCAAACTTCATATTCTGTTAGACCTTGACATAAATAGACACCGATTAGGTTTGAGTGTAAATCGCCCAGCAAGTTCTGCTTCTTTGATGTGTTCATCCCGATTTCCGCGATAGCTATACC
Organism: Maratus michaelseni; assembly: GCA_963931845.1. Taxonomy (NCBI): domain Eukaryota; kingdom Metazoa; phylum Arthropoda; class Arachnida; order Araneae; family Salticidae; genus Maratus; species Maratus michaelseni. The sequence goes on along the minus strand of OZ007597.1, from coordinate 148,628,679 downwards.
TTAAGAACTACAGAGTTTCACCAAACTTCATATTCTGCTACACCGTCACATAAATAGACACCGATTAGGTTTGAGTGTAAATCGCCCAACAAGTTCTGCTTCTATGCTGTGTTTATCCCTATTTCCGCGATAGCTATACCTTAAGAACTAATGCACAGAGTTTCACCAAACTTCATATTCTCCTACACCGTCTCATAAATAGACACCGATTAGGTTTGAGTGTAAATCGTCCAACAAGTTCTGCTTCTATGCTGTGTTTATCTCGATTTCCGCGATAGCTATACCTTAAGAACTAATGCACAGAGTTTCACCAAACTTCATATTCTGTTAGACCTTGACATAAATAGACACCGATTAGGTTTGAGTGTAAATCGCCCAGAAAGTTCTGCTTCTATGCTGTGTTTATACCGATTTACGCGATAGCTATACCTTAAGAACTAATGCACAGAGTTTCACCAAACTTCATTTTCTGTTAGACCTTAACATAAATAGACACCGATTAGGTTTGAGTGTAAATCGCCCAACAAGTTCTGCTTCGGTGCTGTGTTTATACCGATTTCCGCGATAGCTATACTTTAAGAACTAATGCAAAGAGTTTCACCAAACTTCATATTCTGTTAGAGCTTGACATAAATAGACACCAATTAGGTTTGAGTGTAAATCACCCAGCAAGTTCTGCTTCTATGCTGTGTTTATACCGATTTCTGCGATAGCTATACCTTAAGAACTAATGCACAGAGTTTCACCAAACTTCATATTCTGTTAGACCTTGACATAAATAGACACCGATTAGGTTTGAGTGTAAATCGCCCAGCAAGTTCTGCTTCTTTGATGTGTTTATCCCGATTTCCGCGATAGCTATACCTTAAGAACTAATGCACAGAGTTTCACCAAACTTCATATTCTGCTACACCGTCTCATAAATAGACACCGATTAGGTTTGAGTGTAAATCGCCCAACGAGTTCTGCTTCTATGCTGTGTTTATACCGATTTCCGCGATAGCTATACCTTAAGAACTAATGCACAGAGTTTCACCAAACTTCATATTCTGTTAGACCTTGACATAAATAGACACCGATTAGGTTTGAGTGTAAGTCGCCCAACAAGTTCTGCTTCTATGCTGTGTTTATCCCTATTTCCGCGATAGCTATACCTTAAGAACTAATGCACAGAGTTTCACCAAACTTCATATTCTCCTACACCGTCTCATAAATAGACACCGATTAGGTTTGAGTGTAAATCGCCCAACAAGTTCTGCTTCTATGCTGTGTTTATCTCGATTTCCGCGATAGCTATACCTTAAGAACTAATGCACAGAGTTTCACCAAACTTCATATTCTGTTAGACCTTGACATAAATAGACACCGATTAGGTTTGAGTGTAAATCGCCCAGAAAGTTCTGCTTCTATGCTGTGTTTATACCGATTTACGCGATAGCTATACCTTAAGAACTAATGCACAGAGTTTCACCAAACTTCATATTCTGTTAGACCTTGACATAAATAGACACCGATTAGGTTTGAGTGTAAATCGCCCAGAAAGTTCTGCTTCTTTGATGTGTTTATCCCGATTTCCGCGATAGCTATACCTTAAGAACTAATGCACAGAGTTTCACTAAACTTCATATTCTGCTTCACCGTCACATAAATAGACACCGATTAGGTTTGAGTGTAAATCGCCCAACAAGTTCTGCTTCTATGCTGTGTTTATACCGATTTCCGCGATAGCTGTACCTTAAGAACTAATGCACAGAGTTTCACCAAACTTCATTTTCTGTTAGACCTTGACATAAATAGACACCGATTAGGTTTGAGTGTAAATCGCCCAACAAGTTCTGCTTCGGTGCTGTGTTTATACCGATTTCTGCGATAGCTATACCTTAAGAACTAATGCAAAGAGTTTCACCAAACTTCATATTCTGTTAGAGCTTGACATAAATAGACACCAATTAGGTTTGAGTGTAAATCACCCAGCAAGTTCTGCTTCTATGCTGTGTTTATACCGATTTCCGCGATAGCTATACCTTAAGAACTAATGCACAGAGTTTCACCAAACTTCATTTTCTGTAAGACCTTGACATAAATAGACACCAATTAGGTTTGAGTGTAAATCGCCCAACAAGTTCTGCTTCTTTGATGTGTTTATCCCGATTTCCGCAGTAGCTATACCTTAAGAACTAATGCACAGAGTTTCACCAAACTTCATATTCTGCTACACCATCACATAAATAGACACCGATTAGGTTTGAGTGTAAATCGCCCAGCAAGTTTTGCTTCTTTGATGTGTTTATCCCGATTTCCGCAGTAGCTATACCTTAAGAACTAATGCACAGAGTTTCACCAAACTTCATATTCTGTTAGACCTTGACATAAATAGACACCGATTAGGTTTGAGTGTAAATCGCCCAGCAAGTTCTGCTTCTTTGATGTGTTTATCCCGATTTCCGCGATAGCTATACCTTAAGAACTAATGCACAGAGTTTCACCAAACTTCATATTCTGCTACACCGTCTCATAAATAGACACCGATTAGGTTTGAGTGTAAATCGCCCAACAAGTTCTGCTTCTGTGCTGTGTTTATACCGATTTCCGCGATAGCTATACCTTAAGAACTAATGCACAGAGTTTCACCAAACTTCATATTCTGTTAGACCTTGACATAAATAGACACCGATTAGGTTTGAGTGTAAATCGCCCAGCAAGTTCTGCTTCTTTGATGTGTTCATCCCGATTTCCGCGATAGCTATACCTTAAGAACTACAGAGTTTCACCAAACTTCATATTCTGCTACACCGTCACATAAATAGACACCGATTAGGTTTGAGTGTAAATAGCCCAGCAAGTTCTGCTTCTTTGATGTGTTCATCCCGATTTCCGCGATAGCTATACCTTAAGAACTAATGCACAGAGTTTCACCAAACTTCATATTCTCCTACACCGTCTCATAAATAGACACCGATTAGGTTTGAGTGTAAATCGTCCAACAAGTTCTGCTTCTATGCCGTGTTTATCTCGATTTCCGCGATAGCTATACCTTAAGAACTAATGCACAGAGTTTCACCAAACTTCATATTCTGTTAGACCTTGACATAAATAGACACCGATTAGGTTTGAGTGTAAATCGCCCAGAAAGTTCTGCTTCTATGCTGTGTTTATACCGATTTACGCGATAGCTATACCTTAAGAACTAATGCGCAGAGTTTCACCAAACTTCATTTTCTGTTAGACCTTGACATAAATAGACACCGATTAGGTTTGAGTGTAAATCGCCCAGCAAGTTCTGCTTCTTTGATGTGTTTATCCCGATTTCCGCAGTAGCTATACCTTAAGAACTAATGCACAGAGTTTCACCAAACTTCATATTCTGCTACACCGTCTCATAAATATACACCGATTAGGTTTGAGTGTAAATCGCCCAACAAGTTCTGCTTCTATGCTGTGTTTATACCGATTTCCACGATAGCTATACCTTAAGAATTAATGCACAGAGTTTCACCAAACTTCATATTCTGTTAGACCTTGACATAAATAGACACCGATTAGGTTTGAGTGTAAATCGCCCAGCAAGTTCTGCTTCTTTGATGTGTTTATCCCGATTTCCGCGATAGCTATACCTTAAGAACTAATGCACAGAGTTTCACCAAACTTCATATTCTGCTACACCGTCTCATAAATAGACACCGATTAGGTTTGAGTGTAAATCGCCCAACAAGTTCTGCTTCTGTGCTGTGTTTATACCGATTTCCGCGATAGCTATACCTTAAGAACTAATGCACAGAGTTTCACCAAACTTCATATTCTGTTAGACCTTGACATAAATAGACACCGATTAGGTTTGAGTGTAAATCGCCCAGCAAGTTCTGCTTCTTTGATGTGTTCATCCCGATTTCCGCGATAGCTATACCTTAAGAACTACAGAGTTTCACCAAACTTCATATTCTGCTACACCGTCACATAAATAGACACCGATTAGGTTTGAGTGTAAATCGCCCAACAAGTTCTGCTTCTATGCTGTGTTTATCCCTATTTCCGCGATAGCTATACCTTAAGAACTAATGCACAGAGTTTCACCAAACTTCATATTCTCCTACACCGTCTCATAAATAGACACCGATTAGGTTTGAGTGTAAATCGTCCAACAAGTTCTGCTTCTATGCTGTGTTTATCTCGATTTCCGCGATAGCTATACCTTAAGAACTAATGCACAGAGTTTCACCAAACTTCATATTCTGTTAGACCTTGACATAAATAGACACCGATTAGGTTTGAGTGTAAATCGCCCAGAAAGTTCTGCTTCTATGCTGTGTTTATACCGATTTACGCGATAGCTATACCTTAAGAACTAATGCACAGAGTTTCACCAAACTTCATTTTCTGTTAGACCTTAACATAAATAGACACCGATTAGGTTTGAGTGTAAATCGCCCAACAAGTTCTGCTTCGGTGCTGTGTTTATACCGATTTCCGCGATAGCTATACTTTAAGAACTAATGCAAAGAGTTTCACCAAACTTCATATTCTGTTAGAGCTTGACATAAATAGACACCAATTAGGTTTGAGTGTAAATCACCCAGCAAGTTCTGCTTCTATGCTGTGTTTATACCGATTTCTGCGATAGCTATACCTTAAGAACTAATGCACAGAGTTTCACCAAACTTCATATTCTGTTAGACCTTGACATAAATAGACACCGATTAGGTTTGAGTGTAAATCGCCCAGCAAGTTCTGCTTCTTTGATGTGTTTATCCCGATTTCCGCGATAGCTATACCTTAAGAACTAATGCACAGAGTTTCACCAAACTTCATATTCTGCTACACCGTCTCATAAATAGACACCGATTAGGTTTGAGTGTAAATCGCCCAACGAGTTCTGCTTCTATGCTGTGTTTATACCGATTTCCGCGATAGCTATACCTTAAGAACTAATGCACAGAGTTTCACCAAACTTCATATTCTGTTAGACCTCGACATAAATAGACACCGATTAGGTTTGAGTGTAAATCGCCCAACAAGTTCTGCGTCTTTGATGTGTTTATCCCGATTTCCGCAGTAGCTATACCTTAAGAACTAATGCACAGAGTTTCACCAAACTTCATATTCTGCTACACCGTCACATAAATAGACACCGATTAGGTTTGAGTGTAAATCGCCCAGCAAGTTCTGCTTCTATGCTGTGTTTATACCGATTTCCGCGATAGCTATACCTTAAGAACTAATGCACAGAGTTTCACCAAACTTCATATTCTGCTACACCGTCACATAAATAGACACCGATTAGGTTTGAGTGTAAATCGCCCAACAAGTTCTGCTTCTGTGCTGTGTTTATACCGATTTCCGCGATAGCTATACCTTAAGAACTAATGCACAGAGTTTCACCAAACTTCATATTCTGTTAGACCTCGACATAAATAGACACCGATTAGGTTTGAGTGTAAATCGCCCAACAAGTTCTGCGTCTTTGATGTGTTTATCCCGATTTCCGCAGTAGCTATACCTTAAGAACTAATGCACAGAGTTTCACCAAACTTCATATTCTGCTACACCGTCACATAAATAGACACCGATTAGGTTTGAGTGTAAATCGCCCAGCAAGTTCTGCTTCTATGCTGTGTTTATACCGATTTCCGCGATAGCTATACCTTAAGAACTAATGCACAGAGTTTCACCAATCTTCATATTCTGCTACACCGTCACATAAATAGACACCGATTAGGTTTGAGTGTAAATCGCCCAACAAGTTCTGCTTCTGTGCTGTGTTTATACCGATTTCCGCGATAGCTATACCTTCAGAACTAATGCACAGAGTTTCACCAAACTTCATATTCTGTTAGACCTTGACATAAATAGACACCGATTACGTTTGAGTGTAAATCGCCCAACAAGTTCTGCTTCTATGTCGTGTTTATACCGATTTCCGCGATAGCTATACCTTAAGAACTAATGCAAAGAGTTTCACCAAACTTCATCTTCTGTTAGACCTTGACATAAATAGACACCGATTAGGTTTGAGTGTAAATCGCCCAACAAGTTCTGCTTCTATGTTGTGTTTATACCGATTTCCGCGATAGCTATACCTTAAGAACTAATGCACAGAGTTTCACCAAACTTCATATTCTGCTACACCGTCACATAAATAGACACCGATTAGGTTTGAGTGTAAATAGCCCAGCAAGTTCTGCTTCTATGCTGTGTTTATACCGATTTCCGCGATAGCTATACCTTAAGAACTAATGCACAGAGTTTCACCAAACTTCATTTTCTGTTAGACCTTGACATAAATAGACACCGATTAGGTTTGAGTGTAAATCGCCTAACAAGTTCTGCTTCTGTGCTGTGTTTATCCCGATTTCTGCTTTAGCTAATCCTTAAGAACTAATTCACAGAGTTTTACCAAACTTCATATTCTGTTAGACCTTGACATAAATAGATCGCTATTAAGTATGGGTGTATACCATCCAACAGATGTCGCTGCTATGGTCTCTTTTTCACGATTTCCGAGATAGTTATATCTCAAAAACGAATAGATTGTCATTCAATTTTGGTTGCAGACGATCTGATTTATATAGAAGAAAGCTTTGTGACGGCGATAACATATTAGTTTCATTTCACAGGGTGCGTACAGTCAACCACATTTTTTAATACACATTTTCGCCTTAATTAATCGCAGAAAAATATTACAATTTCTGTGATTTTAAAAGGCGATTGTAAATCTTGCGATTTAAATATTAAATAGAAAATTTTTACTTTGAAATAGTGGCGCTATACTCTTTGGAAACTTTAAGGGGTGTACTCACCTTGCTTCAACAATAAAATAAAGAATAAATATATAAAATAACTAAATTGCAATAAATTAACTCCTACTTTTCCATTGTACCCTTCTTTTGGGGCGCCAGCAGCAATGTATTCCTTATTTGACTCAAAAAATTTCCCCGTTGTCACTGAGTAACCTAAAAGTTGAAATTACTTTTAAGAATGATTCATTTCTTTATACATAAAAAAAACATAAATCAAAATTTAAGAAAAATGCATGAACTATTGGGTTAAACGGAAAGTTCGTGCCAGTTGGGAAAATCGATTCGTACCGGAAAATTCTATCATTTAATTATTAGACATTGATTCCGATATCTAATACAGTAATACCTCGGTTTCCGTTGACTTCGGTTATCGTCGATTTTTTTTCGCGAAAAATTTGTTTCGGTTTTTATCGATTGCCTCGGATTTCGTTTATTTCCAGTGTATATTTGTGCTTTTTATTTATTGCGAGTGCTTCAGCATGGTACCAAAGAGAGTTTCTTGTAAGTAATTTGTTTAATGATAATGTCTTGCCCCATTTTCGGCAAATCTCAAAGAAACAGCAAAAACAGACCACCTTACACAGCTTTTTTGAGTGACATAGGCAGGGCTGTAAAAACTGGACCGATTGTCACCACTAAATTTTATTAGTATTGTTCGACTAAATTCTATTAGTACTATACTTCGCCTAAATTGTGTCAGTATTCTTATTAGGCGAAGAACACTAAAAATTAAGTGGTGGCAATCGGTGCAGTGGAGCTCAGTTTTTACACCCCTGGACATAGGTCCTCTCATGATTCTTGAGCTAGTCCTACTGCCAAAAGTCCGAAAAGGGACCTGGCCCCAGATTATAGTGCCTTAAACCTTTATAAGGCAATGGTAATTATTTTACCACTTAAATTTAATCCCGAAATTCCAAATTTTTCCCAGATTTTTTAAATGAAATTGTGTGTTTATATCTTACGTGACGAAATCTATTTAAAATCTTTTTAATTAATTTGTTCTTAAATTCTGGTGGCATTCCATTATTTCAACATCCTATCAACGTAAATAATTTGCCTTATAAAGGGTTAATACCATACGTCAAGAAATTTTCTTATTCTTTTTATTAATAATCTCTATACTTCTTCTCTATAAAATGGGATTTTTGGTACGTATTTTGGAGTGTTTAGAACGAATTAATTGGATTTACATAGATTCATATGGAAATAATTGTCTCGGTGTTCGTCAGTTTCGGATTTCGCCGATTGCTTTCGGACGGATTATCGACGAAAACCGACATATCACTGCACTGTATCTAATAATTAACGGGCAGAATTTTCCGGTACGAATTGATTTTCCCAACCGGCATGAACTTTCCGGACAACCCAATGTAATTTTTTTTGGAACGATTTGATCCTTAGAACCGTAAACAAAATGTCAAAAGTGGGTGCTACTATTTAAAAAATAAAAGTTCGTGAAATGTGTAATATGTATACAGATGAAGGATGATTTATGAACAGCATTAAATAGTAGACATAGAAATAAAAATTAAAGTTTGTCACGATTTAACATTAGCATCTGCAAACTTTAACTTCTAACCCTATGAAGATTTAGGAAAAACGCATAAACTATATACTTTTCTGGAAAGATTTGATCCAAAGAACTAACAAAAGAGTGTTAAAAGCGGGTGTTACAATTAAAAAAACAGTTGCAATTTGCAATATGTAGGAGGATAATTTATGCATAGAATTAGTGGACATTATTGGCATTTGATTGGTACTTATATGTTTTTCATACGATTATTTGAAGCCGAATTACAAAGAGTGGTGTGTTTTCAAGGACTCTAGATCCATATAATGAGGGCCTCCTATATTAACCCTTTCCGGCACCGACAAATTCTGTTCGTAAAATGCGAAATTACTGACTGGCACCGGAATTTACAAATGACTTCTTTAGAAAATACGAACTCCTTATTTTAAGCTTTCATTGTAGAAGAAAAATTTTATTAAAATATTATTGGTGCCAAATGGAAGTTAGGAATTAAAATTAGGTGTGCCCGGAGTGGTACCACTGTGCCGGAAAGGGTTAAGTTCGTTTGGAAAATTTTTCGTTTAAAAATACAAAATCATGCAAAATCGAGGTTCGTTTTCAAAAACAGTTTGTGTAACGCTCCCTATGTACGCTGCCGAATGCAGTAAGGCCCTCGATTCTAGGTTTGTTTAGATAGATTTTTGTTTAAAAATATAAAGTCATACAAATGCGAAAGTGTACGCGTCCGAAGAAAGTGATTTTCCAACATCAGGTTCATTTGGAAAGATTGTCGTCTAAAAATATAAAATCATTCAACACCAATGTTAGATATATTGTTACGGTTGGTTTCAACCATTTTTTTTTTTAATCTACATTAATTACCTTAAATCACTCTCTCAACATTTATTTAAAAGTTTTCTTTTTGTTTCTGTTTTAAATAAATATATAAATAAAAGTAATTGTAATATTAATAATAAAAAGCAGTTTTTTTTTCTTTTTTTTTTTTCTTCTTTCTTTTTCTTTTAAGCAAAGCAATTTCAACTTTCATAGTCTAGCGTAGCTTCCTGTTTTCAAATACGAAAAGTAGACAGCAGGGAGGGATGTCTGTCAGAAAAAAGACCACACATATTGTATTGGGCAATCGTGTACGTATTTTCCCATACCCTGGTTTGATGTGTTTAGAGACACCAAGTCTGGTCTTTTGTAGTAGAAAGCGAGGACACACCATAAGAATTACGTTATCTTATGTGTGTACTATACACGCAATTAGGCTTTGTAAGTTTACGACAGGCTTCAATAGGCTCTGCTATCCCAGGCGGCTAGCTGGCGCCCATGTAAACATAAGCTCATGGGACCCCCCTTCAGCACACACCATGGGGGTGAAGCACGGTTGTCTTCCCCCATGAACCGGCCCGCAGAGAGAGTGAGGCAAGTTTTCTTTTTTCCACGTTAACGGCGCGTAAGGGGAAGGGGAGACGGACTGTCTCTGAGGGTCAATCCATTTTTATTGTTTTTACCCCGAACCCCCCTTGGAAAATAGCTTTTGGGTTCGGCCCGTTTTACAAGCGGCGTAGGGAGAGAGATTGTTTACGACACTTGCTGCTTGGCTGAGATACCTGTCGTTTGGTTCGAAAAATTAGTGGATGTTGCGTAGCGGCACTTGTGATAATGAGCGAAAAGCTGGTGGTCGAAAAAATGAAAATGATAGTCAGTGAAAGAGCGTCAACGGTTCCAGATGCGTAGAGATTAAGTTTTTTTTTTCTTGTGCAGTCCAGAGAGGTCTCAATTATCTATGAGACGTTAATATTGTCTTGTTTATAATAAGGAAGACTGATCGCTGTGTGTGTTGGAGCTGGATTTGTGTACATATGGATAGTCCGAGAAACCTCCGTCGTCGGGAGATATATGAGGTGTTCGGTTGAATCGCAAGGTTGGCAAGCAAAAGACTCAACTCAAATGCTCGCAGATGTTACTAGAAATGCTGAGAAGGAGTGAAGTTTGACTGATGCTCTGGTGATTTATGAAACCATCCCCCTGAGGTGTAGTTACGTCAGATGGTGTCCGTCCACAGTTTTGTTTCTTCTCAAAAGGGAAGGAAAATCATGTTGTGAAATCGGGTACAGCGATAAAAAGGAAGATGGGTAAGAGTCTGCCCACTGATGATTCGATTAAACCTTTCAACTTTGTAAGTAATTTTTATTTCTTCATAAATGTATGTTCTCCCACTTTAAATTATCTATGGTTATTTGGAGAGATTAAGAATGATAAGTGTGTATTTTAAAACACTATTATATAATGTTTTTATAATTGATGGACTGTTAAACTTTAATGTAATATTATTTTTTAAGATTCTCTGTGCCTAGTTGCAATTAAAATAATAAGTGAATTCAGCAAAGTTGATCAACCTTAAAAGCATGATAGTGTGATAATTTTAGAAATGTGTTGTTTGGTTTAAAATATATTTAAGTAATTAATCTCCATATTACTGATCAACGTTTAGATTGTGTTTTTATAATAATTTTAAGTAACTCCGTTGTTATAACTTTAAGTGTTTAAATAAAAGATTTGTTTGTTCTTAAAGCTGGTATGTTCCTTTTACAGTAATCCTTAAATAACAGGTATTACAGTGTCTACAGTGAGTAAATATGAGAGGTTGGTCTTTCAATGAGTAAGAAGAGAGATGGTGAATAATACTCTTCTAAATTAAGTGTTTAAATTTCTGGAATTTAAATTTCGCAGTCAGTATTTTGATGAGCATTAATTGAGGTTTAATTAAAGTTATTCAATTGGTGTTCTTTTTATCCTGTTTTAATGAAGGAGAAATTAATAAGTGATGAAGAGGTAATATTAAGTCTAATTTCATAATTGTTTAAATTAAGCTTTAACCCTCCTCTCTCAGAAATATTGTTTTCTAAAATAAACACCTAAAATGTTTTATTTTAAAAAGTAAAAAAAAAAAAAAAAAAAAAAGGATTGTATTCCTTGTTTATAAGCCACTATACGATTCTTGGTTAACCGATCTGATCTTGTTCAGAATCTCCATAATTGTTCTAAAATTTTAGTATATCATCATATCCCTATTCTATTAACGGATTTAACTCTTTCTCCTTTTGGTCCTCATATTGGAGGAATTTCAGGTTGTCTTCATTTTTCCAAATTATACGATGATTACACTTTTGTTAATTTAATGTGTATGGAGATTTGAGCTTGATCGGGTTGGAGTGGAGTTGGGTGTTCTTTATGCAATTCAGTATACTACTTGATTTAGAAATCTGTTGCCCCTTACTACATTTAATATTGTCCTAAAATGATGAGTTCAAAATTATCATGTTGTATTAATTTATTCGGATTTTTAAGTTTTGATATTTTGATTAGTTCAATATAATTTGCTCCCTTTTCCATGGCAACAGATTTCAGTGGAGCTAATCAGGGTATACTTGTTTTTTTTATCAGTTAGTTGTCAAATGAAGAGTGAGTTGTAATTGATTTTTTATTTTGGTTATAGTTTGAAAGAACCCCAAAACCCACAACAATATTTAAGGTTATTACCACGGATTCAGGCAACGCCAGGTGGGTCAGCTAGTATATTTATAAAATACGAGTCTTTCACATTGAAACTTTTGATATTTTTTTGCTTATACCTTTTTTATTTATTTTAAATAACTGCCGTTTCTTTAAATCAAGCAAGTGTTTTAACGAAATACGAGTGTACTAGGCCAAAAGCTCGTTCAGTAACCTTCCAAATGACACCTGATTAATCTTTGTACATTTTGTATGTTGACATCATAAATATTATATATGATTTATTTAACCCTCTAATGCCTATGGTAGCATATATGATACCACCAATGATTCCTATTAAGTAGATTTTTTGATTCAGATATTCCATATTCACTTCAGAAATTTATAATGGCAATATTTATTTCATCTAATAAAAAACATTCTTTCATTAAATGAAGCTAAATTTATCATTGAAATTTTCTGGTATAAATTCAGATTTTACGAATTATGGAATTTCTAGAACGTATTCTACCATGGGAATCAAAGGGTTAACAAGGAAAAAAAAATCTTACCAAAGTTTTATTGTGTGAATATTTTCCTTTTCTATGAGCTCCTAATATTTTATTTGTTGTCAATTGCGCTTGTTTTATGCTTATCCCTCCCTCCCCTGTACTACCAGTTATGTTTCACCATAAAAATTAAGTCACCATTCCTTATGCGCTGGGAATGTGGGGTTGACCACAGACTCCTAGGGCAAAAGTTGTTCGAAGCTTACCACAGTAGGAGCTTCCCAAAGCTTGTTCAATAAACTTCCAAATGATACCCCAGTAATATTTGTGCGTTTTGTATGTTGACATCAGAAATATTATATATGATTTATTTAACACAGAAAAAAATTAACAGAGTAGGAGGTGAATTGTACTTCTTGTGGCGGGTGAAGAACTATGGTGTTTATGTTTAACCAAACAACGTGTTTTGACGAAATGTGAGTGTACTATGGCAAAAGCTTGTTCAGTAAACTTCCAAATGATACTCTATTCCTCTTTGTGTGTTTTGTATGTTGTCATTGGGAACTATGTTGACATCAGAAATATTATATATGATTTATGTAACACACAGAAACAAAAAAAAATCCAAAATAGGAGGTGAATTGTACTTCTTGTGGCGAGTGAAGAAAAATGGTGTTTATGTTTAATCAAACAACGTGTTTTAACGAAATGAGAGTGTACTATGGCAAAAGCTTGTTCAATAAACTTCCAAATGATACTCTATTCCTCTTTGTGCGGTTTTTATGTTGGCATTGGAAATTATGTTGACATCAGAAATATTATATACGATTGATTTAACGCAGAAACAAAAAACAAAAAAAAAAAAAAAACTTACCCAAGTAGGAGGTGAAATACACTTCTTGTGACGGTGAAGAACAATAGTGTTTATGTTTAATGAAACAACGTGTTTTAACTAAATGTGAGTGAACTATGCAAAAGCTTGTTCAATAAACTTCCAAATGATACTCAATTCCTCTTTGTGCGTTTTGTATGTTCACATTGGAAAATATGTTGACCAAGATTCGCACGCCTTTACCACAAGTTTTTAATAGAATTTTTCGCCTTATCTAAATGCTGCAAAGTATTCCAAGTCCTGCAATTAAACGAGGCGTTTACAATTTATGGTATTTAAATATTAAATAGAAAAATTCTATTAAAAAATGGGGTACAAGCGTACGAGCTTTGTTGACATCAGATATATTATACATATATGATTTATCTAACACAGAAACAAAAAAAACTTACCAAAGTAGGAGGTGAATTGTACTTCTTGTGGCGGTTGAGGTACAATGGGGTTTCTGTAGAGGTTATTTCTGTAATCCTGCCAACCATAAATGACTATGCTGCCTATAGAAAAAAAAAAATCCCAACTTTAATTTCTAATAGAATTTTAAAATGTGAATTAAAGACATAGCATCAGAGTAAAGTAATAAAGTATTCCAGCTATATAAACTAATAAAATAAATAAACATTCATAGGTTATGGTACCAACTGATTTTTGGGTTACATTTACAAGCAAATTAATACAAAAACGGGATATTTAAATTATATGTTCATTAAACATTTATTTTTTACGCCTAATTGAGCTGAGCGAGTGATGCTTGGTCGATGAGAATTAAATTCAGTACTGTCGTAGCTGCCATTTTTGGCATCGTTCTAAAAAAAAAAAAGTGTGATATAAGTTATGTCCTCGAGGAAGAATTATAAATCACAAGTGTAATAGGTTTAGCGTTAAAACCTTAAATTGAAACCCACACGCGCGATTATTTACGAAATTTAGAACATGAATCTTCAACCTCGGGCCCGCGGGCAACCAAACAATCACTTATTTTATGATAGAACAAATTGCATTATTTATCATAACGTAATTTATTTACCATAACATAATTCATTTAATATATCATAATTTTAAATCTTCCAAATGAAAATTTTTGCCTTATTTAATAGCAGAAACCCTCTGATTAAAAAAGGTAAATTTTACTGTTCAGAATTACTGGTAGGAATAATAAAGGATTCTGAGCAGTGTACCCGACGATCGCCACGAAGAGATTAATGACAAACACTTAATGATTACATAATCCGAAGATTACCTTTCGGAATTTGTGATAGCAAACGACTTTCAAGCAAAATAGTTGAAGATCGCTAATTTTGAACATGTTTGGTTTCGACTAGACTCCATGTGACAATAAAGGGTGCCAACGGAAAATCTAATTAATTAATTAAAATTAAAATTAACATTAAAATTAAATAAAGAAATGGAGAACTAAAAATAAAAATAAAAATAAAAATTAAATTAATTAATTAAAATTAAAATTAACATTAAAATTAAATAAAGAAATGAAGAACTAAAAATAAAAATAAAAATAAAATGAATTAATTAAAAATAAAAATAATTAAATTAAAAATAAAAATAAAAATAAAATGAATTAATTAAAAATAAAAAGAATTAATTAAAAAATAAAAATAAAAATAAATAAATAATTAATTAATTAAAATAAACAGATAAATAAATAAAAAAGTAATATAATAAATAAAATAATAAAATTAAAAATTAAAATAAGTAAATAAATTTCTTTTTTTTTTTAAGTTTCCCGTTTCTCTCCCCTTTTTTAGTGTATATCCACACGTAATAAAAGATTAAAAAAATACTGCACTTGAGAGTCTCTTTAACCCTTTTAGGGGTAAAGTAATTCTGTTGATAAAATGTTGAAATGGTTGACTGCCACCAGAATTGACGAAGAAATTGAATTGAAAATAAGTAAATGCTTTTCTTCGCGTACATTATAAAAGAAAATTTTTATTAAGAAAGTATGAGTGCCAATTGGAAGTTTGTAATTAAAATTAAATGTTATATTTAATATACCGCCGCCTCTCAAGGGGTTAACGCTGTTAATCAGTTAACTTCCCAATTCACCTCGTTAATGTTAAACCAAATATTTTTAAAGTATATACTTAACTTAAAGGGTCTTGTACCTTTTTAAACACATCGAAAATCAAGAAAAAACATTCAAAGTTTGAATTAGTGTATCTTAAAAACATTTTTATGTACAAAGATGAAATTTTGACCATTGATTTAACATATTGGACTTTTTAATATACTACCATTACAAATTGACTAGTCTTTTACAGAATTTTTGCATTAGTGAAATTAAATTAATTCTTTTTTTTTACTCCGTAAGTCATTGCGCGCATATCTTGAGAACATATGTATGAATTGTTAAAAACTTGGTATAGATAATAAGTACATATGTGTGTTTAAAATGATCTACTTTTAAGTATTTACAGTCATGAGGTTTTTAGAAAATATAAATTCAAAATGTTCATTAAAAAATGTAAAATTTTCAATGTTTTTTTTTTTTTTTTTTTTTTTTTTACATGATTAATGAAATAATTTTGACCTAAAAGTAGATCATTTTAAAAGTACATATCGTTGCTACCATGTCAAACTATCGAATGAGGAAAAATGCATTTTTCATTACTTTTAAAAATGGGCCGATTTCCACCACTAAGTTTTAATAGTATTCTTCACTAGGGTTGGCACTTGGGCCTCCCTCTTCATCCAGAAATCTCGAATCTAAACCAGAAATTACAAATATAAAATTATTGCTTTATTTAATGACAGGCATTTCGTGAGTACATAAAGTTAATTTTAATTTCTGAAAATTTCCGGTATGAATTCGGCCAAACGGGCATTCCCGTTCTTCGCAGAAATCGTATTAGTATTTTTTTAGAATCCGAAGAATTCTAATAAAATTTAGTGGTGACAATCGGCTCATTTTTAAAAGTAATGCAAAAATGGATTTTTTCTTATTCGATAGTTTGACATGGTAGCGACGATATGTGCTTATTATCTATATCAAATTTCATAACAACCCAAACATACGTTCTCAAGATATGCGCGCAATGACGTACGGAGTAAAAAAAAAAAGAACTAATTTAATTTCAATAATACATAGACCGGGAGGCGGCAGCACAAACAACCACCTCATCGAGTTCACGGCTGAAATCCCAGAATTAGTTAAAACTCGATTCGCATATTAAAACGCAATCGGTCTGCCAAGTCATATCTTGGCGGAAAACACCCGAAAACCCGATTTTAGTGGTTGACTCGTAGGTTTACCATTGTGTTTTCTTGCACCTAAAGGTATGAAAGCATGGAGAACTGGGTGCAGGAAAATACAATGGTAAACCTACGACTCTACTGCTAAAATCGGGTTTTCGGTTGTTTTCCACCAAGATATGACTTGGCAGACCGATTGCGTTTTAATATGCGAATCGAATTTTAACTAATTCTGGAATTTCAGCCGTGAACTCGATGAGGTGATTGTCTGTGCTGCCACCTCCCGGTCTAACACAATTTCTGTAAAAGTTAGTCAGTTTCTAATGGTAGTATCTTAAAAAGCGGAATCTGTTTAATCAAGTATCAAAATTTTATGTTTGTACATAAAATTGATTTTTGTACATAAAATTGAAGATACACTAATTCAAATTCTGAATGTTTTTGATGATTTTCAACGAGTTTAAAATGCACAAGACGACTTTAACATTTTATGTTTTAAAAGCTGACGAGCTGTGAATAAGACTTTAACATTTAAAATAAAATTAACTATATATTTTACAAAATATGTTCACAACTAAGAAAAAAATAGACAACCTTTAAGAAGAGTACACAGAAAAAATAAGTTAAAAGTATTAATTTCCTGAGGAGATATTTTAAATGTACGAATGCATAGGTTTAACGCCCATAGGTAAAACTTTAATGAAGAGAATTGGGGAGTTGACTGACCAACAGTCTTAAGCATTTCATTTGCTATAGTTAAGCACTTGAGGTCGAGCGACGCATATACGTGACGCATAAAGTGCTCAGAATCCTCGATTATTTCCACCAATTACTTTTTATTGTAAACTTTGCCTTATTTAATGACAGCATTTCTGAGATTCAATTAGGCGAAAATTTCTGTTTTGAAAAACCGGTGGCAAAAGATTAAAAATTCTATAAAGGACGCTCGTCGCGAAGGGGTTAAATGAGACAAAGGGTGTATTCTCACCTTTCCATGTCCAAACACCAGGAGCGCCTAGTACTAAAAGAGATCCATCCTAAAAAGTTAAAGCAAAAAATCAAATAAATAAAAAATCATATTCTATTTAGAATTTAGAATTTTTTTCAATAACAGTAGTTTAATAAATTAGTTTTCATAAGCTTATTATAAGTTTTCATAAGTTTATTAGTTTTTCTTAGTTTTCATAATAAATTTCAGAGATTATGGATGCAACATTTTTTCACTATAAGTGGCAAAAAATTACTTTTTAGATTATGTTTTCTGGAAATGATATTATGTACATTAAAAGTATTCCACTATCTTTAAACCCCCTTTTTAACACTCTTCAACGTAGTTGAAAAGTATTTCTGAATTTCGTTTGTCTGCCTGCCGTCTGTTTGCTGTCTGTCTGTCCGTACTCTAACTCTCGTAGATATACTCTGATTGCCACGACAGTTTTATTTGTTATTGGGGTTTACTATTGAGTGTTTGGTATTGAAAATAATGTGTGTAGAAATTATAGTTCGTTTACAGGGTAACACAAAATAATTCCATTACATTATGGTCTATGAGGGAAAAGCGTTTTCAATGCATTTTACTGATGTTACGATATTTCAAACATAATGAGATTGATATGCAACACTGAGATGGACAAAAACATGTTTTCTCAGAAGTATAGAGTAAGTAGCATTTATAGTTCGTTTCCAGAGACACACAAAATAATTCGGCTACTTGACTGAATAAGACTAATAATTGCTGGAAGTGCGGTTTACGCTGTTGTATATATTTTTAAACTTATCTAATTCAGAATGTGTTAGGTGATGTGTATAAATTGTATATTATATCATACAGGTCTACACGAAAAATCTATTATCACACATTACCCGATATAGACAGCAATTGCTTCAAATTTATTTTTACAGAGTTAAGTGTTTTTTAAGTTGCTTATGTTAGTACTGGAAAGTGTTTCATAATCTATGCCTAATGCATGATTCTTCGTTTTTTTTTTAAAAAAAAAAAGAAGGCAAAATGAGTATAATACGGATTGTTTCCAAATACATTACTATGTACTAAGACAATTTCATTTGTTAAATAAATTATTTTGATGAAATTTCTGGTTATTTTGTACAATTTTAGGGGGGGGGGGGGGTAATCCATTATTTGTTGCATACCAAAAATTACCTCTTGACAAAAATAATGAAGTTTACTCTTTTTTTAAAAATAAATATACACTTTGAGTTGTAATGAATGTAATGAACAACAATGTAATCCGTAAAATAAAAACCGCCACAGATTTAAAATTATTACATATTATTATAGGATAGAAGCAATTTACTTCGCTTCCACTATTTGAAATAAAACGAGAACACATTTTTGATGTTACAGTGAGCACTCAAGTATTCTCGTAGAAAGCAGTTTATTTTCAACATCATTACGGCATGGGCATTACTGATGATTATATGCAAAGATTATGTACAAGTTTATTTACAAGTCGCTTATTCTTAGAAAAAATCCACATTCTAAATTCTTTGCGCGCGAAATAAAAGAAACGCCGCTTTTTTAGCAACCCTATATCACAATTCACGCATCTCACATCTCTACGAAAAAAAAAAATTCCTTGCAAAGGATGTCGGGAAAAAGCGATCTGCGCACTTACACAGAAAGAATGAGTATTTAGCCCGTGTAGTTTTACCACCAGCTGAGTTAAGATTTAACTATTGCATCTGCTACATTATGATGATTTTTCATACATTTTCACTATGATAATACGTAAAAATAGCGGCAAAGTTTCAGAAAATTATTAGATATATAAACCGATAGTTCATGGCACTCACCAGCGTCACATAAATTATAGGCGATCAGCATTATGTAATAAAAGTGAAAACAGTTAAATAAAACACTTTTTTATAAACTGTCAATGTTTATCTTTCGGGGTTTTTTATGAGGATACTTTCCTTTTCGGAACCAGTTTTTAATGATCGTGATTGAACTTTTAGTCATACTTAATGTACTTATTCTTCTTTAAATGCTACTTGAACGAAGTCACGAGTAACAGCTAGTATATTCTACTAGTACTACTTTCTGTTTTTCGCCAAGCCTTACTTTTTGGCAATGCTGCCAGATTGTGGATTTTTTTTTAATCCAAAATAGCTACCAATATTTTACTAGTAATATTCGATTCATTTAATCTCGGAATAAATAAATAAATCTCCAACTTGGCAATACTGGTGCCATGGTTACTGCAAGTGTGTTTTCTGCAACAAATATGATTTGAATTAAAGCTACGTAATATGTCAAAAGCTTGGCGGGCCGCAGATTAGTCAGCGGGCCAAATGTGGCCTAAGGGCCCCATGTTTGACATACCTGGTTTCACAAATGCGCCTATGCATTAAAAAAACTAGTTGGATGTGCCAATCTCAAAACTTTCTTCTATCTCATACATGTTAACATTTCATAACAAAATATGAAGTTTGATCTTGAGATATGGCTATCACTAAAATCGTGTAAATCCTGAAAAACATAGCACAGGAGCGCCACCTGTTTGGCTATTTACATCAAAACCGAATCAGCAACAACTTACGTCAACGTCTACCTGAATCTGAAGTTTGGTGAAAATCCATACATTAGTTCTTGAGATATACCTATTTTGAAATTTGTGAGTAATGCAACATAGCAGAGCCACCTCTTATGTTATTTATACCAAAAACAAGTCAGCACCAACGTATATCAATGTCTAACGGATTCTAAAGTTTTATTAAATTCCATGCATTAGTTCTTGAGATATGACTATCACTAAAATCATGAAAATCATGAAAATTGCAGCATACTAGCGGCACCTGTTGAGATATTTAGACCAAAACCTAATAAGCATTAACTTATGTCAACGTCTAACTGAATCTGAAGTTTGACGAAAATTCATGAATTAGTTCTTTAGATATAGCTGTCTTGAAAATCGTGAATAATGCAGCATAGCAGCGCCACATGTTGGGCAATTTACACCAAAAATTAATCAGCACCAATTTATATCAAGATCTAGCTGAATGTAAAGTATTATTAAATTTCATGCATTAGTTTTTGCGATACGCCGCCCACAAATTTTTTGTCACATACAGACAGACTCACAGACAGACATTTTCTAAAACCTGACACATCGTGTTCAGGACCTTCTAAAACGTATAAATCCGTCGAAAATTTTCATGAATCCAATACTTTCTTCTTGTAAAGATAGAAGAAAGTATAAGCAGTACATTTTACCTCAGAAAAAGCGAGTGACATTCCAGCTTGTCCAAGTGCATGGGAATATTCCGTTGAACCGTCTTGATCTTTTCCATATTGCAGAGCTGAAAAAAATAACGTCGTTGTGAGTTAGTGAAAACAAAAATGGTAAACGAAACGGACTAAGCGATATAATTGTAATTTAGTGAAATACTGAATGTAAACAACGAAGTTTAATTGATCAACGTGGCATAAAAATTTAAGTCGGTTTTTGACTGCGTAAGTTCCAGATGATCCATGATTTTTAAAAAAGGCAAAAACATAATACAAGCTATATTATATTATACAAGATATATAATATAATAATAGTAAAGGTATAATAAAATTATCAGGTATCAGGTAATAAAACAGGTATAATAAAATTATCAGGTATTAAAATTTTACCCGTATTGAATGTATTAAAATTAGATTTTAAAATACGACAGTACTTTTGCACCAACCTAATAAATGTTACTTAATGCAATGAGGTTAAGATGGTTCTCAAATGATCTGCTGAACAACGCAAAACTTTCTGACACAATTTCTGACTTATTTTTTAACGTAAAGGCATAAAAAATTGGCAGAACTGACTGTTGAGGTGATTTCGAATCGAAATGAGTTTTCCATTTTTTGATGTGGCGACATTTTGACTACATGTGGCGGTGAAGTACGCCGCCAAAGGCGGCGTAGTTTTGTTTTACTAATTGGTATGGTTGAGTTGTAAATAATATAGTTAAAACATTTTAATAATTTAAAACTTAATATTTCTTTCTGTTTTAATTTTCAATGATTTTTAAAAAAAATCAGCTTAAATGTTGTTTAATTAGCTATGCAGGGGTGCAAACTAAAGTCAGATAACATTCAAATAACTTGTGAACGCTCAAACTAAAGTGACGTCTATCTATAGTAAAACTACTATGCGCTACCATATGAGAGATTTAAAGAAAAAGTAATTTACAAAACTAAAATTTATTTCTTGACGAATTGAGTTATATCTTACCTCTTTGAGTCAGTGGCAAAAGCTTCTTAACACTATCTTCCTCTAAATTACCATTGATTACGTAACAGACTCCGTTCACAAGATGCAATTGACGATGATATTCGTTTTTCCAAAGATGGCCGCACGTCTGTAAAGAATAAAAATAGATGCGTTCTAGTAATTTTTTTCTTCATTTTACAAAAAGCATGACAAGAATCAGTGTAGTATTATTCTGTGACCAAACGCCAATTTATATATTTTATAAAATTTTCCCGATTTTTGGGGGGTTGACTGCAGTGTCACACAGAAAATCCCAGTAGTTGATAAGTTAATATTGTGTCATATACAAGAAAGTATTGTACTAGTACGTACGTATTTTATACTGATTGTTTTGTAGTAGTAATGCACTACTTGATGTGCATTATCAAAAATTTTCAAAATCAACAATATTCGAAACTTTTGGCATTGCTGTTATTAAAAAACCGATGACGCTCTGTGAACCTCAAGCAGCTATTATTTGCATTTGGAGTTGGAGACCTGCATCGGGTGGGTAAGCCTATTTTATTCGAGACCAACCCGACTCGCAGTTCGGTCGGGCTACTCTTTCGTATTCGGGTTAGGTTTTCACTCTTTCTGGTCGGGTTCTGTTTGACCCGATTTTTCAAAACAAAATCCTGAATATTTTTCATATGAAAAAATTAATATATTTGAATATTAATGAGTCTATATGTGTTCATTTGTATACAAAAATATATAATTTACTTTAGAGATGTAATTGTAGAATATTTTTAGGTGCGTTCGTAATTATATAAATACGTAGCACCTATAGTCGTTGTCTGATATGTTCGTCCGTCCGCATATAACTGCACAAAAACTACCCAACCGAATGGTTTGAAATTTAATATATATAATCGTTGCAGAATTTTGGCGAGTCATTTAAAATTTTATGAAAATCGAACCAAAACTTAAACAGATATTAATAAAAATGTTGATTAAGTAATTTGATTATTTTTAAAAATCGGTACTTCCTTGTTAAAGCAACTTTCGAGGATTAATCGTCAAGCGACCAAGATGTATCACCAAGTTATCTGACATGTATGACGTTTTAGTCATATATGGCGTATATGACATTTTATAACCTCCGTAACCAAGTTATAGTCACATTCTTCATTCTATTAAATCCTTCCATGTGTAATTAATTCAATAATGTCCCATGATAGGTGATGATTCTAGGTTGCCATATGGTGATTACGTCCTATTTAAGATGAAGTCATATTATTTCTTTACTAAATTTAAAAATCGAATTTGTTAACCCCCCTCTCTCGTTTTCCTTGGAGAGAAGCGAGAAGAAAAAAAGGTTTCGATTAGCAGAGAGTGATTGAGAGAGAAAGGAGGGTGTCTGGATTTTGAGAGTGGAGGGAGATCAACACCTGAGTTTTGGAGAGAGAAGATAAACTTATAGTGTAGAACTCCAACCGGAGATTTTAGAGTAGGAGATCAATCGATGATCTTAGTATGAACACGCCTTGTGTGTTATGGTGAGAAACCTTCCCCGGCAACGATACTTCTAAAAGAATACATCTAAAAAACTGTTAATCAGAGACTTTAGCACTGAAAATTAAACTCCAGACTTTGTTTAGATAATATTCTAGGTTAACCCGAACTATAATCTGCTGTATCTACATCTTCGATTCTTTAATGTATTCAGCAGTTAATGAATATGGATTAATTAAATCTGAGCTTTTCTGCGAAATCTTTTTTGCGTTGGAACACGATATACACGCTACTACTCCACCTTTTCGGCGTCGTGTTCGAAAACACCACACAATCATATCACACTCCACAATTACGTAACGTCAGATTTAGTATACGAAAAAAACTAATAGTAAAGTGATGCAGCATTCCCTGATGAGCCGCTACTACTGCATTGTAAGCTATAATTTATTTCAGTTACGAAACGCATAATATAGTTAAAAATTCTCTTTTAGGAATTTCCGTCGATAAACGGAAATGTACTCGATTTTATGCAGCCCTGTACACGATCTACAGAATTTATAAACACCAAGTAATATGCAATAAATTAGTTAACTTTAAAAACGTATATCAACAGTTTAAAACGCACTTCCAGCAATTACTGATGATAGACTATATTTTAACCGAATTATTTTGTGTGTCCCTGTAAATAAATGATAAAAAACTATGCACATGATATTCTACAGTAAGTTTTTTTGTAGTGCACCTCAGTGATATATATCAACTTCAGTATATTTGAAATAGATTAACATCCTTAAAATGAATTGCAAATGATTTTTTCTCATAAACCATAATGTAACGAAACCTTTTTGAGGTCTCTGTAAATGAACGAAAAATGCTTGCTACACATTTCATTTTCACTACCTCGCATGCTATAGTAAACCTCAATAACATACATTAATTACATGGCTATCCGAGTATATTGACACGAATTAGAGCTCGGACAGACAGACTGACAGACAGACAAATCGAATTCATAAACACTTTTTAGCTGTGTTGGAAAGTATTAAAAATGATTTTCGTATGTTTTTAATACTTTCCAACATAGTTGAAAAGTTTTTATGAATTCGGTTTGTTTGTCGGTTTGTCTGTCTGTCTGTCTGTCGATCTGTCGTCTGTCCGAGCTCTAACTCGCGTAAATATACTTGGATTCCTTTGAAATTGATATATGTTATTGGGGTTTACTATGGCATGTTTGGTATTGAAAATGAGGCGTGTAGCATTTATGGTTATTTTACAGGGACACTAGAAAAAATTCCGTTACATTACGGTCTATGGGGCAAAATCGTTTGCGGCGTATTTTTATGATGTTACACCATTTTAAACATATTCAAATTGATACATATCATTGAGGTGCACTACAAGGTGCTTACTATAGAAGATAGTATGAATAGAATGTATCATTCATTTACAGGGACACTCAAAAGAATTTTGTCTATGAACAATAATTGCTGAAAGTGCGTTTTCAGTTGTGGTAAACATTTTTGTATGTAACTAATTTTTTGCATATTAATTGGTGCATATAAATTCTATAGATCATATACAGGGCTGCTCAAAATATTTCACGTACCTATCCGTTTATTGACGGAAATTACTGAAGGGTAATTTTCAATTGTGCTATGTATTTTTCAACTGAAGTACGTTTTAACACACTGTGCAGTATACATACAAATAAAATATAACTCGCGTAACCTATAGATCATATACAGGGCTGCACAAAAGATTTAGGATATTTTGTTTAACTATTGGTAGTAATTGCTTAAATTTCTGTTTTCAATTATGTAATGCGTTTGTAAATTGTTTGCTTAGTAAACTAGTATGTTTTGTTACATTTTCTCGTTTGAGGAATGCAAAATCTCTGAGAGTGACATAATTTTAATGAAAATATAGACTTAAATTTCAATTTTATGAATTAAAAGACACTTTTAATATAATTTACAATCGCGAAGCATTCCAATTTTTGAGTCATATAATCTATTCATATTTTTTCTTTTAAATTTTAACGACGAAGTGGCATTAATAGAGATATAATAGTCCTCATTATTTTCTTATTTTTTAACAACAATGGAATAACCCAATTATCAAACTTTGAATTTATTACTGAAATTTCATTAAAACTTAAAATTTATATCTTGAAAATTAATTTAAAATTCGAAATTTCCAGAATATCCTCAGATACTTACAAATAATTGATGGTCATTTACAATTTGTTATATTTTCAAAAATGTAGATGTAAAATACGTACAGATGTACATACAGTCAGATTTTAATGGTGTGTATTGTGGTACGAATTTTAGAGGTGGTTCATTGAAAACTTATTATTAGCAGAAATACTCACTATGATGTCATTTTCTAATTTCGTTAATGGACTTGGACTTGGCCTCACATCCAAGCTAACTCCAAGCCACATACTGTCTTTCTTATCTCTATAGGCATTGTTATACTTGCGGTTCTCCTCAACAGCGCCTGAAATATAGATTGCACAAATGATAAACTTAGATAACACATACATCGTGGTATAATGAGATAACCTCTCCTAGCCACTTATTTCAAGCCGTAGAATACTTCAGTGTAATATCCAGGCGGCGAAAAAAGGAATTTTTTATAACATTGATTAAAAAATGTAATATCAGATATTAAATGTTCACACGAATATCATAACGAAATACAACGAATATTGTCGTAGCATTTCACTTGTGAAATATTATAAATGTTGAAAATGTTAAACATTTTTTTTCCAAATTTTAATTGCTTAAAAGGCGTATAGCCTACATAGTGAAAAAGTAACCAAGCGTTGGCTATAGGCCATTTAAGCAATTAAAATTTGAAATATTTTGAATGCAAGGTGTGAGAAATTTTCGACTGAAAAAAAAATTCTAAGTATTAAATTAGATTTATTCATTTATCGTTTCCTGGATTCTCTTTAGTTTCGTTTTTGCCCCAGGGTTGGTGGCTCATAGAAAAATATTTCATCTTGTGCTGCGTTTGTAGCCTTGTCAACATGTGATAGTTGGAAGTGCCAAGCTGGGTATCGTTCCAAGTGGTTCAGTTGGTAGAACATCAGTGCGCTTGATGACCCGGGTTCGAGTCCGGGCTTGGATACTTTTTCACTATGTTGGCTATACGCTTTTTAAGCAATTAAAATTCGAAATATTATGAATGCAAGGCGTGAGAAATTTTCTATGGAAAAAATTTCTAAGTATTAAAATTGATTTGTGTTAAACATTTTCAAAATCTTAGATTCAAAATGAATATTGAGTGCCAAAAAATCATGGATTATATCAGTAGGATTTCAAATTACTGCGCAGTTTTTGAGCCTCTTTGTGTCTCTTTAAAATTTATGTAATATATTCTCCCAAGGTCTGAAAAACGAGATTGAGAACAAATACTTGGAAAAGCTTGCGGAACTAAAGGTGTACTTCTGCATTTGTCTGGGATATCAACAAATCAAAATAATAATTTATGGATGAATCCACGTCTTTTTTTCGACGAAAATGTATCGCCTTATTAAATTCGACTTCACCAAAAAACTGGTACTAAAATTGTTGAAGAAATGGGTGGCATTACGAACGAAATCAAAAACCTCTTCAATTCCTTTCTAACAATCAACGACAGCAATATTTCACGAAGAGTTAGTTATACCGTAGCCAAGGGGAAAGAGAAATCGAGTTTGGCCGTGGTTACACGAACCTGTGACTGGTCTCATTCGATTCAGCGTTCAAAAACACATAGACTATAATATCCCAGACGACTTTTTTTTTTAAACTTTATTATTATTTTTTAATTGTTTTTTGCTTTTCTTTTTTTAATTTAACCTTTAATGAGATATGATCCAGCTGATAAAATAAGCCATTCAACTGTTTGGTTAGATGAATTTGTATTCCAAATAGGAAGTCTGCAACTCCACCTGACCTCTCCCAATGTTCAAAAGTTACTAATTTTTAAGCGTTTTTTTTTTTCGCTTTTGCAAGCTGCGTGCCGATTAAATAGATTTATATATTTAGCGTGGCAGAATTTCGATTACATGTACACAGCGCTTCCAAATTAAAAACAGTCGCATAGGTGCCGACTTTACGGGGACGAAATATTCAATCAGGCATATTTCTACCACTAATTTAAAAAAAAGTTTCTTGCCTTATTTAATAACTGTGATTAATTAAGAGCAACATAACATTTCAAAATTAATGATGAAAGTTTGTCTGACTTGCCTCCGTCTCCTCCGTCAAGTCGGCGCCTATGAATCCTCCATACCTATCGTGACATAACTGGTTTGTACATAACGACAGTAAATCGATACAATATGTTACATTCTAGCTGACATGCCCGGCGTTTCCCGGATCCGTGATAATGACATTAAAAATACCTAAAATCAATGTTGAATGATTTTATATTTTTAAATGAAAAGCTATCCAAACGAACTGAAGGACAGTCATTATAGTTATTGCCGATTTAATTTCTGACGTTTTGATATATTAAACTTTCAATTCTGACCAAAAGTTCTTGAGGAAACCTAAATAATATAAAGCGCTCCCCCACCATTCCTCTTTTAAACTCAAAATAATATACAGTATTGGCCAATTTATTAGTCCCATTCGAAAAAAATTTCCAAAACCTTGTTTCTAAGATGATTATATTAAAATTAAATAAAAATCATGCACTCGTGGCATCATAATTCACTTTTATATTTTAACAGAATAGTAAGGTTACTATAATTTGTGACTCGTGCTATAGCTAGAATACATCAGGAGTCAGGACACATGGCCGTTATCATTATCTTTTTACGCGTGAAGATTTCGCTATGGTACTCCATTGTGAAATTCGGTAATTTCTTTTAATTCAATATTTGAAAAACGGCATAATTATTAGATTTAAAATTTATATCAAGAAAAGTACTTTTTTTTTTTTTTTTTTTTTACCTTTCTAACGCAGTTTGTCTAACAATTTTCTGAAAAATACTTAGCTATTAATTTTTTTAGCAACTTCAAATGTTTCATTTTCCGAGATTAATCTGTTGCAACGATTAGCGAAAGTCCCAGTCGTCAGCAACACATAGCTTTTTATTAAAGAGGATTGTGTGTTAACAATTTAGGAGCTGTGGCTTATTATAGGGGGTTTATTTTTACTCGATTTCTGCAACGTGCATTCCATCAATCAAAACATTCTTCTCAGTCGACGTGGTGCACACGTGGTTCACACTTTAAAAAAATATTTAGCTGCATAAAATAGATAAAAAATTATCAATTAAGATTATTTGATGTCTCTTTCAGCTAATTGCAAAACAAAAAACTCTTTCCGGCCTGTACCGGTAAAAAAAGCAGCTTCCATATTCCTAGTTTTTAAATTTTCAGCTAATTTTACTCAAACACACTTATCTAATATGTGTGGAACCCGATTATGCAAGATTCAATCCCAGTTTTCGTCAGTACCGGATTTGAATGAGGATTTCGCCAAATAAGTTAGTTAAATCCAAGTAGGCTTAATTATGGTGATTTATTTTTAGTTGACACATTTGGCGGTATTTCACTTAGTATCGCGAAGCTTGGCGAGAATTTGACACTTGCGGGTATTCCTATGTAGTTTTAAAGTATAAGAGTAACAACAATGGTTCCAACAATGAAAGTAAAATTGTGAGAAACTATTTTTTTAGAGCTCATAAGTTAAATCTAATTATGGAAAAATCAGCCACCCTAGAATTTCAAACACTATATCTCAGCCATTTTTAAGATAGAAACAAAACAAAAAAATGTTTCGTAATCCTTGTATTAAGGCCAAACCCTTAAAGGAAAAAACTTTTCTAATGCTAATTTTTTGTAAACCTTTTTGAATTTTAAAACAATTTTTAAATGTTAAGTGGCCGCCATTTTGAAACAAGATGGCTGGTGAAGCTGGCCAAGAACGCGGCAGAGACCTTGATATGTACCGTACACATGTGACATGTTAAGTCACATCCAAATCGGTTTATAAATACGAGACTTACAGTCTGACAAAAATCCTATATATATACATATATATACGAGTGTACATACATATATAAATCAACATTTGAACTGGGGATGGTTTTGGGGTCTATGGTTCATTATTGGGGCAAATATATAATTTTTTTTTCGGAGTTGCTTTCCACCGGATGGTTGCAATAGGTAGTTTTTTACTTTTTATAATGGAAGCTGCTATCTAATAGTAGAACGGCTCGGGTATCACAATTTTTTTTACGTTACGGTAGTCAGAGAGTTAATATGATTTAGGATATAATTTAAATAAATTAAAATTTGCTATATAAGTCTATGTTTCCTACGTTACATAACCAATGGCATATCCTAATAGCTCCTGTCTGGGGCATGTTCTGTCCCATCAGTTTTTCCGTATAGTTTTCATCGCCTTCTTTCATCGCCTAGGGGTCTCAGGAGTTTTACTTTTTCTCCGAAGATGCAAGTTTGCATCATGTCACCTTTTATTTTATTTCTGATTTCATATAACACACAATAAAATGAAATTTTTACCACTAATAGGTGGTAAATAATAGATGAAAAATTAATGTATGTACCACTAATAGATGTAAAATTGATGTATCTTGAACTTATAAACCCCTTCGTCTCTGACGTCCTACTAATAGGACATATCTTTTATTGAGTATTATTTTGTCTTAAACATTATTTTTATAAATTCCAGCACCCAATAGTGATAGTATGAATCTCTATATTTCCTATTATGACTTCATTTATGTTTAGCATTTAGTAATAATAATAATAATAATAATTTTCATAATTATTATCAAGCCGTTGGCATTTCTTTTAATTAAAACATACGTTTCACTCTTTCAATTAAAATTTGAGAATCCTTTTCCGAATTAGTAATTTGCGATAAAAGATAAAAAATATTACTAAATTTTTATGCTTGTTTAATTTAGTTGTAATACGACATTTTCCAAACGTCTTCAAAAATTCTTCCTTAGACTATTATTATATGAAAAACACGCAAAATAACTACATTTGTGAGGTTTTGGTAAAGAACGCATTCGTTAACTTTCATTAAACCCTAACTTCTGTGATTCCGATAGCTATTTTTAATTTTGTTAGCATAACAGTATTTTTTCACAAAATTGAAAAAAAAAATCAGGGCCGAAGGGGTTAATTTCAAGCAATTAAAAAAAATTTAATTTAAATTTAAATTGTAAAATGTTTAAAAAATTCATTTTTTTTTGTTTAAAAACTGACAGTTGAAAAAAATTATTTTTTAATTGTTTGAAATTGAAGTATAAGTTCAAGATACATCAATTTTACATCATTATCAGTTTTGTTTGTTATTTTTAAAGCAATATTTTTTCTAAAACCTTGCGCGCAATAGACACCAGGCGAAAAATATTTTTTACTTTTTTTTTTTTTTAATTTAAACTTTATTTTAAGAATTAAATATGAATTGTACAACATTGAAATAATTATCTTAAATCAAGCAGATATTGACTTATTTAGTGGTAAAAATTTCATTTTATTGTGTGTTATAATGAAATCAGAAATAAAATAAAATGTGACATGATGCAAACTTGTATCTTCGGAGAAAAAGCAAGACTCATGAGACCCCTTAACTATTAAACAAGGCGATGAAAACTATACGGAAAAACTGTTGGAAAAGTAGTGTTTCCCAGACAGGAGCTATTAAGATATGCCATTGGCTATGTAACGTAAGAAATATAGACTTATATAGAAAATTTTAATTTATTTAAATTATATCCTAAATCATATTAACATGTTGACCACCTTCAGTTAAAAAAAAAAAAAAATGTGATACCCGAGCCGTTCTATTAGATAGCTTTCATTATAAAAAGTAAAAAGCTATCTATTGCAGCCGTCCGGAGGAAAGCAATTCCGTAAAATTATGATATATTTACAGCGATCATGATCCCCTGACCCAAAAACTTCCCAGATCAAATGTTGATTTACATATGTATGTACACTCGTATATATATATATATATATATATATATATATAATTTTTGTCAGGCTGTAACTCTCGTATTTATGAACCGATTTGGATGTGACTTCACATGTGAACGGTTATTGTGTGTTATAGGAAATCAGAAATAAAATAAAATGTGACATGATGCAAACTTTCATCTTCGGAGGAAAAGTAAGACTCCTGAGACCGCTTAAAACTTCCAAGAAAATATATTAGAAAAAATTACTGGAGAGACTGGTTGTGAAACAGCATGCCCAGTTTGTATAGAAGGATCTGTGTGTACAGCATATTCAAACAATCTTCAAATAAAAATCCATCAAAGAGCTGGTAAATACAGATTCAAAATTATATTAAAACAGTTAAATCATCTTAGAGAATGGGATAAAAGTTTGACCCAACAGAGAGGGCAAAAATGGGCCTTATAAATGGGCCCATGATGAAATGGGCCCCATATCCTTTTTGCGGTTGGAGACCCCGACTTAATTTGAATGAATGCCGATGTGAATTAAAAATTACAAATCTAGTTTTTTTCTTAATAAAGACATTAATTAGCAGTAATTTCCAAGTATAATTAAGTATTCTTTAAAATCCCTTACCTTCTTGCATTAAAAATATTTCCTGGCATTGTCCCGGTGGTGCATTTCTACTGATATTGCATCTGTATAAAGTTCCAGGCTCATACACAGGTTCCGGAAATGTAGTTGTGTTGGCTTTAGGAGCACCAACCAACGCCCTATGAAATAAGAAAATTGTCTATTAAAAAGGGGGGGGGGAGATCCACAGTTAATTAATTAAATAAATTTTAGGAATTAGACTAAACAATTGGTTAATTCAAGAAAAAATATTGTAACTATGACGGTATTTATTACATAGGAAAAATAAACAGAAAGACGAATTTTAATAATAGAAAGCAAAAAAATCTATTATATTAAGGCGGTTCTCGAAAAAATATTTTTCGAAGATCAACAATGCGAAACTTTCGTGCATATTTTTTGACTAATTTTTAATTGCAAAAGCCTGATTATTCAAGTGATTTGTGATCGGATGGTTTTATCCATTTTTCCATAAATTAATTACATCTTGCGTTATAAGTGGTTAGTGTCTCATATGATAGCAGTGTTTTTTCTTTCCCACGCTGTCATGTCCGGAAACTTGGATCAATGTGTCCACTTTAACAGCAGTTCCTGAAAATTCTGCTGCCTTTACCGAAAAATGCAAAAAAAATCCCTGACGGCTCGGCCTACAGGCACAGGTAGTTTTCAAAGACGCAGACCGTGGGGCGCCTGTTTATTGGGAATTGCAGAAGAAATGACCTTTTTGCAATGATACGGCAGTTGGGACAGCCCACTTTGAAATCTACCTGTATCTGTAGGCGGAGCCGAAGGGATTTTTTTCTGTAAGGGTTGGTACTATACAAAACTTGTCAATATAAAAGTTGTAGATAATATTAAGAGGATTTGTAATAAATTTAAGTGAATTTAAAATGCCTTGTGAATTGACGAAGTTGTGAATTTTTTTCTTCTTAAACTCCTATCACCCACCCCCCCCCCTTGAAGCCCCTTTTTAACACCAATATATACTAATAATCTCTCATACATAAATTTTCGGCCCTTTTCCTAGAGGTAATTGTTATGACACATTCCATTTATACTTTTAAATTAAATAGTTTTCATTAATTATTTTACTTAAATTAAATATTTAATCCTTATTAATCATTAATTAAAAGTTTTCATATTAATCAACATTTAAATTATTTATTTAACAGTTATTATTTAAACAGTCAATAATTTCTATCTTTTTAAAATTAATCTTTTTAACTTTTCTTCTAAGATATTATTATTAATTAAAAATAACTTCTAGAATTAAATCACTTTTTAAAAATCAATAATCACTTGCAAATTAAATTATAATCATGCATTTAAATCTCTGGATAGGGAATTAAAGATTTCCGTTTGTTGACATCGATTCCGGTAAAGTACCGCGATTTTTCTTCTAAGTTAAAATATATAATTTCTACTTTTTAAATATTAATTATTTTTGTTTTAAAATTGATTCAAAAGATTAAACATAATTAATTATGCAGTCTGCCAAAATCCGAGCAAGATTCAACGTAAATCGTGGCAGATATGATTTTTTAAACATTTTCTCTAATTTCAATGTTTACTTCGTTTGCTTTCACTATGATGCCTGGCCATTTTGAATCGCATCTTCGTGCGTTCAAAAAACAACAACTTAAGAGGTAATTGTCACCCATTTTGGTGTAGGGGTCGTTCGAGTGGACATTCCAAGGTTAGGGGGTGCATTTTTCAGTGGGGAAAAAGGGGAATTCAAATTCTTTCTGGAACATTCGCGAACGAAAGATCTTAATTTCCGCTACTTGTTGCTAGGGAGTAAAGTGTTTTCCTTTCGCCAGTATCGTTCGCGTGTGGAGTTGAGTTGTAGCACTAATGCTTTTTAGCAGTTACGGTTGAGAGTTAAGCCGTACGAAAAGAAGAAGAGGAATTTTTCGACTCTTCTGATTGGATAGTTTTGGCGTGTGCGTGAGTTTTGGTGGAGTAAAAATTCAAATTGAGTGAGTCTGTTGCTTTGCTTTACTAGAATGAGGATGTAGTTGAGAGAGAAAAACGCCGTGGCAGGGCCGTAAGGCCTGACAATATGTCAAAATTTTTGTATATAATTCAGCGAATGTACTGTTAATATTTAATCTAGTTATTATAGTTCATAAAGTTTTGATCGCAAGTTTGAAGATGAAGTTATAAATATTATTTCGGCACCTTTGGATCCAATCTGCACTGCATATAATAGAAACAACATCATTTTGCTATGAAGCTAATATACCATACTGCTGTCCATCTCATCAATTTGTCATCCCTACATAAATGCCTGTTCTTGTCAACTTTACATCCGTGTCCCTCCTCATTTCATAAAGTCTAAGTTCCAGCGGGAATAAATATTCTCTCGGTAACATAAGAGATAATCTGCACATCATAATATATATATAGATATACAGCATCGCACACTATCTACAACCTTATCGATTCTTCATCTTGGTGTGAATGACAAAGATTCATCTACAATTTCTCCATTCGTGTTCCTCATTAGATAATTCAAGTTCCAACGAATACAGCAAGAATAAATATATAAATAATCTTATGAACTATTTTAAGACAATAGAACAATTAAAAAGATAACTTATAATCTCAAAACAGCCTGTTTTATTTAAGAGACCTTTTTCCTCAAGTTAGAAGTATAAAATATTGGTGAAATATTAATAAGATAAGGATTATTTTAATTTAGTGAATATTCATTTAAGATTCAAAAACGATGTAGATTTGAACTGAAATCCTGATGGATAAATATACATATATCGGTAATTGAGTAATTAATTAACATCTATGAAGTGGTATATATATGGTGAAAGTGAATTAAATATGTTGTTTGAAATAAAATGATTCATTTACTATAACTTCGGTTATCTTCATTCTGTGGGTGAGTTGCATCTTTTCTATTTATTTTTCAGATATTTTCATCTCATCGTAAAGTTAAGATTATTATGAAAATAAGTATCTTTTAATTAGCAAATGTAATTCATATTTTACATTGAAGTAAATTTTCAAATTCTTCAATTTTCAGATAAATTATAAATTTTAGAGTTTTCATTAAATTTTCTTAGTGCTAGGTTTAACATCGTATTTGGTGCTTCCACTATACGCGCGACCTGTATTGAGGAGTTGGAGTGGGATTTAGAGTAAACATTTATTCTAATTTTCTGTCTTAATTTAGGCATTTTAAGAATCTCTGTTTGCTTTATCTCCTAACCCAGCTTTTCCTTACAGTAATAATAAATTTAAACGGATTTGATACGTATCATAATTAAGAAGTTATGGGTTTTTTCTATTTTCACAAACAGCTCCCCCATCCCCCCCTTCCCTGGTTTGATTTTGCCCGTTAACGAACTTGACCGAGATTTTATGCCCCTTGATTTTATGTATCAGTTTGGAAGAGATTTGTGCAGAATTATTGCAGTTATCGCATCCATAAAATAGTGACATAGATAGATAGATAGATATAAAATTTTGAACTGGGGGTGGTTTTGGGTTCTGGGAGTCATGATCGGCGTAGATCTGCAAATTTTTTTTAAAAATTCCAACTTCGGGCAGAATGTGCGAAATCTACCTAAAAAAGGGAGTCCTCATTTCCTTCATTGCAGACGATATAATTAATTTCACTGAAATAATAACGAAGATTTTTTTACATTGTAAAACTAGTTATAGCACGAAACGAACGCACCTCATTTGTCACGTTTAACGTACAATTTTCAACTTGATTCCTTTTGAATACCAATATTTCTATAAAGATAATCTCGCTGTTTGTAATCGGATTACATACAGTGGCATTTTCCTGAACTCTTAAAAAACGAAACTGTGTGTTTGTACATTATATCTTTTTCACCGGATGTAGGATGAATTGTGGATTGAAAAGTACAACAAATATTCGTAAAGATCCAAAGATGTCATAATAATTCATCAAAGTTCTAAATTTAAATTAGTTTCCGAGACAGGGCTTTGCAAACTTGATGTAATCTCATTGACATGAAAACATTCCAATCGCCAGCACCCCCACTCCGTCATTGACTTTCAAAAAGCGCAAAGTTTTTATTATTATTATTATTATTATTATTTTATATGAATAAATAATTTAGAAAAAAATAATAACAAGTGTAGTTTAGAATTATTAGTTACATAGTTTAGGATAGTATTTAAACTTTATAACAAGTAATATAATTTTTTTTTAAAGTCAATTCCTACTTTTTAATCATAAATATATAAAATAAACCCGTGCAGCATTAATGTCCCACGTTATCTTTATTGAACATTATTTTATAATCATCGTTGCAGTATTTTATTTTTTGTTGGCATCGCTCATTTGAGCTAAATCTTTCATTTCATTTATGAAAACAATGGGAAATTTTTTTTTCTCCCATATAAAAATTAAAATTAATTAATTAAATTTAATTAATGAATTAATATTTGAAAAAACTGTATTAACATCAATTGTCATCCAGTACAAGTTTAAAAAAAATGTATTTGAACTTGAATGGATGAATAGAAAATATTTTATTAACGATTGAAAATTCCAACAAGATATATATAGAGAGAGTGTGAGCTAATAGTAGGAATTTAAAAACCAAGTTTCGTATTGAAAATTAGCGAAACTGTATATCTCTGGGGGAAAAAAAAGTGTAAAGGCTGAATTAACGGTATGTTCGGGAAATGCTTATTGCCGAATGTACGGGTAGTAGAGTGCTACTAAAAATCTATATTTGATGATGTGCATTTTTTCGCATTGTATCCAATTGTAGGTGCCACAAAAGCTGGGTTAACACTATTTCTTAAGAAATGCTAGTTGGCTAGAGTGGAAAAGAATGGCGTTTTCTTTGCATGAGATGGAAAATGTCCTTTTAACTTGGTGCTTCCATTAAAAGTATAACGCAGTAGTAGGGGTGGGTCAGAGGTAAAAGGCCAATTTTTAACCACTTAGTCCAATTTTTATTAAAAAAAAAAAAAAGTTATTTTCAAACAAACAAATGAACAAAAACTCCAGATTAAATAATTTGGTCGCCAGACAAAAAAAACAAACATTTTTTTTTTTAACTTGGTCGCTAGTGACGACCTGGTGACCGTATTTGTCAAGCTCTGTTCCGATATATATATATATATATATTTGTATTTTTTATTGAAGTTTCTGTAATGGTGGAAACTAAATTACTTCACTGTTGCGTATAAAGAAGAGCAAAATAGAATAATACAGTTTATTATATTTTTATCGGGGCCAATTTCATGCCAGTGTTGAAAAGAAAAATTATTTTGAATTTGAAAATATGATAAAATAATAGATCTTTGTTAAATTATATATATATATATATATATATATATATATATATATAAAAAAAACTTGAAGCAAAAAATATTTTTTTACATATTTAACCCTTAAATGCATGATTTTTTCTTTTAGAATTGTGTTTTTTTAGACTTATATTAAGGATTTGACACCAAAAATTTTTAGATAGATTTTTAAATTAGTTTAGTAGCACATTCTATGCGATTTTTAGAGGATTAATATTTCTTTATAAACACAGTGGGGGTGAAGAACTTTATTTATTAAAAGTTAAATAAAAAGTGATGAAAATTTCCATCACTATGAAATTAAGGGTTAAGCTTCATAAATAAGTTTGTTCTAGTGAACAAGAGATCATATTCTGATAAATTGACATAAAAAATCACTACATCGTATGTGTACTAATATATGGTTGGTTGGTTGTATAGAGTGTGCACAGAAGTAATTAAATAAACCAGAGTAGCGATGCATACATAAGGACTTCTGACGAAATAGTGTTAATATGTAGTGCAGTTATCAGCGTACTGTTTGAAGCATTTTTCCAGGCACGTTTTTATTCATGATAATAGCTGGGTTTAAGGGGTGTTTTTTACCTGACAAATATTATTATGTTAGAGATTATCAATACAGAAAACTTTATTTAACAGATTACTAATTAGTATTATTCTGCAATATATCAGTGGTTATTAAAAAATTTAAATTGAGCATAATATGAGACTTCTAAAAATCAGATATTTGTGCAGCCAAAATTCACACTGTTGGGAGAATGGCGCATATTACATGAAAATTAAAGATATTTTTGCTAATTAATAAAATTTTGATCGTCTGTTATTAGGATTAATTTCCGTATTACTGAATTTAAAAAACGAATTTGTGTACTAAAATTGTTTAATTACAGCAATGATATAATCTACCGACTGTCTTTTGGATAGATGTTTTCGGAGAAATAGATATTAAGCGGAAAAAGAGTTTAAATATGGATTTCCAATTCTGAAATTTTCAAAGCTGGGCTAAGTTTGTCATTGGAATTATAGAATCTGAGGGAATTTTTTCGCGGCACACCTAAGATTTTCTCACAGCAGACAAGTGTGCCGCAGCTCACCGATTGAAAATTCGTGGTTTAAAGAATACAAAACTAAATACAGGGTGTTCATAAAATGTTCTCGGAGTTTTCTTACCTCATAACTTTTGTTTTAAGAACATGACGAAATTTTTTTCTAAATATTCATAAAGCACAACTCAAAACATTTTGGCCCCAAGATTTTAAACTAAACAAGGTGGAAATTGTACGTCAAACGTGACAAATGAGGTGCGTTCGTACTGTTATTATTTCAGTGAAATGAATTATATAGTCTGTTATTATGAGTAATTTCCGTAATAAAATATGTACATTTTAAGTTGGCAACATTTTACATTTTGTTGACGTTGATTGAAAATTCCAATGGGAAACTTAAGCCCAGCTTTGAAAATTTCAGAACTTGAAATCCATATTTAGACACTTTTTCCACTTAATATCTATTTTTTCGTAGTGGCTATCACCGTGGCAATCTAGAATCATTACCTATCATGGGATGTGATTGAATTAATTACCTATGATAGGATTCAATAGAATGAAGAATGTGACTGTAACTTGGTCATGGAGGTTATAAATTGTCATATACGACTATAACGTCACACTTGTCAGGTAACGCGGGGATACATCTCGGCCGCTTGACGATTAATCCTCGGAAGCTACTATAACAAGTAAGTACCGATTTTTAAAAAAATCCAAATTAATTAATAATTATTTTTATTAATATCTTTTTAAGTTTTGATTTGATTTTCATAAAATTTGAAATGACAAAATTCTGCAACGATTATATATATTAAATTTCAAACTATTCGGTTGAGTTGTTTTTGCGCTGCTATATGCGGACAGACGGACGGACCAGACGACGACTATAGGTGCTACAATTTTACTTAATCACGAACTCACCTGAAAATGGTGTAAAAGTAGTGCATACATTTCTGGATAACTACACTGCTCAAAACAATTAAAGGATATTTGAAGTTTTATATAAAATAAAGATATAAACGAAATTTTTTTTTGCCGAAAATAGAAGAAGAGAATCACAAATGCAAATTTTTCTGGTTTTCAAACTGTGGAGTATGCAAATTTTGAGTTCGACGTCAAAAACGTCGCTTCAGCGGCAGCGAATGAAATTTGACTTTCAACTGGATAAAAGAGAATGAAGATAAGGATGATCGGCATTCAGTGATTGCTTTGTTTCGATGAGTACGATGTCTCAGCGAAGTCATTTGACAGATTCAGAAGCTTGGAGAATTGTTGGTAGGTTAGAAGGGGGCCAAACTCAAGCCGAAGTAGCGCAAGCCATTGGAGTGTCACAAAGTGTCATTTCCAGGATCTGGAACCGTTTTTTGGAGAGTGGATGTGCAGGCCGAAGACCAGG
This sequence comes from Maratus michaelseni, assembly GCA_963931845.1. NCBI lineage: Eukaryota > Metazoa > Arthropoda > Arachnida > Araneae > Salticidae > Maratus > Maratus michaelseni. The sequence continues at coordinate 148,589,222 of OZ007597.1, read as the reverse complement.
GCAAGGTCGTAGACGGGCAACAACGCCCAATGAAGATCGGTATTTAGCGTTAACAGCTCGGAGACACCGAAACATGAACGCTACTCTTCTCCAACAACACCTTCGCTCGGCTACAGGCACCACGATTTCAACTCAGACTGTCCGAAACCGGCTTCATGCTGTAGGTCTGTATGCTCGCCGACCGATGGTATGTGTTAGATTAACATCAAGGCATCGTCGCGACCGCAGGGAGTGGGCAACCAAGCATGTCAACTGGAGGAGAAATGAATGGAGCAATATTCTGTTTTCTGACGAGTCCCGTTTTTCTGTGCATCCGGATAATAGGCGTATTTTCATCTGGAGGGACCGTGGCAGTAGGAATAATCCTGCGTTCGTGCACGAAAGTGTCAGATTTGGTGGTGGAGGAGTGTTGGTGTATGGTGGCACCTCCATTGACGGGCGCACTGACCTCTACATCATTCGAGATGGAGCTCTGACTGGTCGCCGATATAGAGATGAGATCCTCAGACCTATTGTAGTCCCTTACGCTGCAGCAATCGGAGATAACTTCATTTTAATGGACGATAACTGCAGGCCACATCGTGCAAACCTGGTGGAGGATTTCCTTTTCGAGGACGGAATCGTTCGAATGGAATGGCCAGCGTGTTCTCCAGACATGAATCCAATCGAGCACGTTTGGGACGCTCTAGGAAGACGAGTTTCTGGCCGCCAACACCCCCACAAACTCTCCAAGAACTGGAAAGAGCTCTTCTGGAAGAGTGGGGCAGAATACCCCAACTCGTCATTAATAGCCTCATTGAGTCCATGCCTCAAAGGTGTTAAACGTTGCTGGCCGCCCGTGGAAACCATACCCCCTACTGAAAATGATTTTCTTTGAAGAAAACACCTTTTCTTATTCTTTTTTTCTCATATGCACAAATTGTGTTTTTTTCCTTTTGTACACAAATGCGCAATAAAATGCATTTTTTTCTGCCAAACATGTGTAATTTATTCTCATATAACTTACTATGTCTGTCGACCATGTATCAATCAGCTAAAAAGTTTCCCAGATACAAAATCCACCTAAAACTGCAATATCCTTTAATTGTTTTGAGCAGTGTATTATAAACAACTTATAAGCGAACTTACTACAGCAACGATCACAAATAAAAGTTCGTTCGCAGAAAAATATTTATTAAATGCAGATATTTAGTAGGAGTATCATATATACCGTACTTACGCATACAACGAAAATTTTAAGTACAAAAATTGTTACTGAGAAATAAAATATTTTTGACACAAAATATTTATAAAAGATAGAACAACTCTACACCCAGAAAAAAGTTCTGCTGAATCAACAATTTTTTTTTTTTTGCAATTCCAAAAAAGAAAAAAAAAATTGTATCGTCAGCAAAAAATGTTTTGTTAATTCAGGTAAAATGGTTCAATTTTACTTGAATTTTGCTAAAACAACCAAAATGTACTCAACAAAACATGTTTTGTAGTTTTAATCAATTCCTTTTTCTGGGTCTAGCTTTCACTAAGATGCTGCATACAACACACAGAGAAAAATTATGCTCCATTTACGTAATAAATGTTATAAACTTAAAACTGAATATTACTATTTTCAAATTTAAACAATATTTTTATCCCATTTTCTATATCGTTAAGATCTGCAAATTGAAGTATGTTTGCAATTCTTTCAATAAATAAATAAATGAAATAAATTCTTGGCTTTCCATATTTGCCCGCGTTTTTAATATGGGCGGAAACAATTTTCCTTTTAAATACGTTATTAAGGACATCATGAAGTATGGGAGAATGCTGTTATGCACTACACTCTCAGAAAAACTGTAAATTTATAAGCGTTGCCCTTCAATTTTCACGGGCAACAGCCTTATTTGATGAAAAACGGTCTGATCCACCAAATAAGCGGCCTTATCCCTTAGATACTTAGAAAATTAAGAGCAATCCACATATTCTTACAGCTCTAGCCCATATGTCACCAAAAATACGGTACGACCCCATACATCGTCCTCCGCTATGGTGTAACCCTTCATTTTACTCGTGTTTCGAAAATTTTAACCCGCCAAAACAGCGATTCTATGATGATTATCTAACGTGCTACGGAACAGTAAGTAAAGTGTTATTGTGTTTTAAAGTGCATTATATCCTGTGCATTATAATGCTATATTACTTTGCCCCGTAAAATTACGGGCTACACAAAATAATAGGCATGGATTTTTTTTTTTATTATTTTTTTTTTTACGGGGCATGACTGGAATTTCTCTGCTGCCGGCCTCTGCCCGTAATTTTACTGCATTTTTTTTTTTTTTTTTTTTTTTTTTTTTTTTTTTTTTTTTTTTTTTTTACAGTGTAATCGAAAACACAATATAAACAAGTTGTACCTAAGACCCCTATTATAGGAGCTCTAGTTTTACCTCGTTTGTTCGAAACGTCAATCTACGCATCGCTGCTGTTCGTTTTATTCCCGATTAAGTGGAGTTGAAGGGTGTTAGTGTCGATAATGATTCTTAGTAAGTAATTGGTACTAAAGTGTTTAGAAAAGCCATAGGCTGTAAGGTTACTTGCATAATATTTACGTTAGTGATTATCGAAATTCATACAAAAAAAGCGCTATTTAAAACATAAATAATATACTTTTTGTTGTTGTTTGAAGCGAGTCAAATACGAAAATACATGTAACAAATCCTTACGCTGAACAGTATCTGGTTAATGAATAAATTGAAAATCGAATTTTAACGTCTTAGAGCAAACGCTGAAGCAAACAAATTGGAAATTTTACGTCAAACGTGACAAATGAGGTGCGTTCCTATTATAACTAGTTTTATAAATATTCAGATTTTGGTGCAGTAGCCGTTGCACTCTTATGCAAAAATCCATGAATACAAAATTCATTTTATGTTCAGATATTCATATTATAGATATTAATTTTATTTTATGAAATTGAGTTTCAATACACTTTTACAAACAATTAATTACAATTCTGTTACATCAAAATTATTCTATGTGTAAATACCCAATACAAGACAATGTTAAAAAATCATCGTTATTATTGCAGTGAAATGAATTATATTGTCCGTTACTATGATATGATTAATTTCCGTTGTAAAATAAGTACATTTTAAGTTGGCAACATTTTATCTTTTGCTGACATTTACTGAAAGTTCCAATGCGAAACTTCAGCCTAGCTTTGAAAATTTCAGAACTTAAAATCCATACTTAGACTCTTTTTCCATTTAATATCTATTTCTCCGGAACATCTAGCCAAACAACTGTCGGTACATTATATGATTGCTATATTTAAACAATTTTACTATACAAATTCGGTTTTTAATGTTTTTAATTTCAGTAATGCGGAATAATATGAGTTTATCTTGAACAGGACGTAATCACCATGGCAACCTAGAATCATTACCTATCATGGGATATCATTGTATTAATTACGTATGATAAGATTTAATAGAATGAAGAAAACTTTTATTAATATCTTTTTAAGTTTTGATTCGATTTTAATAAAATTTGAAATGACTCGACAAAATTATGCGTTGATTATATATATATTAAAATTAAAACCAGTCGGTTGGGTATTTTTTGCGCTGTTATCTGCGGACAGACGGACGGACTAGACGACGACTATAGGTGCTACGTATTTATATAATTACGAACGCACCAAAAAAGAATGCATGAAACCCTCATAATTGCCAACATTGAAAGATACCATACGCCGATATGTGACTGCCATACCACAAAAAATGTTGTTTAATGTTGTAAACGATTTGTGCCTCATCTGACAACTGTGTTGCTGAAAAACGGACAGTACATTGAACAAGTGTCAGCTTAATTGTAACTTGTAAGTGACGTCAACTAATGTTGTTCCCAGGTTCACTGTCACAAAAAGTGTGACAGGACGGCAAAAAATGTGGTACATCGACTTTCCAAATGCTCTTTAATAAAAAGCTATGCGTTGCTGATGACTGGACTTTTCGCGAATCGTTGCCACAGATTAATCTCGGAAAATGAAACATTTGAAGTTACTGACAAAATTAATTGCTCGAAAAATATTTGTCAGAAAATTGTTAGACAAACTGCGTTAGAAAGGTAAAAAAATTGTATTTTTCTTGATATAAATTTCAAATCTAATGATTATGCCGTTTTTTAAATATTGAATTTCAAAACATTTCACAATGGAGTACCATAGCAAAACCTTCCCGCGTAAAAAGATAATGATAACGGCAACGTGTTCTGACGCGTATACTGGCTATAGCACGAGTGAAAAATTGTAGCAACCTTACTATTCTGTTAAAATATAAATATAAATTATGATGTCACGAGTGCATGATTTTTGTTTAACTCTCGACAAATACTAGATGCGCCATTTCTTTTTAGTATATATATATTATTTGAAAATATCTGTTAGAATTTTAAATTAAAAAAATTCTAGTTTTCTGCGATGTTCTGTAACCCGGGAAGCCCGGGTTCGATTCCCTAGTCTAGACATAAAAATACAGTAAATCCCATAAACAAGGAACGTGTCTATAACGAAATCCTGTTTTAACCCTTTCCGGCACCGACAAACTCTGTTCGTAAAATGTGAAATTACTGACTGACACCGGAATTTACAAACGACTTTTTTAGAAAATAAGAACTCCTTATTTTAAGCTTCCATTTTAGAAACAAAATTTTATTAAAATATTCTTGGTGTCGAATGCAAGTTTGGAATTAAAATTATGTGTGCCCGGAGTGGGACCACTGTGCCGGAAAGGGTTAAAAGTAAAAAAATAAAAATTATAGTCCTTAAGGGGAGAAATATCCCACAATTATACCTACAAAAACGGAAACATGACTGTAATGGAATCTTTATTCGGACGCTTAAAATTATGTCTTAGTAGGTTTATTGTACAAAATAAACACATTAATTTTATACAGCAATGTCCATAAAACCGGAATCACTGGGCCCACCAGTGGCTGAGAGGTTCTGCCCTCGAAGCTGGTAGACGGGAGGTGCTGGGTTCGATCCCAATCGCGCCCGTCGGCCTAATCGTTCGGAGTTTTCGTGGTTTTCTTCGAGCCGTGGATTTATTCATGTGTAAATACGGGTTAGGTTCCCTTAGAAACACCCCCACGAAGGGCACTCCCCCAGGGCCTATATCCCAAGTGTAGATAATTGGCCGTCAATAATCAACCCGGAATCACTGGACCGAAACAAAAATCCGTTTCCGAGAGGTTTCCGTAATAATTGGATAGTATTCCTTCCGTATTGAATATGATTTTCTTACCTTTAAGACAGGGTCTGTTTTCACAGGTTTTACTGAACAGTGTACAACCTGTAAAAACAGAATCGTTATGAGGAACGGAAAAATATTCTGTTTTAGACAGATCACTTTCTTAGCTGCTAGATTTGTTTAGTATTTGTTTTGGAGGGACCATAAAAATAATCCGTTATAATCAGTTTTTTTTCACAAGTTTTGCTGTATTAAGTCACACTTGATGCAAACTTTTAAGCCACGTTATTATTAAACGTATTAAGTCTCTTGATGTTTCCACAGGTTTTACTATGAACAAAATGCAACTCTTAAAAACAGAATCACTAATGACCGGGAAAATATTCTGTTTTATACAGATTACTTTCTTAGCTGGTAAATTTGTTTAGTATTCCTTTTGGAGGGACCATAAAAATAATCCGTTATAATCAGTTTTTTTTCACAAGTTTTGCTGTATTAAGTCACACTTGATGCAAACTTTTAAGCCACGTTATTATTAAACGTATTAAGTCTCTTGATGTTTCCACAGGTTTTACTATGAACAAAATGCAACTCTTAAAAACAGAATCACTAATGACCGGGAAAATATTCTGTTTTATACAGATTACTTTCTTAGCTGGTAAATTTGTTTAGTATTCCTTTTGGAGGGACCATAAAAATAATCCGTTACAGACAGTTTTCGGTTTCACAGGTTTTGCTGTATTAAGTCAGATTTGATATAAACCAACAAATAGTATGGCGTTAAAAGAAATTTAAAAGAATTTGTTCATTTTGAAAAATCGGGACATTTGGGGTACAGCGCAGTTTCGTCTTGGAAAATCAGAAAATTGGGACGTGCCGCGTAAAAAGAGAGACGTGGCAACACTAGGTAGAACTGATTAGGAGCAATATTTTAATAAATTTAAAATAATGGTTGGCCTATATCATTTGACATGTCCCATATATGTGAAATAGTTCATTATCTGAACATTTCACAGTTAATATTAATTTTTTTATATTAAAATATTATATTTATACTAATAGAAGGAAGTTTGTCTGTGTGTCTGTCTGTTTGTGTGCGATGGCTAGGAAAATCTACCGGAAAAGAGGGATAGGAGGATACTCCAAGGTAAGTCGTAATGCACCCGAGTCAGTCACAACTTTTTAATTTTTTGATAATTGGAATATTAATTAAAAACCACAAACAACTATAATCAAAAATACATTCTTTTTCTCAAAATGACGCTCAGCACTCGTTTCGAAAAGATCAGATCGAAACACTTTTTTTTCGGGCGTCTTCCTAACCCCCCCCCCCCCCCCCCCATACACCAAACCATTCGAAAATAAAAATGCACGCGTAAATGTCGTACTTTTTACTTTCAAACGGTACAATTCACGTAAAAAAAAAAATATAAGAATTTTAACCCTTTCAAAACAAATTGAAAAAAGTTCTATTTCGCAGTTTTTCCTCCTTTTTTCCGAAGCTCACATCGGACAGACCAGTGTTGAACTAAGGGGGTGGCCCGGGGGAACATCCCCCCCCCGGAGCATTTAAATGTCCCCCAGAAGATTTGAGATTTTATGCTTTTACCGGTGAAATTGGGCAATACCCCCCCCCCCCCCCACCACCACCGAACTTTATAATGTCTCTCCCGGAGCCACACAAAATCCTTCCGGATAAAAGTGTGTGAATTCAACATTGGGACAGACTCTCACACACTGAACCCCCTAGTTAGAATAATTTTGTTAAAATTAAGTTAAAATTAAGCAGTATGATTGTGTTAAAATAATTAGGTTAAATGCGGTAACTTACAGATATCCCCATCGATTCTTGTGCAGAGCCGTAGTATATCCGAAGTCGCTTCCCTTGCTGCCTTTATAAATAATGGGAAAACCAGAGGGCTCGTGCGAAGATTTCGCACTGAAATCTAATATTTTTTAGGTACTTCTCTATTATCCCGTCGATCACCTTTCATAACAAAAAACTACCGCCAAACTGTAAGATTAAACGCCAAAAATGCAGTCCCATTTACTTGATGTCAGAATCATTATGCGTGTTTGTTACGTCATCTAGTGGTTTTATATTCGACATTTGCGTGTATTTTTCATTATGTTTTACTGATTTAGTAGTTATTTTATTAATTAAAATAACAATTGTGTCCTTAAATTCTTATATTTTATTTATTTATTTTTTTTTTATATTCCAATGGCAACGTTCTCCCGTTTATTTGGCGATAGTTTTTTGTTATGAAAAGTGGTCGACGGGATAATAGAGAAGTATCATTTTTTATCAATATGTAATATTTATTAGATGCAGTTTTAAACTTCTAAAGAAAAAGCAAGGATAAAAATATCTGCAAACAACATTTAGTTGTTAGTCAAGCCAGAATATCATCTAATTTATTCCATCAAAGTTAGACTGAAAACTGATCCAAGATTGCTAAAGACACGAGCGAGAAAAAAAAAAATAACAATCGTATTTTGACTGCATTAGAGGATGACGTCATCCGCTTCGGGAAAAAACATGGGACTTAGAAATATAAATCTAAACATTTCAATTCCAATTTCGCTTTTTAATCATAAGTATAAAATAAACCCGTGCGATGTTTTTTATAATAATTGCTGAGCATCATATAATGTGGTATTTTATTTTTTTGGCAACAATAATTTCAGGAAAACCTTTCATTTCATTTATGAAAAATATGCCGAATTAATTTTTAATTTTCAGCAAATTTTAATCAAAAACACGTTTTAACGAATTGTTAAGTGGGCTATGTCAGAAGTCGGTTCTAAAACCTTTCATATGGTATCTCATTCGTTGTTCTGCGTTTCATATTTTCTTAGAAAAAGGGATGTTGACAGGAGAAATAATATATATGGATCTGAAAACAATGTCTAAACAATCTGTATCCAAGTTAAAAGCACCACAACAGCTGCACGATATTATCAGCAAAATTGTAAACAACGATCATACGATCCATTTAACTTACGTGCTTTTGCACACATCTCTAGATGATTATTATTAGCTACCTATAAACGAACAAGCTACTGTAACAATCGCAGATAAAAATTTCAGGTACGGAAACAGGGTTGGGAAGATATATGACTGTGTTAAAACAATTAGTTTAAATACGGTAACTTACAGATATCCCCATCGATTCTTGTGCAGAGCCGTAGTATATCCAAAGCAGGTTCCCTTGCTGCCTTTATAAATAATGGGAAAATCTGTATCCAAGTTAAAAACACCAAAACAGCTGCACGATATTATCAGCAAAATTGTAAACAACGATCCATTTCACTTACGTACTTTTACACACATTTCTAGATGATTATTATTAGCTACCTATAAACGAACATGCTACTATAACAATCGCAAGATAAAAAATTTCATGTACGGAAACGGGGTTGAGAAGATATATGATTGTGTTAAAACAATTAGTTTAAATACGGTAACTTACAGATATCCCCATCGATTCTTGTGCAGAGCCGTAGTATATCCGAAGTAGCTTCCCTTGCTGCCTTTATAAATAATGGGAAAATCTGTATCTAAGTTAAAAGCACCGCAACAGCTGCACGATATTATCAGCAAAATTGTCAACAACGATCCATTTAACTTACGTGCTTTTACACACATTTCTAGATGATTATTATTAGCTACCTATAAACGAACATGCTACTGCTACAATCGCAGATAAAAATTTCAGGTACGGAAATGGGGTTAGGAAGATATATGACACGTTTTAAGAATCAAGAATGACTAAGGATGCAGGATGCCTTACACATCCTGCATAACTATCGAATTCATTGCTGATTATAAAAAAAAATATCTGACGAATTCAATGCAACATTGTGGTTAAATTTATTTATTATTTGCCTTTTCTTTAATGATAACTAGTTGTTATAAATAGTAGTGTTTCATGTTTAACTTGCAGGTGATTTACGGAGGAAAGTTGAACTCGGTGTTGCGGTTTTTATTTATTTATGTTATTATTATTATCATTATTATTTTCGTGGAAAGATATTTAATGTTTTATTTTTCAATGGTTGTGAAATCTTTATATAATGCGGTTATTTTTATTAGAAAAATTAATTAAATAAACATTATCGAATGTAATTCATTGGGGAAACATTTTTTACTAATATTTAACTGTTTAAAATACCTCACGCATGACATAACTAGAGGTTTGCGCAAAAAGAACTATGCACAAATTTATTATTTTCGTGGAAAGATATTTAATGTTTTATTTTTCAATGGTTGTGAAATCTTTATATAATGCGGTTATTTTTATTAGAAAAATTAATTAAATAAACATTATCGAATGTAATTCATTGGGGAAACATTTTTTACTAATATTTAACTGTTTAAAATACCTCACGCATGACATAACTAGAGGTTTGCGCAAAAAGAACTATGCACAAATTTTAGTGCCGGAAAGCACTGAAATGTCATTAAATTCAAAATATCAGACGCCCCACCAGTTGCTGAGAGGTTCTGCTCTCAAATCTGGTAGACGGGAGGTGCTAGGTTCAAACCCTTGTTGCGCTCGTCGACCTAACCGTTCGGAGTTTTCCGTGGTTTTCTTCGAACCTTGCCGTAAATACGGATTAGGATCCTAGAAAGATCCCCCACGGAGGGCACTCTTCCCCTAGGGCCTATATCCCTGGTGTAGATAATCGGCCGTCATAAATCAACCAACCAACCTTCCACATTAGAATTAGCATAATCTAAAAAAGGGAACTATTTCTGAACGTAAAGTAGAATTATGTACTTTACCCACATCTTCCTATTTCTTGACTGTTGGCCAATTTTTAGAACTTACATTTATTTTATTTTATTTTATTTATTTTTTTTTTTTTTCATTTGCCAGCTGAGGTCGATTTTTACAAAGGGCGTTCTTTACTCTTTCGATTTTGTTTGCAGGGTGTTTTACTTTCACTTTCGGAACCAGATATTAATTATCATGATCGGAATTTTTATCGTAAATAATGCATTTATTGTTCTTTAAATGCTACATGAACGAAGTCACGAGTAACAACTAGTATATTCTATTAGTACTAATTTCTGTTGTTTTCCAAGCCTAATTACGCGGCAATGTTATGACTCTCAAGGAGGGCATCCCCCCCCCCCTGGCCTGTGTCCCTCGTGTAGATGATCGACCGTCATAAAATCAATCAACTAACCAATCAAAATATCATACGTCGATAAGTTTTGGTCGTAGAAGAATGGGATTTTTAATGTTGTTCTGGTAAGAGCCTTTAGAAATATTTTCTATATCATATATTCTAATACGAGAAAATCTTGTGTGTGGTTATGCAAATTTTATTTTTAAAACGGCTCTAACGATTTTGACGAAATTTTGTATCCTACCGTTTTTTGGCATCAGAAAACGATTGGGCTAGGTCACGTGTTCGAGAAAATTCGATTTGTGGGTCATTTTGGGTCATCAAGGGTCAGGGTCAAGCTAATTCTATCTAAAAAATGGTTCAAACGATTTTGACGAAATTTTGTATCCTACCGTTTTGGGGCGCCAGAAAACCATTGGGTTAGGTCACATGTTCGAGAAAATTCGATTAGTGGACCATTTTGGGGCCATTACGGGTCAATGTATTTCAATGAGTATGAAGGTTGAAACAGTTATTAAGTTGTTGAACAGTTGGCAGTAAGCGAAGTCGTAAAGTTGGCAACATTTTTCCAAATTTGGCGAAACGTTGGTGACTTTGGCGGGATTTGGCGGGAAATCTACTTTTAATTTTACTAATGCCAAATCGCCTGCTTGGCGCCAAATTAAAGAATGTCGCTAAATTTGACGATATTTGGCTATCTTGCGATCTGCAAAAGACTTAGAAGTCTACGAAAAGATTAAAGTTTGGCTATTTTTAACCGAGCTTAGCCGGGGCCTCCGAGATGTTGCTGTGTGTCCTACACCGGGCCTGCTACAGGTGACGTCACAACAGTGATCCATAATAACTTAAAAATTTTCATGTACTTGTTCGTTTGTACGGATTGTTTACGACAGTATTTTGATTTTATTTATTGTTTTATATAGTAATTAATAATAGTTTTCAGTGTATTTAGATTATAATGCTATCAATAATTATTGTATATAATTATTAAAGAATGTGTAGATTATATCTATAAAATAAAGAGAAGAAAATGTTGTGCTCTTAGTTTCTAATCTAAGTCTTCAAATTCGCTACTGATAATGAAAAGAAGAAATTTTAGCTACGAAAATTACCTTGTGATAATTATTTTTACAATTCAACAGAAGTGGTTTGCATTAAATGTTTCGATATACTTTTCATAATTCGTGAAGCTAGAATTAATATGATGGTATTGAACTTGTGCAGAGAAAAAAAACCTAACAACAAATGTCTAGCCTACTGTAATGGAAATAATCTGGCATATTTGATTGAATTTGTACTTCCAAATCGAAAAGAGTCAAATGATCTTTAGAAAAAAAATAAATAAATAAAAGAAGCAGACGATAAACAGTTTAAAAAATGATTTTGAAAGAAATACTGTAATAAATTGACTAATATCTGGATACATTTATTTAGAAGTGAGTGATGTGCTTTGTTTATAAAATTAAAAGTAACTGATTTACACAACTTAGTAATTCTACGTAGTTCAATTTAACATTTTAGCTAACTTAAGTGTACAAATATATGAAAATAAATCTTTTGATAAGTTATTTTGAGTGGTTATTATGTCCTAGACCCAAGTACAATAAATAGACAATTTTTAAAATATTACAAATCATATACTTTTCGGTTAGCCGGGCGCCAGTGATATATGTACATATATAAATATATATGTATATGCATATATATGTATATTCATACATATATGTATGTATATATATGTGTATGTAGATATTTTTGTATCTATATATATGTGTGTATATATACATGTATATAAATCACTGGCGCCCGGATAACCGAAAAGTACCCAAATCAGTTACAAAGTCAAGATAGAAAATTGGGTACTTTTCGGTTAGCCGGGCGCCAGTGATATATATACATATATACACACACACATATATATCTACACACACATATATGTATGAATTAATATATATATTTATATATGTGCATGTATCACTGGCGCCCGGCTAACCGAAAAGTACCGAAAAAGGCTTATGGCGAGAGAAGAAAAGTTGCAAAATATTTTCTGGCAACCTATTCGTAGTTTCATATAAATAAGTATTTTTTTTTTCAATATTTATATAATTTATTTAATATAAAGAAGCCATTTATCTCTTTTTATATGCAAGTAGAACAGAATTGTATATATAAATAATTTTATACATATATAAATAAACATAAAAGTACATTAGGTTTGTTTTCATAATTGTGCATATAATTTTAAAACATATCTAACTTTCTGAAGCCCGGATTACGCCAAAGCGTTAAAAAAAAGTGCCAAGGTCTCTATAGTTAAAAAATGTCGATTTTTGTATTTAAATTGACATTTATTGTGTTTTGATGGTTAAATTATGGTATGTAGTTGTAAAAGGGAGGAATGGGATTGATGTTGTAAAGTTTTTGGTAGATTTATTATATTTTTTGTACGTATATTTATTGTAAAATAATGTGTTTAGGAAAAGGTAAGTCAATGGATTCAATCTGATTTATTAATCTTAGCATTTTTTTAATTTAAAACTTTTAATTTCTTTTAATAAAACAAGTATATTAATTCCCTTTTATTTCACGATTATGAAATTTAATATTATTTATGTAATCACAAATTATAAGAGCGAAAATGCTCTTTTTATTACATCTTTCTGCTGCGATACTTTGACCAAAGTGGATCACTACTGTGACGTCACTAATACTTGTAGCAGGCCCGGTGTAGCACACACAGCGACATCTCGGAGGCCCCGGCTTAGCTCGGTCTTCCCAGCTGGTGTAACTTATAGAACCCAAGGTACGTATAAAAATATAAAAATTGCAACTGTTTGAAAATTAATGGCAGAACAATTTCATTAACATAATCTGAATTCGGTACTTTTATGTTCGCCGGTCAAAAATCTCGCCAACAGCATTTTCTTTTTCTCGCTGGCTTTCATTTTTCCCGTGACAAAATTTTGATGCTGAAATAAAATGTTTTGGTTTATGTTATTATTTATTTGTTTATTTGTTTATTCAATTATTTGTATTTTAAATAAAATGAATGAAATATGTGTACTTTAAATGTATGTAATATATGTATTTTAAATGCATGTGTTTTAAATTAAATGAGTGATAGGTTTGTATTTTAAATGAAATTTGGTGGTGGTAACCATATTTGGCGATTTATCACCTGCGTCCGGCTAACATAAATGTACCCTTAATTCCTACTTTATTTTGACTACCTTTACAACTTACACTGCCTCCGTATCTCCAACAGTTAAAAAATAAATAAAGTGCGTTTCATTCTGTTTGGGACGCCCTATATATATTTTAATTTAAATGATATATTTTAACTATATGCCAAAACTTCATTTCACTTTGGATCTCTAATATTTTAATATTATTAATAGATGAATAAGAGGAAATATGCTGTTCTGTTACTGTGTACTATTTTATTAAATTACTAAAAATCATATATATTATTTCTATTATCAACATCCCTTTTTCACTGAAAATACGAAACGCAGAACGACGAATGAGATAGCATATGAAAGGATTTTGAACAAGCTTCTGACATAGCACACTTAACATTTTGTTAAAACATAATTTTGATTAAAATTTGCTGATAATTAAAAATTAAATCGGCATTGTTTTCATAAAAGAAAATCAAAGGTTTTCCTCAAAATATTGTTGCCAAAAAAATAAAATACCACATTATATGATGCTCAGCGATTTTTATAAAAAAACCCGCACGGGTTTATTTTATATTTAAGATTAAAAAGCGAAATTGAAACTGAAATGTTTAGATTGATATTTTTATGTCCCATGTTTTTCCCGAAGCGGATGACGTCATCCTCTAATGCAGTTAAACTACGATTGTTAATTTTTTTTCTAGCCTTTAGCAATCTTGGATCAGTTTTTACTCTAACTTTGATGGAATAAATTAGATGATATTCTGGCTTGACTAACAACTAAATGTTTTTTGCAGATATTTTTATCCTTGCTTTTTCTTTATAAGTTTAAACCTGCATCTAATAAATATTACATATTGATAAAAAATGGTACTTCTCTATTATCCCGTCGACCACTTTTCATAACAAAAAACTATCGCGAAATAAACGGGAGAACGTTGCCATTGGAATATCAAAATAAATAAATAAATAAAATATAAGAATTTAAGGACACAATTGTTACTTTAATTAATAAAATAACTAATAAATCAGTAAAACATAATGAAAAATACACGCAAATGTCGAATTAAAAACCACTTGATGACGTAACAAACACGTATAATGCTTCTGACATCAAGTAAATGGGACTGCATTTTTGGCGTTTAATCTTACAATTTGGCGATAGTTTTTTGTTATGAAAAGTGGTCGACGGCATAATAGAGAAGTACCTAAAAAATATTAGATTTCAGTGCGAAATCCTCGCACGTGCCCTCTGGTTTTATGCTTATTTCTCTTAAATTTTCTCTTCAAACGGGTATGTTCACTTGACCCCTTTTTCGTTCAGCCGTGTTCATTTCGCTGAAGGAAACAGAAAGATTTGTTGTTAAAAAACAGGATATTGAGGGGAAAAAAAGTAAGTGAAGTATTTCATGCTTTTAAATTTTAGATACTAGTTTAACCTTTTCAGGAGTAAGTTTCTGGGTGCTCTAAATATCATAAAAGTTTTTTTTTTTTTTTTTTTTTTTTTTTTTTTTAACAATACATATGCATATACCATATTTATTCACGTACGTTGGGCACTTTTTTAGCATTTCTTTTCTACAAAAACTAAGAGGTGCCGAAAATACGCGAGTTATTTTCTTTAAATCAGTGGTTCCTAATCTTTATTTGACAACGCCCCACCTAAGCATCTGAGCTTCAAAGCCATCTGTAACATTACTACCCCCCCCCCCTCTATATATAACATATAATTCTTATTATTTAAAAGAAACTCATTCAATACATTCTAATCGAAAAAATGTAACAATTTGTTTTAATTCAAACCAAACCATAGAAATTATAAAAGTTCTTAAGTAAAAAAATGGCTGTTCATATTATTGTATTACAATTATAAATTTTTATCACTCTAATTATTCCGCTTGTAGTTTTGACTTTTATATGAGAAAATTTTGAAATTTTTTTTTGTCAATCTGCATGTTTTTCAATTCCTACTATTAGCTCACACTCTCTATATATTTATATATCTTGTTCAAATTTTCAATCGTTAATAAAATATTTTCTATTCATCCTATCAAGTTCAAATAAACTTTTTTAAAGTTGTACTGGATGACAATTGATGTTAATACAGTTTTTTCAAATATTAATTCATTAATTAAATTTAATTAATTAATTTTAATTTTATATTTCATTTCTGTTCAAAAGTATAGACTCACTCCTTATTTATAGTCTCACCTTCACACGTAAAAAGATAATGGGGCTGTTCACGGACGAAGATCAGGCGGCTCGCGGGCGAAGGAGACTATAAATGTGGAGTGAGTCTATACTTTTGAACAGAAATGAAGTATAAAACTAAAATTAAATAATAAAATTTAATTAATTAATTAATATTTGAAAAAAACTGCATTATTGTTAACTGTAACATCGCTATGGCACTTTATTGTGAAGTTTGGTAATTTTTGAAATTCAACATTTGAAAAACGGCATAATCAGTAGATTTTAAATTTATATCAAGAAAAATACAATTTTTTTAACTTTCTAACGCAGTTTGTCTAACAATTTTGTGAGAAATACTTTTCGAGCTATTAATTTTTGGTATTTTAGCTATTTATTTTTTATTTAATTTTTAATACATTTAAAAAATTTCTCTTATGTAAGATATTTAGCAGGATATAAATTTAGGAATAAATACAGTCAGTGGCGAAACATGAAGATCGCTGGAAAAAAATTTCTATTTGACCTAAGTAGGAATTGACTTTAAAAAATAAGTTTTTATATTACTTGCTTTTTTTTTCTTTTTTCGACTACAATATTACTTTTAAAAACTGCGATGGTAGGGTAATAACAAATCTGGAACTGTCCCCTTAAAAATCAGTTTAAAAAAATATATAAATATAAAAAAATGTCATAAAAAATGTCACGAAATATTCAAAAATCGCTGTACGAATTCCAAATAAACGTTATCGAAAAGAGGATAAAATTTACTATATTGGACTAAAAGAACTGAGACCGGATTATTTTTACTAATGTGGAAAGATCGCCGCGGAACACGAAAAAATAACTAAAAATCACGGTAAAAATAACGATAAAAATCACAAAGGATAAAATATACTGTATTGGGCTAAAATATTGAAACCGGCTTTCTTTTACAAATGTCAAAAAATCTACGGAAAATGGAAAAAAAAAAAAAAAAAAAAAAAAAAAAAAAAAAACCTCTAAAAATCGCATAAAAAATTGTAAGAAATTCATAAATCACTGTACAAATTCTAAATAAACTTTAACGAAAAGAGGACAAAATTTACGATTTGCAGCTAAAAGATTGAAACTGGATTCACTTTAGTAATGTGGAAAAATCACCGCAAAACGCGAAATAGCACATAAAATTTAAAAAAAAATCTCAATTTAAAAAAATCCAAAAACGGATTTTGAGGCGCATAATCTTCGATAAAGCCTTCCTTCCAAATCTTGCAGCTCTGCGCGCAGTGATCTCTTAAGAACACGGCATGCGCGCGCACACACACACACAAAGAGGCAGAGAAAGACAGACAGACAAAAATGTACCTTTATTATTATAGATAGACAAAGCACGCATCTTGTTAAAAATGTTGAGAAGAAAAGGGAAATTAATAAACGATTCTATGGTTGCGAAATCTTTAGGATATTTTATTATTTTTATTTAAAAGAAAAGCACATGTAAACAATAATTGAAAATAGTTCATTAAAAGGATTATTTTCATTCGATATTTAGTATCTTGAAAACAGCTGGTAACGTAAGAACTTCAGATGAGTAACATACGAACTTCAAATAAATATATTGTAAACTATATTTCGAAAACTGTATTCAATTAAAATATGTAAAATTCGTATACAGATATAAAATATTTTATAATATAAAAAACATATCTAATACATGAGTAATAATGCACATGTCTAATACATCCCATATACCGGGTGAACCAAAAGTTCCTTAAAACTTTAAAAATTCATAAAAAAAGGAAAAAATTATGATAAACAAGTGCGGTTTGTAAGAAAGGTAGTCGGATTTTTTTAGCAGCAAAAAATTTATAGTTAAAAATGTCACTAGTAGAGGTCGCTGAAGACCCGAAACGCAATGAACAGGACAACAGTACTCCATTAACATCATAATTTAGAACGGTTTTAGAACATTTTCTCTTCATTTTACACTTTTAAATTTCGATGTTCTTAGAGCCACATTTAGTGGTAATTTACATCCATGTAAGCGCCATGTCAAATTTCATATTTCTAGCCTCAACATATTCAAATAAAACGTAATTTTAGAACGTTTGTCGCTCTTGTATACCTTTCAAGGCAGTTGCATAGAGATAAAAGTAGCCTAGTTTTAACCAGACTGTCACCAGTATTATCCTGAAATATCCTGTAAATACAACAGTAATCCATTTATTCTCGCAATAACAATTGTTCAACATGACCTCCAGAACACATTCTTCGTCTTCAGTCCTTTCGCCGTGCGAAATTTTTGCAAGGCATTAGTTGCTGACTCTCCGTTCAAATAGAACAACTTCACCAACAGCGCTTGATAGGGTAATGATAACATTCTGAAAGCGAATGGGAAATCCTCGTGTATCCGGGTCTTTTATTGCAGGATTAATTTGCATTATTCTGCTGAATCTTTCGCATGTTAGCGCCATCTACAGATGACTTTTTTAACTAAACATTTTTTACTGCTAAAAAAAAAATTCGACTACCTTGTGAGCCCTTTTATGCAAACGGCACTTCTTTATCATAATTTCTTCCTTTTGTATGAATTTTTAAAGTTTAAACGAACTTTTGGTTCACCTGGTATATTATTTCTGTTGTCAACATTTCTTTTTCTATGCACAAGCAAAACGCACAACTTTGAATGAGGTATCATTCGAAATTTTAACAAAAGTTCATAGCGAGTATTTACGTCTTAAAAGTAACCAACATATCAAATTTCATGTTTTTAGCCTTAACAGTATGAAACAAATTCCGGTTTTAAAACGTTTTTCATTCTTGCATTCTCTTGAGGGCAGTTAATAAATATATAAAGTTTATTAATCAGATACCTTTTATTAAGCAGAGACTATCAACATTGTTATACTGAGAAAAGATTTGAAATCGATTCAGTATTTCCAAAGTAATCGTTGTTATAAAACACTTTCTGTTTATTTCTCTTTTTAAATTTCGGATTTTTTTTAAACAGTTTTGAGTGAGCATCATCTACGTCTTAAAATTAATTATCATGTCGAATTTCACGTTTCTAGCTCTAATATTTCCAAAAAAAATCATAATTTAGAACGTTTTTAGAACATTTTCTCTTCATTTTATACTTTTAAATTTTGATATTCTTAGAGCCACTCTTAGCGGTAATTTACATCCATGTAAATGCCACGTCAAATTTCATATTTCTAGCCCCAACATATTCAAAGAAATCGTAATTTTAGAACGTTTATCACTTTTGTATACCTTTCAAGGCAGTTGCATAGAGATAAAAGCAGCCTAGTTTTAAGCAGACTAGTATTATCTTGAAAGAGTTTTTGAAATCAGTTTCCTGGTTCCAAAGTAATCGCAATTTTAAATTATTTTCCGCTCATTTCACCCTTTTAAATTTCGATATTTTTAGAATTTTTTCTGTGCGGGCATTTACATTTTAAAAGTAACAGCCATGTCAAGTTTCCAGTTTCAAACTTTAACATTTCCAAATAAATCCTCATTTAGAATGTTTTCCGTTCATTTCACCTTTTTAAATTAATTTTTTTAGAAACATTTACATTCGAAAAGTAGCCACCATGCTAAATATCACGTTTCTAGTCTCTTCACTATCACACAAATCACGATTTTAGAACGTTTTTTGCTTCTGTATATTTTTAAATTTCGAATTTTATAAAAGTTGTTCTGTGAGATCATTTACGTCGAAAAAGTAACTGCCATGTGAAATTTCCAGTTTCTGTCTGTAACAATTCCAAATAAATCATAATTTAGAAATTTTTTTAGAACGTTTTCCACGCATTTTACCCTTTTAAATTTCGATTTTTTAAAGCGTTCTTAACTAGCATTTGCACTTTATAAGTAACCAGAAGCTAAATTTCAAGTGTCTAGCCCCAACAGTATCACAGAAATTGGATTTCTAGAATTTGTTTTTTCTTCTGCCCCCTTTTAAATTTCGAATATGTTTAAAACTGCAATCGCGAGCATTTACGTCTGAAAAGTAACTGCCATATCAAATTTCAGTTTCTATCCCTAATAATTCCACAAAAATCGTAATTGAGAACTCTTTAGAACGTTTCCGCTCATTTCACCCTTTTCAATTTCCAAATTTTAGAAGCGAGATTTAACATCATAAAAGTAACAGCCCGCTCAAATATCGAGTTTCTACCTTTAATAATTCCAAATAAATCCTAATTTAGAGTTAACGTCTTAAAAGAACAGCCATGACAAATTTCAGGTTTCTGGCTTTAACAATTCCAAATAAATTCTTATTTAGAATGTTTTCCGCTCATTTGAACTTTTTAAATTTTTATTTTACATCCTAAAAGTAAGCACCATGCCAAACGTCATGTTTCCAGCTCATTTTTCCTCTTTTTAAATTTAGAATTATTTAGAAACTATTCTTATAGAGCATTTACATCTTAAAAGTAACCACCATGCCAAACTTAAACTTTTTAGCCTTTTTATTATATAAAATCGCAATTTTAGAACTTTCCTTGCTCCTGCATCTTCTTGGGGTTAGTGGTACTGACATAAATAAAGCCTATATTAGAGAAAAGACTGCCACCATTACATTTTGAAATCGGTTCGGTAATTCCAGAGATTACACCCAACAAAAGTTTCTTCTTCATAATATTAGTATAGGACAAGGAAGGTCTCCATAAGCGCATACTCAGAAAATTTTGAAAAAAATTACAGAATGTTCTTCTCATGAGTGTATGTACGTCTATAAAAAAAATTTCTGCGGAACCTCGATATAACGTCCGTAAAAAATTAAGAAAATTTCGTTTATTTGGCGATTTATCACTGGTTGGCGACGGAATGAAATTTCAAAAAATACACTGTTATGACAAATAATCTTTAAGGAAAGACTTTTTCTTGCTGAACTTGTTTATGTAAGTTTAACTTACATAATAAGTAAATTTTTATAGCTACAATTTTGTGTACATATCTATATGTATGTATAATGAAATTTAATATATGTTGTATATATTATAGAAAAAATAATAAACTATTTCATAGTTTAACCCTTTAGCGGGCGGTGGTCACAAAAAAGGACACCTAATTTTAATTCCAAAACTGACAAACGACACCAAGAATATTTAATTAAAATTTTCCTTTTATAAAATAAGGGAAAATCAGCAAGTTATTCTTTTCTAAGGAAATCGTTCGTAAAATCTGGTGTCAGACCATTATTTCATTATTTTACAAACAGATTTATTCCGCGCCGGAAAGGGTTAAGTTTAAATTCATTACGTATTGCGCATTCGAATAATAATTTTGCAAGCAATTTCAAAATGCAAACGGTCGTTTGCGTTTGGCGAGGAAAAAATGTTGCTAACCCAAATCGCGTCTTTTTCCGCTAAATACTCGAAAGTTTTTATTTTTTTGCATAATTTCTACTGGGATTCCGCAGCTAAATTTGACTGATCCTTTATCACATATACATGAGTAGCTTCATTAGCATTTTTTTCAAAATTTTCTGAGTATGCGCTTTAAGGAGACCTTCCTTGTGAGGGACACTACAAGAGAATTATTATTACAGAATATGGTGTGCATATCATGTATCGTTCATTTACATCCTTTGCGAAAGTGGCTAATGACTATCTCTGTAGATTGTCACGTCCAAGAGCATTGGTACAGCAAGTACGGGCCGGTGAAACCCGGATTAAGCCGCAGGGCCACCTCTCTTCGGGGTGTCTAGTTCCCCAAACCACTGGGGGATTCTGGGACGTACCCAAGTGTTGCGCGGTGGCTCCCTTTAGGCACGGGTTCCACCTTACTGTAGTAGCGACCACGTCATCATTCACTTGGGAGATGGGGGTGATGCGCAGGTGGCGGTGCCCCACCGACCGTAGAACACACAGGACATATCCTGGTCGTGCTCCTGGAAAGTTCTTCTAAACTTGTGTTCGGCGGTGCTCAGTTTTACAGGGATATACAAAATAATTTGGTTTTAGTACTATCTATGAGCAATAATTCCTGCAAGTGCGTTTTCAATTGTGGTACGCGCTTTTAAATTCAACTAATTTTTTGCATTTTACTTGTTGTGTATAAATTCTACAAATCATATATATACAGGACTGCAAAAAAGATCTCAAATACATTTCCGTTTATTTACGGAAATTGCTGAAAAGGAATTTTCAAATGTGCTATACGTTTCTAACTAAACTAAAGATTATCATACTATGTAGTGTATATGTTACGGCTAAAACAAGAATTATAGGGAAACCTAGGTTTAACCGGTTAAAGTGGGGATTATCAAGGCTTTGCTGCTAAAGCCCGAAACGTTCCCAACGCTTCCGCCTTTAACCGGCTAAAACTGGGTCTAACCAATCCTAGTCGGTTAAAACCCGAAGAGTTCCCAACGATTCCACTCTTAGCCGGGTAAAACCGGATCTAACCTATTCGTGAACAAATCCAGATCGTGTTAGCTACGCGTTTGGTTAGTATTGTATCATTCCTTGCCCGTGCGTGTTTGTTTTGTAATGTGTTGACGAATTTATCTAAAAAATGGAGATCGAAATTGTGTTCGAATCAAGTTTCTATAACATAAGTTACTGACCGCTGCTTGGATGAATTTCATGCATTCTCGAGATTGCTGTACAGCGAGTTTTGTGTCCAGTGATGTTGTTTTTTCGGTTAATGGGCGCGAAACGCTCACATATAAGTTACTTACCGCTGCTTGGATGAATTTCGTGCATTCTAGAGATTGCTGCAGAGAGCGCGTTTCGTGTGTTCAGTGATGTTTTTTCGGTTTATGTGCGCGAAGCGTACATACATAAGATATTGAACGAAGCTTGAATACATTAATAAATTAATTCCTTATTCATGGTTTATTTTTATTTATGTATTACCTTATAACATATTGCTTTATAAACATAGATGACTTAATTTTATGCTTTAAACGACTAGGATTGGTTAGAACCAGTTTCAGGCGGTTAAAGGTGGAAGCGTTGGGAACTTTTCGGGCTTTAGCCGCAAAACCTTGCTAAACCCCACTTTAACCGG
Organism: Maratus michaelseni; assembly: GCA_963931845.1. Classification (NCBI taxonomy): domain Eukaryota; kingdom Metazoa; phylum Arthropoda; class Arachnida; order Araneae; family Salticidae; genus Maratus; species Maratus michaelseni. The sequence continues at coordinate 148,566,478 of OZ007597.1, read as the reverse complement.
CTACAGGGCTCGCAGCGGGCCTAAAAATTTCTACCTTTGCTACCACTATTTTAAAACGATAATCTTTATCGTAGATTTCTATTGCAGATGTTATAGGCATCAACCATGAAAATTATTGCTTTCAAAAAATGTTAGCTACGGTAGAAAAACTCAAGAACGCTGCGAACCCTGTGGTTAAACCTAGGTTTACTTTCACTCTTGCTTTAACCGTAACATATATACAAATCAATAGATCATATACAGGGTTGCATAAAAGAATTCGGATATTTTTCCAACTATTGATGGCAAATGCTGGAATTGGGTTTACAAATGTGTTCTGCGTTTTCCAAATTGTTTACTTAGACATCATATGTCACCTTACACTGTTAAAAATAATATGAAATTCACGGATATGTTTTCACTGAATTTTACAGACAAAGTCCCTTTTCACGACAAAAGGACATTTTCCGTTAAAAAGCAGAAACTTTCATCATATTTCCTGAAAGCAACAGAACGGACGAAAAAAGAAAGGGGACAATGGAGATATTCCGTTATCTGCTGCATATTTATTTTCTATATTTACAAAACTGACACGTTTCTGCGCAGAAATGAAAAGCTCAACGAAAGAATCATCGCTCTTTTGTAAAACTTATATCGTGCTGCTGCATTGCAACCGTATTGTTTTTTTTTCACCTGGAGCACAGATTATCTTCTTTGACTGTGACCCGCACGATCTCGTAAAGACAAGTTTGTTGTTCGTTCACCGTTCATCCCATGGATTCCCTTAAGATCTGAAGTAAACGATTGGTTCTTATTTTTTAAATAAATCATAGTTTTAAACTGAATATAATTGATTTTTTTGTACTAATAATGATTGTGATGTCTTAACTCTTTATGACGGAAAATTACCGCTTCTTCAAACGGTGTTTTTCCTTCTTTTATCTTCCAAAACGAAATATCTACTTAAGGAGCGGAAAAAGTCCGGCAACTTTGCTGCCAGTAGGTTTACCGTGAATTCACGGATATATTTTTAACAGTGTATTAAACGATGAAGTTTTGCAACAGTATTCTGAATGTGTTGGAAAATGTTTCATAATCTATGCTTGAAGGATGATTTTGCGTTCTTGTTTTATCTCTTTTGTTATCGTCTTTAAACGAAATTTTAAAGGAAATAAAAACAACTGTTTTCAAATATTTTGATTTGCTTTTATAGAAAGTAAATTATATTTTAAAGATTGAATATTCCTTTATTTTATAAGGTTTTATGGAATTTATAAAAGTAACTTCCATCATTATTAAAAGTAATCATATACATGTATTTAAAATTTTCGTTCCCAATAACATCTACGATTTTCTAATAAATATGATTAATTTAAGTTAGAATAGCATTTCTATATTCCATCATATGAATAATTGTATTTGACAATACCGCGACAAAAGCAGAGTAAAACAAAGCGAACAATTCTTATATTGATTTCAAAAAAGAAGACAATTTATTTTAGAAATTAGACGATTTGAGGCTGTTCAAATTCGTTTATCCATTATTTGAAGCAGAATTTAATCAATAAAAGGCGTCTCTTTGTCAGAAAAATATTTTTCCATTTTACTCTACTATTAAAATTACATATATTTAAATATTAATTCCCAGTATACATGATTTTCTATTAAAAGCGTAATGAATTGAAGTTAAAATAGCAGTTGTGTATTCTATCATTTTAATAATTTTATTGCATTATATTGTGCTAAAAGTAGTGAAAGGCCAAGGGAACAATGCTTATAATGATATCGATTAAGTGGCGTATAATTTATTTTAGAAATTCGATATTTTGAAGCTGTTTGAATTGGTTTATCAGGTACATCAATCAGATTTTGATCAATGAAAGACTTTGTCTGAGAAATATTTCATAGGTTACTTTTGTAAAAATAATAACTGTTGCCAATTTAATGGATTTTTGAATTGCTTTTCTTCGTAATAGTATTATTTGCTTTATATAATCGTGGAGTATCTGTTATTAAATAAAGCAATTATTACTTTTCGGAAATAGTGTTGTTTAAAAATACGCTAAATTGGCATCACTGAGTAAATATTTATACGAAAATAAATCGGTTATAGGGTGCGAAGTTACTTTTTAGGGCCACTGTTTTCGAATCGCTGAATTCTGCTATTAAATAAGGCGATGATTACTATTCATAGATACTGCTTGACCAGTCTTAAAAGCTGGTTCTTGGCATGCTGCCAAAAAAAGGAAATAGGCCATTCCGAAGGGTGGGAAGGATTGGATTAGGAGGAGACAAAGTTTAGGTTTCGCTTGACTCATACGAGCGCATGTGATTTCTTCACTGGCTGTTCTTGTACTAGTAAATGGCAAACTAGAGGAATTCTCCTATTCATCTCCAACAAAAGCAAAACCAGGGGAAATTCCCTTTCATTACCTACTTCCCTATTATCAAGAATAGATTCATCTTACTCAGACCTGTTAACTACGTGACCAGTTTTACTGATAAAAAAATGAACCTCTACGCACCTTGTATTAACTCTTTTTTTTTGCAAATGCAGGGTGCCCAGTTAATATGATAAAGGGGATTTGACAGTGTACGTCTAAGGTGCCTCAATATGAGATTGATGACATACGGAATATAAAATTTGATTGGTTGAGACACTTTCGGACAAAAACGAATCGTCAAGCATCTTGGCGAGCCTGTCATTATCGCCAAGCTAATGCTTGTTAACTTGTCTCACTCGTCTAATCGAACTCGTCAAGGAGAGTGTCGCCAAGCTCTGGAATGTAGGTTTGCCATAGATTGGACAAAACTTCTGCTTGAGCACAGTCTGAGCATGCGCCCTGTGCCTGTTTCGCCATTCTCACATACATGTACCCTATACACGTCAAGTCACACACGTTTTCCCATGGAACTTGAGTCGTAATCCACTTATTCAGTGAAAAATACAAGTACTGAAAAATACCACTCTAATCGAACATCGGTCTCAGTTAATAATTTTGAAAACAGTTAAGTTATTGCAATAAAATTTATGAAGTTTGTACAAAATGTGACAACATAAAGACAAATGCTGAATTTTCTACTATCTATACTTAAACAGCACGAACTCGACGCTCCACGTTTTGAAATGTGGTTGCCAGGGTATCACTGATTAAATTACCTTATCTTTCTAACGCTTTTCGCGATATTATTATATTTAAATATATATATATTTATATATATGCTTCGAATTTTAATTACATCTCCATATTCTCAAACTTATTACGAGAAACTGAAGTTTCGCTGGAGTGGAATGCCTTGTATTATTAATGGAATAAATTAATTGTAACTCCATATTCCGTTACAAAGCACCCATTTTAGTTTGTCACCATATTAACGGAACAATCTGTAGAATAGTCTTATTTGAGCTTTTTTTGTGAATTATGTTAGAATGAAAACCTAACTGAAAGAAAGACTAACTATTCACCTTTTTTAACTGCGCTAGTCATAATCTTGACTTTACATTTTTTCATCTTTTTCGATTGAAATTAATTTCTGGATATCTAATTAAATTTTCAGCAGAGCTGAACTTACGCTGGAAATTAATGGATACAAAGGAAGTGAATTATCACTTTGCTACACAGCGTACAACCAATAGAGTAAAAAAGTGTCCAGACCGGGTATCGAACCCGGAATCCTTGGTATTACGCACCAATGCTCTACCATTTTGAGCTATCCGGACGACATACAGTCTAGCATTCTTTCAATCGGATCGAACCCGGAACCCTTGGTATTACGCACCAAGCTATCCGGACGACATACAGTCAAGCATTCTCTCAATGGGATTGAACTCGGAACCCTTGGTATTACGCACCAGTGCTCTACCATTTTGAGCTATCCGGACAACATACAGTCTAGCATTCTCTCAATGGTATCGAACCCGGAACCCTTGGTATTACGCACCAAGCTATCCGGAGGACATACAGTCTAACATTCTCTCAATTGGATCGAACCCGGAGCCCTTGGTGTTACGCACCAATGCTCTACCATTTTGAGCTATCCGGACGACATACAGTCCAGCATTCTCTCAATGGGATCGAACCCGGAATCCTTGGTATTACGCACCAATGCTCTACCATTTTGAGCTATCCGGACGAAATACAGTCTAGCATTCTCTCAATGGGATCGAGCCCGGAACCCTTGGTATTGCGCACCAAGCTATCCGGACGACATACAATCTAGCATTCTCTCAATGGGATCGAACTCGGAGCCCTTGGTATTACGCACCAGTGCTCTACCATTTTGAGCTATCCGAACAACATCCAGTCAAGCATTCTTTCAGCCAGATGGCGTCCGGATAGCTCAAAATGGTAGAGCATTGGTGCGTAATACCAAGGCTTTCCGGATTCGATACCCGATCTGGATATTTTTTCAATCTATTAATTGTACGCTGTGTAGTAAAGTAATAATTCACATCCTTTGTAATCATAATTTTTTCTTTTTTCAAAAAAGGCTGATTGAAATAGAATACAAATATTAATAATAATAATAATAATAAAGCCATCAGCTGGGATGTTTGCAATTGGGCGCATTTCTTAATATTGTGTCAATGCGCAAGATACCGTCTTATATAGATGTTTTCACTTGAATCTTGTGCTTGTGTGTAAATCAGTGGTTACCACTGCTCATCGGAGACCTGACGTCTTATCGTGAACTTGCTAATGGCTTCGTTGCTCTAGAAAACTAAGTGAAAAATTAAATGAAACAATCACGGTAGCTGCCGACCGCTGACGGTCCAATGTGTTCTTGTTTAAACTACCATGTTTATTAAAAACTAGTCGGATGTGCCAATCCCAAAACTTTCTTCTATCTCAACCATGTTAATACTTCTGATTTCGTCCTCACATCGCCAATAAAATCAATATTTTTCGTCATGTTGTACGTCAGCTGCTTGCGAATCATCGGGTTACCGGGATGCAATCAACTGATGTATACTAAACTACGAAAAGTTCTTCTGGCCTGAACCGACAGGAACAGATAACATCCCTATTCCTTGGTTTTACGATTTTAGCTAATTTTACTGGAAAACACGAAGCTAAAATGCGTGGAACCCAATTAAAGAATGTATTGTAAAGAATATATGACCTTTGTTAAATCCGTTACCAAAGCGCTTCGCGCCCTTAAAAAAAAAAGCCCAAAAAGCATCAGCGGATTGAGTTAACTCGCTGTATTGGAATCTTCAAAAAATGTGAAAATATTCATAGCGCGATGAGTAACACGTGTGTATGAGAACTTCGTGCCCACAAAAAAAAAAAAAAAAAAAAAAAAAAAAATCAGTGAATTGAGCTATTTCATTGTATTGAAATATCTAAAAATCTGATATTCGTTAAAACCGCGACTACAATAACGCATATTTAAAAATCGTTAATAATGTTTTAAATTATTTTTCATAACTTAAAATTTATTTTTAAAACTTTCAATTTTTCTAAAACTTTCCGCTGCCTACATATGAACCCGGGACTAAAGAAATGGAAAGAAATGGCATACCGCTGAGCCACTACGCACTCGTACCCAGCTAGCTTAGAACAAAACGTCAGACAAAACTAGTCGTTGCAGGCCACCGTAATAGTTGCGTCATGAATATGCATAATATAAAATATGAAAATAAAACATGTCTAAACTATTTATAAAATGCATTGCAATTCGAATAAAATCGTGGCTTGATGACGTGTAACAGATGCTTTACATTCACGCAGAGATTTTTGGCGACTTTTTGGTTGGCGCGATTTTCAAGCCCGCACCAAACCAATAACTTAAAACAAGAGCTAGGTTGCTATTAAAGGAAAAAATCCCCTAAATTTGGCGACTTTTTTCCTTTTTATAACGGATTAAAAAAAAAAAAAAAAATTGTGCGTGAGTGTATGACATCATAGCCGACGACGTCATAAACTTTAAATGCTCTATTACTGAATTGCGTAAAAGAAACATCCTTATAACTCCAAAATTGATAGTCATATTAACTAACGGTTTACTGCGTCGGATTAAACGTATCCTTTCCAAATAAAATATATCTTTGAATTGAAATTTGAATGAAATACAATGTCATGAAAAATCGAAGAGTGTGGGAAATACAATTACAAATATCTCGGCAACTCATTATCCGATCGACTTCATTCTTTATGCAAAATTTATGATTTTTATTGTCTTTTATATTCACTCCTTAAAATAAACAATTTCGAAAAATTTTATATACCTTTTATCAGAACGAATATTCAATAAGCTTCTTCCCATTATTAAGTACTAAGTACGTACCAAATTTCAAGTCTCTAATCTCAATTTGTTCGGGAGCGTTTACAGACACACAGACACACAGACACACAGACAGACGGACGGCAAATTTTTTTTTCTAAAAATATGTTTTTTGGAATCTCCAGTGTCTGAAACGTGTAAATCCGTCAAAAAAAAAATTTCGATTTTCGAAACGATTACAAGACTTATCCTATACCACGTATGATGGGTAAGTAAAATAATGCATTCTGCCTTTCCCCACCTGCAAAATAAATGAAATGATCCGTTTAAAAGGAATAGAGAGTATAATTAAAATACTACTCGTCGCTATTGCGTAAATCACGGATTAGTTCGCTATTCAACCGCTTTAAGAGCATTACGCGTATTCACTGCTACAGTTTAAACATTCGATGTCCATGCGTACTTTCTACGCGTTTTAATCCTACATTAATTTACAATCTTCTTCCTTGTAAATATCTGGAAGAAATCTACCATGAAAAATGTTGTTTAGAAACAGTGATAGAACAGATAGTAAAAAAGTCCTTCCAGCCTGTACTGGGAAGAAAAGGTACCTTTCATAGTCACGTTTTTAAAAAATTCAACTCATTTAACTCAAACACCCGAAGCTAAAGTGCTTGGAATCCGATTAAAGAAGATTCAATCCCGATTTTCGTTAATACTGAATATTTATGCAAATTTCAGCTTGAGAGTTACAGCATAACAAAAATCAGATTGTTTCAAAATGTCAGCCACCCTAGAAATTCAAACTGCCATATATCAGCCATTTTTAAAAATAAAACCAAGACAAAAAATGTTCCGGAATCCTTGTATCATGATCTAACACTTCACTAAAACAACTTTTTCAATTTATAATTTTTAGACATCTTTTTGAATTTAAAAAAAATCTTTAAATTTAACTTGCCGCCATTTTGTAACAAAATGGCGGATGAAGCCGACCAACGAGCTCGGTCAAGACCTTGGTATGTTCTGTACACATGATCAGTCACATTCATATCGGTTCACAAATACGAGAGTTACATCATAGCAAATATCAGATTGTTTCAAAATCTCAGCCACCCTAGAATTTCAAACTGCCATATCTCAGCCATTTTGTAAGATACAGCCTAAACAAAAATGTTCCAGAATCCTTGTATGACGTTCTAACGCTTAACAGAAACAATTTTTTCCATTTATAACTTTTTGTAAATCTTCTTGAATTTTTAAAAAAAATTTTAAATTTCAATGGACCGTCATTTTGTAACAAAATGGCGGATGAAGCTGGCCAACAAACTCGGTCGAGACATTGATATGTCCTATACACATACTCAGTCACATCCGACTCGGTTCATAAATAAGAGACTTACAGAATGACATACGTGCAATTTTTTATTAACTATTCTCACTAAATTGTTTGAACTTACAAAACAAAAAGATAATTTGTATAGCATAAAAAATAGTTTTCAACTTGTCAATAATATTAAAAATTTAAATAACATAAAATACATGAAGACGTTTGATTTTAATGACTTATTTAATAACATTGATATTAACGATATGTTCAAGATAGTAAATTTATTATATAAGGAATACAAGGATTCTATTAAATTAAAAAATAAAATTTCGTTAAATTACTTTAAAACATTAACTAAATTTATTCTCCATTATAATTATATTGTTTTTAATGATACTATATATATACAAAGCTGTGGACTCCCTCAAGGTGGCATTGTTTCTTCAATTCTTGCAGAATTGTATTTATATTATTATGAACGTAACTCTAATATTGCTAATTGTAAAATATACCGTTATATAGATGACATTATTGTCTTCTATTTTAATAGTAATTCAAATTATTTATTACCTATAAAATATCATAAAAATTTAACTTATAGTTTCAATGTTATGGCAAATAATGAAATTAATTTTCTTGATCTTAAGATAATTCTTAAAGATAATAAACTTTTGTTTGACATTTATGACAAGCGAAATGATTTTACTTTTAAGGTTAACTTATTTACTAACTATTTGTCATGTATACATAAATCAGTATTTGTAAATATTTTACTAAATTTCGCACATAGAATTAATAATCTTTGTTCAAATAACTTTAAAAATCAAAATTTAAAACATATCCTTCAAATTGCACAAGTTTATGGATATCCTTACTATTTAGTTAAATCAATTTTACACATATAAATATAGATTTAATTTGGGTTAAATGTCTGTATTTTTTTTTTTTTTTTTTTTTTTTTTTTTTTGTTAAAATCTTCTTGATAAAAATGACAATCAACTTTTGATTGTTGATATATTTGGCTAAACTATGAATCCTATTGTGTGCGTTGCTGCATAGGATTATCCTAGTTTAATGTCATTCATATTTTAAAATTTAACGTTAATTTTCAACTTTTGACTGTTGATATATTTCGCTAAATTATAACTCATATTAAGAGCATGTGCTGCATAGGATCATCCTAGTTAAAAGTCATTCATAAATTAAAATTTACATGTGGGCGAATTCTATAATTGTTGTTATGATTATATGGAGTTAATATTATTGGGGTTGTAACAAAAGTTAAAATTATCAAGGATGTTACAATGGGTTAATCAATACAATATAATATTAATATGTTAAACATATTTAATTTTAGTAAATATTAAATATTTATTAAATATAGTACACTAATAAACATATCTCTTAGTTTTATATTATTTATTTTATTTTATTATTAGATCATTTAATTTAATTAATATTTATGTTTTTTATATATTTTTTTTTCATGGTAGATATTATTTAAATAGCTGGATTTAAATTATAATAAGTGCATTGCCATATTGAATAATCTATGTTATTTCTAAGTATAATACTAATTTATAAAATGAAAGCATCATATGGATTCTACATTAATGTTTGGGTTAAATTAAGATATATTTTAAATGGGTTAGTTAAAATAGAAATTATATTATACTAGTAACTCTTATTCTCTATATATATCATTAATATTAACTAGTAAAATTAATATATTTACACTACATTACAGCTGCATATAAGTAATTATACATACAATATTAAAGTTTTAGTAGAATATCTGTACACCAGATGTCAGCAGCAAAAGTAAATTATATAATGAATTTGATAGAATGCTAAAATAGTCTAATATTTTTACAATAGATGGCAGTAGTATAGCTTATTTAAAATATTAAAACTTGGAAATTTAGTATGGAGGTAATAATATCTATGAAATACTTTCAAATTATCAAGTAATATTATATATTTTAATTTATTAAATTAAAATTAAAATAAATTAATTAATGGTTTTTATTTATATGTATATCATAATTTTTTTTCTACATTTTATAAAATGTTGTAATCTATGTAGTTAAATAAAAATAACTGTAACTGTAGGATACAATTTATGATCTGAAGGATTCTCTATTTAACTGTGAATTTAACCTCTTCTTTTGGATACAACTTTGTACATGTGCTCACAATATACTAAATATCTTGGGATATTATTAATATAAGTAATATATATATATATTTTTTTAATTCTTTTTCACACTCCTTTTCAAATTGTATGTATAATTTATAATATTCCATTGTAAAGGTCTTGTTATTCAATATTGTTTCAGCGATTGTTCGGGCGAGATATGGCACTATATTTAGCAAAAGCTGGTGTCATATACAGAAAACAATCGTTCTTTGCTTATAAATGTGATTTTCTTGCCCTTGAAAAAGTAAATTACTTTATAAGCTTTTATTTGTGTATATACTCGTGTGGTTTATATTTCATTCCTTATTTTCTATTAATTTAAATTTTTTTTTCTTCTTCTTAATTTGAATTAATAATGTTACATTTATTAGGACTACAATTTTAATTTGTAAATTGACAGGGCTCTTTGGTATCGGGATTTCAGTGTATGTGGTCAGTTTCTTATGTTTCAATGGTTAAATTTTACTTAAAGTTTTATATATTGAACTTCCATAATGACATGCTGCATTTGCGCAATCATTTGTGGATAGTTATATTTTAATTTTAATTTTAATTTTAATTTTTATATTCATTTGAATATCGTTCTATTGCAGCCATCAATTAGATTTCATCTAATTACAGCCCAAATTTTGGCATATCTTATATTTTCATAATTATTAAATACATTATTTTAATGCTGCCTATGCGCATATTTTGATGTATTTCTTGTATTTCATTACCATCATTTTAAGTTGCTGCATACTTAACTTTTTGTATTTTTGCTATTGAAATAACATGTTGATTTGGCCGTTTGCATTGCGTTTGTTTGGGTCAGAAGAGTTTGGTCATTTTGCATATTGAACTATCTGGTTTGTATATTCTGTAAGGGCTTCTATTGTTAAAATTTTAAATATGTACTAAGGTATTTTATACTAGTTATGGTGGGACATTTTTTCTTCTATGTAAATATTGTACATAAATTATAATTTTTGTAATCCAGGTTTTGTATTTTTATTATTATCATTATAATTTTTATTTTATTATTTAAATTTACGAATTTTATTTTTTGAATTTTTAATTATTGGTATTAATTATCCTAGAAGTAAAATGATAAATTTGTAATGAATATTCGTACTAATTAACCTAGAAATCAACTAATAATTTGTAGCATTATGTATTACATAATCATATTTTTATACAATTTTATATTATGTATATTTAAACATTGTCAAATTTTATTTATGATATAAAAATCTCAATATGGTCAGTAATAAAAAAGATTTAGCGACTCGCAATTTAGGCGATAATACTTATATTAGGTCTAATGCTCGGTACTTGGAAATTGACAGGGATTTCTTTGGATCGTCAAACAGTTACCTGTCTTATTGTCCCAAAGTGAAACTCAAATTCAAAAAATGTTCGTCACCACGTTGCTTAACATGCCCACATGCAGATCCATTACAAATTGTAAATAGTTCTAACTCTAAAATTAATGTATTTTTCTGTAAAGCTTACAACATTATTTATTCGATAAACTGCAATATTTGTAAGATGGAATATATTGGTCAATCATGTAATCCATTGCACTACAGAATCAATCAACATAGACAGGATATTATTAAAAATAATTCTATAAATGTTGAGCACATGCACTTTAGACAACATGACTTTAAAGATATTACAATAAAAATCTTAAGTATGCACAAAAATTTCACTGATAGACTACTTTATGAATCAATTTTTATCAAATCTCGTAACTCATTATATCCTTATGGTCTTAATTCTAAATTATTTAATCGTACAAACCTTGTTTATACTAATACTACTAAACATGAACATTACAGTAGCACTTATGCTATATTAAATCATACAGCAAATACAAAAACTACACGTACAAAAAGGGGTAAAAATTGTAATAGTTCACAGTATATCTCTAGTAATGATATTGAACGGCAATTATCTAATTTGGAATATGAATTCAATAATTCTTACAAATGGCTTGATATTAGGAAAAATATTTTTTCGATCAAAAAGAAAAATCTTAACAAGTATTATAAAGTTTTTTTATCATTAAATCTATTGCCACATTTTAGTGATGATTATTTTGATCTTTTATTATTTAGAATTAATCAACTTAATGTAAAAATTTCAAAAAACACTTACAAAAAAACTAACAACACTCTACTTATAATTACTTTTTCCAATATTGTACTTAATAAAATAAATATACACAATGTAATTAATAACATTGAGAACAAATTCCCCATAAAAAATTTTACAATACATAAATCATACAAATACAACGTTACATTAGGACGTAGGATTTTCAATTACAATAAATTTGCAAAATTTCTAACATCAAATGATAAACCTCCTTGCTTATGTAATAATCCTAATTATAGCAATTATGTAGATAAGGTACATGGTCACATTATTACAGGGGATATTAATATTGTAGAGAATGATTACTTGCGTAATTTTATGACTAATGGGACTAAATTTCGATTACCTTCATGTTATACAATTTTTTCTATTTTAAAACAATTTAATCTGGATCTTGACCTTTTTATATATAAAATATCAATAGATTATAATAAACCTCTTGAATTTTTTAATGAATGGAAATTAAATGTTTTAAGTAATTTAAATGCTGAACTTCATAGGAATTTGGACATATATAATTTTAATTTTAAACAACTAAATAGTGAAATAACGAATTTACAAAACAAATTTATTATTACATATGTTGATAAATCACCAAACAATTATGCTTTCATCTGCAAATATTATTATTCGCAGTTAATAACTAAAGCTATAAATACAAATTTAAATTTTAAAATAACTAATCTAGATAAAATCATTAATAATCGACATATATTTCAATTTTATAAATTACTAAAAATTAAAAACTATAACTTTAATTATCCATACATTGTTGTTATACCTAAATTCCACAAAACTCCTTTAAAATTTAGAACTGTAACAATCGGTTGTAATACTTATAACAATAATGCAAGCAAATTTTTATTAACTATTCTCACTAAATTGTTTGAACTTACAAAACAAAAAGATAATTTGTATAGCATAAAAAATAGTTTTCAACTTGTCAATAATATTAAAAATTTAAATAACATAAAATACATGAAGACGTTTGATTTTAATGACTTATTTAATAACATTGATATTAACGATATGTTCAAGATAGTAAATTTATTATATAAGGAATACAGGGATTCTATTAAATTAAAAAATAAAATTTCGTTAAATTACTTTAAAACATTAACTAAATTTATTCTCCATTATAATTATATTGTTTTTAATGATACTATATATATACAAAGCTGTGGACTCCCTCAAGGTGGCATTGTTTCTTCAATTCTTGCAGAATTGTATTTATATTATTATGAACGTAACTCTAATATTGCTAATTGTAAAATATACCGTTATATAGATGACATTATTGTCTTCTATTTTAATAGTAATTCAAATTATTTATTACCTATAAAATATCATAAAAATTTAACTTATAGTTTCAATGTTATGGCAAATAATGAAATTAATTTTCTTGATCTTAAGATAATTCTTAAAGATAATAAACTTTTGTTTGACATTTATGACAAGCGAAATGATTTTACTTTTAGGGTTAACTTATTTACTAACTATTTGTCATGTATACATAAATCAGTATTTGTAAATATTTTACTAAATTTCGCACATAGAATTAATAATCTTTGTTCAAATAACTTTAAAAATCAAAATTTAAAACATATCCTTCAAATTGCACAAGTTTATGGATATCCTTACTATTTAGTTAAATCAATTTTACACATATAAATATAGATTTAATTTGGGTTAAATGTCTGTTTTTTTTTGTTTTTTTTTTTTTGTTAAAATATCCTTGATAAAAATGACAATCAACTTTTGATTGTTGATATATTTGGCTAAACTATGAATCCTATTGTGTGCGTTGCTGCATAGGATTATCCTAGTTTAATGTCATTCATATTTTAAAATTTAACGTTAATTTTCAACTTTTGACTGTTGATATATTTTGCTAAATTATAACTCATATTAAGAGCATGTGCTGCATAGGATCATCCTAGTTAAAAGTCATTCATAAATTAAAATTTACATGTGGGCGAATTCTATAATTGTTGTTATGATTATATGGAGTTAATATTATTGGGGTTGTAACAAAAGTTAAAATTATCAAGGATGTTACAATGGGTTAATCAATACAATATAATATTAATATGTTAAACATATTTAATTTTAGTAAATATTAAATATTTATTAAATATAGTACACTAATAAACATATCTCTTAGTTTTATATTATTTATTTTATTTTATTATTAGATCATTTAATTTAATTAATATTTATGTTTTTTATATATTTTTTTTCATGGTAGATATTATTTAAATAGCTGGATTTAAATTATAATAAGTGCATTGCCATATTGAATAATCTATGTTATTTCTAAGTATAATACTAATTTATAAAATGAAAGCATCATATGGATTCTACATTAATGTTTGGGTTAAATTAAGATCTATTTTAAATGGGTTAGTTAAAATAGAAATTATATTATACTAGTAACTCTTATTCTCTATATATATCATTAATATTAACTAGTAAAATTAATATATTTACACTACATTACAGCTGCATATAAGTAATTATACATACAATATTAAAGTTTTAGTAGAATATCTGTACACCAGATGTCAGCAGCAAAAGTAAATTATATAATGAATTCGATAGAATGCTAAAATAGTCTAATATTTTTACAATAGATGGCAGTAGTATAGCTTATTTAAAATATTAAAACTTGGAAATTTAGTATGGAGGTAATAATATCTATGAAATACTTTCAAATTATCAAGTAATATTATATATTTTAATTTATTAAATTAAAATTAAAATAAATTAATTAATGGTTTTTATTTATATGTATATCATAATTTTTTTTCTACACTTTTTAAAATGTTGTAATCTATGTAGTTAAATAAAAATAACTGTAACTGTAGGATACAATTTATGATCTGAAGGATTCTCTATTTAACTGTGAATTTAACCTCTTCTTTTGGATACAACTTTGTACATGTGCTCACAATATACTAAATATCTTGGGATATTATTAATATAAGTAATATATATATATTTTTTTTAATTCTTTTTCACACTCCTTTTCAAATTGTATGTATAATTTATAATATTCTATTGTAAAGGTATTGTTATTCAATATTGTTTCAGCGATTGTTCGGGCGAGATATGGCACTATATTTAGCAAAAGCTGGTGTCATATACAGAAAACAATCGTTCTTTGCTTATAAATGTGATTTTCTTGCCCTTGAAAAAGTAAATTACTTTATAAGCTTTTATTTGTGTATATACTCGTGTGGTTTATATTTCATTCCTTATTTTCTATTAATTTAATTTTTTTTTCTTCTTCTTAATTTGAATTAATAATGTTATATTTATTAGGACTACAATTTTAATTTGTAAATTGACAGGGCTCTTTGGTATCGGGATTTCAGTGTATGTGGTCAGTTTCTTATGTTTCAATGGTTAAATTTTACTTCAAGTTTTATATATATATATATATACATATATATATATATATATATGGAGTTTAAGGGTCTGTGGGTCATGATCGGTGAAAATATACTCATTTTTTTTAATTGCTTTCCTCCGAACGGCTGCAATAGGTAGCTTTTCGTAATGAAAGCTACCTAAAAGTTGTCGCCTGTGGCAACCCTGGTTGCCATTCTGAAACACAGGAATTTAGCGTCATTGGTTTCTCACATTTTCAATCTTTGACTTGGTTTGATACGACACCGAATAATTATCTACAGAGCTAGAATTCATTTCAAAATTATTGGTTGAACGAAAAAAAAATGAACTTGATCCGCTTTTGTTCTGAACGTACTATATCAGTTTAAATTAATGTGGTATTTCTGTTTCCAATTTCTGGATAATCGTATTTCATTATACCGTTACAACAACGAGAGACAAAGCAAGAATACTGCATATTAAACGGAAAATTAACGGACTGCTATTGATATCAACTAAAGAACTTTTAAAAGCTTTTAAAGTTACTTTAGAATTTCAATATTTAGTTATTGTTTGAATTCATTTATCTTGCAGTACAAAGAGACCTCAATCAATAAAGTTTTAATTTTAGGAATATCTTGTAGATTCTCGTAATATTATTAACAATATTGTTGTAAAGTTCTTTGTGAAAATTAATTTGAAATTAAGACTGTATTAATTCATTTGTGTAATAAATAATGTTATTATATAGACCTGAAAAATAATAAAAATATTTTTATTGTTTTTTATGATTGAAATTACGTTATGTGTTTGTAGAAACCCTATTGAAATAATATGTTAATTATAAACTTTGTAAAATGTACCAGCTGTCATTTTTTTAATTAATTTTTTAAGGGATCGGATATCTTTAAATTGGTCGGGTAAAAAATACAGATTTTATGAATTTATACTAGAATTTTTGTAATTAAATAGTTTTTAGAAAAAAAATTCCTCAACAATTTAAGTTTTATTCAAACTTGTGAAATAAAGTTGTTAAATTCGACGAATCAAGCATCCATATATTTAAAGCACATTCTTTGTTTTTTCAGTCATCAGCCCTGATCTTTCTACTGAACCAATTTGAATAATTATTATTTTAACTGAAATCTATTCATGTGTAGATATTTAAAATAGGTGGATTTAACTTTGTGCCATTATATTAAAAATAAATTAACAACGTAAAATAGCACAAATAAAAATATATAATATGGCAAACAGCTGTTTCGGAGCCCCTAAAGTTCCATCATCAGTGCAAAATTTAACAGATTCAAAACCGATTCAAAAGTTTAAGCCATGTAAATATGCTTGCGTTTCCCTCTCTCGTCTAAGATTGAATGGCGCGCGGTGAGTTTTTCAAAAACAATAGCCGAGTCAGGTAACACATGTGACATTTGTAGATATGTCCGCACTAGTTATATATTTTTTAAATATTCCCATGCTTATATTTTAATTTTAATTTTAAATTATTTTTATGAAATTTCTTGAAATTGATGGTAATTGAATTACGTCGATTGTTGCAGAGAAAAGAGAAATAATGTGGTTTATTTAACTTTATTGATGCCATTTTGTCATTGAAATTCTAAATAACTTATAAAAAAAATTGAGCAGAAAATGACCTCGCGATTAAAAAAACACGCATTTTTCCTCATAAAGTTGTCATTCTGCTGATATTGAGTTTGTGAAGCTAGGTGAAATGCTTCATTTGGTGAAAATGACGTCATATTTAAAAGAAAACGATAATTTTCTTCGATAAAACTAAATATTTTACTACAAATTCGTCTAAAATACAGAAAATGTCGGAATTTTTACTCGCTGGTACTGAGATTAGAACTTCAAGTAAAGTGTGCCAATGTTCACATGTAAAGTTGTAGCTAACAAACGTTATTTCAAGTTCGGAAATAAATTTATTAATTACCTATTGCTCGTTAAAATATTTTTTAAATGGTGAATATGGTTAGGAGAGGTGCGCATGTAAATTTTATGACTTTGAAAATGACGTTAGATTTAAAATTCAAAGGTGGGGGGCGAATTAGAACTAATTTTGAACAAAATTTTGAACTAATTTTTTTGCTTAAACAAATTTTCATTCTTTCATTATGTCCATTACAAAGTTTCCCAACTTTCTGACCAATAGTTTCGTCTGTAGACAACTTTAAAGTAGATTCGTTTAATTATATGGACATCCTGTTTATAGCAATAATTTTCTTTTCAAACATGATTACTGAACATGAAAGTAATATTTCTATTGTCTATTATCTGAATAAACTTACCTGATCATATTGGGAAAACAACAACGAGAAACAAAGCAGAGATGCTCGCATTGATATCAACTAAAGAATGTTTATAAGCTTTTGAAGTTATTTTAGTAATTCGATCGATGCTTTGAGATAGTTTGAGTAAATTTATCTGAAATTTCAACAAGATCTCAGTCAACAAATGCTTAATCAGAAAAATATATTTTCGATTCCCTTAGTTTTGTTATCAATGGTAGTATTATATAGTTCTTTGTGAAAATAAATTTGAAATTAAGACTGTGATAATTCATTTATCTTTTCACAAAGTTTCGAGAAATTTTATTTATTTATTTTATTTATTTATTCATTTTTATTAGGGTTTAGTTCATCTCACGAAACCCTATTACTCCCGCTCCGTTGTCTGTCTGTCACAGATCCATTCTCAAAAACTATATAACTTACAGAGTTGAAACTTTGTGTATATAGATAAATACTATCTATGAAGAGCTCAAAATATTAAAATTTGAAAAATGCGTATCATTTTAATAAATGGAGATAAAAAACATAAATTCTAACAGCCTTTTCCTATTAAATTTAAACGTTTTTCGTTATAGCAGATGCCAAAAATTAAAAATCCACGATGAAATTCTTTCCACAATAATTAATTTTCTATCCGACGATTTCCACTTGAAAAATGAAACTGAAATAAAAAGTTTCACCAATTGAAAAAAAGATAAATATGAAATAAAATTGATTGACGTCATAGTGGTAATAAACCGGAAAATGTCTAAGATTTCTCAATAATACAAGGAGTATGAGTATGTGTATGTACACAAAGCAGATTGATATCACGTCATTAGAAAACTAAAAAGAAAATCTGACGTCCTATTGGACGTTTAACGAATTTTTCAGATGTTTGAGAATAATACAAAATGCGTATCAATATGAGTAATAGAGAATAGTAAATATATGAGTTTGAGAAACATATTGAATCGTGATAAAAATCCGATTATGGAAATATTCGCATATTTTAACATTTTCAAGGTGTACAATTTGTTTAATTTTGAAATTATTTTTTTAAATATCGCATTTAGTCCGCATGATGGATATTATTATAACAGAATATAATAGCGGGCTGGTTTAGATATTCGAAAAAACGAAAAAATAAAGGATAAAGTGTTTTGAAATGAATATTAAACGAAACCCTTTGAGCGATCTTCGATCACACTTACCCACTTGTTTATTTATTTATTTGGCGCAACATTTTTTATTTTTCCCATTTTTTGTCACAGTGCATACGCTTTTACCAGAATTTTTTAACCACAGAAAAAAATATTACAATTCCTGTGAATAAACGCAGTGATTAAAAGTTTTGCAATTTAAATACTATTAAATATAAAATTGGTTTGAGTGTAATGGTTAATAATAGCCCAATAGTTGGCGCTGTTATGCCGAATTTTTGCAGGATTTACACGATTTTAGCGACAGTCACATCTCAAGAACTAATGCATGGAATTTCATCAAACTTCATATTCTGTTAGACGTCTATTCCAGATCAGCAATGAATTTCCCTGACATTTCCCTGACTTTTCTAGGTTTTTCAAACCAGTAAAAGAAAATTTCCAGGTATCGAGATATTGTGATGCTACACACAAAAAACCTTAAAAGTTGTCAATTTGAGAGTGAAACTTTCACAACTGATTCTGAAGCCCAAATTACTGATTTGTTACATAATTTTTTGCAAAATTTACAAATTGTTGAACTTTTTAACAGGCTAAACATTTTGCAGATACACATTTTTAGCATCAGGTTCTATCCATTTTGTCAAATCGGGATGAAATTCTTTATCACATCACTCACAGTTCAATACAGATTGCTTTGACATATTTTAATACAAATAATAAATTTTCAGCAAAGTAAGCTAACAAATGTTCAGTTCCCAAACAAAGACAAGTGAGCAGAGTAAAACACCTAATCAATCCTACAACATTCAGTAGAAAGTTTCAGTGAAACTGGATCTGAAAATCTCCAAGTTACAAAGAAGGATTGAAAGGGGGGTAGACCAAATGGTTTGCAAGAGAGGTTAAAATACTCTTTACAGTACTTATGAAGAGCAAAGTTTGATTTTAACCCTTTATCTGCCGAATTATGAATCACCAAATAGTTCAATCTCAATAATTATCTTCCTTGATGTCTGAAGGTATATTAGACGATTTATATTATAATAATATGAAATTTAGATAAGGTTTTTCATTAAAACTGATTTAATAATGCGGTAGTAATAGCTCTTTTGTGAAATATTTACAAGAATAATTAGATTAATTAACAGAAAATGCTGTTAAGGAAATATCACAATTCTTTATCGGAACAATGTATATAAATGTATTGTGATCCTATCATTAAATAGAAAGGTTTTTATAGTTGCAAAATTTTCATGTAACAATTTTTAAAAAGAGAAGATCTACACTTATGTAAAAGGTTGAGAAAAATACCACTTTATAAAATATTTAGCTTTCACTATTTTGCTGTGCTTTCTAAATGTGATCCAGAAAAGTAATTTGTATAAAAACAAAACCTTATTATCATTATTAGACAGATTAAAGACATTTTATACAAAGTTTTCTCTGATGGTACTTAAAAGTACCGTCAGTAGATAAAAAGTTAATGGCGTTGCAATATCAAATCCTTAGTTTTATAAGGAACATTTTCCTATTTTATTTTTATAATTCAAATTTTCTAACTTTTCTTCAGAATTTTCAAATTTTCCCAGTCCATATAAATTTCGTTGACTTTTCCAGGTTATCCAGGTTTTCAAAGTGACTAGACATCCTTGTTAGACCTTGAGATAAGTTATTACAGTGCCAAAAGTAAATGACAATCTATGCCCATCATGGGGATTCTAAAAGTACTGGTTCGTTGAATTTTATGCATTTAAAATGGAGATATAAGCATAACATTTTTCAAATAAATCATTGAGTTTCGGCATCCATCCTCTTAGGTGTCTGCAACCAAAATTCCCAAACCAAAAGGCATAAAAGTGACACCTGTTGGGCAATATACACCCAAGTATAATAAGGATCTATTTATGTGAAAGTGTAACAAAATATGAAGTTTGAATGAATTCTGTTGATTAGTTTTTGAGATATAACTATTGCTAAAATCGTAAAAAAGGCCACCTGTTATATGATTTACACCAAAACCTAATCAGTTCCAACTTATCTCTAGGTCTCACAGAATATGAAGTTTGATGAAATTCCATGCATTAGTTCTTGAGATATGACTGTTGCTAAAATCGTTTAAATCCTGTAAAATGCAGCATAGCACCGTCACCTTTCGGGCGATTTACACCAAAACCTAATTAGCAACAACAACGTCTAACTGAATCTGAAGTGTGAGGTAAATCCGTTCATTACTTCTTGAGATAGAGCTATTGCAGAAATCGTGAAAAATGCAGCATATCAGTGGCACCTGTTTGGGCGATTTACACCAAAAATTAATTGGCACCTATTTGTGTCAATGTCTAATTGAATTTAAAGTTTTATAAAATTCAGTACATTAGTTCTGAGATAGAGTGCCCACAAAAGTTTTGTCACATGCAGACATACAGACAGATATTTTTTAAAAGCAATCAAATCGTTTTCAGGACCTTCTAAAACATATAAATCATCCGAAAACTGAATTTTTTTTTTCACGAATTCAATACTGTCTTCTTGAAAAGATAGAAGAAAGTAAAAAAAGAAACTTTTATTATTTTTTTTTAATGAAGATATTTAATATTACTGCATTTAAAAACCATTCATTCATTCTTTCATGATATAGCACGTTTAACATTTAACGAAAATGTTATTGAAACACTCCTGTGATTACGTTTTTTGAAATATTTCTCTAATAAATTTACCTTTTTTAAAAACAGAACTCATTTTATTTAAAATGTAATCTTCATGTGAAATGGTCACAAATGTCGATCACATATACTCTTTTTTTAATTCGCTTCACCTACAAACTATCATTTAAAAGAAATATAGGAAAATTGTCTTTTAACTATGAATAAAAAATTTGAACTAATGAAACGTTCAACAATAATCTAAATATTGTTGTCATGTGCATCGTAGTGCGTAGATGATAGATGACATTACGTATAATAATAACATTTAGAACAAAATATTTAATATTACTTTTGGATGCTCTCTAAAATGTTTTTGTTTCTTTTAAAAAATAACTTTGAAAATCCGCCGTTCTTAACATAAATATTGTGAAATATTTTTAATTTGCATTTTCTTTAAAAAAAATGAAATTCGTAAAACATTTTTTTTGGAATTTTTTCACAAAATATTAAGGAACATTCAATCCTTAAAACATAAGACAGCAAAAAATGCCATTTTACTACGTCATCCCATAATCATCATCATATATTTTTAACGGTAAATAGATTTAGCTGTAATGTAGGACATATGAAGTTATGTATCCTGGACATTCATTTAAAAAACAGCGATAAACAAGCCGTCTAGTTCTTAGGTAGTATAGGCGATTTCCATAAAACATTAAGAAAAACGTACATTTTAATTAATACATTAGTGATCATAAATTGCTAGTAAAATTTTATTGATTAACTGTGTTAGCACATTTTATCAAAAAGTTAATCGTGTTTCCTATTCCACAGCCACCCTCTTCCTCGAACAATAAGATGAATTGGAACTGCACTTTCCCCTGTAAACAAATGGGTTACTGGAGTGAGGTAAAAGGGTGAAGATTTTGAGCGCTCTTGGCTTATTACATTTTGTCTCGCCAAGGTCTCCAAGTTTTGTTAGTTTGCAATCTCGCCTCCGGGTAGCCTTCCACAGTCTATTGAAGACTATCAAAGTGAGATAATTAATAGAAGTTTTTGAACTGATTAAATAGACTTCATATGTTGAATTTTTATAGCATAGTGGTAATAAAGACTTCATCAACTCTGCAGTCATGAACCAGAAAAGAAATTTAAAAGAATTCACACAACTACAAACAATGTGTCGTAATATAATAGTATATTTTAAACGTTCGAACATGTCTAAATCACTTCCTTACTTGCGGCTCATGCAGGTCTAGATACAATCCTTACAATTTAATTGGATTACTGGTCAGCGGAAATCATTTTTATTTTGGGTTAACTAACTCTTTTCAAAGATTTACCCTCGAAATGTACACCTTCGCTGCTAATGTACACTGCTACCTTCGCTTCCGTATTTTCGTCTCATTTGCGTAACAATTAAGAGAGTGCTGCCAGTGGAATAACGGTTTATTTAAGATTAATTTTATAGGTTTATGCAGGCTCTGATTACCACACAGGTCAACTACCCATGGTCTTGGATTTGGATCCACCGTGGATGGGGGCACAAAATGAGTGAAATGATTTCAAAAGAATTTATTTAACAAGTAAATTTTTCAATGCTTTGCTCAAAAATTAAAAGAAAAATTTGGTTTACGCTTACTGGCAACTGTATCGTAATTTATCTAATAATAAAATTCAAAAAAGGTTTATTTAAGATTAATTTTGTAGGTTTGTACAGGCTCTGATTACCACACAGGTCAACTACCCACGGTCTTGGATCCACCGCGGATGGGGGGGGGGGACAAAATGAGTGAAATGATTTCAAAAGAATTTATTTAGCAAGAAGATTTTTCAATGCTTTGCTCAAAAATTAAAAGAAAATTTTGGTTTACTCTTACCGGCAACTGTATCGTAATTTATCTAATAATAAAAATCATAGGTAATACGCAGGATTGGAAGTCTCACTTTCTACTTAAGGCACATTCTTAAAGTTGGAATTGTGCACCAGTTCTATAGGATTGACCAATCCGTTCTTTAAAAGCAGCTTGAATTAAATATGCTGCGGACAAAATATTTTTATTAGAATTACGTTTTAAGAAATATTTAAGATGAAGAGATATTTAAGATAATATAGCATCAAAGATTTAAAAAAAATTAATTAACCTGAGATTCACAAGCAATATTAAAATATGCAGTAAAACCTCCGAATTCTTCCGAAAAGATTTCCAGCTATTATTTTGGTTTGAGCAGGCCTCGAAAAAGTGCTGAACATCGGGTTCCTGACCATCTAAATATACGCTGCAGGTATACGGGGTAAAATTGGTAACTTACTTTTAAACAGAAATTCTACATTAGATTAACAAGCAATGGAAGCACAACAAATAACATGATAATAAAATTAATGTAATCATCAGGAAGCTTAATATAAATTATCTGCAAGGCTGGTTTTATTATCTAGTTGAAAAAAAATCATTTTCTTCATTATGACCAGGGCTTGAGAAATGCGGTCGCAAGGTCGCCCTTGACGACCAAGTTTTTATATCTTGCATGGGTTTTTTTGTTTTGTGTACAAAATTTTACCTAAGAAATTAGCACAAACGGCATTTTTTCTCTCCCTCATCTCTACTCGTGCGCGGCAAGCGCTGATCTTCCTCTTCTTTCTCCCTTTTAATGGAATAAACAAGGTTTAAAAGACATTTTTCGTCTCATGTACAGAAAACGCCATTCATTTTCCTCTAGCCAGATGGAAAGCCCTGTGATTAGAATGTGTGTGTGGGGGGGGGGGGAGAGATATTTCAATAAAAGAGTAAGAAATAGTTTCAATCTGGCCTCTGTGTTATCTAAAATTGGATACAAGGCTAAAAGTTGCGGACAGTTTTTTGTTTTTAGTTTTTTTGTTAGAGATATACAATTTTGATGTTTCATTCGAAAACTTAGTTTATATTATCTTTCTAAATCATGTGTTATTCTAAACTATGTGATTAATAGTTCTAAACTGGGCTTGTTATTATTTTTTTCTCAATAAATTCATAAAAAATGTATGTGCTTTTTGTCAATCAATGACGGGGGGGGGGGGGGGGGGAGTGTAGGTGAGGGTAAGTATTTGTTACTGGCGACTAGAATTTTTTGCTGGCTACCAGATTTTATCAAATTTGTAAAGCCCTGATTATGACCTAATTACAAGGTATACAGGCGTGTTGATGTTATCTCACACTTTCATCATGTAAAATACTATAGTTGTAGTTTGGATAAATTAAACTAGCGCTGCAATTAGCATCCGTGTCCAACAAATAAAAGTGAATTATGTCAGCCAGATATCATCCGGGTAACACAAGAGGAAGAGCATTGACACGGCAAGCCAAGGTACCCAGGTTCGATTCCTGGCCTGGACATTTATCATTCTGTTGGAATAAACCTCAACTATGCTACTCTAACCTTGAAGACAAATAAAAATAATAATTATTATTATTATGGGAGGGGTTAAATTTCCAAAGCTACGTCTTTGAATAATTAACTTATTACACTTAATAGTTAATCATATTATTATTACTATTGCAAATTGTAGCCTTTGTCAATACACTCAACTTACATTATTAACTCCAGATCACTAATCTCTCGTAATTTTTACTACATTATATAACATACATCAGGGGTGATTGTGTTCCGGTATTTAGTACACCGCTAAATTATGCAACAATCTTTGCCTTCTTTAATGGATGAATTCTGCGATGACATAGTAAGAATACTGCTAGATAATTTTAGTGGTATTCAAAATACCGGAACACAATCACCCCTGTATAGATAAGGAGCTATTTTCTGTTAACTAATGTAAGTACATTTTTGTTGTTATCTGACTATTTTATTAGTATTTATATGGGAAAAAAAATGCTTTATATTTTAATTTACAAGAGTTTAAATCAATTCAGCTCATTTTTTTTTTCAAAATTGATTATCATTAAACATTATTTTCGTTAAATTTGTTTTGAAGAAATCAGAAAATTCAATCAAAACCATAGTAACAATGACCATACAACCGTATATTAGAAATGTGCACCGACAGCATAATGATGAATTATAATAAAGATTATTTTATGTGCAAGATGCAGAGTGTTTCCATACAAATAACCATAACCTGAAAAAACACATTTATCTTGTATTAAATCGGATGATTGGTAACCCTAGCCCATCTTTCTCGTCAATTCGATTCGACATTAAGTATTTAGTTTTCTTAAAATTATCACATGTTTTTGTTCTTTATTTTTGGGTGCGTTTGGAATTATATAAATACGTAGCACCTATAGTCGTCGTCTGGTCCGTCCGTCCGTCCGCCTGTCCGCATATAACAGCTGGAAAACTACCCAACCGAATCGTTTGAAATTTAATACATGAAAATCGAATCAAAACTTAAAAAGATATTAATAAAAGTTTACTTCATTCTATTAAATCCTATCATAACTAACATATACGTAATCTATATAATAAAACCGCAAAGCATTTGACTGCCATCAACAGTTCCGGGATGGCCGTTTCTCTTTTCTTATGCCAGACGGCCATTTTTATTAAAAATTATTTTTTCGAATAAAACTGCATAAAAGTTACATTTTTAGAAAGATCGTTCAAAATAAATTAATGTTTGAGAGATGACTTGCGTTCAATTATGTATATATTCTGTAATAACTTCAGTTGAAGTTAGGTTTACAGTCCAAATTCTCGATCTATGAAAGTAAACAAAAAAGAGATTCATTCGTCGTGAACGTTTAAAATAATAAACCATGGAGGTAATCCTTCGCAAAGCTTGGCGATGTAGCCTGGTGTTTGACGTAGCAATCATTACAGGAATCGACATACCGACGTAGGCTAATCATATGATAGACATGTTACACGTACACCAATCAAATAGACCGTTCTCTTGTGTACAGTAGGAGATAAAGAACAGATAGATGTTTCTTGCTATACAAGTAATTTGACAAACAATGTCGTAAGCTGCCCTTTTCTTATAAGCCAATCAAAGTTTAGATAAATTGTGGTATGTTAGGTGCAGACGATATAATTAATTTCACTGAAATAATAACGATGTTTTTTTGTTTTTTTCTCATTGTCTTCCATTAGATATTTGCGCACAGTATAATTTTAATGTAACAGAATTGTAACTAATTGTTTGTAGCTATTGCACCAAAGTCTGGATATTTATAAAACTAGTTATAGTACGGACGCACTTCATTTGTCACATTTTACGTACAATTTCCAACTTGTTTAAATTCATGCAAGGACGCTATTGAATAAATTTATTTATTTATACGAGGGGGTTAAAATGACAGGGGGGGGGGTGAATCAATATTTAGTAATTTGAGAAATGAAGGATTTTGTGCAACTTGTCGTATTTCCGTTGCATATGTGGTCCAACTAGTTTTGTGCTCTAGCGACTCCCTAAGTGAACTATGACTTTTTTTTACTGTCACACTGAACAGAATTTAATATACGTTCCGTGAAAATATGGTTATCTAAATTTTTCAAATTTTTGACTTAGGCCACTGTTATTCTCACCCCCTCATATATCTCATTTTCTTTTTACATACTAAACGCACAACGGTGAATGAGGTATCAGTGAGTAGGGTTTTGAACAGGCTTTTAACATAGAACGCTCACATTTCGTTAAAGCGCGTTGTTTGAAAAAAAAAATTATTGAAGTTAATTAAAAGTTAATGAAAAAGCGCATCAGCAAATAATCTCAAAGATTGCAGTAAAAATGCCTCGCACGGTCTATGCTCACTATTTTTACTATTAAGAAAGGTATTCAATTGTTAATGTCTGTATATTTAATCTTGGTCCAATTGTTTTGCCCTCTAGCAACTTCCTAAGTGACGTATAATTTATTTGACTGTCTCGCGGAACAGAAATTAATATACGTTCTGTGAAAATATGGTTATTTAGATTTTAAAAATTTTTGACTTACTCCACTGTCATTCTAACCTCCTCGTATATTACCTGATCCGCTCGGCGTTGCCCGGATAATAAATTTAAAGAAACCTCAAGTTTGTATATTTTTATATCTTTAACCCGATGAAATTATATTTTTTCAAGAAAAAATTGCGAAAAGAATATTGATATTTTGTGGTAAAAGCGCTCGTAAGAAAACATTTTCTTGTTTTTAAGGTTTCGTTAGTAGAGAGAAAATGAGCGTCCGACCTCAGGAGGAGGAGTGAGGAGTGAGGAGGGAGGAGAGCTCCTCCTCCCAAAGTGCCCTCCTCCTCCCAAAGTGCTCTCCTCCTCCCGAAGTAGTCTCCTTCTCCTGAAGTGCTCACCTCCTCCCGAAGTGTCCTCCTCCACCACCTAAGATAAGGGGATTAGTGTTAATTAATTTTAATTGCGAGACTTAGAAATTTTTCGAAGCAATTTTTTTTTTCTAAACGAGAGTACGCAGTTTAAATAGGAATATATGCAGTAGAAGTGAATGAATAATTAAAAATAATAATTAAAAAGGGTCATTAATTAATTTTAATTGGGGAACTTAGAAATTTTTCGAAGCATTTTTTTTTTCAACGAGAGTATACAGTTTGAATAGGAGTGTATGCAGTAGAAGTGAATGAATAATTAAAAATAATAATTAAAAAGGAGCATTAATTTTAATTGGGGAACTTAGACATTTTTGCAAGATTTTTTTTAAAAACTAGAATAGGCTATTCAATATATATGTTAGAAATAATGTTTCATGCATTAAAAAAGGTATTAAGATTTTTTTCTTTTAAACCAAAAAAAAAATTTAGAGTTAAAATAGAATTTTTAGTTTTAAAAGTCGCCAAAAGTAGGATTTTCAACTGAAAGTAATCTAAGATATAAACTCTCAACTGAAATGAATTTTGCCTTAAGGTGTGAGCTTTTGGCTAGAAGTGACCTAGAGTCAAAACTTCCTCGTCCCAGTATTTAAAAATATTAATTAAAAATGATCATTAAAATATTCATTAATTTTAGTTGGAAAAACTAAGAAATTTTTGTGATTTTTAGTTTTAAAAATTGCCAAAAAAGAGAATTTTTAGTTTTAAAAGTCGCCAAATGTAGGATTTTCAACTGAAAGTAATCTAAGATATAAACTCTCAACAGAAATGAATTTTGCCTTAAGGTGTGAGCTTTTGGCTAGAAGTGACCTAGAGTCAAAACTTCCTGGTCCCAGTATTTAAAAATATTAATTAAAAATGGTCATTAAAATATTAATTTATTTTAATTGGAGAACTTAAGAAATTTTTAAGATTTTTTTTTTCTAAACTAGAGTAGACTATTCGATTCACAACGAAAGTACGTAGTTTGAATGTGAACGAAAAATAGTAATTAAGAAATAATTAAAAATTATAATTAAAAATGGTCATTAATTAATTTTAATTGGCAGACTTAAACAATTTTTGGGGCAAACAGGTGGGTTTTAATGAATTCGATACAGGTTAAGGTAAAAAATATAGGGTCCCGTATGAATTATACAGTACTAAATTTAACAGCTCACCCCCTCCCCCTCCCCCTCCCCCCCCCTCTTTTTTTTACCCAGAGGAGCCCTTCGATAGCCTAACAATACACACTTCAAAAAATACAGAGTGCTACAAGACGAAGAATTTTAACGTATATATAAAATAAACAAGAATGAAAAATAATGCGTACGGACATAATTCATGAATCACTTTCCAACATCCTTGAAATGTTATGTGAACAAAATATAATTTTACCAGCTAGTGTATAGTTAATTAAAATAGTGAACAGATCCCCTTTTTAATAAAAAGGCGGCCTTCACAAAAATCCAATTATGCATAAGGACCCTTCCTAAAATCAGTTAATTTACACTTTGGCCTTTTTTTTCAATTCAAGTTAGGCTAAAAGTACAGCTTGCGCATCGATAGGTTCGAAATACACGGACCCTTCGAAAGAAACTTTGAAAAGTTATAGATATTAAACCCTGCTCACAAAATAATGCGACTATTCCTATCCCAGAACACTTTACAAAATAGTATAACCTTATTCGAATTTCAGTGTCCTTCACAAAATAAATCCAATAGATTCAAGTTATATTAGGGCGACAGAAATACAAGGGACATTGACCTTTCATAAAAATCTAACATCACTGTTTGAATGAAAAGGACCCTTCACAATATACCCTGTAAAAATATTATGATTCCACAGATATTTTAAGAAATAGAGTACTAATCTCAAATGAATACGAATTCATGCAATGTAAAAATAGGTTTTACACGAATACATATTTAGTATAACGTTCAAAATATAGATTTTTTTTTTTAAAGTACATATTTCACCAAATTTATCATACAAGTCTGTAAAATAGGTAGATCGTTTCATGAAAAATAACTGAATTTCGAGTGAATATGCTTTAAAATGCATATATTAGGAGGGAAACTAAGAAATGAGTGTTATCCAGTATCCCATCAATAGACGGATTGCTGAGTCATATTAGCAGATAAGCGAAGATCATGCTTTACTTGACACGATGAATCACCTCCCGATAAGAAATATCTGATGCTCGAGTTTCTGTCACATTTTAGGTAAGTAAATGTTTAAAATGAGCTATTTAAAACCGTAAATGTATACAAATTATTTCGTGTAGTCCTATATAATTATTAATCTGTTAAGTTTTAAAATGCTTCAATGAAAAATAATAACTAGTCATTAAGCGATACCCTTAAGAATTTAGAGGATAAGAGACGGGTTTAAAGGAATTTGATTGTGTTATGGTAGAAAAATACAGAGGCCCCTATAAAATATAGGAATTAAATTTTAAATAATATACAATTACATTCGTTTATGCTTTTTGTATAGTAAAGTATACTAAATTGGGTGTTTACTATTCTAACTTAAAAACTTCTTTTGAGGAATGAATAACTAACCTTTTGACTTTGTTTTTATAAAATATATATTGTACTATTTAGTTAGGGCATTATTTAAAAAAAATTTGTTTTTAATATTGAAAAAAAAATGTATCTTACCTAAATATTTAAACCATAATGTACTGGAATTCATCCAAATTTGATCGACTGCATGCATGTCTTAAAAGAACTAAACGTGTTCGCTTATCTCTTAAAACCACGGGATATTATAACGTTATGGATAAAGCATAGGGTAGAATACAGAATGAATAGGTATTATAAAGCAGAATCATAAATTTTGCATACTTTACACTTGTAGTATCTGAAATGATTGCTACTATTGCCTATATGAGAAAATGAATCATCAACGAATCTTATTAGTGTATGTTATATTTAACCAACAGGCTTGAAATGCGTGAATTTTGACTAGAATTAATCATTGAATGTAAAAATGATTTATTTTTAGATCTAATATTTATATCGTTTAACACTTTAAAATATATATATAAATTAATCTTACCTTATTCACAAACTTGCAATCCCGTCTTCAATATATGACTACAGCATGAAAAAACATGCGTGCTACTTGTATAGCAACTAGACCAGAAATGATTTCAGTACAAGTCCATTATCTTATCGTTAATCTATAGATTAGTAACATCACGTGACTGATCGCGATAACATTCTAGATAATATTTACTGATAAGAATACATTTCAATTCATTTCTCCCAAAAGCAAGTGTATGAGTTGGTTGTAAGATCTAGGTAAGTATCCTTACTTTATATGTTTAAAGTTATAATATATGAATAGATATAATATTAATGTTTTTTTTTCAATATGTATAGGCAAAAAGGAATAGGTAAGCAAAAAAGAATAGGTATTATTGCATGTTTCCTCTAATTTATTTTTAAAATAATTATTTTAAAAATACATACTAACAATTTATGCGATGAGTCACACCGCGTGATAGGACGATATATGAAATTTATTTTTATATTGTACAAGCTCCTATATACAATTCATATGCGTGAGCAAGATTATTTTTAGAATTTTTCACTCTTACCCTCTATAGGCTATATTTTTTAAAATAGTAGTATTCGAATACTCGTAAAATGTAATTATAGCTTAGTAATTTTCTAGTCTTTTAACTATGCCGTCGAAGGAGTCTTGTCATATTTAACTAACAGGCTCGAACATGCGTGAATTTTGACTAGAATTATTCACTGAATGTAAAAAAAAAAAAATGATTTATATTTAGATCTAATATTTATATCGTTTAACATTTTAAAATCCTATTAAAAGTATATACATTAGTATGCTTGTGAAAGGTCTATTTTTAATACGAAACGTTGTGTGAAGTGTCCTGTTTTAGGGTTAAAAGTTTCGTGAAGTTTGAAGGACCCTGTTTCGAAATGAATTAAGAACGCACAATTTATTCCTAAACATTCAACTCGATTCGTTATATATGCTTTATTGAATATTCAATAAAAAATAATAACTAAGAAATAAAATTAAAAATAGTAATTAAGAGATACCCTTAAGAATTCTTGCGATAGGAGATTGGTTTTAATTAAATATATTTAATGAATCTAATTCGATACAAGTCATACTAAAATATAAATTACACTAAAAATACAGAGTCCCCCACAATATATATGAATTATACTCCACTAAATTTAATAGTACCCTCCCCTATTTTCATAGAAATGGCTTCAATATAATTTAGGCTAACAATATACAATTCAAAAAATACATAATTCCCACAAGAAGGATATGAATTCAATATGTACTACTACTTAAGTAAAATATAATTTATCTTATCGCATAAAATATATTAACAAGTCGTGTAAAAATATATTGACAAGACATGAACTATTAATACATGAGTTAAAACATATTGGTTATACAAAACATATATCTAGAAATATATATATAAATTTATCATTACCTAAAAATGTCAAGCACGATTTACTGGACTTCATCTAAATTCAACTAGATTCTTCACAACGTGGTTTGATGACATCACTGATCGCGATAACATTCTAGATAAGATTCACTGATAAGAACACAGTTCAATTCATTTTTTCTAAAGAAAGTATACGAGTTGATTCTAAGGTCTAAATATTTAGATATATAGTAGGTTAGTAGTAATATATTTTTAAAGTACTTTTTATTTTGTTTTAAAAGTAATGGTTATTTTTCTCTTTACGTAGGGTAGTCAAAATTATAACATAAAATATTAAATTTAATCTTTAGTAATACAAAGACTATATAATCTGTGTTCTAATTGTGAAAAAGTATTAGGTTGGAAACGCATGCATGATTACAATCATCTATCAGAGACGTATACAGGGGAGCATTACATATGGAATGTAAATTGAACTATAAGCAGTATAAAACAATTCCTGTTATATTTCATAACTCAAAAAACTATGATGGTCATCATATTATGACAAAGCTAGGAAAGTTCAAAGATCATGAAATCGACGTGATTGTCTCTTCTTCTATGAAGAATTATATAAGCTTTAATATCAGAAAGCCAACATGTCCTATTTATAGGGCCTTCATATATTATTTTCGTTTGCGTTGGTTTTGAACCCGCGAACTTCAACTTGGACTTATTATTGATACGCTAACCATTGGGATGTCCGTGCCCTGATGCTTTATCGCTTTCTTATAAATACTATTACAATCACACTTTTTTCAACTCGTGATATATCATTTGAATCGACCTATATATATGTTGGGTTTGCTATACTAGAGGTCTCTAAACTTTGCATATATGACATTCATTATAACTTGATATAGAATACTTAACTTACCATATTCAAACACATAATATTTATAAGGATATAGAACAATGTCCTGATTTCTTTAACTTCTCTAAGTATTCAAAATCCCATCGTCTAAACCGCACAAGTTTCGAACCCACAAACATATAATTAGACTTGTCATTTTATAGCCAGGACGCTAACCACAAGGCTAAGTGAGCCCCCGCTTATTTTATAGTCACCACGCTAACTATTGGGCTTAGTAAGCCCCTGCATATTTTATAGTCAACATGCTAACTATTGGGCTTAGTGAGCCCCAGGCTAACTTATACCAACCACGCTAACTATTGGGCCTAGTGAACCCCCGCTTATTTTATAGCCACCATGCTAACCACAAGGCTGAGCCCCCGCTTATTTTATAGTCACCAGCATGCTAAGTATTAGGCTGAGTGAGCCCCACGCTATTTTATACCCACCACGCTAACTACTGGGCTGAGTGAGCCCTAGGCTATTTTATACCCACCACGCTTACTGGGCTTAGTGTGCCCCCACTTATTTTATAGCTACCACGATAACCACAAGGCTAAGTGAGCCCCCGCTTA
The DNA here is from genome assembly GCA_963931845.1 of Maratus michaelseni. Lineage (NCBI taxonomy): Eukaryota > Metazoa > Arthropoda > Arachnida > Araneae > Salticidae > Maratus > Maratus michaelseni. The sequence continues at coordinate 148,532,893 of OZ007597.1, read as the reverse complement.
TTATATAGTCAACACGCTAAGTATACTGGGCTGATTAAGCCCCCAGGTATTTTATACCCATCACGCAAACTACTGGGCTGAGTGAGCCCCAGGTTATTTAATCGCATGAATATGATTTCCAAGGTATATGTCCTAACTTGATTTAGACCATTGCCTATGGTAAGATAAAGCTGGGAAGTAAATTGGTAAACTATGTACATTTCCCTCGAAAACTCACTTGTATTTTATTAAATATCTGCAGAAATCAGCATAGTTTATTAAAATTATATACATTCTCATTAGTTGATCACGTGACATGTGACGTCACTGATTAAGTGATATCACGTGACCATGTGGTATCATTCAATACGTCACCAGTATCAAATCTTATCAGTGATTATATTAGCTCATAAGGCCCTGAACAAGCATTCACTTTTCTCAAAGTCTTGGTGTGAGACGGTTGGGTGCTTAGCTAGCTGGCGTGTTAGGTAAGAATAGTATTTGTATATATATTTTTTTAATATGACTTTAAAATAATTTGATACCTACTATGCAAAACGATATGAATATGTTTTGAATATTAGAACTAAAAAATAATACTTTGAAATAACAGACTTACTAACCAGTAAAATTTAAAGCTGTGTAGATAAATTTCCTAAAACTAAGTTGAAATGAAAATGGTAAAGGTTTAGTCAGTCTCATGTTAGTGTTTATCATATTAAATCTACAAAAGAAATTTTTAAGTGGGAATACTAATAATACAAGTTGCCATATAGATATTATAAGTTAGTAGATTTATAAACTAATGAGAATGCATATAATTTTAATAAACTATGCTGATTTCTGCAGATATTTAATAAAATACAAGTGAGTTTTCGAGGGAAATGTACATAGTTTACCAATTTACTTCCCAGCTTTACCTTACCATAGGCAATGGTCTAAATCAAGTTAGGACATATACCTTGGAAATCGTATTCATGCGATTAAATAATCTGGGGCTCACTCAGCCCAGTAGTTTGCGTGATGGGTATAAAATACCTGGGGGCTTAATCAGCCCAGTAGTTAGCGTGTTGACTATATAATAAGCGGGGGCTCACTTAGCCTTGTGGTTATCGTGGTAGCTATAAAATAAGTGGGGGCACACCAAGCCCAGTAAGCGTGGTGGGTATAAAATAGCCTGGGGCTCACTCAGCCCAGTAGTTAGCGTGGTGGGTATAAAATAGCCTGGGGCTCACTCAGCCTAATACTTAGCATGATGACTATAAAATAAGCGGGGGCTCAGCCTTGTGGTTAGCATGGTGGCTATAAAATAAGCGGGGGTTCACTAGGCCCAATAGTTAGCGTGGTTGGTATAAGTTAGCCTGGGGCTCACTAAGCCCAATAGTTAGCATGTTGACTATAAAATATGCAGGGTCTTACTAAGCACAATAGTTAGCGTGGTGACTATAAAATAAGCGGGGGCTCACTTAGCCCTGTGGTTAGCGTCCTGGCTATAAAATGACAAGTCTGATTATATGTTTGTGGGTTCGAAACTTGTGCGGTTTAGACGATGGTATTTTGAATACTTAGAGAAATTAAAGAAATCAGGACATTGTTCTATATCCTTATAAATATTATGTGTTTGAATATGGTAAGTTAAGTATTCTATATCAAGTTATAATGAATGTCATATATGCAAAGTTTAGAGACCTCTAGTATAGCAAACCCAACATATATATAGGTCGATTCAAATGATATATCACGAGTTGAAAAAGGTGTGATTGTAATAGTATTTATAAGAAAGCGATAAAGCATCAGGGCACGGACATCCCAATGGTTAGCGTATCAATAATAAGTCCAAGCTGCTGTTCGCGGGTTCAAAACCAACGCAAACGAAAATAATATATGAAGGCCCTATAAATAGGACATGTTGGCTTTCTGATATTAAAGCTTATATAATTCTTCATAGAAGAAGAGACAATCACGTCGATTTCATGATCTTTAAACTTTCCTAGCTTTGTCATAATATGATGACCATCATTGTTTTTTGAGTTATGAAATATAACAGGAATTGTTTTATACTGCTTATAGTTCAAGTTACATTCCATATGTAATGCTCCCCTGTATACGTCTCTGATAGATGATTGTAATCATGTATGCGTTTCCAACCTAATACTTTTTCACAATTAGAACACAGATTATATAGTCTTTGTATTACTAAAGATTAAATTTAATATTTTATGTTATAATTTTGACTACCCTACGTAAAGAGAAAAATAACCATTACTTTTAAAACAAAATAAAAAGTAATTTAAAAATATATTACTACTAACCTACTATATATCTACATACCTAGACCTTAGAATCAACTCGTATACTTTCTTTAGAAAAAATGAATTGAACTGTGTTCTTATCAGTGAATCTTATCTAGAATGTTATCGCGATCAGTGATGTCATCAAACCACGTTGTGAAGAATCTAGTTGAATTTACATGAAGTCCAGTAAATCGTGCTTGACATTTTTAGGTAATGATAAATTTATATATATATTTCTACATATATGTTTTTTATAACCAATATGTTTTAACTCATGTATTAATAGTTCATGTCTTGTCAATATATTTTTACACGACTTGTTAATATATTTTTACACGACTTGTTAATATATTTTATGCGATAAGATAAATTATATTTTACTTAAGTAGTAGTACATATTGAATTCATATCCTTCTTGTGGGCATTATGTATTTTTTGAATTGTATATTGTTAGCCTAAATTATATTGAAGCCATTTCTATGAAAATAGGGGAGGGTACTGTTAAATTTAGTGGAGTATAATTCATATATATTGTGGGGGACTCTGTATTTTTAGTGTAATTTCTATTTTAGTATGACTTGTATCGAATTAGATTCATTAAATATATTTAATTAAAACCAATCTCCTATCGCAAGAATTCTTAAGGGTATCTCTTAATTACTATTTTTAATTTTATTTCTTAGTTATTATTTTTTATTGAATACTCAATAAAGCATATATAACGAATCGAGTTGAATGTTTAGGAATAAATTGTGCGTTCTTAAGTCATTTCGAAACAGGGTCCTTCAAACTTCACGAAACTTTTGACCCTAAAACAGGACACTTCACACAACGTTGCGTATTAAAAATAGACCTTTCACAAGCATACTACTGTATATACTTTTAAGAGGATTTTAAAATGTTAAACGATATAAATATTAGATCTAAATATAAATCATTTTTTTTTTTACATTCAGTGAATAATTCTAGTCAAAATTCACTCATGTTCGAGCCTGTTAGTTAAATATGACAATACTCCTTCGACGGCATAGTTAAAAGACTAGAAAATTACTAAGCTATAATTACATTTTACGAGTATTCGAATACTACTATTTTAAAAGTATAGCCTATAGAGGGTAAGAGTGAAAAATTCTAAAAGTAATCTTGCTCACCCATATGAATTGTATATAGGAGCTTGTACAATATAAAAATAAATTTCATATATCGTCCTATCACGCGGTGTGACTCATCGCATAAATTGTTAGTATGTATTTTTAAAATAATTATTTTAAAAATAAATTAGAGGAAACATGCAATAATACCTATTTTTTTTTGCTTACCTTTTCCTTTTTGCCTATACATATTGAAAAAAATACATTAATATTATATCTATTCATATATTATAACTTTAAACATATAAAGTAAGGATACTTACCTAGATCTTACAACCAACTGATACACTTGCTTTTGGAAGAAATGAATTGAAATGTATTCTTATCAGTAAATATTATCTAGAATGTTATCGCGATCAGTCACGTGATGCTACTAATCTATAGATTAACGATAAGATAATGGAATTGTACTGAAATCATTTCTGGTCTAGTTGCTATACAAGTAGCACGCATGTTTTTTCCTGCTGTAGTCATATATTGAAGACGGGATTGCAAGTTTGTGAATAAGGTAAGATTAATTTATGTATATATTTTAAAATGTTAAACGATATAAATATTAGATCTAAAAATTAATCATTTTTACATTCAATGATTAATTCTAGTCAAAATTCACGCATTTCAAGCCTGTTGGTTAAATATAACATACACTAATAAGATTCGTTGATGATTCATTTTCTCATATAGGCAATAGTAGCAATCATTTCACATACTACAAGTGTAAAGTATGCAAAATTTATAATTCTGCTTTATAATACCTATTCATTCTGTATTCTACCCCTATGCTTTATCCATAACGTTATAATATCCCGTGGTTTTAAGAGATAAGCGAACACGTTTAGTTCTTTTAAGACATGCATGCAGTCGATCAAATTTGGATGAATTCCAGTACATTATGGTTTAAATATTTAGGTAAAATACATTTTTTTTCAATATTAACCCGTCTCTTATCCTCAAAATTCTTAAGGGTATCGCTTAATGACTAGTTCTTATTTTTCATTGAAGCATTTTAAAACTTAACAGATTAATAATTATATAGGACTACACGAAATAATTCGTATACATTTACGGTTTTAAATAGCTCATTTTAAACATTTACTTACCTAAAATGTGACAGAAACTCGAGCATCAGATATTTCTTATCGCGAGGTGATTCATCGTGACAAGTAAAGCATGATCTTCGCTTATCTGCTAATATGACTCAGCAATCCGTCTATTGAGGGGATACTGGATAACACTCATTTCTTAGTTTCCCTTCTAATATATACATTTTAAAGCATATTCACTCGAAATTCAGTTATTTTTCATGAAACGATCTACCCTATTTTACAGACTTGTATAATCAATATAAGACTTCTACAATCATAAAGACAATACAGACTTGTATAATCATAATAACTTTGAAATATGTACTTTAAAAAAAAAATCTATATTTTGAACGTTATACTAAAAATGTATTCGTGTAAAACCTATTTTTACATTGCATGAATTCGTATTCATTTGAGATTAGTACTCTATTTCTTAAAATATCTGTGGAATCATAATATTTTTACAGGGTATATTGTGAAGGGTCCTTTTCATTCAAACAGTGATGTTAGATTTTTATGAAAGGTCAATGTCCCTTGTATTTCTGTCGCCCTAATATAATTTGAATCTATTGGATTTATTTTGTGAAGGACACTGAGATTCGAATAAGGTTATACTATTTTGTGAAGTGTTCTGGGATAGGAATAGTCGCATTATTTTGTGAGCAGGGTTTAATATCTATAACTTTTCAAAGTTTCTTTCGAAGGGTCCGTGTATTTCGAACCTATCGATGCGCAAGCTGTACTTTTAGCCTAACTTGAATTGAAAAAAAAGGCGAAAGTGTAAATTAACTGATTTTAGGAAGGGTCCTTATGCATAATTGGATTTTTGTGAAGGCCGCCTTTTTATTAAAAAGGGGATCTGTTCACTATTTTAATTAACTATACACTAGCTGGTAAAATTATATTTTGTTCACATAACATTTCAAGCATGTTGGAAAGTGATTCATGAATTATGTCCGTACGCATTATTTTTCATTCTTGTTTATTTTATATATACGTTAAAATTCTTCGTTTTGTAGCACTCTGTATTTTTTGAAGTGTGTATTGTTAGGCTATTGAAGGGCTCCTCTGGGTAAAAAAAGGAAGGGGGGGAGGGGGCGAGCTGTTAAATTTAGTACTGTATAATTCATACGGGACCCTATATTTTTTACCTTAACCTGTATCGAATTCATTAAAACCCATCTGTTTGCCCCAAAAATTGTTTAAGTCTGCCAATTAAAATTAATTAATGACCATTTTTAATTACAATTTTTAATTATTTCTTAATTACTATTTTTCGTTCACATTCAAACTACGTACTCTCGTTGAGAATCGAATACTCTACTCTAGTTTAGAAAAAAAAATCTTAAAAATTTCTTAAGTTCTCCAATTAAAATAAATTAATATTTTAATGACCATTTTTAATTAATATTTTTAAATACTGGGACCAGGAAGTTTTGACTCTAGATCACTTCTAGCCAAAAGCTCACACCTTAAGGCAAAATTCATTTCAGTTGAGAGTTTATATCTTAGATTACTTTCAGTTGAAAATCCTACTTTTTGCGACTTTTAAAACTAAAAATTCTATTTTAACTCTAATTTTTTTTTTTGGTTTAAAAGAAAAAAATCTTAATACCTTTTTTAATGCATGAAACATTTTTTTCTAACATATATATTGAATAGCCTATTCTAGTTTTAAAAAAAAATCTTGCAAAAATGTCTAAGTTCCCAATTAAAATTAATGATCCTTTTTAATTATTATTTTTAATTATTTATTCACTTCTACTGCATACACTCCTATTCAAACTGTATACTCTCGTTGAAAAAAAATTGCTTCGAAAAATTTCTAAGTTCCCCAATTAAAATTAATTAATGACCCTTTTTAATTATTATTTTTAATTATTCATTCACTTCTACTGCATATACTCCTATTCAAACTGCGTACTCTCGTTTAGAAAAAAAAATTGCTTCGAAAAATTTCTAAATCTCGCAATTAAAATTAATTAACACTAATCCCCTTATCTTAGGTGGTGGAGGAGGACACTTCGGGAGGAAGTGAGCACTTCAGGAGGAGGAGACCACTTCGGGAGGAGGAGAGCACTTTGGGAGGAGGAGGGCACTTTGGGAGGAGGAGCCCTCCTCCCTCCTCACTCCTCACTCCACCTCCTGAGGTCGGACGCTCATTTTCTCTCTACTTTCGTTCATCTCACGAAACCCTATTACTCCCGCTTCCTCGTCTGTCTGTCACAGAGCCAGTTCTCAAAAACTATGTAACTTACAGTCATGAAATTTTGTGTACTTTGTATGAATCGCTAAATACCTATTATGAAGCTCAAAATCATAAAATTTGAAAAATTCGTATTATTTTAATATATAGAGATAAAAAAAACAAAAATCTAACAACCTTTTCCTATTAAATTTAAACATTTTTCGTTAAAACAGTTGTCAACAATTAAAAATCCACAATAAAATTCTTTCTATAATAATTAATTTTCTATTGAAAGGTTTCCTCGTGAAAAATGAGAATGAAATAAAAAGTTTCACAAATTGAAAAAAGATTAATATGACGTCATACTGATAATAAAACGGAAATTTTCAAACATTTCTCAATAATACAAGGTGTATGTGTAAATACAGAAAGCAGCTTACTATGACGTCATTAGAGAATTAAAAAGAAAATTAATCTGACGTCTAACATTTTGAAGATCTCTATACGTTCTCTATGTATGTTTAATTTTGAAATTGATTTTTTTTTTAATATCGCATTTAGTCCACATGACAGATATTATTATGACAGAATATAATAGCGGGCTTTGCCCGCTATCGGACCGGTTCAGATTTTCGAAAAAACGAGAAAAATAGACCGATAAATTTTCACTTTATAAAAAATTACTTCTTTTTTTTAAGAAAGGATAAAGTGTTTTGAAAGGAATATTAAACGAAACCCTTTGTGCGATCTTCGATCACACTTAACCATATGTTTTTGTTTGTTTCATTTGGCGTCGGCTCTTTTAACATAAAAATAAAAGACTTTTTCTCATCTTCCGAACTCTCTGAAATTTTAATCGGATATAAATATAATCGTATCCAAGTTCTTTTTAACTATCGTGAAAAAAATATGCATATTTAGTCGATAAAACATATGTCGAAGCAGAGCTACACCACGCCGAAAAATTCCGCTCTTTCGTATTGCTTTCCTTCAATTTATCAGATTTTATTTATTTATTATTATTTTTTTTAAATATTTCAACACGTCTGAATGTTTCAAAAATTTTTTAAGTGATGTAAATCTGATCTACAGAGATGCTCTAAAAAACATTGTATCGAATAAGGATGATTTTTAGCATAGAAAACATGTCTCCGTGAGGCGCGAAGTGATATGCGTTCACCGGTGTTTCTGAAAGGGTTTAAAATGCGTAAATTACGTTACAGTTTTTAGATAAACTTTATCTGAAAGAATATTTTTGGCTCTATTCTGTAACGAATAAAGTTATGCAATATTTAAAAAATATATGCAACTGGTTAAATAAATTACCTAATGCAAAAATCCTTTAAAAAAATAATAATTAAAAAAGTCTAAATCGAATTTTCAAACTATCTCTTGAAAGGTTCTTGCATACAACCTGGAGTACCACCGTGCCTAATATTTTAACGCTATCTTTATCCAAAGTAGTGTGAGACCCAGAGTTGCAAAGAACCGGTTTATTTCCAATATACGCGGTTTATTACCAGGTTTATTCCCAAAAGACCTGGTTTATTCCCAATAAACCCGGTTTATTCCCAAAAAACCCGGTTTATTCCCAGGTTTAAACCGGGTTTTTTCTAGCCTTTGCAACTCTAGTGAGACCCCACACAGACATACGTACTCGCAAACTTTTCATCAGGAAACCACACCATTAGTGCAATGATGAAAAAATCCAAATAAGCAGCAATCGAAAGGGCATTATGAAACGGGTATTTTGACGCATAAATCATTTGCTCTCGTCTCCCCCTTATCGACATATAAAGTCTTAAAATTTGCTAATTTATTGATTTAATAGGATGGAAGCAGTCGATATAATTGAAGAAAAAAACGTTAACTTTTTAAACATAACAAAATGATCAAGGTCCAGTCACTCGTCCATTTCCAGTTTAGTACGCCGCAGTATTCCGAAATGATTCTCTATGCTTTGTTACAAGTCTGGGTTAGTACAAACTCGGAAACTTGCATTTGAAACACCCTTGCAGTTTTATTTTTCTCAGGAGATTGATCATTGTAAACATTACACTAGATTTAAGTATGAAATTCTCTTGGGGCCACGATTTCCTAGGCTTCAATCATTTTTTGGTTCAGTGCCATATTTGTCAATAGCATTTTTTTACGGGCTTCTTTCATTTTTACTATATCTAAGTATGTTTTGTATTTCATATTAATTTGATTATTAAAATTTCTGAATCAAAACCACGCTTTTTTCCCTTAATTAAATAAATAAATAACTTAGCAAACCTTATGACTTTATATCTCGATAACGAGGAGACGAGAGCAAATGATTTATGTGTCAAAAACACGTTTCATAATTCTCTTTCGATTGCTGCTTACATATATATATATATATATATATATATATATATATATATATATATATATTTCATTATTACACTATGGCGTGGTTTCCTGGTTAGCTTTATTATTATTTTGAAATGTATTGAAATATTTGGATAATTATAGATATTTTATTTATAAATAGAAATTTATTATTTGTGTAATTAAAGAAAAAAAAAGAAAAAAAGATCTTAAATGCATTTTTTTTTTAAAGAGTCTTGGGAAAATTGGTAAAAATGACCATTTTCAACATTTAATATTTTTAAATGTTTATGGCTTTAAAACACAATTTTTGGATGGATGAAAGATATAAGTATATGTTCTTTCATTTCCTATATTTAAAAAATTATAATATGCTGAATTAATATTTATCGGTGACTTCAGACTGTGAGACACTTTTCGAGCAGATATATATATATATATATATATATATATATATATATAATAATCTAGAACAAAAACATTGGTGCCTAATTACACTTCAGATTGCAGTAATGGGCCGATTCGAGATCTTTTAAGAATCGATACCTTAGTTTTCGAAAACTTTTCAGAATCGAAACCAACATTCGAATACTTTGTATTCAAATGTTCTAAAACTGAAAACTACTCCAGACTTTGTTCAAACTTGATGAGGGCGTCATTGTTTGTTCTACGTAAAATCACCTGTCTCTCTCTCTCTCTCTTTTTTTTTTTTTTTTTTTTTTTTTTTTTACGTGTCCGTCACAGCTGTTTTCATGTTGTTTTTGCGTTCGGATAAAAATTGAGATAGTCATATTACTTTTTTTTTTTTTTTTTTTTTTTTTTTTTGCTTAATTTTTCAATGGTGAAACTTTCCTTAGAAAATTAAATGGTAACGCTTTAATGAATAATCTACCCAGAACTTTTTGAATAATCTAGAACAGTAAGCAATTTTTGTTGATTAAATCAAGAAAAACTTTCTTTTTTCAAACTGTAATATTTTACTCTCCAGCATGCGAAATTGTTTATTTTATTGTTGTTTTTATTTTAAATGTTATATTTCAATAATAAAAAAAAAGTAGTATATGTGTCCAAATGGGTGCCATAGAGGGTTCAAATGGGTGCCATTGAGCAACACTGTTTCCGAACTTCCTTATTTAATGGCAATAATTCTGCGATTAAATAATGCAACGATTACTATTCAGTAATATTGGTACCAGAAATTGAAGGATTGTGGGAACCATGCAATAAACCTTGTTATTCAATGCTTAATACCCTTTATACTTGATAATATTAAGTATGGATATTTTAGAAAAATCAGTATAGGTGTAAGCAGAATTTCGTTCTTTTTGGGGTGGCGGTGCTACCTAGTTTGTACATTATTTAATCATAAGTGCCGGCAAAGGTGCAGAGATATGGAAATTTAATTAAATTTTCTATATCTGATTATTTAAAAATAAAAAAGAGAAAATTATTCTGAATATTTTAGTCGAAATTTTTTTTCGATCTGCGATTAAATAATGCGACGATTACTATCCAGTAATAATGGTACCATAAATTGAAGGATTGTGGAAACCCTGTAATAAACTTTGTTATTTAATACTTAATACCCTTTATACTTGATAATAGTAAGTATGGATTTGTAATTTTGTTTTCCTTTTAACGATCATACGTTTCAAATTTATCTTACACGGAAATTCAGGGCGGAATGAGAGAAAAAAAAAACTGTTTTATTTCTTTTAAAAAAAAAAAAATGTTGGTACAGGTTTATTGTTGAATACTTAGTATTTCGTAACTGGTCAATTTATGTATTACTATTGTTGATGTGTAAAAAATTGTCTTGCACGATGAGTTCTGACAAAAAAATCGTAATTCAAATATTTTCATGTTTTTTTTTTTTTTTTTTGTTTTTTTTTTTTTTGTACTAGCTGGCACGCACTGCATTGCCCGGGCCGATACTAACCTTAAATTTACCTAAAATCAAAGATTAATTATTAGATATTTTTTAACGAAAATAAATCCAACCGTACATAGAGTTGTCGATTTTGCTACCCGATCTGTCTATGATGATTCTCACCAGTGTATGGAAAAAAATTTCGTCGGTTTTTTACTCGTAAAATCGTCTTTCAAACCTTATTCGGAAAAAAAAAATCCAGAAAATACGAAATTACTGGCGGAAAAGACCATGTCTAGTTTGAATATGAGGAAACACCCCTATTAAGATCAAATGAATTATTAATAATACCAATAAAAACGAAAAATAGAGCTTTAAATAATAATAGAACTAAAATATTTCATGGAATATGGATAATAAAACAACAGTTCTTTTATTTTTCAAATCGTGAAAACTACTAGTTTAATAATAGTCAACAAACAATAAATAAGCAAAATCACAAAACTGTTAGTCACAAAACTGTTTGTGTAAAACTATTAAAAAGAGTTGTATATCCTATGACTGTTTACTACAGACATAAAGAATTACTATAGCATAAAGATAAACAAAACATTTCATAAAAATTACATCTTCTTTAATTAACGCGAAATAATGAATATCATCATAATAAGAGAATAATTATATCACTTTTACAAAAAAAAAAAAAAAAAAGTCTAGAAAATACAAAACTACTGGTGGAAAATTCCATGTCTAGTTTGAATATGAGTACACGCCCCTATTAAGATCAAATAATAAATTTAAGTAGAAAATTAATTTTACTGATAACATCTAAGCTTTAAAAAATCTCTTATTTTAAGTCATTTTCAAAACATTCATTTTCAGTGTGTATCAGTATTTATTTTCAGTATGTATTTTTAATACATTGCCTTCTTTAAAGCATGTAAAGTCAGCTGTGTTTTCAATAAGGCTGTTCTCAAATCCAAATGGGCTACTTTCACACACATTTTTAAATTCCCTTTTGTTCAAAAACCCATCAAAAGGCCAGATTTCGTTAGTCAGAAACTTTGTAAACGAAACACGTTTTTCATTTTTACTTACCCATCATACGTAGTATAGGGTAAGTCTTGTAATCGTTTTGAAAATCGAAAAAAATTTTTTGACGGATTTACACGTTTCAGACACTGGAGATTCCGAAAAACATATTTTTAGACAAAAAATTTTGCCGTCCGTCTGTGTGTCTGTGTGTGTGTCTGTGTGTCTGTAAACGCTCTATCTCCCGAAAAAATTGAGATAGAGACTTGCAATTTGGTATGTACTTAGTATGTAATAATGGGATGAAGCCTATTTCATTTCAATAACCTCGATTAACCGGAACAATTTTTTTCGGACTCTCGAAATATTCGTTCTGATGAAAGGTATATAAAAATTTTCGAAATTGTTTATTTTAAGAAATGAATATAAAATACAATAAAAAAACATAAATTTTACATAAAGCATGAAGTAGATCGGATAATGAGTTGCCGAGATATTTGGAATCCTATTTTCCACACTCTTCGATTTTTCATGACCCTGTATTTCATCCAAATTTCACTTCAAAGATATATTTTAATTGGAAATTTGACGCTTAATCAGATGCAATAAACTGCTAGTTAATAGGATTATTATTTTTGGAGTTATAAGGATGTTTCTTTCAAGCAATTCAGTAATCGAGACTTTAAAGTTTGTGACGTCATCAAGCCACGATTTTATTTGAATTGCAATGCATTTTATAAGTAGTTTACACATTTTTATTTTAATATTTTACATTCAGCATATCCATGATGGGTAAGTATTACGGTGGACCCCAACGACTAGTTTACTTACCCATCATACCTAGTATAGGGCAAGTCATGTAATTGTTTTGAAAATCGAAAAAAAAATTTGACGGATTTACACGTTTCAGACACTGGAGATTCCGAAAAACATATTTTTAGAAAAAAAATTTTGCCGTCCGTCTGTGTGTCTGTGTGTGTGTCTATGTGTCTGTAAACGCTTTATCTCCCGAAAAAATTCAGATAGAGACTTGCAATTTGGTATGTACTTAGTATGTAATAATGGGAAGAAGCCTATTTCATTTCAATAACCTCGATTAACCGGAACAATTTTTTTCGGACTCTCGAAATATTCGTTCTGATGAAAGGTATATAAAAATTTTCGAAATTGTTTATTTTAAGAAATGAATATAAAAGACAATAAAAAAACATAAATTTTGAATAAAGCATGAAGTCGATCGGATAATGAGTTGCCGAGATATTTGGAATCCTATTTTCCACACTCTTCGATTTTTCATGACCCTGTATTTCATCCAAATTTCACTGCAAAGATATATTTTAATTGGAAATTTGACGCTTAATCAGATGCAATAAGCCGCTAGTTAATAGGATGATTATTTTTGGAGTTATAAGGAAAAACCTCTTTCAAGCAATTCAGTAATCGAGCCTTTAAAGTTTGTGACGTCATCAAGCCACGATTTTATTTGAATTGCAATGCATTTTATAAGTAGTTTACACATTTTTATTTTAATATTTTACATTATGCATATCCATGATGGGTAAGTATTACGGTGGCCCCCAACGACTAGTTGTTAAATGCAGAAGATCTTTCAGAAAACACTGTCAAAGTTGGCGTTTTGAACCGAATTACCGATGCTGCAGAGTTAGACGGGAGAAAAGCGCATTGTCACGTGACAGGAGTGACTTATAACTCAATAAGAAATTTGTTTATCAAAAAATTGAAAAACCATTTCAATCCTAAATCGCCACAATATTCAGATTTGCCCGTTTTATACCTTTACGTTAAAAAAGCAGTCAGAATTTGTGTGAGAAAGTTTTGCGTTGTTCAGCAGATTATTTGAGAACCACCTTAGACCCTAGGCATGTTTGGATTAAAGCAAGGCAGTAGGCCATGATTAAAGTTATAACACTGAAACCTTAAAAAGTGACTATCCTACGCATGCCCAGTTGCAATTTGTTGTAAAAGTCTTATATTCTTAGAATTGTCACGGCAGAAGCTTCTCGGAAGCATATATCATACAAGCCTACAAGCTTCCAAAATCTTCCCTATCCTACCAAGACAACTTATCCTACAAGTTAGAAGACAAGCCCTTGGGGAATAGAGAGCAACCGATGAGAGCAACTGATCTTAGCTCCTAACAGCGCCATCTATTGTCAGCAATCGAAGTTCAGCAAATCGAGAACTTTTATTTTTTCTTAAGCTGCATTTAAAAATAAATTCTGTGATATTTTTTTACGAGTTTTTTAATTAACAGAACAGAAAACGAACTATTTTAAGAGTTTGTAAAATATTTATATTAAATTTTACAAACTGTAAATTATATATATTTTTTTTCCCACTGCATTATTAAACTAGTCGTTGGGGGCCACCGTAATACTTACCCATCCTGGATATGCATAATGTAAAATATTAAAATAAAAATGTGTAAACTACTTATAAAATGCATTGCAATTCAAATAAAATCGTGGCTTGATGACGTCACAAACTTTAAAGGCTCGATTACTGAATTGCTTGAAAGAGGTTTTTTCCTTATAACTCCAAAAATAATAATCCTATTAACTAGCGGTTTATTGCATCTGATTAAGCGTCAAATTTCCAATTAAAATATATCTTTGAAGTGAAATTTGGATGAAATACAGGGTCATGAAAAATCGAAGAGTGTGGAAAATAGGATTCCCAATATCTCGGCAACTAATTATCCGATCAACTTCATGCTTTATTCAAAATTTATGTTTTTTTATTGTCTTTTATATTCATTTCTTAAAATAAACAATTTCGAAAAATTTTATATACCTTTCATCAGAACGAATATTTCGAGAGTCCGAAAAAAATTGTTCCGGTTAATCGAGGTTATTGAAATGAAATAGGCTTCTTCCCATTATTACATACTAAGTACATACCAAATTGCAAGTCTCTATCTCAATTTTTTCGGGAGATAGAGCGTTTACAGACACACAGACACACACACAGACACACAGACACACAGACGGACGGCAAAATTTTTTTTTCGAAAAATATGTTTTTCGGAATCTCCAGTGTCTGAAACGTGTAAATCCGTCAAAAAAAATTTCGATTTTCAAAACGATTACAAGACTTACCCTATACTACGTATGATGGGTAAGTAAAAGGAACAAAAAATATTCATTCTCATTCAAAACAAGCCTGGAACTCAGATATATCTTTTTTTTTCTTTTAAATTTTATTGTACTTGGATATCCGGGATTTATCACATAATTCTCGTAAATATTTTATAGAATAACTTTTTTTTTTCTAATTAAAACAAATAATGCGGTGTTTTTATATGCTTTTATTTACTTTTTAAAATAAATTAAATATGAAAACCAGGACTATTCAGTTTAAGAATTCGTTAAATATTCATAATATATTTTAAAAACTGCTAAAAATTATAAATATAAATAGGGTAGATGTGCCAGTAATGGACCGCCTTCCAGTAATGGGCCACCTTCAACGTTTTTAGTTTATAAAAAAATAACCAATAAAAATTCAGCTTTTTTTATTTCATTAATATGCTTTCTTTAAATTTTAGTTTTAAATACAATCATAATATCAATTATCTATTACTTTTTGTGGGGTGTCCATTACTGGAATTTAGGGTGTTTTGATTTATTTCTGTTATTTACAATTAAATTTCGATTCACATTGGGAAATGTGACTATGAGCATGGCTAAATATTGTTGGTAGATCAATATAATATTAAAAAATGTGGAATATAACAATTATAACTATTAATTAAAAAATAATTTTTAAAAAGGTAAGTTTTATAAGCATTAATTTTATTGTACTCAGACTATTTAAAGCGACTAAGACGATAGCTAGATTTAAAAAATATATATGCCTACTGCAAATGTAAAATAAATTTGAAACTTGTAGCAATTTGGTCATTGCACGCTAATTGGGCCCTAGGCCCCCAAATTTAGTATGTAATTTTCAGTTAGAGCTGATATTTTATACTATTAGAGTAGGATAATAATAAATATATTTATCTAAATATTTATTTACATACTCCCATCTATACTTTGAGGCATTAAAAATGCTCAAATTTTTGGTGACAATAAAGGAGAGGGGACCCTGGAAAAGAGAAATAGTGTTTCATATATTGCTGGATTATTGTAATTTTATTATTATATTAAATGTAATATAAATACAATTAGCTTTTCTGTAAATTAATACACAGGTATAATATGAATCATTTTCTACATTCAAGACTTGTTGTCAATAACTTCCTATTTGAAATATACTTTTTTTTTTTTTTTTTTTTTAAATCGAAACATAACTTGATGTCTATGTATTTATTGCATATGATCAAGATATTTTGATAAATTAAAAAACTTTTGTCCCTATGTGTGTATATTTAAATAAAGATTACACAAGAAAAATTATATATATTTATTTAGGAAACAAATATTTATTTAACAGAAACAATTAACAAACATTTATTTAACAAAGACAAATACGAAAAAAAGAAAAGTGCCCAGTTAAACTGATGGCATCTAGCTCACAGGCTATTCACACTAATTGTATATTATACACTTATTTCAAAGAATAATGCCCCTCGAAAAGAAAGAGATCGACAATAAATTAAGAGGGAGGGGGGTTAGCCCCTCGTTTTCCCCCTTTATACTTAACCAATGAACCCCCAAAACTAATCAGGGAAGCGCCTTACCACAATGAATCTATATACAAAATTTGAAGCAAATTGGATAATTCTGCATGAAAAACCCATTTATCTAATTTAAGGGGGTATTAACCCCCCCCCCCCCGTTACCCCTTCGTACTTAACCAATGATCCCTCAAAACTAATCGGGGAAGCGCCTTATAACAATGAACCTATAAACCAAATGTTAATCAAATCGGATAATTTGGCATGAAAAACACATTTATCTAAATTACGGGGGTATCAACAAAATTTTATATTTTATACAACAAAGTTTTAAACACAAAAGTTTTCTATTTTAATTGAAAAATTTAATCATAAATGCAAGCTTGTCAGCTTTTTTATTCCCTAATATGTTGTGCAGTTTAAACTGAACAAAATCAAAAACAAAATAGATTATTTTCTAATGAAGCTG
This sequence comes from Maratus michaelseni, assembly GCA_963931845.1. NCBI lineage: Eukaryota > Metazoa > Arthropoda > Arachnida > Araneae > Salticidae > Maratus > Maratus michaelseni. The sequence goes on along the minus strand of OZ007597.1, from coordinate 148,515,828 downwards.
TAAATAATTTTCTAAATGAGACAGTTTATCTTACAGTGACTGTTCTGAATTAATAATGTTCACATAATGATTGGTTCTACATTTAAAAATTAAGCTTGAAACATAAAGTTTGCAAAAGATATTAGTTTTCATCTTTACCTAAAAATATCACAACTTTGTCTAAGTCAATAATAGTTTAGAAATTCACTTACACTTGTATTGACTGAAAATTTCATGCACAAAAGTGCTTAATGTTTATATATAATTAAAGAATTGAATATAGTTTTCATTTTATACAAGTTTTAACAATACACATTTAAAAGTTAATATAATTTACTAGATTTGTCAAGAAAGAGAAAATATAACTGAAACAAATCAAATATTTTGCAACTGAAAAGAGAAAATATAACTGAAACAAATCAAATATTTTGCAGTTGAAAAGAGAAAACAAAAATGCAAACTTATTAAAGCTTTAAATTAAAATTTGGTTCAAGTTGTTTTTTAAACAAAAGAAACATTACATGTTTATTTGCAAACATCAGATTTTAATGAAAGTTTTGTACTAGAACGATGAATGCAGGTACAAAAACAATATTTAGGTGTACACTATGCAATACAAGAATCGTACTGTAATAAGAAAAGACTTTGATTTGAATTGCTACTATTCTTCAGCATGTAAATGATTGTAAACAAAAACTATACTCATTCACCTCCTAGTTATAAAGGTATTATTATGTAAGCATGGCTTAGTGAAAAACAGACAGACAGCACCAATGTATTGTATTAAGTGATAAATTACTAATGATAGAAGAAAATATAAAATCTGAAAAAGACTTTTAATTATGCAGAAATATGTAAACATTACGTAGCACAAGATTGTGAAAATTTACCTATGAAAGTTTTATTAAATGGTTATTTACGGTATGTTAATACCGTATTAATTAATAATGATATTAGAAATATACCGTATTAATTAATTACAAATTAATTAATTAAAAATAATTGCTAATTAATTAAAATAATTAATTAATTACCGTATTAATTAGTTACATACCGTATTAATTAATAATGATACTAGAAATGTGTAACTTAAAACACCAAGAAACGTAGTAATTACAGAAATTGAAACCGCTAAGAAAGGCCTTTAAAACCAAAGCATCCCCAAATTCAGCGAAACCCAGTTGCCGCTTTTAGCTCTTCCCTGCTCTCGCTCTGATCTGTGGCTCTGACATGTGACTCTCGAATGCGCATACGCGTATTAGGAGCCAAGATGAGACGAGTTGCTCATCAGTTGCTCTCCATTCCCGAAGGGCTTGTGTTAGAAGTTGCAACAAAAATTAATTTCAAATTTTTCAGAATTTGGAGATTTAAGTGGAATGCTGTGCTTTTTTTAATAATTCAACAAGGAGAACTTAGTACCATGTAGGTGCTCACTTGTTATTTCAAGGCGTTTCGGTTGTTCTATAACACAAAAAACAGCTATTTTTTTTATTAAAAAATGACTCCTTAATTTTACCGGTATGAATGAAATATTTGATTCATGTTGGTATTGTATTAATTCTTAGGACACCTGACTCAAACTTTTCAGATTCAACCGCATGTAGTTTGTTTCCATATATTTTAAAGTGTAGTTAATATATATGTTTTTTTAAAACGAGCTTAACAGATAATATATTTCAATTTGATAAAGAAAATCTGTTTCGAAAGTATTTTCAATTGAAGATCTAATGAAATTTCAAATTCTAAATTGTTTGTGATTGACAAGATGCAGGGCTTCCAAATGGGCTGAGTTTTAAATACCAGTATTTTCTTAGAATAATTTTATTTTCAGATTTTTCTTGTAAATGTGGAAGAAGCCACCCTCGGGGGTAAATTTTTAAGGGTGTATTCAAATCCAAACGGCTTATTTTTAAACACATTTGTAAATTCATTTTTGCTCTAAAATGCATCCAATTGGCAGGTTATCTTAACGTAAAACATTTATTTTCAGTGTGTACCGGTATTTATTTTCAGTATGTATTTTTAATACAATGCCTTCTTTAAAGCATGTAAAGTCAGCTGTGTTTTCACTAAGGCTGTTCTCAAATCCAAATGGGCTACTTTCAGACACATTTTTAAATTCCTTTTTGTTCAGAAACCCATGAAAAGGCCAGATTTTGTTAGTCAGAAACTTTGTAAATGAAACACGTTTCTCATTTTTTGGTAAATGTAGACGATCTTTCAGAAAACACTGTCAAAGTCTGCGTTTTGAACCAAATTTAAAGGTACAACAGCATGGGAGAACTGCTGTCACAACAGAACAATTGCTTATAACTGAAGATTTAATGAATTCAACAAGAAATAATAATAATAATAATAATAAACCTGTTCAACTACAAATTACTTTACTAGTTACTCCTGCAAGTGTTATACTATTACATTTAAATTCAATTCAGAATATGTGTACAAATTTTTCGCGTCGTTGAGTAATTTTTTTTTTAAAGAATTGTTTTAAAGGCCAGTCAGATCTCAAATTCCCTCGCTAATGTTAAATAAATGGGAGTGGAATGTATTCTTATTTTAAAATATCTCTTTGGGAAATTAATAGTTTTAACTTCTTTTAGGTAGATTTCGTAAGAAATACTACCTATTGCATTCTCCCCTAAGTTGGAATTTTTGAAAATTTTTTGCAGATCTGCGCCGATCATGACTCCCTGAACCCAAAACCACCCGCATTTTAAAACTTTATCTATCTGTCTATGTCACTTTTTTTATTGAAACGATAACTCGAATAATTCTGCACAAATCTTTTCCAAACTAATACATAAAATCAAGCGGCATAAAATCTCGGTCAAGTTCGTTAATGGGCAAAATCGAACCAAGGGGGGGGGGGGGGGGGGGCTCTTTGTGAAAACAGAAAGAAGGCCAAAATTTCTGAATTATGATATGTATCGAATCTAAGCCTAAAATATTATTTTCCTTATGACGTATTTTAAAAATAAGAATGCATTCCATTTCCGTATGTTTAACGTTAGCGAGGGGAATTTGAGATCTCACTCCCCTTAAGTAAAAGGTAAGTGAATTTTATATTTACACAAAATACTATTTTTTCCCTACCCAGTGAATATAGAGTATGTTATATTTAATTCGAGAAATCTTGATTATGATTTATAAATAAAAAAGTTAAGGTGTAGCTAAAGACTGTTAATCGATTTTTTTAAACATAATTGTGTATTTTTTTTTCGTTATTTTCTGGCTAAATAAAAATGTAATAACTATTAACTTATATACAAGCTACCTTTCTTTGTTACAAAATACTGAAAGCAACAGTGCTTTAAAATAATATAAAAAAAAAAAACTATTTTTTTTTTTTTTCGAAATATGATTTGTAAATTTAAATTCTTTTGAACAAAAGTTCACAGAATATTCCATAAAAAAATTATAATGATTATTTTTTTAAACGTTTTAAAAAAGTCATTTCATAATAATTTTAAAGATATTTAATTTACAGATTTTTTATTATTTTCTGAGAGTATTATCATTCTGCAGAAATATTATTAACGTAATTATCGTAACCACCGTTACCTTCGTAATTCGCAAACTTATATACTCATACTTATATAATGAACGTAATTATTACCTTCGTAATTAGATATGTTTAAAAGAAAAATTATGCAGATTGAAATCATGATTTTGACAGATTTCAGTAACTCTCTTTTTATAGGTATTTAGAATAAATTAACAAAATATATCTACTTAAATGAGGATCAATTAAAACATCCCAGAACAGTTATCTAAAAAATTAGAAATAATCAAGCTTTGTGTGAAGTAATTGTTTGAAAGTTCTCTTTAAACTAGTGAAGCACTCTGTCTCCACATATCTGATATGTGAGAAGTCGGTCCATTAGCGATGACGTCACATTCTTGTCAGTTGACCTTGAGTGTTTCTAGATGGCAGTGGCTTGACACGCAAACGAACATCGAACGAAGGACAATCGTCCTTCTGAAGAGGAACAGTCCTTTTCTTTGCCTTAGCTCATTGGCTGATAGAAGTAGATGTGCGCACCGAGTAAACAGGAACATTTTCTGAAGCATGCGTATTGAACACAATTTCATGGGAGTTCACAAAAAATGCCTTTGTTTTAAATATATAAATTGTTTGTGTAATTAAAGAAAAAATAAATAAAAAGTATTAAATAAAATTTTTTTTTTTAAGTGTCATAGGAAAATTGGAAAAAATGACAATTTTCAACATTTAATATCTTTAAACGTATATGGCTTTAAAACACAATTTTTGGATGGATGAAAGATATAATTATATGTTCTTTCAATTCATATATTAAAAAAATTATAATATGCTGAATTAATATTTATAGGCGACTTCAGACTATCAGACACTTTTCGAGCAGAAAATTGACAGGACAGCTTACGTTCAGGATTGAAATATATATATATATATATATATATATATATAATCTAGAACAAAAACATTGGTGCCTAATTACACTTCAGATTGTAATAATTATCCTGAACCTAATTAAACTGGTATTTAAAACATTTTTATTTTTATAATACAACATTGTATTTAGCTTATATAAAATTTTGAAATTTCAACTCTATAATAACCTTTTTTTTCTTTTCTTTTCTTTTTTCTTTCTTTTTTTTTTTTGAACAAAGAAATAAAAATTTAGATCCAATTTATGTAGACTACCATAAAACATTTCTTTTGAAAATTTCATGAAAAAATTTTGAAAAAGTTTTCGAGATGTCCTGCGTGTTATGCCCAAAAACATCATTTTGAGAAAAATTACTTCAGAGTTTAGTTTTTACCGCTTCAGCTCTGAGTGTGTATAATTCTAAAAGCCATACCTTCTGTTCTAATGGGACTTTCAAAGAAACGATCATATAAAATTGTTCAGAAGAAAATAGGAGTTTAACAAATAAAAGAAATGAAATTTTCGAAAATTTTGAAGATTTAAGAGTTTTGACCAGGAAACCGCGTTTTATTTACACCGCGTTATTAACCGGTGTAAATAATGAAAAAAAAAATTAATTCAATAACAAAATCTAAATAAGCAGCAATCAAACGAGCGTAGAGAAACGTGTTTTTTTGTCGCATATTTCATTTGACCTTGTCTCCCCGTTATCGAGATAAAAAGTCCTAAAATTAGCCATTTAATTTATTTAATAGTATGGAAGGAGGAGTCGATAGCATGTAAGGAGGAGTCGATAGGATAGAAGGAGGAGTCAATTGGTTTTCAAGGAAACATCATCATCAAACTCCAGTCACTTGTCCCTTTCCAGTTTAGTGTTCATAATGCAGCAATAATCCGACATGATTCAATACGCTTGGTACATGTCTGGATTACAGCAAACTGAGCCACTTCCATTTGAAACACCCTTGCAGTTTTGTTTTTCGCAGGAGGTGGTCCATTGTAATCATTGCACTAGAATTATGTTCGGGAAATGTTCTTGGTGCCACTATTTTCTATGCTTCAATCGTCTTTTGGTTCAGTACCGTATTTATCAATGGCATTTTTTTCCGAGCTTCTTTCATTTTTATATTACTATATATAACTATGATTTGCATTTTATATTAACCAAGCCTTTTCTACAAATTAAACAAATAAATTAGCAAATTTTAAGACTTTGTATCTCGATATCGAGGAGACGAGGACAAATGATTTATGTGTTAAAAGACACATTTCACTGTGCTAATTGGATTGCAACTTAATTAGATTTTTTTTTTCATTGTTACACTATGGCGTGGTTTCCTGGTGAGACCTGAGACTGCTTAATAAAACTCATGATAAATGAAAAGCATCAGTTCCGAAAAAAAAAAAAATTAAATAACAATTATATTTTTGTCAATCAAGTCACGTCTTTATCATACAGTAAGCAATTACATGGAATTTTACTCCCCAGATTGAACCCAAAGGCAGATTTTGCTATCCGATCTGTCTATGTTGATTCTCACCAGTGTATGGAAAATTTTTTTGTGGCTTTTTTACTCGTAAAATCATCTTTCAAACCTTATTAGGAAAAAAAAATCCTGAAAATACGAAATTTCTTTCTTAAAAGACCATGTCTAGTTTGAATATGAGGAAACACCCCTATTAAGATCAAATGAATTATTAATAATACCAATGAAAACGAAAAATTAGAGCTTTAAATAATAATAGAACTAAAATATTTCATGGAATATGGATAATAAAACAACAGTTCTTTTATTTTTTAAATCGTGAAAACTACTAGTTTAATAATAGTCAACAAACAATAAATAAGCAAAATCACAAAACTGTTAGTCACAAAACTGTTTGTGTAAAATTATTAAAAAGAGTTGTATATCCTATGACTGTTTACTACAGACTGACAATAGCATAAAGACAAACAAAACGTGTCACAAAAGATACATCTTCTTTAAATAACGCGAAATAATGAATACCATCATAATAAGAGAATAATTAAAAAGTCTAGAATATACGAAATTACTGGTGGAAAAGACCATGTCTAGTTTGAATATGAGGACACGCCCCTATTATGATCAAATAATAAATTTAAGTAGAAAATTAATTTTACTGATAACTTTTAAGCTTTAAAAAATCTCTTATTTCAAGTTATTTTCAAAACATTCATTTTCAGTGTGTATCGGTATTTATTTTCAGTATATATTTTTAATACAATGCCTTCTTTAAAGCATGTAAAGTCAGCTGTGTTTTCACTAAGGCTGTTCTCAAATCCAAATGCACTACTTTCAGACACATTTTTAAATTCCTTTTTGTTCAGAAACCCATGAAAAGGTCAGATTTTGTTAGTCAGAAACTTTGTAAACGAAACACGTTTTTCATTTTTTGGTAAATGCAGACGATCTTTCAGAAAACACTGGCAAAGTCTAAGTTTTCAACCAAATTTAAAGGTACAACAGCATGGGAGAACTGCTGTCACAACAGAACAATTGCTTATAACTGAAGATTTAATGAATTCAACTAGAAATAATAATAATAATAACAATAAACCTCTTCAACTGCAAATTACTTTACTAGTTACTCCTGCAAGTGTTATACTATTACATTTAAAATCAAGTCAGAACAGGTGTACAAACTCAAACTCCCTCGCTAATGTTAAATACATGGGAGTGGCATGTATTCTTATTTTAAAATATCTCTTTGGGAAATTAATAGTTTTGACTTCTTTTAGGTAGATTTCGTAAGAAATACTACCTATTGCATTCTCCCCTAAGTTGGAATTTTTGAAATTTTTTTTTAGATCTGCGCCAATCATGACTCCCTGAACCCAAAACCACCTGCAGTTTAAAACTTTATCTATCTGTCTATGTCACTTTTTTTATGGAAACGAAAACTCGAATAATTCTGCACAAATCTTTTCCAAACTAATACATAGAATCAAGAGGCATAAAATCTCGGTCAAGTTCGTTAATGGGCAAAATCGAACCAAGGGGGGGGGGGGGGGTAGGGGGGATTTTTGTGAAAACAGAAAGAATGCCAAAATTTCTGAATTATGATATGTATCGAATCTAAGCCTAAAATATTAATTTCCTTATGACATATTTTAAAAATAAGAATGCATCCATTTCCGTAGGTTTAACGTTAGCGAGGGGAATTTGAGATTTCACTCCCCTTAAGTAAAAGGTAAGTGAATTTTATATTTGCACAAAATACTATTTTTTCCCTACCCAGTGAATATAGAGTATGTTATATTTAATTCGAGAAATCTTAACCACCGTTACCTTCGTAATTCGCAAACTTATATACTCATACTTATATAATCAACGTAATTATTACCTTCGTAATTAGATTTATAAATAAAAAAGTTAAGGTGTAGCTAAAGACTGTTAATCGATTTTTTTAAACATAATTGTGTATTTTTTTTCGTTATTTTCTGGCAAAATAAGTATGTAATAACTATTAACTTATATGCAAGCTACCTTTCTTTGTTACAAAATACTGAAAGCAACAGTGCTTTAAAATAATATTTAAAAAAAAACTATTTTTTTTTTTTCTAAATATGATTTATAAATTTAAATTCTTTTGAACAAAAGTCCGCAGAATATTCCATAAAAAAATTATAATGATTATTCTTTTAAACGTTTTAAAAAAGTCATTTCATAACAATTTTAAAGATATTTAATATACAGATTTTTTATTATTTTCTGAGAGTATTATCATTCTGCAGAAATATTATTAACGTAATTATCGTAACCACCGTTACCTTCGTAATTCGCAAACTTATATACTCATACTTATATAATCAACGTAATTATTACCTTCGTAATTAGATATGTTTAAAAGAAAAATTATGCAGATTGAAACCATGATTTTGACAGATTTCAGTAACTCTCTTTTTATAGGTATTTAGAATAAATTAACAAAATATATCTACTTAAATGAGGATCAATTAAAACATCCCAGAACAGTTATCTAAAAAATTAGAAATAATCAAGCTTTGTGTGAAGTAATTGTTTGAAAGTTCTCTTTAAACTAGTGAAGCACTCTGTCTCCACATATCTGATATGTGATAAGTCGGTCCATTAGCGATGACGTCACATTCTTGTCAGTTGACCTTGAGTGTTTCTCGATGGCAGTGGCTTGACACGCCAACGAACATGGAACGAAGGACAATCATCCTTCTGAAGAGGAACGGTCCTTTTCTTTGCCTTAGCTCATTGGCTGATGGAAGTAGATGTGCGCACCGAGTAAACAGGAACATTTTCTGACGCATGCATATTGAACACAATTTTATGGGAGTTCACAAAAAATGCCTTTGCTTTTAAATATATAAATTGTTTGTGTAATTAAAGGAAAAATAAATAAAAAGTATTAAATTCAATTTTTTTTTTAAGTGTCATAGGAAAATTGGAAAAAATGACAATTTTCAACATTTAATATCTTTAAACGTATATGGCTTTAAAACACAATTTTTGGATGGATGAAAGATATAATTATATGTTCTTTCAATTCATATATTAAAAAAATTATAATATGCTGAATTAATATTTATAGGCGACTTCGGACTGTCAGACACTTTTCGAGCAGAAAATTGACAGGACAGCTTACGCTCAGGATTGAAAAAAAAAAAAAAATATATATATATATATATATATAATCTAGAACAAAAACATTGGTGCCTAATTACACTTCAGATTGTAATAATTATCCTGATCCTAATTAAACTGGTATTTAAAACATTTTTATTTTATAATACAACATTGTATTTAGCTTATATAAATTTTTGAAATTTCAACGCTATAATCACCTTTTATTTCTTTTCTTTTCTTTTCTTTTCTTTTTTTTTTTTTTTTTGAACATAGAAATAAAAATTTAGATCCAATTTATGTAGACTACCATAAAACATTTCTTTTGAAAATTTCATGAAAAAATTTTGAAAAAGTTTTCGAGATGTCCTGCGTGTTATGCCCAAAAACATCATTTTGAGAAAAATTACTTCAGAGTTTTGTTTTTACCGCTTCAGCTCTGAGTGTGTATAATTCTAAAAGCCATACCTTCTCTCCTAATGGGAATTTCAAGGAAACGATCATATAAAATTGTTCAGAAAAAAATAGGAGTTTAACAAATAAAAGAAATTAAATTTTCGAAAATTTTGAAGATTTAAGAGTTTTGATCAGGAAACTGGCGTTGGTGTAATAATGAAAAAAAAATAATTAATTCAATAACAAAATCTAAATAAGCAGCAATCGAAAGAGCATAGAGAAACGTGTTTTTTTGTCGCATAACTCATTTGCCCTTGTCTCCCCGTTATCGAGATAAAAAGTCTTAAAATTTGCTATTTAATTTATTTAATAGTATGGAAGGAGGAGTCGATAGAATAGAAGGAGGAGTCAATTGGTTTTCAACGAAACAACATCATCAAACTCCAGTCACTTGTCCATTTCCAGTTTAGTGCTCATAATGCCGCAATAATCCGACATGATTCAATAGGCTTGGTACATGTCTGGATTACAGCAAACTGAGCCACTTCCATTTGAAACACCCTTGCAGTTTTGTTTTTCGCAGAAGGTGGACCATTGTGATCATTGCACTAGAATTATGTTCGGGAAATGTTCTTGGTGCCACTATTTTCTATGCTTCAATCGTTTTTTGGTTCAGTACCGTATTTATCAATGGCATTTTTTTTCCGAGCTTCTTTCATTTTTATATTACTATATATAACTATGATTTGCATTTTATATTAACCAAGCCTTTTCTCCAAATTAAACAAATAAATTAGCAAATTTTAAGACTTTGTATCTCGATATCGAGGAGACGAGGGCAAATGATTTATGTGTTAAAAGACACATGGCCCTGTGCTAATTAGATTGCAACTTACTTAGATTTTTTTTTTTCATTATTACACCATGGCGTGGTTTCCTGGTGAGACCTGAGACTGCTTAATAAAACTCATGATAAATGAAAAGCATAAGTTCCGAAAAAAAAAAAATTAAATAACAATTATATTTTTGTATATCAAGTCACGTCTTCATCATAAAGTAAGCAATTACATGGAATTTTTATCCCCAGATTGAACCCAAAGGCAGATTTTGCTATCCGATCTGTCTATGTTGATTCTCACCTGTGTATGGAAAAAAATTTTGTCGCTTTTTTACTCGTAAAATCGTCTTTCAAACCTTATTAGGGAAAAAAAAAATCCTGAAAATACGAAATTACTGGCTTAATTACCCATGTCTAGTTTGAATATGAGGAAACACCCCTATTAAGATCAAATGAATTATTAATAATACCAATAAAAACGAAAAATTAGAGCTTTAAATAATAATAGAACTAAAATATTACATGGAATATGGATAATAAAACAACAGTTCTTTTATTTTTCAAATCGTGAACAAAAATTACATCTTCTTTAAATAACGCGAAATAATAAATATCCTCATAGTAAGAGAATAATTATTTCACTTTTACAAAAAAAAAAAAAAAAAAAAAAAAAAAAAAAAAGTCTGGAAAATACAAAAATACTGGTGGAAAATTCCATTTCTAGTTTGAATATGAGTACACGCCCCTATTAATATCAAATAATAAATTTAAGTAGAAAATTAATTTTACTGATAACATCTAAGCTTTAAAAATTCTCTTATTTTAAGTCATTTTCAAAACATTCATTTTCAGTGTGTATCAGTATTTATTTTCAGTATGTATTTTTAATACATTGCCTTCTTTAAAGCATGTAAAGTCAGCTGTGTTTTCAATAAGGCTGTTCTCAAATCCAAATGGGCTACTTTGACACACCCCTTAAATTTCCTTTTGTTCAGAAACCCATAAAAAGGCCAGATTTCGTTAGTCAGAAACTTTGTAAACGAAACACGTTTTTCATTTTTTGGAAAATTCAGAAGATCTTTCAGAAAACACTGTCAAAGTTGGCGTTTTGAACCGAATTACCTATGCTCCAGAGTTAGAAGGGAGAAAAGCGCATTGTCACGTGACACGAGTGACTTATAACTCAATAAGTAATTTGTTTATCAAAAAATTGAAAAACCATTTCCATCCTAAATCGCCACAATATTCAGATCTGCCCGTTTTATACCTTTACGTTAAAAAATCAGTCAGAATGTGTGTGAGAAAGTTTTGCGTTGTTCAGCAGATTATTTGAGAACCACCTTAGTGAACCTTCCTTAGACCCTAGGCATGTTTGAATTAAAGCAAGGCAGTAGACCATGATTAAAGTTATAACACCGAAATCTTAAAAAGTGACTATCCTACGCATGCCCAGTTGCAATTTGTTGTAAAAGTGTTATATTCTTTGAATTGTCACGGCAGAAGCTTCTTGGAAGCAGATATCATACAAGCCTACAAGCTTCCAAAATCTTCCCTATCCTACCAAGACAACTTATCCTACAAGTTAGAATTTACAACAACAATTTCAAATTTTTGAGAATTTGGAGATTTAAGTGGAATGTTGTGCTTTTTTAAATAATTCAACAAGGAGAACTTAGTACCATGTAGGTGCTCACTTGTTATTTCAAGGCATTTTAATCGTTTTTTAACACCAAAAGCAGCTATTTTTTTTATTAAAAAATGACTACTTAATTTTACCGGTATGAATGAAATATTTGTATCATGTTGGTATTGTATTAATTCCTAGGACACCTGACTCAAACTTTTCAGATTCAACCGCATGTAGTTTGTTTCCATATATTTTAACGTGTAGTTAATATATATAGATATATATATATTTTTTTTTAACGAGCTTAACAGATAATATACTTCAATGTGATAAAGAAAATCTGTTTCGAAAGTATTTTCAATTGAAGATCTAATGAAATTTCAAATTCGAAATTGTTTATGATTGACAAGATGCAGAGCTTCCAAATGGGCTGAGTTTTAAATACCAGTATTTTCTTAGAATAATTTTATTTTTAGATTTTTCTTGTAAAAGTGGAAGAAAAGTGGTAATTTTTTAAGGGTGTATTCAAATACAAACGGCTTATTTTTAAACACATTTGTAAATTCATTTTTGCTCTAAAATGCATCCAATTGGCAAGTTCTCTTAACGTAAAACATTTATTTTCAGTGTGTACCAGTATTTATTTTCAGTATGTATTTTTAATACAATGCCTTCTTTAAAGCATGCAAAGTCTGCTGTGTTTTCACTAAGGCTGTTCTCAAATCCAAATGGGCTACTTTCAGACACATTTTTAAATTCCTTTTTGTTCAGAAACCCATGAAAAGGCCAGATTTTGTTAGCCAGAAACTTTGTAAACGAAACACGTTTTTCATTTTTTGGTAAATGCAGATGATCTTTCAGAAAACACTGTCAAAATCTGCGTTTTGAAACAAATTTAAAGGTACAACAGCATGGGAGAACTGCTGTCACAACAGAACAATTGCTTATAACTGAAGATTTAATGAATTCAACAAGAAATAATAATAATAATAATAATAATAAACCTGTTCAACTACAAATTACTTCATTAGTTACTCTTGCAAGTGTTAGACTATTACATTTAAAATCAATTCAGAATAGGTGTACAAATCTTTCGCGTCGTTGAGTATTTTTTTTTTTTTTTTTTTTTTTTTTAAAGAATTGTTTTAAAGGCCAGTCAGATCTCAAATTCCCTCGCTAATGTTAAATACATGGGAGTGGAATGTATTCTTATTATAAAATATCTCTTTGGGAAATTAATAGTTTTAACTTCTTTTAGGTAGATTTCGTAAGAAATACTACCTATTGCATTCTCCCCTAAGTTGGAATTTTTGAAAATTTTTTGCAGATCTGCGCCGATCATTACTCCCTGAACCCAAAACCACCCGCATTTTAAAACTTTATCTATCTGTCTATGTCACTTTTTTTTATGGAAACGATAACTCGAATAATTCAGCACAAATCTTTTCCAAAGTAATACATAAAATCAAGAGGCATAAAATCTCGGTCAAGTTCATTAATGGACAAAATCGAACCAAGGGGGGGGGGGGGAGGGAATAGGGGGGCTTTTTGTGAAAACAGAAAAAATGCCAAAATTTCTGAATTATGATATGTATCGAAACTAAGCCTAAAATATTATTTTCCTTATGACGTATTTTAAAAATAAGAATGCATTCCATTTCCGTAGGTTTAGCGTTAGCGAGGGGAATTTGAGATCTCACTACCCTTAAGTAAAAGGTAAGTGAATTTTATATTTACACAAAATACTATTTTTTTCCCTACCCAGTGAATATAGAGTATGTTATATTTAATTCGAGAAATCTTGATTATGATTTATAAATAAAAAAGTTAAGGTGTAGCTAAAGACTGTTAATCGACTTTTTAAAAAACATAATTGTGTATTTTTTTTTCGTTATTTTCTAGCTAAATAAGTATGTAATAACTATTAACTTATATACAAGCTACCTTTCTTTGTTAAAATATACTGAAAGCAACAGTGCTTTAAAATTATATAAAAAAAACTATTTATTTTTTTTCTACATATGATTTGTAAATTTAAATTCTTTTGAACAAAAGTCCACAGAATATTCCATAAAAAAATTGTAATGATTATTTTTCTAAACGTTTTAAATATATCATTTCATAATAATTTTAAAGATATTTAATTTACAGATTTTTTATTATTTTCTGAGAGTATTATCATTCTGAAGAAATATTATTAACGTAATTATCGTACCCACCGTTACCTTCGTAATTCGCAAACTTATATACTCATACTTATATAATCAACGTAATTATTACCTTCGTAATTAGATATATTTAAAAGAAAAATTATGCAAATTGAAATCATGATTTTGACAGATTTCAGTAACTTTCTATTTATAGCTATTTAGAATAAATTAACAAAATATATCTACTTAAATGAGGATCAATTAAAATATCCCAGAACAGTTATCTAAAAAATTAGAAATAATCTAGCTTTGTGTGAAGTAATTGTTTGAAAGTTCTCTTTAAACTAGTGAAGCACTCTGTCTCTACATAACTGATATGTGAGAAGTCGGTCCATTAGCGATGACGTCACATTCTTGTCAGTTGACCTCGAGTGTTTCTCGATGGCAGTGGCTTGACACGCCAACGAACATCGAACGAAGGACAATCATCCTTCTGAAGAGGAACAGTCCTTTTCTTTGCCTTAGCTCATTGGCTGATGGAGGCAGATGTGCGCACCAAGTAAGCAAGAATATTTTCTGACGCATGCGTATTGAACACAAATTTATGGGAGTTCACAAAAAATGCCTTTGCTTTTAAATATATAAATTGTTTTTATAATTAAATTAAAAATAAATAAAAAGTATTAAATTCAAATATTTTTAAGTGTCTTAGGAAAATTGGAAAAAATGACCATTTTTAACATTTAATATCTTTAAACAGTATTTATTTCCAGTATGTATTTTTAATACAATGCCTTCTTTAAAGCAGGTAAAGTCAGCTGTGTTTTCGTTAAGGCTGTTTTCAAATCCAAATGGGCTAATTTCTGACACATTTTTAAATTCATTTTTGTTCAAAAACTCACAAAAAGGCCAGGTTTCGTTATTCAGAAACTTTGTAAACGAAACACGTTTTAAATTTTTTGGTAAATACACAAGATCTTTCAGAAAACACTGTCAAATTCGGCATTTTGAACCAAATTCCCGATTCTGCGGAGTCAGAAGGGAGAAAAGCGCTTTGTCATGTGACACGAGTGACTTATAATTCAATAAGTAATTTGTTTATCAAAAAATTGAAAAAACATTTCAATCCTAATTCACCTCAATAGTCAGGTCTGCCCATTTTATAGCTTTACGTTAAAAAAGCAGTCAGAATTTGTGTGAGAAAGTTTTGCGTTGTTCAGCAGATCATTTGAGAACCATCTTAGTCAACTCTCCTTAGATCCCAGGTATGTTTGAATTAAAGCAAGGCAATAGGCCATGATTAAAACATACACTGAAACTTAATTACATCATTAATCATTACACTGAGACTTAAAAAGTTACTCTCCTACGCATGCCCAGTTGCAATTTGTTGTAAAAGTTTTATATTCTTGGAATTCTCACGGCAGAAGCTTCTTGGAAGCACATATCATACAAGCTTCCAAAATCTTCCCTATCGTACCAAGACAACTCACCCTACAAGTTACAACAAAAATAAATTTCTAATTATAGAACATTTGGAGCTTTAAGGTTGCTCGTCAGTAAACTTCCCGATTCCCCTCGCTAATGTTATTCCTATGGGCGTTGGATGCATTCGTATTTTTAAAATATTTCGCCAGGAAATTAATATTTTTAACTTCTGTTTTATGTGTACTGTTCTTAAAGAATGTCTCTTTTTTTCTTAGTTATCAAAATATTTCTAAACTATGTGCTTAATTTATATTTTTATGTGTTAAAATCTTGGCGAAACTGAATAAGATTTTAACATTTCATGTAAAATTCAGTATATATTTTAGAAAAAAAAAGACAACTAAGAAAAAAAAGAGACATTCTTTAAGAACAGTACAAAGAAATCAGAAGTTAAAAACATTAATTTTCCAAGGAGATATTTTAAAAATACGAATGCATCCTACGCACGGTGGACGATTTGCTGATTCTCGCTGGCCAAAAGTCGATTTTTCAAAGTTCATCCAACTGGAATTTTTTTTTTACCACATATACCTTATATGTGCAGGTGATAGATACTGCAGATGTTTTTGATATAAATGCAACCGTACTGCCAGTAGGTGAGTATGAAGTTGGCGTTTATTAGAGGAGAATAAATCGATGATTTCTAGTATATTGTTTTAATATGTGAATGTTGAAGAAATTGAAAGAAATTGTACATTTTGAGTGCTTTAGAACAAGACATGTACTTTATTTTTTTAATTTATAAGCATAATTTTTTCTTTTGTCAATAGTTATTTCACATTTAATGTTTTTAATGACTTTATGTATTTTTAATATATTTCATTTTGAAAATTCAAAAAGTTATATGATAAAGCTAGATAAATCTCAACTTTTAATTTTAGTAAATAGTTTAGAGTCTTAGATATTAGATAAACGTTTATTTGTCTGCTTCTATCTGCTTCCGTAGATTTTAAAGTTGTTTTTATCATACGAAGTCTAAAGTTATTATTATATTTTTTATTCTAAGAACACTTTTCTTTTTACCAGGGTCATCAGAATGTAAACCAATCACACGAATAATCTTTTATAATATTATACAGCAGCAACAAGCTTCCACATTTAACGAAAAAATCGAATTGGCTTAATAAATTTTGCTGACAAATGAAAATTATAACGAAGTACAAATGAAAGTTTTCAAGCAGGAAATGATTATACAGAAGACCCAGTTTAGACAAAAGTGGACTGCTGTACATAGAGCACATGAGAAATTTCTGAAAAAATATGAAACTTGGCTGCAAAGCAGTTTTGAAATACCTCGTTCAATGAGTACTCGTAACTTACTGAGGAAAGCCAGAATGAAGAACTATTAGATGGTGAATTGTCAGAAAATTTCTACGCAATTTTCGTATTCCTTTGTATATATAATAATATGTATTACTCTTTAATATTTATTTTGTATCCCAATTTCTAGTAGACTATTATAAAAAATTACTTTTATAATTTGGTATCATATAATAAATATAATTCTATCGCTTAAATCTTAATAATATTATAAAAGTTTATACTGTCCTTTTTAATTATCAAGTAAAAGATTAACTCATTCATTACATGTTTTAAAGCTTTAAATAATTTAAATATTTAACTGAATGGTACATCATAATAATATAATAAAAAAATTCACATCAGGGTGGCTAGTGGTCAGGGTAAAATACAGTCAAAAAAAGTGATAAACACCGGTATATTCTCATAGAAAAATTCATGTTGATTATTCGATCAAATAATTAACATGAATTTTTCTATAAAAATATATTGGTGTTTATAACTTTTTTTGACCGTATTTTTCACTGACCACTAGCCACCCTGCACATCTAATGTACTACATAAATAATTTTTAATTAAATATAATGATTTTTTATTAAACTACTGTTTAAAATTTCATATATTTTCTTAAATCAGCCTAATATATCGTTTATATAAACCAAAAATAGATTTCATCAAATAGAAGTTGAAAAATAATTTTGGCCAGCTGGAATCGGCTAATCTCCCACCGTGCTACGCCCATAGGAATAACATTAGCGCGGGGAACCTGGATTTTTAAAAATTCAACGAGGAGAACTTAGTACCATGCAGGTGCTCGCTCGTTATTTCAACAGTTTGAATGAAAAATCACAACAAACACAAATAACAGCTATTTCTTCATTAACAAATCATTACTTAATTTTACCGGTATAAATGAAATATTTTGATCATGTTGGCATTGTATTAATTCCGGGAATACCAAACTCAAACTTTTCAGATTCCATCGCATGTGGTTTGTTTCCATACATTTTAAAGTGCAGTTAATATATATATATATATATATATATATATTTTAGACGAGCTAAAAAGATAATATACTTCAATTTGATGTGGAAAATCTGTTTCGAAAGTATTTTCAATGGAAGATCTAATGAAATTTCAAATTCTAAACTGTTTGTGATGGACAAGATGCAAGGCTTCCAAATGGGCCGATTTTTAAATGCCAGTATTTTCTTAGAAAAATTTGATTTTTAGATTTTTCTTGCAAATGTGGAAGGAACCACCTTCGGAGGTAAATTTTTAAGAAAATGGTGTAGAAATGTACCATGAAATGTTCTTTTAAAAAATACTGGTATTCAGTTGGCGGACCATTTGGAAGATCTGTAAGAGATGATAAATTTCGGTAGCCACCTAAAAATAGTCTGTCATTTCCAGATTGACCAAAATTCTCAATAAACATTGTAACAATAAAAATATTTTGTTTTCCTGTGAAAAAGGGTTAATAGTGTCTTACTATTTTATCTATGGTAATTTCAATAATTTTTACTGTTGGTAATAATATTTATTATCTTGATAAATTCAAAAATTGCATCGTATAGTTGACTTATGATTATATTATCTATTAATTATTCTCGTTATTTTTGCTATATTGAAAAATTATAGAAGATACTTCTATTTATCCAAATAATAAATGCCATTATATATATATATATATATATATATATATATATATAAGGTACCTAGTATATATATATATATATATATATACTAGGTTATAAACCTGAATCATTATCTCTCAAATATAGTAAATAATAATAATAATAATAATAATAATAATAATAATAATTAATAATCCAATTTTGCACATAGGTACAAATAACAATTATAAATTTTTGAAGGATATAATTTAAAAATTAGGCATACAAACAAGCTGAAACCTCTCTCTTGTATGCACAAACGCAAAGCCTAATCAGAAGATTGATAAAAACTCTTGTGATCTCCACTTGGTTTGTCGACTGACGATATATATTGAAATATGGCAACTGTGGAGAATCTTTTTTTTTTTTTTTTTTTTTTTTTTTTTTTGTATTTGTTGATGAGATTAACTTTTTTTTATTTTAACTTTTTTAGGCTTTATTTATTTATTTTATTTTATTTATTTATTTATTTATTTATTTATTCGTATTCGTTGATGAGATTCACAATTGCTTCGACTAAATTCTCTGCAAAATATTTAAAATTATAATAAAAAATACTTTTTCCACAAAATTTGGAGAAAAAAACTGCCAAAGAAGCTATACTAAGTTCCTGATTGTAAATTCTTTGGCAATGCCACTATTCCAAATACTCCTCCTTTTATTATTATTATTATTATTATTATTATTATTATTAACCTAGATCTAAGAAATTTTTCCAAAGCCGAATGCATAGTACAGCGAAGACCGTTGTAGGTAAGAACTGTAGTGCCGTAGTTGATAAAAATTTTTGAAAAAATTGTGATTAGTTGTATTATATTATATTTTCTACGGAAATATTTTATTTTTAGAAATCTAGTCTTACAGTGTGCTGTTTTATGTAATTTAATAAAACAAGAATAAGATTTTTTTTTTTTTTTTTTTTTTTTTACCGTGCTAATTATATTTACGTATATTGCAATGTTTTTATTTAAAATAAATTCTCGAAATTTTATTTCTCCAAATAATAGTAGTGCGTAATAAACTGTGTGTTTTATGTAGCTTCAGAAAACAAAAGTCAAAGATACTTGGAGCATTTGCCAGATTCTTTTAGGAATGTATTTTTTAAAGAAAAAAAAGCTCCAAATTATTTACATAAAAAATAATTCGAATTCTTATATTTTTTTCTAGATATTTCTTGTTCATAGTAAAATGTCTGTTCTATGGACCTCTATAAAGCAAAAACCTCATATACTTGCAGGACTTATAAGATTTTTAAGGAATTTACTTTTTAATGAAACCTAATTAGATTAACTATTTTTTTTTTCATGTATAATCTTATTTATTTTCTGTTTAGTTCTTATAATTTATAATGGCGCAAAGAATGCGAATGCTTTTGTAAGAAAATATTTGTTGTAAATAATATTAATCTCGCGTAACAAACATTCCATTAAAAGAAAATGTTGAACACATTAAATTCTATATTTTAAAAAATATATGTACTGTTTCCGAAATGAATCTCTTCAAAAAAAATTTCATCACTATATGAATTTGTTTAATGGATAATGTGTTCAACGATTTGTTGTGAATGTTAACCCCATACGAAAAATATTCCATCAAAATAAATTGTTGTTTACATTAAATTCTATATTTAAAAAAATATATATCCACTGTTTCAGAAAGGAATCTCTTGTAAAATATTAGTATTCTTCACTCCATTATAAATTATAAGAAGTAAACAGAAAATAAATATGATTAAAAATTGAAAGAAATACATAATATGATTAGTTTTATTAAAAATTAAAATATTTCATAACTCTATGAGTTTGTTTAATGACAGGATTGAACATTTCTGATTGCCGTTACTGTCATACTGCTGCGAAATAAACGAAAATTTCAACGATTACACTTCTGGTCGTGAAGCAGAATCATAAGTAAATCGCGAAACGCCTCGCCCATTACCGAACAATTTAGTTAATATCACGCCCTCTGGAACTCCAGTGGCACTACTTTACGACATCTTGAATGCGCGAGAGCCTTTGTTTTATTATATGTCGCGCTTTGGGCTAGGCTAGTAAATTAGCTATTTTAATTCTAGAGCACTTCCAGATTTAATTAGGAATATTTCCTTTTAAAAATTCAACGATTAGTTCTTTATGAATAATTTAGTCCTCATCACGACCGCTGCGACAATAGTCTTCGAACACGCGAAAGCCTTCGCTTTATTATATTTCCAGCTTTGGGCTGGGCTAAGTAAAGATTAAATTAATTTTAAATTCTAGATTACTTCCAGATTTAATTAGGAATATTTCTTTTTACGTGACAAATCGACCATTGGAGTTCAAACTACCGTTGGAGGAAAGTTATGATTGGTAGGTGCTGCCGAACTCAAATTTACTTCTTACCCTCCAACTCCCATGAAAATACCCGCAATATAGCCTTATGGTTAGAATTAGTAGCGCCATCTAGTGATGTGAAATGTAACTGATATATATATATATATATATATATATATATATATATATATATATATATATATAGCAGTGAATTCTGGGAAAACAAATAATAAACAGAAACAGAGAAATACAGAAATAGAAAATTTAACGAGAAAAAAAAAAAATGATTTTACCGAGAGCAATTATGCAATATTAATACACTAAACACTATTTATGCAATGTAACACAAACATAACTGCCTGTAACAGTAAAATAAAGTAAAAATAAATAATTAATTTAGTTCTTGCCAAGTACGTATCCAGATCTCCATTTAGAAGTGTATGTGTGTGTGTGGGGGGGGGGGGACTTATTTTTTTCTTCGGAGGAAAGAGTCACTTTTCTTTATGAACAAATTTTCTATTTGAAGTCTGTTCTCATATACAAATTAGAAACACTTTCACAATCTCATTTTCATTCGTATATGCACAAAATTTGCATTAATATTCGTAAATGTATAAAATGTACAGGTTCTAGCTAGGTACCAAGAAGTCGAACAGCGTTTCTCATTTCTTTATAAAGGCAAAGAATATTTCAGAAAATGTTGTAAAATTTGTATTTTAAGCAGAGTTTTGGGACTTGACAGTCATGGAAAGGTTGTCATGAGGGAGAAATCAGCTAAAATTCAAGATGCACAAGCAGAGCCGAAACTAAGTAGGGTGTGTGTGTGTTGGGGGGGGGGGGGTCAGAGGGCATGTGCCCCGGGAGCCAGAAAGGAAGGCAAAGGGGGCACCATATGAACGTTTGGTTTGTTGTTTGATACAAAATATATATATATGAAATTTGAGTAAAAATGTTGTTTAGCTGGAAAATGGAAAAGAAGAACTGAGATTGACTGGGACATTAAACACTACGGGGTGAAAAATTCACAAAATGTAATACTTAGTTGTTTTATTTTATTTATTTATTTATATTTTTGCTTTTGTTCTAGGTCAATATTATAATTTTGATAAGTAACGTTAGGTTCAGGAAATAATCTAGACATATTATTCTATTAACAGGAAAAGATTTCTATGAAATTGGCTGTGTATAGAATTGGGTTGGAGGATCCGCAGGTTGCGGTCCTCCGACCAGCCGAATCGCATACGGAGAGACAAATCCGGTCATGCGCGCTAAAAGTCCCTCAGGACTTGTG
The DNA here is from genome assembly GCA_963931845.1 of Maratus michaelseni. NCBI lineage: Eukaryota > Metazoa > Arthropoda > Arachnida > Araneae > Salticidae > Maratus > Maratus michaelseni. The sequence continues at coordinate 148,493,741 of OZ007597.1, read as the reverse complement.
TTCGGTGGTCATAGACGAGCCAGGCTCAGCCTAGTTTTTACGGTATTGGAATTCATTGTTATACCTACAGAAAACCCTGGTTTTTCAGTTCTTAAGACATTGTGACTTGTGACTCATATCACTATATGTTTTTAAACGCCTGCTTAATTGTAATGTAATACTACAATTACAGTAAAATTTGTGTATAACAGAATCCTATCCTAAATGAAAAAAATTACATGGTACCAACAGATAGAATACCAGCAATTCTATTTGCTAAGTCGAAAATCGTGTATAAAGCGAAATTTTTTCCAATTCATTTAGATTCCAGTTTCACAGGTTTTACAAATATTTGACAAAATTGATTACATAGTTCGCTATTTTGTATTTTATGTTGCACATTTTTAATTTAAAAATAAGTTGGTCATTAAAAACTTAGTAAAATTATCTTTTTAAATTTACTTTGCAGAGGAGGGAGGGGGAGGGCGCCAAAATCCATGTTCTCCCCCTGTGAAAAATAAAAGCTAGTTTCGACCCTGTGCACCAGATATAAGGCTATGAAACAGGTTGTTCAGTCTTTGATGTGTAAGACAGTTTAGCAAAAAATATTTCTCCCCGCTCAGGAGAGCGAAAATTTCTGGGCACAATAACGGACTCTTTTTTCTTTTTAAATAGAAAGCATGCAAATGGCAGATATGATTCTTAAAGTTATTTGGAATCGAAGAGCTTTTTTCATTATTTGATAACCTAACATCTTGCGTTTTAAGGGATTAATATCTCATGACGACCATTGTAGAGCTGTTGCGATCGAAATTTCTGTTCAAAACGTCGATTTCGACAGTATTTTCTGAAAGATTATTTGTCTTTATCGAAAAATGAAAACGAAATTCGATATCATTCTTTTAGAATTAAAACACCTGCAAATTAGTTGTGTTTTTGAATAAAATTGAACTCAGGAATACTTTAGAAAATTGACAGTTTGGATTCAAAACAACTTTACAACCTAAAACAACCTGTAGTTTAGTTTACAAATATATATATATATATATATACTAGCGGCCCGCCCTCGCTTTGCTTCGGGTAGTCCTGTGTCACTACTGACACCGCAAATTGTTACTACCACTTCATCCCATTAAATTCAACTACTAAAACCATTACTCTCCTTTTAAGTAGTCGGGTAAAAAGTAGCCTGTATGTTAATCTAAGGTGCCAGATAACTCCATACAAAGTTTCATAAAAATCGATCCATCCGTTCTTAAGTTATAGATGGTGTAACTAACACGACTTTGTTTTATGGATATAGATTATAGCAGCCCGCCCAGGCTTTGTACGGGTATTAAAAAAAAATTTAAGTTATAAATTTTTACACACATACTCATACTCTCTTCTTTGTGGGTGGAGTTATTAAAAAAAGTGTAAACTTATAAAAGAAAATTCGGATATTAGTATTATTTTTTATTTATTTGTAATTCATACACTACATTTTTACTTATTTACTTTTTACATTTTTACCTATTTATTTTATTTTTACAACAATTACAGGATGTTTTTATACACAACGTTCACAGCTTTCTTGTCATTAGACAATACAAACATGTTTTCTCTAGAGGTTACTCTTGAATGAGCGACATACAGTTGTCCATGTGAAAAACAGTCAACGCTCAAATCTAAGCCTGAAACGTTGAAGGTTTGACCCTGCGATTTATTAATGGTCATTGCAAAAGATGTTTTTACCGGAAACTGTAAACGTTTAAATTGGAAGGGTAAATCCGATGGTATCAGAGGGATTCGGGGAATCAATACATCTTCTCCGGTACCACATCCTGTGAGTATTGTGCACTCTATTATGAAAGTTTTCAGTGATTTTACCAGCAAACGCGTGCCATTGCAAAGTTTAGGTGGATTCAGGTTTCTTAATAAAATAACAGGACAACCTACTTTCAACACCATTTTGTGAGGAGGAAGTCCAGACGGGTTCAAAGAGTTTAGAAATTCTGTAGGAAAATGAACAGCTTCTTCCAAATCGAGAACAGTATCGACCGAGTAGTATATTTTCGTCGGAGCATCAATCTTTGAAAGAATCAAGTTATTTACCTTATCTACTTATTACCTATGAACAAATTGCCATATTATTAGTATGTGCCAAAAGATACCTATAAGAGTTTTATTAAATCTAATCTTATCTAACCTTATGTACTTATAATTACTATAAGTGCGATTTAAAAATTAACCTTAGAATAGAATATCATTTATATTTTTAAACTACTATCATTCAATTATTTATCGTAACTTACTTATAATTACCTACTGATAAGTTGTCGCGCTGAAAAGCACGTTTTTATTAAGTATTGTTATTTTCCTCGCTAGAGAGCTCTGATAATAATTTTTAAGAGCTAACAACCAATAAACAAATGGAAGAATGCTGCCATTATAAATTTTTAAATAGTTACAGGTAGTAAAATTAATGAATTTTGAAATAAAAACTTCACAAGAATAGGGCCTTTATATGAGAGTAGCGTTATACCGGATACAAAATTTGATTAGTTCAGACGATTTTGGAGAAAAGGAAGCTTTGTAATAATTTAAAAATTTAAAAGAAAATGATTTGTTCACATCATAAACAAACATCGGATATTTTAACAGATATTATAAACAGAAGATATTGTTTTAGATATTGCATTTTTTTGAATTAAAATACAACAAAAATTATTTCACAAATTTAATAAAAATGCATATAAAAAGTTAATATGAGCAGAAAGAAACAACGTTTTAATTCATTCAAATATTCATTTAAATCACATGCTGTAAAGGGCCATATAGATCTATATTAAATCAACAATGTATTTAAGGTATTTAATTGGATAAGGGTTAATGCGGTATTGGTTAAAATCGCTTCGAAAATTAAATTAAAAATTAAAAATGTTATTTATACATATAAACCTTCCTCTTGAATCACTCTATCTATTAAAAAAAAACCGCATCAAAATCCGTTGCGTAGTTTTAAAGATTTAAGCGTACATAGGGATATAGGGACAGAAAAAGCGACTTTGTTTTATACTATGTAGTGATGTAGGATTTCAGTTTGAACACTTCACTTCATCAAATGAACTGATACTCTAATGCTAATCTCCATGATTTAAATGCGTGAGCTGAAAATACTTTGGATCACGAGTTTTGGCAAAGAGCCAGTTTTTTTTTTGTTGTTATGAAGCAAGATATGTAAAATGGATATAGCCGTTAGGCTTGGTTGGATTATCGTAATGTAAATTTGTTGTATAGTTTCGACCAAAAGTGTTATTAGTTGAAATTAAAGTGCATATTTTGTTGTTCATCGATTATTTGTCATATTGGTTCAGTAAAGTGCCTATTTATATATCATTTACTTACATTTTTGGGGGCTCGGATGCCAAGATTATTAAAAAGTAAAAGCCACTAGTAGTGAATTGGAAACCAAACGTAAAGTATTGTAAAACGCCAGTATCAAAAGTTGGGTTACGAATCAGCAAGGTGAAACCGTAATCGTATCACTTCAAGTACAATTTTTGACAGATAAGCATGGGAACTCTGAATAAAGCTAAGAGAATTGACCTAATAAACCTCTGCGAGGAATGCGGAATTGAAGCAGCAGAAAAACCGACAATTCCTGTCCTAATAAAGTTGATCAAGAGTTGGGAGAGTTACGAAGAAGATTTTATAAGAGATCGATTGGAAGTAGTGATAGCAAGTAGAAAAGAGAAAGAAGAAAGAGAAGAGAAAGATAAAGAAAAGAAATTACAAGCAGAACTGGAAGAGAAGAAATTACAAGCAGAAAGAGAAAGAGAAGAGAAGAAATTACAAGCAGAGATTGAAAAAAATAGATTGAAATTGAAAATGGAAATGGAAGAGAGAAAATGGAAAATGGAATCGGAGCAGAATTTTGAAATTGAGAAATTACAGATACAAGAAAATTCAAGAGAACATATTAATGAAGACTCAAAGACAAATCCAGGTAAGCAATTTGAATTGCTTAGATTATTAACTAAATATGATAGCTCGAATGATATTAGTTTATATTTATCTATGATCGAAAGGTAAATGGCGCAAACGGGCATTGATAAAAAAGAATGGGTAAATTATTTAATTAATCTAATGCCGTTAGATGTGATCAATATAATAACAAGGGAAAACGAACCTGAAATTCACGATTATGATTATATAAAAAATATTCTACTAAAACGCTACAAGCTATCACCAGAGGAGTTTAGGCTGGAATTTTTCTCATCTAAAAAGGAGCCATCAGCCAATTGGCGAAATTTCGCTTATGAGATAAAGGTGTATTTTCAACAATGGATTGAAGGCCTTCACGTAAATAACTTTGAAGATTTGGCGGAATTAATTGTTGTTAATCAAATCAGGCATAATTTACCTACGGAAACAAAAACACATTTCATAGAGGAATTATTAGTAATAAAGAAAATTGATGACTTAGTTAATAAATTAGATAATTACGAAACAGCACAAAGGGTTTACAATAAACAATCAGTTAAGGATACAAGTAGCGATTTTGATGACAGAAGATCCGAGTGGCTGATTACGCCAATTTGAAAAGACGCCAAATTGACAATAGACACAGTATGAATTATGGAAGCAAAGAGTCGCATATAATCTGTTTTGCGTGTGGCAACCCTGGTTACGTGAGTGCGAAATGTGCCATGGCGAATAATACAGAACAATAATATTCAAATTTTTACCCTCAACGTAATCAAAATTGGCGAGAAACAAAATATCAAAATGAGACCCAAAACGCGCAAAGAAAAATAGTTAATATGGGCATGTTAAATGGTAAAAAAGGAAGAATCTTAGATATTAGCGGAATAAAAACAAGCGTAATAATTGATACAGGAAGCGATATTTCAATCGCCAGTTCAAGATATCATACTGCAATAAACGCGCCAAAACTAACCAGAGACAATATATACATATCAGGCATAGGTGGAGAAGAAATTAAGCCAACAGGTTTTTTCTGGCATAAAGTCTACGTGGATGAAACAGAAATCCAGGATAAATTTTACGTGGTACAAGAGGCGGACTGCGATTTAATAATAGGTAGAAAAGCAGTAGAAGGCATGACGTTAAAAGTAACGGAAGATAGTGTTAGAATAACAAGCGTCAACAAAGTTCGAGTAGGATACATTAAAGTTAACGAAGTACCGACAAAAATTAATGAAGCAAGTATAAACAACGATAATCGAGGTTGTGAAGATTTGGTTAAAATCGACTGCGTAAATGACGGGGTGAATTTGACTCAAATTACGAATTTAGTGAACAGAAAGAAAATAAGGAAATTAATAAAACCATATAAGCCGAATAGGACAAAAGATACAGGATTATCCGATGAATGGAATGCATCTCCAGAAGAAAATTATGAAAGTAGTAGTCCTGCACATGGTAGAAAAGACTATGTGAAAGATCGCAATAGGAATTTTGATCATAAGGGAAAGAACAAAAAATTTAATAGACCATTTGATAACGGAAGCAATAATAGATATGGCCAGAGATATTTTAAACAGTCATTTAACCATGGAAATTACAATAAATTTTGATATGGGAAACAGAGTTCCGAGAATTCTTACCAAAATAAATCTGAGATTTCTGAAAACTTTCAAACTGAAAATTCTTTGATACTTCAAGATATAGCAGAAAATACTTCACCTAATTCAAAAGCAAGATACAATCCAGATTTTCCCCCTAGATACATGAATAGAGGCTACTATCATGGTCAAAATAATTATAATTATGGTGGACAACGATCATACAAGGCTAGTTATAATGAACCAAAATATTCACAACCATCACATAAAAAATTTTCTCATCGTGGATTTAAAGAAGATTATAGTGGACGAGAAACTTATTCAAATTCTTATCATTCCAGAAGAAATAGGTATGAAAAAAAAACATAACAAATCAAGATGCTGATGTCGAGACGCCGTCATGTCAGGATGACCGATTTGTAGGATTTCAGTTTGAACACTTCACTTTATCAAATGAACTGATACTCTAATGCTATTGTCCATGATTTAAATGCGTGAGCTGAAAATACTTTGGATCACGAGTTTTGGCAAAGAGCCAGTTTTTTTTTTTTTTTGTTGTTATGAAGCAAGATATGTAAAATGGATATAGCCGTTAGGCTTGGTTGGATTATCGTAATGTAAATTTGTTGTATAGTTTCGACCAAAAGTGTTATTAGTTGAAATTAATGTGCATATTTTGTTGTTCATCGATTATTTGTCATATTGGTTCAGTAAAGTGCCTATTTATATATCATTTACTTACATATTATATATATATATATGTGTGTGTGTATATATATATATATATATATATATATATGTGTGTGTGTGTGTGTGTGTGTGTGTGTGTGTGTGTGTGCGTGTGTGTTAGATAATTTTTTATTCGTAGAAAGTACATTAAATACATAAAATATGAACATATTTTATCTTAATGTTACAGTAAAACCTGCTAAAACGGAATCACGAAGAACCGATGAAAAATTCTGTTTTAGCAGAAAGCAGAGATAATTGGCAGTATAGTGTTTATTTTAACTGGACCATAAAAGGTTTCGTTTCCGTGGTGGTTTTCAAATGATCTGCTGAACAGCGCAAAACTTTCTGACATAATTTCTGACTCATTCGGAAATGCAAAAGCACGAAACTGACAGACCTGACAATTGAAGCGATTTGAAATCAAAATGAGTTTTCCATTTTTTTTTATAAATAAATTACTTATCGAGTTATAAGCGATTCGTGCCGCGTGACAACCAGTTTTTCTCCTTTATGGCGCTGAAACATAGGGAATTCGGCTCAAAAAGTCAAATTTGAAAATGTTTTCTGAAATATCTTCTGCTTTTACCAAAAAATGGAAAACGTGTTTCGATTATAAAGTTTCTGAATTACCAGACCTGCTCATTTTAAGCCACTCCAAACAAAAATGATTTTAAAAATGTGTCCGAATTGACTTATATATAGGTTCCGTTTTCACAGGTTTTACTGTATTTTAATCCGAAGTAGACCGACCCAAACCAAAAAAATCCGTTTGAAAACAACCCGAAACGGAAAAAAAGTATAATATTATTATGAGAAAAAAAAATCTACAGTACAGGCTACTCTATAGTTGTTTCATTTAACACCTATTTCTGGACTTTCTTTTTCGATAATCGGGTATATATTTAATTCTTAAAAATAATTCCAAACTGACGTGTTGCACCCGAAATATTTTAATAAAAATTTGCTTTCATAATGTATGTAAGACAAGTAATTATTTATTTTCTAATTAATTTGTTTGTAAATTCTTGTGTCAGTCAATGATTTCAGCATTATACAAGCACAATTAATCTGAGCCTGAGTTAAGCAGCTCTTTATATAAAAATTTTCTATTTTACATATATAGTATTTTATTTCATTATAGGTATAATTTTAACTAATTATTTGTGAATAACAACTAAAAGTGGGTTGTCTTGACATGATAAGATCATATAAGCACGAATGAACGATTTCTTATGTTCAACTTGGAACGTGGAAAGTAGATTTTCTTGGAAATAAGAGAAACTTCAAACAAGGCAGAAAAACTAATTTTTCTGTAAATATTCTTTCCCCTGTGTAGTCATAGTATCTTTTTACAAATCAATTTTTAGTTGTCAACTGAAAAAAGACCTAGTGTTGTAGGAAAGCAAAATAATAACAACAGCAGATTGCAATGGTAAAATTAGAAGTGGTAAGGTTACGGCATCTTTAATCTATTAATTTAACATGGTCAGGTTCTGAGCTGAAGCAGCACTTAGATAGAAAATAAAAGCATTTTTGAAGTATTTAACTGTATTTTAATATTTATCGCATACTGATCCAATAATACATTATCATCTCTTTGCGAATAGAGATTAAAAATTATACAAAAACATATGCTTTTCTTAGGTATGATTAATTATTTCTCCAGTCAGTTAATTTGAATTATCTTAAATAAATAAATTTCATTTTTATGAATATGTGTGTACATTCACCTTCTACATGTATGTTATGCATAACGTATTGTTAATACATATATCCTTTTGTTCTTTGAAATGCTGTGCCACTGTAATTAAAATTGTATAAGACAAAACTCCTTTTTTAGTGCAGAGAGATAGACTCAACATTCACGGATTTGACGTTCACGAGGTTTTCCTCGAATGTAACCCTTGCGAATGTTAAGTGTATTTATAATCCAATAAATGTACAAAAAAAAAAAAAAAAAAAAAAAAAAAAAAAATACTGCAATATATATAAAAAATGTTAACATATGTGTGAACAATGCAAGGTCCAAAATGTCTGCGAAATACGTCACACAATGGCACAGTAATCTTAAAAACTATCCAAAATCAGTTTTCATTTAATGCTCACACTCTTCTCTCACCAACAAAAGCCACTGCACATATTTAATGTAATGAATCCCATGACAATTAAAAACCAATCAATGTCAAACCATTGACTCGATGACGATTAGGCAATTTTTTTCTCAATATATATATCCCATAATATACGACTCTACAACCAATCACGTGCCAGCCAAGTTATCCGCTACTCTTTGCTGTTTTAGTCCTGTACCAGAAGATTTGTGTATCAGAACGGATCTCACCGTACCAAAAAGCTTGTATTCTGATGACTCTGTTTAAAAGGAATTTTTAGCTGGAGCAATGTTACCGAATAATAGGATGTTAAAAAAACTCGTAATCCACTCGGCAATACTTTTACAGCCCATGTGTCTCGATCTTGAGTTGTGGAGTACCATTCCATCTTTCAGAGAAAATCTCACGATTCTGAAAAGAAAATATATTTTAAATACTTAAAGGTCAACAGAAATTTATCAACATCTATATGAAATAAAAGATTAGTATTAGTTTTTAAAAGCAGGAATGGTTTATCCTAAGGGGTAACAGGGCCACTCACTGCTCAGGACCTCCAAAGCCAAAAATTTCTGAATCAAAACCACGCCTTTTCCCCTTAATTAAATAAATAAATTAGCAAATTTTATGACTTTATATCTCAATAAAGAGTAGACGAGGGCAAATCATTTATGTGTCAAAAAACACGTTTCCTAATTCTCTTTCGATTGAAATTGAAATTGAACTTGTGATAGGTTCAACGGGCTTCCAAGTTGCGAAGCAACTGCATACCCTGTCTTAGAGTAGGTGTATATCAAATCCTGAGAGAGCCATATGAAATGTCTAGCCGTAGTCTAATTGACTACATAAAAATAGGATAATGTTAAGTATATCTATAAAATAATGAAAATTTACTACTTAAAGTATAAAAGTAAAAATAGTTCATAGTTAAAAAAAAAAAAACAATAATAATAATGCCAGACGAGGTAAAGTAAAGATGTTAAGAGAAGTTTAGGAGAAAAGTCAATTTAATTTTATTTAATAAAATAACATATAATATTTTTTCCCCTTTTTTTTAAATTAAAGAGAAAAAAGAATTATAGCTCGCAAGGACTATTCATCAAGAATAGTGGAGTACCTTGGTTTTTTACGGCTGGATGGACTACAAGCATCGTAGTCAGGTAAAGCTCATAGATGAGTTCATTTGGGATGTGATTAATGTCATTGTAGAATTTTTTCGCTCTTTCGATTGCTGCTTACATAGATTTTTTTTCATTATTACACTATTGCGTGGTTTCCTGGTTAGCTTTATTATTATTATTATTTTTAAATGTATTGAAATTTTTGTATAATTATAGATATTTTATTTACAAATAGAAATTTATTGTTTGTGTAATTAAAGAAAACATATATAAAAAGTCTTAAATGCAATTTTTTTAAAGGGTATTAGAAAAATTGGAAAAAATTACCATTTTCAACATTTAATATCTTTAAACGTATACGGCTTTAAAACACAATTTTTGAATGGATGAAAGATATAAGTATATGTTCTTTCATTTCATATATTTAAAAAATTATAATATGCTGAATTAATATTTATAGGCGACTTTAGACTGTCAGGCACTTTTTGAGCAGAAAATTGACATGACAGCTTACACTCAGGATTGAATATATATATATATATATATATGTGTGTGTGTGTCGTCTAGTTGCAAAACCGTCCAACTCCTCAAAATTTGAAAATGTGTTTTTTCAGCTTTTTAAGTTCTAAGTAAACTTTTCTACCATCTGTAAATAATAAACAAGCCTAAGCCAGTCACATCCCTGTGTTATATGCGTTTGAAAATCGCGATGTGCTGCAAAACCGGCCAAATCCATGAACCGGTGAGGTTCAAAAGCGGCCATATCCATATCCGCTGTATGGTGCTTCTTCTTCTCCCCACAATAACCTCTCAGTTGTTGATTAGATTAACGTTATAATGTTGTCTCTCGCCTGGGACTGCTCCTCCTTGGTGCATAGAAAGTTTCTAATAAAAAATCTTCTAAAAAATTTCATGTTTTCTCCAATTATGGAAAATTTTGTGAAAGAAGTATCTCCTAATCAATCAAGGAAGAGGAAAAGTGACCTTACGACGTGGAAAAGGCACAAAGCCAAAGTTCAAAGGTAATGTACATTTTGGGATTACCAAGGGCGGATTAACCCCTTGAAGGGCAGGGGGATATAATATATCCCACTTAATTTCAACTCCAAAAGGCCACAATGACACCGGAAAATCTGAAACAAATTTTGCTTTTATAATATACGTGAAGAAAAGCTTTTACTTATTTCGAAATAAATTTGTTGTTAAATTCCGGTGTGATTCACTGATTTCAACAGTTTAGAAACATCAGTACTTTCCCCCAGAAAGGATTAACATGTTTTTATGCTCTAGGCCAAAATATTTTTCTGCGCCCTCCCCCTTCGCTTTCATAAAACTGTAAGCGAATTTTCTTTGATAAATTTAAGAATTTTTTAATCTATTTAATTTTTAAATAAAATATTCTTCCATTTAATTAAACATTTTTTTTTATAAATTTTAGTATTTGGAGAATTATAGATGGGGAATGAACGGGCTTTTGTTCCAGTTAAAATCTGAAAGAATACATTTATGATTACATTTTCATAATTTCTGGCATTATTTTTTTTTCAGGTACTGCCCTACTGGTAATCCAAGAAATCCAAGCTGTGAGCACTCTTCAAAAGCTTACCAATGCTCCTCAACGCTTCCTCGAACATTTTTGTATGATTGCTACCCCTAAAATCCCAATGTCACATTAAACTTAGCAAAAAATAATTTCTGGTTTGTTGCAAAACCGACCAACTCCAAAGTAAGTTGCAAAGGTGGCCAAATCCAAAACAAAGACTTAAATAACTCCCTCATTTCATGTGCCCCTGCCATCTTATTTTGTGTTTTTAAATATACTGTCCTAATGACTATAAAGCGAAAGAGATTTGGTTCCAATCTTATTTTGGCTAAGTGTGGTAAAAAATAAGCTTTTTCCAAAAATTATATTTTTTGGAGATGGCCGGTTTTGCAACTAGACGATACATATATAATAATCTAGAACAAAAACATCGGTGCCTACTTACACTTCAGATTGTAAAAATTACCCCGAACCTAATTAAATTGATATTTAAAACACTTTTATATTTGTAATACAATGTTGTATTTAGCTTATATAAAATTTTGAAATTTCAATACGCCTTTTATAATCGCCTTCTATAATCGCCTTTTTTTTTTTTTTTTTTTTTTTTTTTTTTTTTTTGAACAATAGAAATAAAAATTTAGGTTCAATTTATGCAGACTACCATGAAACATTTCTTTTGAAAAATTCATGAAAAAATATTGAAAAAGTTTTCGAGATGTCCTGCGTGTTATGCCCAAATACGTCATTTTGAGAAAAACTACTTCAAGGTTTTGTTTTTACCGCTTCAGCTCTGAGTGTGTATAATTCTAAAAGCCATACCTTCTGTTCTAATGGTAATTTTAAGGAAACGATCATATAAAATTGTTCAGAAAAAAAATAGGAGTTTAACAAATAAAAAAATTAAAATTTCGAAAGTTTTGAAGATTTAACAGTTTTGACCAGGAAAACACCGTTGGTGTAATAATGAAAAAAAAAATTATTCAATAACAAAATCTAAATAAGCAGCAATCGAAAGAGCATAGAGAAACGTGTTTTATTTTGTCGCATAACTCATTTGCTCTTGTCTTCCCGTTATCGAGATAAAAAGTCTTAAAATATGCTACTTAATTTATTTAACAGGATGGAAGAAGGAGTCGATAGGATGCAAGGCGGAGTCGATAGTACAGAAGGAGGAGTCAATTGGTTTTCAACGAAACAAAATCATCAAACTCCAGTCACTTGTCCATTTCCAGTTTAGTGCTCATAACGCCGCAATAATCCGACATGATTCAGTATGCTTGTTACATGTCTGGATTAGAACAAACTGAGTCACTTCCATTTGAAACACCCTTGCAGTTTTGTTTTTCGCAGGAGGTGGACCATTGTAATCAATGCATTAGAATTAAGTTCGGGAAATGTTCTTGGTGTCACTACTTTCTATGCTTCAATCGTTTTTTGATTCAGTACCATATTTGTCAATGGCATTTTTTTTCCGGGTTTCTTTCATTTTTATATTACTATATATAGCTATGATTTATATTTTGTATTAACCAAGCCTTTTCTACAAATTAAACAAATAAATTAGCAAACTCTAAGACTTTGTGTCTCGATATCGAGGAGACGAAGGCAAATGATTTATGTGTTAAAAGACACATTTCACTGTGCTAATTAGATTGCAACTTACTTAGATTTTTTTTTTTTCATTATTACACCATGGCGTGGTTTCCTGGTGAGACCTGAGACTGCTTAATAAAACTCATGATAAATGAAAAACATAAGTTCCGAAAAAATAAATTTAAATAACAATTTCATTTTTGTCAATCAAGTCACGTCATTCATCAAAAAGTGAGCAATTAATTACATGGAATTTTACTGCCCAGATTGAAAAACAGTGGCAGATTTTGCTATCCGATCTGTCTATGTTGATTCTCACCAGTGTATGGGAAAATTTTTCGTCGATTTTTTACTCGTAAAATCGTCCTTTAACCCTTATTATGAAAAAATATATATATATCTAGAAAATACGAAATTACTGGCGGAAAAGACCATGTCTAGTTTGAATATGAGGAAACGCCCCTATTAAGATCAACTTAATAATAATACTAATAAAAACGAAAAATTAGAGCTTTAAATAAAAATAGAATTAAAACATTGCATGGAATATGGATTTATGGAATATGGAATAAACGCCAGTTTTTTTTTCTTGTTGTTGTTCTGTTGAAAACTACTAGTTTAATAACAGTCAACAAACAATAAATAAGCAAAATCACAAAACTGTTAAATGTTTTGTGTAAAACTATTAAAAAGAGTTGTATATCCTATGACTGTTTACTACAGACTGAAAATAGCATAAAGATAAACAAAACAATTTTCAAATATCATATCTTCTTTAAATAACGCTAAATAATGCATTTCATCATAATAAGAGAATAATTTTTTCGCTTTTAAGCACAAAGTAAAAAAAAAAAAAAAAAAAAAAAAGAAAGAAATCTAGAAAATACGAAATTATGGGTGGAGAGACCATGTCTAGTTTGAATATGAGGACACGCCCCTATTAAGATCAAATAATAAATTTAAGTAGAAAATTAATGTTACTGATAAAACCTAAGTATTAAAAAATCTGTTATTTTAAGTTATTAAAAAAAAAAAAAAAAAAAAAAAAAATCAGTGTGTAAGTATTTATTTTCAGTATGTATTTTTAATACAATGCCTTCATTAAAGCATATAAAGTCAGCTGTGTTTTCGGTAAGGCTGTTCTCAAATCCAAATGGGCTACTTTCAGACGCATTTTAAAATTCATTTTTGTTCAAAAACTCACGAAAAGGCCAGGTTTTGTTAGTCAGAAACTTTGTAAACGAAACACGTTTTCGATTTTTTGGTGAATGCACAAGATCTTTCAGAAAACACTGTGAAAGTCGGCGTTTTGAACCGAATTCCCGATGCTGCGGAGTCAGAAGGGAGAAAAGCGCGTTGTCACGTGACACGAGTGACTTATAACTCAATAAGTAATTTGTTTATCAAAAAATTGTAAAAACATTCCAATCCTAATTCACCCCAATAGTCAGGTCTGCCCATTTTATACCTTTACGTTAAAAAAGAAAGTCAGAATTTGTGTGAGAAAGTTTTGCGTTGTTAAGCAGATTATTTTAGAACCAACTTAGTCAACTTTCCTTAGACCCCAGGCATGTTTGAATTAAAGCAAGGCAATAGGCCATGATAAAAGTTATAACACTGAAACTTAAAAAGTGACTCTCCATGCCCAGTTGCAATTTGTTGTAAAAGTCTTATATTCTTAGAATTGTCACAGCAGAAACAAGCTTCCAAAATCCTACCAAGACAAGACATCCTTCAAGTTACAACAACAATTCATTTTTAATTTTAGAGGAGTTGCAGATGTAAGTGAGAATGTTGTGCCTTTTTAATAATTCAACGAGGAGAACTTAGTACCATGCAGGTGCTCACTCGTTATTTCAACGTATAGCGGTGTGTAACGGAATAATAACTAATAACAGCTATTTTTTCATTAAGAAATGATTATGAAATCTAACCGGTATGAGTGAAATATTTTGGTCATGTTGGCATTGTATTAATTGTGAGAATACCTAACTCAAACTTTTCAGATTCAATCACATGTGGTTTTTTCCCATATATTTTAAAGTGTAGTTAATATATATATATATTTTTTTTTAACGAGCTTAACAGATAATATACTTCGATTTGATGTGGAAAATCTGTTTCGAAAGTATTTTCAATGGAAGATCTAATGAAATTTCAAATTCTAAATTGTATGTGATTGACAAGATGCAGGGCTTCCAAATGGGCTGATTTTTAAATGCCAGTATTTTCTTAGAAAAAATTTATTTTTAGATTTTTCTTGCAAAGGTGGGAGAAGCCAGCTTCGGAGGTAAATTTTTAAGGAAATGTTGTAGAAATCTACCATGAAATGATCTTTTAAAAAATACTGGTATTCAGTTGGTGGACCATTTGTAAGCCCTGTAAAAGGATATAAATTTCGGTAGGCACCTAAAAATAGTCTGTCATTTCTAGATTGACCAAAATTCTCAATAAACATTATAACAATAAAAATATTTTGCTTTTCGGTGTAAAAGGGTTAATATTGTCTTACTATTTTATCTATAATAATTTCAATAATATTTACTGTCGGTAAAAATATTTATTATCTTGATTTTATTCAAAAATTGCATCGTATAGTTAAATTATGACTATATTATCTATTATTAAAAAAAATATTTTTCAGAACGAAATTATTCTCGTTATTTTTCATATATTGAAAAATTATAAAACTACTTCTATTTATCCAAATAATAAATGTCATTATATACATATATATATATATATATATTATTAGGTTATAAACCTGAATCATTATCTCTCTCAAATATAGTAAATAATAATAATAATAATAATAATAATTAAAAATCCAATTTTGCACATAGGTACAAATAACAATTACAAATTTTTGAAGGATATAATTTAAAAATTAGGCATACAAACAAGCTGAAACCTCACTCTCGTATGCACAAACGCCTAATCAGAAGATTGATAAAAACTCTTGTGATCTCCACTTGGTTTTTTGACTGACGATATATATTGAAATATGGCAACTGTGGAGTTTTTTTTTTTTTTTTTTTTTACTTTTCGTATTCGTTGATGAGATTCACAATTTATTCGACTAAATTCTCTGCAAAATATTTAAAATTATAATAAAAAATACTTTTTTCCACAAAATTTGGAGAAAAAAACTGCCAAGGAAGCTGTACTAAGTTCCTGATTGTAAATTCTTTGGCAATGCCACTATTCCAAATACTACTCCTTTATTATTATTATTATTATTATTATTATTATTAACCATTTAGGAAATTTTCCCCAAAGCCGAATGCATCGTAAAGCGAAGACAGTTGTAGGTAAGAACTGTAGCACCGAAGTTGAGGTTGGAATGTTTGGAATTGTAAATCAGTTCTATTAAATTTAAAATAAATGCAACTTTTAAATTTAATTCTATTAATAATTAAACATTAAATTCTAACACAAAATTTAATTCAATTAATTTAATAATAATAAAAAAAACCGTGAAACAATTGTGATTAGTTGTATTATTTTATATTTTCTTCGAAAATATTTTATTTTTAGAAATCTAGTTTTACAGCGTGCTGTTTTATGTAGTTTTATAAAACAAAAATCAGATTTTTTTTTTTTTTTTTTTTTTTTTTTTTTTTTTACCGTACATATCATGTTTGTATCTTTTGATGTTGTTATTTAAAATAAATTCTCGAAATTTTATTTCTCCAAATAATAGTAGTGCGTAATAAAATGTGTGTTTTATGTAGCTACAGAAAACAAAAATCAAATATACTTGGAGCATTTGTCAAATTTTTTTAGGAATGTATTTTTTTAAAAATCTTCTAATTATTTATTTTGTTCTAGGTCAGGGTCGGCGAACCTTTTCACATCTGCGTGCCAATATTTGTCAAAAACACTTTTTAAGTGACCATGGCGTGTCAACGACCTCCCCCCCCCCCCACCTCCCCCGACTAAAAAAACCCTATAAAAACAATGAATTAAGTTACTATTATTATTATTAGATTAAGATATGGATAACAAACCTTCGGGTAATATCAACATACTTATTAAATTAAATTATGTATAATATTGAAAACTCAAAACAAAACAACTGGTCAGAAGAAAAGATTAATGATAGTAATAATTATAGAAAAAAGTGGATATAATTATAAAGAACTAATAAGATATAATTATATTAATCTTAAAAAAAAAAAATATATTAAAATCTCAAATCCAGACAGCTTGCCAAATGACTGTAATAATTATGGTAATACATGACGTTGCCCTTGGGATCTGTTGATTTTGACATTTTAAGCAGGGTGGTGGTTTTATAATTGAGGTAATTTTCTTTTAAAATAGACAACTAGAAAATAAACATTGGAAAAAATTATTTACGAATCATATCTTCAAAATATTTGTTTTACACCTGCTATTAAATGGAAAGTTATTTTAAAAATATATTACAATGCATAAGAAGATATTAGGAAATATAAAAAACATTACCTAAAAAGTCTGCCTAAGAAATCTGTTTTCTCTTTTGTTTCTGTTGATTGAATTTTATTTTCTAATTTCTTAAGCATTGCAGCAAAATCTTCTTTTTTCAGAAGAAAATTTAAAACTTCGTAAGGTACGTAATGCAGCCACAGCATTTTGGAATTTCGACGTTAGTTTCTCTTCACCGAGTTCGTTATCACTCTCATTGTCACAAATGTTTGTTTCTTTTATAAAGTAGCTAACGTTTGTGGAAATAAGGTAGATCTAACAAAGCGTCAAACTTTCGTTTATTTAAAGCCTGTGACGATATGAGATTAACTATTTTTGTGACTACGGCTATAATATCACCAAGAGATTCAAAACCAGCCTATGCACCCAGGACTTGTTGATGTATGACAATGCTGTGAAATCCAAGAATAATATGTCCAATGTGAGTTTGAAATCAACTGAAAAAAAAAAAAAAACATTTATTTTACCCATAATACTGATGCCTCCTTCAATTGTAACAAAAACTATTTTATACAAATTTATTTCTTTTTCAGTAAGTGAATTTATAACTGCTGTACAAATATTTGCACCTTTGATTGTAATTGCTAATGATAATAACGAGAATAATTCATTCTTAATATCATTTTCAACAGAATATCGTACAAAAACAGCTAAAAGAGCAGATTTAGTTACATCTGTACATTCATCAAGACAAAATAAAGTGAAAGGAGAAGACGATATCAGACTTTGGTATTACATTTTCAAGATTCTATCTTTGACTGTATTTCTTGATAAAGGAGTATCTTTAATTAGTTAAATAATTTTATCTTTAATTTCAAAATCGTTAAAAAATGATGGAGCGCATGTTAACCAGGATTTCTTCAAAAACTCTCCATCGCAGAAAAATGTACCATTCCGAACAATGACATTCGCAGCCGAGAAACTTGTGACACTAGTTTGAGAATCTTTGCTATATATAAATATATATACATATGTAATCATAGATGTCAACAGTTTATTTTTTCTTTAATTGCACTGGCAATGGATTCCTTCCTTTTGTTCTGCATAACTTTTTGGGGAAAGAGGTTTGTGATTTGTTTCATAAGGCTGTTTTACTGCAGATCACTGTCCCGAAGCATAAAACGCATAGATTTTTAACATCTTTATTAATCATCCCATATTTCTCAGTCCACCACGTTTGAAATTCTCTACTATCTTGCATTTTCTATTTTTTAGCCGAATTGGCTATGTTGAATAAATATTACTTTAATGGTGCAATCTAATCAGTCTTAGATTACCATCGTTGATTATAGGAAGTTAGTTAATAAAAAAGATTATGCATAGTAGAGTTGATGAAAACATCACTATACAGAATAAAAGCAAATCAGAATAATAATAAAATGACTAGCCACTAAATTTACTCAGATTTATATACAACAGAATTGAGTCGGCAGCCAGTCGTCTGCTGGATTAATTACCCCCCTCCTCTCTCTATGAAGCCGATACATAAAAGGACAAAAATATTTCTCGTTATTCAATATTCAACATATTAGTATTATCATTTACTATTATCTTGATTTATGCACATTTAATGAATTAAGTAATTAAAAATGATTAGAGTAAATTTTCTCTAAGGCAGGAAAAATCTAATAGCTTTTGTTTGGTATTTATTTATTGGAAATATCTTTAAATTGTTTACAAATCATATTTTTTTCATGTTCTTTCATAATCGGCAGACAACATATTTTTGTAATTATAGTTTTCATTTCATTTTATAACTGTTTTAACAAGCAATGTATTATTATTTTTTTTAACTCTGAAAAAAGTGAATATTTTATTAGTTTCATTAATGCTTTTGTCATTTTAACTGATTAAAAATTAATTAACAAATTACAGCAACAGTTAAATAAAGCCTCATATGCAGATCAGCTAGCATTAAATGATGCAGAAATTTCAGAAACAATAAAGCAAAAAATAGTTTATTTGCTATATTTCTCTCTCTTTAAATGCGATCATCGGCGCCGGCAGTACAAAACCGAGGAAGAAGGGGAGGGGGGGGGGAGGGGGTCAGAGATCAGATGTTCTGAGCAGGTAATTCAATGATATGACAAGTACACATGCACTTATAACAAAAAAAAAGCTTTTTTCAGTCAAGCTCGTGTATAAATGGGAAAAAAATAATGAGGTTCAGAATTTTGGTGAGTTTGACTGAATCTTGATTTAGAATTTAAATCACCGGCGTGTCAAAAATATCCTCTCGCGTGCCAGCTACGGCACGCGTGCCATAGGTTCGCCGACCCTGTTCTAGGTCAATATTATAATTTTGATAAGTAGCGTTAGATTGAGGAAAGAATCTACACATATCAGTCTATTAATAAGAAAAGATTTCTATTAAATTGGCTGTGTATAGAACTCATATATTTTACGGTATTGGAATTCATTGTTATATCTACAGAAAATCCTGATTTTTCAGTTCTTAAGACATTGTGAATCATATCACTATATGATTTTAAACGCCTGCTTAATTGCAATGTAATACAACAATTACAGTAAAATTTGCGTATAACAGAATCCTGTCCTAAATGAAAATAAACGATCCCAACAGATAGATTACCAACAATTCTCTTTGCTAAGTCAAAAATCTGTATAAAATGATTTTTTTTTTTTTTTTTTTTTTTTTTTCAGTTCCGTTAGATTTTAGTTTCACAGGTTTTATAAATATTTGACAAAATTGATTACATAGTTCACTATTTTGTATTTTATGTTGCATATTTTTAATTTAAAAATAAGTTGGTCATTAAATTCTTAGTAAAATTCTCTTTGTAAATTTACTTTGCAGAGGAGGGAGGGGGAAGGCGCCAAAATCCATGTTCGCTCCCTGTGGAGAAAATAGCTAGTTTCGACCGTGTGCACCAGATATAGGGATTGACTTGATTATTCGCGATTTTTTTAAATTATCTCTTTCTTTTTCCGAATTTATAGTGGTTAAATATTTTTGAAAATGTGGAAAAACATAACATTCGCGAGAATCTGACTTGATTAATCGCGATGTTTTTTAATTATCTCTTTTTTTTCCTGAATTTACAGTGGTTAAATATTATTTTCCCTGTGTTTCCTTAGTATCTATTTACAAATCAATTTTTAGTTGTCAACTGAAAAGGAGCCAGTGTTGTAGTAAAAGCAAAATAATAACAACTGCAATTTGCAATGGTAAAGTTAGAAGTAATAAGTTAACGGCATCTTTAATCTATTAATTTAACATGGTCAGGTTCTCGTACAGATGAAGCTGAAGCTGCACTTACATAGAAAATAAAAGCATTTCTGAAGCATTTAGCTGTATTTAAATATCGTATTTTAATATTGTATCGCATACCAACCCAATAATACATTATTCAACTCTTTGCGAATAGAGATTAGAAATTATACAAAAACTTATGCTTTTCTTTGGTGTAAATATTTCTCCAATCAGTTAATTTGAATAATCTTCAATAAATAAATTTCATATTTATGATTATGTGTGTACATTCACCTTCTACATGTATGTTATGCATAACGTATTGTTAATACATGTATCCTTTTGTTCTTTGAAATGCTGTGCCACTCTAATTAAAATTGTATAAGATAAAACTCCTTTTTTAGAGCAGAGAAATAGACTCAACATTCACGGATTTGACGTTCACGAGGTTTTCCTCGAATGTAACCCTCGCGAATGTTAAGGGTATTTATAATCAAATAAATGCAAAAAAAAAAAAAAAAAAACTACAATATATATATAAAAAATGTTGACATATCTGTGAACAATCCAAGGTCCGAAATGTCTGCGAAATATGTCACACAATGGCACAGTAATCTTAAAAACTATCCAAAATCAGCTTTCATTTAATGCTCACACTCTTCTCTCACCAACAAAAGCCACTGCACATATTTAACGTAATGAATCCCATGAGAATTAAAAACCAATCAATGTCAAACCATTGACTCGATGACGATTAGGCAATTTGTTCTTCTCAATATATATATCCCATAATATCATGAGAGACGGCAGTATCTCGAGTGACGCAGCAAAAACCGAAAACCGAAGATTTCCCGAAAACCGAACGCCCAAAACCGAAGATTTCCGTCACTCTATATATACGGCTAGAAGGACATCAAAGAGAAATCAAAACGCCGACATTTAATATCTCAGCAAATATGTGGCATACCGTTTTGATTTTTTCACATTAGTCTTATATCTATGGTCTAATTCAATCCTGATATTTATACATTTCTACGTGCAGTAGATTTTAAGAACTGGAAGTCCATTTTTAACTAAATTTGGGTAAATGTAAGGCCTCTGAAAATTTATCTCGAAAATGGCTCGGGCGATTTTTTTAAAATTAATATATTATATTAATCGGTTTTAGACTAAGCGAATGTCGTTTCGTGTTAACGTAGGAAAACTCTTGTTTTTTAAATAATCTGGTTTAAAAATGGGACTATTTTCTTAAGCATATTGCGTAGACTTTTTACGCATTTCTTACGCGCATGGTAATAGAATACCTCAGGTAGGGGAACGCCGTGTTTGGCCGGAGCGCCATCTATTGTCAGTAATTGAAGTTCAGCAAATCGAAAACTATTTTTTTTTTTTTCTTGAGCTGTATTTAAAAAGAAATTTTGTTATGTTTTTTACGAGTTTTTTAGTTAACAGAACAGAAAACGAACTATTTTAAGAGTTTGTAAAATATTTATGTTAAATTTTACAAATTGCAAAAAATATGTATATTTTTTTTCCCACTGTATTATTAAAAAGGAACAAAAAATATTCATTCTTATTCAAAACAAGCCTGGAACTCAGATATATCTTTTTTTCTTTTAAATTTTATTGTACTTTGATATCCGGGATTTATCACGTAATTCTCGTAAATATTTTATAGAATAACTTTTTTTTTTCTAATTAAAACAAATGATGCAATGATTTTATATGCTTTTATTTATTTTTTTAAATAAATGAAATATGAAAACCAGGACTTTCAGTTTAAGAATTCGTTAAATATTCATAATAAATTTTACAAACTGTAAATAACTAAAAATTATTATTATTATATATATACATTCTGTTTCCCAGCTGTATTATTTAAAATGAGCCAAAAATATCAATTCCTATTCAAAGCAAGTAATTGGAATAAGGTAAATTTTTATTAGCATTAATTTTATTGTACTCAAACTATTTAAAGAGCGTAAGACAGTAGCTAGATTTAAAATATATATATGCCTACTGCAAATGTAAAATAAATTTGAAACTTGTAGCAATTGTGTGATTGCACGCTAATTGGGCCCTCGGTCCCCAAATTTAGCATGTAATTTTCAGTTAGAGCTGATATTATAGAGTAGGTTAATAATAAATATATTTATCTAAATTTTTTTTTACATACTCCCATCTATACTTTGAGACATTGGAAATGCTCAAATTTTTGTGACAATAAAGGAAAGGGGACCCTGGAAAAGAGAAATAGGGTTTCATATATTGCTGGATTATTGTAATTTTATTCTTATATTAAATGTAATATAAATACAAATACAACTTTTTCTGTAAATTAATACACATGTATAATATGAATCATTTTCTACATTTAAGACTTGTTGTCAATAACTTCCTATTTGAAATATAGTTTCTTTTTTTTTTTTTTTTTAAATCAAAACATAACTTGATTGTCTATGTATTTATTGGATATGATCAAGATATTTTGATAAATTAAAAAACTTTTGTGCCTATGTGTGTATATTTAAATAAAGATTACACAAGAAAAATTATATATATTTATTTAAGAAACAAACATTTATTTAACAAAGACAAATTAAAAAAAAAAAAAAAAAGAAAAGAAAATTGCCCAGTTAAACTGATGGCATTGAGCTCACAGGCTATTCACACTAATTGTATGTTATACTCTTATTTCAAAGAATAATACCCCTCGAAAAATAAAGAGATCGACAATAAATCAAGAGGGGGGGATTGGCCCGCCGTTTCCCCCCTTTATACTTAACCAATGAACCCCCAAAACTAATCAGGGAAGCGTCTTACCACAATGAATCTATATACAAAATTTGAAGCAAAAATTTTGATGCAAATTGGGTAATTCTGCATGAAAAACCCATTTATATAAATTAAGGGGGGGTTAGTACCCCGCTCCCCCCTTTATAATTAACCAATGGACCCCAAAAACTAATCAGGGAAGTATTATCATTATAAACATATAACCAAAATGTGAAGCAAAACGGATATTTCTATCAAGATTTATCGCATTACATACATACTTACATACATACGTACATACAGAACCGGCGCACATTAACTGTCAGGCTTTGATAGCCTGTGAGCTAAAAATATAATTTCAAGAATTACTCGGATATAAACATTTAAAAATCACAACATTCATCTTAGATTAAAAAAAAAAACCTATATGTATATATATATAATTCCAAAAAGACGCACAAAGGCTATCCATTTTATTCAGTTAATTTATCTGATGACCCCCCCCCCTTTTTTTTTTCCGGAAAGGGTGGATTCATTTTTTGAATTGGTGAAAAGATAAATTGAAGGCCCGCTAGCGGGCGAAACCACTAAGTTTTATTCTTATAAATTTATACCTTATGCTTAATTTCGACTGAATGAAATTTTTATCAATAACCGCACAAAAGTAATGATATTAGTACAAAAACCCTTAACGGGTTAAAAGTGTTGAGGCAGCACTTTCTTTTGGCTCTAAGAATTTTAAATATGGGTCTTAAAAGTAATGATATCAAATTTGAGTGACGCTATGTTAATAATTTTTTTTTAAATCATCATTTTCTTTTTAGTTTTATTTATATTCACAGGTGCAATTATTATCTTAACATGAAAACATATATAAAATTTATTCGCTGATGCTTTTTCATTCAGATCTCTCAGGAATTCAAAATATGGGTTTTAAAAGAAATGATATCAAAATTTGAGTGCACCTTGACGTGAATTTAATAGGATTGTTTTAAAATTCAATTTAAATTATTTTTCGTTTGTCTTCTAAAGTATATTTACACATACAAACAATACTTTTAATTTTTCAATACACTGTTAAATATATTACTTTCACTGAGCCTATATTTTGTATTCAAATGTATTTATTTCAATATTCACTGAGCCTATATTCAAATGTATTTATTTCAATAAACTGATTTATGTTTTGTGCCACGCTATCCAAAATCATAAGTAAAATTTATGTAAATGATTATTTTGCGTCATAGTATCCAAACAAAGGAAAATGTATGCAAGTGGACAACGTGACCTATGAAAGTACACTTCTTTTAATAGTAACATTTGTAGCTTTTTCTGTAATTGAAATTTTTAAATTCTGCTAGTTTTCATATATAGCACCTTTTTTAAAATAATGTTTAACATGTGTCAAGTTTTATTTTAACTTTTAATGAATTGTTTGAGATTTTATTTAACTTTATAAATTTGTTCTTAGTAATATTTCTTTCTATATTTCTTCGTAAACTTTTTTTTTACAGTAAAATTTAGCACTGATTTTTACAACTGTAAAAAAATAAAATAAGAGTTTATTTTTCAAAACAATTTTAAATAATGAAGTTACATCAAAATTGAGGTATAATTTTTTTTTATTCTATTTTATTTTATTTTTATTATTATTATTTTTCTTTTTTTTTTGGTGGGGGGGGGGGGGGGGGGGAGGGGATTGAAAGTGAGTGAAAATTATGACTATAAACTCATTACGCTGGTCTTCATATTTTAATTTCTTCATCTTTTGATCCTTAACCTAAAAAAAGTAATGATATCAGTACAAAAACCCTTAAAGGGTTAAAGTTTGTGACGCAGCACTTCACCTTTTGTCTGTAAGAATTTCAAATACAGGTCTTAAAATTAATGATATCAAATTTTGAGTGACGGTATGCTATAAATTAAAAAACTTATCTTTTTTTTTTTCTCCTACTGCTATATTGATATTCAGTGGTGCAAATATTATTTTTTACATGAAAAAATATATATAAGTTTTTTGCTCATGCTTTTTCATTCACATCTCTGATAAATTCAAAATACGAATTTTAAAAGAAATGATATCAAAATTCAAGTGACGCCTTCATGTGACTTTAATGGGTTTGTTTTAAAATCCAATTTAATTTATTTTTGGTTTGTCTCCTAATGTATATTTACACATGCTAACAATACTTTTAATTTTCTAATACATCATTAAGTATATCACTTGCAATGAGCCTGTATTATGCATTGAAATGTATTTATTTCAATAAATTGATTTATCTTTTTGTGCCATGCTGTCGAAAATTGAAAAAAAAAATTATGTAAAGGTTTATTTTGCGTCATAGTATCCAAACTAAGTGAATTGTATGCAAATTGATAGTATGATGCAAAATAAACCTTTACATAAATTTTTCTTTCAATTTTCGACAGCAGCGAGAAACGAGCTTAAACGATCTTAACAGATAATATACTTCGATTTGATGTGGAAAATCTGTTTCGAAAGTATTTTCAATTGAAGATCTAATTAAATTTCAAATTCTAAATTGCTTGTGATTGACAAGATGCAAGGCTTCAAAATGGGCCGATTTTTAAATTCCAGAAGTTTCTTAGAAAAATTTTATTTTTAGATTTTTCTTGCAAATGTGGAAGAAACTACCTTCGGAGGTACATTTTTAAGGAAATGTTGTAGAAATCTACCATGAAATGTTCTTTAAAAAAATACTGGTTTTGGCGGACCATTTGGAAGACCAGTAAGAGGTGATACATTTCGGTAGCCACCTAAAAATAGTCTGTCATTTCCAAATTGACCAAAATTCTTAATAAACATTATAAAAATAAAAATATTTTGTTTTTCTGTGAGAAGATGTTAATAGTGTCTTACTATTTTATCTATGGTAATTTCAATAATTTTTACTGTAGGTAATAATATTTATTATCTTGATTTTATTCAAAAATTGCATCGTATAGTTGACTTATGATTATATTATCTATTAATTATTCTCGTTATTTGTGATATATTAAAAAATTAGAGAAGCTACTTATATTTATCCAAATAATAAATGCCATTATATACATATATATATATATATATATATTAGGTTATAAACCTGAATCATTATCTCTCTCAAACATAGTAAATAATAATAATAATAATAATAATAATAATAATAATAATAATTAAAAATTCAATTTTTCACATAGGTACAAATAAGGATTACAAATTTTTGAAGGACATAATTTAAAAATTAGGCATACAAACAAGCTGAAACCTCACTTTCGTATGCACAAACGCCTAATCAGAAGATTGATAAAAACTCTTGTGATCTCCACTTGGTTTTTTGACTGACGATGTATATTCAAATATGGCAACTGTGGAGAATCCGCTTTTTTGTTTTATTTTATTTTTATTTATTTTTTTATTTTTTTATTTTTTTACTTTTCGTATTTGTTGATGAGATTCGCAATTCCTTCGACTAAATTCTCTGCAAAATATTTAAAATTATATTAAAAAATGCCTTTTTCTACAAAATTTGGAGAAAAAACTGCCAAAGAAGCTATACTAAGTTCCTGATTGTAAATTCTTTGGCAATGCCACTATTCCAAATACTCCTCTTTTTTTTTTTTTTTTTTTTAATTATTAACCTAGATGTAGGAAATTTTTCCAAAGACAGTTGTAGGTAAGAACTGTAGCGCCCTAGTTGAGGGTGGAATGTTGGGAATTGTAATTCAGTTCTATTAAATTTAAAATAAATGAAACTTTTAAATTTAATTCTATTAACAATTAAACATTAAATTCCATAAACAAAATTTAATTCAATAAATTTAATGATAATAAAAAAAAATATGAAACAATTGTGATTAGTTGTATTATTTTATATTTTCTTCGAAAATATTTTATTTTTAGAAATCTAATTTTACAGCTTGCTGTTTTATGTAGTTTTATAAAACAAAATTTATTTATTTATTTTTACCTTACTTATCATGTTTGTATCTTTTGATGTTCTTATTTAAAATAAATTCTCGAAATTTTATTTCTCCAAATAATAGTAGTGCGTAATAAAATGTGTGTTTTATGTAGCTTCAGAAAACAAAAATCAAATATACTTGGAGCATTTGTCAATTTTTTTTAGGAATGTATTTTTTAAAGAAAAAAAAATCTTCTAATTATTTACATAAAAAATAATTCGAATTCTTATTTTTTTTTTCTAGATATTTCTTGTTCATGGTCAAATGTGTGTACTATGGACCTCTATAAAACAAAAATCTCGCATACTCGCGGTACTTATAAGATTTTTTAGGAATTTACTTTTTATTGAAAAAATGATTAGATTAACTATTTCTTTTCATGTATAATCTTATTTATTTTCTGTTTAATTCTTATAATTTATAATGGCGTGAAGAAGGCGAATGCTTTTGTAAGAAAACATTTATTGTAAATAATATTAATCTCGCATAACTAACATTCCATTAAAAGAAAATGTTTAACACATTAAATTCTATATTTAAAAAAATATATGTACTGTTTCCGAAATGAATCTCTTCAAGGAAATTTCATCACTATATGAATTTGTTTAACGGATAATGTGTTCAACGATTTGTTGTGAATGTTCCCATTCGATAAATATTCCATCAAAATAAATTGTTGCTTACCTTAAATTCTATATTTAAAAAATATATATATCCACTGCTTCAGAAATGAATATCTTGTAAAATATTCGTATTCTTCACCCCATTATAAATTGTAAGAAGTAAACAGAAAATAAATATGATTAAAAATTGAAAGAAATACATAATATGATTAGTATTATTAAAAATTTAAATGTTTCATAACTACATGAGTTTGTTTAATGACAGGTTTGAACAGTTCTCATTGCCGTTACTGTCATACTGCCGCGAAATAAACGAAAATTTCAAAGCTTACACTTCTGGCCGTGAAGCAGAATCATAAGTAAATCTCGAAACGCCGCGCGCATTACCGAACAATTTAGTTAATATCACGCCCTCTGCAACTCCAGTGGCACTACTTTGTGGCATCTTGAACACGTGAGTGCCTTTGCTTTATTATATGTCGCGCTTTGGGGTCGGCTAGTAAAGGCTGAATTAATTTTTTTTCTAGATCACTTCCAGATTTAATTAGGAATATTTCCTTTTAAAAATTCAACGAGGAGTACTTTATGAATAATTTAGTCTTCATCACGAACGCTGCAACAATAGTCTTCGAACACGCGAATGCCTTCGCTTTATTATATATCCAGCTTTGTGCTGGGCTAGTAAATGCTAAATTAATATAAATACCCACAAAATAGCCTCATGGTTATAATTAGTAGCGATATCTAGTGATGTGAAATGTAACTAATTCACTGGGTAATCACTCCAATCTTTTTTTTTCTTTGTGTGAGATGCTGTAATCCCTGAGGCTTTATATATTCCTGAGGTTATATCTATACTAATATTATAAAGGAGTAAATCTTGTATATATATATATATAGCAGTAACTTCTGGGGAAAAAATAATAAACAGAAACAGAGAAATACACAAATAGAAAATTTAACGAGAAAAAAAATATATGACTTTACCGAGAGCAATTATGCAATATTAATACAGTAAACACTATTTATGCAATGTAACACAAACATAACTGCCTGTAACAGTAAAATAAAATAAAAATAATTAATTAATTTTAAACACACAATCTGTTTTTTTTTTTTTAGTTCTTGCCAAGTGCGTATCCAGGTCTCCATTTAGACGTGTATGTGTATGTGTGTGTTGTTGGGGGGAGACCTTATTTTTTTCTTCGGAGGAAAGGGTCACTTTTCTTTATGAACAAATTTTCTATTTGAAGTCTGTTCTCATATACAAACTAGAAACACTTTCAGGCACTTTCACAATCTCATTTTCATTTGTATATGCACGAAATTTGCATTAATATTGTTATGAATTTTGCATCATGTAACTCATTGCAAAAAGGCCTCACGGAAAAGCACCCTTTCAGCATCATCTTTATAATGGTCTCTATGGAAAAGTCGCCAAGGAATGGGTTTATCGCCAAATTAGCGAGGGTTTTGGCGACTTATTTTTGGCGCCAGATTTGGCGATATATTGCCAAATGAGGTCAAGTTGGCGACGGATTTGCGATATTTTGGCAACCCCCCCCCCCCCTTATACCTGTACATTGAGGTACTTTCTTGTTTGAGGTTCTCTCTCTCGAAAGTTGAAGCACTTTCTGGTAACTTCTAGCATGCGAAAGCTCTGGAATATTCTAGTATGATCACTAAAACCTACATAAGGGCTAGTTGGACCTCCACGGAGTTCAGTCCACTGTCAACTGCGATTGGATATACACGAGAGGCTTTGCATTGAGACTGTGTTTCTCTGAGCGATTTGTATTTGATACGTCGTATTGAACGTAATTTTCTGTGTGAAACTTTGCTGTGCTTTTATTAGATTTGAAGATTTCTGAATATTTGTGTTTTTGAGAAGATATTTGTGTTCTTATTGAACTGTATAGAGTGAATAAAGCCTGTTGATTGGTTTTAAGTTTTGGCATCAATCCTTTCGAACCCCGAGCTCACAACATTTTGGTGTCAGAAACGGGATTGAATGCCGATTACCAGAGCAATGGAGGCTCAACTGAGACAATATTGGAGAAATTAGGAGCGATGGATGAGAAAATGACTGCGAACCTTGGCGAGTTGAAAGAAGAAATGAAGAAGGAAATGACTGCGAACCAGGCTGAAATGAAGGAAATGTCGGAAGAATTAAAAATTACATGTCAACCAACCTTGGCGACATAAAAGATGAAATGAAGAAGGATATGTCAACCAACCTTGGCGAGTTAAAAGATGAAATGAAGAAGGATATGTCAACCAACCTTGGCGAGTTAAAAGATGAAATGAAGAAGGATATGTCAAACAACCTTGGTGAGTTGAAAGGAGTAATAGAGGATAAAATAACATCTTTAAATGAAAGAATTGACTGCGTGGAAAACAAATTTGAAGAAAAATTTCAAGAAATAGAAGAAAAAGTAGAAGAAAAAGTTCAAAAGATCGCCAAAACTGTTGAAGAAAGCATAGAGAATGCAAAAAAAGAGTTGGAAAAAGTCATGAAACAAAAGATAACTGCCGGAAACTATGCCGAAGATATCAAGTATCAAGATATGTTTCTTCGGGCCTCTATTAAACTCTCGACCTATGACGGAAAATCCTCATGGCCAGTTTTCAAGACACAATTTGGGATCGTAGCGGACGCCAATGGATGGGATTCCCAGACAAAGGCTTGCCAGTTAGCTGCTTCTCTACGAGCTGATGCTGCCGACGTTCTACAGACTTTGCCTGCAAATAAACCGCTGGATTTTGAAACGCTCGTCAGTGCCTTAGAATTGCGCT
Organism: Maratus michaelseni; assembly: GCA_963931845.1. Classification (NCBI taxonomy): domain Eukaryota; kingdom Metazoa; phylum Arthropoda; class Arachnida; order Araneae; family Salticidae; genus Maratus; species Maratus michaelseni. The sequence continues at coordinate 148,463,248 of OZ007597.1, read as the reverse complement.
TTGGTGAGAAATGCATGAAAGAATATAGTAGACTCCAGCTCAAATCTCGACAGCAGAAATCCACTGAATCTCTGCAAGAACTTGGTACGGATGTCGAGAGACTTCCACATCTTGCTTATCCTGACTGTCCGACTGAAATTAGAGAAAGTTTAGCTCTGCAACATTTCATCGATGGTGTGCGTGACTCTGAGATCCAGAAAGCACTCCGGATTGCAGATCTCAGTGACTTAAAAGGGGCTGTAGTTTATGCCCTGAAATTCGAGGCAGCCCAGCAAGCTACAAGGAAAGATCGACACTTTGTGCGAGCAGTCAACATGCCTGAGACGTCGGATAGAGCTGTGGAGCGTTTACAGCAGCAGATAAAGAACATAATGAGACTAATGAATTCCTTAATGGACAACAAACCTGACAGAAAGATCAAGTGCTGGAAATGCGGTGGAGAAGGCCCTATCCAAATCAACTGCCCAAGACGACCCAGCACCGAAGGTAATAGCTCACCCGCTAACGGAGGAGCAGGAAAACTGATTAATGGCCATCTTGCGAAGTGGAGGTTGCCAGATCTTGAGAAGCCTCATTTTCAAGTATGTGAAATTTCTGCAAGAAGTTGCGGCGAGAACGGAGTTTTTATAGTCGGAAGTGTAAATGATTTGCCCTGTAATATGATCGTCGATACAGCAGCTAATGTGACCATCATTCGGAAAGATCTAGCTCAGCGGCTGAAAGAAAAACTCTTCGGGACCCCGCCACGTGTTATCCTTCAAACTGTGACCGGAGATAAGATCGTCATACATGGAAGAATGAAATTGAAAATAAAGTTTGGGAACGCCGCTTACCGCCATACAGTCTATGTGGCTGATATTTCAGACCCTTTCATACTCGGACTGGACTTTTTAAAAGAGCATGGATTTACACTGGACTTTAAGAATAATGAGTTACGCTCTGCTCAAGAAGATGTCACTTTGTTTAAACTTGGAAATGAGTCCGGGTCTGTTCAACGGATCACAGCCAGGGCAGATGTTATCATCCCTCCTCGGACCGAAATGATGATACCTGGATTAACTGAGAACGAAAGAAGTTTTCAGTGTGGCTTGGTTGGATATCCTGAGAAGAGCCCAAAAGGAGTGCTAATAGCATCAGTGATGGTAGATCTGTCGAGAGATGTCATACCGGTGAGAATTGCGAACATAAGTGAAAAATCTAGAATTATCCAGAAGGATGAAGTGCTTGCAACCTGTGCTCCAGTCACCTGTGTTTGCAAAGACCCGAGCTTGACGTTGTCGGAGCCGCCTGCAAGTTTAACACCTGTAATTGCACGAAATGAGAATTTATCTCCTGAACAGAGACATGCCGCAGAAAGACTGTTCCAGGAGTTTAAGGATGTGTTTTCACAAAACGAGAGTGATTTAGGTCGCACTTCTCTGACACGTCATAGAATTGATACTGCTGACCATCCACCGATTAAACAGCATCCAAGACGCTTGCCGTTCGCAAAACAAGAAGAGGTTTCTAAGCTCTTACAAGAGATGCAGGATAGTGACATCATCGAACCGTCATCAAGTCCGTGGGCCTCTCCCATCGTGTTGGTCCGAAAGAAAGATGGCTCCACAAGATTTTGTGTGGATTATCGTAAACTTAACGATATCACGAAGAACGACAGCTATCCTCTACCAAGAATAGACGACACACTAGATACTCTTTCAGGACATAAATGGTTTTCCACACTGGATTTGAAGAGTGGATATTGGCAAGTAGAGATCCCTCCTGATGATAAAAAGAAGACCGCATTTACTACTGGACAAGGACTTTGGCAATTTAAAGTTATGCCATTCGGGCTCTGCAATGCTCCAGCAACATTCGAGCGCCTCATGGAGACAGTGTTAAAAGGCCTGACTTTTGAAGCTTGTCTCATCTACCTAGATGGCGTCATCATCGGTGTCCGCACGTTTGAGGAACATCTAGGAAATATTCGAAAAGTGTTAACGAAGCTAAGAGCGGCGAATTTAAAGCTGAACCTTCTGAAATGCAAGTTATTCCAACGCGAAGTAAATTATTTAAGACACATCATCTCAGCTGAAGATGTTCGAACAGATCCTGAAAAAGTGTCTGCAGTAAAGAACTGGAAGCGTCCGGAAAATGTCCATCAGTTGCGAAGCTTTCTGGGACTATGCACTTATTACAGAAAATTTGTCCAGGGGTTCTCCAATATCTCAAGACCATTGCATAGGCTCACTGAAAGCAAGCAGAAGTTTCTATGGACACAAGAATGCGAGAATTCCTTCCACGCCTGAAAGAAGCTCTCACATCCTCTCCAGTCCTTACCTATCCACACACCGACAAACAATTCATTGTGGACACGGATGCCAGTCATGAAAGTGTCGGCACTGTACTTTCCCAAGAAATAGATGGCCAAGAACGAGTCGTAGCATACTGGAGCAAATGTTTATCGAAACCAGAGCGGAATTATTGCGTCACTCGTAAGGAGTTATTAGCTATAGTGAAAGCCATAGAATACTTCCACACTATCTCTATGGCAGGAAATTTCTCCTTCGTACTGATCACGCATCCCTAACATGGCTGATGAATTTTAAGAACCCAGAGGGCCAAGTAGCCAGATGGATACAACGACTCCAGGAATACGACTTTGACATCAGGCATCGCAAAGGCTCATCGCATGGAAACGCGGATGCCCTATCAAGAAGACCGTGTCCCGAAAGTTGTCGCTATTGTTCAAGAGCGGAGAACAAGTATAATCCCGAACGTGTCATACGCAAGATGAAGACTTCACTATCAACGCCACCAGATCCCTGGAGTGATGAGAAGATTCGAGAAGACCAAATGGCAGATTCTGACATCAAACCAATCTTGGAGTTATTCGAATCTTCTAGCACAAAGCCCAGTTGGAAAGACATCTCGACTTACAATCCTACGACGAAGCAATATTGGGCTCTTTGGAACTCCCTCCACGTCAGGAATGGTGTCCTGTTCCGAAAATTCGAATCGGAAGATGGGAAGACATCTCGGTGGCAGTTGGTACTTCCTCGATCCCGAATCCCCGAGGTCCTCGAGGAATTACATGGCAGTCCCACTGGTGGCCATTTTGGAGTTATGAAAACATTACACAGAGTCCGAGAGCGCTTCTACTGGGGAAAAACGAGAGCTGACGTCGAACAATGGTGCAAATCTTGCGATGCATGTGCAGCTCGGAAAGGACCAAAGAAGCGTAGCCGAGGAAGACTATATCTCTACAATGTAGGAGCACCTTTCGAATGCATCGCCCTTGACATCCTTGGTCCTCTGCCAAGAAGTTCTGATGGCAACAAATACCTCCTTGTTGTCATGGACTATTTCACGAAATGGCCTGAAGTTTATGCCATCCCTGATCAAGAAGCTTCTACGGTTGCTGATGCCTTGGTACACCAGTGGATATCAAGGTATGGAGTCCCCCTTCAAATGCATTCTGACCAGGGGAGAAATTTCATCTCTGCTGGGATTGAGGGTCTCTGTCAACTTCTCGGAATGGACAAAACTAGGACGACGCCTTTACATCCACAGTCGGATGGCATGGTTGAGAGGTTTAATCGTACCATCCTCAACAACCTCTCACTGCTAGTCTCAAGAAACCAACAAGACTGGGACCAAAAACTTCCCTTGTTTCTTCTCGCCTATCGCAGCGCCGTCCATGAAACAACCGGCCATTCCCCGTCTCAGATGCTTTTCGGTCGCGATCTTCGTCTACCTTGTGATCTGCTTTTTAGTCGCCCTCCAGATGCGCCTTCATCGCCAGAGGGATACCTGCAGAATCTCCAGGCACGATTTGAAGACGTCCACAACTTGGCTCGAGAGCGGATTAATATACAGACGGAGAAGATGAAGACCAGGTACGACACGAAAGCCACGGGACATCAATTCAAAGAAGGTGACAAGGTTTGGTTTTATAATCCGACTCGACGCAAAGGATTTTCTCCCAAACTACAATCGCACTGGGACGGTCCTTATACAGTCCTAAACAGACTGAACGATGTCGTAATTCGGATTCGAAAGTCACCGAATTCGAAGCCTAGAGTCGTTCATTACGACAGGCTAGCTCCATACTATGGCCATAGTACTTAGTTCATTGATTGTAAATAGCGTAATGTAAATAGTGTAATGTAAATAGTGCACTGATTGTAAATAGTGTAAATTAGCATGACCATAGTCTTGTATATAAATTAATGTAATTATTTCTTTTGCTTAGCATTATCATTATTATTGTTATTATTATTGTTATTATTATTTAAATACTTGTATGTAATGATGTCTATGCTTTAATTTTATTTTTAAATAAGTGTATATTTTGTATAATTCAGCATTATGAATGTATTTAATTGTTATTTTTCACGTATGCTTTAAGTGTTTCGAATGGTATAGTATTTGTTGGTAACAGGTTTGCTTCCGATCAAAGGTTGTACTGCCCGGGACGTGCAGTCCTTCAGAGGGGTGCAATGTTATGAATTTTGTATATATTTGTAAATATTCCATTTTATTTTTTAATTTATTTTATTTTATTATTGTGAAAATTGCAGCATTATTTAATGTATTTCCTATTGAGCATCATGTAACTCATTGCAAAAAGGCCTCACGGAAAAGCACCCTTTCAGCATCATCTGTATAATGGTCCCTATGGAAAAGTCGCCAAGGAATGGGTTTATCGCCAAGTTGGCGATGGTTTTGGCAACTTATTTTTGTCGCCAAATTTGGCGATATATCGCCAAATGTGTTCAAGTTGGCAACGGATTTGGCGATATTTTGGCAACCCCCCCTTATACCTGTACATTGAGGTACTTTCTTGTTTGAGGTTCTCTCTCTCGAAAGTTGAAGTACTTTCTGGTAACTTCTAGCATGCGAAAGCTCTGGTATATTCTAGTATGATCACTAAAACCTATATAAGGGCCAGCTGGATCTCCACGTAGTTCAGTCCACTTTCAATTGCGATTGGATACACACGAGAGGCTTTGCATTGAGACTATGTTTCTCTGAGCGATTTTGTATTTGATACGCCGTATTGAACGTAATTTTCTGTGTTAAAATTTGCTGTGCTTTTATTAGATTTGAAGATTTCTGAATATTTGTGTTTTTGAGAAGATATTTCTGTTCTTATTGAACTGTATAGAGTGAATAAAGCCTATTGATTGGTTCTAAGTTTTGGCATCAATCCTTTCGAACCCCGAGCTCACAATAATATTAGCAAATGTACAAAATTTGCTGGTTCTATCTAGATAACAAGAGGTCGAACAGCGTTTCTCATTTCTTTATAGATGTAAAGAATCTTTCAGAAAATGTTGTAAAATTTACATTTTAAGCAGAGTTTTGGGACTTAACAGTCTTGGAAAGGTCGTCATGAGGGAGCAATCAGCTATAATTCAAGATACACTAGCAGAGCCGAAACTAAGGAAGGGGGGGGGGGGGGTTAGAGGAGGCATGTGCTCCGGGCGCCAGAAAGGAAGGCAGAAAGAGCACCAGATGAACATTTGGTTTGTTGTTTAATACAAAAAAAATATATAAAATTTGAGTAAAAATGTTGTTCAACTGGAAAATCGAAAAGAAGAACTGAGATTAACTGGGACATTAAACACTACGGGGTGGAAAATTTACAAAATATAATAGAGTTATTTTATTTTATTTATTTATTTATATTTTTGCTTTTGTTCTAGGTCAATATTATAATTTTGATAACTAACGTTAGGTTCAGGAAAGAATCTAGACATATTAGTCTATTAATAGGAAAAGATTTCTATGAAATTGGCTGTGTATAGAATTGGGTTAGATGGTCCGCAGGTGGCGGTCCTCCGTCCGCCCAAAAGCACCGCGAAGAGCGACCGCGCGCATACGGAGAGACAAATCAGGTCGTGCACGCTAAAAGTCCTTCAAAGACTTGGGTTCGGTGGTCGTAGACGCGCCAGGCTCAGCCTGGTTTTTACGGTATTGGAATTCATTGTTGTACCTACAGAAAACCCTGGTTTTTCAGTTCTTAAGACTTTGTGACTTGTGTCTCATATCACTATATGATTTTAAACGCCTGCTTAATTGTAATGTAATACTACAATTACAGTAAAATTTGTGTATAACGGAATCCTGTCCTAAATGAAAAAATTACACGGTCCCAACAGATAGAATACCAGCAATTCTATTTGCTAAGTCGGAAATCGTGTATAAAGCGAAATTTTTTCCAATTCATTTAGATTCCAGTTTCACAAATATTTGACAAAATTGATTACATAGTTCACTATTTTGTATTTTATGTTGCATATTTTTAATTTAAAAATAAGTTGGTCATTAAAAACTTAGTAAAATTATCTTTTAAAATTCACTTTGCAGAGGAGGGAGGGTTAGGGCGCCAAAATCCATGTTCTCCCCCTGTGAAAAATAAAAGCTAGTTTCGACCCTGTGCACCAGATATAAGGATATGAAACAGGTTGTTCAGTCTTTGATGTGTAAGACAATTTAGCAAAAAATATTTCACCCCGCTCAGCAGCGCGAAAATTTCTGGGCAAATTAACGGACTCTTTTTGCTTTCTAAATAGAAAGCATGCAAATGGCAGATATGATTCTTAATTAAAACACCTGCAAATTAGTTGTGTTTTTGAATAAAAATGAACTCAGGAATACTTTAGAAAATTTTCAGTTTGGATTCAAAACAATTTTACAACCTAAAACAACTTGTAGTTTAGTGTACAAATATATATATATGTGTGTGTGTGTGTGTGTGTTACATATTTTTTACATTAAATACATAAAATATGAGCATATTTAATCTTAATGTTACAGTAAAGCCTGCTAAAACGGAACCATGAAGAGCCGAAGAAAAATTCTGTTTTAGCAGAAAGCAAAGATAATTGGTAGTATAGTGTTAATTTTCTCAGGACCATAAAAGGTTTCGTTTCCGTGGTGGTTTTCAAATGATCTGTTGAACAGCGCAAAACTTTCTGACATAATTTCTGACTCATTCGGAAATGCAAAAGCATGAAACTGACAGACCTGACAATTGAAGCGATTTGAAATCGAAAGAGTTTTCCATTTTTTTATAAATAAAATACTTATCGAGTTATAAGCGATTCGTGTCACGTGACAACCCGTTTTTCTCTTTTCTGGCGCTGAAACATAGGGAATTCGGCTCAAAACGTCGAATTTGAAAGTATTTTCTGGAACATCTGCTTTTACCAAAAAATGAAAAACATGTTTCGATTATAAAGTTTCTGAATTACCAGACCTGCTCATTTCATGCCTCTCCGAACAAAAATGATTTAAAAAATGTGTCCGAATTCACTTATATATAGGTTCCGTTTTCACAGGTTTTACTGTATTTTAATCCGAAGTAGACCGACCCAAACCAAAAAAGTCCGTTTGAAAACAACACGAAATGGAAAAAAAGTATAATTTAACATTATTATGAGAAAAAAATCTACAGTACAGGCATCTCTATAGTTGTTTCATTTAACACCTATTTCTGGACTTTCTTTTTCGATAATCGGGTATATATTTAATTCTTAAAAATAATTCCAAACTGACATGTGGCACCCGAAATATTTTTTGAAAATTTTGCTTTCAATATGCATGCAAGACAGGCAATTACTTATTTTCTAATAAATTTGTTTGTAAATTCTGGTGTCAGTCAATCATTTCAGCATTATACAAGCACAATTACTCTGAGCCTGAAAGTGTTAAACAGCTGTTTATATAATTTTTTTCTGTTTTTCATATCTAGTATTTTATTTCATTATAGGTATAGTTTTAACTAATTATTTGTGAATAACAATTAAAAGTGGGTTCTCTTGACATGATAAGATCATATAAGCGCGAATGAACGATTTCTCATGTTCTACTTGGAACTTGGAAAGTAATTTTTTTAGGAAGTAAGAGAAACTTCAAAGAAGACAGAAAAACTAATTATTTTGCACCGCCCCCCGACCGGAAAACACAGAAAAATCCTAATACGTTGCAGTCTGGGTTTAATTAGTTTGACAAGATTCTAGAATTTCCAGATGCGCTAAATGGTTTTTCTATTGCAAGAGCAATGCTCGAGCAATAGTTAACAATTGCAGAACTCGTTGACCATTAAAACCCTTTGAGGGGAGGTGGTATATATTTTAATCCAATTCAAACCAGAAACTTTTAATTAAATTTTACTTTTTTACTTTGACGAGAAAAGGTTGAAAAATTGCTTATTCTTATTTTGAACTAAATTCTTTCCTAAATTCCGGTGGGAATTCAACGTTACAGGAGCACAAGTGCTTGCCCCTGAAAGGGTTAAAAGGGATCTCTTTTCAATCACACACAGCTAAACGAGGGGGGTAAAAAACCTCACCCGACACCTATAGGGTTACCCTGACAAAGACGCCCCCCTCGTAAAGCCATTTCCTCCCTTATATCTTCATTTATCATCGACTATCGCATTTACGTTTACAGAACTCTGGTTACTAGTGACAAAAACACAAACGACACAAAGTGAGTTACATCAGCCTCAAGAATACCCTGCAACACTGCGTTCGAAAATACCAGCAAGCAATCAAATTACCCGCAGATTGGCAACGCAGATGAGAGGTTCTGGGTGCAAATTGCAAATAGAGGTGTAAGGATATCGGCTGAACAGCGCTTGATGTCTTTTAAAAAATTCAACAAGAACTTAGTACAATACAGGCGCTCCCTTGTTATTCTAAATTTTTTTGGATTACGATTCAACAAGTAAACTTTGATTAACCCCATGGGGACGAGCGACACGTATACGTGACGCATAAAGTGCTCAGAATCCTCAATTATTCCCACCAGTTACTTTTTATTGTAAACTTTGCCTTATTTAATGACAGCTTTTCTGAGAATCAATTAGACGAAAACTTCTGTTTTGAAAAACCGGTGGCAAGCGATTAAAAATTCTATAGAAGAGACACATTTTGAAGGTTTAACACTTATTCTTTTATTAACAAATAATTATTTAATTTTACCGGTGTGAGTAAAATACTTTTGTCATGTTGGCATTCTATCAATTCGGAATCACCAAACTCAAACTTTTCAGATTGAATCGCACGTGGTTTGTTTGTATAAGTTTAAGAGTGCAGTTATTATTTTGTTTTTGTTTTTTAAAACGAACTTAACAGATATTGTACTTCAATTTGATGTGGAAAATCTGTTCCGATTTTCAATTGAACATTTAATGAAATTTCAAATTCTAAATTGTGATTTCTAGAACAAGGCTGTTGTTAAGAAGCAGGTTTCCTAAATGGTCCGCTTTTTGAATACCGGTATTTTCTTGAAAAAATTTCATTTTTAGATTTTTCTTGCAAATTTTGCGTTAACCACCTTCGGAGTTAATTTTTTTCGGAAATGTGTAAAAACCTACAATGAAATATTCTTTTTAGAAATATTGGTAGCAGTAGAGGGACTATTTGCGAGCCCGGCAAGAGGTGATACATTTTGGTAGGCATCTAAAAATAGTCTGTGGATTTCCAGATTGACCAAACGACTCAATAAACATTATAACAGTTTTTTTTTTGATTTAAAAGGGTTAATATTGTCTTACTATTTTACTATAGTAATTCCAATAACTTTTACTGTCGGTAATAATATTTATTATCTTGATTTTATTAAAAAACTGTATCGCATAGATGATTTATGACTATAATATCTATTATTTTATATTTCGACTCCTCGACTTATGTATCGGGGATGATATTAGGAGGATGATTGTACGTAGAAGGGGCGGGACAAAAAGGCGAGGTGTTTAAAATATTGTGCTCTTACAATGGTAGTTTCCAGTTTATTCGCAGAAAAAAGTTGCTTATTATTAGCAAAACTCTGCGAATTAAACTACCCCAAAGGTTTCCATATGGTTCAAATTTGGATCTCGACTGTGCCATGGCAAAACATCACTTTTTCTGCTATACCATTCCAAAGTGAAACAGGGTTGCCAGTTTGGCTACCATTTATCATCAGATATTCTAAGTTCAAGCCGTAAATTGCTAAAGAAAATATTTTATTTTATTTAATAGGGAAATGTCTGTTATTAAAAAGTATATATATAGCATTCGAAATTTCTGGTATGAAATCAAAATTTCTGAATTAAAAAAGCCGGTCAAACTGGCTGCCTTGGAGTGGAATTGAATGCATGCAAGTAGTTCTATCCTCATCGCCTAATTACCGCAAGCTCGAAAGCAAAAACAAATGGATTTTTTCACCTGATTTAAAATCCTGCAAATGTGGCAAAAATATAACAAGATATCTATATATAATTATATATATATAAATTTATAACAAGATTCTGGGTAAGTTTGCCCCTATGATAATGAGGTCCTGATTATCCAGCTGCAACTTCCACCCAATACCAATAAAGTATGGCGCAAACGGTATGAGATGATCAATCATGGAGCATAGTTTGTTGTTTTCAGAGTTCGTTTGTCCCGAAATTCGCTGTAAGTCACTAAGTCAATCATGAGCAAACGCGCCCGAAATCATTATGGAGACTCCGCCCATACGTCACGTCGACTGAAGCACTCTGTTGGTCCTTTCCGTGGGTCATGCAAATAGTATTTATAGTCATCTGGGGCGTCTATCCAGCTACAATTTCCACCCAGTACCAATAAAGTATGGCCCAAACGGTATGAGATGATCAATCATGGAGCATAGTATGTTGTTTTCTGAATTCGTTTGTCCCGAAATTCGCTGTAAGTCACTAAGTCAATCATGAGCAAACGCTCCCAAAATCATTATGGAGACTCAGCCCATACATCACGTCGACTGAAGCACTCTGTTGGTTCTTTCCGCAGGTCATGTAAACAGTATTTATAATCCTCTGGGGTGTCTATCCAGCTACAACTTCCACTCCGTACCAACAAAGTATGGCCAAACGGTATGAGATGATCAATCATGGAGCATAGTTTGATGTTTTCAGAGTTCGTTTGTCTCGAAATTCGCTGTAAGTCCCACAGTCAATCATGAACAAACGCGCCCAAATTCATTATGGAGACTCCGCCCATACGTCACATCGACTGAAGCACTCTGTTGGTCCTTTTCCACAGGTCATGCAAATAGTATTTATAGTCATCTGGAGCGTCTATCCAGCTACAACTTCCACCCAGTACCAATAAAATATGGCCCAAACGGTATGAGATGATCAATCATGGAGCATAGTTTGTTGTTTTCAGAGTTCGTTTGTCCCGAAATTCACTGTAAATCACACTGTCAATCATGAGTAAACGCTCCCAAAATCATTATGGAGACTGCGCCCATGCGTCACGTCGACTGAAGAACTCTGCTAGTTCTTTCCGCAGCTCATGCAAATAGTATATATAGCCATCTGGAGTGTTTGAATCAGAAAATATAATTTGTTTCTCACCATCGTCCCATGGCATGATATTTTTAGCTCATGTCACTCTTATCCCTTATTAAATAAGTTTCGAGTTTAACTTCATTTTTCTAAATTTGCTATTATCATTTCATTAAGCACTTTCCTAAACTTTAGTATGTTATTATTATTATTTTTTTTTCCATTTGCTTGCGCGTTTTGAAATTTTACGAGTCGAAAGAACATTTTTCGCAATATTTTCGCAAATTGCCGAAAAGCTCTTCGATTGTCACGTGTTGTCCACGTTGGCACTGCTTAAGCGCCGCGATGTCATGTCATGTCAATTTCTTCCTTCAAATCATTTCTATTTGCGTTGAGAATGTTTTTAAATTATTGCATTGTGTATGACAGTTAGGAATGTATCATTAACGTCGCTATGATTCTATTGAAAATTTAAACTGCAGAATTCGCAAACGCCTTGTTTAACCACGGTAGTATTTGTAGCATTTACCCTAAATACACACGATTTTCTTTTCTCATCCTGCATATTTCCATGTACATGGTTATATAAAATTGCATGTTTAAACTTTAATATTATCATTAAGCATAAAGTCTTACCAACCAATTTTGATAATTATTAATTAATGAGGTACTGCACATACTACAATATTAATAAAAATTATCCGCGTCTTATACGAAGCAGTTTCTTAATGGAGGTATGCACGGGAGAAAATTTTCAGGTCGAGACCCGGTTCGTTTAAGTTTTACACTGCATAGTCCGGCCCGGGCAAAAGTAAACGAAACTACGTCCGACTTAATTTCTAAAAACAGATGATACATCTGAATCAACTTTTTTCCACAATTAAAATTATTTTAAAAGATTATTTCATACACATTGTTTTTCAAAAAGTATACATTTGTGGACATTTTCTTTATGAAAGTCTATTCCCAAGCATTCCGTTCTAATCTAAATTTGAAAATGAAATCGAATTTCTTGAGATAGCTTTCTTACTAGATCGCTGGATTTTAAACGTGTTGTGCTGCCAATCCAAAGAAGCGAAATTATGGATTTCTGCATGAAAACTGTCGAATTTTCAAAAAATTATCGTTCACATGCATCGTATATAAATTAGTAACTTAGTACAATTTTATTTTTTGAAAAACTAAAACGTACAGAATAAGAAGAATGTTATTAAATAAAACACATTTAAATTATCGCTCATATTATTGAAATATTTAATGTTGTATTAATATAAAAACGTATGTTTGTATATTTTCAAACATACAATCATTACTTTAAGGGTGATCAAAACTTTTTTTTTTTCAATTTTAATTAACAAACAAAGCACGAGTGTTTTAGCAGCTGCAAAGATTTTTAAAAATAATACGAAAATCTCATAACAAAATTTAATAATAATAATAATAATCATGTCATTTCAAAAAGACGTAATCAGACATTTAAAACACAAATTTGTAGAGAAAAATTCTTATATAATTCATTCCTTAAATAAGCAATATGATTTATTATTATTATTATTATTATTATTATTATTATTATTATTATTATTATTTAATATAACTACAATTTACTGATATTAAATCCGCATACACTTAGAAGTAGATTTTATCAATTTTGTTTGATAAAAATTCTATGTATCCTGATTAAACGATTGAAAACATTACCGAGAAATTTTTTTGATAAATTATTTTATGTTAAAAATGAGTTAAAATTATAAAACAAGACTGTTTATAATTAAATTTATTTAACATAAAATAGCATAAAAATATCTATGTAAAACGATAATAATATTTACAGATACGAATTATATTACAGAGTATTTTAATATTAGAAATTTTAAAGCTCGAATATTTCTAATTCTAATTTTTTTCATCCAAACGACAGAAAAATTGACATTTTAATTAAATGTTTGTCTCTAGAACAAACATTTTGGGTCAGAAACGTGTACTGCTTATGTAAATACAATGGTTTTCACAAATTTTATTTTAGAGACTGTAATCTAAACATAATTTTTGTAGGCTTATTAAAAGAAAATATAATTCTTAATCGATTAGCAATTATTTATTTTGTTTAACATAGCAGAATCAGAAACGAAAATCGGAAAGATCTTCCTCGTTCCTTGGAAGTGCTATAAACTCCGCCCCCATCCTCCTCTTTTCTTTTAATTTAAAATTATATGTTTCTATTAAATAATTAAAATTTAGTGTACAGGTCATAGTCGAATAAGTATGTGCTATATTCCGATGAATCAACGTCGCTTATTTTTGTTTACTCAGCTTTTTTCTATTTAGCTAATAGTAAATTTCTCGAAATGTCATTGTATAAAAGAAGGAAAAATAAAAACCTTTTCAATTTTCAAAGTTTTTCAAAATTTTCTAATAGTAGAACTTGGCAGGTAACACTAATATATAAATGAATTTAAATGTAGCTTATATTTACATTTTAATTAACTTTTTTTTTTTTACAAATATTTGTCATATATTCACAAAAGTTTAAATACTCAAAATTGTACGTCACGTCCCTTGCACAAATATTAAAAAAAAAAAAAAAAAAAATGTAAAGATACATTTAAAAAAGTAAGAGGAGATGTAGGGTTGAACTTACTCTAATCTGCCGCTGCAAGTTTTAAGATACCATGCCCTAAACTCTACATTTTTCTACCTTTTCCTTTTCCACATATTTTGTAAATATTTATTTGTGATATATCTCATGCAATTTTATGATAGATCAAACTTTCAACTTAGTGATGGATTTCAACACAGCTTGGAAACGCTTTCTTTAGTGATGGGCTGACAGTTGGAAAACTAGTACAGGTAGATTGTGTAAGCATCACCAATTTTGTCTTTTGATGTCTCTAAGTATGACTATTAAGTTTATCCGAAACATTTCCATCTTACACTGCTTTTAGCAAAGTACAAGTACAATTATGTACTGTTTATATTTTTAATTTGTAGAATGGCCGTTTCAAAATAGTGGGGCGTTTCGTGAATGATTAATTCATTTTTAGTATCCGAATATCGGAAGAGGTTATCAGGGGGAATATCTATAAACATTTTCTTTAAAAAAAAAAGTGCATTAGTGTAATAAAGAGTTTTAGAATGCATTGGTTTCATACAGAAACATCTTAAAATACGTTGTGAAAAAGAAGTTAAAAATATTAATTTCCTGAGAAGATATCTTAAATATATGAATGCATCCTACGCCCATAGGTTTAACATTAGTGAGGGGAATCGGGAAGTTCACTGATTAACAGCCTTAAGTTATATCTTTTTCTGTCATTTCTGAATATCCTCTTTTGACAAAGAGCAATAAGTTTTACGACATTCTTGAATAACATTCAATATAGCTATTATTGCGTAACATTTTGAGATATGAAATGTAATAATTTTTTGGCAGTCCAAGCAACAGCGATTTACAGATGCGGTGAACGGCAGTCCCGTCGGCAAATGCAGACAAACACGTTTTGACGTTCGTTTCGACGTAACATGAAATCTTCTTTTGCAACACTAAAAAAAAAAGAAAAAAAAAGCTGAATTTCAAAATGACACTTCGTTTTAGTATTTCGTAGACAGCATGATCACCTTCTCCTATTCTTTTCCTAACACTTATTCAGTTTCTTTGAAAGCAGTTCGTGGTAACAAACGCGCTTTCTTCCTAGATTGTGTTATTTATAATACTGTAATAAGTTGCAAGGCTTAAACTTATTGAACATAAACATTTATTCAGAAATTATTCCGGTGTAAGATATATAGTTAAATGAAACTTAGTAAATTTAATTTGTTATCGCATTTACAGTGCTGTTAATTGCTTCTCTGCATAGTCCACTGACATCCACAATAAAACGGAAAGCTAACTATCTATTCTCTTACGTTGAATTCGTTGGGGGGTGGAAAATGCGAAAATTCTACAATGCCTGCGTTATTTTTGGGGTGCTAGTACTCTGAGGAAAAGAGGTAAAACATTTTACAATTTTGACGTTACTTTAGATCGCGCAGATCCGAAAAAATCTAAGAGAAAAGAACGGACAGAGAATGAATTTTTACTCTGCATTAATTCGGGACGCGTGGATTTGAGGAGAAAAGGGTGACGAATTACAATTTCCGCGTTATTTCGGGTCCCGGATACTCGAAAAATAACGCAATAAATTTTACAATTTCTGCGCTGCTTCGGGATAATCAGACTCAAAAAATGTCGATGAAAGGAAGGGGGGGGGGGGTAGAGTAGAATCTATCTATATATATATATTCCTCTTACGTGGCGCGGAAATAAGGCTGAATTTCTAGCTTATCGATGGCAACCAGAGACGGATCTAGATTAAATTTTAGCCGGGGCAAAGCTTGTACATTTGCGCCCCCCTCCCCCCCCTGCTCCCAAGAGTAACAGAATAAACTCTGTGTAAACAATTGCTTAAGGAAGTAATATTAATACTCAATACTCAAAATCTGTATTTTTACTATGCATTTTTTCGATATAAAAAGTACATTATTACACAATACAAAAATTACAGAAAATATACCTGTTTTAACATCTAGAATATCTATTAAAGATTTACTTTGCGAGCTTTCTTAATGCAAAAGTTTTTATTATGTCGTCATAAGGTAATTTTCAAGCTATCTCATTTTCTAAATTTATTATACACAAATTGGATAATCGTCGTTATTTTGTTAAATTTCTTAGATATCTTTTAATCAATTTTAATTTACTAAAACTTCTTCCATTAGAAGCGACGGATACAGGTAGTGTTAGGAATATTTTTAGACAAGTACTTAGATTTGGATAAGCAGCCTGAAGTCCATATAAATTTATCACTCTTAGCAGTTCAATAGCCGAACTTGACTTCATTTTTTGGTCTAACTCCAGTTCATGATATTTGAAGCTTTCGACTTCCAGAAGAAGTTCCTCTTTATCTATATCGTTTTTATACATATTTTCAAACTGCTCAGTTTGCGCTTGTAATTCTTCTTTTGACATATTTAGGAAATGCCTTTTATGAAGAAAACTAAACATGCCATTGAGATTTTGAATAGCTTCAAATCTGTTTCTTAATTCAGTTAGGATTCTGTCCACTACTTCAACGATCTTTAGTTTCAATTTCTCCTCATCAAAAATAGCACTACTTTCATCTTCACAAAGCTCATCAAAAACCCTCTTCTTTTTTGTCTTCCTCGTTTCCCTAAATTTTGCCTCAATACCAATATCAGTAGCAATACCATTTGCATCCTGTATTGCATTTGTTGCAATACTTGCCCTTTCTGAATCTAACATTTTAATGAGACTATATTTAAGTGTTTTCAGACCTGTCAATCGTCATGTTTTCCCTTTGAAAAAGTTTGTTCACTATATCGAGTTGAGTCAGAACTTTATGCCAGAAGCATGTCATCTGTATGAAATTAAATTTGGTAATATTAAAGAGTAGTAAAGAAGCTTCAGTTTTTGTTTCAGGAGTTGCTAATGGGTCAGTTTGTAATTCCTTTAGAACATTTATGATATTTCCAATATGTTTATAAATTGCTGCTACAGCTTCACATTTTGATGACCAACGAGTAGTACTTTTTAATTTTAGTGAAAGAGGAGCATGTTTTCGTAGAAAGTCCCATCTACTAGTTGAGACACTAAAATATTTATAAAGGCAATTTAAGATACCAAAAAAACTCTCAGCTTCTGGTAAAATTTTGGCAGCACTTACACCAACAAGATTGAAATTATGAGCAGAACAAGGAACAAAAAATGTTGCTCGCAATATTCGGATTTGGACTCCTTTATATTTTCCGGACATATTGGACCCATTGTCGTAGGATTGGCCCCTACAGTTATTTATATCTAGACCATCATTTCCTAATTTCTGTAAAATTGGTTCAGTAAGGACTTTTCCAGTTTTCTGGCTGACATTGAAGAAGTCAATAAAAATGTCGATTATTTCAGGACCATTTTCACTCATCTTTACATATCTAATAAACTGCGACATTTGATGGCTTACAACCAATGGCGACACTAAATGGCTTACATCAGGAGTAGAATCGAACATGATGGAGAAGTATTTTGCTTCTTTGATATCACTAAAAATATGTTCTCTTATTTTCGCAGCAATAATCTCTAGAAATTCATTTTGAATGCTATGTGAAAAGTAACTAACTTCACCTCTCTTATGACGGCCAATATGATCGCGAAGATCTGCATGATAATGTGATACTAGCTCAGTTATATTTAAGAAATTCCTGCATTTAGGATTAGAGAAATTAAGATTTTCATGTGATCCTCTTAGAGAGCTACCTGGTTGCTTAACTTCAGGAATATCGCCATGATTAAGCCATGAGGACATACTAGATGATAGCTGTGAAACCTCCCATCTCTTATTTAGCCTTCTTTCTGTAATAATCACCCGAATGTCTTTTAGATATAACCGAAATAAAATACTCCACACGCTGTAAAACAACATATAACGGTATCGGAAAAGAGATGACGCAAAATCTTTGAATTTTAAAAAAATAAAAATTTCTTAAAAATACTGGTGGCAATGTGATATTTTACATAATGTAATATAAATTAATTGATTTTTTATTTCTGATCCTTAGTCAAAGAAAATGTAACGAAAGTAAACCGCCGTTGAACAAAATAAAATTAAAAATATTTTCACGTGAATTTTTAATTTTCCTTTATTCTTAATCTTTTATGATTCCTCCTTTTTGCGCCCTTCCAAGTCTTGCACCCGGGGCAGCTGCCCCGGCTAACCCCCCCTTAGATCCGTCACTGATGGCAACAATCGTAGTTTCCAGCTCCAATATGGCGGCCATTGTGACAGCAGTGAAACTTAAACTAGCAATTATTAAAAATAAAATAACATGTACGTAATCCAAAGCGTTTGAGATGATTGCTCATTTTAATTTTAGTAATATCGTTAATTCCAAATAAATTCTCAACTCTTATTTAGAATTTATTTACGAATTTCTCTTGCACAAAAACCGGAGAGAATGAAAATATCAACTGTTTAGATTACACGTGTTGCCATCTGTTACTGTCTTGAAGAAGTAAAAAATAATTTCTTTTTCATATTATAGAAGCAATGAGTTTTAAACTAATTGTTTTTCCGAGTTCTTTTTTTCATAGTATTTAAATGATTTATGTCCATTGGTAGCACCAATATAAATGCATTTTTAATTGCATTTTCAACGAAGTTTTCAATTACTTTTTTTAAATAAAAAAAAATTGTCAATTTCATATGTTAAAATGATTTATGGTAGTACTCATTCCGGCTAGAACTGTTTGGGACCGCGTAGCGGTCTTAATATGAATTGCTTTGCAATTTACGGGGGTTAGCGAGCGCTAGCAAATAGGGGGCTGAGCCCCCTAGTATATCTTTATTTCGACTCTATTTTAGGTCATGTTGACAAACACACATATGCACAAAGAGCAGAATTTTAAAAAAAATGGCGTTCCTTTGGATCCTGCAAATCCGAAAATAACTAGAAGGACAGAAAGAAAGTGGAAATTTTATAATTTCTGCGTTATTTCGGGTTCTGTGATCTCCAAAGAAACCGGCAATTTTTTTCCCCCAGGCGTCTGTTTTAAAACATGCTGATGTAAAAGTTAATGAGGAAAGTAAGGGTAGTTTTCACCGTTTTTATAAGATATTTTGCATTTTGCCATCGTAAGTTTCAGCGAATCTGAAGCGAAACATGCTCATTATCGAAATGTAAATTTAAATGCACATGGAGGTCTACACGGACCGAAATTTCCAGGCCCGAGCCCGACTGAATTTCTACAAAACATGCTGAAATTTCTGAAGCAACATAATCCTATAATTAAAATTATTAAAAAAGCACACTTACTTTCGAAATACATTTTATTTTCTGTTTACCTTCGAAAAACATGGATTGAATACAAAATATTAACGATATTAATGACCATGTAGACAATTACGTATACATAAACACAAATTAAAAAAATTGACTTAGAAATTACATTCAAATGAAGACTCAGTAAGAGAAGATAAATCAATTATAGACAGGTTCCATTCTTAGAAGGTACATCGCCTGTTGTAAATGTATTAGTATTTTCATTTTGCACATATTATTATGTTCATTTTGTACAGATCAAGACATTTTTCCGTTTAAAACAGCTTTCCGACATACATAGGTTCTATTTCACATGTATTACTCTACTTTATTTTTTACCTTTTGCCGAGAAATGTATGTACTATACTTTAAAAAGAGATTTAAATGTATAAGAGATTTAAATGTATAATAATGGTCATTTAAATATGTATGCATTTTTTGCAAAAATTGTTGTGCAGGAAAGAGTGAATCCAGGATAGTCCTGAGACTCGTGAAAGACAATTGGTCCGAGCCCGGCAGGTGGTACAATTTGCGTTTTTCGTTAAAAAATGTAATTTTGGGCCGTTTTCTATTATCGGTTCTATTACATATTGATTATATTATTGATGAATCAACTGTTATCATTAGCAAAAGCAATAAGCCGCTATTTTTCGATTTTTTTAAATATCTGTTTGGAAATACAACATTTTGTATAAATTATAAAATTAAGCTCATTTTATATATATAACAAAATATAAAACTTTCCTTAAAAATATTGATTAGTTGAGAGGAATTTAGAAAAAATGAAGCCATAATATGAGGCCTGAGACAAAAACTTTGAAACTGAACAATTTCTTTCTGCGTATGGTGGCTTCACTATATTGTCTTATGAATATACCCTACGGAACACCAGAGCATTCATCTTGTGAGAATCATAGATATAACACAAAGATGAAAAAAATGAGGAAAAGTCAATATGTTGTGTTTAGGATACGATATTGAGCTAATGAACATTTTAAGGAACGTAAATTTGTGATTTCAACATTTTGCAACGATCATTTTAACAACCGGTTCGCCGAACTCAATATTAGGTAGCGGTTCTACCGAACCGGTACGAAACGGCTGAATTGCATGTTTAAACCTGAATATTATCCCTAAGCATAAAGTCTTAACAATCAATTTTGAGAATTATTAATTAATGAGGTACTGCACATACTACAATATGGATATAAATTATCCGCGTCTATACGAAGCAGTTTCTTTATGGAGGTATGTACGGGGGAAATTATTCAGGTCGAGACCCGGTTCGTTTAAATTTTACACTGCTTAGTCCGATCCATGCAAAAGTAAACGAAACTACGTCCGACTCAATTTCTAAAAACAGATGATACATCTGAATCAACTTTTTTCCACAGTTAAAATTCTTTTAAAATATTATTTCATACACATTTTTTTCAAAAAGTACAAATTTCTGGACATTTTTTTTAATGAAAATTTATTCCCAAGCATTCCAAATTTGTAAATGAAAACGATTTCTTAAGATAGCTTTCTTACTAGATCGCTGGATTTTAAACGTGTTGTACTGCCAATCCAAAGAAACAAAATTTTGGATTTCTGATATGAAAATTGTCGAATTTTCGAAAAATTACCGTTCACATGCTACTTATATAAATTAGTAGCTTAGTACAATTTTATTTTCGAATATTTCTATTTCTAAATTTTTTCATCCAAACGATTGAAAAATTGACATTTTAATTAAATGTTTGTCTCTAGAACAAACATTTTGGTCAGAAACGTGTACTGCTTATGGAAATACAAAGGTTTCAGTAAATTTTGCTTTAGAGACTGTAATCTGACTTAATTTTTGTAGGCTTATTAAAAGAAAATATAATTCTTAATCGATTCGCAATTATTATTTTTTTTTTAACATAGCAGAATCAGGGGCGCCATTTCGGGGGGGCTGGGGGGGGCAACCGCCCCCCCCCAAGAAATCTGAAATTTCAGAAAATTTATCAGTTTTCACAGGCTAGACTAGGGATGCAAAACCTGTGGCCTGCGATGAGTTTACTGGTGGCTCGGGAATCCATTTCGCCGATCGGACGCGAAAAAGTCGCGAATTTCGTCAAATTTCGCCGATTGGACGCATAAAAATCGCGAATTTTGCCGATCGGGCCCGTAAAAGTCGCAAATTTTGCCAATCGGGCCCGTAAAAATCGCGAATTTTGCCGATTGGGTGCGTATAAATCGCGAATTTTGCCGATCGGATGCGTATAAATCCTGAATTTTTCCGATCGGGGGCGTATAAATCGTAAATTTCGCCGATCGTGTGCGTAAAAATCTCGAATATCGCCAATCGGGCGAGTAAAAAACATGAATTTTACTGATCGGGTGCGTATAAATTATAAATTTTGCCGATCGGACGCGTAAAAATCGTAAATTTTGCTGATCGAGCACGTAAAAATCGCGAATTTTGCCGATTGGGTGCTTATAAATCGCGAATTTTGCCGGTAGGGTGCATATAAATCGTAAATTTCGCCGATCGGGTGTGAAAAAAATCATAAATTTCACCGATCGTGTGCGAAAAAATCACAAATTTCGCTGATCGGGCGCGAAAAAATCGTAAATTTTGCCGAACGGGCGCATAAAAATCATGAATTTGGTCAATGACTAGGGAAAAACTGCGAATATTGTAAATTTTTTCCATCCTTGCCAACTGAATTGGGTTATGTTGACTAAGGAGGTGGTTGAGTATAGGGGGCTAACCCTCTTATTAAAATTAGCATTTTTATGAACTTTTAGGCCGATCCTCCTCCTCCTTCCCCAAAACAAAATTTTGTCCACACTACGGATTTTGGCTCTCGACAATCCAGTCATTTTTGTGACTGGTCTACCTCTTATAAATGTTGTGCACCCCTACTTGATATCCACATTTTATGACTGAATATGTTAAGAAGTACAATTTAGAATAATATGTTTCTCCTTCTTCCCACCTTCTTTCTTGAAAACACAATTTATTTTTTCGGCACTGGCAACCTTTAAAGCTAAATTTACTCCTTCAAATAAGGTCAAAGAGTATTTTCACTCTTTGAAAATAATCTTAACTATATCTCTTTTATAAATACAAATGTAAACTGTTGATATATCCTTCCCCACAAAACTGAATATGTTGACTGGGAAGGAAGGAACCCAGGGGGCTAAAACTACCTTTCCGAAATTGATGTTTTTTTAAAAATCTAATTGTAGATTTTTAGATGTAGATTTTTGGTGATAATTTTCTAAATTTCGCTATTTTCTGTGAATCACTGACGGAATTGATTTTTCAATCCTTTGTCTAAATTCGCGACATTTTTTTTCAACCGATCGACGAAATTCGCTGCTTGTTTTCGCCATCTTTTGGCGAAATTCGAGACTCTTTTCTACGATCGTTTGTTGACATTCGGGAGTCTTTTTCCGCAACCAACTGACAAAAATTGCTATTATTTTGCACAATCTTTGACGAAATTTCGATCGTTGACAAATTTTTTTCCACCATTTGTCGAAATTTACGATTTTTTTGTTTTGACAACTGATCGACGAAATTTGCTATTTGTTTTTGCGATCTTTTGACGTAATTCGCTACTCTTTTCTACGATCGTTTGTTAACATTCGGGAGTCTTTTTCCGCAACTAACTGACAAAAATTGCTATTTTTTGCACAATCTTTGACGAAATTCCGATCGTTGACTAATTTTTTTTCCACCATTTGCCGAAATTCACGATTTTTTTTTTTGGCAATTGATCGACGAAATTCGCTATTTGTTTTTGCGATCTTTTGACGCAATTCGCGACTCTTTTCTACGATCGTTTGTTGAAATTCGGAAGTCATTTTCCGCAGCCGAGAGACAAAAGTAGATTTTTTTGCACGATCTTTGACGAAATTCCCCTTTTTTGCGCGACTGTTTGACTAAATTAGCGATTTTATTTGTTGTTGTTCAATCTTTTGACGAATTTCGCAATATTTTTCCGCATTAGTTATACTAAATTCGCAATTTTTTCCGCGTTCGATTGACAAACATCTCTATTTGTTTCAGTGATCTTTGGCGAAATTCTCAATATTTTTCCACGGTCGTTTTAAAAAATTAACGATTTTTTCAGCGACCAATTTTGCCAAATTAACTATTTTTTCTAATTCCAATGCGTAAAATTCGCGATGCTTACCGCGATCGGTTGACGAATTGCATTTGCGTAAAAAAAAAAAAAAATAAAAATAAAAATAAAAATTCGCGGACTACCACTGAAATTAAAAATATATTCGCAGAAGTATCAAATGTTTGTGAAAGAAGTTAAGATAAGCAGGCAAAATTTCACACTGCATTTTTTATTGTGGGGCCTATTTCTATTTTGTGCACGATTTGGGCAATCCTGCACGATATTTCAAACCCTGTTTCTAAAAAAAAATTTTGTCCCCCCACTCCCTCCCCAAGAAACTCATGAAAAGGTGCCCCTGTAGTAAAACCTGCAAAAATAGAGTTGAAAAGGACTGTAAAAAATCTCCATTTTAGACAGATCTCCATCTTAGCAAGTATAATTGTATTGCGTTTTTTTCGTCGAAACTTGATTTTTTTTGTCCGTTTGAGAAAGAATTATGTTATAGACACGTTTCGTTTAGACACGTTTCACTGTAATACACCTATGCTCTTCAGAAGTGCTTTATAGAAAGAAGGTTTTAACAGTCTTAAAGAATACCTGAAAAAAAAAAAAAACCGGTACTCGTCTATAACTGAAAACTTTCATAATATTTTAAAATTCTACTTGCTAAGACGAAAACCTGTCTTAAACGGAATTTTTCAGAGGTCATTTGAGATTCCGTATTAAAAGTATTGCTGTCTCTGTATATATGATTCAGTAAACGCTTCTCGTTCGGAGAGGTTGCGGGGGAGGGGGGGGGGGGTATGCCACTACCTTAAAAAAAACTTTGCCCTCCCCAAGAAAGTTCTGAAATGGCGCCCCTGAGCAGAATCAGAAACGAAAATCGGACAGATCTTCCTCGTTCCTTGGGAGCCCTATTAAACTCCGCCCCCCCCTCCCCTAATTTTTTTTTATTTAAAATTATCTGTTCCTATTAAATAATTAAAATTTGGTGTAGGGGTCATAGCCGAATAAGTATGTGCTGTATTCGTATGAATCATCGTTGTTGATTTTTGTTTACTCAGTTTTTTTCTGTTTAGCTCATAAATAAATTTCTCGAAATGTCATTGTATAAGAAAAGGAAAAAAAACTTTTCAATTTTAAAAGTTACAGGTCTCCTTTCCAAGCTTCGCCCGAAAATACACGCGGCAGTCAAAAAACAGGAAATAATTTGAATAATAAGAGGGCGGGAGTAACACGACCGGAGAGTTTCAGCTCTGTAGACAGAAGATTCCAGCAATGATTCCAGGATCTTTTATGGTCCATTGCACCGATTGTATGATGGTGCTGTTTCTATTCGTAAAACATTCACAGTATAAATACGAATATTTTGTATATTTTTGAAAAATAATATAATATATAAAATTCAAAAATATGGATCATAGGTCGAGTTATCCCAGCTAAAAATGAACTGCAGTTTTTCTACAGAAGTGAAGTATTTTTAAAGTTTTTCTACAAGCAACTGTAGATTTTCTGTAGTGCAATCTTGACTGTAAAAATACTTCAGTTATTTTGCAGTTAATGTGAAGTAATTTTGCAGTAATTTATTTCAAAAATACTGTGAGCTTTTATCTGCAAAAATACTGCAGTTTACGTGAATTTATGTTATAATCATAAATTAAAAAAATAATGAGACTTTACATCTGTAGTAAAACTGTAGTAAATTTGAAGTATTTTTACAGTCATTATTTCAGTATTATATTTTCTGATGTATCTGCAGTATAACTGCAGTTACATTAAGGTAATTTTACAGAACTTAATTTTAGTAAGTTTGTGAGATATTTTCTGCAATTTATCTGCAGTTTTAAAAGCTAAGCAATATTAAAATCTTTCAGTTTTTGACAATATTGCGTATTTACTCTGTTATTAATAATTAACACTGTTTTCAAGACTTTTAGTTTAATGGGACTAAATTGAACAAAAATCAAAATCCTCAGGTGGGGGGGGGGGGGGCGAACACTGCTTTGAACCACCCATTTTGAGATAAATTTTAACACATAAATATATATATAATAAAAATAACTTTCATGGGGAATTTAAGGGGGAAAGTCCGCCCTTCCGCCCAACGGGAAATTTGTACTTTCTCTTAGTGTCTAATTACTTTAAATTACTCGGAAAAAGAATAAATTTACTGTTTTACAAAATCGGTCAAAATAAAAATTTAAAATCCAGGGAGGGTTAATGACGCAACCCCCCCCCCCCCCCCCCCGCCTCCAACGGAAAATTCTTAGTTCCTCTTTTAAGTTTAAGCGAGGAACAGCGAGTTAAGCAGCGGACACTGCTTTGAACCACCCCTTTTGAGATAAATTTTTAACACATAAATATAAAAAATAACAAATAAATAACTTTCATGGGGAATTTAAGGGGGAAAGTCCGCCCTTCCCCCCAACGGGAAATTTGTACTTTCTCTTAGTGTTTATAATTACTTTAAATTACTCGAAAAAAGAATAAATTTACTGTTTTACAAAATCGGTCAAAATAAAAAATTAAATAAAATTTCAAAATCCAGGGAGGGTTAATGACGCCCCCCTTCCCCCCTCCAACGGAAAATTTTTTAGTTCCTCTTTTAAGTTACTCAAAAGAACCAATTTTATTATGCTGTTCAAAAACGGAGAAAACGTAATTTTAGTTACTTAAACTTTAAAATTCAGGAAGAAAGTAGTAATTGAAACCCCCCCCCCGCCGCCCCCCCCCACACACACACGTATACACCCTACACACAACGAAAAATTCTTAGTTCTTTTATTTTAAGTTTATTATTATTATTATTATTATTTATTTTAGTTATTTTAATTATTTAGTTATTTAAATTTCAAAATCGAGGGAGGGGGAAATTGCCTTTCCACTTATTTACTACAGGCATGATGACTTCCAGTTTTTAAGAAAATTTTACTTCAAAAAACAAGTGAAAAATGTAAATCTCCTTTTGAACATTTGATTTTTTTTTTTCGTAACTGACTATGTGAAGAAACGCTACATCTCAACTCAACTCAGATTCTGATCGTTCTGTTTTACATTTTGACGGCGATGGCGGTAAGCGGTATGTGCAAGCGTTTGTATATTATTTTTCTTATTCGCTAGCTTTGTTAATATAATAATTAATGCCGTAATTTTTTAAATGTTTATATATAGCCATAAGATGGCTAAAAATATGTACCGACAGACACCTCTACAAATCTAGATAGATTAAAAAATTAGATACATTCACCGTATTTATAAAGTACCACGTTGTCTTGCCAAAAAATATTATTTCGGAGGAGATTTGTATTGTCAATGTGTCGTCCATATTGTCTTATTTTAGACTTTTTTTTTTAAATACTGTAATAGCGATGGAGTTAATTTAAAGTTTGTTGCCCCTACAATTACGATTATGCCAAGGTTGCAGCTATGATTTTATCAAAATCATCGCCAAGCTTACATATGCATCGTATATATGAATATATATATATTACACACCAAACACTCATATTATGCGTAATTAATACGTCATTATATATATATTATTTGCATCATATGACTATAACTTTCGGCCACATAAATCACGAAATGTTGAACACATATAGTATTATTATAATGTCATATATGCTTTATAATTTGATAAATTTTGGTCACTAGATGTTTTTTCTTATATTAATTTTACATTATTTTGTAATAAAAAATGCAAAAAATGAATCCTGAAATGTGTTTTATGGTGTTCAATGGATAAATAAGCTAAAAAAAAATTATTTTCTTTAAATCCAAAGTTTTTATTATTATATTACAAACAAGTAACAGCATCCAAAATTTTAAAATAAGCTATCAAGCTGGGGTGTAAAAATCTAGGAGTCAATGGGCCAATTCTCACCACTAAATTTTATTAGTATTCTTCACCTAAATTTTATCAGTATTCTTATTAGTCGAAGAATATTAAAAATTTAGTGGTAGTAATCTACCCATTGGCGACTAGATTTTTACACCCCTGCTATCAAGTATAAAAATATAGCAACAAATATTTTGTTATTAATTGAAAAATGTTAACTGACACCTGTAACATACCAATTTGGCAAACTATCTTGGAAAAAGAAGAATAAGCTTTTAATCACATTTCATGTAACATATCATTCAGGAGGACAATATTTAAAATAGCATTACTTTAAATTAAATTATAATTTTTATAAAGTTATTTTCCTCCTGGTATATTATTTGTAAACTTTGATTAAAAGCAATTGAAAATATATGTAAAAACCTTGAGAAACCATTAATTGTATTGACACACAGGCTAAGTACAGTCAAGATCAACCCAAACAATATTATAAATTTCATTGTAACGATAAAACCCAGCTAAAAATGAACTGCAGTTTTTCTACAGAAGTGAAGTATTTTTAAAGTTTTTCTACAGGCAACTGTAGATTTTCTGTAGTGCAATCTTGACTGTAAAAATACTTCAGTTATTTTACAGTTAATGTGAAGTAATTTTGCAGTAATTTATTTCAAAAAATACTGTGAGCTTTTATCTGCAAAAATACTGCAGTTTACGTGAATTTATGTTATAATCATAAATTTAAAAAATAATGAGACTTTACATCTGTAGTAAAACTGTAGTAAATTTGAAGTATTTTTACAGTCATTATTTCAGTATTATATTTTCTGATGTATCTGCAGTATAACTGCAGTTACTTTAAGGTAATTTTAGAGAACTTAATTTTAGTAAGTTTGTGAGATATTTTCTGCAATTTATCTGCAGTTTTAAAAGCTAAGCAATATTAAAGTCTTTCAGTTTTTGACAATATTGCGTATTTACTCTGTTATTATTAATTAACACTGTTTTCAAGACTTGTAGTTTAATGGGACTAAATTGAACAAAAAATCAAAATCCTCAGGCGGGGGGGGGGGGGGGGGGCGAACACTGCTTCCACCCATTTTGAGATAAATTTTTAACACATAAATATATATATAAAAAAATAACTTTCATGGGGAATTTAAGGGGGAAAGTCCGCCCAACGGGAAATTTGTACTTTCTCTTAGTGTTTAATTACTTTAAATTACTCGGAAAAAGAATAAATTTACTGTTTTACAAAATCGGTCATAATAAAAAATTAAATAAAATTTTAAAATCCAGGGAGTGTTAATGACGCATCCCCCCCCCCCCCCCGCCTCCAACGGAAAATTCTTAGTTCCTCTTTTAAGTTAAGCGAGGAACAGCGAGTTAAGCAGCGGACACTGCTTTGAACCACCCCTTTTGAGATAAATTTTTAACACATAAATATAAAAAATAACAAATAAATAACTTTCATGGGGAATTTAAGGGGGGAAAGTCCGCCCTTCCCCCCAACGGGAAATTTGTACTTTCTCTTATTGTTTAATTACTTTAAATTACTCGAAAAAAGAATAAATTTACTGTTTTACAAAATCGGTCAAAATAAAAAATTAAATAAAATTTCAAAATCCAGGTAGGGTTAATGACGCCCCCCCCCCCCCCTCCAACGGAAAATTTTTAGTTCCTCTTTTAAGTTCTCAAAAGAACCAATTTTATTATGCTGTTCAAAAACGGAGAAAACGTAATTTTAGTTACTTAAACTTTAAAATTCAGGAAGAAAGTAGTAATTGAACACCCCCCCCCCCCACACACACATATACACCTACACACAACGAAAAATTCTTTGAGTTCTTTTATTTTAAGTTTTTTATTATTATTATTATTATTTATTTTAGTTATTTTAATTATTTAGTTATTTAAATTTCAAAATTGAGGGAGGGGGAAACTGCCTTTCCACTTATTAACTACAGGCATGATGACTTCCAGTTTTTAAGAAAATTTTACTTCAAAAAACAAGTGAAAAATGTAAATCTCCTTTTGAACATTTGATTTTTTTTTTTTTCGTAACTGACTATGTGAAGAAACGCTACATCTCAACTCAACTCAGATTCTGATCGTTCTGTTTACATTTTGACGGCGGCGGCGGTAAGCGGTAAGTGCAAGCGTTTGTATATTATTTTTCTTATTCGCTAGCTTTGTTAATATAATAATTAATGCCGTAATTTTTTAAATGTTTATATATGCCATAAGATGGCTAAAAATATGTACCGACAGACACCTCTACAAATCTAGATAGATTAAAAAATTAGATACATTCAACGTATTTATAAAGTACCACGTTGTCTTGCCAAAAAAAATTATTTCGGAGGAGATTTGTATTGTCAATGTGTCGTCCATATTGTCTTATTTTAGACTTTTTTTTTAAAATACTGTAATAGCGATGGAGTTAATTTAAAATTTGTTGCCCCTACAATTACGATTATGCCAAGGTTGCAGCTATGATTTTATCAAAATCATCGCCAAGCTTACATATGCATCGTATATATGAATATATATATATTACACACCAAACACTCATTTTAATGCTATATACATCATTATATATATATTATTTGCATCATATGACTATAACTTTCGGCCAAATCACGAAATGTTGAACACATATAGTATTATTATAATGTCATATATGCTTTATAATTTGATAAATTTTGGTCACTAGATGTTTTTTCTTATATTAATTTTACATTATTTTGTAATAAAAAATGCAAATAATGAATCCTGAAATGTGTTTTATGGTGTTCAATGGATAAATAAGCTAAAAAAAAATTATTTTCTTTAAATACAAAGTTTTTATTATTACAAACAAGTAACAGCATCCAAAATTTTAAAATAAGCTATCAAGCTGGGGTGTAAAAATCTAGGAGTCAATGGGCCAATTCTCACCACTAAATTTTATTAGTATTCTTCGGCTAAATTTTATTATTATACTTCACCTAAATTTTATCAGTATTCTTATTAGTCGAAGAATATTAAAAATTTAGTGGTAGTAATCTACCCATTGGCGACTAGATTTTTACACCCCTGCTATCAAGTATAAAAATATAGCAACAAATATTTTGTTATTAATTGAAAAATGTTAACTGACACCTGTAACATACCAATTTGGCAAACTATCTTGGAAAAAGAAGAAAAAGCTTTTAATCACATTTCATGTAACATATCATCATTCAGGAGGACAATATTTAAAATAGCATTACTTTAAATTAAATTGTAATTTTTATAAAGTTATTTTCCTCCTGGTATATTATTTGTAAACTTTGATTAAAAGCAAATGAAAATATATGTAAAAACCTTGAGAAACCATTAATTGTATTGACACACAGGCTAAGTACAGTCAAGATCAACCCAAACAATATTATAAATTTTATTGTAACGATAAAAGACTCAAATATTTAATTTAATTTTGTAATAAATATGAGTTATTTGAATTCACAATAACAAACTCTAAATTAACTCCATCACTATTAAAGAAAAGTTTAAAATAAGATAATATGAACAAAACTTTGAAAATACAAATATCCTATGAAATATTTTTTCTAGTAAGGCTTTTATAAATACGTTGAATCTATCTAATTTTTTTTTAAAGAGAAACCAGTTTTGAAGAAGTGTCTGTCGGTACATATTTTTAGCTATCTTATGGCTATGTATAAACATTTAAAAAATGAATTAAGGTGTTAATTATTATATTAACAAAGTTAGCGAATTACGGAAAATAATGGGCGAACGCTGTCACTTATTGCTCAATGCCGAGAGTCGCATGTAAAATGTAAACAGGTTTAGAATTTAGCTATAGGTGAAAATTAGCAGTAGCTATTCACCACATAGCGATTAAAATTGTAAAACGGCAATTAAAACATTGTCATTGTTTACCACCTCTGCTTTCAGGTAACACATTCCATGGCAATCCTTGAGCGACTAATTTTGCGATTCCCCCCCCCCCCCCCCCTTTAAAGGTGAAAATAAGCAGTCGCCAGTTGTTGATTAAACTTTAAAAACTGGCGATTAAAAATGTGGAAAGCACAAGCCAAATGCAGGATTTCCCAATTACCATTTTCTCCTAAATTTCAAGATTTTTCAGCGTCCATTCGACGAAATTCATAATTTTTATGCGTCCGTTCGAAGAAATTCATGGCTTTTACGCGCCCGTTTGAAGAAATTTACGATTTTCCGTGCATAATCAAAGAAATTCATGATTTTTACGTGGCGATCCATAAAATTCATGATTTTTATGCGTTTGATCGACGAAATTCAGAATTTTTACACTGCCGAATGACGAAATTTGATTTTTACGTAGCCAATCGACAAAATTCATTATTTCTCTCCAGCCGATCGAAGAAATTGATTATTTTTATGCACACGATTGACAAAATTCAAGATTTTTACACTGCCGAATGACGAAATTTGATTTTTACGTAGCCAATCGACAAAATACATGATTTTTACACGCCGATCGATAAAATTCATGATTTTTATGCACTCAGTCGCTAAAAATCATGATTTTTACATGCCCGATCGACGAGATTCGTGATTTTTATGCATTTGATCGATGAAATTCAGGATTTTTACACTCCCGAATGGCGAAGTTTTTTTACGTAGCCGATCGACAAAATTCATTACTTTTTCTGAGCATGATCGACAAACTTTATTATTTTTACGCACACGATTGAGAAAATTCATGATTTTACACGCACTATCGATGAAATTCAGGACTTTTGCACTCTTGAATGGTGAAATTGGCAATTTTTCTTCCGAAATTCAATTTGTGTTTTTTTTTTTTTCGGTTAATGTGCGTGAAGTGTACATATATATATATATAAGTTACTAACCGCTGTTTGAATGAATTTCATGCATTCTAGAGATTGCTGCATTGTGGGTTTCGTGCATCCAGGAGTGTTTTTTTTTTGGGGGGGGGAGTTATTGTAGGCGAAGCGTACATATATATGTTACTAACTGCTGTTTGAATGAATTTCATGCATTCTCAAGATTGCTGCATGGTGAGTTTCATACATCCACGTTTTTTTTTTTTTTTTTTTTTTTTTTTTTTTTTTTTTTTTCAGTTAATGGGTTGGGTTGGGTTGATTATTGACGGCCAGTTATCCACACTAGGGATATAGGCCCAGGGGGAGTGCCCTTCGTGGGGGTCTTTCTAAGGGAACCTAACCCGTATTTACGCATGGATAAATCCACGGCTCGAAGAAAACCATGAAAACTCCGAACGATTAGGACGACGGGCACGATTGGGATCGAACCCAGCACCTCCCGTCTACCAGCTTCGAGAGCACAACCTCTCAGCCACTGGTGGGGCTTTTCAGTTAATGTATGCGAAGCATACATATATATGTTACTAACTGCTGTTTGAATGAATTTTATGCATTCTAGAGATTGCTGCATGGTGAGTTTCATGCATCCAGGGTTTTTTTTTCAGTTAATGTATGCGGAGTTAATGTTCGGTTAATGTACCTGCTTAATCCGGTAATGGATAATTGCATATATTTGCATTTATATAAGTGTTTTCGCAGTCTCCTCTGGTAATGGGATCCAGGATAATGGATATTCAGGGCCATGTTGCCTGCAAGTTTGTTGTAAATGTATCACTTGTACGTGCCACTATTCGAAACAAGCTAAATTCGGCAGCAAAGGCTGTGAAACGTGAGAAGAATTTGTAAATACATTTGGTATTTAAATACGATGTAAATTATATAAAGCATAAACATCAAATGTTAATAAAATGGTTTTTTTTTAATTTAAACCTTATTTGCACCATAATTGTATACAAGATAAAATTGGAAGGACAAATCAGGACGCAGGTAAGAGTAATTTTTGTAAATTTTAGCATTTTTTTAGAAAAACAGAAAAGCATATATTTGTTTTGCTTTTAATATGAATTTTATGCAGTTATTTTTTATTAGCTGTAATATATGTAATACATTTTATTTCATAGTAAATGGTATATAATTTAGAAATTTACATATATGTAATGTATCCTTTTATATAATTTATTTTATATATTCAAAATTATATAAATATTCAATGCACATATAGATAATTTCTTTAAGAGATGCAAAAATATTCAAATTTGAAATTTACATTGTGGAAAAATTAGTTGCAATTAAAATTAATTTTTGCATTTAAATTTCGTGTAGGGGAGACCGGTACACACTGGACCTATGGGCGCAGTGGACCACCCCCTAATATTTTATTTATTTAAACTTTTTAAAAGCTTCTCTTATATCCTAATAGACAACAGGACTGCACTGATTATTTATAGCCTTCAGAAAATATGTTTAGCTCAGATTGAACTATTTTATCCTGATTGGTTGTTTTGAGCTTCTAAAAGTAAAATTTTTCATCATATTTGAATTTTTTTAGTAATTAAAGGTTGTAGATAAACAAGATAAAACAGCTTTTTTGTAAAGCTAAGATACTTGTTTTTATTTAACTTTAAAGTTAATATGTTTAAAAGGAAGCTATAAACAATATTAATACGATTATTTATTGAACTTCAACATGGGTCACAGTGGACCACCCACTCCTGGGCACAGTGGTCCACAATCCACTTTGCTCCTGTAATGCAGAATGTTCAAAATATTTAATAATTGCTTATTTACTATAAAGAAATAGTGTTTAAAAGTAGTTATTTAACTGTAAAATAAAGTAAACAAAGAAAAATGACAATTTATTTAATATAGTAAGAAATATTTTGTTTTGTATTTACTGCCTTTGATAAATATAACTAGTCTAAATTGGTGATTATTCTATTCAAGTAAGATTCGTGAGATGCAAATTGAATGAAAATCGGTTTATTTTTCCCGAAACTGTAGATGAATCTATTGTTGATGTCAATGATTTCATAATATTGCTCTCAGACCCAAAAGTATTTCAGGAAAGTTCCAGGCTCAATCATACTCATAAGTATTTTGGAATTTAATTTGCAAATTTTAATGTGCGCTGATTGTTTTGTACTTAAGTAATAACTTCAACTAAATTGCAATTGTTCCTGTATTAATCTGTTATTATTTTCAAAATATAATTCATTTTGTTTTTGTTTCAAAATGTTACTCGTAAATTTATATTACTATGTTATTTCGTGGGTAAAGGGAAAATAAAAAAGACTTAGATTAATGAAAAATAGACTTATATTGTATATTTCAGATAATACCTAATAGCGGTCCACTGTGGTCCACTTTACGGATGCATATAAAAAAATTTCTTTTGAAAAATATATTGAAAACTATGTTATGATAAATGTATAAAGGTTTAAGGAATATTCAAAAATATTTTTTATGCAGATCGGTTTGTCCATTAAAGAGAAAAAAAAATTTAACTGAAAAAGTGGTCCACTGTGTACCAGTCTCCCCTACATTTAATATTTAAAATTATCATCTAAATCTGCCGCAATAGACTTCATTGTGAATTGCTTATGAGATTAAAAATTTGTAATCCCTTTCGCACAATATATATATTCTCACAAGCTTCGTAATATATATTCTCACAAGCTACAAAGAAAATCATTTTTTTTTTTTTGGGGGGGGGGGGGGGGTGGCAGTAAGTACATATTGAATAATCAAACAGTTACAGCAATTAAAAAAACAAGGATATTTTATAAAAATGTTTAAATGCTTGGGTAACAAAATTACAATGGACAAAGAAAAAGTTATGTCCACTCTGATTTAAATTCTTGTGCATCTATTTGCTTTATCAATTTGAAATTTCTGTAGAGGATTGAAAAGATATGCCATTATATAAAGAATTATAATTTAATTTTTTAAAATTCATATACAATTATTTTTAATTGCAATTTTTATTGTTGCAATGGAATTACTAAATACACATTATCAATTTTCTTCTTCACATTGAATTTATTTATAAAATTGCACTTTTTATTACAAAATTTTAAAAGTAAGATTTTAATTTTTAGCCAATAACCATGTGTCCTTGATTTCAAAGAAATTGCCCAGTAATGAAACTATTGAAAACATAAAAACAATTCAATACCATAAAAAAATCATTGCTTGAAGATTGAAGTACTATGATTATTATGAATACTTCACTCATCTTTCAATATTATTATTTTGAGTAAAGTCGTTCATACAATTTCTTGAATTCTTTCATTTTTCAAAAAGTAACCATAATAATTGAATAAGTCAGCCATGATCAAAAAATATTTTTCAGTGATGATTAATCGTTGTATGCATGATATATTTTATGCACAGATTGCATATCAATTGAGATATGAAAAAAAATATTTAATTAGATTTTAGTGCTGATTTTTTCATACAGAAAAATTAATATTTTATATATATACATATTTTGTAATAAATTTCTAAAAGGCTGCAGTGAAACTGCAAAAAAATGCAGTTGAAAGACTGCAGTGATTTGTCACAAATCATTGCAGTTTTTTTTAAGTCGACATAACTACACATTTACTGCAGTAAGTGTGTAGTTAAAATGCAGTTGGAAGTCTGCGGTGATTTGGCACAAATCCCTACAGTTTTTTTGAAGTCGACATAACTACAAATTTACTGCAGTAAGTGTGCAGTTAAAATGCAGTTGGAAAACTGCGGTGATTTGGCACAAATCTCTGCAGTTTTTTTTAAGTCGACATAACTACAAATTTACTGCAGTAAATTTGTAGTTATGTCGACTTCAAAAAAACTGCAGGGATTTGTGCCAAATCACCGCAGTTTTCCAACTGCATTTTTTTTGTAGTTTCACTGCAGTTCATTTTTAGCTGGGTATACATATCCAAAATACGCGAAATCGAGTCATGCGTCAAGAATATATGAAGTGTTTCTTAGATATTCAATACTTTGACGAGAAGAACATGTTTCCATTTTCTTTTTTGTTCAATAAATGAAACATTGAGACCTTTAACTATTTGTTGAAATCACTGCCAGCAATGATAATTTTCACCCTCTCAACCAACTGTTAAATGGCTAAATTAATACATACACACACATAATAATAATATTAATATTATTAATGTCATATATTCGTTTGTTAAATTTAAATTTTGAGATTTAAAAAAAGAAAATGAGATTATGGTTTCTTTTTATCTTTTCTTTTTCTCTTAAAAAAAAAATAAATAGACACTCATTTGTAATTTCTATGCCAAAAAGAATCAAAATGGATATATTATTATTATTTTAAAAATAAAATATAAATTTATGCAGAAAAGATAAAAGTTGGTTCATCTTTGATTTCTATATATTTTTTTCTTTTTAACTTAAAAAATAAGATGTTTCGCTAAATTTGAAATTACTTAAAATTAATGTAGCTGTAATTAGAGATGCGCTTTTCAGTCGTTAAATGTTAAAGCATGTGATTTGAAAAAACAAATTTGCGCATTAAACAAGTAAACACAAGTATGTTTATTAAGAAATAAGCTAAATTTTTGAACTATATTTTATTTTTACGAATAAAAAACATGCCGTAAATTATAAGCATATAATTTCATAAACAAAAAACCTTTTTAAATATTTCATGTAACATTATTGAAGCATCTTGCTTAATTTAAACACAATTTTAAAAGCGGAAGCTTTATCCCTCCTCCCCTTTCCCTCACCACAAACACACTAACTTTTAACACAGAATATGCATATATGTGCCTCGATGTTATTTATTATAAAAAGCTTACATATAATATGTAAAAATAATTTATCATATGAAAACATGATCATATTCTTGCTTTCTAAGCTCTACTTTTCCCTCTCCTTTCTGATAAATTATGAAAATTCTTAAAATATTATGCTTTACAATTGTTATCGTTGTCGCATTAGGCACAGTTAAAATTAGCATAAATATCTTTAAACAAAAATCACCTTAGAAACACGTTTAAAACTACTCAAATCCCAATTACTATTCATAGGCGGTCATATATCCAGTACTTTGTACAGCCCTGTATATAATCTTATTTATATTCTGCACACGTGTTTTAGTATACTAAATACAGTTAATCTTGAAAATGCATAACTCAAATTAAAAAATGCATTTAAGCAAATCACGCTCATCCTCGTAAATACATACGAATTCTTTTGTGTACCCCTGTAATCATCTATAATACACTGCTCAAAACAATTAAAGGATATTTGAAGTTATATATAAAATAAAGATATAAACGAAATTTTTTTTGCCGAAAATAGAGGAAGAGAATCACAAATGCAAATTTTTCTGGTTTTCAAACTGTGGAGTATGCAGATTTTGAGTTCGACGTCAAAAACGTCGCTTCAGCGGCAGCGAATGAAATTTGACTTTCAACTGGATAAAAGAGAATGAAGTCAAGGATGATCGGCATTCAGTGATTGCTTTGTTTCGATGAGTACGATGTCTCAGCGAAGTCATTTGACAGATTCAGAAGCTTGGAGAATTGTTGGTAGGTTAGAAGGGGGCCAAACTCAAGTCGAAGTAGCGCAAGCCATTGGAGTGTCACAAAGTGTCATTTCCAGGATCTGGAACCGTTTTTTGGAGAGTGGATGTGCAGGCCGAAGACCAGGGCAAGGTCGTAGACGGGCAACAACGCCCAATGAAGATCGGTATTTAGCGTTAACAGCTCGGAGACACCGAAACATGAACGCTACTCTTCTCCAACAACACCTTCGCTCGGCTACAGGCACCACGATTTCAACTCAGACTGTCCGAAACCGGCTCCATGCTGTAGGTCTGTATGCTCGCCGACCGATGGTATGTGTTAGATTAACATCAAGGCATCGTCGCGACCGCAGGGAGTGGGCAACCGAGCATGTCAACTGGAGGAGAAATGAATGGAGCAATATTCCGTTTTCTGACGAGACTCGTTTTTCTGTGCATCCGGATAATAGGCGTATTTTCATCTGGAGGGACCGTGGCAGTAGGAATAATCCTGCGTTCGTGCACGAAAGTGTCAGATTTGGCGGTGGAGGAGTGTTGGTGTATGGTGGCATCTCCATTGACGGGCGCACTGACCTCTACATCATTCGAGATGGAGCTCTGACTGGTCGCCGATATAGGGATGAGATCCTCAGACCTATTGTAGTCCCTTATGCTGCAGCAATCGGAGATAACTTCATTTTAATGGACGATAACTACAGGTCACATCGTGCAAACCTGGTGGAGGATTTCCTTTTCGAGGAAGGAATCGTTCGAATGGAATGGCCAGCGTGTTCTCCAGACATGAATCCAATCGAGCACGTTTGGGACGCTCTAGGAAGACGAGTTTCTGGCCGCCAACAACCCCCACAAACTCTCCAAGAACTGGAAAGAGCTCTTCTGGAAGAGTGGGGCAGAATACCCCAACTCGCCATTAATAGCCTCATTGAGTCCATGCCTCAAAGGTGTTCAACGTTGCTGGCCGCCCGTGGAAACCATACCCCCTACTGAAAATGATTTTCTTTGAAGAAAACACCTTTTTTTATTCTTTTTTTCTCATATGCACAAATTGTGTTTTTTTCCTTTTGTACACAAATGCGCAATAAAATGCATTTTTTTCTGCCAAACATGTGTAATTTATTCTCATATAACCTACTATGTCTGTCGACCGTGTATCAATCAGCTAAAAAGTTTCCCAGATACAAAATCCACCTAAAACTGCAATATCCTTTAATTGTTTTGAGCAGTGTATTTATACATACCACGTAGTATGTAAAAAATTAGTTTAACTTAAAAACGCATACCATAATTGAAAACTCATTTATATCATTCACAGATATATCATTCCTGATAGACAATACTTCGGATACAGTAACTGTATCAGAAATATTTTATGTCTCTCTGTAAATGAACGATGAGTACTATGCACGTCATATTCTATGAGAAGTATCTCGTAGTATATCTCAGTAATGCATGTCAATTTTATCATGTGTGAAATAGTGCAATATGTTTAAAATATGCTACAAACAGTTTTTCACCATAAACCAATATATAACTGAATTCTTTTGTGTGACCCTGTGAATAAATGATAAGTGAATGAATGATAATCCACCATATTCTACAAAAAGCATGTGTCGGTGCACATCAGAAATTCACATAAATTTCATTATGTTTGTGATAGTGTAGCACCATTAAAATACGGTTACAAACGCAACCGATTTTTTCGCATGCATCATGATATAACCGAATTACTTTGAATGCCCCTGTAAAGGAACTGAAAGTACTACACATAACATATTCTATAACAAATAGCATGTAGTGCACTTAAATAATGTACGTAAGTTTCATTATGTTTGAAATAGTGTAACAGTACTAAAATACACCGCGAATGATTATTCTTCATAGACTGTAATGTAACAAAATATTTTCGAGTGTCCCTGTAAATGAACTATAATTGCTACACGTTTCATTTTCAATACACAACAAGCCATAGTAAAGCTCAATAACATATATCAATTAAAAGGGTCGGTAGAAGAAAGTGCTAAGCCACATTTGTAAACTTCCGTGATATATCAGTTCGAAAGTTAGATCAAAAACTCAAATCAAGATTATATCATAAAGTTGTTTTTTTTGCGAATGTCTTAGTAACATTTGAGATATTCTGAATAACAATATGGCGTTACTTTAATTATATTACTATTACATCCTTTGTAAATTAGCTATCTTCATTGTGAGCAAAAAGGAAACCTGGCACATATGCTGCCACATTAGCTGCAAGTTTACATTAGAAACAAATAATATATAGGATATTATAAATTAAAATAATAAACAATAAATGCAGTGTTAGATTTATTTCACCAACAATGTGGTTTGGCAATTAATTGCCCCGACCCCCTCAATTGCATAGCAATCCGAATATATTTACGTCAGTTACAGCACGGACAGATGACAGACAACCAGAAAAAAACGAATTCGTAAAAACTTCTCAATTATATTTGAAAATGTTTGAAATATCGATTTCATTGAAAACACATCTAATTTAATTATTTTTTTATCCTGGGAATATTTAACACTATTGAATATTAAATTCTTGAATGACAACTCAAGAATAGCACCAACCATGCGTAACTCCTCCCCTTTGCTGTAAAAATGAAACTACGTTTATAATAACAGGGTTCGTACGCATCAGGGAATTCAGGAGATTTTAAGTCTTTTAGTACCAGAAATTTCGTAAAGTACTGGTCGCTATATCTGAAGATAGATTTTTTTTTTTAATTAATAAGCCAAATATTTTAGGAAAATTCTGGTAAAAGGTGCTTGAAAGTCCTTGAATTGTACGAACCCTGAATAACTATGATATTGTAAGCATTTACTATGTAGTTCATAATTATATCAACTATAATAACATCATCTTGGTGTAAATAAATAAGGCTTGCTAGTAGTGATTCAATAATAATCAATGGTTACATCAGGTTTTTTTTTTTTAAAGAAAATTATCACATTAGAGACTTGTTTATTGCATTATTCATTTATTTACATATATACACTTCGAAGTACTGATTACAAAAGAAGTAGTATGATAATTTATTGATAAATGTAGGGATTTTTCTTCCCTTTAATCCTGATAAGAAAATACAAAACAATAAAAACAAAAGAATCTTTAAGACATTTTAAAGTATTTGTAAATTTAGAATTATCTGCAATATGTCAGATTTTATTATTCCTAAGAAGACATTTTTTATTAACAATATTAAGAAAAGCGAATTAGTGATGCTTTGTTTAGCACACTAATCATATTTAATCTTATAACTACTCTATATATTTTATTAATTAAAATATACCAATATTTTTTTAATATCAAATGAAAATTTGTTAGTTTCTGCAAGTAAATAGCTTGGAAAACTTTACACTTCACATTTTCAAAAACCACTTGTAACATGAATACATTATTGTAAGCATTTATATTAGTACATAATTACATTAACTATAATTCCATTATTTTGATTAAAATAAATTACACTTGTTGATAGTGATTGAATCATGATCCTCAGTTACATCAGTTTTTTTTTTTCGAGATAATTACAGACTTGTTTATTGCATTATTTAAAAAATACACTAAGTACCGATCATAAAAGAAGAAGTATGACAATTTATTGATAAATTTAGGCCCCCCCCCCGTCCTTTTAATTCTGAAAAGAAAAACAAGACAATAAAAACAAAAGAATCTTTAAGGCATTTTAACGTATTTGCAAATTTAGAACTATCTGCATTATACCAGATTTTATTATTCCTAAGCAGACATTATTTTATTACCAATTAAGAAAAGCGAATTGGTGATGCTTTGTTTAGCACACTAATCATATTTAATCTTATAACGACTCCATATATTTTATTAATTAAAATATATCAATAATTTTTTAATATAAAATGAAAACTTGTGGTTTCCGTAAGTAAATGGCTTGGAAATCTGTACACTTCGCAATTGCAAGAACGAAGATGAGATCAAAACTTTATCAGTGGAATAACTTAGCGTAAGAATAAGAAATTAAAAGTCGACATAGTCCCTAACGTTTTGTATTCTAATTATCTAATACCACAAACATCACACTGAATAGCATGGTGTTTCGTGGAAATTATGTATCTTTTGTACAATCTTTATGAAGCATAAATTCATCTAGATATTACTAAAATCAATAATTTTATAAATTAAATTTTTATGAAAGTACTTATGTACAAGTGATAAACCCATTATCAAAATAGTATTTTGAATGATTTTGTGTAATATAAAAATATAAGATTGCTTAAATTTTCTAACAGGGATATGAACCGTTAGAAACTAAGACGTTCTGGATATAGTCTTAAATGTGGTTGTTATAAATGTGGTAAAATATTTGTTTTCACTTTCAGAGACAAAATTACACTAAAGTACTAGCGACTACATCACCAGACGGAAAAATCAGAAAAAAATTCGAAATAAAATATTAAGATTAAATACGATATTCAATTTCTATGATTTTATACAATGATATTTTTATCCACCAGCTTCCATATTATTTGTATATCTATCATCTTTCGATTGCTAGTAATTTTTAAATATTTAAATTGATTTTTGTTTTTTTCAAATTTGTTCATAACTCTGCGTTAAGAACCTACGTTAGTCACGTGAAATGTCACACGCAAGCTAATGTTAAACCAATGCCCAAAGTTCTTTTCAAATTTTCGTGTTTGCATTTCAATATATTTAAATGATTTTATTTTATTTTATTGTATTTATTTAGTGATTGATTATATTTTGTATAGGATATCTGAGAACAATCTCTAAGTTTTTTACTTTTTTTTATTTTGGTTGAAGTGAAATAGTATCCTGTTACAGATATTCCAGATCTGTTCTATGCTAAAAGAAAAAAATAATAAAAATATTGAAATGCAAACGAGAAATCTCAAAAGAATCCAATCATTGATTTAACATGTTAGCTTTTGAGTGTTTTCTCGTGACTAGTGTTGACTCTTAAGAATGTGAGGCTATATTTGTAATTAACTCTTCGCGCCGAGGGTAAATTAAAAGTAGTCGCAAATAATATTCAAAGTGACTTCAAAAGTTGTCGTTAGTAGAAAAAGTCTTATTGCAATCAATTTTTAATCCACGAAGTAAAATTTGCATATCTTTTGCGATCAAAACATGTTATTTTTTAAAATTTTTTGAGAACATTTAAATATTAAATATCTCAAAATCGAGTGTCCTGAAGCATCTGAAATTAATAAAAATTAATTAATTTTATTTTTGTAAATTCT
Organism: Maratus michaelseni; assembly: GCA_963931845.1. Lineage (NCBI taxonomy): Eukaryota > Metazoa > Arthropoda > Arachnida > Araneae > Salticidae > Maratus > Maratus michaelseni. Next base: position 148,420,449 of record OZ007597.1, on the reverse strand, counting down.
AAAACATTTTACCATATTGATTATCAATTTCCAGTCAACGTATTAAAATAGTTTCTTACATAATTTAATATTTTTGTCAGTTCTCCAAAATTATGCATTTCTAGTAAAATGAAGAAATTCTTTAACCAAGTATTAAACTTTCTTAACACAATCATGGAAGCTTGTTTTCGTCTTTTACGCATGATATGGGCATTACTGTTGCATGATGAATTATTAAAAATATATATATTCTGTGCTCGTGTTTATATTACAAAAGGTTAAAGGAATCGATGTATTAATTTTCGTAGTACTCTTTTTGTATTAATACGAATATTTCCTTCATTTTTGGAAAAAAAAAGTAATATTGCCAAGTTGATTAGCGATTCGTTTTTTCCCCAAAAGTGTCAGTATGTGGGTTGTTATACTTTGGACAAAAACTGTGCATACATGCTCTGTACGTCTTTCACCATTGTTATGTATTAACGCATTCTAATTATTCGGTAACTCTGGTAAATTAACGCCATCTGTAAGAATTTTTTTTTTATATTTTTTTTTATTTTCTTAAAGAAAATTTTCGATTACAAGAAGAATTTTCGTGCAATCCGCAGTATGATACGAAAACTGCTGAATTTTTTATTGAATTTTTGAATGTGTCATGGACTTTTGGATCTTCCTGTATACACGCGCACACACACACACACACACACACACACACACATATATATATATATATACAGTGATCTCTCACTTATACGCGATGCTTAGTAATTACTTTTTCACACCACTATTTTAAAACAGTAAAATTCGATTTATAAATTCTGCGATTTAAGAAGCCGAAAATTACCTTATAAAAAAACTGGTGCGGAAAAATTCTTTCCGTGTATCGCGTATAAGTGAGAGATCACTGTATATATATATAGGGTGTCCCAAGAGTCCTTGACACATTTTAAAATTCATTAAACGTTCAAGCGTTTGGCGTAGGATAATGCGGTTTAGGCGAAAATGCTTCTTGTGATTTGAAATTTTGTTTAAGCAAATAAAGAAATTAGTTCCAAAAATTTCTCATAGATGGCGCTGTTTCTGGAAACTTATCGAATAGGTAGAATGCCTTTAAACATAACAATGGCGAAAGACACGCAAGGCGTATGCACGTTTTTGTCCAAATAACGACAACCCACACTCTTGAAGTTAACAATATTCGTCTATCCATCCTCACTCGCCTAATCGAGCTCAGGAGGTTGAGTATTGTTTAGTTCTGGAATGTGAGTTACCATAGTTTGGACAAAACCCTGATACTTTGCTACTTTGATCAGCGCTCTGCGCATTCCCTTCGGTGCGTAACGCACTTTTGCATTTAGATTTTGTTGAATTTTCCACATGGCCACTAATCTGAATCAAAATTTTGAAAAACAAATGTCCTTTTCAGGGGCAATATCTGTTCAAAATGAACAATCCGTGTCTTCAGAAATTCATCATATGAGTAATTTGATTATATTTAATTACAGTAGAAGATCTTTTTAATGCAAACCTAAAGAGGCGAGGTTGTTCGTTAAATAGAATTTTGCGTTTAATAGATCACATGTCACACATCATTAAAGTTACTTTGTAAACATGGCGAAATATGTCAGAAACAGTAAAATACACTAGAGTATCTTTATATTGTATTTTTTGTTATTAGGATTTGTGCAGATTATAGATTTTTGCATGTTGTAGATCATTCCAAAAATTGTTAAATTTGCTTTATAAACATGGTCCAAATATGCTATGACAAAATCATACATTATATTACTATATTATATTGTATTAGCATTTTTTTTTAATTAAAACGCTCTGAAATAAGGAGATAAAGTTGAACTAATGTATCAAACTTAGTCCTCTAGAGAGAAGTAATTTTTTTACAGTGTGACAGTGCAAGTGCTTCTTAACTGCAAAATTTATTGTTTACGTCTAAGAAGTTGTGCGTTATACAGTGAATTGCATTACATAGAATTGCGTTATAAAGATCGTCTACAACATTAAATTTAAAATAATATTAAATAAAAAATATATATTATTTTATATAAAATTATGAAAGAAAAATTAATAAATTTAAAATTATGAAAAACTATATATTTAATTATTAAATTTAAAATTATGAAAAAAATTATTATTAAATTTAAAATTTTGAAAAAACATTATTAAATTTAAAATTATGAAACAAATTATTTAATTTAAAATTATGAAAAAAATTATTATTAAATTCAAAATAACGAAAAAAATATGATTCAATTTAAAATTATGAAAAAAATGATTAAATTTAAAATTATGTAAAAAAATATTAAATTTAAAATTATGAAAAATGCACTAATAATTCATCCAGGCTATAAAAATAGAAAATATAATTATATTTTGATCACCACATTAACAATTTATGTGCGAGAAACCACAGTGCCCATTTACAATGATCGCCATGTATCTTACAGGGATGAGATTTGTCCGAGTTTTTGCATTCCAATATAAGAGAATTTTGTTCTCTTAAATCGCAGAATGTTCTGATTAAAAAAATAAATAAAAATTCTCTACGATTATACTGGTACGCAAAAACCCGGAGAAATCTCATTCCTAATCTTAGAGAATCCCATTTTTATTTATTTTATCTGACAGTTATCGGCACACCCTAGATAATCACGGGCAAGGGCAGCAGTACTATGTCAGGGAGTTCCTGAAAAAAAAAAAAAAAAAAAGAGAAAAAAAATATATTAATTTCGCGAAATATTTATTTACGTGCTTTTTTAATATTTTTATTTGTTATTTTCGTATAAAATTAAAATACAGTATTTTATTTGTATATTCCTGTTTGCATGTAAAATGCATTTTCTGGGCGCCAAGTGAAGTCACGGCAGTAAGCTATAGAACGTATCTGAGTCCGACTCAGAAGCTACCGGCTAACTTTATTATAAAAAGCTTACATAAAATATCTAAAAATAATTTATCAAATGAAAATAGGATCACATTCTTGCTTTCTAAGCTCTACTTTTTCGTTTTCTTTCTCATAAATCATGGAAAATCTTCAAATAGTATACTTCACAATTGTTATCATTGTTGTACTAGGCAAAGTAAAAATTAGCATAATTTTTTTTCAAAATAAAATCAGCTAATGAAGTAAATATATGAAACAATATCAATATTTTGCACTTCTTTGGAAGAATTTTAAAAAATCTTTCAAGGTAGAGAACTTAGCTAAACCACGTATACCAGGATTTTTAGCAAATTTAGAATTCAACTTTTAAAACAAGAAAGGAAAATCATGCGTCATGTATAGATTGTGAAAGACTTTCCAAAACTTTGTCGTTTAAAAAGGTAAAGAAAATACCTAAATAAACATTTTAGAAAGCGGATGATACATTTGAAAACCAGATTTCAGGAATTACCGCTCTTAGCCGGAAAGAGAATCCAATACTCTTTTTAGCCGTGTATATGATCTATAGTTTGTATATATTTTGCATAGTATGTTAAAATTTAGTTTAGTAGTGAAATGCATAACACAGTTGAAAATTCACCTTCAGCAATTTTTACCTATAATAGAAAACGTACTTGAATTCTTTTGTACAGCCTTGTATATTACCTAAAGGATTTTATGCATCCGCCCATATTAAACAAAAATTTAATTCAAGCAAAAACACGCTTAAAATTACTCAAATCATGCTTGCACAGAAATCCAATTACTATACATAGGCGGTCATGTATTCAGTACTTTGCATAGCCCTTATGACCTTATTTATATTTTACTCACATGTTTTAGTATACTAAATATAGTTGATCTTGAAAATGCATCATTCAATTTAAAAAATACATTTAAGCAAATCACGCTGATCCTCATAAATACTTACGAATTCTTTTGTGTATCCCTGTATATCATCTATAAAATTTATAAACACCAATTAGTATGCAAAAATTTAGTTTAACTTAAAAGCGCATACCATAATTGAAAACTAACTTTCAGCAATCATTCTTAATAGACAATACTTCGGATAGAGTAACTGTATCAGTAATATTTTATGTGTCCCTGTAAATGAACTATAAGTACTATGCACATCATATTCTTTGAGAAGGATCTCGTAGTATACCTCAGTAATGTAAGTCCATTCATCATGTGTGAAATAGTGCAACATAATTAAAATATTCTACAAACAGTTTTTTACCGTAGACCATTAATTAACTGAATTCTTTTGTGTGACCCTGTGAATGAATGATAAGTGCTTTATCCACCATATTCTACAAAAAGCATGTGTTGGTGCACTTCAGAAATTCACATCAATTTCATTATGATTGTGATAGCATCATTAAAATACGGACACAGGGGCAAAACATTTATTCCCATACATCATGGTATAACAGAATTATTTTGCGCCCCTGTAAAAGAACTGCAAGTACTACACATAACATATTCTATAACAAATAGCCTGTAGTGCACCTAAATAATGTACATAAGTTTCATTATGTTTGAAATAGTGTAACACAACTAAAATACACCGCGAATGATTTTTCTTCATAGACCGTAATGTAACATAACATTTTCGAGTGCCCCTGTAAATGAACTATAAATGCTACACGTTTCATTTTCAATAGAGAACAAGCTATAGTAAATCTCAATAACATATATCAATTAAAAGGGTCGGTAGAAGAAAGTGTTAAGCCACATTTGTAAACTTCCGAGCTATATCAGTTTGAAAGTTAGATCGAAAATTCAAATCAAGATATATCATTCTATATTAAAAAAAGTAATCTGGAACTGAGATAAAAACGATTTAGAAATGGACCAATCAAATTCTGCGTAGATATTCCGGGTTATTCTCATCGCTTGTTTACTAGGGACTTTTTTGAGGAGCTATTACATTTTTTTCTAGCCATCCTACGGATTCGAAAATCATACCACCAGACGCGAAATATAACAAGCTTTCAGAAATTAAAAAAATTATCACGGTTGGACAATAAAAACTCAAAAAATCCTTAAAAATCGAGTAAAAAATCTTTTATTGAAAAAGTCATTTTTAGGGTTTCATTCATCTCACGAAACCCTATTACTCCCGCTCCGTTGTCTGTCCGTCACAGAGCCATTCTCAAAAAGTATGTAACTTGTTGAAACTTTATGTATAAATCAGAATATCAGCTGTGAAGAACTGAAAATTTTAAAATTTGAAAAATTCGTATTATTTTAATAAATAGAGATAAAAAACCAAAATTCTAACAGCCTTTTCCTTTTAAATTTAAACATTTTTCATTAAGCAGTTGCCAAAAATTAAAAGTCCACGATGAAAATCTTTCCACAATAATTAATTTTCTATCAGACGATTTCCACGTGAAAAAGGAAAAGGAAATAAAAAGTTTCACCAATTGAAAAAAAGATTAAAATGAAATAAAATTGATTGACGTCATAGTCGTAATAAAATGGAAAATGTCTAAGATTTCTCAATAATACAAGGAGTATGAGTATGAGTAAGTAAACAAAGCAGATTAATTACACATCATTAGAGAATTAAAAAGAAAATCTGACGTCATATGGGAAGTTTAACTAATTTTTCAGGTATTTGAGAATAATACAAAGCGAGTATCAATATAAATAATAGAGAATGGTAAATATATGAGTTTGAGAAACATATTGAATCGTGATAAAAATCCGATTATGGAAATATTCGCATATTTTAACATTTTGAAGGTATACAATTTGTTTAATTTTGAAATTATTTTTTTAAATACTGCATTTAGTCCGTATGACGGATATTATTATGACAGAATATAATAGCGGGCTTAGCCCGCTATCTGGCTGGTTTAGATATGAAAAAAAAAAATGAAAAAATAGACCGGTAAATTTTTACTTTATAAAAAACATGACTTTTTTTTGTTGTTGTTGCTAAATGAAATTTGTTTGAATTTATTAAAGAAAGGATAAAGTGTTTTGAAAGAAATATTAAACGAAACCCTTTGAGCGATCTTTGATCACACTTACCCACTTGTTTTATATTGTTGCCAATTTCTAAATAAGCGCAAAGGATTATGTTTTATCTCAAATAAACAATGTATTTGCGCGAGACTATTAAAAACAATATTGAAAGTTTAAAATAATAATTAAATGATCACGTGTTGAAAGCAGGAAATACAGAAAATTACGTCATAAAAATTGTGTTTACACATGAATATTAAAAATGAAAAAGATGAATTAAATGAAAAAGCATCATAACCAGTTAAATGAAAAAGCATTATAACCTGATTACAGAAGATAGTCGTCGTTCGTCATATCATCATCTTTTTAAAACAGGATACATTACCAGGTTTTAAGAGGCTGTGAAATCAGAACAGGGGTTGGTGAGCGTAGCGAGCAGGGGGCAGAACCCCCTATTTTAAGAGGCTGTGAAATCAGAGTGAGAACAGGGGTTGGTGAGCGTAGCTAGCAGGGGGCAGAGCCCCCTAGTATCATAATTTTTTTTTTTGCCAGTGTCTTAGTAACATTTGAGATACTCTGAATAACAATATGGTCTTACTTTAATGATATTACTATTACATCCTTTGTAAATTAACTATCTTCATTGGGAGCAAAAATGAAACCTGGCGCATATGCTGCCACATTAGCTGCAAGTTTACATTAGAAACAAATAATATCTCAGGTATTATAAATTACAATAATAAACAATAAATTGCAGTATTAGATTTATTTCACCAAAAATGTGGCTTGGCATTTAGTTGCCCTGACCTCCTCAATTGCATAGCAATCATACATTTACATGAGTTACAGCACGGATAGATGACAGACAACCAGACAAACCGAATTCATAAACACTTTTCAATTATGTTTGAAAGTGTTCGAAATATCGATTTTATTGAAAACACATCTAATTTAATTATTTTTTACTTTATCTTTGGAATATATAACTCTATTGAATATTAAATTCTTGAATGACAATTCAAGAATAGCACCAACCATGCGTAACTCCTCCCCTTTGATATAAAAATAAAGCTACGTTTATAATAACTATGATATTGTAAGCTAGCATTTACTATGTAGTTCATAATTATATTAACTATAATAACATCATCTTGGTTTAAATAAATTTGGCTTGCTAGTAGTGATTAAATTATAATCAATGGTTACATCAGGGGTTTTTTTTTTTAAATAAGAAAATTATCACATTAGATACTTGTTTATTGCATTATTTATTTATTTAAATATATACACTTCGAAGTACTGATTACAAAAGAAGTAGTATGATAATTTATTGATAAATGTAGGGATTTTTTCCCCTTTTAATCCTGACAAGAAAAACAAAACATTAAAAGCAAAAGAATCTTTAAGACATTTTAAAGTATTTTTAAATTTGGAATTATCTGCGTTATGTCAGATTTTATTATTCCTAACCAGAATTTTTTTATTAACAATAATGAAAAGCGAATTGGCGGTGCTTTGTTTAGCGCACTAATCATATTTAATCTTATAACGACTCTATATATTTTATTAATTAAAATATATCAATTATTTTTTAATATAAAATGAAAACTTGTGTTTTTCCGCAAGTAAATGTCTTGGAAGTCTTTACACTTTGCAATTGAAAGAACGATGATGAGATCGAAACTTTATCAGTGAAATAACTTAGAGTGGAAATAGGAAATTAAAATTCGACAAGGTTCCTCAAGTTTTGTATTCAAATTATTTAATACCACATACACCGCGGCATGTCGTGGCGTGCTGTTTTGTTGAATTAACATCATTATTATGTTTCTCTGACTAATAAATTCATCTAGATATTACTAAAACCAATAATTTTATACATTTTCCGGCTTGAATTAATTTTTATGAAAGTACTTAAGTACAAGTGAAAACCCATTATCGAAATAATATTTTGAATGATTTTGTGTAATATAAAAATATAGGGTTGTTTAAATTTTCTAACAGGTATATGAACCGTTAGAAACTAAGCCGTTCTGGATATAGTCTTAAATGTAGTTGTTATAAATGTGGTAAAATATTTGTTTTCACTTTTAGAGACCAAATTACACTAAAGTACTTACGACTATATCACCAGACGGAAAAATCAGAAAAAATTTCGAAATAAAATATTAAGATTAAATACGATATTCAATTACTATGATTTTATACAATGACATTTTTATCCACCAGCTTCCATATTGCTTGTATATCTATCATCTTTCGATTGCTGGTAATTTTTAAATATTTAAATAGATTTTTGTTTTTTCAACTTTTTTCATAACTCCGCGTTAAGAACCTACGTTAGTCACGTGAAATGTCACACGCAAGCTAATGTTAAAACAATGCCCAAAGTTCTTTTCAAATTTTTGTGTTTTCATTTCAATATATTTAATTTATTTTATTTTATTTTATTGTATTTATTTAGTTATTGATTATATTTTGTATAGGATATCTGAGAACAATCTCTAAGTTTTTTACTTTTTTTTATTTTGGTTGAAGTGAAATAGTATCCTGTTACAGATATTCCAGATCTGTTCTATGCAAATAGAAAAAAATAATAAAAATATTGAAATGCAAACGAGAAATCTCAAAAGAATCCAATCATTGATTTAACATGTTAGCTTTTGAGTGTTTCTTTGTGACTAGTGTTGACTCTTAAGAATGTGACGCTATATTTGTAATTAACTCTTCGCGCCGTGGGTAAATTAAAAGTAGTGGTAAATAATATTCAAAGTTACTTCAAAAGTTGTCGTTAGTAGAAAAAGTCTTATTGCAATCAATTTTTAATCCACGAAGTAAAATTTGCATATCTTTTGCGATCAAAACATGTTATTTTTTAAAATTTTTGAGAACATTTAAATATTAAATATCTCAAAATCGAGTGTCCTGAAGCATCTGAAATTAATAAAAATTAATTAATTTTATTTTTGTAAATTCTAAAACATTTTACCATATTGATTATCAATTTCCAGTCAACGTATTAAAATAGTTTTTTACATAATTTAATATTTTTGTCAGATCTCCTAAATTATCCATTTCTAGTAAAATGAAGAAATTCTTTAAGCAAGTGTTAAACTTTCTTAACACAATCATGGAAGCTTGTTTTCGTCTTTAACGCATGATATGGGCGTTACTGTTGCATGTTGAATTATTAAAAAAATATATATTCTGTGCTCGTGTTTATGTTACAAAAGGTTAAAAGAATCGATGTATTAATTTTCGTAGTACTCTTTTTGTATTAATACGAATATTTCCTTCATTTTTGAAAAAAAAAAAAAAAAAAAAAGTAATATTGCCAAGTTGATTAGCGATTCGTTTTTTCCCCAAAAGTGTCTGTATGTGGGTTGTTATACTTTGGACAAAAACTGTGCATACACGCTCTGTACGTCTTTCACCATCGTTATGTATTAACGCATTCTAATTCTTCGGTAACTCTGCTAAATTAATGCCATCTGTACGAATTTTTTTTTATATATTTTTGATTTTCTTAAAGAAAATTTTCAATTACAAGAAGCATTTTCGTGCAATCCGCAGTATCATACGAAAACTGCTGAATTTTTTATTGAATTTTTAAATGTGTCATGGACTTTTGGACCTTCCTGTATACACGCACAAACACACACACACACACATATATATATATATATATATATAGGGTGTCCCAAGAGTCCTTGACACATTTTAAAATTCATTAAACGTTCAAGCGTTTGGCGTAGGATAATGCGGTTTAGGCGAAAATGCTTCTTGTGATTTGAAATTTTGTTTAAGCAAATAAAGAAATTAGTTCCATTTCTCATAGATGGCGCTGTTTCTGGAAAGTTATCGAATAGCTAGAATGCCTTTAAACATAACAATGGCGAAAGACACGCAAGGCGTATGCACGTTTTTGTCCAAATAACGACAACCCACACTCTTGAAGTTAACAATATTCGTCTATCCATCCTCACTCGCCTAATCGAGCTCAGGAGGTTGAGTATTGTTTAGTTCTGGAATGTGAGTTACCATAGTTTGGACAAAAACCTGATACTTTGATACTTTGATCAGCGGTCTGCGCATTCCCTTCCGTGCGTAACGCACTTTTGCATTTAGATTTTGTTGAATTTTTCACATGGCCACTAATCTGAATCAAAATTTTGAAAAACAAATGTCCTTTTCAGGGGCAATATCTGTTCAAAATGAACAATCCGTGTCTTCAGAAATTCATCATATGAGTAATTTGATTGTATTTAATTACAGTTGAAGATCTTTTTAATGCAAACCTAAAGAGGCGAGGTTGTTCGTTAAATAGAATTTTGCGTTTAATAGATCACATGTCACACATCATTAAAGTTACTTTGTAAACATGGCGAAATATGTCAGAAACAGTAAAATACACTAGAGTATCTTTATATTGTATTTTTTGTTATTAGGATTTGTGCAGATTATAGATTTTTGCATGTTGTAGATCATTCCAAAAATTGTTAAATTTGCTTTATAAACATGGTCCAAATATGCTATGACAAAATCATGCATTATATTACTATATTATATTGTATTAGCATTTTTTTTTTTATTAAAACGCTCTGAAATAAGGAGATAAAGTTGAACTAATGTATCAAACTTAGTCCTCTAGAGAGAAGTAATTTTTTTACAGTGTGACAGTGCAAGTGCTTCTTAACTGCAAAATTTATTGTTTACGTCTAAGAAGTTGTGCGTTATACAGTGAATTGCATTACATAGAATTGCGTTATAAAGATCGTCTACAACATTAAATTTAAAATAATATTAAATAAAAAATATATATTATTTTATATAAAATTATGAAAGAAAAATTAATAAATTTAAAATTATGAAAAACTATATATTTAATTATTAAATTTAAAATTATGAAAAAAAATTATTATTAAATTTAAAATTTTGAAAAAACATTATTAAATTTAAAATTATGAAACAAATTATTTAATTTAAAATTATGAAAAAAATTATTATTAAATTCAAAATAACGAAAAAAATATGATTCAATTTAAAATTATGAAAAAAATGATTAAATTTAAAATTATGTAAAAAAATATTAAATTTAAAATTATGAAAAATGCACTAATAATTCATCCAGGCTATAAAAATAGAAAATATAATTATATTTTGATCACCACATTAACAATTTATGTGCGAGAAACCACAGTGTCCATTTAGAATGATCGCCATGTTTCTTACAGGGATGAGATTTGTCCGAGTTTTTGCATTCCAATATAAGAGAATTTTGTTCTCTTAAATCGCAGAATGTTCTGATTAAAAAAATAAATAAAAATTCTTTACGATTATACTGGTACGCAAAAACCCGGAGAAATCTCATTCCTAATCTTAGAGAATCCCATTTTTATTTATTTTATCTGACAGTTATCGGCACACCCTAGATAATCACGGGCAAGGACAGCAGTACTATGTCAGGGAGTTCCTGAAAAAAAAAAAAGAAAAAAAAGATATTAATTTCGCGAAATATTTATTTACGTGCTTTTTTAATATTTTTATTTGTTATTTTCGTATAAAATTAAAATACAGTGTTTTATTTGTATATTCCTGTTTGCATGTAAAATGCATTTTCTGGGCGCCAAGTGAAGTCACGGCAGTAAGCTATAGAACGTATCTGAGTCCGACTCAGAAGCTACCGGATAACTTTATTATAAAAAGCTTACATAAAATATCTAAAAATAATTTATCAAATGAAAATAGGATCACATTCTTGCTTTCTAAGCTCTACTTTTTCGTTTTCTTTCTCATAAATCATGGAAAATCTTCAAATAGTATACTTCACAATTGTTATCATTGTTGTACTAGGCAAAGTAAAAATTAGCATAATTTTTTTTCAAAATAAAATCAGCTAATGAAGTAAATATATGAAACAATATCAATATTTTGCACTTCTTTGGAAGAATTTTAAAAAATCTTTCAAGGTAGAGAACTTAGCTAAACCACGTATACCAGGATTTTTAGCAAATTTAGAATTCAACTTTTAAAACAAGAAAGGGAAATCATGCGTCATGTATAGATTGTGAAAGACTTTCCAAAACTTTGTCGTTTAAAAAGGTAAAGAAAATACCTAAATAAACATTTTAGAAAGCGGATGATACATTTGAAAACCAGATTATACATAGGCGGTCATGTATTCAGTACTTTGCATAGCCCTTATGACCTTATTTATATTTTACTCACATGTTTTAGTATACTAAATATAGTTGATCTTGAAAATGCATCATTCAATTTAAAAAATACATTTAAGCAAATCACGCTGATCCTCATATTTTGTATATATTTTGCATAGTATGATAAAATTTAGTTTAGTAGTGAAATGCATAACACAGTTGAAAATTCACCTTCAGCAATTTTTACCTATAATAGAAAACGTACTTGAATTCTTTTGTACAGCCTTGTATATTACCTAAAGGATTTTATGCATCCGCCCATATTAAACAAAAATTTAATTCAAGCAAAAACACGCTTAAAATTACTCAAATCATGCTTGCACAGAAATCCAATTACTATACATAGGCGGTCATGTATTCAGTACTTTGCATAGCCCTTATGACCTTATTTATATTTTACTCACATGTTTTAGTATACTAAATATAGTTGATCTTGAAAATGCATCATTCAATTTAAAAAATACATTTAAGCAAATCACGCTGATCCTCATAAATACTTACGAATTCTTTTGTGTATCCCTGTATATCATCTATAAAATTTATAAACACCAATTAGTATGCAAAAATTTAGTTTAACTTAAAAGCGCATACCATAACTGAAAACTCACTTTCAGCAATCATTCTTAATAGACAATACTTCGGATACAGTAACTGTATCAGTAATATTTTATGTGTCCCTGTAAATGAACTATAAGTACTATGCACATCATATTCTTTGAGAAGGATCTCGTAGTATACCTCAGTAATGTAAGTCCATTCATCATGTGTGAAATAGTGCAACATAATTAAAATATTCTACAAACAGTTTTTTACCGTAGACCATTAATTAACTGAATTCTTTTGTGTGACCCTGTGAATGAATGATAAGTGCTTTATCCACCATATTCTACAAAAAGCATGTGTTGGTGCACTTCAGAAATTCACATCAATTTCATTATGATTGTGATAGCATCATTAAAATACGGACACAGGGGCAAAACATTTATTCCCATACATCATGGTATAACAGAATTATTTTGCGCCCCTGTAAAAGAACTGCAAGTACTACACATAACATATTCTATAACAAATAGCCTGTAGTGCACCTAAATAATGTACATAAGTTTCATTATGTTTGAAATAGTGTAACACAACTAAAATACACCGCGAATGATTTTTCTTCATAGACCGTAATGTAACATAACATTTTCGAGTGCCCCTGTAAATGAACTATAAATGCTACACGTTTCATTTTCAATAGAGAACAAGCTATAGTAAATCTCAATAACATATATCAATTAAAAGGGTCGGTAGAAGAAAGTGTTAAGCCACATTTGTAAACTTCCGAGCTATATCAGTTTGAAAGTTAGATCGAAAATTCAAATCAAGATATATCATTCTATATTAAAAAAAGTAATCTGGAACTGAGATAAAAACGATTTAGAAATGGACCAATCAAATTCTGCGTAGATATTCCGGGTTATTCTCATCGCTTGTTTACTAGAGACTTTTTTGAGGAGCTATTACATTTTTTTCTAGCCATCCTACGGATTCGAAAATCATACCACCAGACGCGAAATATAACAAGCTTTCAGAAATTAAAAAAATTATCACGGTTGGACAATAAAAACTCAAAAAATCCTTAAAAATCGAGTAAAAAATCTTTTATTGAAAAAGTCATTTTTAGGGTTTCATTCATCTCACGAAACCCTATTACTCCCGCTCCGTTGTCTGTCCGTCACAGAGCCATTCTCAAAAAGTATGTAACTTGTTGAAACTTTATGTATAAATCAGAATATCAGCTGTGAAGAACTGAAAATTTTAAAATTTGAAAAATTCGTATTATTTTAATAAATAGAGATAAAAAACCAAAATTCTAACAGCCTTTTCCTTTTAAATTTGCAGCCGTATTCCGGCAGCGTCCGAATACGAAAGCTTGGCGGCATAGGCGTAACTAGTGGGGGGGGCCGGGTGGGCCGCGCCCACCCCAGGTAGTTCCAGTGCCCACCCCAGAATTTCAAGTTCACGTGAAAATTTTATGACTGCGATATGGTCAAAATTTTGATTTTCAAATATTTGAATGATAATACCAATAAATTATACTATATATTTCTGATTTGAGAACTAATGTAACGAAAACGGCGCGCACGTATATGTAAATGTGTGTGTGTGAGGTATAAAAGAAGCAACAGACAAAGAAAATCCTATTAGTCTTCTACATTCTTTGCAACAGTTATATAACCCGGAATCTATAGGGTTCCATAAGGAACAAAGTGAAATATTATCTGAAAGCTCTAATTCTGAACGAGAGTTTTCTTTTTTGTCACGAGGTGATGGGGAAAAAATCAGTTCCAGATGTCCAGTTCCGTTTTCTTTCAACTAAGTCAAAAAATATCATCTGCTGTGGGCAGAGCCGATGAGAGAGAGAAGGGGATAGTGGGGGGGGGGGGACAGGTGCCCGAACGTTTTTTTTTTTACAAAATAATGACCAATTTAAAAAACAGGATGTAATTGACAAATTACTGATCAATTAATTGTCTGAGTGATGAGATACGGCAAAAGTCGTAAATGAGAACATCATCGCAGGGGGCTTTACTTTTAAGGGTTAAGGTAGGGCGAATTTTTTGCAATTTGCCTGCGGCTGTAAGCGTGTGGGATTATTTCCCTTTTCCAAGTTTGCATGCGTAATTATCAGTGCGCAAATAAATTCTGTAGTTTTGGAAATTTTTGTTTGTACGTATTGCTGCATGCTGCTTCATGGATCGAGGCTCTTTGCTTCATGTTTCTGAATGTACTTTTTGTGAGTAAATTTTTCCTTATCAATCTTTGATATTCTGAATAAATAGAAGGGCTTAGTGAAATAAGATATTACGTAACAAAAATAAAATTCTGAGACAATTTAAATGAAAGCTTTTAGTTGCAATTTTTATTTTATTTTTGTTCTTGTACCTTGTATTTAGTAAGTTAACGAGTAGTACTAAGCTCTCTCAGAAAAACTTAGCAACATTTAATTTTCTAATATAAAAATTATTAATAATATTTAAGTTTTTTTTATTAAAATATTAACTTTTAATAAATAATATATCAGATTTTAAAGATTAATTAAAATATTGGTATTTTACCTTTACCATATGACAGATTGTCTCATAACACCCTCATCGAAAAAATAAACTGTATTTTGAGAAAATGTAACATAACAGGTTCTTGCTCGAACCTCTTTAATTAATGTTATTTATTATTTTTTAAAAAAAATCTATTTGGTAAAGACAGAAATTTATTTTTGAAATTGTCAAATTTAACCTTAAATTTTTTTTTCAAAATTTTAGGAAAATCCTGTATGTTTGCAACTTCTAAAAATGATCGCCCGCTGTGGTGCATTTAAAAATTTCATTGATAAATCAAAAGGAGCAATAAGTTTTTTTTTTTTGCCGAGTTGCCAATTGAATAGAATTTTTTTTTCTTACTGACTTACTGTTTCTTTCTGACAAATAACACTATATAACAGTAAAATTTTCCTTCTATGTCCTTAAAAATTTCTTTTCAATTTTGGAATATTTATTTTAAAATAAAGGAGCTCTTATAAATTTATTTTAATTTAGAGAAGAAATTATGGAATTTAACGTTTCATTAATTAAAAATTATTAAGATCATCCTCTTCTTAAAAAAAAAAAAAACAACTGAAAGCTTTTTTTTTGTGTAAAGTTTACTTGTAAAATAACTCATTGTTGTACTCATTCCTCAAAACACAAGTATTTGTGTTAAATATGGTGTACAATTTACTTTAAAGTTCATTTTTGAATACTTTTAAATCTTAAAATACAGGAATATTAGGCCTACCGAATTTTCAGCATCTGGTTTACAGATGACGAATATTCGCTATTGGATCAAAATCACTAATCGATGCATCTCTATAAGCACCTTTCAAATGTCATAGAAATAATTTTGAAGAATACTTTTGTTTTTCCATGAAAAAAAGGTAAAACTTAAGCTTTTTTATTTATTTATTTTGGGAGAAAATTATTTTAGGTAAAAATGTTTTCCATGTGAGTTCTCTTTAACAAATCTCTTTCTGCTGAATTCTGATGGAGCTAATTAAATTTAAAATCCATTCACTACTATAGAAATCATCGTAGTTTTACAATTATAATGTACTATTAAAATTTAAGAATATATATATTTTTTAAAAACTTTAAAATACTTCTGATTTCTTTTTCTTTCTTTTTTTTTTTCAAGATTTTATACACTATTTTATGTGTTATGTCAACTTTTGAAAGGACTATAACTTATACAGTATCGAATTTAAAAATTGTGTTCTTATAAACATATTTTGCACATATTAAAAATTGAGGATTTTATGCAATAAAACAGTGGAGTATCCACTGAATTTAAATAAATAACGCATCGTTTTCAGTACCGGTTTCGAAGATAAAAAAATCCTCGTAAGAAAAAAAAACTGCAAACACATAAGAAAAAGTAAAATGCGGTTTATGTACAGATTGACCTCAACTATCCAATGCAAAAAATAAAATAGAAAATCATTTTAAAAATATGAAAATGCAAACTAAATATTGGATGTTTTCGCGTAAGTGAAGTACCCCCCCCCCCCCCTCCTCCCCCAATCCCCTTAAGAGCTCAATCATAAATCCACCCTTTTCATTTAAAATAAACGATTTATGTGAATACTGTAAATTAAAGGTGAGTCAAATTGAAGTCATATTTTAATTTTTCTTGTCAGAATCTCAGGCTGACGTATCATTTTTACTGCAGTTAAAGGAAACATTAATTGTCTTTTGCTTATTTAAATGTATTCGTCCCTCAAAATAAAAACTAATCTTTTGCTTCCACTCCTCAAAATATTCTGTTTCACATTTTAGAATTTTTAAACAAATTTAGGGTTTACATTAATGATTTCAAGAAAAAAATTTCTCTATTTTTTCCGTTTATTCATTCTTAAAATAAATTTAGAGTTTACATTAATGATTTCAAGAAAAAAATTTCTCTATTTTTTCCGTTTATTCACTCTTAAAATAAATAGATTCAGTTTACTTTACCTGCATAAAATTACAGTGATCGGAAAACTTCTACATTTATAGAGAGGTTTCAGTTGTATACATTTTTCAGACATGTATAAATTATATCTATATGGTATTCGTTCTATCGGAACCACGAAATTTTTCTCAAGACAGTTTTCTGTAATAGGCTCAGAGTGAAGTATTTCAACATTTTGCTGTTGTAGAAGTGGAATTCGGTAAGAATCAAAACATTCATTTTTTAAAATGAATTTTGGAGAAGTGATAGTTTAAGTGCTGTGTTTAAAACCGGGACATTAAAGAGATGTATTGGGACACCCAGACATTATGCCTAAAATTGGGTCTCTCTCGGAACTTCTAGTCATCTTAAAAATTTCAATGTCACAATGAATAGCAGTGGTGCCGACTTGTATGGGCCCGTAGGGCTTTAGCGTCGAGCCCGCTCAATAATTTGCTCCCCTGACCCACCTAATTTCCCTTGTTTTATTTCACTACGTATTTATTTAAATTTTTAAATCTCTGAAACAAAATTTCATTTTCTATTTGTTGGACAACAAATAAGAGTGAAATATGCCATCTCAGGCTATCGTCGGGATAGATCAGTAGGGAGAGCGTTGGTACGGCAAACCAAAGTACCCAGGTTCGAGTCCTAGCCGTTAATCCTGTGCCTTGGATGTAATTTACTTAGTTGAATATACTTTCCTCTGTTCACTATGAAAATTTCATTTTGTTGACGTTGAAAAATAGCATTGACATCCGTAACAGAGACATCAAGAGCACTAAATGTTCTTTAGTACACATATAATTATTA
This sequence comes from Maratus michaelseni, assembly GCA_963931845.1. Taxonomy (NCBI): domain Eukaryota; kingdom Metazoa; phylum Arthropoda; class Arachnida; order Araneae; family Salticidae; genus Maratus; species Maratus michaelseni. Next base: position 148,402,512 of record OZ007597.1, on the reverse strand, counting down.
AATTTCTCTCAACAGTTCAATTTCCTATATACTTGATCAGCAGTATTGTTGTCGTATGTAAACCAAAAGGTAAATGCTAGAATCATGTGAACTTTAATGACTATGCTATAGATTTGTTTGAGAAAGAGAATGTATACGGAGCATTTAAAAAAGAAAAGATTCTAAAATGCATACGGCGAGTAACTTCGTATGCCCTCTACTATACCCCTTTTGATCAGTGAGTATAAATCAGTGAGTGAACATTATCTATATCTTAGTGTCCCAATCCTGATAATTATAAAGCTCATAAATAACTGAAATGCTTTGCTTCTTGTGTTTTTAATTTGTATTGATATTTATGATATTATAGTAAATATTAACGTTATTATGCAAAAGAATTCACGAATAACATAAGCAAATAATAAAACGTGCCGTGCTATTTTGCCATATTATTTTTCCCGTGCTATTATTCCATATTTTAGGATGTAGTTGACATTAAACGTGGTATCGTTGACTGAATTACTGTGCACTTCCAGCACTTTATTTGACATCTAATTTCGTATACAGTACATTGAAAATATCTTCATTATTATTAAAGTTTTCTAAAAATACTTGGATTCGACTTGACTTCCTATATCCTATATTTTTCTTTAAATAAATGAATAGCGACCTGGTTTCCTTACAAAAATCTTTAATTGTAGTGTGCTCTACCACCTTTTACGGATTGTTCTACTTTTTTTAAACACATTGTTTATGTGTTAAGTATGTGTGCTTTCTAAATATTATTTGTTTTTAACCTTTTTCATGATGTTGGAGAATATTTATCTATTAAAACACACATAAATAACGCCTGCATTCAAGTCTAAACATACACACAAATACTATACACACATACAAACTATAAATACAATAAACCCAACAAGTGTAAAAAATTAGCCAGAGCCAGGAATCGAACCTGGGACCAGCATACAATACTAATGTTCTAACCACTGAGCTACCCCGGCCACCTGGGTCTGCAATTTATTAGTGAGAAATTGCAGACCCAGGTATTGCCCGGGGTAGCTCAGTGGTTAGAGCATGAGTCTTGTATGCTGGGGTCCTAGGTTCGATTCCTGGCTCTGGCTAATTTTTCACACTTGTTGGGTTTCTTGTATTTGTAGTTTGTATGTGTGTATAATGTTTGCGTGTATGAATATTTATCTATATTTAGTTTTCTGTTAGAAACACCTATGCAGAATGAAAGATAGGTTGTACCTGCCTTCGGCCGTGGAAAAAAAAGAAAATACATTATAATAACATTTTTGAAAAAAGAGGGTACTTTTTAACTTTCTCTGCCCCTCCCTGAAAGTAGGGGCGAAAGGATTTACTTATATATACTTTTATTTAAATGAAATACATTACAGCTAAAACTCTAAAAGATATTCCAGTTTTTACTTCTTATCTGATTTGTTTTTACTTCTTATCTGATTTAAACACGACTGTAATTTTGTCCACATGAAAAACAATATGTCATAATTTTGATGATATAGAGGCAGCATTATTTAAGATTTAATAAGTGTAGATCAATGTATAACTAATTTATTACTTATTAATTTCAGTTAAAGCATAATTAGAATTACGTTTATGGGTAATTATTTTAAATTTTATAAATTCTATGAAAATGCTTCATATTTAACGCTTTTCTTTTGAAAACCTTGCTCATAGGCATGTATCTGTAAGTCAAAGAAAAAAAATTGCAATCAGTGCTTCTTTCCTCCGGGGAACGCGTGGCCTGAAGAACATTTCGAGCTACCTTACTAGCTAATGAACTACACTCTTTAAATATATAGTCCCCCCCCCCCCCCCCCCAGGAACAAATTGTTCGAATGAAATACTACAATAATCTGTTCAATCAAAAACACATTTTACATTTATATCTTTACTAGCTGTTACCCGTGACTTCGTTCACGCAACATTAAAAGAATAATAAATGCATTAATTAAGCAAAATATTTCATTTCCGATAATTAAATCGTAAATAATTAACTAACGCTTTATCACATTTCATAGGAAACAATACGGTATTTCTTTCTTATTGGGATCTTGACATAACTCAGTCTTAAAAAAGTGAAAATTTGTACCAAATAATCGTGAAAATGAAAATGCAACCAATTCAAAACGGAGTGCCAAATAAAATAGTGGAAATCGACGAATTGAGTAAAAACAAATGTCAATTTTACTTGATAAACCATTTTAATTTTAACGCTTTTGTGAAACGTTTTAACAACCGTCCTTCAAAAATAATTAATTGGAAATATTATATGCTTTTTTTTTTAATTCAATTCTGACTCCTTGATTTAATGTATAGCTGAAACAAATCTTGTTTTCTAAAAGACAATATGTTGACAGAAGATTTTTGTTCTGCAGAAAAAAATTTATTCATGAAGTTTGAATACGTGAAAATATGTTTTTATTTTTCGGATAATTTACTGAAATCAAAATTTTGTTTTCACCATCTATTCAAATTGAAAATAAATTCTGTTATCAGTTTTAATGAGAAAATGGCGTAAAAAATATATTGATCCGTTTTATTTCTCCTTTTCTATCCACAAATATGGAGTAATTTACTTGCTGTTTTTAGAGAAACTTCGTTAAAAATTTACAATAATGATTTTAATAATAATATATCGGAATATAATTATTTTTTTCAAGTTCTGAGAGTTTGTGTGACATCCTCGGATCAATGATAACCGATGTTAAGTAAATCGCGTTACGTCCGATAGTCTAAAAGGAGTAGTTGTGAAATACAGAAGGTCAGATTTTAATATAATAGATTCATGTTCATTTTTCTTTTCTTAAAATTATGATGTGATTTTAGCAGAAAAATCTGATCTGTATATAACTGATAATTATGCTTAATAATTTGTATAGCTAAAAGAACATTTCTATTTTTCGTTTTAATTACGGCATGAAACTCATCTATTTTCTATGCTTACTGATCTTTGTATTATTAATGTATGGAATTGATTACGCTCCTTTTAAAACATATTTGGAAATTCACGTTTTATTTACAATATGATGACGCCACTTTTTCCTCAGAGAAATATATTTTTAACGATACTAGGGGGCTCTGCCCCCTGCTCGCTACGCTCACCAACCCCCGTTCTGATTTCACAGCCTCTTAAAACTGGTAATGTACCCTGTTTTAAAAAGATGATGATGATGATAATTACGAACGGCGATTATCTTCTGTAATCAGTTTATAATGCTTTTTCATTTAACTGGTTATAATGCTTTTTCATTTAATTCATCATTTTTATTTTTAATATTCATGTGTAAACACAATTTTTATGACGTAATTTTCTTTATTTCATGCTTTCAACACGTGATCATTTAATTATTATTTTAAACTTTCATTTTTTTTAATAGTCTCGCGCAAATACATTTTTTTATTGGAGATAAAATATAATACTTTGCGCTTATTTAGAAATTGGCAACAATATAAAAAATGACTTTTTCAATAAAAGATTTTTTACTCGATTTTTAAGGATTTTTTGCGTTTTTATTGTCCGACCGTGATAATTTTTTGAATTTTTGAAAGCTTGTTATATTTCGCGTCTGGTGGTATGATTTTCGAATCCGTAGGATGGCTAGAAAAAAAGTAATAGCTCCTCAAAAAAGTCCGTAGTAAAAAAGCGATGAGACTAACCCGGAATATCTACGCAGAATTTGATTGGTCTAAATCGTTTTTGGCTCAGTTCCAGATTACTTTTTTTTTAATATAGAAGGATAATTCTTAAATTCGTGGTTGTACCCTGTGCAATAAAGTGATAATTCATATCCTTTGTATTTATATAATTCTTTTTAATGTTCTTTTCCTGGCAATCATGACGTAAATTTTAGCAGAAAACTCACATCTGTATGTAACTGATATTCAAGTTCAAGCGATCTCAGTATCGATAAAAAAAAATTCAGTTTTTCATCTTAAATATTACGTCCATTATCTGTCTACTTTCATACTAACTATATACTGATATTAATGCTCCTTGTATTATTAGGAATATTTGAAAATACATGGTTTTATTTATGACGTCACATTGTCCAAGCCAAGGAGGATCCTTTTTATAGTTCCATGGTCCAAGCGAAATCTTTTCTTAAAAATATATTTTTTATTCATTTTTCTATCTAATTATATCGCAGTCTTTGACAGAAAATGTCTTCTCAACGTAACTGATATTCATACTTCATGTATAACAACAAATACTCCATATTTGCTTTCAAATATCATGGCAATTCATCATCTTTTGAATTCTTTTGAATTTTTATTTTTTACTTGGAAATCGTTCAATTGAAGAATAATTGTTCAGGAAAAATTATTATTCCAGGTTTTGTATTTATTGGCAACGGTAATGCTTAGCAACGTAAAATGATTAATTAAATTTTAAAGGAAAAAATGACCATTTATTCGCTATGAAAATAACGAAATTTTGAATTATTAAGAAAAATATTTGAATAAAATAAACAAAAACCAGCCTATGTTCATTTCCGGGTTATAATCAACCTATATGCAAAGATACAAGATAATTAAATTCTCCATTTTGACGCTGGTTTCAGCCTAAAATTTGCATACAATCGGATTTATAGTATTATTAGGATAGGCTAGCACATTTCCTTAATTCTTACTTTGTCAAAGATTTTTACCTGCATCACTCATATACATTGGTCTTAGAAATAACTGATAGCAAAAACACAAAACAAGATGCACATGCAGATGTCTGTTTGGGTTTGGTCCTGGCCCGAAACCGGACCAACACACGGGCCAGTCTCCGGCCTATTTTCATTCATGGCAATCGGACTGGGCCTGGCTTCCTTTTTTCCAGGCCGTGCTGAAACTGGAATTCATTCTTCCTAAAGGTCTAGACGAGTTGAAATTTTCGGGTCCTGTTTTTATCAAACACATATGAAAATAATTGGCCCTGCCTACCCTGACCTGGCCAATGCAAAAATCAGTAAAATTTCGATCGGCTCAACAATAATTTTTGCAAAAAATGCATATATTTTTAAATCGTCATTGTTCTACATTAAAATTCTCAATTTATTCTTTTTAAAGAATAGTTCATTTTCCAGGCAATAAAATTAAAGTACAATAAAGCGTGTGAAAAAGAACCTGCCCATGACAGAATCCTGTTTCAAATGGAAAAATGTATTTATCCATGCAAAATGAACATAATAATACGTGAGAAAAGGATGTAATATATTTACAACCGAGAGTGTATTTGCTAAGAAGGTAACTTTCCTATAACGGATATTTCTGTTCTCCTATGCGATTCCGTCTTAGAAATTTTTACGATACTATAAGAATTTTCAGATTTTTAAGTCTCCAAGCCATGGAATATGGATTAAAGTTATTAATAACAACTGCGTCATTTGCATACAAATCGAGATCCAGTAACAAAATAAATATCTCAGCACAAAGCGTTTTTTAAAAAAAATGAAGAATACAAACAACATGAAAAGAAAAACTAAAATAAATATTTTTGTCAGAACTCCTCGTAGAAGACAATTTTTAACCATACCAGTGTAAAAATATGTTTTTGTTGAAATTCAGGCGAGCTGGGAAGGGATAATTACGTTTTTGTATGAGCCGGGCCGAGATTACAGCTTTTATACTGGGTCGAGCCAATAAACTATGTGCATGGCCCGGACCGGATTCGAGTCTAACTTTTAGCCTTTTTTTTTTTTTTTTTTTTTTTGTGCTAGGCCAGCCTAATATACATACACATATTTTTTACGATCCGGATCGAACTTTTAACTTTTATACCCGGCTGAAAGGCAAAAAATTTTCTACAAGTCGGGTCGCGCTCGAACCTAGAAATTTCTCCGGTAGAGACCTTAACAGAAAGTCTGAAACTGAGAAAATTCTATAAACATATATTTTATGGGGGTTTTTTCTTGTTTTTTTTTTTTTTTTTTCTCCTGGAAATTGATGTCTTTTATGCTTTTGAACATGCATCAAAGACAGAAATTCAATTTAAAAACTATCCACTGTATAATACTCAAAGCGTATAATCATTCTTTTACTCTAAGATGTCTGTAAAATGTAATTTCTACCCTTTTTCAAAACAAATGACAGTTTTCACTTAACCAAGGCATCTAAGATCTAATATACGCTTCCACAGTTTAAATATAATATTCGCGGTCTAATTGAATCACTTTGTTGAATATAATTTGATTCAACAAAGCTGCGAATTTCAAATAAATTAAAAAAACTTAATATTAACTTTAGTTTCGATTCACAAAAGCGTCTAATTTGCTTAACTAGTGATTCATATAAGCGGCAATTATAATATTTTTACCCCTCAACCCCCCCCCCCCCCCCTTGGGCTGTGCCACTCGACGCATGCACACATACAAAGGAAGTTGGGGGCCTGTGCCCACCCCACAAAATAGCTCTAGTTACGCCTATGCTTGGCGGAACGCCCCCGTCGTGACGTCACTTTGATGTCATCGTGGCATGCGAAAGGGAAAACTGTATTCTGGGGCACTTCTTTTCGTATTTGGCGAAAAGTTAGATGCGAAAATATGATTCGGATGTTTACATATTTTCGGCTGCTGTTTTCGCCATCTCAAAGTAGGTGAAAAGCCCACGAAATCGGCTTTTCGGACGCAACTTTTATATTTGACAGGCCATAATAAGTAAGTTTCTAGTATTTTTCAATGTTAGGACTCTTTTATGACATTATATGAATGTATAGAATATCCCTCTATCTCGATACTGAAACCGAAACTATCGCTAATATGCTTTCCAAAGAAAAAAATAAGTAGAAATGTTTATTGTTTTAAAACGAATGGACTTATTTGTGGATAGATGTAATTTTGTAGAAAAAAAATCTAATATTTAGATAAACCCAAAGATTATTATGAAAATTTAAAAATCAAGCATATTTTTTAAATAGCAGAAATATCTTCTTATATCCATACTCTTGAATGAATAGACAGCAGTCAACATACTATTCGTGCTCATACAGCTTTTTTATGTTTAACATTTTGTAAAAGTAAAATGAGAAATAGATTGACTCTTTTATATATACTTATTATGTAGGGGAGACCGGTACACACTGGACCTATGGACACAGTGGACCACCTCCTAATATTTTATTTATTTAATTTTTTTTTTAAGCTTCTCTTCTATCCTAATAGACAACAGCACTGAAATGATTATTTATAGCCTTCAGAAAATATGTTTAGCTCAGATTGAACTATTTTATCCTGCTTTGTTGTTTTGAACTTCTAAAAGTAAAATTTTTCATCATCATATTTTTATTTTTTTAGTAATTAAAGGTTGTAGATAAATAAAATGAAACAGCTTTTTTGCAAAGCTAAGATACTTGTTTTTATTTTACTTTAAAGTTAATATGTTTAAAAGAAGGCTATAAACAATATTAATATGTTTATTTCTTGAACTTCAACATGGGGTACAGTGGACCACCCACTACTGGGGCACAGTGGTCCACAATCCACTCTGCTCCTGTAATGCAGAATGTTCAAAATATTTAATAATTGCTTATTTTGTATAAAGAAAGATTGTTTTGAAGTAGATTTAACTGTAAAATAAAGTAAACAAATAAAAATAACAATTTATTTAACATAGTAAGAAATATTTTGTTTTGTATTTACTGCCTTTGATAAATATAACTGTAGTCTAATTGTTGATGATTCTATTCAAGTAAGATTCATGAGACGCAAATTGAATGGAAATCAGTTTATTTCTCCCGACACTGTAGATGAATCTGCTGTTGATGTCAATGATTTCATAATGTTGCTCTCAGACCCAAAATTATTTCTTGAAAATTCCAGGCTCAATCTTACTCATAAGTACTTTGGAATTTCATTTGCAAATTTTAATGTGAGCTGATTTTTTTGTACTTAAGTAATAACTTCAACTAAATTGCAATTGTTCCTGTATTAATCTGTTATTATTTTCAAAATATAATTAATTTTTTGTTTTTGTTTCAAAATTTATATTACTATGTTATTTTGCGGGTGAAGGGGCAACAAAAAAGAATTAGATTAATGAAAAATAGATTTATATTGTATTTTAGATAATACCTAACAGTGGTCCACTGTACCCCGGTGGGTGGACCAGTGTGTATATATATATATATTTTTTTTTAAATGTATTGAAAACTATGTTGTGAGAAAATTATGATGGATGTAAGAAGGTTTAAGGAATATTCAAAAATATTTTCATACAGATCGGTCAGTCTGTTAAAGAGAAAAAAAATGTTAACTGAAAAAGTGGTCCACTGTGTACCGGTCTCCCCTACTTATTCTTTTATATATAAATACTTTTGTAATTTTTTTTCTTTTTTATAGTAGAGTTATGTATTATCTGAATTCTTATAGAAAGATATCAAACAATATCAATTTATTGAGGTTAAAAAAATTCCATATCCCATAAAAACTTCAGAAGAATTTTAAGAATTAAAGCTTTTTTTTTTTTTTTTTTTTTAAAACAAATGTTTTTCTTTCATGTATTTAGAAGCATTTCAAAATCTTTATTAGTTTTTCAAGCTGGTTTAAAAATATGAAAAGAATGTTTAATTAAAAAAGAAACAAACTTTTTAAAGTCACATTTCAATTTGCTTATTTCAGTCATCTTTTGATTAATATAATTGACTTATTGTTGAATTTTAGTACAAATTTTTTATTAATTTTATTTCACCATTACAGACTTATAAATGCTGACCTATTTTATTATGTGACAGAGGCTAGATGTTTGTGATAGAACTTGCATGTGCCCCTATATTTATCATATTTTTATTTTATTTATTGAAAGAAAGTTTTTTTTTATAGTAATAGGTATAATGGCTGCTGCTTATGACGCTATTATGATCGATATGGCATTCCTGGGACAATTGGTACAATTGACTGTACCCATGTTGAAATCATACAGCCCAGAAATGTGCGTCATGCAAATTCAAACAGGAATAGAAGCATGTGCTATATGAACAGAAGGGGATATTATACCCTTAATGTGCAGATGGTAATATTTTAATTCAGTACTTTTTGTATTATTCAGACCAGAAAGATAAATTAACAAAAAATAGTTGCCAATCACCAATCATGTTTATCGCTGTCAATCTCCAAACGAGTTCAAAACAGTAATTTAATATATTCATAACATCATTAAAAATAATAAATATTATAAAAACAAAATAGCATTTATTTAGTTAATATTTATTAAATACATAATATCAGGTTGACAGCTTTTAAGGTAATTAAATTATTTAAATTTTCTATATGGTGTTATGCCATCAGATAGAATATTACAATATATTTGTCTTCAATAAAATGATAAAACATCTATTTATTGAAAAACAGAATAATAATAGTTTTTAATTTTATTGTTTTAAAAGTTCTATATCATCTGTGATTACCAACATACATTTATTTTTTTACATACCTACTTACTACTTTATATATGTACTTCTCCTTTTTATAGAAAAACAAACATATATATAGACCGGGAGGCGGCAGCACAAACAATCACCTCATCGAGTTCACGGCTGAAATTCCAGAATTAGTTAAAACTTGATCCGCATATTAAAATGCAATCGGTCTGCCAAGTCTTGGCAGACCAATTGCATTTTAATATGCGAATCAAGTTTTAACTAATTTTGGAATTTCAGCCGTGAACTCGATGAGGTGATTGTCTGTTCTGCCACCTTCCGGTCTATATGCAATTCATTGATTTCTGTAATTACTCTATTTACTAGATAGCAGATGATAATCTAAAGATACGTTCCATTACGGCAAGATATCCTGGCAGCGTACACGATGCATTCATTTGGAGACATAGTGGAGTGAGGTCATACCTCCTAAACAACTTTAACCAGAACAGCAGTACATGGTTGTTAGGTTTGTATATAAATTAATAAAACCTAAAAATCTATGATATAGCTTCAAAATATATTTCATAGCAGTAAAAAATTATAAGTACTCAATTCTTTTCTCAAAGATAAGCTTGAAATAAACCGTTTGCATTTGAAGCAATCTTTTTTTAAAATTCTGTGTGTAATAATTTATAATTTTTATTATACTATGCTCATAAATGATATAATTTAGATAAGAACTTTCTAGTTCTTAGCATTTATTATGTTATATAAGGTTATATTTTTCTTTTTCCTCTGTAGGAGACAGTGGTTACCCTCTAGAACCATGGCTCCTAACGCCATTTCCAGATCCAGATGCAGGAACTGTACAAGAAAGGTTTAACAGAAGACATGCATCTGCACGTAATGGTGTCGAGCGCTGTTTTGGGGTCCTAAAATCTCGATTTAGATGCTTATCAAGGCACAGGGTATTACATTATGCTCCAACAAAAGCATCGTTAATAGTAAATGCCTGTGCTGTCATCCATAACTTATGTCGTCATTATGGGCTCGAGTTAGACAATGATGAACCGCTTCACCCTGATGACTTAATATCTATTGTTACCAATTGTGAAATTAGAGACAACAACCTATTACCAATTGCACGCAGGGTGAGACACCGCGTTGCAGTTACGATGTAAAAATTAATTATTTCAAGTTGTCATTTCAGAATATCACATATTTTTTAAAAATGGTATTTTTTTATATTTTTCATAAGGAATTAGAATAAATTGCTGCTACTTTTTCATGCTATTACAAGGGCTATTCGGAAAATAAGTTATGTTTATGAATAAAAAACAATGAAAGGAAACATTTTTTATTATTTACCAAACGACCATGAATGTCATCCAAAAAAGGAAATGTTTACTATGGTGCTTAGAGACATTTACAATTTTATGCCTGGTATTTAAAGTGAATTTTATTTTATTAGTTTATTCTATAATATATATCTGTTCTGTTATTTTAAATATATATATATATATATATATTTGTAATAATTTGTGAAAGCCTGTAATTTTCAAAAAATTATATTTCTTTAATGTTAAATTTTTGTACCAATGTTTTTTTTTTTCTCTCAATGTGTTATTTTGTGTGAATTCATAAAATTTGTGCAATGATAGTAAAAGTCTATAATATGCACCTCTAGTCAAGTGTGCTTTATAAAGGTCTACTGTATTTCACTAATTTTGTCATGCACTATTTTATAAATAGTTAAATTTTTCTTTCCGTGTTATGGCATACTTGTACTATTCAAGAAAAATATTCTATAATGCGAATATGTATCCATTGATTTGGTGTTCGTTTTTCCTTATTTTTATTTTAAAAGAATTGCATTTTTCTTTTTTAAATATTTTTTCTCTTAGAAAATCATTTGTTTTTAAACAAAAAATAGTTTATTCTTTTTAATGGCTTTTGTTAATTTATGTGTGAGCAATTAGTAAAATAGTCAATAATAAAATTTCAAATCTGGTTATATATAAGTTTTGGTTGTCATTATTTTATGTAATTTCTATTTATTCTGAAATATAAAAATTAGAATCCTGCACCAAAGTTTAAAAAATTTCACAGACTTTTTATTCCAAATGCATTCACATGTAACAATGTCACGTTTTCTGAAACAAATTACATTGTTTAATTTGTGACATTTTATGAATGAGAGTGATATATTAAGTGTTGCCAATTTAGTAATATATATATATTATTATTATTCATAAATATAAATATATATCATATTTTTGAAAATGTATTCTATTAAACACAGATTGATTAAAGCAAATATTTACTAATATACTATTCAGAAATATTTGAAGATATTCGAATAAAAAATTGTGCTAAATTTGCAACACTGGTTATTTATTTAAAATTATTATTATTTGTATTGCTAATGAATATCACCTTCTAATTTGTAATATTGACACAAATAAAATTCTGAAATTTGAAACTGAGTAAAACACTACAAACTGAATTTTTCCAAATGAATGAAAAAATGTTCAAGTTGGACCCAAGATCTTTGACTAAAATTGTCAATGCTCTACTTATTGAGCTAGCTGAACCGACAGCCGGCAGACATACTTTCACTAAGATTATCTTATTGGTAACAGCATATACCACAGGTAATGAACAGACTTGTATAAAACCAAAAACTTTCTGCGCACATAAAATTGGATCAAAAACTTTCTACAAAATAATTTAATGTTTAATAAAGTTATGCGCTATATTATTTTGATGTTATGAATTAAAAACAGTAGTTTAAAATAATTACCATTTATATTAAAAATTAAATAATATTAATTAAAGAATAATTATTTTGCTTTAAAAAAAAAAAAAAAAAAAAAAAAAAATCAGACAACATTGAAACAAGCATTTCAGAATTTTCTCAGAGAGCAGGCTTGGAAAAATCATCTACGACTTTAAGAGTTTCCTCACTCTAGGGAACAGTCAATTCAGAGGAAATACTCCCGCCTTCAATATTTTCAGAAATGGGATCAATATTTCCATGCTTATTTTGAGGTTTGACAAAAGCTGCAATTATTGATGTTTGATTTGCACTTCTTTTATCAACAGAACTCGCTTGACTGTTCTTACAATGTAAATGCACACTGTAAATTTCCTCATCACAATATATATTTAAATCTAGTTTTAAATCATTTTAAAGAAATTCAATTTAAAATGTTTTCTAACACTACGAAAGTATTTGAAACTGCCGCCGCCAGGCTAAAGTCCTTACAGCTGCCGATGGAAAACCGATCGGCACCAAGCTCTAGTCTGCGAAAAATAGAAATAAAAGCATGTATGATGTCACAACAATGCTTTGCGTCTTTAAACTTTGAATTGTGTGCAAACAGTAAAAAAAAAATAATAATAATAATGGGGAATATTTATAATTTTTCAGTATTTAAAAAAAAAAAAAAAAAAAAAAAAAAAAAATTTTTTTTTTTTTTTTTTTTTTTTTTTTGATTTAAATTATTTTCTGCAAAGTTTCGAATTTTGCATAAAATTTTCCGCTTGCATCTATATTATACAATTTTGGTAATGAAATTCTATTAAACAATGAATACAAATTCAGTTCATATATCTTTACTAACTCAGTATGACTGAATAAAAAATAATAAAGTGAGTAAAATATATAGTTTTATACTTTTAATAACTGAGATATAATAATGTAGAGATAATAATGATCTGTGAGTAGAGAATACACAGTAATTGTTGTGAATGTTAATACCTTGTTGAGTAATAATTTAAAGGTTGCTTTAAAGTTTTAACCCACAGTTTAAGAATAAAAATTTACTCAATGGTTAATTTGCATAATATCATGGTGTATAATTTTATGTAACATATATTTATACCTATTTAAGAGCAATGATTTGCACTATATTATTATTATTATTATTATTATTTTTTTTTTTTTTGCAATTTTACTTACAAATGAATATTTTTATAGTTAAAAATAAATCGCTAAACAAAACATTGATATAAAATGGCCACATTTCCAAACTGTACAGATTTGATAATCTTTAAAAAACACTGACAAACAAATCTCTTGCTTATCTTATATTCAACTTTTATAGATTCAACGAAGGAGGGAGGCCTACCATATGACTTTAGCACCTGCAACCCCTGCTTGTTCAACTTTTATAGAAATTAAATAGTTTGGAAATTTGGTATTTTAATCAGGATTGCTAGGTTTAGCCAATATTAGTAAATTTCTTGTACAAAATATTTGCCAGAAATTACAAATAGTAATATTTACTTTGTTTAATGATGAACATTCCATGATTTATTAAGGTAAAAAATACTGTTCAAAATTTCTGTTAAATATTTTAATTATCAAAATTCCTTAATTTGACAACACTGATCTTAATAGTGATAGATTATTTATTTTTATATGCATTTTAATGCAATTTCTTTAAAAGTGATTATAAGAAATATTAATTAAACTAATTATTAAACAATTAAAAGATATACCATAAAATTTTTACACACTGTTTATTAAAAATTATTATAGTACAAAATAATATACATACATATATATAAAAGTATAATAAAAACAAAAAATGAAAAATAAAATAAAAGTAACATAATATGCAGTATTTACAAAAATAGTACAGTAGACTCCCTCAAATCCGCAGAGGTTGTGTAGATTTTAGTATTTTGCAAATTTCTGGTCTTTGCTTTGTTTACATTTTTTAAACAGTAATTTGAATGTAATAATGCAATCTAAATTATAATGAATGTTTACAATATCATAAAATATTAAAATAATTAAGTAAAGTAATAAACTAAAGCAATAAAAATTAAGATAGTTTAAAAAATTAAAAGTAAATAATTAATAATGTATAATTAAGATGAGATACATTTTGCCTAAATTATTCAGTGAAACTTGTCTCATAAAAGTACCCTTCTAATTCACATCAAAAAAATAAAATAAGGAAGTTTTATTTCAGGTTTAGGCAGACTTAATAACCAAAAAAGCTTGATTAATACATAAATATATTTGATAAAAAGATTGTGATTACCAGTGATATCAGCAATAACTTGAATTTTTTCAGAAATAAATCTATACTTCTATTTATGGAAAAGCATGACTTCAGTCATATTAACAGGAATTGCATATTAAAATACATACAGAATTTATATAAAAATAAAAAAGTATAATTTTGGCCCTATACATGAACTTAAAGTTTCAGTGTTTACATCTGTGATAATATGCGGATTTTAGGGTTGCAGATTTGAGGGAGTCTGCTGTATTTAAAAATATCAGTCATTTTGACTAATCATATAATTTGTTAAAGTCTCAATAGATTGAGCAATATTTTTTATCGATTTCGTCATTTCGGAAATATCAGCTGCCATTCTCTCTACAGCTGCTGTGTTCTTTCTTATGGACAGGCTATGACTTCTCAGTTCTTTTAGCGCCAATTCTGTCTTTTTTGTCAAGGTGCTTCTTTTAGCACCTTGATCTGAAAAAAAGAAAATAATTACACAATGAATAAATGAAAAGTTCAAAATTAGAACAGCAAAAATGTAAACTATTCTTAAAAATTATACTAATTTCTAATATATATATAACTTCATCTAATCCTTTCTATGCCTAATGCAGGATTCAACTTTTTAATAGTAGAAGACCAGTAATTTGCACAGCTTGGTTGCAAGAGTTGTGTGAATTTGAGACTTTTTGCGAATTATAGATCACATCTACTTCATCTTTGTTTGCATTTTTTAAATTCATATTTTGGATTATTTTTTATTCTTAAATTTTAAAAACAATTAAATTACACAATTAAACATATAAATTAGTTATGAATTATGTTTAATAATAATATATTATTATTATTTTTAAATTAAGATTGCATCAATGGATGTCTGATTTAAAGCATTTCATTTATGTTGATGACCTTGTTGTTGTACCTTGCAGTCTATAAAAAGTCACAAGTTTTTGCTGAGTCTCTAAACTTTGTTTCTTTAAAAAGAATATCTCTGGCCTACTGCAAAACCAGCATTAAAAGTCATTTTTTTATTGTTATAAAACTGGAAGAGATCCATAGGATTTTCTTGAATTCAATTTCTTTGTGAATAATATAATTATTGCAACATATTATTAATATCTTTTTTATAATAAATAAATAAGAAAAAAAAACATTTTTATGTCAATAGAATATCCCTAACAGATGTTTGGTGTCACCATCTGCTTATGAAAATGAGTACTGAAGGTTTTTTTTTTTTTTTTCCAGTGTCATATAATACTATTAAAATAACTTTAAGATTATTATTAATAAAGTCTCTAAAATTTTTCCAAATTTCCAATTCCAATTTAATGGATGGTGGTGGTAATGAATGTTATTAGTAAGTGTCAAAACAATATAAAAAGATTTCAATAACTTTCTTGTACAAAAAAATCAGGAATTATAGAAATTATAAAGGACAAATGTTAGAAATAAGCTTAATAATAATAATGTCATGTGAATAGGAGAAAAAAAATTCTAACATTTGAATTAATAATTCAAGACTATTTCCATAATTAAGAAAGATGTATATTTAAGAATTATCATATATATTATTTCTCCTGTCAACATCCCCTTTTCTCAGAAAATATGAGACGCAGAACGACGAAGGAGATAGCATATGAAAGGATTCCCTTTTTTTCAGTATAGGAGTCTTGGCAACCTAGAGAAATGACCTTGGCGAGAGAAAAAAATTTGGCAGAAACTTTTCTGGCAATCTGTTCCCATTTTCTTATACACAAACAATCATCATATATATTATTTCTGTTTTCAACATCTTTTTTTTTCTATGCACATACAAAACATACAACGATGAATGAGGTATCATTCGTAAAGTTTTTGAACAAGTTTTTGAGATAGTACATCCACATATTATTAAAACACGTTGTTTGATTAAAAAAAAAAGTTCATTGCACTTCATGCAGGTCTCAATACCATCTCGGCACTGTATCACTGATTGCTCTTAGAAAGGGTTTTTTATTTGTCAATAATTAATTATAAACAAAATATAAAGATACTTTAGATAACACTAAACAGATTTCTGTTAAAACATTTTGAACTTACTGGGTGGAATTGATGGGCCTGTTACATTTGCTGATAAACCTTGAACATTGTCATCAGCAGCTGTAGATGAGCCAGGCGCAGAGTCTTCCATTCTGGATGATCCAGGCACAGCAGAGTCTTCCATTCTGGATGATCCAGGCACAGCAGACTCTTCCATTCTGGATGAACCAGGCACAGCAGACTCTCCCATTCTGGACGATCCAGCAATGGAACTTGTTGAACTGGCAGGTAGAGGAAACGAATCCTCCCTCTCTGAAATTGTCATTTCTTCACAATCGTAAAGAGGGTGTAATAGTTGTGCATTGTATTGCACTGAATCCTGAGAGAGGTAGAGAAAAAAAAGAAAAATATTAATGAAGGAAATTGCTATTAGTTTTTCCTTTTATCACAGCTTACAACTTTTTTTTCAGGAAAATAAACATACTTCGAACAAGGAAGTTTATTTAAAAATTAAATGGATTAACCCTCTGACTGCTCAGTTTTTTTTTTTTTTTCAAAATCCTTTCGACCAATATATAACCAACCTTTATCTCTTATACTATTACATATTTCAAATCATCCTGTATATGAAAAATGTGATACATTTATCATTTTCAACCTTTGATTGTGGAATTTTTAATACAAAATTGCTTCAAAAATTGTAAATTACGTAAATTTTTCTATAAAATGTCTTGCCCGTGGAAATCACGGGATAAGCAGTCAGAGAGTTAAAGACTACAATGAAAGGCCATAGGTTTTATTAAATAATTTTTTTGGTTGAAATTATGTTTGAAAAGTTACTTTATAAGTTATACACAAAATTAAGAATAAAAATAATGAAGAAAAAAAAAAGATATGCATGCACAAACACTGAAACTTTGTAGATTTTAAAGCTATATTTTTACAATATGCATGTATTATATATATTTATGATGTATGTTTACCATAAGTATCTAAATAAAATTTAATCAAAATTGAAAAAATAATAAAAAAAAAACTGCCTCATGCATGAAAAAATAAATAAATAAATGAAAAAGCGAAATACTGTATGTTTATAATATCAATAATATTAACAGTAAAATTTTTTAATCTTACTGAAGTATTTCTGCATTAATATTTGATTTACAAAATAAGTTCACATAATTTAAAAGACATGAATTTATTATTTTATTACTTAAAATAAAGCTTCATAAATATATCAAGATTCTACCAGTTCAGTACAGAAGAAAATATACCCATAGATAAACTAAATTGTGATAAAAAAAAAAAAAAAATTATACAATTACACTTGTTGGTATGCCTGCTTCTGGCACAGACAAATCGCCGGTGGCAGCCTTCCATCCTGTCATACCGAGCAGGCTCTCCTCTATTGGATTCAGTGCATCAACACTACCATCCCTTCCTCTACCTGTCTGTTCATTGATTCTGCGTAACTTGGCAGCTTTGTTTCTAGCATAACCCTTTTGGTCATTCCATGTCTGTAAAAAGCATTATTATACAGTACAAAAATTTAAAGTAACAAAATTGGGTAAAAACTAGGAATAACACTGATATAAGACTAAGTAGGTTATGATATGTCACATGTATTTGTCTTACAAATTAAAGCATTGACCAAACTGACACGTGTACGCTTCCAGTTATCTTTCAGTCCTACACCTAAAAATGCTGTTTTCATTAGTCTCCATTGTCTGGAAATGAATAGAAAAGTACTTACCAGGATTTGTATTTACCCTCCTGCCTGGTTTGGAATTTACATAATTTTTAGCCAAATGAATTACATACATTAATTTTCTGACCAAACTGACACAGGTACTCTTCAGTATAGGGACATTGGCGAAAGAAGAAAATTTTGCAACCTATTTACTGTTTACACAAGCATTTTTTCCAATATTTATACAATTTATTCAATATAAAGAAGCCTGAAGCCTTTTTCATGTAAGTACAAGAAAGTGTATATAAAAAACAGTAATGATAAATATATAAAAAAATGGGTACTACTCTATTATCCCGTCGACCACTTTTCATAACAAAAAACTATAGCTAAATAAACGGGTGAACATTGCCATTGGAATATCAAAATAAATAAATAAATAAAATATAAGAAATTCGGAAAAGCTCCACCCACCAAAGTGTCAACCATCAATAAATTTAAACAAAACAAACAAGCAAAAATACAATATATTAATGAAAACGAAAAAAAAATATTCTTTGATGTTTATTTATTTACATTATTTTTCTTAATTATCCCTTTCGGCTGGTGAATAAATATTTGTGACGTCAGTTAAAGCTGATCTATTGCACGTAACTATGCATTGCAAAATTTTTTTCAGTGCTTTTTCTCTTTAATATCATGGCACCGCCGTTTAAGGAACCAATTGTTATTTTAATTAATGAAATAACTAATAAATCAGTAAAACATAATGAAAAATACAGACAAATATCGAAATAAAAAACACTTGATGACATAGCAAACACGTATAATGCTTCTGACATCAAGTAAATGAGACTGCATTTTTGTAGTTTAATCTTACTGGTTGGCGATAGTTTTTTGTTATGAAAAGTGGTCGACGGGATAATAGAGATGTACCATAAAATGTTTATACAGATATAATAACCAAGCCTGAAAGTTCATTTGGTTTTTCCATAGCTGTTTATATCATTTCGCAATAAACCTCGAATTTAGAAGCCTGAATTGTGTCAAACTTAAAAAATCACCAAGGCCCCCAATAGTGGAAAAGTACCCAGATATATATATATGTACTTATAAATAGTCAATTTGATAAGAATTGTTAATGCTGAAAATAAACGAAGATTATATGTAAATGAATGAAAATAGCATTAAAAGGAACAGATGTGTTACTATCACGCTAAAATGTAAACAAAAGATTGGCGACTGTTTGTTTGGCGCGATTTCCAAGACTGCGCCAAACGAATAACTTAATACAATGGCTAGGTTGCCATTAAAGAAAAAAATCCCCTAAATTTGGCGACTTTTTTCTTTTTTTTAACCGATAATTTTTTTTTTTTTTTTTTTTTTAGCGTGAATGTAAAGCATCTAAGCCAAAAAAAATTATACAATCTATCACCATCAAAATAATCAGTTTACCATGTATCATTTCAATTTAAACACAGGTGTCAATCTAAAGCCTAAATAGAGCTCGCAATTAAATATTATGAGCTAATATATAATACAAAAAACCCAAATATACAAAAAATATCAAATGTAGCATAAAAAACCTATGCAGTTTTGAAAAGTATGGCCAACATGTACTTCATTTGATTATCAACAAAGCAAATGATTGCCAAAAAACACAAAGAATTGCAGAATTCAAAATGTCATAAAAAATTTATCAAAACTTCATGAACCTGGTGTTGTGTTAGAGTCCCAAAAACATTATCAAAATAAAATGTTGATATTACGAAAAATATTTATTGAGGCACAAAAATAAATAAAAGTAATACAACCCCCCCCCCCCCCCACCAAAAAAAAAAAAACTGTTGTAAAAATAGGCTTTAGATTAAAATGAAAAGTATCAATTTATATTAAAAGTGAGACCTTTTTTCAGTTTAATTACAACTTATTAATGACTAAATTTTTAAGAATTTTTCTTTTTAATTTGTAAAGGCAGATTATTTTGTCAAATTATCTTTATTAAACAAATTATACTGTCACACCTTTTATATAACCAGTGATGAATTCAGGGAATGAGCTGTGAGAAACATTCCCCTGGAGCATCAAAATCACCCCTGCCCCCAACTCTTAAAAGATTCAAGATCTACAGGTTAATGGTTCATAAGGTGTCACCCCCCCCCTTCTCCCTTCCATGTTACATGAATTCAACACGGCTTGAAACAATTAAAAAAAATAAGTGTTCAGCTTTTTTTTTTTCTTCCAAAAACAAAATTAAAGCTTTCAGTATTTTAAACAAAGCTAATAAATGATTCCATGATTCAATTCCAATTTTAACAGGATCTTATAACAATCCCTCTAATATGTAAGAAGAATTTAACCATATAACAATAATTAAAATTATTTTGTTAAAGTAATGCTTAATATAATTAAATTGTACACTTTTTAATCACAATAAAAATAACCAGTTTACAAAGTATCATTAAAAAGAAAAAAAAAAGCCTAAAGAGAGTTACACAATTACTGAAAACAATTGTTATGGGGCTCACTTTTACAATAATAATAATTAATTTTAAAAATCGGTTTAATTTTCTTTATCAATATGGTGATTCAAATATGATTAGAAATTTGTGTGTAATCAATACAACTCAATGCAGCTTTTGATAAATGTTTAAAAACACCTTTTAATTTTGAAATGTTGGCAAAATTGAAACACTAAATTAGCCTAAGAAACCTTTTTTAAGATCTCATGTACTGGCATGATGCAAATGTATATAATTATATGAATTAAATGAATAATACAATAATAAAAATCAGTATTACTTTTCAAAAGTTTTCTAAAGATGAATTATTGGAATAGAGTGCACTTACTTTACGCCACATCGTTGCATCTTTATTTGCACCACCCAACGAATTTAAAGATGCAGCTAATTGCTCCCATTCACGTTTGCGCTGGATTTTTGTGTATGAGAGTGACAATTTACCCTCACGTAATCTGGGGTGTGACTGCATATAATTTAATAAAAATTCCAATTGTTCTGGATTTACTCTTTCGCTCCTACGCCTAGGAGTACTGCTCTCAGTAGCCTCCATTGTCTGGAAATGAATAGAAAAGTACTTACCAAGATTTGTACTTACCCTCCTGTCCAGTGTGGAATTCACATAATTTTCAGCAATGGGGGAGGAATTCTTGTTTTTTCTTTGCAGAGGAAGTAAATGCTGAAACAAACAGCCTAGCAACAAGACTGTCTTGATTATTAGTCCTTGCACCTGCGAGATCAAATGTCACCCTTCTGCGGACACTCCTAGATTTCCCCAGATCCCTTTAACATGTCCTAACAACAGTAAACAATCATAGAAAAGCATGCTTTCTGTTTACAAACATTAATTTCGATGACGCTTTCTCATTGGTTAATATCGTAAAACTGACGTAGTTTTGGGAGGAGCTATTTCCTCTTTTTCGGACGGCATCCAGCATCCATAATCATTTTCGAACGTACGGAAACCTGATCCCAGAATAGCACTTTTCGCCAGATGCGAAATGGCATAGGATACGAAAGAGTGTTTTCACCTGACGTCACAATCCGCCACTTATTCGTTTCGTATCCTGCGGGAATACGGGTGTTGAACATTTTTCATTAAGCAGTTGCCAAAAATTAAAAGTCCACGATGAAAATCTTTCCACAATAATTAATTTTCTATCAGACGATTTCCACGTGAAAAAGGAAAAGGAAATAAAAAGTTTCACCAATTGAAAAAAAGATTAAAATGAAATAAAATTGATTGACGTCATAGTCGTAATAAAATGGAAAATGTCTAAGATTTCTCAATAATACAAGGAGTATGAGTATGAGTAAGTAAACAAAGCAGATTAATTACACATCATTAGAGAATTAAAAAGAAAATCTGACGTCATATGGGAAGTTTAACTAATTTTTCAGGTATTTGAGAATAATACAAAGCGAGTATCAATATAAATAATAGAGAATGGTAAATATATGAGTTTGAGAAACATATTGAATCGTGATAAAAATCCGATTATGGAAATATTCGCATATTTTAACATTTTGAAGGTATACAATTTGTTTAATTTTGAAATTATTTTTTAAATACTGCATTTAGTCCGTATGACGGATATTATTATGACAGAATATAATAGCGGGCTTAGCCCGCTATCTGACTGGTTTAGATATGAAAAAAAAAAAAAAATGAAAAAATAGACCGGTAAATTTTTACTTTATAAAAAACATGACTTTTTTTTGTTGTTGTTGCTAAATGAAATTTGTTTGAATTTATTAAAGAAAGGATAAAGTGTTTTGAAAGAAATATTAAACGAAACCCTTTGAGCGATCTTTGATCACACTTACCCACTTGATTTATATTGTTGCCAATTTCTAAATAAGCGCAAAGGATTATGTTTTATCTCAAATAAACAATGTATTTGCGCGAGACTATTAAAAACAATAATGAAAGTTTAAAATAATAATTAAATGATCACGTGTTGAAAGCAGGAAATACAGAAAATTACGTCATAAAAATTGTGTTTACACATGAATATTAAAAATGAAAAAGATGAATTAAATGAAAAAGCATCATAACCAGTTAAATGAAAAAGCATTATAACCTGATTACAGAAGATAGTCGTCGTTCGTCATATCATCATCTTTTTAAAACAGGATACATTACCAGGTTTTAAGAGGCTGTGAAATCAGAACAGGGGTTGGTGAGCGTAGCGAGCAGGGGGCAGAACCCCCTATTTTAAGAGGCTGTGAAATCAGAGTGAGAACAGGGGTTGGTGAGCGTAGCTAGCAGGGGGCAGAGCCCCCTAGTATCATAATTTTTTTTTTTGCCAGTGTCTTAGTAACATTTGAGATACTCTGAATGACAATATGGCCTTACTTTAATGATATTACTATTACATCCTTTGTAAATTAACTATCTTCATTGGGAGGAAAAATGAAACCTGGCACATATGCTGCCACATTAGCTGCAAGTTTACATTAGAAACAAATAATATCTCAGGTATTATAAATTACAATAATAAAAAATAAATTGCAGTATTAGATTTATTTCACCAAAAATGTGGCTTGGCATTTAGTTGCCCCGACCTCCTCAATTGCATAGCAATCATACATTTACATGAGTTACAGCACGGATAGATGACAGACAACCAGACAAACCGAATTCATAAACACTTTTCAATTATGTTCGAAATATCGATTTTATTGAAAACACATCTAATTTAATTATTTTTTTCTTTATCTTTGGAATATATAACTCTATTGAATATTAAATTCTTGAATGACAATTCAAGAATAGCACCAACCATGCGTAACTCCTCCCCTTTGATATAAAAATGAAGCTACGTTTATAATAACTATGATATTGTAAGCTAGCATTTACTATGTAGTTCATAATTATATTAACTATAATAACATCATCTTGGTTTAAATAAATTTGGCTTGCTAGGAGTGATTAAATTATAATCAATGGTTACATCAGGTGTTTTTTTTTTTTTTTTAATAAGAAAATTATCACATTAGATACTTGTTTATGGCATTATTTATTTATTTAAATATATACACTTCGAAGTACTGATTACAAAAGAAGTAGTATGATAATTTATTGATAAATGTAGGGATTTTTTTCCCTTTTAATCCTGATAAGAAAAACAAAACATTAAAAGCAAAAGAATCTTTAAGACATTTTAAAGTATTTTTAAATTTGGAATTATCTGCATTATGTCAGATTTTATTATTCCTAACCAGAATTTTTTTTATTAACAATAATGAAAAGCGAATTGGTGGTGCATTGTTTAGCGCACTAATCATATTTAATCTTATAACGACTCTATATATTTTATTAATTAAAATATATCAATTATTTTTTAATATAAAATGAAAACTTGTGTTTTTCCGCAAGTAAATGTCTTGGAAGTCTTTACACTTTGCAATTGAAAGAACGATGATGAGATCGAAACTTTATCAGTGAAATAACTTAGAGTGGGAATAGGAAATTAAAATTCGACACGGTTCCTCAAGTTTTGTATTCAAATTATTTAATACCACATACACCGCGGCATGTCGTGGCGTGGTGTTTTGTAGAATTAACAATGTATTACTGTTTCTCTCTGACCAAAAAATTCATCTAGATATTACTAAAATCAGTAATTTTATACATTTTCCGGCTTGAATTAATTTTTATGAAAGCACTTATGTACAAGTGAAAACCCATTATCGAAATAGTATTTTGAATGATTTTGTGTAATATAAAAATATAGGGTTGTTTAAATTTTCTAACAGGTATATGAACCGTTAGAAACTAAGCCGTTCTGGATATAGTCTTAGATGTAGTTGTTATAAATGTGGTAAAATATTTGTTTTCACTTTTAGAGACCAAATTACACTAAAGTACTTACGACTATATCACCAGACGGAAAAATCAGAAAAAATTTCGAAATAAAATATTAAGATTAAATACGATATTCAATTACTATGATTTTATACAATGACATTTTTATCCACCAGCTTCCATATTGCTTGTATATCTATCATCTTTCGATTGCTGGTAATTTTTAAATATTTAAATAGATTTTTGTTTTTTCAACTTTTTTCATAACTCCGCGTTAAGAACCTACGTTAGTCACGTGAAATGTCACACGCAAGCTAATGTTAAAACAATGCCCAAAGTTCTTTTCAAATTTTTGTGTTTTCATTTCAATATATTTAATTGATTTTATTTTATTTTATTGTATTTATTTAGTTATTGATTATATTTTGTATAGGATATCTGAGAACAATCTCTAAGTTTTTTACTTTTTTTATTTTGGTTGCAGTGAAATAGTATCCTGTTAAAAATATTCCAGATCTGTTCTATGCAAAAAGAAAAAAATAATAAAAATATTGAAATGCAAACGAGAAATCTCAAAAGAATCCAATCATTGATTTAACATGTTAGCTTTTGAGTGTTTTCTCGTGACTAGTGTTGACTCTTAAGAATGTGACGCTATATTTGTAATTAACCCTTCGCGCCGAGGGTAAATTAAAAGTAGTCGTAAAATAAAATTAAAAGTTATTTTAAAAGTTGTGGTTAATTGAAAAAGTTTTATTACAATCAATTTTTAATCCACGAAGTAAAATTTGCATATATTTTGCGATCAATACATTTTATTTTTTAAATTTTTTGAGAACATTTAAATATTATATATCTCAAAATCAAGTGTCCTCAAGCATCTGAAATTAATAAAAATTAATTTATTTTATTTTTGCAAGTTCTAAAACATTTTACCATATTGATTATCAATTTCTAGTCAACGCAATAAAATAGCTTTTTACATAATTTAATATTTTTGTCAGATCTCCTAAATTATCCATTTCTAGTAAAATGAAGAAATTGTTTAAGCAAGTATTAAACTTTCTTAACACATTTGTGGAAGCTTGTTTTCGTCTTTTACGCATAATATGGGCGTTACTGTTGCATGTTGAATTATTTAAAAAATATATTTTCTGTGCTCGTGTTTATATTACAAAAGGTTAAAAGAATCGATGTATTAATTTTCGTAGTGCCCTCCTTGTATTAATACGAATATTTCCTTTCTTAAAAAAAAAATAAAAAAAAATGTAATATTGCCAAGTTGATTAGCGATTCCTTTTTTCCCCAAAAGTGTCTGTATGTCACTATTATCTTACAGAGGCATTCCATGATGCGAGCTGTCTATTATTGCCAAATTATTGTTTGTTGACCTGTCTCACTCGTCTAATCGAAATCATGAAGGCGAGTATTTTTAAGGTCTGAAATGTGGGTTGTCATACTTTGGACAAAAACTGTGCATACGCTCTGTACGTCTGTCGTATGTTTCGTATCTTTGTTATGTATTAACGCTGTCTAATTCTTCGGTAACTCTGCTAAATTAACGCCATCTACAAGAAATTTTTTGAATATATTTTTTTTTATTATCTTAAAGAAAATTTTCGATTATCAGAAGCATTTCCGTGTAAGCTGAATTTTCTATTGAATTTTTAAATGTGTCATGGACTTTTGGACCACCCTGTATACACGCGCGCGCGCGCGCACACACACACACACACACACACACACACACACATATATATATATATATATATAGGGTGCCCCAAAAGTCCTTGCCACATTCTAAAATTCATTAAAAGTTCAAGTGTTTGGCGTAGGAGAGTGCGGTTTAGGCGAAAATGCTTCTTGTGTTTTGAAATTTTAACTAAGCAAATAAATTTTTTTCTCATAGATGGCGCTGTTTCTGGAAAGTTATCGAATAGGTAGAACGCCTTTAAACATAACAACGGCAAAAGACACACAATGCGTATGCACGTTTTTGTCCAAATTATGGCAACCCACAGTCCAGAAGTTAACAATATTTGTCTATCCATCCTCACTCGCCTAATCGAACTCAGGAGTGTGAGTATTGTTAAGTTCTGGAATGCGAGTTACCATAGTTTGGACGAAAACCTGATACTTTGATTCTTTGATCAGCGCTCTGCGCATTCCCTTCCGTGCATGACGCACTTTTTGCATTTAGATTTTGCTGAATTTTCCACATAGCACTAATCTGAATCAACATTTGGGAAAACAAAGGTCCTTTTCAGGGCCAATATCTGTTCAAAATGAACAATCTGTGTCTTCAGAAATTCTTTATAAGAGTAATTTGAATATATTTAATTACAGTAGAAGATCATTTTAATGCAAACCTAAAAAGGCGAGGTTGTGCGCAGGGCCTGATTACCGACGGGGCACACTGCCACCAGTAAAAAAGAAGTTACTTTTTCTTACTTATAGCCGTAATTTTGCATGAATAGCGCGTGTTAATAAGACTAAAATTTCTATTAAACGTTACTTGTGGAAGTGTGCCCCGTCGGTAATCAGGTCCTGGTTGTGCGTTATATAGAATTTTGCGTGCTATAGATCACACATCATTAAAGTTACTTTGTAAACATGGCGAAATATGTCTGAAACATTAAAATACACTTGAGTATCTTTATAGTATTATATTTTTTGTTATTAGGATTTGTGCAGATTATAGATTTTTGCACAGTATAGATCATTCCATACATTGTTAAATTTGCTTTATAAGCATGGTCCAAATATGCTTGGACAAAGTCATACATTATATTACATTGTAGTAGCAATTTTTTCATTAAAAAGCTCTGAAATAAGGATAAGGTGAACTAATGTATCAAACTTAGTCCTCTAGAGAGAAGCAATTTTTTTTTTTTTTTTTACAATGTGGGAGTGCAGGTGCTTTTTAACTGCAAAATTCATTGTTTACGTCTGAGAAGTTGTGCGTTATATAGAGCGTTATAGAGTTATATATAGCGTTATAAATATCATCAACTGCATTAAATTTAAAATTAAATATATAAAAAAATATTATTTTATTTAAAATTAGGAAAAAAAATTGAATGAATTTAAAATTATGAAAAATATATAATTATTAAATTTAAAATTACGAAAAAAATTATTATTAAATTTAAAGTTGTGAAAAAAAAATTATTAAATTTATAATGATAAAAAATTATTATTAAATTTAAAATTATGAAATTTAAAATTATGAAAAAAATATATATTATTAAATTTAAAATTATGACAAAAAAGCACTAATAATTCGTCTAGGCTCCAAAAAATAAAAAATAAAATTATATAAATTGTTAATATTGGTGCAATTTGTATTTATAGCTTAATTAAATATTGAAAAATAAAAATTTCCTTTTTCTCCCTTCAACTTATTAATTTTTTTCCTTCAAAATCTTAATATTTATCTCCATTTAAATTTTTCGCTGCCGTGAATCGAAGTTAGATTGTTAGATTTGGAAGTGAGCGTCATACCACTAAGGCACCACGCACTTAATAAAAGCTTACAAGGAAGGTCTCCTTAAAGCGCATACTCAGAATATTTTGAAAAAAATGTTAATGAAGCTATTCATGTACGTAATAAGAGATCAGTCAAATTTAGCTGCGGAATCCCAGCAAAAAATCTGTAAAAAAAAAATAAAATACTTTCGAGTATTTGACGCAAAAAGACGCGATTTGGCGAGCAAAACTTTTTCGTCGCCAAATGCAAGCGATTTTAATGTATTTGAAAATTTCTGGTTAAAGGAGTGTTTAAATGCGTAGCACTTTATGAATTAAAACTTCAGCGATTAAATAGTTTATTATTTTTTCTATAAAGTTATGTAATACATATACAAATTAACTATTGCTGAAGTTATTTAATTTTATACAGTTTTGAAGGCTGATAAAGTTTTAAGTGTATTTTAACAGTAAATGTCCGATTAAACACTCTTTCATTATACATTTCGACTTTGAATAAGTCATTGTTTCCACGGCAACAATACTTTTCTCTAGTTGTCTCCGGCACTAACAATATCGATGACAAATTGACAGTGCTCAAAATCACACAATAAATTTTTTGTTTAAAGCAATTTTAATCAATTCAAATTTTGTTCTAAACCGTAGAATGCGATCATTAATTTTCTTTTAGATGTACATATAAATATATGTGGCAAAACCGTTGTTATAAAAGTTAAATTATTTAAGTTAAACTTACTTTAACTAGTTCAGTATAAAGAGTAGAAAACGTTTTTCCTAAAAGAGAATTATCGTAAATGCATATTTGTTTTAAATTCATTGTGTCGCCAACCCAGCGATAAATCGTTAAAACACGAAATTTTCATATATTTTTTTTACGTACGTTATATCGAGGTTCCGCAGCAATTTTTTTTATAAACGTATATATCATATCCTCCTGAGAAGAATATTCTGTAATTTTTTCAAAAATTTGTGAGTATGCACTTATGGAGACCTTCCTTGTTGGAACATTTTTTTTTAAATACAAGCATCTCATGACAAGTATATTGAAAGCTGGCTACATCATGCGCGGAAGGGTATGCACAGAGTGCTGAACCCACAGGATCAAAGTATCAGGGATAAAAACTGAACAAGAAACAAATGTGAGCTCTAGACGCTATTTTCAGGTTTCTCCTTCCACCGTTGCAGAGGTATGCGGAAAAGCTAAAGCCAAAGTGCATATAAGGCATATATGCACTTTGTTTGAAGCTAGTTATCCCCAAGTTAATGTATTTTTATATCACGCTAACATTTAGCGTGATATAAAATCGTGTGCGCGCTATATATATATATATACAGCGTGTAACGCTAAATTTTCGCGCGTTGCAGGAAGATAAACTGAATTTGTCATCAAAAATACCAAAATTGCTGAACAGTTGATGTAAGTACTACTTTTGTATGAGCAATAGACTGATTCACTAAAACCCTAAACGGAGCAACAGAGTGCTAAGCAACATTTTTTTAACTTCTGAGATATTTCAATTTGAAAATTTGATCAAATATACAAATCAAGATATATAACATAAGGTTTTCTCGCATGTCTTATATTTGAGATATTCTGCGTAACAATATAGCATTACTTTAAAGATATTACTATTACGTTTTTTGTAAATTAGCTATCTTCATTGGAGGATAAACATCTGGGGCAAAAATAAAACATGGGAAATAGGCTGCAAAGGAGTGACATTAGATTATATGCAGGATTTCATAATTTACAATATTAAGCAACAGACTACGGTGTTAGATTTACTTCACCAAAAATGTGGCTTGCCACTTTCTTGCTCCGACCCCCTCAATTATTAAAAAAAATTTAAGATACTACATTCGATAGATATGTATCCCCCCCCCCCCACACACAAGCAAAAACTTTCTTTTATTAGTATAGATTTATTAGTACTGACAGAAAATTTAAAGCGGAAAAAAATGCTTTCTTTGTTCTGTTTTTTTTTTTTTTTAAATTCTTCCCAATCGTATTAAGTATAATTCAATATCGTATTATACTTTTTAAAGATTGTACATAAGCTTTTATCATTCTCTGAAACTGTCCAGTTTTCAGAAATAATTCTACATTTATAAGGATTTTTGTTTTTGGAAGAAATTTTCTTAAGTTAATATTTTATACGCTATATTTAAAAATTTCGTTGTGTGCATTCAGTTGTGTTTTGCTTTGTAATATCTTTCGTTCGGAAAATTTTCTAAGTGTTTTTTATTTGCATATTTTAATAAATTATATTAGAAGATCGTTTTTCATGTTAAGAAATATTCCCGTAATTTTTTGTGGAAACATTTTTAATATTTCTTGTTAGCATAAATCAATGACCGAATTTTAAAAATTTATATTTTCAAAACTATTACACATTTTGTAATAAGTGATATATGAAAATAAAGCAACATATTCCAATATTTTTCGCCGTCGCTCAATGCTGAATTGCACTTGGGAGTAAAGATGATTTACCCATAATCAGAGGGCCACTAAGATCTCCGGATTTTATTCCATGTGATTTTTTTTTGTGGGGTTACAAGTTACAACAAAGACTTGTTTATGAACCGTCATATCCGAAAAAACTCAAAGAACTAATTGAACGCATGAGTGCTGCATTAATAACCGTTGACAGTGTAAAACTTCCAAATTTGTGGAACGAACGTGATTATATAGATAAGATGTGATGTCGTGTTAGGAAATGTGCACACAATCGTAACTGGGAAGAAAATATAATGTTTTCCTTTATTTTCATATATTACTTATAATATGTGTCAGTATTTTGAAAATATTAATTTTTAAAATCCGGACATTCGTTTATGTTAACCCTGTATATCTTTGTAGTTTTTTTTAAACAAGTGAATGACGAAATTTTTTATTTTCGATATTATTTTATAACAGATTTCGTTGAATACTCTTCTATATTTTTAGAAAATTGAGTTCGCAAATGCGTTCGTTATATACAGGGTTTCCGAAAAGTCTGAAAATGGTCGAATAACTCGACAAATATACATCGGATTGAAAAACGGAAAAATGCATGTTCAATAGTTTTGAAAAATCTATTTAGGGTTATCAAAGCCCCCCGACTCCGCCCTTTGGAGTTATAGTGGTGAAGTTTGAAATCTTAAATGATACCCCCTTCCCCCTTCTTTTATTCCAGATTCAGATTCTACGGGAAAAAAACACGTAACTTTTGTATTGAACATTTTCTTCAGAAAATCGTAGATGGCGCTGTAATCGAGTAAAATGCATTGAGAATCGTTTTTATTGAAAACTCTGGAAATGGTCAAATAACTCAAAAAATATAAATCGGATTGAAAAACGGAAAAATACGTGTTCAGTATTTTAGAAAATCTATTTAGGTATGTAAAAGTCGCCATGTTTTGTGTCTTTACTTAAGACTACTTAATATGTGCGCTTTAGGTGAATCTGAATTAGCATGTAACATGCTTATTTTCTCAGTTGTTGTTTTTATTTAACAGATCTCTTTGTTTAATTTGTAGAAGACGATTAACCCTTCTTTGCATGATTTTTTCTTTATTGGGGAATTAAATGAAGGTGATATAATTCATGTTCAGAATTAAAGGAAAAATGGTTAAAAAAATCTTAGTATATATTTATAGTATAAATTTAGCAAAAAACAATATGATGGAAATTTCCATCATCATGCAAAGTTAGATCATTAGCTTAGTACTAAATAGAAATAAAAGAGGATATCATTGGATATTTTTTATTCTTTATGACAATTAAAACTTTCTTCCACTCATTTTCACTTTTTAGCAATAGAAACTCAAATATAATAAAACAAAATTAAAAACGAAATCATACGTTTATTGCAACTACAACAAACAGCGGAATGACAACTTCAAGCTCGTTTTACTGATAGTGACACTTTCTTCTTTTTGACAGCTATGGTTTTTTTTTTTTTTTTTTTTTTTGTTTTTTAAATGCAATGGACTATAAAATGGTATCCAGACACGATCAACTTAAAGTGAACTTGTTCTTTTATATAATTTTTGGGCATTCAATGTTATGATGGAAATTTCCACCACCATGCAAAGAAGGGTTAAACTTTAATAAAACGTAAGTTTATTTTAAAAGGCATGATTAATAAATACCAAAAGTGTTTTGCTATCAATTTTAAATTAACGCAATAAAACTTGCATAGTTCTTATTCTTCAACAATTCATAAATTCTTCAGGGGTTCTATAATTTCACGCAGTGTACAGGTCAATTCTTACGCAGATATTTTACAATTGAAACATTTCATTTTCCGATTTTGTTGAGAATCTTTTAAAAAAGTTTCTCAAACTCAAGCGATTATTTAAAATTCAGAAAAATCGATTTATTTAATTAATGAAACGTTCGAAAACATTTTACCATATTGAGTAACAATTTCTATTATAGTAATCTTATACAAATATTTTTGTATATAATTTGATATTTCAGTCGGAGCTCCTAAATTTTACATTTGGGATAAAGTAAAGAAAATTCCTTAAGGTTGCTCGTCAGTAAACTTCCCGATTCCCCTCGCTAATGTTAATCCCAAGGGCGTAGGATGCATTCGTATTTTTAAAATATCTCCTCATGAAATTAATATTTTAAACTTTTGTTTCCTTTGTACTGTACTTAAAGGATGTCTCTTTTTTTCTAAAACAGATACTCAATTTTATATGAAGTGTTAAAATATTATTCAGTTTCGCTAAGATTTGAACACATAAAAGTAGTGTAGATTTACCGGTTCAACGCCACCTGAGTCGAGCAGCGGCGGAGTGGCGGAGTAGCGGCGCAGCGGTGGAGTAGCGGCGGAGCAGATGAAGGTGGCGATAAGAGCATGAGCACTGATAAGAACGGAGGGTTCGACGGGAGGGGGGTGCGATAAGGATTTCTACTATAAGATAAGGGGATTATTTTAATTAATTTTAATTGGGGACTTGAAATTTTTCGAAGCAATTTTTTTTTCAACTAGAGTACGCAGTTTGAATAGGAGTGTATGCAGTAGAAGTGAATGAATAAAAATAGTCATTAAGAAATAAATTAAAAAAATTAATTAATTTAAATTGGGGGACATAAGAAATTTGAGTTTTTTTTTCGCGGAGAAATGGTGGACGAGGTGCGTTTTAACGGATTTATGTTAGTGAGGCTCGAACCCTGACAAAATGAAATCATAGCACACTAGTTTGCGTTATTCTAACCATTGTGCTATGATCTCATGTCTCTGAAAGTATTTTAAAAAAAGAGGTCTGTGAAGATTATACGTTTTTAGTTTGTTAATTATTTTTGTAGATTATTAACCAATGATAACAATTTATTCACGAACCAATCACATAGGATTTTCTAGAATCATGCGCGCACCCTAGATTGGTATAAATTGATGTGAATCCTGTTCATTACATTATTCATTACATTGTCGTTGATGTGCAAGGTTGTATGATTTAAGTGGAACTTGGTTTTAAAAAAATGCCTAGTGTAGAAAATCAAAAATCCTTCCTGATACCCAAAGAAGAACCTCTAACGATGGACATTACCCCCAAAGAAGAACCTGTTTCGAGTATTGAAGTGAAACCGTCATCGTCAGGAGAGATCAAGTTACCCCATTTTTGTGAGATTTGCAAGAAAGGCTATTCTACAAAATTTGCGTTAAATAGACACATGACTCATCACTCAGATGAAAAAGTTCTTACCTGTGGTGTTTGCGGAGAAACCTTCATTTGGAAATATGATTTACGAAATCATGCTAAGACTCATTCAAGGACATATAATTGTAAGCTGTGCAATACGGTGTTTCCACGATATTTTGATTTGTATAAACAAAAGAAGATTCATAACACTTCCAAACCGAAGAAAACGGCCAGGTCTTCCAAACAGTAAAAAGATGATCAACGTAGAGTACTGATTAATCGACATTGTAATTTATTGCAACAAGTATGTATTTCCTATGAGCAAACAAAGTAACTTATGACGTCATCTATTTTACGAGTTATATGATTGGGTTAACACTTTTAACTGCAACTGAGACTGATTTTTAAACCTATATAAGCAATGGATACAGACACCTCACCTAATTCCGTGTGAACTTTAAAGAAGATTGTAACCAAGTAACATGGCAAAAAGAAATCACGAAGAACAAGTGTTTTTGCCTAATAAACGTTCCCGTGTCGATTCACCTTTGGTATCAAGAATTGAACGTACTGAAGACCTTGTCTACATTGATGAAACAACCTCTTTTCCGGACACCTGTTGTGAGCCCACCAAGGATATACTGAATGAATTTTTCATTGACTTTAACTTTGCAAAACCTTCTACCCCAACGACATCCCATGAACTTATTCAAGAATCGTTACAAGAACCCATTCAAGAACCACTACAAGAATCGACTGCTTATGCTTCGAATGATGACTGATTTGTATTTTGGAAAGAACTTGGAAACTCAATCTTTTTAAGGTTCGAGTTACAGAATTCTGATTATTCTATACATATAAGGGAATTTACATGTGAAGGAATTCCCACCCAGAATGGAATTACTATGGACATTCAGACTTGGTATGAGTTCCAATATAAAATCGTTGCCTTTAATTTAAGATACAAAAGTTCCTCCTTCGTTAGCAATAACAAGATGTTAGTTTTAAATGAGGATAATTCTGTGATGTGTCTTAAAAGTTTAACGAACGATTCTCATATCAAATTAAACAATTATCAATTAGAACAATTAAAAAAAAAGCCTATAAACTGAATAAGAAATCGATTCATCACCAGTATGAAAAACATTTACCTAACTTATTAAAGAAAAAGTGTAAACAGGCTACAATGTCACAAGAAAATGAATTGGTGTTATGGTCTAAACTAATTTTCTACATCGAGAATAATATTATAAGTATATTTAATGAAATTTATCAATGTAACGGGATGTGTTTTTAGACATCCAAGTGTTAGCCTGCATTCGTGTTTTACATTTAACAACCGGGAAAAATTTAAACAGGTTGGAGATATGATTTAAATGCTGGTTAATTTTGACGATGTACTATCCATGTTTTTAATGAAAGTGGATTTTGTTAGCGATTACTTTTTATGTAACCTGAATGTACAAACTTTTAAAAGCGTATTGTTTGAATAAACTATCTTGATTTTACATCTGTGTCATTATTTCTATAAAATACATGTTTAAACTTAAAATATAGGCAATAAACTTGATTAAAATATAATAAAATGAATTACAATACAAATGAATGAAAAAAATACTTACACACCAGATTGAAGAAAACATGTCTTGCACAGACCACTACTTAAACTGTTCACCTTATCTAATGGGGAATCCCCACAAGTGAGATCACCCTATCCTGTGCCTTCATGACATCACCTGGGATATCAGCATGCGCGAGGTTATCTAATCAGTGATAAGATTATCAGATAGCAACTCCTATATAAGTTCGAACATATCGTGTGGAATCATTGCTTATCTGTTCCTGCCTCAGTGTTCCTGCTTAGTTAGTGATTATTCCTTGACTTGCTTGCTCAGTGATTTTCAACTTGTAAAAATGTCTTCAATCATCTTTTCGGATAATGGCTTGAACGTCCAATATATAAGTGACTTTATATAGAAAGCCCATGCTGATCGTTATTTGACGGAGTTAAAAGCATTACCATTCTACAGACCTACTTTTCATTTGCGAGGAAAGGATGTGAAGCCTAAGCGATTGGTTTTAGCTTATGGTGATTCCAATACCAGCTATGCCTTCAGTGGAACAAGTGTGTCCTCCAAACCTTGGACTTCACTTATGATTGAACTTCGTGATAAAGTGGAAAGAGAAACAGCCTGTACTTTTAACTATGTGCTACTTAATTTGTACCAGGATGGAACTACCTATATCAGTCACCACAAAGATAATGAATCCAGCTTAAATGCTATGTTCCCTATCACAGTATTCAGTTTTGGTGCTCAAAGAACTATTGAATTCAAGAGACCTAGTGTACCCTCGACACTTATCAAGCTAGAACATGGATCCTTCTACAGCATGTTGCCACCTACCAATGAATTATTCACACACGGCATCGGAGCAGAACCTGCTATTAAAGACGTTCGAATTATCCTCACTTTTAGACCTTTAATAGTTCATCCTCTTGATTTGAAAAAGCCAAGACTGAACTTGGTGAACGATCCTGAACTGAATTTAGACTTGTTTGCTGTATCCCCTGACTGTGCTCCACCTACCGCGTCTAAACATGTTTCACCATTGAACAGACCTGAAGAGAAACTGTCTACACATACATTTCATGAATCAGATGGATATTTCTCAATTCCTTGGAATCTTGAATGGAATACCTGTGCTCAAATTGAAATGGATAAAAACTGTAATTTAAAACTGCATATAAGAATTTTTAAAGAAGGTGCACGCGGCGAATTGTTTCCAACCAATATTGGCATCGTAATGACACCTTTAACTTTTAATCATTTCCAACAAAATGTGATCAAGTTCAACTTTTATTCTGTGAAAGACAGTTACGTGTCCAATAATCAACTTTTAACAGCATTTTCCGATGAAGGACATTGCATATTACAACAGATTTTCAAGGCAAACCAACATAGCTTTCATTTTAAACCAGAAGGAATACGTTTATCTATAGATCAATTTTTTAAATTACGTGAAGCAATTCCTGAAATTACCGAGTGCATGATCGATATGATTCTTGTAAAAGCGATTCCTATGTCTGTATTACGAAAATCAAAAAAGTGTATTCAGACACACACTAATGAGGATACTGCGAAGAAGCATTTCCTTTCATGTTTTGACCAAGAATTAGAAAGATCTCTTAATCAAGTATATACTTGTTACGCCTGTACCATTAGCCAGTTATCACAATTAGACCATGACTGTTTAAATACTTCGTTAAGAGAAAAATTTCTTCTGT
The DNA here is from genome assembly GCA_963931845.1 of Maratus michaelseni. Lineage (NCBI taxonomy): Eukaryota > Metazoa > Arthropoda > Arachnida > Araneae > Salticidae > Maratus > Maratus michaelseni. Next base: position 148,365,682 of record OZ007597.1, on the reverse strand, counting down.
ATAGAGATAGTGCATTATTAAATTTTAATGTCTATCAGTTTGTGAAGAATGTCACTGCAAACTGTCTTTGTCACTATACATCTGCATTTTTTGATACTTTGAATTCAAACTTTTATGTAAACTATTTAGAAACTCTGTTTGTAAATTCCCGTGAAGCATAATGCTTTTAAAACTACAAAATATTTGTAACATTTGCTTGAATAAAAATACTTTTTCCCCCTAAATAATTTCTATGTGATTATTTCCTAAACATCTTTAAGTGTTTCTTTTTTTCAGATTTGAGATATGTAGAAAAAAGTTTATATAATATTAATATTTTAAATATACGTTAAAAATAGTTTAAATAGGCATTAAAAATAGTTACCCTTAAAAAAATCATTGCTATACTTCACAATAATCAATCTTATATTTCAAAAAAAAAAATATACTCATGTCTCGTAAATAAAACCTTCATAAAATTTTAGTTAAGTACCTCTATTTAATATACCCCTCGGGTAAAAATTATTCATGCTTTACGGTAAGTAAAATATCACAGCTTAGAATAGTAATTTTATAGCACATACAGAACCCTTCACAAAATTTTAATTTAGTTAAGTTAAGTACCTCTATTTAATATACCCCTTGGGTAAAAGTTATTCATGTTTTATACTAAGTAAAATATCACAGCTTAGAATTTAGAATATACGGGTCCCTTCATAAAATTTTAAAATAGAATTTGTCATGCATTACAGTAAAATATATGAATAATCACATTTTAGAATATATAGGGGTTCCTTCATAAAATTTGAAAAATAGATTTTATCATGCTTTACAGTAAAATATACCAATAAATAATAATAATCACAGCTTAGAATAGTAATTTTATAGCATATACAGAACCCTTCACAAAATTTTAAAATAGATTTTGTCATGCATTACAGTAAAATATATGAATAATCACATTTTAGAATATATAGGGGCTCCTTCATAAAATTTGAAAAATAGATTTTATCATGCTTTACAGTAAAATATACCAATAAATAATAATAATCACAGCTTAGAATAGTAATTTTATAGCATATACAGAACCCTTCACAAAATTTTAATACCCCTTCATAAAATTTTAAAATAGATTTTGTCATGCATTACAGTAAAATATATGAATAATCACATTTTAGAATATATAGGGGCTCCTTCATAAAATTTGAAAAATAGATTTTATCATGCTTTACAGTAAAATATACCAATAAATAATAATATCACAGCTTAGAAAAGTAATTTTATAGCATATACAGAACCCTTCACAAAATTTTAAAATAGATTTTGTCATGCATTACAGTAAAATATATGAATAATCACATTTTAGAATATATAGGGGCTCCTTCATAAAATTTGAAAAATAGATTTTATCATGCTTTACAGTAAAATATGCCAATAAATAATAATAATCACAGCTTAGAATAGTAATTTTATAGCATATACAAAACCCTTCATAAAATTTAAAAATAGATTTATCATGTTTTACGCTAAGTAAAATATACCTCTCGGGTAAAAATCATTCTAAGTCATTTCATAAATTATTTAATAAATTTGCTGAATTTCAATTAGTTTTGAAAGTACATTATATAATAAAAATATATATTTAAATCCACTTACTTCATCATCAAAGTTTGAAGAGATCTGCTGAGTTTTTGAATTCATAATAGGTCTTGAGAAACTCTACCACACACACAAATTAAAACAATTTTTAACAAACTTGGTCACACACTACACAAGTAGGAAAAAACTATAACTGAAAATTCACCAGCGATCTGTTTTTATCTACGCTGCGTGATTCATCTTATCGGATAAGGTTTACCAAGCGATTGCTTATCGGTGAATCATAGCTGATATGAACATATATGAAATTTTCACTAACTGAGAAGTACTCTTTGCTTAATTAGAAATAGTATTCACTAAAATTTTAATTATAATTATAAGACTTAAAAAAAAATCATTCTTTCATACCCTTTTAAATTCAGAATTCTACGTGAAATGTTGATTTTGTAAAGTATGTAGTCTTTTTCTACATTTATTATTGAAAATAATTACTAGAGTGTAAAAACAAAATATTAATGAGTGATTGTAAATTAAATTCTTGTTTAATTATTAACAAAAAATAATTATTTGAGTGTAAAAACAAAGTCTTAACGAGTAAGTGTATCTGAAATAATAATTAATCTTTTTTTTTCATATGCTTAACTTTTTCACATAAAACATTTTCCTTTATAAAGTTTCAATCAAGTGAAGAATGAATCATTGCTTTTTAATGAACCTATATTATTTTAAGATGGTTCTCAGCGCAAAAAATTCTAACACATTTGCAAACAAATAATAAATTTAAAAATGTGTCAGAAAGTATACGTTTTTTTTTGGGGGGGTATGAGAACAATCTTAAAACTTTCTTAAAATATAAGTACTTTCTCATAAATAAAAGGTACCCTCTTGTAGAGTATTCATTAATATATTTTCAAAAATTATTTAAAACCTTTTTTCTTAGTTCAAAACTACTTTTCGTAACTGTAAACTTTTTCTACATATCTCAAATCTGAAAAAAAGAAACACTTAAAGATGTTTAGGAAATAATCACATAGAAATTATTTAGGGAAAAAAGTATTTTTATTCAAGCAAATGTTAGAAATATTTTGTAGTTTTAAAACCATTATGCTTCACAGGAATTTACAAACAGAGTTTCTAAATAGTTTACATAAAAGTTTGAATTCAAAGTATCAAAAAATGCAGATGTATAGTGACAAAGACAGTTTGCAGTGACATTCTTCACAAACTGATAGACATTAAAATTTAATAATGCACTATCTCTATACAGAAGAAATTTTTCTCTTAACGAAGTATTTAAACAGTCATGGTCTAATTGTGATAACTGGCTAATGGTACAGGCGTAACAAGTATATACTTGATTAAGAGATCTTTCTAATTCTTGGTCAAAACATGAAAGGAAATGCTTCTTCGCAGTATCCTCATTAGTGTGTGTCTGAATACACTTTTTTGATTTTCGTAATACAGACATAGGAATCGCTTTTACAAGAATCATATCGATCATGCACTCGGTAATTTCAGGAATTGCTTCACGTAATTTAAAAAATTGATCTATAGATAAACGTATTCCTTCTGGTTTAAAATGAAAGCTATGTTGGTTTGCCTTGAAAATCTGTTGTAATATGCAATGTCCTTCATCGGAAAATGCTGTTAAAAGTTGATTATTGGACACGTAACTGTCTTTCACAGAATAAAAGTTGAACTTGATCACATTTTGTTGGAAATGATTAAAAGTTAAAGGTGTCATTACGATGCCAATATTGGTTGGAAACAATTCGCCGCGTGCACCTTCTTTAAAAATTCTTATATGCAGTTTTAAATTACAGTTTTTATCCATTTCAATTTGAGCACAGGTATTCCATTCAAGATTCCAAGGAATTGAGAAATATCCATCTGATTCATGAAATGTATGTGTAGACAGTTTCTCTTCAGGTCTGTTCAATGGTGAAACATGTTTAGACGCGGTAGGTGGAGCATAGTCAGGGGATACAGCAAACAAGTCTAAATTCAGTTCAGGATCGTTCACCAAGTTCAGTCTTGGCTTTTTCAAATCAAGAGGATGAACTATTAAATGTCTAAAAGTGAGGCTAATTCGAACGTCTTTAATAGCAGGTTCTGCTCCGATGCCGTGTGTGAATAATTCATTGGTAGGTGGCAACATGCTGTAGAAGGATCCATGTTCTAGCTTGATAAATGTCGAGGGTACACTAGGTCTCTTGAATTCAATAGTTCTTTGAGCACCAAAACTGAGTACTGTGATAGGGAACATAGCATTTAAGCTGGATTCATTATCTTTGTGGTGACTGATATAGGTAGTTCCATCCTGGTACAAATTAAGTAGCACATAGTTAAAAGTACAGGCTGTTTCTCTTTCCACTTTATCACGAAGTTCAATCATAAGTGAAGTCCAAGGTTTGGAGGACACACTTGTTCCACTGAAGGCATAGCTGGTATTGGGATCACCATAAGCTAAAACCTATCGCTTAGGCTTCACATCCTTTCCTCGCAAATGAAAAGTAGGTCTGTAGAATGGTAATGTTTTTAACTCCGTAAAATAACGATCAGCATGGGCTTTCTCTATAAAGTCACTTATACATTGGACGTTCAAGCCATTATCCGAAAAGATGATTGAAGACATTTTTACAAGTTGAAAATCACTGAGCAAGCAAGTCAAGGAATAATCACTAACTAAACAGGAACACTGAGGCAGGAACAGCTAAGCAATGATTCCACACGATATGTTCGACCTTATATAGGGGTTGCTATCTGATAATCTTATCACTGATTAGATAACCTCGCGCATGCGTAGTGATATCCCAGGTGATGTCATGAAGGCACAGGATAGGGTGATCTCACTTGTGGGGATTCCCCATTAGATAAGATGAACAGTTTAAGTAGTGGTCTGTGGAAGACATGTTTTCTTCAATCTGGTGTGTAAGTATTTTTTGCATTCATTTGTATTGTAATTCATTTTATTGTATTTTAATCAAGTTTATTGCCTATATTTTAAGTTTAAACATGTATTTTATAGAAATAATGACACAGATGTAAAATCAAGATAGTTTATTCAAACAATACGCTTTTAAAAGTTTGTACATTCAGGTTACATAAAAAGTAATCGCTAACAAAATCCACTTTCATTAAAAACATGGATAGTACATCGTCAAAATTAACCAGCATTAAAATCATATCTCCAACCTGTTTAAATTTTTCACGGTTGTTAAATGTAAAACACGGATGCAGGCTAACACTTGGATGTCTAAAAACACATCCCGTACATTGATAAATTTCATTAAATATACTTATAATATTATTCTCGATGTAGAAAATTAGTTTAGACCATAACACAAATTCATTTTCTTGTGTCATTGTAGCCTGTTTACACTTTTTCTTTAATAAGTTAGGTAAATGTTTTTCATACTGGTGATGAATCAATTTCTTATTCAGTTTATAGGCTTTTTCTTTTAATTGTTCTAATTGATAATTGTTTAATTTGATATGAGAATCGTTCGTTAAACTTTTAAGACACATCACAGAATTATCCTCATTTAAAACTAACATCTTGTTATTGCTAACGAAGGAGAAACTTTTGTATCTTAAATTAAAGGCAACGATTTTATCTTGGAACTCATACCAAGTCTGAATGTCCATAGTAATTCCATTCTGGGTGGGAATTCCTTCACATGTAAATTCCCTTATATGTATAGAATAATCAGAATTCTGTAACTCGAACCCTAAAAAGATTGAGTTTCCAAGTTCTTTCCAAAATACCAATGAGTCATCATTCGAAGCATAAGCAGTCGATTCTTGCAGTGGTTCTTGAATGGGTTCTTGTAACGATTCTTGAATAAGTTCATGGGATGTCGTTGGGGTAGAAGGTTTTGCAAAGTTAAAGTCAATGAAAAATTCATTCAATATATCCTTGGTGGGCTCACAACAGGTGTCCGGAAAAGAGGTTGTTTCATCAATGTAGACAAGGTCTTCAGTACGTTCAATTCTTGATACCAAAGGTGAATTGACACGAGAACGTTTATTAGGCGAAAACACTTGTTCTTCGTGATTTCTTTTTGCCATGTTACTTGGTTACAATCTTCTTTAAAGTTCACACGGAATTAGATGAGGTGTCTGTATCCATTGCTTATATAGGTTTAAAAATCAGTCTCAGTTGCAGTTAAAAGTGTTAACCCAATCATATAACTCGAAAAATAGATGACGTCATAAGTTACTTTGTTTGCTCATAGGAAGTACATACTTGTTGCAATAAATTACAAAGTCGATTAATCAGTACTCTACGTTGATCATCTTTTTGCTGTTTGGAAGACCTGGCCGTTTTCTTCGGTTTGGAAGTGTTATGAATCTTCTTGTGTTTATACAAATCAAAATATCGTGGAAACACCGTATTGCACAGCTTACAATTATATGTCCTTGAATGAGTCTTAGCATGATTTCGTAAATCATATTTCCAAATAAAGGTTTCTCCGCAAACACCACAGGTAAGAACTTTTTCATCTGAGTGATGAGTCATGTGTCTATTTAACGCAAATTTTGTAGAATAGCCTTTCTTGCAAATCTCACAAGAATGGGGTAACTTGATCTCTCCTGACGATGACGGTTTCACTTCAATACTCGAAACAGGTTCTTCTTTGTGGGTAATGTCCATCGTTAGAGGTTTTTCTTTGGGTATCAGGAAGGATTTTTGATTTTCTACACTAGACATTTTTTTAAAACCAAGTTCCACTTAAATCATACAACCTTGCACATCAACGACAATGTAATGAATAATGTAATGAACAGGATTCACATCAATTTATACCAATCTAGGGGGCACGCATGATTCTAAAAAATCCTATGTGATTGGTTCGTGAATAAATAGTTATCATTGGTTAATAATCTACAAAAATAATTAACAAACTAAAAACGTGTAATCTTCACAGACCTCTTTTTTTAAAATACTTTCAGAGACATGAGATCATAGCAGAATGGTTAGAATAACGCAAACTAGTGTGCTATGATTTCATTTTGTCAGGGTTCGAGCCTCACTAACATAAATCCGTTAAAACGCACCTCGTCCACCATTTCTCCGCGAAAAAAAAAAAAAAAAACTCTCAAATTTCTTATGTCCCCAATTAAAATTAATTAATTTTTTTAATTTATTTCTTAATGACTATTTTTATTCATTCACTTCTACTGCATACACTCCTATTCAAACTGTGTACTCTATTTGAAAAAAAATTGCTTCGAAAAATTTCAAGTCCCCAATTAAATTTAATTAAAATAATCCCCTTATCTTATAGCAGAAATCCTTATCGCACCCCCCTCCCATCGAACCCTCCTTTCTTATCAGTGCTCATGCTCTTATCGCCACCTTCACCTGCTCCGCCGCTACTCCACCGCTGCGCCGCTACTCCGCCGCTGCTCGACTCAGATGGCGTTGAACCGGTAAATCTACACTACTCATAAAAATATAAATTAAGCACGTATTTTAGAAAAAAAATTGACAACTAAGAAAAAAAGAGACTTTCTTTAAGAACAGTACAAAGGAAACAGAAGTAAAAATATTAATATCCTGAGGAAATATTTTAAAAATACGAATGCATCCTAAGCACATAGGATTAACATTAGCGAGGGGATTTGGGAAGCTTACTGACGAGCAGCCTTAAGCATTAAAATTTCTTAACACATTCGTGGGGGCTGGCTTTTGTCTTTTTAGAGACTATGGGCGTTACTCTTGCATGTTGCATTATTTAACAAAAATACTTTCTGTGTTCGTGTTTATGTTACAAAATATTGTATGAACTTGAACTTCAGATAGGTTGAATTGGCTTCCCAGTTGCGAAGCAACTGCAGACCCAGGCTTTGAGTACATGTATCAAATCCCGAGAGAGCCATATAAAATGTCTAGCCGTAGTCCAATTTGGACTACTTAAAAATAGGACAGTGTTAGTATAACTATTAAAAAATTTATAATTTGTAGTTAAAAATTAAGTATAATAGTAAAAATAGTTCATATTTCAAATAAAACAGTACAAACATAATGCCAGATGAAGTACAGTAAAGATATTAGAAGAAAGTTTAGGGAAAAAGTCCCTATTTTTTCTGTATCGCATTTATTTATAGCAATTTGATTTGCTAAATGTCTATACCATAACAATATTTTTTAACTTTTCAGTTCCGTATCTATTGGCGATGGAACATTCCCCCCCCCTCTTCTTGTTTCTGGCAACCCGTTAATGTAACCCTGTGTGTGTGAGTAGATGTGCTCGGAACTCGGTGGCGACAAGCCGCCGTTGCTGTCATCTCTTTAACTTATTTATTAACTAAATAAATACTATAGTTTGATATATACAGTCCATTTTTTTCTAAGTTCGCACAACTAGTACGAAACCTCCGCACATTTTTGGTCCGTCGAGCCGGAGGTAATCAGCGCATCTTCATTGTTTTAACGAAAAACTTGTGATTTCTTTATCTTCAACAAGAAGATCAATAGTATGTCGGAGGCAGCAGTTACGACTCTAAATCGAAAGCGCGGCAACATCAAGTCTCAGCTCACCAAAATATCCAAAGCGATTAATGAAAATACTTTTGAAATTGCTGAATGGCAGTCTCATTTGGAGTATTTAACTAGAATACAAGAAAAGTTCGAAGTTATCAAGGAGGATTATTATAAAATCGTGAAAGAGGACGATTTTGAACAAACAGAGGAGCAACTGTCTCTACTGGATGAGGACATTAGAAAAATAGAGGTAAGTCTTAAAACCTCTATTAAGAAATTTTATTGTGAATCTAATGTTAGCGCTTCTTCAAGTAATGATATAAATGTTAGTAATCATACAGCAATTATAAAACTACCCAAAATTCCATTACCGGTTTTTTCTGGAAAAATTGAGGAGTGGAGCATTTTTAAAACTGCCTTTAATACGCTCATTACTGAAAATTCTGATTTGAACGACAATGAAAAGCTTTTCTATCTTCGTGGGGCTTTATTGGGGGAACCCAAAAGCATACAAACCCCAGACGATAGTTATACGTCTCTTTTTAGTGCATTAGAACAACGGTATGAGAACAAAAGAAGAATAGTAGATTGTCATATAAAAATATTCTCAACTTGTACCCAATCAAACATGAATCCGCAAAAGATCTTCGAAATTTATTAGATAGTGTTAGAAAGAACTTAAGAGCCCTTAAAGTTTTAGACTATGAAAGAGATACATTCTCTAACGCCATATTATTAAATATACTTTTAGACAAACTTGATCGAGACACTCGTAAACAATATGAGCTCACGTTAAAAGATAACGAGATTCCTAACTTTGACGAATTTCTCGAATTCTTAGAACGAAGATGTCAAATCTTAAATAGCATCAGTGCTAGTTCTTCTTCAAAATTCAATTCTAACTCTGACCGTTCTAAGTCTTTATTCATGAAATCTGATAAAACACAGAATAAAAAGTGCAGTCTATGCTCTGAAATCCACCCGTTGTACCATTGCGAAAAATAAAAGATTATGAAATTAGAAGATAGAATAAATATTGCCAAGAAAAACAAACTTTGTTTTAACTGTCTTAATTCTTCACATTTATTATCATCGTGTGATTCCAAAAATACTTGCTTTGTTTGCAAATCAAAATTTCATCATACTTCCCTACATAAATATTCAACGCCACAAGCTGATCATTACGAGGTCAGATCAAACGTCGCAGACACAGCGGCGACAGCCTCTACGCAAAGAGAGAATTTTGAAAACGATACTCCCAAACATTCGTTTTTTTCTCATGGAAACAATAAATCCGTTTTGATAAACACGGCGATAATTTATATTACAGATTCTAATGGGGTTAAAAGACCGCTGCGTGGCATTTTGGACTCTGCGTCAGAAAGTAATTTTATCTCATTTCACGCAGCAACTTTGTTGGGATTAAAGAAAGAAAAAATTCATATACCGATTGCGGGTTTGAATGATTCAACAATAAATATAAAGGCAAAAGCTGCAGTTTGCTTATCTAATAAAAGCGGGGATTCTCAATGGAATATTGATTGTCTGATCACTCCGAAAATAACAAATTTCAGTCCGTCTAGAAAGATAAGCATTTCTAATTTGAGCATTCCACAAAACATAAAATTGGCGGACCCTGAATTCTTCATTCCGCAAAAAATAGATATACTTCTGGGTGTCAAATTGTTTTTCGAATTTTTAAATGCTGATCAAATAAAACTGAAAGATAATTTAATTCTGCAATCAACTTGTTTTGGATATCTGGTATCTGGTAGTGTTTATGATAATAATATAAGGCATAATGAAACCCATTGTTTTCTAACAAAAAATCTAGAAGCACTCAATAAGACCTTGACCTCATTTTGGGAAATAGAGAATGTTGATGATTTAAAGCCATGCAGCAGTGACGAATTAACATATTGTAATCAACATTTTGATAAAACGCATTTTAGAAAGGAGGATGGGAGATACGTAGTTGAAATGCCGTTCAAACCAGAAATTTCTGAAACTAATTTAGGAAATTCTAAAAAAATCTCATCTAAAAGATTAGATTATTTGTGGCAACGTTTAGAGCGTGATCCAACAATGAAAAATTTGTACATAGATTTTCTAAATGAATATAAGTATCTGAAGCATATGCATGAAATAGAGGAAAATAGTGATTTTGAAGACGGTTTTTATTTACCTCATCACGGAACCCTGCGACCATCAAACAAAACTACCAAACTGCGCGTCGTTTTTGACGCAAGTGAAAAAATAAACTTTACTAAAAGAGATGTCCTTTCACAAATAGCTCGTATCTATGACCCCCTTGGTCTACTTGGACCGGTGATAGCAAAGGCAAAAATCTTCATGCAACAATTGTGGCTACTCAATGTGGATTGGAACGAAATACTACCTTCACCCGTTTCTCAGCAATGGGAAAACTTCATCGCAACATTACCAGAATTAGAGGCAATTAAAGTGCCAAGGTGTTTCTTAAAAGTGAACGTTAAATCTGTGGTGCTGAACGGTTACGCAGATGCTTCTTCTAAATCGTACGGTGCAGTCATATATATTCAAACTATCTCCAACACTAATGAACTATCTAGTCAACTTCTTTGCAGCAAGTCCCGTGTTGCTCCGACGAAAGTAATGACAATTCCTAGACTGGAATTATCTGCATGTCTTCTTCTGACAAAATTGACTAACAAGGTCTTAGAGGCCTTAAAACAACCTCTCGACTCCGTCCAGTTGTTCTCTGATTCAACTATAGCACTAGCTTGGATTGAAACTTCTCCAAATTTGTTAAAGACATTTGTGTGCAACAGAGTGTCGCAAATTCAGCAGTTAGCAAAAAACTATAAGTGGTCTTACATTCCATCCGAGAGAATCCAGCTGACATGGTTTCTAGGGGACTTGACGTAAAAGCTCTTGCTGCTAGTGAACTGTGGTGGCAAGGTCCGCAACTTTCAACTGTTAGTGAACAATCTTTAGAGACTATTCGTAATCCAGATATTCTGTGTGACAATTTTTATGTAAATGAACTGAAACCTCCTGCAAAAATGACTCTTTTGAGCATTAATGATTCTAATTTTATGAATGATTTATTTAATTTAACTAATAATTTTTTGAAATTAATTAGAATTCTAGCCTTTATTTACAGATTTATTAGAAATTGTAAGGAGTGCGATAAATTAAAGGGTCCTCTTTCTGCCAACGAGATCCAGAAATCAGAAATTTACTTATTGAAATACATTCAGGTAAAGTATTTTACACATGAAATTGATGCCTTGAAAAAGGGTTCTTCAATCCTTCCTGCAAGTAAGTTAAAATTTCTGAATCCTTTTTTAGATTGTAATGAACTAATCAGAGTAGGTGGGAGACTCTCACATGCGAACATAAGTTATAAAAGCAAATATCCCATAGTTTTGCCATCAAAGGATAGGTTAACTAAACTTATTTTTCAATACTATCATCTTCGTGATTTTCATGTAGGACCCCAGGCTCTTTTGAATACTGTACGTCTAAAATATTGGCCACTTAGCGGCAGAAACATTGCACGTAAGGTTGTGCATGAATGTGTACAATGCTTCAAAGTTAAGCCCATAATGGCTAACCAGCTGATGGGGGATCTCCCTCCTGAGAGAGTAATAACTAGCTCTCCCTTTTCTAATGTCGGATTAGATCTATGTGGACCCTTTGAAATAAAATACAAGGGCCAGAGAAAGGGTACCCTCCAAAAATCTATGTAACTATATTTGTATGTATGGTCACTAAAGCTGTACACTTGGATTTCGTTTCAGACTTAACATCTGAAGCAATAATTGCTACTTTAAAGCGATTTTTCTCTCGTCGTGGGAAAAGTTCAACAATTCTTAGCGACAACGCTACAAATTTTGTTGGGGCTTCAGCAGAACTTAAGCGTCTACGAAAACTTATGAATAGCGAAGAAATCTCTAACCTTTTGGCATCAGAGGGCATCTGCTGGAAATTTTCTCCTCCTAGAGCACCCAACTTCGGTGGCCTTTGGGAAGCGGGAGTTAAGGCATTTAAATATCATTTTAAGAGAGTAGTGGGCTCAGCTCATTTAACGTTAGAGGAATTTCTAACGGTAATTGCACAAATCGAGGGCATATTAAATTCGCGGCCACTTTCTCCTTTGTCGACAGATGCCGACAGTTTTGAAGTATTGACTCCTGGTCACTTCCTCATAGGAAGACCGCTTAATGCGCTTCCAGAACCAAATTTAATTGAGGTAAAGGATAACTTACAGCCATGGAAAAAATTATAAGGACAAGCGAAAAGTCGCCAAATGTAGGAGACGCCTGGCTAGAAAATTATGCAAATATTTGTATGATAAAAAGGCTTGAAACGGAACATTTCTAAACAAATTTTAAGTTGAAAATTAGGAAAATCATTAAAAGGCATGAATTTAAAAGGTTTTAATAGCTTGCTGCTCGGAAAAAATTATAAGGACACAAATTTCTTTTGAAATCGCAAACAAAATTTTGCATATTTGGTAGTATCATAGGATTGTTTAAAGTAACCTAAAACTGTCCCGCAGTAAGACTATTCAGTTTCTTTCGTTCTTCATTATGCCAAAGAACACACAACTATCTGAATTTGAAAAGGGAAAAATCATTGCTTACAGAAAATTTGGAATGAGTGGACGTGATATTGCAAGGAATATAAACAGATCTAAAACAGTAATTTATAATTTCTTAAAGAATCCAAACAAATATGGCAAGAAGAAGCATACAGGTAGGCCTGTTTCTTTGACTATGCGCCAGAAACGTGAAATTGCGCGTCGAGCTTGCTTAAAAAACAGAGTTCTACTCAAATTAAAACAGAAATGAATTTACCATGCACTAACCGAACAGTGCGTAATGTTCTGGAAAAGAATCCCAATGTTAGATATGCTAAACTACGGTCACGTCCACCACTTACAAAACTACACAAGAAGATTAGATTGAAATTTGCTAAGAAACACGTTTATTTTGGATCTCGCTGGAAAGATGTGGTGTTTTCGGACGAAATAAAATTTCATTTAGACGAACCGGATGGTTTTCGCCATTATTGGTATGACTTGCGAAAAGATAAACCTGTTTTTTCCAAACGTCAATTCGGAGGAGGATCTGTGACGGTGTGGGCAGGTTTTGCAGCCAATGGAACAACACCAATCGTGTCCATTCAAAGACGCATGAATTCAGAATCATATGTGAATATGCTAGCTGAAAAAGTACTGCCTGAAGCACCCCTTATCACAGGTGGTGATTATTTGTTTCAACAAGACAATGCAAGTTACCATGTGTCTCGTGCATCACGTTCATGGTTCGAGGCCAATTCTGTCCAACTTTTGGATTGGCCGCCAAGAAGCCCTGATTTAAACCCCACAGAAAATCTGTGGGGCATTTTAGCTAGAGAAGTATATAACCATGGCACACAATATGCAAATACAGATGATTTCACATCATCCATCGAATTCGCGTGGAAAAATATTTCTAAACAAACTTTAACTGGACTTTCCGAGTCAATGACTGAACGATTAATAAGGGCCATTGAGAAAAAAAGGTGATTTTATTGAATATTAATTTAATGTTCAGACATATTTCATTATGTCCTTATAATTTTTTCCATGTTTCACGTAGTGTATTTCTACTAATATGTGATTTATAAATTTTATTGTAATTTAATTAATAGGTTCCTAATGTTTCTTAATGACGAGTAGTAAATTATGTTTGATTTTGTTTTCAGTTGATGATTATTTTAGTACATATTGCTCATTTTTCAACGTGTCCTTATAATTTTTTCCATGGCTGTATTAAACAAATGGCAAAGAACACAAAAAATGGTGCAAATTATATGGAAGCGTTGGCAGAATAATTATCTTAGTTACTTACAACAACGAAACAAATGGCTATTCAAAAAGCCAAATATTTTGCCAGGTATGTTGGTATTAGTAAAGGAATCGCAACTTCCTATTTGCACTTGGTCTCTAGGTCGTATTACTAAAGTAATCCCAGGTGTTGACGGACACGTCAGAGTAGTAGAGGTACGAACCGCGAAGGGCATTTTTAAAAGATCTGTATCTAAAATTAGTATTTTGCCCATGATAGATAATGAAATTAATGCTCAGTAACTATTTAATATTTTTTTATTATTATTATTCTTAATTGTATATTTATTGTGATGGTTTTAAGTGCTTATAATTGTATCATGTTGTTTTCTTTATTATCTGTGTTACATTTGTTATATATTGAAATAATTGTAATATTTCAACGCCGGGCGGGATGTTCCGTATCTATTGGCGATGGAACATTCCCCCCCCCTCTTTTTGTTTCTGGCAACCCGTTAATGTAACCCTGTGTGTGTGAGTAGATGTGCTCGGAACTCGGTGGCGACAAGCCGCCGTTGCTGTCTTCTCTTTAACGTATTTATTAACTAAATAAATACTATAGTTTGATATATACAGTCCATTTTTTCTAAGTTCGCACAACTAGTACGAAACCTCCGCACATTTTCGTTTTCCAAAATTTTTTTATAGTTTAGGAAGATAAAATTTTTGAGGTAAGAGTTATAGCTTGGGGGGTCTGTTTATCAAGAATAGTGGAGTAACTCTGTTTTGTCCATTTGGATGGACTGCAAGCATCGTAGTCAGGTAGCTCATTATATGAGTTCATTCGGGATGTGATTAATGTTATTGTAGAATTTGTTTTTGCAAGGTGTTTAATGCGATGTTTGTTTGAAGTCGTTTTCAGATCCTTGAGGATTGTGGAGTTTTTGAGGTATCTAGACCCGTTCCTGATGTAACGGAGCTGTTTGTAATGGGTACTAGAGAAGCTGTTCATACTGGTTTTTGCAAGTGAAGTCCCAGATCGGAAAAGCGTATGTGATAACAGAGAGAATGCAATAATTATAGATTAAGAGTTTGTTGTGTATGGAGTGTGAGTGGCTGCGAAGAAGGGGGGGGGGCGAGGGTTTTGGAAATTCAGGCGATTTTTCCACGGATATTAAGAATATGCTTTTTAAAGGTAATGCGTTTGTCAATGGTAACCCCCAGGTACTTGGCATCGTCAAACCAGTGGATGGTAGTATTATTGATGGTCAGTCCATTAGGGTTGGATAAATTGTTTCTTTTTTAAAGTTATTTAAAGTTTTTTTTTTTTTTTTTTTTTTTTTTTTTTTTAATCACGAAAGTAAAAAAGTAAGTCAAAAACGACTGAAAGATCTTCAAAACATTTAAGGTGTTTGGAAATATCTGTTGTGCATTATGTCATATTTTATTATTCCCAAGAAGCATTTTTTTTTTAATTAGCAATTAAGAAAAGCGAATTGATGATCCTTTTGTTTAACTTACTAATCATAATTACTCTTTTAGCGACTCTATATCTATATATTTAAAACGAAAAGCGCATTCTGTCAAATCTACATGAAAGTCGTCTCTTTGCGCTTGTGTCAACGTTTTTTTTGACCTTATAATCGAAAAAGGTCAAACCTTTCAATTGACCTTTCAGAAGTCAATCGAACTCAGAACCGGGAAACTTGATTGATAAACCCAACCCTTACCTGTTTAGCGTAGGGGGATTGAAAAGGGTTGATTGAAAACGAATGAAGCCGTACCATTGCATTGGAAGCATGGACCTTCTAATATATTTTTGCTCTGAGGCTGAAAGCTAAACCTTTTTTTTTAAAGAACTCATGTTTCCTCTACTAAATATGCATACTTTTTCGTAAAATTTTAAAGAGAGTTTGGATGCAGTTATATTTATAACCAGTGCTTGACAAATGCGGTCACCCGGTCACCACTGGCGACCAAGTTTTTTTTTATCTGGCGACCAAATTATTTAATCTGACTTTTTTTTTAAATTTTAAAATTTTTCTTATTTATTTATTTATTTATTTTTTACAAAAATTGACCTAAGAAATAAGCACAAACTTCATTTTTTCTCTACCCCCAACATTAAGAAGTAAACTTAGAAACTACGAGTATATTCAAACAAAACATATTTCAACTTTTATTTTCAATTTGGCGAAAATAAGTTCGTGAAATACAAATTTTAAAATAATAAAATCGGAATTATTCGACTGACTTCGACAGGAAAATAGACAAAAAATTGTTTTCTGAAGCATTCGGCAATCGGTATTTTCCGAACATGCCGGTTAATTCAGTCTTTACAGTATTTATTTATTTTATTTTTTAGAGAGATATAATTTTGATAAGTTTAATTAGAAAACTTAGTTTATATTAACTTTCTAAGCTATGTAACTAATAATTCTAAACTATGCTTGTTATTATTTTTTCTAAAGTAATTCGTAAAAAAATCCTTTGTGCTTTTTGAAAATCAATGAAGGGGGAGGGGGGGGGGTAAATATTTTTTGCTGGCTACCAGATTTTATCCAAATTTGTAAAGCCCTGTTTATAACCGATTGAAATAAAAGATATTTAGAAAGATGAAAACTATTTTTTATTGCTATGTCAACGCGAAAACAAACAAACAAACAAAAAATGAGAAGAAAACATTTCTTTTACAACTAAATAACAATATTTTTACAGGAAATTTTTACACTGGCTGTGAAACCGTTTTACTTATAACCAATAAAGATTTCAAAGAGTTCGACAAAAATAACTTTTTATTTTAACATTATAAAACGACCCTAAGAGTTTTTTTTTTTTTTTTTTTTTTTTTTAAACAACAACAAAAAAAGACAAGAAAATGAGCACTTTTATCACTAAAT
Organism: Maratus michaelseni; assembly: GCA_963931845.1. NCBI lineage: Eukaryota > Metazoa > Arthropoda > Arachnida > Araneae > Salticidae > Maratus > Maratus michaelseni. Next base: position 148,348,896 of record OZ007597.1, on the reverse strand, counting down.
AACAATATTTTTTCGCGAATTTTTCATTTAAAAATATAATTTCATACAAAATCGGGTTAAAGATATTAAAAAAAAAAAGTTTTTATTTATTTATTTATTATTACGGGACCGGGCAATGCCGGGCAGGGGTCAGCTAGTATTTTATTGATTAAAATAGATCGTTTTAATAGTTTTAATTTTTTTCTGAAAGAAGATTTTCGATTATAAGAAGAATTTCTGTCCAAACCACACTATCGTACGCCAATTCCTAAATTCTTTATTGATTTTTAAAATGTGTCAAGGATTTTTGGACCAACCTGTATACACACACACACATATATATATAAATTAAGGAATTAAGATAGTTCAATAATTTTTTTAATATAAAATAAAAATTTGTGGAAAATACTTTATTTGAACGCCTAAGAAAACAAATAACATGGAAATATTTAACATCAGAGTACAGTTAAAACAAATATATTCATGAAAGTATAGGATTCGTGAAAATTTCCGACTTCCGGTTTTCGACGGATTTATACGTTTTAGAAGGTCCTGAACACGATTTGACCATTTTTAGAAAATGTCTGTCTGTGACTCTGTCTGTCTGTCTGTCTGTATGTGACAAAAATTGTGTGGGCGCATTATCTCAAGAACTAATGCACGAAATTTAATAAAACTTTATATTCAGTTAGTCTCTGATATAAACTGGTGCTTATTAGTTTTTGGTGAAAATCGCCCGACAGGTGGGGCTGCTATGCTGCATTTTTCACGATTTCCGCAATAGCTCTATCTCAAGAACTAATGTACTTATTTTCATCAAACTTCAGGTTCAGTTAGACCTTGATATAAATAGACGCTGATTAAGTTTTTGTGTAGATATCCCAACAGGTGGCGCCGCTATACCACTTTTTTCTTGATTTTTACGATAGCTATATCTCAAGAACTAATGCGCGGAATTTCATTAAACTTTAGATTCTGTTAGAACTTGACATAAATAGATGCGCTGCTTACGTTTTGCTGTAAATTGACCAACAGGTGGCGCTGCTATATTACTTTTTTCTCGATTTTTACGATAGCTAAATCTCGAGAACTAATGCACAAAATTTCATCAAGCTTCAGATTCTGTTAGACCTCGACATAAATAGATGTTGCTTAAATTTTGGAGTAAATTGCCCAACAGGTGGCGCTGCTATGCTACTTTTTTCATTATTACCACGATAACTATATCTCAAGAACTAATGCACGGATTTTCATCAAACTTCAGATGCAGCTAGATGTTGACATAAATTGTTGTTGATTAGGTTTTGGTCTAAATTTCCCAACAAGTGGCGCTTCTATGCTGCATTTTGCAGAATTCACACGATTTTAGCAATAGTCATATCTCAAGAACTAATGCATGGAATTTAATAAAACTTTAGATTCAGTTAGACCTTGATATAAATTGGTGCTGATTATTTTTAAAGTGTATGCGAAATCTGTGTGAGATAGAAGAAAGTTTTAGGATTAACACATTCGACTACTTTTTTTGTTGTTTATATGAGATCAATGCATTTTTATAGAACAATGATTAGAGTAGATTACTAAGAATTCAACGTCGACGTAGCTTTGCTCCCTATGGAAGTATATGCCTCAATCTCACTACGCGCAAGCTAGGTTTGGCTAGAACGCCTGTAATAGTAGTCTTATATTATTATAGGAGTCTTAGGTTTGGCTAACGAGAAGAGGACCAAGCTTGGTAATCACAGATTTTGATTATTTTTATGTATGTTGTAGTGTAGAAGGCCCTTTGTCTCAGATTCAACGGATTTTATACAACGCTCCTTAGTTTTCGAGAAATAGGGTGTCTAATATTATAACACAACTTAAATACATACTTTGTAACGAAATTACAGCGTTGGTCGTAGCTCCGTTGCTGTGTCACCTGCTTGTTGATCCGTGTGGTGCTCGACTTCGAGATAGGAATGCGCTGCATTGGTTTTTCTCATTTAGGTAGATTTCGTAAGAAATACTACCTATTACATTCTCCCCTAAGTTGCAAATTTTGAAATATTTTTGCAGATCTACGCCGATCATGACTCCCAGAACCCAAAATCACCCCCCAGTTCCAAACTTTATCTATCTATCTATGTCACTTTTTTATGGACACGATAACGTTAATAATTCTGCACAAATCTCTTCCAAACTTATACATAAAATCAAGGGGCATAAAATGTCGGTCAAGTTCAATAATGGGCTAAATCGAACCAAGGGGAGGGGGCTTTTTGTGAAAACAGAAAAAAACCCAATAATTTCTTAATTATGATACGTATCGAATCCGTTTAAAGCAGGGGTGGCCAACCTGTTTGGGAAGAGTGCCACTATCTGAAGAAAAAAAAATATGCGTGCCACTTCCAATTTTTCCAACATACTTAAAATATCAAAAGGCGATATCATGTTATTTATAAGCTGATTATGTGATTTTTACGCCAATACCACATTTTGTTTCCTGTAAGTCTGAGTAATGGAGATTTAAAAAATAATATAAATAAAACAAAAATATAAACTTAGGTTTTTATTGTTAATAAACATTTTTAAAGGTTCTGCCAGATTATGTATTAAATAAAAATGAATAACTTGAAACATTTAATTCTAAATAATTATTAAACAAATAGTCAGTACTTACTTAATGTGGCTTTTGAAATTTTAGCTTTTTTACTAAGTCATCTATATTAGGATTAATTTTTGAAGACGCTAACAAAATTAGGTTTTTTAGGTGCATATCAGTTAATCTTGAACGATATTTTGATTTTATTATGTTCATAATAGAAAACATTCGTTCACAAACATATGTTGATCCAAACCTACAGCAATATCTGACAGCTAAATCATGTAAATTTGGAAAATTACTTGCCGGTACAAATTTCCAATATTCAATATAATTTGGATCACTTGCAGCTGAAATAAGTTCCTTATATTTGCTTTTCAGTATAGCATGGTTCTGTAGGTCAATAATTTCGATTTGGATTTCAGGTGGGTAATAATTAATTTCTTGCAGAGAAATTGAAAAGGGATTTGTGAATAGATCCCCTTTTTTTTATCAGCTTGAAAATCCTCAAACCTAGCACTGAATGAATCCTGCAAAATAGATATTAAATTTTTAAACCTCTCATAGTTCGGAGAATTATTGACTTTAGTAGCTAGTTCTTTCATTAATGTGAAATGTGTTAATCTTTTTTCTCCAAAATCGAGATGAAAAAGCGAAAGTTTGTTTACAAAAGAAGATATATGACCAACTAGAGTAGGAAAAATACATTCTTTTCCCTGTAACCTTAAATTTAAATTATTTAAATGTTCCATAATATCAGTAAGAAAAGATAAATCACATAGCCAATCTGCATTCTTGAGTAGCAAGCACTCACTGGGTAATTCATTGTTTTCATCCAGATATTTTAAAACGCACTCCTTCAACTTCCAAAATCTCGTGAGTGCACTTCCTTTGGAGAGCCAGCGAACACTACAGTGAAGGAATAACTCGCCTTCCTCTTCCGTTTCTTCCGGGAAAAGCTCACGAAATCGTCGTCTATTTAGAGCTCGAGCTCGTATTTTGTTGATACAGTGCACTACAGGGTCGACAACAGAAGACAGGTTTAAGTCCTTGGCACAAAGAGCTTCTTGATGAATAATACAGTGATACTTAAAAACTTTTCTTGCCAAATAATTTTCAAGCAATGTAACAAAACCTTTTATCCTGCCAGTCATGCAACGTGCTCCATCTGTGCAAACACTATCTAATTTTGTCCACTCTACTTTGTTAACTTCAATTACATTTTTAAGTTCTTTAAAAATTTCCTCACCTGTAGTAAAAACTAATTGGCGCAAATCAAGAAGTTCTTCCACAGTATCAAAATTATTGTTCGCGTAACGCACAAATATGCTTAACTGCGCACTATCTGTGATGTCGCAGCTTTCATCCAAAGTTAATGAAAAGTATTTGCAATATTGCAGTCCAGAGACAATCTGTGTACCAACATCCTGGCCCATGTCATCTATACGACGCATGACGGTATTTCTAGACAAGGCTATGTTATCAACCATATTTTTGAGATTTTTATCGCCGACATTTTGGGCAAATATTATAAGGCTATTTTTTATTATCTCCTCTCCGTCAGAATAGTTTTTTTTCTTGCGGGCTAACAACAGAGAAAGTTCATAAGAAGACCTCACCATACTTTCCATTTCGTCATTTCTCTTCTTGAACAATGATTGTTGGTCGGCTAAAATTTTCCTTTTTTTGTTGATAAATTCCAATCGCAAGTGTGATCCGACAGGATATCGGGTATATTATTAATGTCCGTGAACGTCTGTGTGTGCGTGTTTCTGTCTGTGCACTCCACCTTTGTACACGCAAAGGCTCCGGGACTAATCGACGCACCGACGCTGGACGCGGACCGAAAAATTCGCAAAAAAGGCGCGACGCTCAAGTTTCGATCGGGTCGGGCCTCCGAACCGGACCCGGGGCGTTATTAATCGACGAAACTGTTTTAATTACCGACCGAAACCGAACTGGAAAAAGAATCGAAAAAAAATTTCCGTTTTGATAATCGCAGACATCCAAATCGTCGCTTTTTAACGCATCATCGAATAAAAAAAATTGTACCGGAGGTATCGATCCGAAAATCGGGGTACACACGCGGCTGATTTTTGTCGTTCCAAAATGTCAAATTTTTTAAAATTCGGACCGTAACTTTTCTTTATTTTGGCCAAAAACTGACCAGACATCCAACATCGACCCCAGACGTAAAAAAAGGTTGCCGTAAAGAATGCAGGGTCGACAGATCCGAGATCAAATCGCCCCATTCCTTTTTGAAACAAGTGGAAATAATGACTCTACATTCGCGAAAATTTGCTAACACGTGTATAAAAAAATCGCGAATTCAACAAAAAAAAATTCGTAAAAATCGACCAGTAATTTTTGAAGATATCAATTAAAACTCATTAATGACACGGCAAATGAATTTATTTCTATTCCGAAGAGACAGCTTCTTTTTTATTTCAACATTCAACGGAGACAAATCGTCTGTGGATAAGTCATTTCTGAAAGAGATAAAATAGTCACGTGACTTTCAACTGCGTTTTTTCAGAGGGGGGCCCCATTTCCGAATCTAAGGGGCGCATTAATTCCAAACTTTGACAGGGCGACTCAAAATGGATTCTGCTTTCAGAATATCTAAAAATTATTCTCATATCTTCATTAGGAGCCGATATATTATTTTATTGTATAATTAATCATCGTTATTTGTATAATTAAAGCAAAAGAAAGATTTCAATTACAATGCCGGCTAGATATTACGATTTTAAGAAGTAGGCCGCGTCTAAAAACTGCCATAACGAGTATCTTAAGTTTTTGTTTTAGAGTGGCAACCAGATATTATGATAGGGAAAAGCGGGCTTCGCCCGTTATCGATTTTTTTTTTCAGTTTTAAGTTTTCCTACAGGTCCCTGTCTTTGAACAAGAAGTCCGGTAGTCTAAATAAGTTGTTTGACATCAGATTTTTTTTTCCGGCAGTCTAATTCAGTTGTTTAAGGAAAAGCAGTGTCCTCCCCCCCCCCCCCCTTCAAGTTTTTTTATCTTAACTGTGGGGTTCTAGAGATTCGTTCAGTTCGAGGTTTATCTTATTCGAGGTTTATTTTTTCTATTTGCGCCACCTGGTGGCGGAAGACGGAACTAACGTATACTGCAGCGCGTGCGCAGCACGACTGCTATACGGTGCCGAAGGCAGCGGGGACCAGGGTCGGAACAACTGCTATACGGTGCCGCAGGCAGCGGGGACCCGAGCCGGAGGTTCGTTCAGTGACAGGTTTATACTATTCTATGTGCAATTTAAGGGACTATCCGGTGCGTGCGTAGCACGACCGGTATACGGTGCCGAAGGCAGCGGGGACCAGGGTCGGAGATTAGTTCAGTTAGAGGTTTATACTATTCGATGTGCAAATTAAGGGATTATGCAAATTATGGGATTATCCGGTGCGTGCGTAGCACGACCTGCTATACGGTGCCGCAGGCAGCGGGGACCCGAGCTGGAGGTTCGTTCAGTTAGAGGTTTATACTATTCTATGTGCAATTTAAGGGATTATCCGGTGCCGAAGGCAGCGGGGACCAGGGTTGGAACAACTGCTATACGGTGCCGCAGGCAGCGGGGACCGAAATCACCCACTCGTGGACAGCCACCCGTGAGGTATAGGAACAATAAGTCCACGAGGGGAAAAATAAACGCTACCCGACACCGATAGCACCCATCCGTTCCAACCCCCAACGCAGGAGGCGCCTGTTTATTAGATTTGAAACAATGAATATAATTACATAACAATAATAAAATATAAAAGGTAAAAAATAACAATTTTTTGCAAATTGAAAGTTAAATATAAAATATTTTCGAAGTACTATAAGTTCATGATGTCCTAAATTTATGGTATTTTAGTTCAGAAAGTCAATGGTCAGTTCAGTCATTTTTTTAAAAAATTCTTTCGTAATGAAAGAGAAATTTTTATTGAGAATATTATAATTCTCTTTTAACTTTTGAGAGTTTGAAGGATTGAAAATGATATTACGAAGGTTATATCTGAGAGTTTCGTTCTTATCAAAAGGGAAGTGATGGATCATAAGAGGGCAGCATCCGAATATGTAGTGAACTGCATCTCCTTCTGCTTTATCGCATGGACATCTAGGTGAGGCTCTTTTTCTTATTTTATGTAAGTATTGTGGGAAACTGCCATGGGTACTCAGATAATACGGCAGTGTTGTCTGTTTGCAGAGATAATTTGGATCGACTTTATTTATAATTTTATAGGTATCTCTGCCCTTATTACATGAGTCCCACGGAGGTTTGTTCAGTGACAGGTTTATACTATTCTATGTGCAATTTAAGGGACTATCCGGTGCCGAAGGCAGCGGGGACCAGGGTCGGAACGACTGCTATACGGTGCCGCAGGCAGCGGGGACCCGAGCCGGAGGTTCGTTCAGTGACAGGTTTATACTATTCTATGTGCAATTTAAGGGATTATCCGGTGCGTGCGTAGCACGACCGGTATACGGTGCCGAAGGCAGCGGGGACCAGGGTCGGAGATTAGTTCAGTTAGAGGTTTATACTATTCGATGTGCAAATTAAGGGATTATCCGGTGCCGAAGGCAGCGGGGACCCGGGTCGGAGGTTCGTTCGGTTCGAGGGGGATGCGAGCCGGAGAATACAAAAGTTTCGAGGCACCGATGTAAATTAGGGGCCCGCTGGCGGGCGAAGCCAGCTAGTTTACTGTTAAAATCACTATGTAGTTGTGTGAAATGCCGCTCCAGATTAAATTTTTTCGGCACTGCTACACAAGTTCCACATATCAAACAAACAGGCTTGGAAGTATTTTGATTCGTAAACAAAAATTGTTCTTCCCAGACAGTTCTAAAATCACGAATTGCAATATCGACTTCATATTTTCTTTTCGATGTCGAAGATTTACTCATAGACATAATGAAAAAATAAAAAGTTTTAAAACAACTATGCCCGAGGCTAGAATTTAAAAACAATTAAAAAAAAAAAAAACTTAACACTTTGCTTGGCAGTTCTACTAGCTTCCCGCTGAAGTACTGTTGCCAATTTCTGCATGAGGAAAAATTCATTCTTCCGTTTGCCGTTTGCTGATCAAGAGTGCGGGAAAAGAAATACCGTGAATTCAGACGAAACGGGAGATTTGTGGAGTAGAGTGCCTATATATTTTTAGATTAAATTCACTGCAGCGCTGTTAATGTTTTTTTATTGGTGATTTCAGGCGCTTATTAGATTAATGTAGTGACTTCTTTTAAGTTTATTGCGAAAATTAACTTTGGACAGTTAATGAAGAACATTTCTATCTGGATTTCTGCCTATTATTTTTAATAAAAAAAAATTCAATAAGTCTTCGCGTGCCACTGTTAAAACTCCGCCGTGCCACACTGTGGCACGCGTGCCGCATGTTGGCCATCTCTGGTTTAAAGTTATTATTACTTCTAGGAAAAGGGCCGAAAATTTATGTATGACAGATTTTTGATATCATTAAAAATGGCTCCAAGAGGGGGGGGGAGGGGGTTTTAGAAGAAAAAATTCATAACTTCGTCAATTCACAAGATATCAAATCCGCTTAAATTTATTATAAATTCTCTTAATATCATCTAAAACTTTTATATTGACAAGTTTTTTATAAGACCAACCCTTATAGCAAAAAAAAAAAAAAAAAAAAAAAAAAGAAATCCCTGCCGGCTTTGCTGCAAACAAGTTAGGTTTTGAAGTGGGCGGTTCCAGCTGTCGCATAATGACAAAAAGTTCACTTATTCCGCAAGTCCCTACAAACAGGCGCCACACGGTCTGCGTCTTCGAAATCTACCTGTACCTGTAGGCCGAGCAGTCAGGGATTTTTTTTTGTTTTATAAATATACTTGTAATTATAATTTAATAATCTCACGTCAATTAAAAATGATAATATTGTGCATTAATTATAATGTTAAACTAATTTTTTTTATTTGTAACTAAATCGTTGTATAAAACGTTATTAAACGGTTAATTTTTTTTAAAACGCTTTTAAAATGTACAGTGATCTCTCACTTATACGCGATACACGGAAATCCTTTTTCCGCACCAGTTTTTTTATAAGGTAATTTGCGGCTTCTTAAATCGCAGAATTTATAAATCGAATTTTACCGTTTTAAAATAGTGGTATGAAAAAGTAATTACTGAACATCGCGTATAAGTGAGAGATCACTGTATTTCATATTTTCTTTATCGATGCATGATATTGAACAATTGGGTCAAGTCGTGATTTTAAAGAAACATAATTTTATATTCTTTTAGCAATGGAAGTCAATGCGATGATAATACTACTCTGTTTTTGAAGTAAGAAACTTAATTATATTAAAAATTAGCATAAGAATTAAGTGAAACATATTTTTGTTTTGCATATTAAATTTTTTTAATTTGTAACACGTAATGCTTACGCTTTGAATTTTTTTGCTTTTATTTTTATTTTATTTGAAAATGTTTTATTTTATTATAACTAGAGGGCGCCACAACAGACTTTTTAGTACAGTAAACTGTTACAAAGTAAGTATTTAAGTTGTGTTACAAGAGTAGACCCCCTTTTTCTCGAGAACTAAGGAGCGTTGTATAAAACCCATTGAACCTGAGACTAAGGGGCGTCTACCCTACAACATATATAAAAATAATCAAAATCTGTCATTACCAAGCTTCCCCTCATTCCAGAATACACATTTTAAAATCTTTAAACTGTGCTTTAAAAAATGCTTTCGATAAAATATTTTGATTTAATTGAACAGCTAAGTAATCAAATTAATTTTTTAGATTGCAGTTATGAGAGGGGCAAATCAATTATTTAAAAAATAATTTATTACACTTGCTAAGCACACACTAAAGCAAGCCCTAAAATGCTTTTTACTTTGCAAATGAATTAAATTCATGGATAAAATAATGATTGAAATGCAGTTATTTTTATTTTTTTTTATTGAGGATACTTTCATTTTCTTAACCGGTTCTGAAAGTGAAAGTATCTTAATAAAAAAAAACTTGTAATCAAAATCGAAAAAGTACAAAAGAGCGTGCATAGAGATTGACCTCAGCTATCCAATGCAAAAAAAAAAAAAAATCATTTTAAAATATTGAAATGCGAACGAAATATCTTAAAATATTTCCTCCATAGGGTTGACATTAGTGAGCGGGTGTTTTCGTCTGAGTGAAGTAACCTCGTAAGGAGCACATTTTAAGCATTCTTTCTTTGATTAAGCTGAAATTTTTAAGGACCCCCCTCCCTTTCCATGCACAAAAATAAATAAATAAAATTATAGATATTTAACTTCTTACAAATACCTCTAACTAATAGGATTCGGTTTTAAATGCAGATTTATAATTTTTCTGTTGTAACTGCCCCTTTATCTATGTAACATTAAATCATTTGATTTAACTGAAAAGCTAAGTAATCAAACAAAATTTTTAAATTGCACTTACATAAATCTAATAAGAACAAACATTTTCTATATAGCTGCTTTTAATTAATTTTATTTGGTTAATATCATTTTTAATATTAAGCCAGATTAATATTTTTAAAACTCTGCCTTTCATAATTTATAATCTGACAATCATTCAAATCAATTAGGAAGCAGAGATTTTATAGTAGAAATGAAATTAGTAAATCTGCAGACTACATTTTGCACTTACTATTTACTGCAAGTAATATATCAAGAATTTTCAGGAAATTTTACTGTTAAAATATAGCTTTAATTATCTATATATGATGGGACGGTAGGGGCGGGGCATTTTTCAAAAAACAAGTACTTCCACTTCCACTTTTAATTGAAGTCCCAAAATACTCTTTACTCTACAAATGAATTAAAGTCATGGATAGAAGAATGATTCTGATGCCATATGAACCAAACTGATCCTGACCCTTCATCAATTGTTTTTTCTTTAACACGATTTTATCATACTAAGGAGCACATTATAACCATTCTATCTTTGATTAATAAGAAATATTTTGGACGCCCCCCCCCCTTTCACATACACTGAAAATTCAGAAGTAATCTATGATGTTGAATTGAAACATAATATAAACAAAATTGGATTGAATATGAAAATCTGCCAATGTCGATAGCAATTTGTAAGGTTTTCATACAACTAACGCAACACAAACTAGTCGTTGGGGGCCACCGTAATACTTACCCATCATGGATATGCATAATGTAAAATATTAAAATAAAAAATGTGTAAACTACTTATAAAATGCATTGCAATTCAAATAAAATCGAGGCATGATGACGTCACAAACTTTAAAGGCTCGATTACTGAATTGCTTGAAAGAAACATCCTTATAACTCCAAAAATAATAATCCTATTAACTAGCGGTTTATTGCATCTGAAGCGTCAAATTTCCAATTAAAATATATCTATGAAGTGAAATTTGGATGAAATACAGGGTCATGAAAAATCGAAGAGTGTGGAAATAGGATTCCAAATATCTCGGCAACTCATTATCCGATCGACTTCATGCTTTATGCAAAATTTATGTTTTTTTATTGTCTTTTATATTCATTTCTTAAAATAAACAATTTCGAAAATTTTTATATATCTTTTATCAGAACGAATATTTCGAGAGTCTGAAAAAAATAGTTCCGGTTAATCGAGGTTATTGAAATGAAATAGGCTTCTTCCCATTATTACATACTAAGTACATACCAAATTGCAAGTCTCTATCTCAATTTTTTCGGGAGATAGAGCGTTCACAGACACACAGACGGACGGCAATTTTTTTTTTCTAAAAATATGTTTTTCGGAATCTCTAGTGTCTGAAACGTGTAAATCCGTCAAAATTTTTTTTTCGATTTTCAAAACGATTACAAGATTTACCCTATACTACGTATGATGGATTAAGTAAAACTAATAGAAAGAAATTTGTATGACAGTATTAGTGATAATGAAAATGCAGGTGTAAAAATATGAGGAACGTTAACAAAAATCTAAAACTGTAAAAAAAAAAAAAAAATAAATAAAAAATTGTGGAAGATATTTCTGTAAATGTAAATGTATATATATATGTATGAAACAAAAGAAATGGTAGAAAACAAACTTAATTTATTTTTCTTTCGATTTTTTTCTTTTTGTCTCACTATCTTAACCAGTTTTACATCCTGGAATAAAACATTTATTCCCTATCTTAAATTTATGGTATATAATTGCTATAACTAAAAATAAACGAATAAAATAATTTAAGATTTCAACATACAATCTAATGACATTCTGTTAAAAGTCAACCTAAATGCGCTTACAGCGCCCTCTTATTTTTCAAAAGTTCAGGGTAAGTCAAAATGAATATAGCCATAAAAGGCCAGTAAAAATAGGATTTTGCTAACCGAAAATTCGCGGAAAGCTGGAAATTATTTTAAGGTTATTACATTGTTTTACATCCAAATGAAGGGATTTGAAGTTTGTCCCATTTTTCCTGGTGAGCTTTAGATGTAGCACCACAAAAACCTCAAAATTTTCGGACTTTTTTCAGTATTTCGCAAATAACTTAAAAATCGTTCACTCTACAAAAAATATCCTTATGCACAAATTGTAGAGCATAAAACTCTGCGTCGATTGAGTATTACAGACTAAAAATTCCACCAATAGTAAGTGAGATATGATAAATCAAAAAAGTACATTTTTCCAAAATTTTCTTTAAAAACTCATAAAATTGGTGTTTTGAGTATCAATTGTCGGTTAAATGAATCATTTCGCTTACAAAACAGTATAATTGCATAAATCGACGAATGGTACTGTTTAATTAACAACTTCAAAATTTAATTACATCAATATGGGATTTTCACCAACCTTTTCAACAGATGATTACATTTGAAATGCAACCGATTTCCCCAAATTAATTTTAATTCTGTCGTCTGTAAGCAAATTATTTTTTGAGGTGCATAAATGATTATATTTTGAAAATCCAATGAAATGATGAATATAACGGATAGGTAATTGAAAAATAAAAGAATTGTATGTGCACTTAAAATTATGTATTTTACAAAAAGTTGGAAAAAATATAATAATGGAAAATCAAGAAAAATTATTTATTTAAAAAAATTAGTATAAAAGCAACGCTAATAAAATCAATTCAAGTTACTTGAGGGAAAATACAGGAAAATCGAGCTTAGAGCGTTTTTTTTTGCTGGACCTTGAGTTGTCCATTCTTCTTCCTCTTCCTCTAGATTAGTGCTGCACAAACTTTTTGTATGAAAATCGTTTGCCACCACTATCTTCGAAAGGTAAGCTTTGATATATTTAATAGCAAGGTTTCCGTCATTAACCTAAGGTAACTTTTTCTGTGTAAAAATAGTGGTAATGGTGGTGGAGCGCGGGTCACAGGTTGTGCATCCCTCTCTAGATGGAAGGCCTCCTTGTCCATATCTACTTTTTCGTCGTATCCGTGGGTCTTCTTCCTCCGCGGTATTTGTGCACGACACACATTTACAGTGGTAACATATAGTTGAGCCATTTAACCCGTTCTTTCTACAAGAACATAAACCACCTTTGCACCCCTTTGCACATTTTCATGACAGAGTGTTTAGGAGTTTTGGTGGGGCAGCTACAACGTTCGTGGTAACTGGAAGTATACCATGCCTGAATAACTTCCAACCTCAATCAGTGAGATTCATCAGCCTTCCATTACAAATATTGATTTCAAGAAAAGCTCTGAATGAATGTTGTTTGGTTGCATCTTCAGTTGGCGGCAGAGAAGCGAGGTTAAATTGGGTCTTCATAAGGTATTTTGCAAATATGTTGGAACGCAATTTGTACAGTGTTGTGGCTTCGTTCGTCGTACTGGGGATTGTATAAGGTGGCAATAAATTTCTGCCCCGCAGCACTTACTTCCTGAGGGTAGCATATTGGTTATTAAAGACTGTTGGAACATCCTGTAAGTGAGCATTTTTTCCATAAGCTTGACAAATTTCAGTTTGCCCTGCCTGAAGAAGGCCGATGTAGAATCACAGCCACTAAAAGCATGCAAGAATAGGATGTTATTCTTCACAATCGGCGAGTACTTGAAACTTAATGGTGAATACAAAACATTGTCTGGCTGTCCTTACCCAGCTTTTCAAGTATATTTGGATGAGTGTGGAGCAAATGCAGTCAAAAGCACAAGCATATTAATATCTTCCCCAACAATGATGACACGTTCTGACTGCTGATCAAGTTGGATGGCTTCCATCAGGATGGTAGTATCTGCATCCTCGGCAGCTTGCTCCACAGTAAAATTGTCTTGCTCCATATTTTCAATGAGCACTTTTATTAAACGGAGTTTATTGCCTTCATTTACAAGGAAGTGCTCTTTTTGCAACTCTTTCCAAACACTAATAAATTTTTTTGTCACTGACTATCAGTCGGATTCAGATATTCGCTCTAGGATCTTAAAGTAAAGATCTCTAAAAAGATGCGTTTTAATTGGTTGATCGAATTTCTGGTCATGTGTCTGGCGGTAGCGCTTTGACTTTTGTGTTTTCCTAAGTTTCAATTTAAAACAATTCAAACAAAAAATGTTTTAAACCAGAAAATTTATTTTGCAAATTATTTCTTAAATTTGTGTTTTATATTTCATTAATATTAAAAAGAGTTTTTCAAATTGTTTCAGAATTCAGCGGACGGACAACTGAATTTCACTGATTTCTGAAATTGTCCCCTAAAAAGTGAAATTGCCCCCTGTTGGGCATGTGCCCCCCCCCATCCGGAACCACTGCTCTATATACTTGCTAACATAACATACATGCTCTAAAACCTTCCTAGCTCAAAATGAATATAGTGTACATTTAAATATTCATAATAATAATAGTTCTACTATTTTATACTTGGTCTCTAAGGTTTCAAAATTGTAATCATAAACGCAAATATATGTGTGAGTACTTTTGGTTTGGTTATATGAGCACTTTTTGAGTTGTTCAGAGTTAAAAAACCGATTTTATGTGTTTGCTTTAGAAAATTTTAGAAAAATGTACTTTTTGATTTATCATATCTTGCTTATTATTGGTGGAATATTTAATCTGTAATACTCAATCGACGCAGAATTGTATGCTCTACAATTTGTAAACAAGGATATTTTCTGTAGAGTGAACGGTTTTTGAGTTATTTAAGAAAAAATGAAAAAAGTCCGAAAATTTTGAGGTTTTTGTGGTGCTACGTCTAAAGCTCACCAGGAAAAATGGGACAAACGTCAAATTCCTTCATTTGGATGTAAAACAAAGTGATTAAAACATTTTCCAGCGCTCCGCGAATTTTTGGTTATCACGGCTCTTTTTTTAACTAATTTTACTGGCCTATAAGTGCCAACCTCTCATTAATATTCCGTAATATGCGGGTTAATTTGACCCAGTTTAACAATGCTTCAAACCAGAAAAATTAGTGGATGAATCTTTATTTTTTCAATTTCAGGTTTCTACGTGGAATTCATTTAATTTAATTTCTTTAAAAATTTTCCGGTGCGAAACGTGTTAAACCTGGGTCAAATTAACCCGCATATTACGGAATATTAATGAGAGGTTGGCCCCTATGTATAGCGATTACCAACGGCTATAACTATTTAATGGAATAAAATTTATCGATAAGATTAGTATGTAGACAGAATGTAGACGGAACTTCAAAATTTTGTATACATACGTCATAGATGTTCTAAGTGACTTCCCTTGGTCACACGGACAACATCTAGGCGATAGTCCATTTCACGCCATACATTCTGAAGCATTTGTTCAATCACCGACGCAAGCGCATTACAAATGCGTACTTTGAGTTCTTCAATTGTTTTGGGCATGGGAAGCACATGGGAGGCACTTTCACTTAACCCCATGGAAAAAAAATCGCAGACTGTCAAGTCCGGAGATTTCGGTGGCCAAGAGCAGAAGACATCGTCGGCTCCACTTCGACCGATCTATCAGGTTATGTGAAAGACATACGTGCCTCCCATGGCCAAAACAATTGAAGAACTCAAAGTACGTATTTGTAATGCGCTTGTGTCGGTGACTGAAGAAATGCTTCAGAATGTATGGCGTGAAATGGAGTACCGCCTAGATGTTGTCCGTGTGACTAAGGGAAGTCACGTAGAACATCTATGCCGCATGTATACAAAATTTTAAAGTTCCGTCTACATTCTGTGTTAATCTTATCTATAAATTCTTTTCCATTAAATAGTTATAGCCGTTTGTAATCACTATATTCATTTTGACTTACCCTGTATAACTCGCGTTTTCCCCAACTCCTGCTATTCAAGTTTCTCTTTCCTCCTTTGCGGAAGAAACACTTTAATAATAATAATAATAATTTTAATAATAATAATAATAAAACACTGATCAACGTGTTATGACAGATGAGTTTGAACTGTATTATAGTTTCAAATGTACTTTGTGTTTCAAATGTACTCAGTTTTCCTTCTAGATCCCACCCCCCTCCGGTTTTGTTAAATTACAGCCAAAATATAAAATACAAGAAATAAATAAATAAAACATTGTATAAAATTTAACCTACAGTTTTTATAGATAGCAAATATTTTTCCTTCTCTCAAAAATTCATTTTAGACGTTACGGGTTGTTGTCGAGTGATTTCATACCCTTCCCCACACTTTTAGTTGTAAACAAAAATGTTCTCACGGGAGATGCTCAGCTCTTAAGATGAGACCACCAGAGCAGGCACTAGTAATTTTAAGTGGACAAAGAGGAGGTTGTTATTGCCCCATAAAATTAGGCCGTTACTTGGCACTATTGCAGCAAAATTGCACGTTTATGGCAAGTGAGAATAATTGCTGTATCTTTTTATGCATATTTGAGAGGGCTACATAAAATTTAACTGTTTTTCGGAGACGATAGACCACACGCAAACACTCTCAGGGTCACGTGGTTGGGGTCTGCATGTAGAACGTAAAAGGTGGGTCTTGCAGCTCAACTTCGACCCTGAGCAATGCAGGAGTCTCGGTTAAGCGTATGTGGGAAGGTGTTAAGGTGGCGGATCAGTCAGATTCTGCATTCTCCTTTCCCATGTTAAACCAATGGCATTAAAGTTCCTCGGTTTCCTTCAAATATCTGATCAAATAATTAAGTGTTTTGAAATTGGTTTTTTGTGAGTGATACTTTAGATGAATCATCGCGTGGTTACAAATTTCATTTTTCTCTTATATAAATTTAAATATTTGTTTTAGCAATATTTGTTTTAGTATTTACATTTACATCATTATATGCAGTCTTTTAAGCGCTAAAACAAATATTTAAATTTAAATAAGAGAAAAATGAAATTTGTAACTACGTGATGATTCATCTAAAGCATCACTCACAAAAAACAAAATTCGAAAAACTTAATTATTTGATGAGATATTTGATGGAAACCGAGGAACTTTAATGCCATTGGTTTAACATGGGAAAGGAGAAAGCAGAATCTGACTGATCAGCCACCAAGGAGGGTAGGCTCTGATTGGATAAAGTGATGGAAGGGAGTTAGCTGGGCTGGGGTGAATGTCAGATCGGACAGTTGAGATGAAGATGTAACACTGGTCTGGTGAGAGGTCTTGAATAAAATAAATTTAAGCGGATTTGAAATCTTGGAAATTGACAAAGTTATGAATTTTTTTCTTCTAAAACCCCCCTTCCCCGCCCCCCCCTTAAGGCAATTTTTAATTATATCAAAAATCTGTCATACATAAATTTTCGGCCCTTCTCCTAGAAGTAATAATAACTTCAAACGTATTCGATACGTATCATAATTAAGAAATTATGGTTTTTTTCTGTTTTCACAAAAAGCCCCCCCCATCCCCCCCTTAGTTCGATTTTGCCCATTAACGAACTTGACCAAGATTTTATGCCTCTTGATTTTATGTCTCAGTTTCGACCGAGTTAGAACAACCTACTTCGAAAAATAACTTGTTTGCAAGTGGAGCCGGCAGGGTTTTTTTGTTTTTAATTTTTTTTGATATAACGGTTGGTCCTATAAAAAACTTGTCAATATAAAAGTTTTAGATAATATTAAGAGGATTTATAATAAATGTAAGCGAATTTGAAATCTTGTGAATTGACGAAGCTATGATTTTTTTTTCTTTGAAAACCCCCCTTTTCCCCCCTTGGGGCCATTTTTAATTATATCAAAAATCTGTCATACATATATTTTCGGCCCTTTTCCTAGAAGTAATAATAACTTTAAACGGATTCGATACGTATAATAATTAAGAAATTATGGGTGGTTTTCTGTTTTCACAAAAAGCCCCCCCCCCCCCATTTCCCCCCTCTTGGTTCGATTTTGCCCATTAACGAACTTGACCGAGATTTTATGTCCCTTGATTTTATGTATCAGTTTGGAAGAGATTTATGCAGAATTTTTCCAGTTATCGTGGTCATAAAAAAGTGACATAGATAGATAGATAGATAGATAAAGTTTTGAACTGGGGGGGGGGGGGGTTCTGGGAGTCATAATCGGCGTAGATCTGCAAAAATATTTCAAAATTTCCAACTAAGGTGAGAATGTAATAGGTAGTATTTCTTACGAAATCTACCTAAAAGTAGAAGAGGCGTTTTCTCACGCCGTTGGACCTTGCGTCGGTGTTTTGAACGAGAAGGGCAGGAGAACTCTGACGGCAGGCGATACAAAGAAGCACCGCCAGTTGAATGCGGTAGATTTACGTCCTTCGAAAAGACTCGTATATTGCGGTGGCCGTGAGGTTTTAGCGTAGCGTGCGGCAGGATCACGACCCTGGCGGCAAGAGAGCTCATGGATACGTTGTCATCCACGGAGGTGATCGTCTGAGTAGCGCGGCGTGCCAGGGGAAGCGTGAGCACTAAGATGCGGTGCAACCTCAGTGTCTGACGGGGAGTGCGGGCGAGGAGCGACAACAGAATTCCTGACCGAGCATCGCATTTTTAAAGTACTCACGGCGGGTCTGTATTGCTTGAATTTACCCACGAAAACTGGAGAAAAATAATGCAGGTCCAGGTCAGTTATCTTGAACATTATGAGCAGCAGCGACACAAGCAAGAGGACTAAAGACGTGGTTCCATATATTACCGAATGGATTGGATGAGAGAAAATGGACTTTATTTTGTCCAACATAGAGAAAAATCGAGGTATAATGTGGTGAGTGTTCCCATTTTGTTGCATTATTTAACTGACGGTTCTGTCTAGGTTGTGAGGCAGTGGGTATCGCACAACAAGACACTTATTAGCAAAAATGGTTCATGTGTATTATAGTTATTGCTCTTGTTGTCATTTTGATAGAGGTATTAGTGTATGAGAATAGTAGTATTGGTACATATATATATTATTTGTTATTGCAGCAGTATTTGGTACATATATAGAATAATTTGTCATCGTTATGGTTTATCTCAAACTTGTGATGAATACTCAGAAGAGCTAATAAGTGTATATTAATAGATTTTCTCTTTTCTTCAAATAAATTTGTTTTCAATTCAATTAAATGCATGGCTCATGTCTTTCTAAAATATTCTAAATTACATAATGCTAAGCTTGATTGAGGCATTTACAATGCCCCAAAATTCAATGGGAGATTTAAAGTTATTGAGATGTCAGAAGGAACTTTTATTCCAGGCTCTTCTGTGATCTTAGAAGTGATACACTACTAAGTTATTAAATTATACTAGGATTCTCAAAACGCAAATCATTTGGTATTTTGGTTTAAGATTTCAGCAGCACTATTCTAAATTTTGGATGTTTCATGGTTACCATGAAACAGAGTGTGCTTTTGTGATTACCCTCATGTTGTGGTCAGATGCTGTCTTAACCGCCATTAATAATCTTCTCCACCTCAATTTTAGGTGGTTTATTCAAAATTTAAATCTTGACGGCATCTACCAGTTTTAACTGTTACTTCTGGGGTCTTGGTCTGCTTGTCACAAAAGAACACAAGTAGTATTATCAGCCTTCTGATAGAAGTTTTTAAGTTAAGATTACATATTCTTACATATGAAATTTAATGATAATTGAATGTAAATTAAAAGAAAAGTAATTAATGACAATTGATATTAAAGTAAAAGAAAAAAAATAACAAAACTCTTTACAAACACACAATAACCTCAAATGTAAAATTTTAGCAGAATCACATCCCGAGGTCAGGAGCTAGGATATATGTTTATTCTCCTGGTCTCACCTTTTCTTCTGCCCCCACTTTCTATTACTGCGAGTTCTAAATGGACTAATCCACTACATAGGGAGCCACTCTTGGAAAGAGCCGCTAGTGACTTTTCCGATGCGGAGAAGCCAGTAACCGGAAACTGATGTACTTTGATATACGTATCACGCTAACGCTAAACGTTAGCGTGCTACTTGAAAAAAAAGTATACTGATATCACATTATACTTACATAATAAGGAAGAAAATTAATATAATTTGATATGTTGTAACTTTTCTGGCATGAAAATATATTTTTGTAAGTACTTTTGTAAGCATAACATACTCATTCATTAAACTCTAATTATTAAAAAATTTAGGAGGCTACGTTCGATAGATTTTTCTAGCCATCGCCAACAGACACACTCAGAAACTTTCCTGTATCAGCATAGTAACTGACAGAAAATTTAAAGCGGAAATAAATGCTTTATTTGTTTTATTTTTTATTCTTCCCAGTTGTATTAAAGACTTGGAAGTATCCTTCGATATCGTTTTATTCCTTTTGAAGATTGGACATAAGCTTTATGTCCAATCTAGCTATCTAAGCGAAGTCCAATCTAAGCTTTATGTCCAAGATTATTACATTCTCAGAAACTGGCCAATTTTTAGAAATAATTCTACATTTATAAGGATTTTTGTTTTTTGAAGAAATTTTTTTAGGTGAATATTTTGTCGCTATATTTACAAAATTAATTGTATACATTTGTTTTATAATATATTTCGTTCGGAAAATTTTGTAAGTGTATTTATTTGCATATTTTAATAAATCATATTAGAAGATTCGTTTTTCATGCTAAGAAATATAATTTTGTATAACGATTAACATAATTTTTTGTGGAAATATTTTTAATATTAAATGAATGATCGGATTTAAAAAAAATTATATTTCCAAAACTATTGCACATATTATAATAGGGAAAACTGTCCCAAAATGACATACTTAGGTAAAATGACATATCTTATTTTTCTTAATATTGTCGCTAGAGGCTAGCAGTTAATAATACACAGCTATGTTGTGGAATCGATCAGCAACAATAAGCATTTAATGGCGAAGTTTTCAAGTTTTTATTTTTCCTTGTTCACAAAGAAACTGTTTACACCTTTATCAGAAATTTCTTGGGACTATATTTTGGTGCTAATTGACGTTTGTTTCCTTGCAGTGATTATATATCTGAAGTATAAGGTGAATATTTATTTCTTTTTAGATTATTTTCTGTATATGCGAAAATTAATAAATGCATGTGGTCAAGAATACTGCCTCTGTATGCACAACAATGCAATTGTAAGTAAAATGACATGCAGCCTATTGGGATAAAATAACATAGTATGTCATTTTATCCTAATACTGTTGTTTGATAGTCAATGAAGCCATAAAAGCAGTGATGTTCAGATTTATGCTAAATTGAATAGCATAATAATGATATCTTTCCCGCCGCATTGCACACACTGTCTACAACCACTGGGTGTTACTTTTGTTGGTCCACTTAAAACCTTGTACAACCTTCATAACGCATACTCATAAATACTTTGAAAAAGTAGAGAATAGTCTTGTCAGGAAAATATATAGGGGAAGGCAGGGCAAAGTGGTCAACCTAAGGTTATTGTGATTTTTTTTTGTTACCCCTTAAATACATAATCATAACTAACAAGTTGCATAGAACTAGAGTGTCTACTTAGAAGTTTAAGGGTATTTATAACTTTTTTCGAAATAATAATGTGGAAGTGAGAATTTGGTTTTTTCCAGAAAAGGTCAAAATGACCACTTTGCCCGACCTAGAAGGGCAAAGTGGTCACTTTATGGCCAGTTTGCCCAACTGGTGTAAAAAGATTGAAAATACTATTTAAATGATTAGAACATTTGTATTGTCATAACAAGTCGTATGAAACATAATAAAAGTTTGAAAATAGTATGAAAATTCAATAAGAGTTTGACAAACCCAAATAAAAAATTATAAATCAAAATCAAACGCTGCATTTTTTGCAAATGAACTCCACGTCATCTTCTTCGCAAAGTGAACATGCCTCATGAGCCGAGCGGCGACAAACATTGCATCTGACCCAACCTTCACCACTTGATCCAAGCAAACGGCCACTACCCTGACCACTTTGCCCGTTTGGGAGCCATGACAGAAAATACGTTCTACAGTGGAAACTAATGAATAGTCAGCGACCACTCATTTACCAATGTGAAGCTGAAAACATGTTCTTTTTTTACACATTGAATAAATAAATGCAAGTACAACAGGTTATTGTCAATTGTATGTAATATAAGTAACTTCCCTTTGATCACAAACTTCAAAAACTGGAAAGTCCACTCTAAAATTATGAAAAATGGAACCACCTTGTTCAACGATTGTCTGACTACTCACTGCCCTCTAATGAAATAGTTTTACAACAAACCAGGCGATTCCAGAGCTCTGGTGACCACTTTGCCCTGACTTCCCCTATGTTTATAAAAAATTGCTGATGAACCTCGATATAACGTACGTAAAAACATTATGAAAATTTCGTGTTTTTGGCGATTTATCGGTGGTATCACAATGAAATAAAAAAGAAATACGCTTTTATGATAAATACTCTTTTATGAAAGACTTTTTTTTTCTTCATACTGAACTAGTTAGTTTTAAAGTAAGTTTAACTTAAATAAATACACTTCTACAACTACGATTTTGCCATATGTATTTATATGTATATATATAAAGAAAATTAACAAAAAAATTAAGAATAAAATTTAAATTGATTAAAAATATCCAAATTTAAAATTAAGATCCAATTCTGAAGCGATAACAAGCTGAAAGTATTGTTGCCATGGAAGCAGTAACTTATTCAATATCGAAATACATAATGAGAGCGTTCTTAATACAGGGTTCGTACGGATCAGGGCATTTTCCAGGAGTGCTACCAATATTTTTCTCAGAAAAATAAATCTAAATGAAACTTGCGAAACTTCACCTTCTTTTAAGGAGAGATTTTCTATAAGAAAATACTGGTACCGAAGAATTTCCTAGTCGCAAAATTCCAGGAGCCGTACGAACCCTGTTAATAGGTCACTTACTGTTAAAATACACTTAAAACTTATCAGCCGATGAAACTGTGAAAAATTAAATAACTTCAGCAACACACAACTTGTACATATATTATATAAGCTTATAAAAAAATAATAAACTATTTAATCGTTTAAGTTTAAATTCACAAAGTTCTGCGCATTTAAACACTCATTTAACCAGGAATTTCCAATTCATTAAAATCGCTTGCATTCGGCAAGGAAAAAGTGATGCTCGACAAATTCGCGTCTTTTTGCTCCGAATACTCGAAAGTATTTTATTTTTTTACAGATTTTTTACTGTGATTTCGCAGTTAAATTCGACTGATCCTTTATTACGTACATGCAAAAACAAGCATAAATATTTGTTGCATGACTATCTCCATATAAAAGGAACAATAATAGATTTTGTTTACAGTGTGATATCAAAAAATCTTTTTAACACAACTTTTTTGTACTATAATTACAAAAAATCAATATATTATCAACTTTCAAAAGGTATTGTATATTTTAAGATTTTACCATGCACCATGCTTTGGAATATCATACAATTTATTGTACAAGTAAATACTATATGATTTTACCATACATCCTGCTATGTAATACCATACAATCTATGGTATAAGCAATCACCATATGATTTTACCATACATTATGCTGAACACCATTGAATATATGGTAAATTTCATTACCCTATAATTTTACCATACACCTTGCTGTGGAATACGATATAATATATGGTATATGTCATTACCCTATAATTTTACCATACACCTTGCTGTGGAATACCATACAATATATGGTATATGTCATTATCCTATAATTTTACCATGCACTTTGCTACGGAATGCCATAGAAAGAAGAATGTTTACCATATGAATATAGTATGTTTACATAATGACATAATTTTTTTATGATTTTCCATGTAAAACCATATGTTGCCATAAAAAATCCTATGTCACTTTTTGCTAAGGGTTTTTAATGGATCTCTATTTGTATGTGAATGTCTGAGTTATCATTATTATCGTTAATTCATGTTTCCTGGCTTGAAGATTTAAAAATCTGAAAAATGCTTTACAGTAAAATCTTTTAAGACGTAATCGCTTGGGAGAGAAGAAATAGAGAGGTTCTCTTTATAGTAAGTGCATTGTCTGTTGTACATGTATTATATTATTTTCGCGCGGATTGTTATATTAATTTTGCACGGATCGAGACATTTTTCAGTTTAAAACAGGATGTCATCACGGACAAGTTCCTTTTCGCAAGTTTAACTGTAATTTAATTTTTCATTTAATGTTATTTATTTTGTCTGGAAATGTATGTACTATACTTAAAAAAGAATTTTTATTGTAGAATAATGTCGATTAAAAATATATATGCATGTCGTATTTCCAAGTTCAAATCCGAGATGAAAGGCAGTCGTGCTTGTTGATAAACAGGTTTAGCTATGTGATAGGTTTCCCTTTTAGCTCGCATCAGGCGGCCGTGTGGTATCATCAACAACAACAAGAAAATTCAGTTCATTTTTTTGTCGAAGAACATTTTATTTCCAGTTTAAGACATCTCTTCAGGGAAAATGCTCGTTAGCCAACGCTAAACAAAATAAAAATACAACGTTCCATTATTTTCTAGAATCCGTCCCGATTCTTTTAGCAAACACCAGCGTCAAAAAAAAAAAAAAAATTCTCTCCGAATCAGGAGGATTGTGTTTTTAAACTAGCTTGCGTAATAATACAGAATACGTCACGTGACCCACTTCTATCAAATCAAAAGGTCTCTTTAGGAACTCTATCAATTATTCCGGTGGATTTATTTTGTCGTAAAATGACTTCCTTACCGCCAAAAACTTTCTACGCCCTACCAGAATATTCCATAATCTCGTACCAGATGCCCGCCATATCAACAAACGAGCTTATCTGATTTGAGGCTGTAGCTAAACTTCGAATTTAATACGTAATAAAAATAATAAGAAGAAAAGAAAATGAATCTTTATAAAAGGGGGAAAAAAAAGAAAGAATTAAAGTTTTTCGGAAATATTTTAATAGACATTTGATATTTAATAATAGGATAACTTTATGAAATAAGGTTTTTTGAGCGGAATATTTTAAGAGATACGATATTTTAGCATTTAAATAAAGAAGTTATAGCAATTTGACCACACGGGAATAATACTAATGAATTTTAATAATGGATTAAAATAAAGATGTTCTATTTAAAGAATAAATTAAAAAAGCTATCGCCATTTTTAGACTAACTACATTCTAATAAATATTATTAAGTGGATTAGGACAAATTGACTTTACTTATGGATAGTAAAAGGCTATTTTAAGAATGAGAATTATTTTAATAAGCTGGGTTATATACCGAATATTATTGAATGGAAAAATGTTATAGAATAATTGCGGAAAAAAATTAAATTTTGTAATATTATCCCACCTCCCTAAAGATTTTGGATGAAGTTAATAGTTAAATAACTATAAATTCAGACAATATAAATTTAATACTTTAGAAATTTGAATTTTGACTAGTATAAATTTAGAGACTGCCAGCAAGGAGATGGGAAATTTCTGAAACAAAAACAAAATAATAGTAATCAATTAAAATTAATAGATAAATAAAGCTACGAGCATTTCCCCTGTAAAATAATACAAGAAATGGTTACAATCTCACTTACCATTTGTAAGTGCACAAGAAAAATACAATAACAATAAATAATAAATATTAATAAACAAGAAAAACAGGATAATAATAGTAACAGAATTTTGCTTTTACCAAGTTCACAAGCTTTAGAATAAGTAGTCACTAGCAAATTGTTAAAACAAAGTTAAAAAAAAATCGACTTCATTCAAATTTGAGTTCATTATATCCAACTGTTTTATTTCAGTCTCTTTCTTGGATCGTGATAAGTCCTCATTTTGTTTTTTTAAAAATGATTACTCCAGTCCCTTTCTTAAAAATACAGTTTTTATGTAAAGGCTGAAAATAAAGACATTACTCCATCAAAATTTTAAAACTGTAGTCATTCTTACCAATACTTTATAATGACTTTATAATGCTAGCATTTGTCACAACATCTTTCTCTTTCTCTTAAGTATCACAGTAAATTTCTCACATAATAAACAAGTCAAATTATCTCTTGGTCGTTTATTGTACTTGGAATATGTTATCTTTGTTATATTCCTGTGGGATCCCAACATCTTTAACTAATTTTTGTCAAACATTTTTTCACTAATAAATAATATAACTCTTCAATAATATAAATAAATGCTATAATAAAATTCAATTCATAAACACAACAATAATAACTTTCAATATAACTAATACTTCTCAACATATGTAGTAATTCATAATATAATTCAATAGTAGAAATAATAATATTATAATAACATTTGTATAATTTAAGAAAATATCACAGTTTGTTTATTTATTGTTAGGGAAAATATTGGTTGAGGAATAAAATAATTACATAGCAAATAAATAAATTTCTTATTTTTTAATCATATAAGAAAGTATTTTTGCCAGTCGAAAGTATACAAAAAAAATAATTTCAAAATCCAAGTAAATTTAAATCTAAATATTTAGAAATTGAACTCTCAACCAGTAGTTCCTTACAATAATTTTTTCCTCTGATACCCTTTTACAAAATTATACTGTTAAGTTATAAGTATTCATCCTAAATGTAGAGAGTTGTTTTTTTTGGCAAACTTAGAATAAATAAAGACAATAAATAACAAATAAAAGATGTTAATTTTAGCTGAGAAATGGAATACAAAGGCA
This sequence comes from Maratus michaelseni, assembly GCA_963931845.1. Taxonomy (NCBI): domain Eukaryota; kingdom Metazoa; phylum Arthropoda; class Arachnida; order Araneae; family Salticidae; genus Maratus; species Maratus michaelseni. The sequence goes on along the minus strand of OZ007597.1, from coordinate 148,322,406 downwards.
ATTAGTTTAGATACTTAATTTTCTATTGTCACACCAAAACAATCACTGTAAAATCATATCATCACTATCCAATCATTTATATAATTATAGAAATACTTATAAACGGTTACTATTTGATTATCTATTGAAGTAAATAACATAATGTTAAATTTTTGAAACAATTGGTTTAAGAAAAAGTAAATAAAGTAAAAATAGTTATTTTGATATAGAATTAAAACATTTAATTTCATTTTTCAACATCAATTTGACAATTCCTAAAATCAAAATACACATCTTATGCCTGCATAAGGTGTCTACTCAACCTCAAAAACTCTCAAAAACAAGTAAATATTATAGTTGATCAGGCTAAAATATAACCACAATGTTGAAATAAAAGCTGTGACATTTATTTTAAAATTTTAAAATATTAAACTTTCAAAAATGGGTAATATCTCTGTTGTACACCAAATGACTGTTGTACACCACCTGATAATGTTGAAACTAGAGTAATAAGAGATATTTAAAGAATTAGAATTTATTCTATTGTTTTTACTTTAGTTTGATTTTGTGATGGCGATTGTGATGTCTGTGGTGATTTTGATTGTTGTTTGGGTTGCTCTTGCTCATGAAATAGTCTGAAGTTATCTGGTGAAAAATATGGTCTTAATTTAGACACATATACAGTAACTGAATTAAATTTAGTCTCATAATTAAATTTGTCTATTTCATAGGTCACATCAGAAAGTTTATTTATTATTTTGTATGGTCCAGAGAAAGTAGGTTCTAATTTTCTAGTGTTAGGATATTTAAATTCTTCACAAATTACATAATCTTGTATTTCTAGTGGAGATTCGACAAATTTTTTATCATAGAGTCTTTTACTTTTAAGGTGGAATTCACAAGTTCGCGCTTTTGCAATTTTGAGTGCTTTATTAACAGGAGGGTAATAATTTTGTTTTAAAGGAGATTCATAAGGTAATTGACCATAAAATAAATAGGCAGGTGGGAATTTGGTTATGGAATGTGGTGTGTTATTGTATTCTTGGATGACTTGGTCTAATAATCTAGTCCAAGGTATTTTAGAAGAAATGGAATTAACTTTACATTTAAGTCTAGTAACTATAGTTTGGTTAACTCGTTCTACCTTCCCATTGGTTTGGGGGTGATGTGATGATGTAAAACGTTGTTGAACATGATATTTTCTGAGGAATTTTTTGAATCTTGGAGACCTAAAAGATTTATGTCTATCGCTAAGTATTGTTTTAGGTGCTTGAATATTAAAAATTTGTTCTAAACAGTTAGTATATGTTTCGGTAGTAACACTTTTGGATGGAAAAGCCCAAACAAACCTAGTTGCATGATCTATTATTATGTGTAAGAATTTTTTTGTTGAATTGTAATAATTAAATCCACCCACAGTATCAATAGAAAGACATTCAAAAGGTTGATCTGTGGCTGGCATAGCTTGTAACAAGCCAAATCTTTTTTGTTTTGGTTTTTTATTTCTCTGGCATGTATCACAATGTTTAACAAATTGTGTAATATCTATTGTCATGTTGGGCCAATAATAGTTTGGAGATATTAAGTTAAGCATTTTTTGTATTCCTAAGTGTCCAAAATTATCATGAGCAATATGTAATAATTTTCTCCTGAGTGACATTGGTACTACTATTTTTTTTAATCCTTTTCTCTGAATAATTATAATCCCATTCTCTTTTTTGTATTTTCTGTCACAAACATTATCTTTATCTTGCATGGCTATAATTTCTTTTTTGTCCAATAATAAACTTACATGTTGATTAAGATAAGCAACAGGATTTCGTGACAACATGTCCGCTTCGACATTTGTAGAACCTTTTTGATACTTGATCTCATAATCCAACATGCTAAGTTTTAAAGACCATCGAAAAATTCTACCTCTTAGATTTTTAACATTCTTTAACCATACCAGAGATGCATGGTCGGTATGGATTGTGAATTTAGTAGCATGAAAATAGTGATAAAACTTATCAAGAGTATCTATGATAGCAAGGCATTCCAATTCAGTTATAAAGTAATTTTGTTCATAACTCTTCAAAATTCTAGAATGGTAAGCAATAGGATGCAAAAAATTATCTTTCCCTGGTTGTTTTAGAACTGCACCTACTGCTACCTGAGAGGCATCTACAAACATGTGGAGGGGTAATTTTGGGTCATAAATTTTTATAATTGGTTTTGCAATTAGAGAATTTTTTAATTTCTCAAAAGAGTTTTGACATTCTGAGTTTCATTCCCATATTGCGTTTTTCCTAAGTAATTTATTGAGGGGGTATCTAATTTCAGCATATTTATCTATGAATTTGTGATAAACATTAATGGAACCTAAAAATCGTTGTAGTTCTTTAACATTAGAGGGAGGTTTCACTTTTTTAATTGTCTCAATATTGGTATTAGCTGGAGTTAAAGTCCCATTGGTGATCTCATAGCCTAAGAAATTAATTTTATTTTGATTTAGTTTACATTTAGAAAGTTTAAGTTTAAGGTTTTCTAATTTACAGATTTCAAAGATTTTCGCTAAATGATTTAAATGTTCTTCTAGAGAGGAGGAGAAAATTATGATATCGTCAAAATAATGGCAAGCAAAATCAATTTTATACTTATTAAGGATTCTTCTAATGGTTCTATTAAATATCGGGGACCCTGTCTTTATACCAAAGGGGAGCACCAGCCATTCGAAGAGGCCAAAATTGGTGGCAAAAGCTAATTTTTCTGTATCGGATGGATGTATTGGTATGTGCCAGTAGCCAGAGGCTAAGTCCAAAGTGGAAAAATACTGGGCACTACTCAATTTATCTAAAATTTCATCGATAAGAGGTAAAGGTTCTGCATCATTTTTAACTATTGCATTTAATTTCCTATAATCTATGCATAGTCGGGTCTATTTACCTTCCTCTCTTTTCATAACCAAGGTGACGGGGGCAGAATACGGGCTATTGCTTTCTTTTATGAGACCAGCCGCTAATAAAGATTGAACTTGATTTTTTATTTATTTTTCTTCTAAGGGGGAAGTTCTGTAGGGCCTCAAAGATATAGGTAGGTCAGATTTTAGTAAAACGCGTTGTGGTTCAATGTTTATCTTACCCACATCATATTTATGTTTTGCAAAAATATCCCTATAAATTTGAACTATTTCCCTTAAATCCCCATTTTCAATTAAATTTATTTCCCCAATTAAATCTGAATCATAATCATTAATATCGCGAAAATGTTGAGGAGTCATTGAACTTCTGTAATCAGGCTGCACGTTACAATCATTGTAATTAGCTGCAAAAAAGTCCTGAGTATTCACAAAATTTTCATTAGTATATGGTGATACTTTGTCATCATTATATCCATTTAAACTCTCATTACTATCACCATTTGTTAATAACTCATCTTTACATGAAATAGTATCTTCATTATAAGTTGTTATCAAGTTACCATCATTAAATAAATTCAAATTGTCACAGTCAGAAGTTATCAAGTTATCCTTACCTTGTTGTAGTTTTTTTACAGTTACAGTATTAAAATGAAGTGATCTCTCATCATGTATGGATATACTCCTATTTATAATCTTCCTTCCCTGTTTTACTGTACAATTCTTACAATTTATATTTAAATTAAATTTTGAACATTCTTTTAACCCCAAGATGCAGTAATCCAAATCTGTATCACATACTAAAAAGTTAACATATTTTGGATTTTACCCACTTTAAGAAGAATACTACACTTTTGATTACTTTGTAAAAATCCCTTTGCCTGACCAATAGTAACTGGAGGAACAATTTCAATTTTAGCATTCAATTTTTTAACAAACTTTAATGGTAAAATTGCGATAGTTGAACCGGTATCGACGACACATGGTAAATTATAATTATTCGTATATCCATACACAATTAATTGTCAAACATTAGGAGTACCAATTGGAAGAGTATCAGAGGGTGTTGAGTTGTTATTAAAAATACACTCTTTTTCCCAGTGAAAAGCATTCATTACACCCTTGTTTACACAAATTCTACATGGCCTAGATGGGTACTGGTTCTGAAAATAATTGTTTTGTACTCTGTTTTGGAAATTTCTAGGTCTTTGAAAATTATAGTTTGGTCGAGGAACCCAGTTTCGAGGAGAATTAAATTGATTATTGGGCCGATTTGACTGAATCCAATGCCTAGGAGTATTAATTTGTTGAAAATTTGGTCTATTAGGCTGCACACTATATCGAGGAATGTCAAAATTAGTTGCATTAGGTTTACTTGGTAATGATGGACTTGTAACAGCAGGGGTGGAAACTTCCACAAATTGCTTAACAATTCTATACCATTCTGTCGTACTCTCAGGAGGGTTAACAATTAGATAATTTTGATATTCTGGTTTTAAACCATCGGTTAATCCTTGTAGTAATATAGTTTCACATAAATGCAATTTCCTACCAATTTCAATTTTCTTTCTAAAATAAGTTTCTAAGTTACTTAAACTATCCAATTTCAAAGCAGAAAATTCAGAAAATTTCGGGATATTTACCCTAATAAAATTCTCAGTTAAGATATCAGCTATCTGTTCGTATTTAGTGCAATTAAGGCAATCATTAATGTAAATCTTAAGAGCTTCTCCCTTTAAATTTTGAGAAATATTTTTAAACTTCCAATCATCATCCTTCTTTTCTTTTTCACAAGCATCATCGAAGTATTTTAACCACGCTTGTATCTCAACTCCTAAATCTGGATCAAATGCTATAAATTTTGGTTCTGCCATAATATTTAATCTAACAAAAGAGTTAACTCGATCTTCTTTTAAATATCCGGATCTTAAAAACATTAAATGTTAAACTTATAACACTATATACCATACAAATAACGAAATAGATAAAAGAGTAAATAAATATGTAATTTACGATCTCAGTACCATTTTAAAAATAATAGAATTTTTTTTTTTTTTTTAAGAATATCTGTTCTTAAAACATGAAAATATAAAATTATACCGCTGTCTATAACATTACAATGACGTATCACACGAAATCATCAAATAAATTAATTAACCTTAACAACACTTAAATATTTGCAACAGAAATAAATTTTAAAAACAAAAATTTAATCAGTATAACATAGTATATAAAACCTTTAAATTTCAAAGTAGACTATTAAATAAATAAAACATTTTAAATATAACATAAACTAATAAATATCAACATATAAAAATATCAATAAATAAAAATACCAACTTACAGTTACTCTTGAACATATTTCACAGGAAAGTTTCACACCTCTAAAAATCTTTAATTTCCTATTAACACAAAAGTTCTGCTTTTTCACAATCCTTTAAAACCAACACCATGAAGACGCTTATGAAGAAGAATAGTATATTCTCTAGCAACAACTTCACTAAGGCCAAATTTTCCTCTTCTTTTCTCTTTTAGGTTTGACCATTTTTAATTTATTATAAAGCTACAAAATAGCAACACACCAGACGTAAACGTGCTGTAATGGCGTAGACGTCCTCGTAACATATTTTTCCAATCAGCAAATTTCACGTTTAAACTACACAAACTTTCTGTTGATCACCAGCTGTTTATCTAATGTCCAATCCTTATCCTGTTCGACTTATTATATTAATGTCGTATTTCCAAGTTCAAATCCGGGATGAAAGGCAGTCATGCTCGTTGATAAACAGGTTTAGCTATGTGATAGGTTTCCCTTTTAGCTCGCATCAGGCGGCCGTGTGGTATCATCAACAACAACAAGAAAATTCAGTTCATTTTTTTGTCGAAGAACATTTTATTTCCAGTTTAAGACATCTCTTCAGGGAAAATGCTCGTTAGCCAACGCTAAACAAAATAAAAATACAACGTTCCATTATTTTCTAGAATCCGTCCCGATTCTTTTAGCAAACACCAGCGTCAAAAAAAAAAAAAATTCTCTCCGAATCAGGAGGATCGTGTTTTTAAACTAGCTTGCGTAATAATACAGAATACGTCACGTGACCCACTTCTATCGAATCAAAAGGTCTCTTTAGGAACTCTATCAATTATTCCGGTGGATTTATTTTGTCGTAAAATGACTTCCTTACCGCCAAAAACTTTCTACGCCCTACCAGAATATTCCATAATCTCGTACCAGATGCCCGCCATATCAACAAACGAGCTTATCTGATTTGAGGCTGTAGCTAAACTTCGAATTTAATACGTAATAAAAATAATAAGAAGAAAATAAAATGAATCTTTATAAAAGGGAAAAAAAAAGAAAGAATTAAAGTTTTTCGGAAATATTTTAATAGACATTTGATATTTAATAATAGGATAACTTTATGAAATAAGGTTTTTTGAGCGGAATATTTTAAGAGATACGATATTTTAGCATTTAAATAAAGAAGTTATAGCAATTTGACCACACGGGAATAATACTAATGAATTTTAATAATGGATTAAAATAAAGATGTTCTATTTAAAGAATAAATTAAACAAGAACGAAAAATCATGCGTCAAGCATAGATTATGTAGCACTTTCCAACGCTTCCAAAATAATTTTACAAATCATACCGTTTAATAAGCTAAAAGATAACCTCTAAGTAAACAATTTGGAAAACGCATAACATATTTAAAAAAAATTTTCAGGAATTTCCAACATATAGAATATTCTGAAAAATATCCGAATACTTTTATTCAGCCCTGTATGGGATCTATAGAATTGTATATATACTACATAGGATGCTAAATTTTAGTTCAGTTAGGAAACGCGTAGCACAGTTTAAAATTCTCCGTCTGGAGTTTGTCAATAAACAGAAATGTGTTCGCGAACTTTTGTGCTGCCCTGTATAGGATCTACAGAATTTATACACATCACGTAATAGACAAAAAGCAAGTTAACATTAAAATCGCGTTCAGTAACTTAAAACGCACTTCCAGGAATTATTGTTAACAGACAGTAGATAATTCTTTTGCGTGTCCCTGTAAATGAACGATGACTGCTATACACACAATATTCCGTAGTAAGTCTCTTGTAATGCACCTTAGTGATCTATATAAATTTCAATGCGTTTAAAATAGTGAAACATTATTTAAATAAACCGCAGACGATTTTTCTCCATAGACGTAATGTAACGGAATTATTTTTACTGTCCCTGTAAAGTAACTATAAGTGCTATGCACACCCTGTTCCATATTAAGCTTCTTCTAATGCACCTTAGTGATATATATATAAATTTCAATGCGTTTAAAATAGTGAAACATTATTTAAATAAACCGCAAAGTAACGGAATTTTTTGAGTGTCCCTGTAAAAAAACTATAAGTGCTACACACTTCCGTTGAAATAGGGAACATGCTATAGATAACGACAATAACATATAAAAATTGCAGAGCAATCCGAGCATATTTACGGGAGTTAGAGCACGGACAGACGGCAGACGGCCAGACGGCAGACGGCCAGACAAACCGAAGTCATAAGCACTTTTCAACTAGGTTGGAAAGTGCTAACAACTAGGTTGGAAAGTGCTAAAAAGCTATCGCCATTTTTAGACTAACTACATTCGAATAAATATTATTAAGTGGATTAGGACAAATTGACTTTACATATGGATAGTAAAAGGCTATTTTAAGAATGAGAATTATTTTAATAAGCTGGGTTATATACCGAATATTATTGAATGGAAAAATTTTATAGAATAATTGCGGAAAAAAATTAAATTTTGTAATATGCATTTTTTGCAAAAATTCTTGGACCGGGTCTCTTTTTACAGTCTATGCAGACCTCTAATGGAGATTATCATTTCGAAAAAGTGATGGCATAGACTAAAAAAAAATGAATGCTGCCAGTTGTAACATAATTGAAAAATTAATTTTTAAAACAAATCTCACACCAGTAAATATTGAAAGATTTTGTGCACAATATTTCTTCCGTAATATTTATATTTACTGCAAAAGTAAATGTTCAATGCAAAGTCGTGTTAAGCTGATGAGCTTTTGCTCCAGTTTGAAAATACAGTAAAAGTAAAACTCCATGTATCAGCTTGGCGTAAAGTATTCTGGACTCATTTGGAATATGCTATTTTAAGTTGCCAAAGAAAATTTCCCCGAAAATAACTCTTGTTTAATAAGACAGAAGCTTAAATTAGGTTGTAAATAAGATATAGCGACCTCTCACTCATACGCGAGAAATTACTTTTTCATACCACTATTTTAAAATAGTAAAATTTGATTATTAAATTCTGCGATTAAATTACAAGAAAATTACTTTAAAATAAAACTGGTGCAGAAAAATAATTTCCATGTATCGCGTATAAGTGAGAGGTCACTGTATTAAAAATTATAATAAATAAATACAGCGAAAAAATACACTTAGACACTCACAGATGTTAGTTGAAAATTTCTATCATAAGGCTTAGCCGAATAAGCATCTATAACATGGCTTTCAACGCATTTTCCTGATTTTTTTCTCAGATGTTGCTGCCTAACAATAGATTTCTTCATTGATCGCCGTATAAATAATGATATTTGATGAGATAAAAATGTTTTTCAAAATAAACAAATAAAAACAGTTTTCTTAAAAGCTTCTTCACCAAATTTTATGACAGTAAAATATATTATAGAGGTACTAAAGACATATAGGTGGTAATTTTTGTATAATTTTCTGTTAATAAAAACTGTTTTAGATAAAGATAAAAAAATAAATTTTAAATTATATCTTATCAGTACAAAAAACCTTAACGGGTTAAAAGTTGTGACGCAGCACTTTCTTTGGGCTCTAAGAATTTTAAATATCGGTCTTAAAAGCAATGATATCAAATTTGAGTGACGCTATGTTAATAATATTTTTTTAAATCATCATTTTCTTTTTAGTTTTATTTATATTCCCAGGTGCAATTATTACCTTAACATGAAAAAATATATAAAATTTATTTGATGATGCTTTTTCATTCAGATCTCTCAGGAATTCAAAATATGGGTTTTAAAAGAAATGATATCAAAATTTGAGTGACACCTTGACGTGAATTTAGTAGGATTGTTTTAAAATTCAATTTAAATTATTTTTCGTTTGTCTTCTAAAGTATATTTACACATACAAACAATACTTTTAATTTTTCAATACACTGTTAAATATATTACTTTCACTGAGCCTATATTATGTATTGAAATGTATTTATTTCAATAAACTGATTTATGTTTTGTGCCACGCTATCCCAAATCATAAGTAAAATTTATGTAAATGATTATTTTGCGTCATAGTATCCAAACAAAGGGAAATGTATGCAAGTGGATAATATGATGCAAAATAATCATTTATATAAATTTTACTTATGATTTTGGATAGCGTGGCCCAAAACATAAATCAGTTTATTGAAATAAATACATTTCAATACATAATATAGGCTCAGTGAAAGTAATATATTTAACAGTGTATTGAAAAATTAAAAGTATTGTTTGTATGTGTAAATATACTTTAGAAGACAAAAGAAAAATAATTTAAATTGAATTTTAAAACAATCCTACTAAATTCACGTCAAGGTGTCACTCAAATTTTGATATAATTTTTTTAAAACCCATATTTTGAATTCCTGAGAGATCTGAATGAAAAAGCATCAGCAAATAAATTTTATATATTTTTTCATGTTAAGGTAATAATTGCACCTGTGCATATAAATAAAACTAAAAAGAAAATGATGATTTAAAAAAATATTATTAACATAGCGTCACTCAAATTTGATATCATTGCTTTTAAGACCCATATTTAAAATTCTTAGAGCCAAAAGAAAGTGCTGCGTCACAACTTTTAACCCGTTAAGGGTTTTTGTACTGATATCATTACTTTTTTGCGGTTATTGATGAAAATGTCAATTAGTCGAAATTAAGCATAGGGTATAAATTAATCATTAGAATAAAATTTTAAAGAAATGCTAAAAAAGACCCCTTGGACCCCAATAAAAATATGAGGGTGGTGGCCCGAGGAGAAGAGGAATCCAAGACTCAACTTTTAAATTATACCGCGAGAGAGTAACACAATTAGAAGGATGAAAATGCATGGCAAAACCCGTTTGTTCCATCTTCCTTCGCCAAAGGGCGCAATCTTTTCTATACAAACATAGCTGAACATTTTTAGGCTGTCGTTTCAGAGTTAAATGAGCCATACCTCGCCGTGATCGGTCCCATAGAACCCGATAGGAAAGTGCCCCCTGGTGGTGAAACTTGGAACTAAAATCTATATATCCTGTCGATGTCGAGTCGAATGAATCAAACTGCATTGTGATGGGACCCATAGAACTCGAGATAGCTGCAAAATCTGTTAGTTCTACCTTCCGCCGACAGGGGGCACACTCTCTTCTATACGAACATAGCTGAAATCATTGAGGCTGTCGATTTCGAGTCGAATGAGCCATACCTCGTCGTGATGGGGCCTATAGGACCCGAGATAGGAAAGCGTCCCCTGGTGGTGAAACTTGTAACTAAAATCGATATATCCTGTCGATGTCAAGTCGAATGAATTAAACTGCATTGTGATGCGATCCATAGAACTCGAGTTAGCTGCAAAATCCGTTAGTTCCATCTTCCACCAACAGGGGGCGTACTCTGTTCTATACAAACATAGCTGAAATCTTTCAGGCTGTGGATTTCGAGTCGAATGAGCCATGCCTCGTCGTGATCGGGCCCATAGAACACGAGATAGGAAAGCACCCCCTGGTGGTGAAACTTGTAACTAAAATCGATATATCCTGTCGATGTCGAGTCGAATGAATCGAACTGCATTGTGATGGGACCCATAGAACTCGAGTTAGCTGCAAAATCCGTTAGTTCCATCTTCCACCACCAGGGGGCGCACTCTGTTCTATACAAGTATAGCTGAAATGTTTCAGGCTGTCGATTTCGAGTCGAATGAGCCATACCTCGTCGTGATCGGGCCCATAGAACACGAGATAGGATAGCGCCCCCTGGTGGTGAAACTTGGAACTAAAATCGATATATCCTGTCGATGTCGAGTCGAATGAATCAAACTGCATTGTGATGGGACCCATAGAACTCGAGTTAGCTGCAAAATCCGTTAGTTCCATCTTCCACCACAAGGGGGCGTACTCTGTTCTATACAAACATAGCTGAAATCTTTGAGGCTGTCGATATCGAGTTGAGTGAGCCATACCTTGTCATGATGGGGGCCATAGAACCTGAGATAGGAATGCGCCCCCTGGTGGTCAAACATGAAACTAAAATTGATATATCCTATCACTGTCAAGTTGAATGAATCAAACTATGTTGTGATGGGACCCATAGAACTAGAGTTAGCTCCAAAATCCATTAATTTCCTCTTCCATTGCCAGGGGCACACTCTCTTCTATATGAACATAACTGCCCCTGGTGGTGAAACTAAAATCAGTAAGTTTTATCGATGTCGAGTCGAATGAGCCAAACTGCATCACGAATAGGAATGCAGAACCTGTGGCCCGTAGAGACCATACATGCCAACCTATCCAAAAATTTCCAATTTTCTTAATAATTCGTGAGAAAAATTTGCAAATTTTGTCCATAGATCGTAGGAAAATATGATTTTCATCGATCAGGCGCATAAAATCATGAATTGCATAGACTGGATGCGAATTTTGTCGAATGGGCATGGAAAAATCACAAATTTCGCCATTTTGTCGCTAGAAAAAAAAACACAAATTTCAATAATCAGCAAACAGAAACTAGAGATGCCAAAATCGGTAATTCCGGAGTCAATTTCGTCAATCACTCAAAAAAAAAAAAAAAAAAAAAAAATTGAATTTTGTAAACTAATTGAAAAAAAAACTGGAAATTTTGTCAATAAGGCACTTAAATCGTGAATTTCATGGATCGAGCAGCGAATTTCATCGAATGGCGTGGAAAGATAGTGAATTTCAACGAACAGTCGCGGAAAAAATTCGCAAATTGTCCATAGATCGTAGGAAAACATTATGAATTTTGTCTATCGGGTTTGCAAAATTATGAATTTTGTCGATAGGCATGGAAAAATCTAGAATTTCATCGAATGTTTGTGGAAAAATTGTAACTTTCAACAAATGGTAAAAAAAAAAAAAAAAAAAAAAAAAAAAATTGCGAATTTCGCCATAGTCTAGAGAAGAAAAATTGTGAATTTCATTATTTGGCCGACGGAAACCATATCATTTGAAAATCATGAATTTCGTCAATCAGGCATGGTAAAAAGATTAATTTTGTGGATCAGGAGAAGGGAAATCATAAATTTTGTTGAACCCTTTCATAAAAATCATGAATTTTGTTTATTAGGCATGTAAAAATCATTAATTTCGTCAAACGGATGCATAAAAATCAAGGAAGTCATCAATCGGGTTTGTAAAATCTTGAATTTCATCGATCAGGCGTGTAAAAAATCATGAATTTCATTGATCAGGTGCATAAAAATATAGGACAAAATTGCCATTCGCCAATCGGCGAGTAATACTGAAAATTTGGCGATTGACTTTACTGCCACCACTGGTCAAACTTAATAGTCACACTTGCCAATTGCGATGATTGAATGGAAAAAGATTTTTTCTCCACTGTTGCTCGACAAATTTCGAAACAATTTGGCGAATTTCACGATTTTTTCCCCGAAATTATTTGACGGATTGTGATTTTTTTTTCTCAAAGCCATTCGACGATATTCAAAAAAATTTTCCCCCAAAACCAGTTGTTGAATTTTGCGATTTTTCCACTACCAATGAATTTTATGATTTTTCTGCTACCGATTGATGAATTTCGTGATTTATCGACTATCGATTAATGAATTTCATGATTTTTTCCATGAACGAACAAATTGTGCACTTTCTTTCCGCTGATGTTCAACAAATTTTGCACTCTATTTCTGCTGCGGTTCGACAAATTTTGCAATTCTGTTCCGCTATTGTTAGACAAATTCCACTATTTTTCTCCCGAGATCATTTGACGAATTTTGTGATTTTTCCCCCCCCCGAACTTATTTGACGAATTTCTCTAATTTTTTCACGACAGTTAGACATAATTAATTTTTTTTCCTGCAATGCCTGATTTCTTTCCCGAGACCATTTGACAAATGTCACAATTTTTTCCCGACACTATTTGACGAATTTCGCCGTTTATTCCACAATCATTTGAGAAATTTCATAAATATTTTATCAAGTATTTGTAAATTTGTTATTGGTCAGTGCTGGAAAACACTGGCGAGTAAAAAAAAATCCATGTACGGACCAGTGGCCACTGAGTAAAAAAGTTGAAACCTATACATAAAAATTGAACCTATACATAAAAATCATGAATTTTTTGAACGGGCATGTAAAAATCACAAATTTGTCAAGTAGCCGCATAAAAATGACAAATCCATCTAGTGGGTGCATTCTTCCAAATTTGCAACCAAACAGTGCTGTATGTATGGATAATGCTAATTATCCCCCCCCCCCCCAACATCTCCTCGAAACAAAATTCTCTCTGTGCTACTGATGGTGGTCCTCGACAACCTAACCATTTTTTTAAATGGCCCTTCACTTAAAAAGATTGTGCACCTCTACTATCAATTGTCACAAAATTCTACTAATAAAATGGGACTGTAAACAAACCGGTTCAAAATGTGTCCTTTTATAAAATTAAATTCCATCCCAGCGGCCCTTAGAGTCCACTACAGAAAAACTTTGTATTAAATGCTTTTTATTTAAAAATAGGGTACTTAAATGTTAGTCGAGCACTAGTTGATCAAGAAAATTTTTTTAATCTCGCCAACCCTTTTTTTCTAACCAATCTTTAACATAAGCTAATAAAGTATAGCCAACATTTTAACATTGCTATATAGTATCTTAAAAAACTTACTTAAAAATAGCTAAAATATAATCTTAATAAAATACGCAAACACAAACATATCAATACAAATAACAAAATCTCATGTAATCGGGTATATTAATGATTAGGTTTAGTCAATAACAAAAATGTTAAAATAAGCCATAACATAAACTATAGAAACAATGTATTTCATAATGAAAACATCGTATCTAATTTTATATACATAAAAGTGAAAAGTTGTAGCTATAGGTCTCAAAGCCCACCCCCCTTCAAAGTTCAAAGTGAAAACTTACGTTATATAAATACCCTATGTAATATACCAAAGTTTCATCACAATTAAACGTATTTCAATCACACTGGAATAAAAAGTTTTAGTTATTAAATTTGTGTGAGGTGAATGATGGGAAAGAGTTACAACTGAAATGATGCCAAATGAATAGTCATCAGATTTTTAAAAGATTCACTGGCCATAATGCAATTTCCTTATATAATTTTTAACGATAAAACAGGTGACTATTGACAATTATCTCACCATTTACGTCACTAAATCAAAAGACAATTTCTAAAAGGACAATCTAATAAAAATAAATAAACAAACAATAAATAAATAATAAAATACCTCATATGAGTGTTATTCTTACAAACAACATTCGCGACTGGCTCATAAATACAATATTTATATCTACTCTACATGTCTACTACGATAACGAATGATTGGTTGGTTAACGGTGCTAGTTTTGTCTTCGCTCAGCAATAATAACTAAGAAATGGAAAATCTTTTAATCCTTTGAAAATCGAAAACTTATTATAAATAACAGTAAATTGAATACATATAATTAAAAAATATCTCCTCATATTAAAAAAATGAATATAAATAGTTTTTCGATAAAATGCAAATTTATAATTTCGAAATATTTTCTTATAAATGGTAATTTAATATAATACATATGTATTAAATATTAGAAGTGTATAATTAACTGTTTTCGCATTTAAAAAAATTAATAAATTTACCTCCTACATGCAGAAGTTTTTAACTGTATTCGTGAAGCGATTATTTGGCATACGTTGATCGCGGAAGAAAGGAGTAAAGAGTTTAATGATAAGTCTATGGAAACACGTGAAGGAAAAGAGTCCGATTTTAAAACTGGATTATATAAAAAACAAGAGTTTTCCTACGTTAGCTCAAAATCTTTTTCGCTTCATCTAAAACCGATTAATATAATATATTAATTTTAAAAAAATCCTTCGAGCCGTTTTGGAGATAATAGATATGTGCCCATTACATTCCCCATTTTCGCTTAAAAATTGGTTTCCAGATCTCAAAATCTACTGCATGTAGAAATTTATAAATTTCAGGATAGAGTTAGGCCATAGATATAAGACTAATGTGAAAAAATCGAAACGGTATACCTCATATTTACTGAGATATTAAATGTCGGCGTTTCGATTTTCCTTTGATGTCCTGCTAGCTGTATATATGAGAGTGACGGAATCTTCAGTTTTGGGCTTTCGGTTTTTCGGTTTTTCGCTGCGTCACTCGAGAAACTGCCGTCTCTCATGATACTTGTACGGCAATGAACATTTCTTGATCAAAATTTGTGTTCCATATAATATACTGTTTGTAGACCACAAGAACAGCTCCCGCCAAGAAGCCTGGTTAGTGGCGGTCGCTATAGTAACGAGACCTGTCCATTTCGAATGGGGAATACGCATGTGAGGAATTGGCGGAATAAAAGGTTACCTCACGTCGTTCTTCTTCTCGGATCTACAGCAGTTGCGTTATATTATTTTTGATTTAATTTTGCTTTTGCTTTTAAAATTATTTGTTCCCATTTTTTACATAATTTTGCTAATTTGTTAAACTGGAAAGATGCCCTTTCAGTTTAAGAAAGGTGAAGTCTTGAAATCGCAAGCATTTAAAATCGTATATAATGTTGTGGAATTTTGTTTCAGTGAAGCTTCATCTAAAGCTATATTAATGCCGCTCCCACAAGCTCTGAAACGGGCTTCCCGAGCAAGTGGAGTTGCTGAAGCTACAGTAAAAAAAAAAAAAAAAAAAAAAAAAAAAAAAAAAGGAAAAAAAGAAATGAAGTTTCTGCATTGCTGGGCGCATCGAAAGTTTTAAAATAACCTGGTAAGCATCATAAAAGATCTAGTAAGCGAAACTACAAAATAGATGAGTTTTACAAGTGCGTTATACGTCAAACGATTCAAGACTTTTACATAAGAGAAAGAAAAGTGTCATCTTTCAGAAAATTATTACCCGTGTTTGAAAGGAAAATTTGGATTTTCGTGGAAAAGATACACATTGTGCATACGCATTGTGTGTTCAATGAATTTTCGATGGAAAAAGTGCGTGAATAAAAAAAAAAGTTCTCATGGAAAAGCCAGATATTGTTTTTTGGAGACACAAATATTTGAGAGAAATGAGAGGTCATAGGAAAGCTGGACGACCGATTGTCTATATTGATGAAACTTGGGTCTAGCAACTTGACATTTAAGAAATGTTCGCAAGGCCACACAGTTTTGGGAGTTACAGCAGATGTTAATGCGAAAAATACTTATAGTTGTTCATGCTGGATCATCAACAGGTTTTCTTAAGGATGCTCAAGTAAAAGCATCGACAAAAAACGGTGACTATCACAGGCAAATGAAATACGAAAACTTCAAAAAATCGATGTTGGAAAAACTTCTGCCAAATTTGCAACCGAACAGTATCGTATGTATGCATAATGCTCCGTATCATACGACTGTTGAAAACCGCACTCCTACAAAGTATTCTACAAATAAAGTTATGATAGACTGGCTGAAAAACAACAAAATATACTGCGACGAACAAATACGGAAAGCGGAACTGTTCTTTCTCATAGACAGTAATCGTCCAAAGAAAATCGTCTATAAAATAATTGATAATTTAATAGAGAAAGAAAGACATGAAGTTCTACGACCTCCCCCCTTTTCATTGCGATCTAAACGCAATAGAATTTGTGTGGTCTTCTGTGAAAAGAAAAGTAAAAGAACGAAATGTTACTGTTATTCAAGTTTGGACAATCTAAAATCTCTACTTCAAACAGCTATCACTGAGGTTACTTCGGCAAAAGCAGCGCATTGCAAACAAGTGGAAAACGTTGAAAATAATTTCTGGGGAAAAGATGGACTGTTAGAGGATTTATTGGACGAACTGTCATTTAACATTAATACCAACGATTCTAATTCGAAAGAAACCGAGACTTCTGAGAGTGATTCAGAGTACTTTCACATGCTTGAATAAAATTCTAAAAGCTTAGAAGGTATTGTTATTTTTTATATTTTTAATGATAAAAAAATTTCCCCGTCCTTGCAAATTGTTTGATAATATATTCTGAAATCTATAATAATCACTCGGTCATTGTATTAATAATTTAAAGTCATCGATAATTATTAATGGTTATGAAAATATTTAATTTTGTAACAATTATTTAATTTAATTTAATTTAATTTTTACTGTAATAAATTTCATGATTAATTCATATTGATTCATATTTTATTTTCATTTGTAAAATCTAAATATTATCATATAAATAATATATGAAACAGTTTTCTTTCACTCGATGAATCGATTAAAATAATTACGATAATAATAATAATAATAATAATAATAATAATAATAATAATAATAATAAAAACATCGCCAACACGCCCACAAGGCGCTCAGTAAACCAATGTGAACGACTATCTTCTGGCTTCCCCTGTCGAAAATGGAGTGAGTCTTGTTTCCACGGCAACAGGCAGGCACAGACGTCTTCGCGCGAGCTATTCTTGTGATCGACAGACAGTATATCACTTCCGAAATCGTGAGGGTGGGTACGACATGTAAATATTTACACATATACAATACAGGATTCGCACATCTCAGGAAAAGGAGACCAGAATTTTCGCAATAATATTCTCCTCTTTTAATTAAAAAAAAAAGTCTGTGTATATGGCGACCATTATTTTATGAAAATTATGGTTCTTCAGCCCCTTAAATCCCTCAAAGCGTACGAACCTGAACTTGAACTTGAACTTGTGATAGGTTCAATGGGCTTCCAAGTTGCGAAGCAACTGCACACTCTGGCTTTGAGTAGGTGTATATCAAATCCTGAGAGAGCCATATGAAATGTCTAGCCGTAGTCCAATTGACTACATAAAATAGGATAGTGTTAAGTATATCTATAAAATAATGAAAATTTACTAGTTAAAGTATAAAAGTAAAAATAGTTCATAGTTCAAAAGAAAAACAAAAATATGCCAGACGAGGTAAAGTAAAGATGTTAAGAGAAGTTTAGGAGAAAAGTCAAAACAAAATTATCAGTAAAAAATTATATAATAATAATATATATATATATATATATATATATATATATATATATATATATATATATATATATTTAATTAAAGAGAAAAATTTTGAGGTAAGAATTATAGCTCGGAAGGACTATTCATCAAGAATAGTGGAGTACCTTGGTTTTTTCCGGTTGGATGGACTGCAAGCATCGTAGTCAGGTAGCTCATAAATGAGTTCATTTGGAATGTGATTAATGTCATTGTAGAATTTTTTCGCAAGGTGTTTAATGCGATGTTTGAGTGAAGTCGTTTTCAGATCCTTGAGGATTGTGGAGTTTTTGAGGTATCTAGACCCGTTCCTGATGTAACGGAGCTGTTTGTAATGGGTACTAGAGAGGCTGTTCATACTGGTTTTGCAAGTGAAGCCCCAGACTGGACATGCATAAGTGATAACAGAGAGAATGCAAGCATTATATATTAAGAGTTTGTTGTGTATGGAGAGTGAGTGACTGCGAAGAAGGGGGGCGAGGGTTTTGGAAATTCCGGCGACTTTACCGCGGATATTAAGAATATGCTTTTTAAAGGTAATGCGTTTGTCAATGGTAACTCCCAGGTACTTGGCATCGTCAGACCAGGGAATGGTAGTGTTATTGATGGTTAATCTATTAGGAGTGGAGAAGGTTCTAGAGAAGTAAACAGCAGTAGTTTTAGATTCGTTTATCTTAATGCGCCGTTGATCACACCATTCCATGAAGATGTTGAGGTGGTGTTGTAGATTTTTGTAAAGATTGTATGGGTGATGTGCAGTGCCATAGAGAACAGTGTCGTCCGCATAGAGTGCGAGTGATGTGAAGAGTGTGCGTGGAATGTCATTAAAGTATATTATGAATAAAATAGGGCCAATGACTGAACCCTGAATAATACCACAGAGTATTATGTGTAGTAGAGAAAGTGAGTTGTTTACACGGACATAGAAGTCACGATCACCAAGGTAAGAGTGTATTAAATGGATAAGTCCAGACGGGAACTTAAGCCGAATTAATTTGTAAATGAGGCCCGCGTGCCAGACTTTATCAAAGGCCTTGGCGACATCAAGAAATATGGCAGCAGTAGGCTTCTTCTCGTTGAAGTTTTCAGTTAAGAATTCCACAAATCGAAGAAGTTGGTGTTGGGTGGAGTGCTTGGCTCTGAAGCCGAATTGTTCAGGCATAAGAATGTTGTTGTTTTATATAAGTCTAAATACATAAAAATATATAAAGGCGGAATTTGGGGCGGAGCTACTCATGCTCGTATTTCGAAGGTTTTTTGCAATAAAATGAGCTAAGAATGTGTTAACTGCTGTATTTGACAATTATATATATATACAGGGTGGCTAGTGGTCAGGGAAAAATACAGTAAAAAAAAAAATGAACTTACCAGTATATTCTTATAGAAAAATTCAAATTGATTATTTGATCGAATACTCAACATAAATTTTTCTATAAGAATATACTGGTGTATATCACTTTTTTTACTGTATTTTTCCCTGACCACTAGCCACCCTGATATATATATATATATATATATATATATATATAGGGCGTCATTGTCAGCGCTGTCGATACTGCTTGGATATCACAAATAAGTGTTCATTAGTGACAAGAATATTGAAAAGTTTAGTGGTAATGGAAACCAAAATCTTCGAAATGTAACTTCAGCTATAATAATCTGCCCCATAGAAACAGTCTTCTTACCATTTTTAATGAAGAGTAATTAGAGCCAGCCGTTTAAACATTTTAAGACGCAAAACTATACAATCGGGAACATATATTCATAGATAAAAAATCAAATTTATATATTTGAACTTCAGCTGATTCTAGCGTTTTTTTTTTTTTTTTAATATATATATATATATATATTATTATTACAAATAACGCTCACAGAGGAAATATCTCAAGAGGTCTAACTTCCATTATATGTAATAGTACTAATTTTAATATGAGATTTTCGCGTATACACCACCGCCCAAGCATTGATCTTAGGCAAAATACCAATGAAACAGTAAAGGAAGTAGGTATGGGCGGAGGGGGGCGAAATAGTGAAGCCTTTTTTCCCTTTCAATATTAATGTGTAATTTTATATAGAAGGTTGTGTTTGTATATTTTTTTTCTTCATTATGACTCCCCTCCGTCTCTTGTTTAGAATCATATTCAATTTACGGGGGGGGGGGGGTGGGGTGGAGATGACATTATCTATTCTATATGTATTTTTACAACAAAATTGATTCAAAATATTAGTTTAGATTAGATTAAATAAATAGTTCTGTTTTGACACAAAGTTTCTTTTATTTCTGATTGGATTGGTATTCTGTTCTTGTTTAATCCCCATTTCAAAGTTTTAATAAGTTTCATAGCTGGTTAAATGAAATCTCTCTATATATAAATATTTACAATTTTGAGTTTCAAAAAATTTCTTAACAATTTAAATTGTGTTCTTAACGGTATAATAAAGTTGTTAAATTCAATAAAACAATAACATTTATATCTACAATCTACTTATATAAAATCCAAGTGTTGGAGAAAGTGTAGGTAAACATTCCGGTGTGAACCCATCCAAACAATTGATGAGAAACATTGGTTACTTCCATTGTTGCCGTAAACAGAGAAATAATGAAAAATATTCAGACACGTGGCTTTTGGGACGTATATTTTTTAATTTGGGAGTTTAAATTTTGGCAAAAATATTTCTGCACGTGTACTTTGTTTTTATAAGCGAATAAAAATTCATATTTATTGTGAAATCATGGGAATAGCATCAATTGGATTTATTTTACCTTTATGCATTATAACTTTATTGATGCCATTTGTTTTCATCGCAATTAAAAAGAAAATTTATTCTAATTTGAATTCATGGTGGTTAAGCATTAAAGTACGTATATAAAGTATGTGTCAAAAGTTTGTGCCGGTGAAAATGACGCTATGCTTAGCTGGAAATAAGAAAATCGTCTTTAAAATCAACGAGCTCAGGTCAGAGCCAATCAACAAAATTTTAATGTTTTGTGCACATGGATTATGTTTTTAGAATATTTTATTTGAATGTTTTGTCCAATCATTAAACTATTTCAGAAATTAAAAATTGAGTACAAAAAAAAAAAAAAAAAAAAAAAAAAAAAAATCATCATTTGTGTTTGTAGAAATCATTTGTCATTTTTAAAATGTACTTTTCTACAATACAAACCTTTCAATAATAAAATCTTCAAGCTGTTTGTTTATATGAAGTCTTATGAAAATGAAATTCAAATCAACATTCCGTAATTTTTGGCGGGTGTTATATACTACAAGGTTCGTACGCTTTTACCACTTTTTTTAACCCCTTGAAGGGCACCGGTATATTATATATACAGTTTAATTTTAATCCCGAAATGCCACAATGACACCAGAATTTTATAATCAAATTTTGAAATTATAAGGTACATGAGGCCTTTTACACATTTTAAAATAAATTCGTTCGTGAATCCTGGTGTTAATCAATCATTTCAATATTTTAGCTACAATAGTACTTTGCCCCTGAAGGGGTTAAATAGAATATTTCTATTTAATATTTAAATAGTAAAAATTGGCGACACCTCATTTAATTGCAGGGTTTGTAATACGTTACTGCATTTAAATAAGGTGAAAAATTCTATTAAAAATTGTGGTAAAAGCGTACGAACCCTGTACTAGTATTTCATACAACTAAAATTATTAAAACAAGATTGTTAGTTAATGTAAACTTATTTAACCCTTTTACGGATAAAGCATTTCAATTGCTAAAAGGTTGAAATAAATGATTGAAACCGGAAATTATGAACAGATTTATTTGTATATGTAAAAAAAAAAAAAAAAAAAAGAAAAAAAAAAGAGCGCTATTTCACATATATAATAAATGGAAAACATTTCTATTAAACTTCTGCTGTCATTGTTGAATTTCGTAATTAAAGTTTTGTGGTTTCATAGGGTAACCAATGTCCGTTAAAGGGTTAAAATGGTTCAGCGTGTAGATTACGAAAGGTTCAAGAGCGAATATTACCTTCTTTGAATTGCTAAAAAGTGTTAAATAAAAAAATTAAAACAGTAGAAAAAAGTTTTAATAGACTGTTTACATGTTTCGGCTCCATCGAAGTCATTATCAAAACAAATAAGAATATTCTATATTTGCACGATCTATGATGTAATGATATGGAACGCCACCATTCAATTTTTCATGTATTCCTTCAGATGGCGCACGTTATTTTTAATTTTTATGTGGATGTTTATTTCCAAATTCGTAACCATAGAGTAACTCGAGCTATAAGTTTGTTAAGTTAAATGATGCTCATCGTTGCAAATTGAATTTTTACGTGTTGCAATGTTAAGGGTTTCTCTTATAATTGATAGATAGCGTATATTGGAGGGAAAAATTATCCTGCTTTCATTGCAATTTATTTGGATGGTTTGTTTTTGTATGAACTTGCGGTTTTTTCTGTTATACTGTTTAATTCGTCGCATCCATGTCAAACTATCGAATTTGAAAAAAAAAATACATTCTTCATTACTTTTAAAAATAGGCCGATTGTCACCACTAAATTTTAATAGAATTCTTTACCAGGGTTTCCAGCTTGCTTTCCTTTGTGATCCAGAAATTTCACATGTATACCAGAAATTTCGAATAGAAAGTTTTGCTTTATCTGATGACAGCCATTTCGTGATTGCTTAAATGAATTTTTTTCTCAGCATTTTCGGTACGAATTCGGCATCTCTGAATCAAAAAGAAGGCTAAACTGGCAACCCTGTTCATACGAACTTTATTAGTGTTTTTACTAAACGAAGAATTCTAATAAATTTAATGGTGATATTCGGCTTATTTTTAAAAGTAACGAAACTAGTCGTTGGGGGCCACCGTAATACTTACCCATCATGGATATGCATAATGTAAAATATTAAAATAAAAAATGTGTAAACTACTTATAAAATGCATTGCAATTCGAATAAAATCGTGGCTTGATGACGTCATAAACTTTAAATGCTCGATTACTGAACTGCTTAAAAGAAACATGCTTATAACTCTAAAAACAATAATCCTATTAACTAGTGGTTTATTGCATCTGATTAAGCGTCTCATTTCCAATTAAAACATATCTTCGAATTGAAATTTGGATGAAATACAGGGTCATGAAAAATCGAAGATTGTGGAAAAAAGGATTCCAAATATCTCGGCAACTCATTATTCGATCGACTTCATGCTTTATGCAAAATTTTTGTTTTTTTATTGTCTTTTATATTCACTCCTTAAAAAACAAATTCCAAATATTTTATATACCTTTTATCAGAACGAATATTTCGAGAGTCCGAAAAAAATAGTTCCGGATAATCGAGGTTACTGAAATTCAATAAGCTTCTTCCCATTACTACATACTAAGTACATACCAAATTTCAAGTCTCTATCTCAATTTTTTCGGGAGAAAGAGCGTTTACAAACACACACACACACAGACAGACGGATTTTTTTTCTTTTCTGAAAATATGTTTTTCAGAATCTCCACTGTCTGAAACGTGTAAATCCGTCAATTTTTTTTCTATTTTCAAAACGATTACAAGACTTACCCTATACTACGTATGAGGGGTAAGTAAAATGCATTTTTTCATATTCGATAGTTTGACATGATAGCAACGATATCAGCTATATGCTCCATTTACTATAACTAAATTTCCTGCTCGTCATGCCAATATAGTAATTCTTTGATCCGTCTGCTTTAATAAATCGTATTTCGTATAAGTCTAAATAATTATCAAAATTAATTGGGCCAATTTTAATGCAAATGATATCCTTTAATTTCGGATGGTGTTTGGCAATTATGTAGATATTGAAATGTTTAACAGAAATTACATAGCATCATTCCATCCGGTTCCATGGTAGGGACAGTAAAATTTATCCAATGCGCTTCGAATCCGGTAACATAACTTCAAACTTTGACGCTGTATTATTACCACTATTTTTGTTTGAAAAAAAATGTTCCTAATTATATGATTAATATAATCTTAATTAATATAATAATTAATATAATCCTAAAATTTCGGCGATTCTATAAGATAAATTTTTCTGTTCAAAAATAGTGGTGGAAAAAATTCGTAAAAGTTGGTAGTTACGCTTATTTGTAGTGAAATTTACTTGACGACCGTTTAGATATTTATTTTTGTACGAACCCCTATAATTTTTTTATTTTATTCAATATGTCATATTGAATTTACTCTAAATAGATATTCGTATTGCTCTCTCTCCTCCCCCCCCCCCCTCTCTCTCTCTCTCTCTCTCTCTCTCTCTCTCTCTCTCTCTCTCTATATATATATATATATATATATATATATATATATATATATATATATATATATACAGTGTTGGCCAAACGTTTGGACATTTTTTGAAAGTTTCATGTTTTTCAACTTTGTGTGCTTGTAGAATATATTAATTTTCACGTAAATACAAACGTTTATATCTCAAATTGAAGATAATTTAATGTAGAATTTAATAATAATAACAGTATTACAATATCTGTATTGCAAAAAAAGTTATGCTCATTTTAGTAGAACAAACAAACACAAATCGTTTTGAATGAGGACGTGTTTTGTAATAAAAGCGTACTAGCCAATCACAAACACTGTTCTGAGGACCAATCAAATGTCTGTAACTATAGTTTACGTTATTTGGATGGTAAAAGAGTCATTGTTGTGGAAATATTTTGCGGAATGATGCATACTAGTAAAATTAAATAGAGTATTGCTCTTCTTGAATATTTAAAGTCCTTTCTTTTTAATTAAACTAATTTTAAACAATGTCATCAACAAGAAGAACTAATTGGACATCTACAAAAAGAAGCCGAATTGTCATATTGAGAGAAAATGGCCTCTATTATGCTGAAATTGCAAGACAAGTTGGTGGTTCAGTGACTTGTTCTGGTGTACGAAAGTTCTGTTTACGTTATGAAAAAACGAAATCAGTGGAAAATAAGGCCAAATCAGGCCGAAAACAATGCACAAGTGCTACTGCCGATAGAAAAATTAAACGGCTATGCCTTCAAGATAGAAAAATTTTATCAGATGCCATTAGATGTGAAATGAATGCAGCGGATATTGCAGTAAGTTCAAGAACAGTAAGAAGAAGGTTATCAGGATTTGGACTACAAGCTAGAATTCCAAGGAAAAAACCAGATTTAAATCAAAAGCAACGCGAAAAACGAGTTAAGTGGGAAAAAGAACACATTAAATGGTCAGAAAATCAATGAAAGCAAGTAAACTGGAGCGATGAGAGTAAAATATCGCTCTTTGGTAGTGATGGTAGAAAATACGTGAGATGTAGAGTAGGAGAAGCACTTCATCCTGATTGCATTGAAACAACTACAAAAAACCCAACAAATGTCATGATTTGGGCATGTATGTCTGCAGATGGTGTGGGCCGAATTCAAGTGATTGATGGCATCCTGAATGCCAAAAAATACATCGAAACTGTCCTGGAACCAAAATTGATACCTTCCATCAGGGATCTCTTCCCCCACAACGCACCATTTATTTTTCAGCAGGATTCAGCTCCATGCCACACAGCAAAAGTATGCAAAGCATGGTTTCAAAATAAAGGCATAGATATATTACCATGGCCAAGAAACAGCCCTGATCTCAATCCAATTAAAAATTTGTGGCGAAGTTTGAAAATTCTTGTACGAAAAAAGTGTCCATCCAATAAAAGACAACTTATTGAAGCTATAATTGATTCTTGGCACCATGTGATTACGAAAGATGAACTCCAAACACTCGTTCACTCGATGAAAAGACGCTGTGAAGCTGTCTTAAAAAATAAGGGTTATCCTACTAAGTATTGATTGTGTAAGTATCAATTTAAAAAAATGCAAATCTAAGATAGATCTTACTATTAGTTGCATAACTTTTTTTGTAATACAGATATTGTAATACTGTTTTTATTATTAAATTCTACATTAAATTACCTTCAATTGGATATACAAACGTTTGTATTTAAGTGAAAATTAATATATTCTACAAGCACACAAAGTTGAAAAACAAACATGAAACTTTCAAAAAATGTCCACACTTTTGGCCACCACTGTATATATATAATATAGATAGATAGATAAAGTGAAACATGAGTTTAAAGTGAGCTTGGGGAGTATGTCAATATTGAGTAATGAATTTTGAATATTACATGATAGAGTATCTAAAGGTGTTAAAATAACAAAGAAACATTAATTAGCAAACAAGAGTAACAATACTGATAAGGTTGATATAAGATCATAAATATAAGATTTGCTTTGATATATTTAGCGTGATTGAAATGGTAGGAAACATATTTTGAACTATAATCTTAAATATCGCTCCTTGAAGTTGCTGATTTTACTTATTTACTGCTAGCTTTATAACTAATGCTTAGAAGTGAACGAAAATTTATATTGTATTTTTGTTAGCTATGTAGATACTAATGGTGACGAAAAAAATATTTTTCTTTTTATGAATTTTTCAAAATTGCCTGATTAATTAAAGAGTAATTATTACGAAAACGTATTTTTACAAAATATGCATACGCGGTTGTTTCAGCTTTTACAAAGCCTCTGTTAGAACAAAAATAATGTGATGCATAAAAAATTGTCCGAGTTATGCCTAAGTAACAGATATTTATCTTTAACATTGTTTGGTTCCTTTTTTAATAATTTATGTCTCACTAAGTTATCATTAAAAATTTATGAGAATTTATATTTCCCATTTTATGGCACGGGGAGCTTAAATATGAATAAAATTATGCTGTTGCTATTGAACTTCTAAAAGTTGGATTCAATTTCAATTTGTAAATGACTTCTTAATATCAAATTAAATTAGATTCAATTTTAAAGAACTTTGTATGAATAAAAACAGTTTTTTTTCGGGGGGTGAGGGGGTTTCTGGTATTAATTATAATTAAAACTATAGTCATTTTCCTAATTTATTTATTTTTTTACGTGCTGCACATTTGTAGTTTTTAAACGTTTTTTAAATTTATTTACATTTTAAAGAAAATTATTCGGACCTTGAATTACGACTTCAATTTTCAATTTATGACTACTTTTGCATAGCTACCAATATTTACGCCTTTCTCTCACCACTAAAATTTAACAGTAATTTTTGGCTAATCGAACATACCTTAACTTTTACATACTGTAGTTTTCATGTAAGTTTTTAAATGTGACTTTTCCATTTGTTTAGAATTGAATATTTATTGAAACTTCAGTATTAATATGCTGAGGTACAATCAATTATAAGTCATCTTTAACATATAGTCCAAGTGTGTTGTTATAGTTTGGTGAATTAATGAGATGAAAAAATAACACATTTCACTGACTCATTTAAATACACTGTGTCGTATGTTGGTTATTGATACAGTCCCGTTGTGTACGGACTTCTTCACGTACCCTTAATGGGTACGCGTACCATATTTTGGGAAACACTGACATAAATCATGAAAATTAGAAAAACAACTTCTCATAATCCAGGTGTTTACTAATATTTATTTAAATTTTAGTGTTAATTTGATGAGGAACAATCCATAATGTCTCTTTAACATCTAGTCCAGAATGTTGTTATATTTTGGTGAGTTTGTGAGACAAAGAACTTTTCACTGACTCATTTAGATGCACTGTGTTCTATGTTGGCTATTGACACAGACCCGTTGCGTACGACCGAACTCCTTGACTTACTCTTAATGGGTACGCTTACTTTGGGAAACCCTGGAATAAATCATGAAAATTGAAAAGAATAACTTCTCATAATCCAGGCATCGAAGCCGTTTCTTTTAACACTAGAACGGCGATGAGGGGTCATTTTGACCCCTACAAAATGAAAAAATGTTGATTCGAACCGGATATTTCTTCATAAAATAAGTTAAATATATACTGCACAAAAATAAGTTAAATAAATAAGTTAAATGTCTTAAATAAAAATTCAGGTGTGAAATATTTTTATGAAACTTGAGTAAAATTTCCTGCCGTCCTAGTGTTAAAAAAGACTAAATAAAAAAATTCACCACTTTTTCCTTACGAAAACTTTCGTCTTAAACTTGTTTTGCAAATGTTATAGAAACCCGTTACTTGATGAACTTTTTCTTGCACTTATTGTAGTGATCTGCCACGAAATAATTATTAAAAATAGTGGTGGTTTTAAAAAAACCGCCCTCCGAGGTCTCCATAATGCGAGTGTAATCTGTAAGTTAGTGTAATCCTTAGGTTAGGTATCCCTATATTTTTACAATGCAGTAAAAAAAAATATATCATTCACATCACAAAAAAATTTGAGAATATTTTTATAGTATTAAATTTTGCTAAATTACTCTGATTTTAAATCCTTTCAAAGCTAATTCTAGTTAACAGTGACATAATCGTATGTCATTGAGAATTATGATGGAATCAATAAATGAAACGACTTTCTGGCTTGAATCAGAACGTATACATAGTACGCATACAACTTAATACTAGAAAAGGAGCGCAAAATTGACGCAACTGCGCCACCTTGGGAACGCGGTTGATAATGCCAATGCGCGCGCTTTTAGGATGACGTCATTAGGCAAGACGAAATCTAACATCTGCGCATTCTCCTGAGCATATATTGTGAATCTTTACCCACTCATGAAAAATGCATCTTATTTACCAGATTTATTGCCAAATATTTTTGATACAGTTTGTTTCGATAAAATATGTATATTTTAAAACATTCACAATATCATTTTAGTTTCGGTAGTAAAGGTAATAATATATAAGCAATGTAAGCACTGTTACCTTTTCTCCCGAAACTGAAAATATATAGTGAATTTTTTTAAACATAAATATTTTTATTAAAACAAACTGTATCAAAAATATTTTACAATAAATCTGGCAAACAAGATACATCTTATACATCTTCAATGAGTGAGTAAAGATTCACAATATATAATCGGGAGAATGTGCAAATGATAGATTTATATATAATTCTCTATATCGCCAATGCTCCTATATTGAAAAAATACCTTGCCCTCTAAACGTATTAAAATGTATTGTTGCCGGAAAAAAACATGTGAACCAAATTTTTTATAATTTTAGCACCACAGAAATTTTCTGAAAATTCGATTACAAAATTCCATATTTACACACAAGAACTAAAGTTACATAATAAATGCGTGTAGGAAATAATCAAACGGTGTCAGAAGTATCTCCCTAAATATCATTCCATTTAGTCGTACTTAACTTAATTATTCATTTTATTTCAATTTATATGACTCCAATTAAACAACGACATCTCAAAACTAAAACTTTATTCCACGCATTAAGCCAAACGACATTTCATTCTCATGACAACAAACAGTACCGTTGCCATTCACGAAAAAAATTACAATCTTCTTTCAACAACTGTAGCGTAAAATAATTTAATTGCAGACGATATAAATATATTTCAGCATTACTTTCAACAAACGGGGCGAAAATTATTTTATAAAGTTTGGTAACTTTGGTGGCTTGAAACCTACGTATTTTGATAGATAGATACTGAAATTTTATTACACATATTTATTTCAACATTTACCACAAACTTTCACTACATTATAACTAATATTTCCATATTTATATTAGAAGCAAACAGAAATTGATTAAATTTGTTGATTATTCGATCACAAGCTGTAAAAATAATTATTGAATTTC
Source organism: Maratus michaelseni (assembly GCA_963931845.1). Classification (NCBI taxonomy): domain Eukaryota; kingdom Metazoa; phylum Arthropoda; class Arachnida; order Araneae; family Salticidae; genus Maratus; species Maratus michaelseni. The sequence goes on along the minus strand of OZ007597.1, from coordinate 148,292,646 downwards.
CAGTAGTTCAACGCCCTACGCTACGTGGCGTACGACCTTCATTGACGTGACCTCACTTTTGATATGGCGGATACCTCTTCCCAATTTCATTTGACGTTGAAGAGATGCGCTCTGCGAAAATAGAAAAAAAAAGTAGTTAAAATTTTTGTCAATAGGTGGCTCTGCGCCAATATTTAAGCCGATATTTGCAGATTCCTTTATTTTGTAAAAAACAAAATACAGGAAATTTTATTTCACAGTTGGTAAAAGTAAACTTTTTCAGATTCGTTATATCAATTTCGGTCAATCCAGATGAAACACACAAAATTTCACCCAACGCTTGAAAAAGATCACATTTTATTCAAATTTTGTGAAGTGACGTCGCAACTTCGAAAACTTGAAATACCCTTCTAACCACCTGACGATTTAAAACTTGCTGATAAAGTGTGTCTGTGATTTCTTTGACACTTGCATAGCTGCCAACTTTTACGCTTTTTTCCTACCACTAAAATTTTATAGAAAATTTTACCTTATTAAATCGCCGAAATCATGTGATTTAATAACACAGAAATTTCTATTAATTTTTAGTGGTAACAAAAAAGCGTAAAAGTTGGCAGCTATGCACTTGAACAGTTGATTGTTTCTGAAAAGCATTTGAATTTACGCATTGTAGAGAATGGTAACTTTGTAAGAAAAGGCACTTCTTGTAAAGTTATTTTATCAAAATATCAGCAACGCAGTTGCAGCTCTTCTAGAATTCCGGAAACTAAAAGATGTTAGACGTGGACGAATGTCGGATCGTGGAGTTCACAAACTGATTAAAAAGTTCGAGGAAACAGGAAAACTCGACATTCTTCCTGGCAGAGGACGAAAAAAGGTAGACATTTCTAGAATTGAAGATATTGCTACTGTTGCCGTGGATTTAGCAAGCCAGCCATCATTTGGTAATGCAAATGTGCCAGCTATTGCGAATGAAGTCGATATGACGATTATTTCCACTGTGAGAAAAGTGATGCGTCAAATTTTGCGCTGCTATCCATACAAGATTCAGAGGGTGCAACAACTAATACAGGATGATATCGAAAGTCGGCTATCATTTTCACTACAGTTTCTTGCACGAATGAATGTAGACAATTCTTGGCCCTGGAATATTCTATTGACTGATGAAGCGCAATTTTATTTAAACGGACAAGTGAACACACACAACTGTCGAATTTGGGCGAAAGAGAATCCTAATGTTGTCCAAGAAGTTCCATTGCATGCAGCTAAAGTGATGGTGTGGTGTGGTTTCACAGATACGTTTATGATAGGGCCATATTTTTTTGAGAAACTAACATCCACAGGACTCAATACATGTTCCGTAAATGGGAGAAGGTATCTCTATATGTTGTCAAATTTTCTGATTCCCGAGCGGCAACAGCGAGGCTGCCTTCAAAATATCAAAATATCGTGTTTATGCAAGACGGTGCACCGCCGCACATTACTAGAGCAGTTCAGACTTTCTTAACAAGCCATTTTACAGAATACCGCATCATAAGTCGTTATTTTCAAACAGTCTGGCCACCACGATCGCCTGATCTAACACCGTGCGATTTTTGGTTGTGGGATTTTTGAAAGATTCTGTATCTAAAGACAGATGTCAGCTAATCTCTGATCTGAAAGACAGTATTAGACTTCATATTCGCTCAATCTCACAGGACAGTTTACGCAATGCTGTAGAAAGCACAATTCTCAGAATGGAATGCGTTATTGAAAATGGTGGAGGATTCATTGAGCATGCGTAATGTTATTCTTTGTTATTTCCTCGTTGCCGAGCGACATGTTTTATTTTTGTTGATGCAGATTACATCACATCAAATTATATTCATTTTTCTGTATTGTTTGGAGTCATAGGTCAGGCTCTAGAGCTGTCTGATTAGGTGAACTTTAATTATAACAATTCGCAGTTCGTTGAAGTTTGTTGAAACTTTTAAATTTGTGGGCTTCGTCTGGATTGACTGAAATTGATACAATGAATCTGCAAACATCGCCTTAAATATTTGCGCAACGCCACCTACTGACGAAAAATGTAACTAATTTTTTTTTTTCGATTTTCGTTGAGCGCATCTCTTCAACTACGTACTAATGAAATTTTGTTTCGTTTGGAGCCGTAGAACCGGCTCTAGAGCCTTCTGAATAGGCGAACTTTAATTACAACCCTATATATAACGTTATCACTTTAGGGGGGGAGAGGTGTCTGGCACATGATATCGTAAGATATCTAAGAGGAGGGGGTGGTTGTCTTTGATATCGTTATCATTTTTGATCCTACCAAAATGTTCTCTTTTTTTTTAAGGTTTTGTTCATATCACGAAACCCTATTCGTCTCGCTTTTCTGTCTGTCTGTCACAGAGACGGTCCTCAGAAACTGTATAAGGTACAGACTTGAAATTTTGTGTACTTACAGCAGAATTTATACTATCACGCTGAAAATAATAAAATTTTGAAAAGTCGTATTATTTTATTATAGAGAGATAAAAACCAAAAATCTAACAGCCTTTTCCTATTAAATTTAAACATTTTTCGTTATAGCAGTTGCCAACAATCAAAAATCCACAATAAAATTCTTTCTACAATAATTAATTTTCATTGAAAGATTTCCACGTGAAAAATGAAAATGAAATAAAAAGTTTCACCAATTGAAAAAAATATTACTATGACATCATATTGGTAATATAACGTAAATTTTCATACATTTCTCAATAACACAAGGAGTATGAGTAAGTGTAAGTACGGAAAGCAGGTTAATATGACGTCATTAGAGAATTAAAATGAAAATTAACATAACGTCATATTGGAAGTTTAACGGACTTTTTCAAATGTTTGAGAATCATACAAAGAGAGAATCACTATGAGTAATAGAGAAAGCAAGTAGATAGGACGTCAGCAAGTGAATATAACGTCATATAAGTTTAAGCAAAGTATTGAATCATGATAAAAACCGCATTATGGAAACATTGGCATATTTAAACATTTTGAAGTTCTCTATACAACATGTTTAATTTTGAACTCGATTTTTTTTACACAAACATTCTTAAAATCCCGGACAACGCCGGGTACTTCAACTAGTAGTTATATAAGCAAGGAGAAATTTTTTAAAATTCAAATGTAAATATTTGTCACAAAGAAAATGTTGCAACAATGAAATTAAATTTGCGTTAAGCCACGCTAGCTAAAATACGCTATTGACTGCAAATCCGATTACGCAACTTTAAAAAGCTTGGCGTTGTAAACGATCCTTTTTAAAAAAAAAAGTTTTACGCAGTTCCGGCTTTAAAAAATGAGATTCTTTGCCAAATGTTATAAAAAAATATGAAAACAAACCTGATGAACGTTACTTCTTTTCTGTTTTTTTTTAACAGTGTATATGAATTTATATATGATATTTTGTAATTCTACCATTTAATTTGCTCTTTTTCATTATATCGTAATTGTTAACCCCACGTTCTCAGCAATATCACTCAGACTAATCCCTTTGACGGAAGTCCTAGTTAAAATAACTTATTTTTGCTTGTTTGACTGCCAGCTATGTTCTTATTGAGATAGTGCATTGATAATTATAATAAAAATTTTTTCATTTGGATATATTTATTTAAGGATAAAGTGTTTTGAAAGGAATATTAAAAGAAACCCTTTGAGCGATCTTCGATCACACTTACCCACTTATTTATAACTTCTTCTTTACATCAAAATATTCTACATATTTTTTGCCTTTTAACCATTTTTATTGAAATACAAAGTTATTCATATTTAATACTTGGAAATTTTTCCAGGGAAAATTTCTCACGCCTTGCATTCATAATATTCATATATTTTAATTGCTTAATAGGCGTATAGCCAAAATAGTGAAAAAGTACCCAAGCCGGGACTCGAACCCGGGTCATCAGTATAGCGCACTGACGTTCTACCAACTGAACCACTTGGGAACTGAACCACGTGAGAAATTTTCTCTGGAAAAATTTCAAAGTATTAAATATGAATTTATTCAATTGTCGATGCTGGATTTTCTTTGATTTCGTGTTTGCCCCAGGGTTGGCGGTTCACGGAAAATATTCCATCTTGTGCTGCGTTTGTAGCCTTGCCAACATGTTATGGTGAAAAAGTTCCAGGCTGAGTATCGTTCCCAAGTGGTTCAGTTGCTAGAACGTCAGTGCGCTATACTGATGACCCGAATTCGAGTCCCGGCTTAGGTACTTTTTCACTATGTTGGCTATACGCCTATTAAGCAATTAAAATATATGAATATTACAAAGTTATTATTAACACATTGACGGACAGTAGGGACAAGTGAAGTTCGAAAATTGACACTATATGTTTTTGTAATTTTTAGAATATTAGAAGTATAGTTTTACTCTTTCTGCTTAAATAAACTTAATTTTGATTAATTCATCACCTTTAATTAGGTTGCACTACTCCCTTCACAACCACGTCAGGGTGGTTAATAGTCAGGGAAAAATACAGTTAAAAAAGTGATAAAAACCAGTATATTCTTATAGAAAAATTTATGTTGATTATTCGATCAAATAATCTTTTTCAAATAGAATTTTTCTATAAGAATATACTGGAATTATCATTTTGTTTACTGTATTTTTTCCTGACTACTAGCCACCCTGCACGTGCATACTGAAGCTGCAACTCGTATAACAGGTGGAAAACGAACTTCAACCTAAAAAATTGTTTCCAAAACATGACACTGGGCTTCTACTTGTACGCCGGTAAATGCACATTTGTGCTGCTATAGCCGTAGTGTCTAAAAACGACCGTTTCGTTTTGGACGGCTATTGCCGTCACGCCACATAGTGAACTTCGCTTTGACGGCTATAGACGCAAGTGTCCGTCAACGTGTTAATATCATTAAATGATTATAAATTTTTTTCATTCCAAAATATGGAACACCCCAACATTTGGCATTCCTATTCTTCTGCCATTGTATGTGTATATAATCTGCTTTTAGAGAAACCAGGTGTAAAGTATGTTTGAAATGATACTTGTTGTATTTACTAGTATCACCGAAAGTGAAGCAGCATCGACCGTGGTCATTTGTTAGGAGGGTGACAACCTCTCGCGGCTGCGGCTGCTGTGGGACCGTTACATTAATGGGAGCTGGTGCAAGTACAATTTGTTCGTGGCTCCAATGTCCCCCAAGTTTAGAATAAGTGTTACCTCTGGGAGTGCCAATCCAGGTGCAGGTTAAATCATCTGGAATTGGTTTAAAATTTAGAGACCAGCTCTTCTGGACGGGGCTTGTGAGTGCTTAAGCCATTTGGTAGGCCTCCCCGTCCAGCTGACTCTTGTGTTTACTAGTAAAGAAAAGAGAAAGAATGTTGTCTACCTGTTTTGTTGTTAAGTTCTGCTTGTCCCCCGTGCAGGCGCCAAGTACAAAACAAATTATTACTGTTGAATGCATTATGTAACAAAAACTTATTATTAAATACTTTTAACCATTTATCTACTGACGGTACTTATAAGTACCAGTAAAATAACTTGTTATAAAATTCATTTAATGCATCGATTAGTTTAGAATAAAGTTATAGATGCATTAATTTATCTTGTTCCAAAAGCGTTATTGGATACACTAAACAAAAATATTTTTAAAAGGGTTGATTTCGTTTGCCTTTGCATCTTTTCAGCTTTCTTGGCGTTGAGGTGGGGGTGGGGGGATTTTCAATTCGGAAATATTTCTATTGTAAGAACATTATATTTGTACATTTCCTAATTCTAGAAAATACTACGAAATATATTTACAATAAAATATTTGAATGGGGTTATAAATATTGCACAAAATCACTAAAAATTCAAATTTAATTAATCCTTCTATATCCTTCAATCATTCTAAAATCCCTCTAAAATTTATTAAATGATTATGGAAATCTTCTAATGTAGTTTCAACAATTCACAAAAAAATACTTTAGAAGATAAAATTATCACGAATTCATAATTAAGTACATAAAGGGTTAAATAGTAACTATTTCCTTTAAGTGTTAATCGATATAAAGTCATTTCATATTTAATAGTGATATTTTATTGCCTTCTTCTCTGCATTTGAATCAGTAAAATATGTGAATAAAAAATGAATCGCCATATCTATATATAATTGCAAACAAAAGAAAATAATTGAAAAAAAAATAGACACTGATGGTAATATCATTAGGGAGGGGGGGTGCTGTTGAGCACCGCCCTCTGAATGCTAGGGCTTCGCGCTAACACAAAAATGACGGCTGTCGTAGGTGGATTTTTTGCAGCGTTTGTACGGTCCCTCGAATTTGAACACCAATAATTTCTAAAAGTTTACTTTAAATAAGGTCAAAGAAAACTTTCAGAAATTCTGGTGTTTAAATTCAGGGGGCTGTACAAACGCTTAAAAAAAATCCGCCTACGACAGCCGTTAAGTTCGAGGGATGATAACGTATTAGGTTGGGATCCGGTAACATCGAAACGATCGCGGAATTGAAATTTTTTTATGTAAATCGATAGTAAAAAGTCATACGAACAAACTGAGCTAGGTATGACAAGCCGAAAATATTATTAATTAAATGAATTATTATTTAAACAATATAATGTTTTACCGTTATCGCGGATGTTAATCACTCTTAGAGCATTTTATAGAAAATTTTGTGCTCTTTCAGAAAAAAACTTGGTCCGACAAACTTTATTCTGCCGGAAATATCTATCATACCAGGGTTTTACAAATTTTATAAAATCTGGTAGCCATAAGAAAATACTAGTCGCCAGTAAAAAATATTTTCTCCATCCCACACCACTTTCCGTCATTGATTTAAAAAAAAACAAAAAAAAAAACACAAGAGTTTTTTATGAATTAATTGAGGAAAAATAATATCAAGCAAAGTGTGGAATTATTAGTTACAAAGTTTAGAATGGTACATAATTTAGAAGATAATATAAACTATGTTTTCTAATGAAACTTATAAACAATACAATAATTTATAATGACAACTTATAAACACAACAATAAGATTCAAGACTTACAAAAAAACCCAAAAAAACTTGAGTAAATTTTAGCATTGTATCCAATTTTAGATGCTACAGAGGCTGGATTGACACTATTTCTTACTGTTTTAGTGAAATATCCCTTATCCCCCCACATTCTAATCACGTGACATATACTAGCTGGCTATAGCTAAAAAGAATGGTGTTTTCTGTGCATGAGTTGGAAAATGCCTTTTAAATTTAGTTCTTCCATTAAAAGTACGAGAGAAGAGGAAGATCACTATGCTTGCCACACACGAGTAGGGGTGAGGGAGAGAAAAAAAAACGCCATTTGTGCTCATTTCTTATGTAAATGTTTTTACAAAAATCCCCTCGAAAGAGTAAACAACTTGGTAGCCAATAGCGACCTGGCAACCGCATTTGTCAAGCCCTTGTCATACCTATTTTACGGAGGCGGCCGATGATAAAATGTCAATTGGATTTTGCTTTGAATATTTACCAGTGGCGAATTTATTTGGTGTGTGGACGTTGTAGTGTCGGCAAATTTATATGGGAACTTTCGACGGACGCGCGGCCGTCTGCTTCGCGAATTCCGGCGGTGTTTTAATAAAGTTTGTCGGATCAAGTTTTTCTGAAAGAGCACAAAATTTTCTACAAAATGCTCTGAGCGTGATCAATATCTGCAATAATGGTAAAACATTATAATTTGTAAATAATAATTAATTTAATTAAACATATTTTCGGCTTGTCAAATCTAGTCATACCTAGCTCATTTTGTTCGTATGGCTTTCTACTATCGATTTACATAGAAATTTTTCAATTCTGTGATCACGGGCTTTCGATGTCACCGTCTCCCGGACTTTATGAAATCGTAAAGGGGAGGGGGGAGGAGGGGTTCAAAATTACCAAAAAAGTTGATAACGTTGTATATGTACAGTAGGGTGGGTCGAAAAAACCGAAATTTTTATAATCGAAACGTAATAGTGCGGGAAAGTTGCCATTGGTAATAAGGAATAAATTCTCAAAATATTACACCAAATGGTTAATATCTTTTACCGCCGCAAAAAGGGCAAAGTTTCAAAAAATCGCAATTTTTTTTTTTTTTTTCAAAAAAAAAAAAATGAAATTATCCAACCATACCAATACAATTTCTAATAGAATGCAACAGCTACATCAAGATGTAAATAATGTTCCAGTAAAATTTCATTATGGTGAAATCATTTCTATTACCGCCGCAGGGGTGTCAACATTTTGAAAAAACGGCAAAAATTTCAATTTTCCGTTTTTTCTAAATTTTTCAATTTTTATTGTATGTTTACAATTAAATAAATTTACATTATAGCTAGTAATAACTTATAAATGTCTAGTAATTTTGATCATGGGCATTGCCAACCAAGGGCGAGAGGGGCCCGTCCCCCCTAAATTTGAGAGAAAGGGGCTTTTTGAAGGGATTTTGAGGATTTTCCGGAAATTTTTAGAGTTTTTTTTGTAAGGGGGGAGGCAAAAGGGAAAAATGAGGGGGAATTTATGTAAAAGGCCCCCCTACCAAAGAAAAATCACCAAAATTTACAGGAAAATCGCCCAAATTTCTTCAAAAAGCCCCTTTTTCTCAAATTTAGGAGGGGCGGGCCCCTCTCGCCCTTGGTTGGCAATCCCCATGATCAAAATTACTAAACATTTCTAAAGTTATTACTAGATATAATGTAAATTTTTTTAATAGTAGACAAATAACAAAAATTGAAAAAATTGTAGAAAACGGAAAATTGGAATTTTTGCCGTTTTTTTTCAAAATTTTGGCCGCCCCTCCGGCGGTAATAGAAATGATTTCACCATAATGAAATTTTATTGGAACATTACTAACATCTTGATGTAGCTGTTGCATCCTATTTGAAATTGTATTGGTATGGTTGGATAATTAATTATTATTTTTTTTTTTTTTTTGAAAAAACATTTTTTTTTGCGATTTTTCGAAACTTTGTCCCTCAAGCGGCGTTAAAAGATATTAACCCTTTGGTGTAATATTTTGCGAATTTATTTATTATTACCAATGGCAACTTTCCCGCACTATTATGTTTCGATTATATAATTTTCGGTTTTTTCGACCCACCCTAATGTACAGCCTCTCAAAGAATATTTCTATTTAATGTGAAAATTCATTTTTTCCCTCCATAAAATAATATAGAAGTTTGGTAAAATTATATCCTTTGCGTAGTTTATATTTTCTTTTGTTTTCCTTAAAGTTAAAATTTGCATAGTCTCTAAGAAAACTCTTAATAAGGGAGTTCAAATTTCAAACACGGAAGAGCAGAATAAGGGATAAGAGGAAAATATTTGCAAGATCTGAAACATTTTTGAACTTATAATCTCAGACTTTCGTTTCTATGGTGATGGTATTTGGATGCTTCGATCTGCTCTTATTGGATGGTGTAACATGACGTCACAGTTACGAAACGATCAATCTCCGCCCAGTGTTTTAACATGGCAGTGGGAAAACTGGGAATATCAACAAATAACTTCAGTCGAGACAAACTCTCGTTAAGAGAAGTATATTTTTGTGGCGCATCTCAGAAAAAGAAGTGCTGCGGTTTGTTTATCTGACGCTTACAGTGAAGTTGTTTTTTCAGGAGTTATTGAATTTGATTGGGTGATTGGTGTGGCAAGTGATTGTAGAAAAAAAATATTTATTAGAAATTTTTAGAAAAGTGAATTCTAAAAGAGGTAAGTTAAATTTTCATAAAAGTTTTTAAAAAAGTTTATTTTAAGGGATTCAGTACTTAAAATTTTTCAAATTTTGATGAAAATATTTTATGATAATTTCTTCTTTAAAATTTTCAAAGTATATTTTTGTGGCGTCTCAGAGAAAAGTGTTGCGGTTTATTTATTTGTCAATTATTGTGAAGTTATTTTTGGATGAGTACCTGAATTTGAAAGGGTGATCGTGTGACATGTGATTGCAGTTCAAAATATTTGTTGCTAATTTTTCATAAGGGAATTCTAAAAAGGGCAATTTAAATTTTAATAACATTTTTAAAAAGTTTATTTTAAGTGACTTAGTATTTAAAATTTTTCAAATTTTGCTGAAAATATTTTAGGATATTTTCTTCTTTAAAATTTTCAAAGTATATTTTTGTGACATCTCATAGAAAATTGTTGCGGTTTATTTATCTGTCAGTTATTGTGAAGTTATTTTTGGATGAGTAACTGAATTTGAAAAGGTGACATGTGTTTGCAGATAAAAATATTTATTGCAAATATTTCATAAGGGAATTCCAAAAAGGGTAATTTAAATTTTAATAACATTTTTTAAAAGTTTATTTTAAGGGACTCAGTGCTTTAAATTTTTCAAATTGTGAGGAAAATGTTTATTTTGAAAGTAAAATAAAATCTATTCGAATTAATTGCAAAGTATATTTTTGTGACATTTCAGAGAAAAGTGTTGCGGTTTATTTGTATGTCAATTATAGTGAAGTTATTTTTGGATGAGCTACTGAATTTAAACGGCTGATATAAGATAAAAATATTTATTGGAAATTCTTCATTTGTGAAAATAACATTTTTAAAGAGTTCATTTAAGTACACACACTATTTGAAAACATTTAAACATTGATTAAAATGTTGATCTTAAATTAAAAAAAAAATTCTATAACTATTAACTATAAAGTATACTTTTGTAGCATCTCAGATAAAATTGTTAGGGTTTGTTTATCTGTCAATTATAGTGCAGAGATGCCAAGTTCCCACTAATCTTCCGTAATGCGTGGTTTAATATGACATAGTTTAACAACGCTTGGAACCAGAAAAATTGTTGTATGAATTTTTATTTATTTAATTTCAGATAAAGCTGGGTCAAATTAACCCACATATTATGAAAGATTAATGAGAGCTTGGCACCTATGATAGTGAGTTATTTTTGGATGATTTATTGAATTTGAAAGCATGATTGCAAAGCCTGTTTACCGAATAGGACCTGGAAGCCCGTGCTTGCCCCCCGAAAATACCCGAATTGTGGTTTATTCCCTAGTTAATTGGGCTCCCTAATTTACTTTTCAAAATAAATTGTTTGAAAAAAAAAATCCATCAGGGTAAAAAATGATTTTTTTTCCTTTACGAAACTTTTATCTAAATTATGAAGCTCTCTCTTTCTAAAATATTGTTTACTCGAAATTTTGATGGTAAAATTTCAAATTGTTGCAGCATACGAAAAATGAATTTAGTAAATAACAAAGCAATTGGTAGACTAATAGTCCTACTACTTATATATCTTAAGCGGGCCCTGCATGATTGCGTGACATATGGTTGCAGGTAGAGATATTTGTTAGAAATATTTCATAAGTGAATTCCAAAAGAGGCAAGTTAAAATTTAATAAAAATTTTTAAAAGAATAATTTAAGAGACACAACAGTTGAAAATATTTATATTTTGATGAAACTGTTAATTTTAAACTATTTTCCCTTTAAATTCTATAACAATTAACTGTAAAGGATATCTTTATAACATCTCAGAGAAAATTGTTGTGGTTTGTTTATCTGTTGACTATTGTAAAGTTGCTTTGGATGGCGTTACGGTGTTTGATCAGGTGATTGTGTGACATGCGATTGCACATAAAATATTTGTTAGAAATGTTTTAAAAGTGAATACCAAAATCGGTAAATTAAATTTTAATAATTTTTTTTTAAAATTTTATTTCATAAGACTTAGAACTTGACAATTTTTTAATTTTGATAAAAATGTTTATTTTTATTTATTTATTTTTTAATTATTCTGAAATGATTAACTCTAAAATATATTTTTGCGGCACCTAAGAGAAAGAAGTTTTGCGGTTTGTTTATCAAGTGGATTATACTGAAGGTTTATTTATTTATTTATTTAGATGAGCTATTGGGTTGTTCAGAAAGCGCCTTCCGTTTGGGAAAGTTGGTTCGTACCGGAAAATTCTATCATTTAATTATTAGAGATTAATTGAGATATCTAATCTAATGTATAATAATTGAGGAGTAGAATTTTTCTGTACGAATTGTTTTTCCCAAACGGAAGGAACTTTCTGAACAAACCGATGCTTAATTTTTTTGAACTATTAAGTCACGTTTTAATTTACACAAAATATGTTTGAAAGAAAAGTTCATAAGTGAATTTCATGAAAGGAAAATAAATTTTAATAATATTAAAATAATTCTTTTGAAAACTCAATTTTTCATAACATTCAAAAAGTCAATTTTGAGTTTTTTTTTCCCTTAAGTTTTCTCTAAAGCATATTTTTGAGGCATCTCAAAGGGAAAGTTTAGAAAATTACTTATCAATAGATAGGTTGAAATCGGTTTTTGATTAGTTACTGAACGTCAAGTTAACACTAGAACTACCATGAGCCGTCATTTTGACGGTAACCAAATGAATATATTCCGATTCGAACGAGAAATTTCTTTTTAAAATAAATTAAATACAAAACTCACAAATATATGTTAAAGGAAAAAGTTAAGTAGTTTTAAATAAAATTTCTGGTGTGAAATAGTTTTAAAAAACTTGAGTAAAAATTCCAGTAGTTCTAATGTTAAATACTCATAAGGTAAAATTTTTAGGCGATTCAATGATTCAAAATATTCAGAAATTGACGAAATAGAAAATATAGTGAAGTTAAAAAGATGTTAAGTTACATTTTTATGAGATTAAAATATTTAAGGGATACAGTGCTTCAGAATATTCGAAAATTGACGGTTTGCAGATTTTATCACATTTGAAAACAGTTTGCGCTGAACCATATTTTTGTGGCATCTCAGAGAGGAAACTTTTGAGAGTCGCTTATCCTATCCTAATAATATTATAAATCCGATTGTGTGCAAATGTTAGGCTGAAGCCAGCGTCAAAATGGAGAAATTAATGGCCCTGTATCTTTGCATATAGGTGAATTATAACCCGGCAATGAACATAGACTGTTTTTTGTTTATTTTATTCAAATACTTTTCTTAATAATTCAAAATTTGATTATTTTCATAGAGAATCAATGGGCATTTTTAGATAAAATTTAACCATTTTACTTTATCGTTGCTAGGGCTTTGATCGTTGCCAATAAATAAAAATGCGGAAAAATAATTCTTCCTCAACAATTAAGTTTCAATTAAGCGATTTTCATGTGAAAAATGAAAATAATTTAAAAGAAGATGAATTTCTGTGATATTTGAAACAACAGTATGGAGTATTTGTTATTATACATGAAGTATGAATATCGGTTACATTAAAAAGATGTTTTTCTGTCAAAAACTGCGTTATAATTAGAAAGAAGAATTAACAATAATTATATTACTAAGAAAAAGATTTTGCTTGAACCATGGAACTATGAAAAGGATCCTCCTTGGCTTGAACAAATATGACGTCATAAATAAAACATGTATTTTCAAATATTCGTAATATTACAAAGAGCATGACTATCAGAGTATAATAAAAGTATATACATATGGACGTCATATGTACGTTCATCTCGATTTATTCTCTGAACTCTGTGATTAATAATACAAGCATCAGTAAGATTATTAGGAAAAGAAAATTGAACACAAGTCTATTAAGTTAAAATCTGACTGTGTGTATTTCGCAACTACTCCTCTTAATGCAACGCGATTTACTTAATACCGGTTATCATTGATTCGAGGATGTCATATAAACTCGGAGAATTTCAAATTTTGAATTATATTTCGGGATATTAATAATTTTTTGTAAATTTTAACGAAATTTCTCTAAAAACGGTACTTAAATTACTCCATTTTTGTGGATAAAAAAAGGAGAAATAAAACGGATTAATATATTTTTATGCCATTTTCTCATTAAAACTGATTTTTTTTTTCAATTTGAATAGTTGGTGAAAAAAAAATCTTGATTACAGTAAAATTTCCGAAAAATAAAAACATATTTCCACATATTTAAACTTTATGAATCAATTTATTCTGCAGAGCAAAAATCTCCTGTCAGCATATTGTCAAGAAATCAAGATTTGTTTCAGCTATAGATTAAACCAAGGACACAAATTTGCTGTTACATGCAAACGTAACACTTGCAATTGCAAAGCTTTTTGCAACCCCAAATAACATGAAAACGTAACATTTACATGTAATTTGCACCCAAATTAATTTTAATTTGAACCGTAATAAGTGTTAATTTGCAATGGAAATTACATGCAAAAGTAATGTTTACATATAATTTTGGGTTTCAAAAAGCTTTGCAATTTAAGTGTTACGTTTGCATGTAATTTTGGGCTGCAAAAAGCTTTGCAATTGAAGCTCCTTGCATTTAGGTGTAGAATTATTACTCCCTATTCACAAGAATTGAATTTAAAGAAAAATCATATACTATTTCCAATGAATTATTTTTAAAGGACGGCTGTTAAAACGTTTCTCAAAGTCGTTAAAAGTAAAATGGTTTATCAGGTAAAATTGACATTTCTTTTTACCCAATTCGTCGATTTACACGATTTTATTTGGCCGAATTTTTTCCATTGGTTGCAGTTTCCTTTACACGGTTATTTGGCACAAAATTTTAATTTTCTAAAACTGATTTATGTCAAGTCCCCTATAACATAGAAATATCGTATTTTCTTCTATGAAATGTGATAAAGAGTTAGTTAACTATTTACGTTTTTAATTATCGGGAGTGAAATATTTTGCTTGATTCGTACATTTATTTTTCTTTTAATGTTACGTGAACGAAGTCACGGGTAACAGCTAGTCAGTAAATATATTGAAATAGTTTTTGTATGCGCTGCTGAATTTATGGCGATTATGTATACATGAATTCATATAAAAATATTGTAATAGAAAAAAATCATTAGTGAATTTAAAAAATGTAAAGTTACATTTTTATGAGATTAAAATTTGTAAGGGATACAGTGCCTCAGGATATTCGAAAATTGACGGTTTCCAGATTTTTTAAAATTTGAACACAGGTTGCTAATAGGTTGCTAAGGAAAAATTTTGAGATTTGCTTTCCATTAAATATGTTGAAATCATTTTTGGATGCTCTACTGAATTTGATATGGAATCATGTCACACATGAATTCACATAAAATATTTTAATAGCAAAACTTCATAAGAGAATTAAAAAAAATGTTAAGCTAAATTTTTTAGATAAAATTTTTGAATAATACAGTGCCTCAAAATATTAAAAAATTGAAGATTCGAGATTTCTACAAATTTGAAAACCGTTTGCTCTACACCATATTTTTATGACATCTCAGAGAGATGTCATGATATTCGCTTATGAGTAGATAAGTTGAATATTTGGATTCGCTGCTGAATCTGATAGGGCGATAATGTCACAAACGAATTCACATAAAATATTTTAATATAAAAACTACTTAAATGAATTTTTAAAAATATTACGTTAAATTTTTATGAGATAAAATTTTTAAAGGATTCAATGCCTCAAAATATTAAAAATTAACGGTTTCGTGTTTGTTTTTATTTAAAAACAAATTTTCTCTAAAGCATATTTTTTGTGGCATCTCAGAGAGGAAAATTTTGAGATTTGCTTATCAACACATATGTTGAAATCGTTTTTTGGATGAAATACTGAATGGTATAGCGATTATGTCACACATGAACCCACACAAAAATATTTCATTAGTAAATCTTCCTATGTGAATTTAAAAAAAATTAAGTTACATTTTTGTGAGATGAAATTTTTAAGGCATTCAGTCCTTCAAAATAATAAAAAGTTGACGATTTCGAATTATTTAAAAAAAGTTTGCTCTAAAGGATATTTTTGTGGCATCTCAGAGGGAAAGTTTTGAGACTTGCTTATCAGTAGATAAGTTGAGACTTTTTTTAAAATTTGAAATGTGTGATTATTTATTATTTTCTTAACCTTTTTAAAGTAGTTTAGCTAGTGTTATGAAAAATAATTGTCATTAAACCAGTTGTACTTACTACATTTTGAGAAAAAGTATTCTCACACTGATGTTCGCTAAAGGTAATATTTGCTTATTTCAAGACAGAAAATGTCAAAACTGCAAAAACAGCAGAAACTGAAAATTTCTTTCATTCATATTTTTAAAGTGATAACTCCGCGGCCACGTTGTGAGTACAGTTTCATTACACAAGTCTGAAACAAACATTTGTTGTCTTCTAACTATATATATATTGAAGGAAAAATTGAAAAAACATTTTGAAAATTGTTAGAAAAATTTGACATTTTCAATTTTTATTCGAAAATGAACTTAAAAGGTTATTATTATTATTATTGGTATTCTTAAAAAATGCTTATATCAGTTATATCCCTCTATATTAAAAAAAGTAACGATTTGAAAATGTGTCAAACGATTTAGAAATAAACCAATGAAAATCTGCGTAGATCTTCCCGTTTTTTTCTTTTCTTTTCTTCCACTATTGCAATGACAAAAGTGAAATAATAAATATTAAAGACACGTGGCTTTTAGGCCGATTTTTTTTATTTGCAAGTTAAATTTCGGTAAAAATATTTATCCGCGTGCACTTTATTTTTATAAGTGTATAAATATTCATATCTATATGGTCTCAATAGTTCTTCATCTGAACTTCGGACTGCAAACCAAAGCACATATTTAATTGAGGCTTGTGAGTTGGGATCTAAGTTCGACAATTCCCGCACAATAGAAATTGATGATATGAATTTTCATTGTGAGAAGAAAGTAGCTTTCAGTTCATCAGAGCTTTCGTTCCGATCAGACGTATAGAGAGATTGTCTCTCTTTGTAATTTTACGCCGGTTGGTAGACCGCGCAATTAACTAATTTTTAAACCCGACAGACGGTCGGATAAATTGCAAATGTTATACCAGTTTAAATTATTATTGTAAATATTTTATGTTATAATCAAGAAATTAAAAGTATAACGTAATTAACATTGAAAACCGTCTGGACTGTTCATTGTTGAACCTAGACACCGACCCACTTACTTTATCTTAATATAATAGTTATATTTTCACATTCATACGAAGGAAAGACGACAAATTTTCCCCACATTTATTGTGACGTTACGGGAATATTGTCCACTGGGTTTATTTTATGATTATGCGTTTGTTGATGCCATTTTTTCATTACAATTAAATACAAAATATATTTTATTTGTAAACATGGTGTTTGGAAATGTGCCAAACAATTTGGAAATGGACCAATGAAAATTTGCGTAGATCTTCCCGGTTATTTTTTCTTTTAGTTTTTCTAGAAAATAGGAACTGCTGCGCGATACCGAACGGAATAGCGAAGTGATTACGCGGGGGGCTGGAGAGCATAGCGAGCAGGGGGCAGAGCTCCCCTAGTAATAATAAAAAATATTAATAAAAATATTCAAAATGAAAATTTTAATAAATGTTTTTGAAGTACTATGTCATCTAAAATATTATATTTTTATTCTAAAGTGTTTTTTTTATGTGAATTTATGTTACATGTAGTATGATGAGCCAAATTTTTATAATAATTTCGAAGTAAAATAAGATTTAAAATTTTTTGAAAATGAGGATAGTTCTTTATTTGAAAGTTTTTATGCAAATAATTTCATGTTTAATGAAATGTTTCTTTAATTTTATTGAGTTTCTGAGATGGATTTTTTTATATTTTAGGTGATAATATTCTTTGTTTAATGTCATTATGCATCAAAATATGCTGTATGTTTTGTTTATAAATTAAAAAAAAAAGTTTCTTAATAAATTTTAACTTCTTAATTTGTTTTAAGTATTAAAATATGTCAAATTATATACAATTTTTAAAGGTGTTTCTTTTTTCTTTTGTTTTTTGTTTCTTTTCTTTTTCTTTTGCTGACA
Organism: Maratus michaelseni; assembly: GCA_963931845.1. Lineage (NCBI taxonomy): Eukaryota > Metazoa > Arthropoda > Arachnida > Araneae > Salticidae > Maratus > Maratus michaelseni. Next base: position 148,274,905 of record OZ007597.1, on the reverse strand, counting down.
TGTGATATTATTGTAGTTTATAAAATGAATTCAAGAACCTACAATTTTTTTTAATGAATGAAAATTCTTTAAATGTAACTTGGAAACGTAAACCTTTTGAGCAAAGATATTGCGGGGAAGTATAAAATACTTCTGTTTTACTGAATTTGACGTCTTGAATGTTTTTAGATCATTAATGTGTTAATATTAGAATTACTTTGAAAGTATTGGGTTGTCCGGAAAGTTCTTTCCGTTTGGGAAAGTTGGTTCGTACCGGAAAATTCTATCAATTAATTATTAGACATTAATTCTTATATCTATAGACTAATAATTGACGGACAGAATTTTCCGGTACGAATTGGTTTTCCCAAACAAAAGAAACTTCCGAACAGCCCAATATATTGCCAACACTGTTCACTTTTAACCACCTGTGGGTGAAAACCATGGTTATCTTACTAAATTGTTTCAACTACGAAATTAATTTTGATGAAGAAAAGTATAATTGCCAATTGCTACGGTTTTCGGCCAACAGTATTTTCAAATTGAATTCTTCACCTTATTAAATCGCAGATTCCTATGATTAAAAAAGGCCATGATTTTAGTTTGAAAATACTGGTAGCCAAAAATTATAGTAGTAAGCATTTATGTAAAAGGTACAAATTCATGTTGATGAAATATTATTTGTACCGGAAAATTCTCTCGGTTCTGTCTATTCATTTAGGTCTAGCGGATACTTCTAGGTCTACGGGAATTGCCATCTAATAATTAACATACAGAATTTTCCAGCACACATAATATTTTCATTTAGTGGAATTATTTGTAATAAAATATCAATATTTTCGCAATATTCAATAATACATCAACATAATACTAATGTACTAAATAGTAAATTTTAAAATAATTCTGAATAAATAATAATTTATTATTAGTGATGAAAAAGTAATGATTAATTTTATCATCTCGTGCAATTATTGATTCTGACTGTTGATTGTTGATGTGTAATTGTCCATATTTAAATAATAATTGTGTTTCAATATTCTTCCTTCAAATACGAAATATTTTTATTTGTTTGTTTATCTAAAGCGTAGATTTTTTCATAACTAGTGCTCGTTAAATATTAATGTTATGCAATTAAAACTATATTATATGTCAATAACATATCGATTTATAAATGTAAAAGTTTTGGTTATATTACACAAACGAAAGGTTTTTATAAAAAGGAAAAACAATATCCATTTTGCAAATCTCTCAGAATCGAATCAAAAACTATGAATAAAAATTTAACCATCTGTTGCAGGCATATACGTGACTAGGTTGTGGTGTTCAGTGTAAAATATGTTTTTGAGTTTTTGTTTTCAAAATATTAATCAAATATTCATTACCTGAATAGAGATTTAATTCGTATTCCGAAACAGCCGGTTTTTTACCTACAGTTGCTAGAGTTTAAAAAGTCCGAATAATAATATTTCCAAACAATGTATTTTCAACTGAAATATATATTTAACAATAACATAGAAAATGAAATAAAACTTTAAAATGCAGTGACCGCTCACTTATACGCGATACATGGAAATTATTTTTCCGTACCAGTTTTACTTTAAAGTAATTTTCGGATTAGTAAATCGCAAAATTTATAAATGGAATTTTACTATTTTAAAATAGTACTACGAAAAAGTAATTGCTGAACATCGCGTATAAGTAAGATGTTACTGTAATTAAATTATTACGTGCGAAAATCATTTGAGGATGAAAATTACTATATTAATTTTACCCATCGTAACGATGATGAAAATTAATATTAACGCAACAACGTATTAAGTCATATTAATTAGTCAATATTACAGAGATAAACGATATTATGGCATCTATCGCTATAATACGATATTATAGTGTCAAGAAGAAATTGTTTCTTCTAGACTATATAAAGCGCTATATAATATGCGCTTTTTTTTTTAAGTTGAAGTATTTTTTATTGATACATGGAGCTCAGATAACAGTACATAAAATAAACTTTAAATCGAATATTACGCTATAGGTAACAAAAGTTAATAATTTTTTTTATCTACTTTTGATTAAAAAGATTTTTTGAATTTTTTTTTTTCTATCAATATAATTAATTAATTTTTTTTTTCGTATTGCCGTATTTTTAAAAGACACAAAACAAGAGTAAATAATTTTTATATCAATATGCACGTTGACATGTGCACATACATTGTTGACATGTTTCGGCTCACTCCAAGCCATTTTCAAAAACAAATGAGAATATTCTATAATTTCACGGTCTTTGAAGTTATTATAGTTATTAAATGATAGCATTTCAAATAATAACTTCAAAGACCGTGCAATTATAGAATGTTCTCATTTGTTTTTGAAAATGACTCGGTAGTGAGCCGAAACACGTCAACAATTTAACAACAGTTATTTTACTATATATTATGTTGTTAATTTACATCTTTTAGCATTTAAAACAAATAGACTATTGAGTTTTTACATTTGCATGCATTTCATTTCTTTGTAAAATAGAGCAAATGAGGGTGCTTTTAGAGACTGCGATGTGTAGACGGTGGTTGACAAGCATAGCTTGTTGCGCGGAGCCTTATAATTGTAACAACAACAACAAAATTGTAATTTAACAAATTACAACAACCATTGGGAAAATGCCCCGAAAGCTTTTTTTTTTAAAGAAAAATAAATTAATTAAAAATAATAATTATTCAAAAATATTGATCGGAACCATCTAAAAATAAACGCATTTTTCATTATTACAGTTGAAGAGATCCTGGCATTCTCTGTCCTCGCAAAAAATATTCGTTTGAACCATCGCCGCAGTTATTGAAACGCAGTTTCCATTACTATGCCTTATCCTTAATATATACCTTAATATATACCTTAATATTTTGTCTGGTCCTTACTACAATAAGTTTAACTCTTGTTTAGATTGATGTCTGAGCTAAAGGTTTTTTGAAGAAATTAAAGTTGAAGACCACGTTTTTTGCTTTATAAGACGATTTCTCATCCGACGTCAATTTTTGAATTCAGCTTTTTTTCATATCTGATAGTTTGCATCTATCCTTTTTGTAAATTTAACATTTTTGTAACGATTTTATGCATTTCTATTGCCTATTCACAGAAAAATTCTTCTAAAGTTACAGAATTTCGTTAAAAACGCTTAAAAAAATCTTCTAAAGTTACAGAATTTCGTTAAAAACGCTTAAAAAAATAAAGTGACGACGTCAAGATTCTCGACCGAAAACAACAACCATTTTACCTGTGGTTAAAAAGAAAATCTAAAGTTGGAAAATTTTCCCATTAACGCTGTTTATATTTCAGCACAAAAATTTCAGGAGGCGACTTAATATTTTCCTACAAGATGAATCGATCATAAAGAAATGTTTATTACTAAAAGCTGTCATATTTCATATCAGAACTTTTCTCCAATACTTTGCATTTTGAGACGTTTAGACTGCTGCGAAAAGCAAACATCTGGTAAAATATTTCTGATCTTTCCATCCTAAACTTAAATATCTTAGTTAAAGTATCAAGTTTAAATACTTGAGATTTTATGTATAGAGATAAAATTACCTGTAAAAGATTACCCATAAAAATGAAAATGTAAAGTTAACTTTATTTTATTTTTGAGATCGGAGAATACGCTAAAAATACATTTTTGCAAAATATGAGACATTATAAGCAAAAATCGTATAGTTTATTTTAGATAATTGCCATTTTTCATGAGGGGAATTCTCGCCAATTTTTAAACTAAAACAAAGCAAATTAGTGTGTTTTTAGAGACCGCGAGTTGTAGACAATGGTTGGCAAGTGTAGCTCGTTGGGAACAAAGCCACATAATTGTTATAAAAAAGAAACAAAATGTAAATTTGTAAAAATTTACCACTAAAGCTGTTTATATTTCAGTGCAAAAAAAATTCAGGAGGGGACTTAACATTTTCCTACAAGATGAATCGATCATAAAGAAACGTTTATTACTAAAAGCTGTCATATTTCATCTCAAAAATTTTCTCCAATACTTTGTATTTTGAGATGTTTAACGACTGCTGCGAAAAGCAAACTTCGGATAAAATATTTCCTAGCTTTCTTAAATATCTTAGTTAAAGTATCGAGTTTTAATACTTGAGATTTTATGTATAGAGCTAGAAAAAAATGAAAATGTAAAGTTAACATTATTTCATGTTTGAACTCAGAGAATACAGTAAAAATGCATTTTTGAAAAGTATGAGGCATTATAAGCAAAAATCTTATAGTTTATTTTGAATAAATATCATTTTTCATGAGAGAAATTATTGGCAATTTTTAAACTGGAACATAGCAAATTACCGTGTTTTTCGGCCTATAAACCGCGGCTCAAAAAATTCATTTTAGACCCAAAAATTTTATTTCTTAAAATGCTACTTTCTTGAACTTGGAATACTCTAGTAGAGACCAGACTTCAATTACTCAACAACATTTCTGGGTCTAAACTGAATTATTTGATCCGCGGATTATACGCCGAAAAATACGGTAGCGTGTTTTTAGAGACCGAGGTGTAGACGATAGTTGCCAATGCTAACACTTTGGGAGCAGAGCCACATAATTGTAACAAAAAGAAAAAAAAATGTAAATTTGTGAAATGTTGTCATTAAAACTGTCTATATTTCAGCGCAAAAAATTTCAGGAGAGGGCTTAACATTTTCCTACAAGAAGAATCGATCATAAAGTAACGTTTATTACTGAAAGCTGTCATATTTCATCTCAGAACTTTTCTCCAATACTTTGTATTTTGAGACGTTTAGACTGCTGCGAAAAGCAGACATCGGATAAAATATTTCTGAGCTTTCTTCCCTAAACTTAAATATCTTAGTTAAAGTATCAAATTTTAATACTTGAGATTTTATGTATAGAGCTATAAAAATGAAAATGTAAAGTTAACATTATTTCATTTTTGAGCTCAGAGAATATAGTAAAACTGCATTTTTGCAAAATATGAAACATTATATGGAAAAAGATCTTATAGTTTATTTTAAATAATTGTCATTTTTGATGAGAGAAACTCTCGCCAATTTTTAAAATAAAACAGAGCAAATTAGCGTGTTTTAGAAACCGCGAGGTTTAGATTATGGTTGGCACGAGTAGCTCGTTGGGGGCAGAGCTACATAAATGTAATATATATATATACAGGGTGTAACTGAAATGCTTCAACAAACTTTGAGGGATGATAGTACTCATGAAGATGAACAAAAAATGCTATAGAACACGGGGTCGCAAATGACGTTTAACCCTTTCAGGGACAGTGGTATGTCTAAAAAAACCACTTAATTTTAATTCCAAAACGCCACAATGGCACCAGAATTTTGCTAAAATCTTTTCCATTTAATATTTATGTGAAATATAGCCTTTTTCTTATTTACAAACAATTCTTTTTGTAAATTCCGGTGCCAGTCCATTTTCAGACGCATTTTCTCTATTTTTATCCTTTAAGCCTTTCAGGGGCAAACTACTTTTAGTACTAAAATGTTGAAATAAATGACTGGCACCGGAATTTATAAAAAAATTTGTTTGTAAATATGAAAAAGGCTATATTTCACGTACATATTAAATGGAAAAGATTTTAGCAAAATTCTGGTGCCACTATGGCGTTTTGGAATTAAAATTAAGCGCTTTCATAAACATACCACTGCCCCTGAAGTGGTTAAACGTCATTTGCGACCCCATGTTCCATTGCATTTTTTGTTCGTCTTCATGAGTACTATCATCCCTCAAAGTTTATTGAAGCATTTCAGTTACACCCTGTATATATATATATATATATATATATATATATAAATTTGTGAAAATTTACCATTAAAACTGTTTATATTTCAGTGCAAAAAATTTCAGGAGGCAACCTAACATTTTCCTACAAGATGAATTGATCATAAAGAAATGTTTATTACTAAAAACTCTCATATTTCATCTCAGAACTTTTCTCCAATCTTTTGTATTTTGAGACTGCTGCGAAAAGCAAACACCGGAAAAATTTTTTATGAGCTTTCATCCCTAAACTTAAATATCTTAGTATCAAGTTTAAATACTTGAGATTTTTTGTATAGAGATTTAAAAATGAAAATGTAATATATTACTTTTAAATGCTAAAGGTGTAAAATTAACAACATAATATAAATTAAAATAACTTTTATTTGTAACTAACAACTATTAAAAGTTATTTTAATTTATATTATGTTGTTATTTTTACACCTTTAGCATTTAAAAGTAATATATTATTACAAGGTGTTATAATTTATTATATTGAAAATGTAAGGTTAACATTATTTGATTTTTAAGCTCGGAGAATACACTAAAACTGCATTTTTGCAAAATATGAGACATTATAAGCAAAAATATTATTGTTTATTTTAAATAATTGTCATTTTTCATGGGGGGGATTTTCGCCAATTTTTAAACTGAAACAAAGCAAATTAGCGTATTTTTAGAGACCGCGAGGTGTAGACGATGGTTGCCAATCGTAGCACTTTGAGGGCAGAGCCACATAATTGTAACAAAAAGAAAGAAAATGTACATTTGTGGAAATTTACCATTAAAACTGTTTATATTTCACCGCAAAAAAAAAAAAAAAAAAAAAAAAAAAATAAAAATCAGGAGAGGACTTAAGATTTTCCTACAAGATGAATCGATCATAAAGAAACGTTTATTACTAAAAGCTGTCACATTTCTTTTCAGAACTGCTCTTCAATACTTTGTATTTTCAGACGTTTAGACTGCTGCGAAAAGCAAACATCGGTTAAAATATTTCTGAGCTTTCTTCCCTAAACTTAAATATCTTAGTTAACCCTTTTAGTGCGGGAGTCGACTAATGTCGACATCTAGGAGTTGGGTGCTGTAGACTACATTAAGCGGCGACAAAAGTCGCCTAAGCGTTCACGGCGTGTATTGTGCTAACTGTAGTGCGTCATGGGATTAGCAGTTATGAATTATTGCGCCAGCGTAGTGCAGTAATTTGGCTATAAGAAAAACCAGTGGCGTGCTTTTCGTATAACCATAAGATATGATTTTTAGTTTTGTATTGGGTCGTTCGGAAAGTCGTGTCCCTTTGGGAAAATCAATTCGTACTGGAAAATTCTGCCCGGTAATCAGATAAACAATGTCGCTTTTTTGGTCAAAATATTCCGCACAGGGCATTAACCACACACAAAAAATTCCGCACTGAAAGGGTTAAAGTATCAAGTTTTAATACTTGAGATTTTATGTATAAAATTGCGAAAATGTAAAGTTAACCTTATTTCATTTTTGAGCTCGGAGAATACAGTAAAACTATGATGATGACTAAAACTTTTTATGAGACATTATAACCAAAATCTTATAGTTTATTTTATATACCGTATATACTCGTGTATAAGCCGACCCCCAAAACCGAGATGCAAACAAGTTTAACACCAGTAATTCATAATAATTTTCTACGCCCTGCTTTATCTCATTTAATTGTGAATTATATAAGACAAAGAACATTATTGTAAAATACTGGTATTAAACATGTTTTCATCAGGAATTATGGGGTCGGCTTATACACGAGTATATACGGTAATTGTAATTTTTTATTAGGGAAATTCTCGCCAATTTTTTGTTTTTGAAATAGGTAGACTACTAATTCCAGGTTTAAAACAATTCCGTTGTTAAAATGCTGAAATGATTGTCGCCAATATAATTTATCAATAGATTGATTCAAAAACAAATAAATGATCTTCTTCATGTACATTATAAATACAAAATTTTATTAAAATATTCTGGGCACTATTTGTTTGTTTGGGATTAAAATTAAGTGGCATGAGTAATATATCAATGGGTCCTCCAAGAGTTAAAATTTGGCTGAAATATTTTTCAGCTTTCGTACCTAAAAATAAATATTTAAATTTAAATGCAATATAATTCCGTTTTAACGATTGTCTCAATTTAACTGTAAGTTAATATATCAACAGGTCCTCCAAGAGTTAAAATATAGCTGAAATATTTTTCGGCTTTCGTATCTAAAAATAAATATTTAAATTTAAATGCAGTATAATGCCGATTTAACGATTGCCTCAAATTAACGGTAAGTTCTTATTGTCTTGATTCATTTTTTTTTTAAAAAAGGCAAAGCAATATTCAATAAAATGTTTTTTTTTTCAAAGTGAATGAAAAAATTTAACACTTAACACGCGGGAATTTTATTCACGTTTAATTAAAAGTATTTCACACAATTTTTTTATTTAAAACCATTTAACTTTTTTATTCAACTTATTTTTGTGTAATTTGTATTTTATTTATTTTATGAAAAATTTTCTGGTCGAAATATTTTGATTTGATACCGGTCAAAAGATTGGTTGTTGGCATATATTTAGTGCTAATGCACTGAAAGTATCAAACCCAACTCAATACTACTGACAATTAACTTTTTCAAAATTTTATAAATAATAAATTGCCGGGTCTTTCAAAGAGTTAAAAGTTGCCTGAAATACCTGTTAGATTTCGTACCTAAAAGTAAATATTTAATTTTTAAATACAGCATAACCCCGATTTAACCATTTTTTCAATTTAAGAGTAATTCTTATGCTTCTGATTCATCTTTATTTATTTCCGTGTTATGTGATCACCGTTTTAACCCCTTCAGGGGCAAAGTACTTTTGTAGATAAAATATTGAAATGATTGATTGACACCAGGATTCACGAACGAATTTATTTTAAAATAAGTAAAAGCTTTTCCTCATGTACCTTATAAATTCAAAATTTGATTATAAAATTCTGGTGTCATTGTGGCATTTTGGGATTAAAATTAAGTGGTATATTAATATCGGTGCCCTTCAAGGGGTTAACTATACTTTTCTTCAATTTAACGATTACTTTTATTAATTTCAAATATTTTAAACACTTTTTAAGACATTCTTTATCCCTCTTTAATCTTTATCTGTTGAATGAGCGAAAAATCCGATAAGTTGTTTATAGAATCATATTATAGTATATAAACAACAGCTTTGGTTTTCAATTAATATTTGTACTGATGAAGTGTTAGCATAACGCTTAAAACGTCTACTGTCATTTATTTTAGTATTTGATATTAATGTGTTGTTTTTTAGTTTTATTATATGTCTGATTTTAAATGTCTTTTTAATTTTAAAGTTCTTATTCTGTCGTAATATATTTAGTTGTTATAGTATGTTCATTGAGTAAATCATATTGTAGTATATAAACAACAGCTTTGGTTTTCGATTCATATTTGTACTGATGAGGAGTTTGCATAAAGCTTCAAACGTCTACTGTAATTTATTTTATTATTTGATATTAATGTGTTGTTTTTTGGTCGTATTAAATGTCTTTTAATTTTAAAATTCTTATTCAGACGTAATATGTTTAGTTATTGTAGTATGTTCATTGGGTAAATCATATTATAGTATATATATATAAACAACAACTTTGGTTTTCAATTCATATTTGTACTGATGACTAGATTTTATAAAGCTTGAAACGTCTACTGTAATTTATTTTATTCTTTGATATTAATGTGTTGTTTTTTAGTCTTATTAAATGTTTGATTTTAAATGTCTTTTTTAATTTTAAAATTCTTATTCTGTCATAATATATTTAGTTATTATAGTATGTTCATTGGGTATCTGATCTGGTAAAATGGATACATATATGTAATACTTAAAAAAAATATTAAGAAGTCATGTCACACGGGTACCCTTTCCGACACAGTGGTCCCACTCCGGGCACACCTAATTTTAATTCCAAACTTGCAGGCGACACCAAGAATATTTTAATAAAATTTTGTTTCAACAATGAAAGCTTAAAATAAAGAGGTCTTATTTTCTAAAATAGTCGTTTGTAAATTCCGGTGTCAGTCAGTAATTTATCATTTTACGAACATAATTTGTCTGTGCCGGAAAGGGTTAAGGAAAAAAAAAACAATTTTCAATAATAATAATAATAATAATAATAATAATAAGTGCACGGTATATATTTAATACACTGAAAAAAACTATACACTGAAAATTCTACTAAATATTACTGGTAATTAATTTCTTTCAAAATTTAACAACCAACTTTTATGCAATTTTGATTTATTTGATGCTTTCCTCGATTTAAGGATAACCCAGAGAGTTTTAAGACCCTTTGTTAACTTTAAATCGAAGTTCGACTGTACATTAGAAAAGTAAGTATTGTTATGATATGGAAGTATAAAAACTTTAAGTTAAAGTTACTTCACTTTAGTTCCAAGAACATAGTAGAAATATATATTCCTAAAAGATAAAGCGATCACTGATAAAAATGACATAACCTATTTGATTTTTTTTAGATATCACATTTTCTCAACTTATTTCTTGTCTTTTCACATTTTTCGAGACATATAAAATATTAAAGTTAAAGGTCAGCTTATTTAACCTGTTCATTGTCTGTTTATTTTATTTTATGTTATTTTATTTTATTTATTTAAAAAAAAAGACAGCAATTAAAAAAATATATTCATTGAAATATTTTTGCTGAAAAAAAATCTTTATTAAACTTTGTAGCATTGTAGATTATAATCAGTGTTCTTAATTTAGCGATTTTTTTTGTTTAATTTTAAAAAACTACCGCAATTTCCGAAAACTTATATTTGCTTTATATAATGATATACATTTAGTCAGTGGTGTAAAAACTGGACGTTAACAGTCAGATTGCCACCACTAAACTTTTAGTATAATTTGCCTAATAAGAATACTCATACAATTTAGGCGAAGTGCGGGTTATCAGGAAAGACTCACCCGATTACAAAATTTAATATTTTTCATAATTACAAACGGAAAATTTTAATTAATAATTGTCTTTGCTGATGATAATGACATCCAAACATTTCTACGATTTAGATTTTAAAACAAAACCTTAATTTCAGTCTTTTTCGTGTAGGCTACGTGGTTCAGTGATAGCGCATTTTCCTTCTAACACAAAGGTTCCGGGTTCTATTCGTGACGACATAAGTTGAAATTTTCGAGTTTTTCCCTCGGACTACATTTCGTTGTCCAATGTATTTAATTAAAACAACTTTCGTAGTGTTTTGGCATTTTAAGAGCTTTGTTTTTTTAGCTAAAATTAAATCATGTAATTAAATATGATTTTCAGATATACAAACATATGCTATTACAATTGTCTGAAAAGCAATTATTGAATATATTTAATTTTATTAAAAAAATAGCTCCTCAAACATTTTATAATTAAATTTAATGGTGCTGTCATCTATGTTCTTATTGATAAAGTGTATTGATAAATGATAAGGATTTAATAATTATAAATTAATGATTTTGATTTATTAATTAAATGATAAAGTGTTTTGAAAGGAATATTAAACGAAACACTTTGTGCGGTTTCACTTACCCGCTTGTTATGTTTTTTGTCTATTAGCAATCTGATTTTGATTTCAAAGCTTAGTAAAATAATTATAAGCTAAAACATTTGTCCAACTTACCTTTTTGTCACCCTATAGAGATCACTTACACAGAATATACAAAAGGAAATGCCACACCATTTCGCCTACATGCTATTTAGACTTAGACCATGGGGAATAAATTTATATTAAAAAAAAATAATAATAATTCAGAATTTCGGCATCCAGGGCAAAAGTGGCGCTGTAGGCTGATTCGGGCAGTAAAATAGGCACAAAAAGTAAAAAAGAAAATAGAGACCGTTTTACGTGGTTGAACAATATTAAATGGATCATTTTTGGATTTTAAGCATTTTTTAGCCTAAAATCAGACTGAAGTGTCAATTTTATCCATTTTGAAAATAATTCAAATCATTGTTTTTTCTTGATAAATCGTTTCCCCATCGTCAAAATAGTATATATATGAAATGGTGTTGCGTTTGCACCAGTACATTCTTTATAATTTAGCTCTAAACACTTATACTTTATTTGATTCCACCCTGCATTTAAATTAAATTATCAAGTTTATATACTACAGAAATGAGATATCGCTACAAAAAAGAAAATGTAAAGTTAAAATTATTTCATTCTAGTGCAAAAAATGGGGAAGAATTATACTTTTTCAAACAAAGAATCAATTCTGGTGACATGTAGAGTATTACGAGAAGAAATTATCGACTGAAATACTTTGTGTTTGAGTTGACGAATTAAGCTTAAATGTTTCAGAAGTTAAATGATGCTATGAAAAAAAAAATGAATGGGTAAAATTAAATTGATTTTATTTGAATTCGCGAAATGCAGTAGAAATATATTTCTCGAAATATGAACGTATAATAAACTGTAAGAGAAAACTTATTTCAAATAGCTCTCATATTTTCTCTAATAAATTCGTGAGAATTCTTTCTATTATTGCGACATATAGACTTTTACAAGAAGAAAAATTGGCTGAAGCATTTCTAAACTTTTATTTCTAAAAATAGATTAAATGCTAAAGTATTACTTTTAGACGTAAGAATTTAAATGATGCTATAAAAAATGAATGCGTGAAATTAAATTCATTTTATTTCAATTCGCATAATGCAGTAAAAGTATATTTCTCGAAAGATGAACTTATAAATAAACTATAAAAGAAAACTTCACAGATTATTTCAAATAGCTCTCATATTTTCTCCAATAAATTCCAGATATTTTTTTCTTTTTTTGCGACAGACAGACTAGGAGAAAAAAAATCGGCTGAAGTATTTCTAAACTTTTATTTCTAAACTTAGATATTTATGTTAAAGTATTAAGTTTAAATACTTCAGAATTCAACACGTTAAATCGAATTTAACACGTTGATACGTTGATTTCTTGCACATCTGTTGACCATGACATTATTTTGATTAACGCACTTTTATAATTCAACGTGCCAGAATTTTCGAATATCTCCGCTTTATTTTATCAGGGAATGTCTGCCATTAAATAAACTAAAGATTATGATGCGCAGACGTCATGTAGTGCATTCATTCAGAAAAAAAAAACATAAGCCACCAGCCGGCGTGTCGTGTGGCAGCTAACGTATGGGAAGGTTCTTGCGCGATTTCTCGCTCGCATTTAATATTTTTAAATGATTGTTTTGGCATAGGATAGCTGACGTCGATCTCTAACGTTGTTAGTTTTTACTTTTTCGATTCTGGTTTCAGTTTTTTATGTATAAGGGTACTTTCGCTTTCAAAACCGGTTCTAACTGGTTCCAAAATTGAAAATGTCCGCTTATAAAAAAAACTGTAACCAAAATCAAAAAAGTAAACACTAACAACGTTAGAGATCGACCTCAGCTATTCTATGCAAAAAAATCATTTAAAAATATTAAAATGCGAGCGAGAAATCGCGCAAGAACCTTCCCATAGACTTAACGTTAGCTTGAGCGTTTCTTCGCGTGACTAGCGTAGGCTCTTAAATACACTGCTCAAAACAATTAAAGGATATTGCAGTTTTAGGTGGATTTTGTATCTGGGAAACTTTTTAGCTGATTGATACATGGTCGACAGACATAGTAGGTTATATGAGAATAAATTACACATGTTTGGCAGAAAAAAATGCATTTTATTGCGCATTTGTGTACAAAAAGAAAAAAACACAATTTGTGCATATGAGAAAAAAAGAATAAGAAAAGGTGTTTTCTTCAAAGAAAATCATTTTCAGTAGGGGGTATGGTTTCCACGGGCGGCCAGCAACGTTGAACACCTTTTAGGCATGGACTCAATGAGGCTATTAATGACGAGTTGGGGTATTCTGCCCCACTCTTCCAGAAGAGCTCTTTCCAGTTCTTGGAGAGTTTGTGGGGGTTGTTGGCGGCCAGAAACTCGTCTTCCTAGAGCGTCCCAAACGTGCTCGATTGGATTCATGTCTGGAGAACACACTGGCCATTCCATTCGACCGATTCCTTCCTCGAAAAGGAAATCCTCCACCAGGTTTGTACGATGTGGCCTGCAGTTATCGTCCATTAAAATGAAGTTATCTCCGATTGCTGCAGCGTAAGGGACTACAATAGGTCTGAGGATCTCATCCCTATATCGGCGACCAGTCAGAGCTCCATCTCGAATGATGTAGAGGTCAGTGCGCCCGTCAATGGAGATGCCACCATACACCAACACTCCTCCACCGCCAAATCTGACACTTTCGTGCACGAACGCAGGATTATTCCTACTGCCACGGTCCCTCCAGATGAAAATACGCCTATTATCCGGATGCACAGAAAAACGGGACTCGTCAGAAAACAGAATATTGATCCATTCATTTCTCCTCCAGTTGACATGCTCGGTTGCCCACTCCCTGCGGTCGCGACGATGCCTTGATGTTAATCTAACACATACCATCGGTCGGCGAGCATACAGACCTACAGCATGGAGCCGGTTTCGGACAGTCTGAGTTGAAATCGTGGTGCCTGTAGCCGAGCGAAGATGTTGTTGGAGAAGAGTAGCGTTCATGTTTCGGTGTCTCCGAGCTGTTAACGCTAAATACCGATCTTCATTGGGCGTTGTTGCCCGTCTACGACCTTGCCCTGGTCTTCGGCCTGCACATCCACTCTCCAAAAAACGGTTCCAGATCCTGGAAATGACACTTTGTGACACTCCAATGGCTTGCGCTACTTCGGCTTGAGTTTGGCCCCCTTCTAAGCTACCAACAATTCTCCAAGCTTCTGAATCTGTCAAATGACTTCGCTGAGACATCGTACTCATCGAAACAAAGCAATCACTGAATGCCGATAATCCTTGTCTTCATTCTCTTTTATCCAGTTGAAAGTCAAATTTCATTCGCTGCCGCTGAAGCGACGTTTTTGACGTCGAACTCAAAATTTGCATACTCCACAGTTTGAAAACCAGAAAAATTTGCATTTGTGATTCTCTTCTTCTATTTTCGGCAAAAAAAATTTCGTTTATATCTTTATTTTACATAAAACTTCAAATATCCTTTAATTGTTTTGAGCAGTGTATTTAATAGTGATCTTTTAAATACGCGATAGGATTTGTGACTATTTTTATATTCAAATCGTACCTCAATTTTCCAAAAGGAAAAAAAAAAACTATATTTTTCTTTAAAATGTCCTATTATAAGCGTATGGCAGAGATTCTTTTTCTAAAAGTGGTACATATAGAATAAAATATTAGTCCTCTGGGATGTATGTGTTTCGATCCCTAGTCAAATGGTGCGAGCCAATGCTACGTCAATGAGGCGAGAGTACTCGAAAGCTAATGTTAGACCTATGGGAACGTTTTTTCAAATTTCTCGTTGGAATTTCAATATCCTTAAATGATTTTGGTTCTTTTTAACTCTTTCCAACGTAGCTGAAAAGTACATTTATGAATTGTCTGCCCGTATGTCTGTCCTTGTGTTGCGCGCTCTAACTCACATATAATCGGATTACTATGTATTTGATATATAATTATTGCGGTGTACCATGGTATGTTCGGTATTAAAAATGAAGTGTGTAGCAATTATAGTTCGTTTACAGGGGAACTCCAAAAATGACGTTACATTATGGTGTATGAGGAAAAATCGTTTGTAGTGTATTTTAATGAAGTTACACTATTTTAAACATATTGAAATTGATATACATCACTGGGGTGGACTGCAAGATGCTTACTATAAAATAGAGTGTGCATGGTATTAATCGTTGATTTAGAGGGACACACAAATTATTTAGGTTACATTAATATCTATAAGTAAAAATTGCTTGAAGTGCGTTTTCAATTGTGGTATGAGTTTTTAAAGGATCAGGGTCCATAAGCCGTGTTTTTGGCCCATGAATGTGCCATGAACGTGCGAAAATGAACATAACTATAGCTAATGTGAAGGAAAGCAGTCATTAGCAATAGATAGATTCATTTTCGCAAATTAAAACACGTTGCTGCTTCCTAACGTTTGTTAGTGACGTGAGAGAATACAGTTACTGCAACTCCCTATTTTTAATATTTTACTATGAACGCAGCTTTGGAACACTTTTATTTTTACATATATTGTACATTTTGATGTATTTTATCATATATGTAAAGAAGAAAGTGTTGCATGATTGCGCTCCTATAAATAATGGAGGTAAAAGTAGGAGAAATTGCGTATTTTTCATCAAAAACTACGAAAAATGCGAACTTTGAGCTTCTGTAAAGTTATATAAATCCGAACAAAATGCAAAAACTATTGTTGAAATCGTACATGATAAAACTTCTAATATTAAAAAGTGAAATAATTAAGTCAGTATAACAAAATCGAATTTTAGTCTTATTTCATGGGCCAAAAACACGGCTTATGGACCTTGATCTTTTAACTAATTCTTTGCATGTTACTTTGTGCGCATAAATTATATTGATCACATACATGTCTGCACGGTTCATACCAAAGCCATTAAGTAATAAGCCCAGTCAGATAGTGTTAAATTTGTTAGCGACACACTAGCGCCAAACCTCTGCTGCGGAAGGAGGACAAAACAGAAGTGGGTCGGAGAGAAACGATACGATTTATTTATATCGATATTTTATACGAATTTTATCGATGTTTTGTTTTTGCACTTCCTTTAAAAGCTTGCTAATTATTGGGATCTTTTACATTAAAGCTAAAACTATAATGAAACAAAAAATGGTGGAAATTTACTGGATTAATATTTCTATATAAATATAGTGGTGGCGAAGAAGTTGATTTATTTATTAAAAGTTAAATAAAAAGTGATGGAAATTTACATCACTATGCAATTAACCCTTTCCGGCACAGACAAATTATGTTCGTAAAATGTGAAATTACTGACTGACACCGGAATTTACAAACGACTTTCTTCGAAAATATGAACTCCTTATTTTAAGCTTTAATTTTAGAAGCAAAATTTTATTAAAATATTCTTGGTGCCGAATGCAGCACTCCCAACCGCTAGATGGCGCTATTTTCAACTTGAGAAAAGTTTCCCATTTATCTGACTGGGCTTATTATTTAATGGCTTTGGTTCATACGGATCAGGGAATTTTCCCCAGGAGTGTTACCAGTATTTTTTTTTTTTTTTATAGAAAAAGATGTCTAGGTTAAACTTGCGAAACTTCGCCTTCTTTTAAGGAGAGATTTGCTGTAAGAAAATACTGGTACCGAAGAATTTCCCGGTCGCAAAATTCCAGGAGCTGCACGAACCCTGTGTCTGCTCAAAAGAATTCGAGTACATATCCTATTATTGACAAAAACTGCTGAATGGGAATTTTCATCTTTTATGCGTTTCCTAACTGAACTATTTTTTTTCTATACTATGTAGTATACATATACAAATCTATAGATCGTATACAGAGTTGAACAAAAATAATTCGGATATTTTTCTGACTGGAGATGGTGATAGCTGAAATTGGGTTTTCATATGTGTTATGCGTTTTCCAAATTGTATAATTAGATATCATCTTTGACCTTACTAAATAGAGAGGTTTTCTTGCAGTATTTATTCTGAATGTGTTGGAAAGTGTTTCATAATCTGTGCTTGACGCATGATTTATCGTTTTTTTTTCTTCAGTTTGGATAGGACAGTAGTGGCAATAACTTTACTAGCAGAATTTTAGTATATAAAATTTGTCCCTATTTAATCGTGGGATGTTCTACGATTAAAGAAAGAAATTTGGTTTATGAATGTTACTGTGAATTCCCTGACGAGCCGCCACTAGCATAGGATATCTGAGGTTGATGTCTATATGGGTATCTCTTTACTTTTTTAACACTTTCCAATATAGTTGACAAGTGTTTGTGAATTTGGTTTGTCTGTCTGTCTGTCCGTGCTCTAACTCGCGTAAACAGCGGTGATATTTTTTTGACTATAGATGGTGATTGCTGAAATTGGGTTTTCATATGTGTTATGCGTTTTCCAAATTGTATAATTAGGTATCATCTTTGACCTTACTAAATAGAGAGGTTTTCTTGCAGTATTTATTCTGAATGTGTTTGAAAGTGTTTCATAATCTATGCTTGACGCATGATTTTTCGTTTTTTTTCTCCATTTTGCATAGGACAGTACTTTTATTTTCAATCACTTTATTAGTAGAATTTTAGTATACAAAATTTGTCCCTATATAATCGTGGGATGTTCTACGATTAAAGAAAGAAATTTGGTTTATGAATGTTACTGTGAATTCCCTGACGAGCCGCCACTAGCATAGGATATCTGAGGTTGATGTCTATATGGATATCTCTTTACATTTTAAACACTTTTCAACATAGGTGAACAGTGTTTATGAATTAGGTTTGTCTGTCTTTCTTTCTGCCGTTTGTCTATCCGTCCTCTAACTCGCGTAAACAGCGGCAGCTCGTGACTGGCACTAATTGCCTGCAGGGTTGCCAGTTTGACCTTTTTTATTCAATATTTTCTATATTTTTTTCAATTTCAATATATCGAATTCATACCGGAAATTATGAAAGAAGAATTTTTACTTTAACCCATTGAGGGGCGGTGGTGTATATTATATACCACCTAATTTTAATGCGATTTAAACCAGAAACTTTAAAAAAAAATTACTTTCTTAACTTTGATGGGAAAAAGTTGAAAAATTGCTTTTCTATATTTTGAACTAAATTCTTTAGTAAATTCCGGTGGGAATTCCCCGTTACAAGAACACAATTGCTTAACCCTGAAAGGGTTAAGCAATCAAGAAATGTCTGTCATTAAATAAAGGAAGTAGCATTATAGAAAATTTATTGTATGAGTGCGAAATTTTTTAATTAAAAAAAGATCAAACTGGCAACCCTGATAGCCTGGCAGAAAAATTTACTCTTTTCTTCTTCTTATTTTTTTAAAGAAATCTTTTCTTTTTCTAATGGCAGAATGTTCTTCTAAAAATTAAACCAATTATTTCTTTTAAAAATTAGTGGTAAGAAAAAGAATAAATTTTGCAACTATGCAATTAGTGCGCAAAATAAATTCAATCATGAGCCGCCACTGCGCGTAAATATATTCGGATTGCCATGCAATTGATATATGTTATTGAGGTGTATTATGGCATGTTCGTGTAGCACTATAAGTGTGTAGCACTTATAGTTTGTTTACAGGGACACTCAAAATAATTTCATTACATTATGGTCTATGGTAAAAAATGATTTGCTGTTTATTTTAATGATGTTACACAATTTCAAACATATTGAATTTGATATGTAACACTAAGGTGCACTACAAGAGACTTACTATGGAATATGGTACGCATAGGACTTATAGTTCATTTACAGGTACACTCAAAGGAATTCCGTTACATTACGGTATGGGGGAAAATCGTTTGCTGTTTATTTTAATAATGTTTCACTTTCTCAAACATATTGAAATTGATATGTATCACTAAAGTGCAATACAAGACGCTTACTATGGAATATCGTGTGTATAGCATTCATCGTTCATTTACAGGGATACACAAAAGAATTCGCTACTGCATGTTAACAATAATTGCTAGAAATCCGTTTTCAGTTGCTGAAAGTGTTTTTAAATCAAACTCATTTGTTGTCGATTACTTGGTGCGTATCAATTTTATGAATCATAGACAAGGCAGCGCAAAAGTTCTCGCGCACATTTACGTTTATTGACGGAAATTCCAGAGGATAATTTTAAACTATGCTACGCGTTTTCTAACTGAACTAAAATTCAGCATTCTATGTAGTGTGGTATGTAGTCGCATATATATGTATATATTAAAAGTATCACATTGTATTAATTGAAAAAAAAAATATTCCAAAATAACAATTGTAAAAAGATGACATGATGGTGAAACTTTAGGTGAATATTTACAAGACACGTTTGTACAATCTCAGGAACACCATCAGACGAGGTCCAACTCCCTAGCACTCAAAATCCAGACTGCCCACACTCGCAAATAAACTCCTTCTCCTCCTGACTACATCATTTATTGATCTTCTTTGATTGACGCTCCCTTCTTTTCTCCAAATATTACTTTCAGATTACATCGAAATTCATTTCTTATGACTTCCTATTCATACAAATAACTTCCTGACACATTTTAAGCTCCTTCAGATGATCTTGTTATAGATAAAATTCACACACATTTGACATGGCTATTTAATGTATGAAAGCATTTTATTTTTACTTGAAATGAAATATGAATTTCCTTTCTTCTGGATAATCCGCTTTCAATACGTGTCAATGAAGAAACTATTCACATTATTCTGAAATTATTTTAATCCCATCAGAAAGAATCAAGTTGACGGCTAACTAAGCCATCACAGTAGAATACATACAAATCTATAGATCATAAACAGGGCTCACAAAAGAGTTCGGATATCTTTCCGAATATTGTTGGTAATTCCAAAGAAAAATAAATTGGGTTTGTTAGGCGTTTAAATTTGTGATCTGGTTTTCAAATTGTTTACTTAGAAACTTAGATAGCTTCTTTCACCTTATTAAACGGTAAAGATTTGTAAAATTATTTCGGAAGTGTTGGAAAGTGTTACATAATCTATGCTTCACGAATAATTTTTCGTTCGTGTGGATTTTAGTTGCAGTCTTTTTTTGTTTCGTTTATGCTGAAGGTACTTTCGATTTGGGAACCGAATAAGAAACTAAAAATGTATTCTTGAAAAAAAAGAAAAAAAAAAGAAATGTAAGCAAAATCCAAAAAGGAAAAAGTTACCCAGTTTAACATCGATCTCAGATATTTTATGCACAGAAAAAAAAGAAATCGTTTAAAAATATTGAAATGCAAACAAGAAATTTGAGAAGAACGCTACCATAGGTTTAACATTAACTTGCGAATGTCGATAGTTGCATGAAGTAGGTTCTTAATTACTAATATAAAACAAGTGGGTAAGTGTGATCGAAGATTGCACAAAGGGTTTCGTTTAATATTCCTTTCAAAACACTTTATCCTTTCTTTAATAAATACAAATAAATTTCATTAAAAAAAAATTCGTGTTTTTTATAAAGTAAAAATTTGTCGTTCTATTTTTCTCGTTTTTTCAAAAATCTGAACCGGTCCGATAGCGGGCGAAGCCCGCAATTATACCCTTTCATAAAAATATGTGTCATGTGGACTAAATGCGATATTAAAAAATATCAATTTCAAAATTAAACCTGTTGTATTAAACCTGACCTTCAAAATGTTATCCGTCAGATTAATTTTCTTTTTAATTCTCTAATGACGTCATATTAAGATGCTTTCTGTATTGACACATATTCATACTCCTTGTATAATTCAGAAATGCTTGAAAATTTTCGTTTTATTACCAATATGACGTCATATTAATCTTTTTTTTTTTTTTTTTTTTTTCAATTGGTGAAACTTTTTGTTTCATTTTCATTTTTCACGTGGAAATCTTTCAATAGAAAATTAATTATTGTAGAAAGAACTTTAATGTGGATTTTTAATTGTTGGCAACTGTTATAACGAAAAATGTTTAAATTTAATAGGAAAAGGCTGTTAGATTTTTGTTTTTTTATCTCTATATATCAAAATAATACGATTTTTCAAATTTTATGATTTTGAGCTTCATAGTAGGTATTTACTTATAAGTACACACATTTTCATGACTGTAAGTTATATAGTGTCTGAGAACCGGCTCTGTACCAGACAGACAACGATGCGGGACTAATAGGGTTTCGTGAGATGAACGAAACCCTAAAAATTAAATGCAAAATATGTTTAATCCATTTTAGTACGTAGAATACTATAGAGATACATTTTCTTAAAATTGAACCTGCCACAGATATAAGCGATACTACTTTTTTCACATATGTGTCATATTTTACGACCTTTTTCCTTGACATCATACATTTTTTGTGCTATAAAGAATATTATATGTAAAAAGGTTATAGTAAATTTTCTATTTCATTTACTTCCATGACTTGCACATACATCGAAATATTTTTGAGATTTAAATCGTAAACTTAAATATTTAAATTAAAAAAATCAAATTTAACTGTTCAGGATTTAAATATTGCTATGAAAAATTAAAATGTAAAATAAAAGTAATATCTTCGTATAGTATACACATTAGCATGGAACAGGTATAACAAATGAATATAATATTATATATAAAAATGTTATAGTAAATTTTCTGTTATTTCATTTATTTCTTTATTTCCATGACTTGCACATCGGTCGAAATATTTTTGAGATTTAAATCGTAAACTTAAATATTTAAATAAGAAAAAATCAAATTTAACTGTTCAGGATTTAAATATTGCTATGAAAAATTAAAATGTATAATAAAAGTAATATATTTGTATAGTATACATATTAGCATGGAACAGATATAACAAATACATATAATATTATATATAAAAAGGTTATAGTAAATTTTCTGTTATTTCATTTATTTCTTTATTTCCATGACTTGTACATATGTGGAAATATTTTTGAGATTTAAATCCTAAACTTAAATATTTAAATAAGAAAAAATCAAATTTAACTGTTCAGGATTTAAATATTGCTATGAAAAATTAAAATGTATAATAAAAGTAATATATTTGTATAGTATACATATTAGCATGGAACAGATATAACAAATACATATAATATTATATATAAAAAGGTTATAGTAAATTTTCTGTTATTTCATTTATTTCTTTATTTCCATGACTTGTACATATGTGGAAATATTTTTGAGATTTAAATCCTAAACTTAAATATTTAAATAAGAAAAAATCAAATTTAACTGTTCAGGATTTAAATATTGCTATGAAAAATTAAAATGTATAATAAAAGTAATATATTTGTATAGTATACATATTAGCATGGAACAGATATAACAAATACATATAATATTATATATAAAAAGGTTATAGTAAATTTTCTGTTATTTCATTTATTTCTTTATTTCCATGACTTGTACATATGTCGAAATATTTTTGAGATTTAAATCCTAAACTTAAATATTTAAATAAGAAAAAATCAAATTTAACTGTTCAGGATTTAAATATTGCTATGAAAAATTAAAATGTAAAATAAAAGTAATATATTCGTATAGTATATATATATTAGCATAGAACAGGTATAGCAAATGCATTTTCCCAAAAAGATGAACTGATCACAGAATGAAACCTTATATTTACTTTCAAATAGCTGAGATATTTTCTAAACTTTATTCTTGTTATATTTTCCACGACACACAGAGCAGGTAAGACATCGTCTGAAATATTTCTAAGTATTCATTCCTAAACTTAAATATTTCAAATGGAGGCATTTGTCTCCAGTTTAAATACTTCAGAATCCTTTCCCAGAAAAAAGAAAATATAAAGTTAAATATAATACATTTCTGTTCGGAGAAAGTGGGAGGATAAGGGATTTTCTCAAAAGATGACGATCAAAGCTTAAAACGATGCAACTTCTCTAAAATACCTGCTATACTTTCTGAACTTAGTACTTGCCTTATAAAATTTTTCGCGATATATATAGAATTTTAAAGGTAAAAGTTAACTTACTTCAAATACCGTAGAACCCCAATTATCCGAATCAATTGGGACCGGACCTCATTCGGATAATTGGATTTTTTCCGAAACAGGGTCTATTTTAGTTAATTACTGTATGTATGTTGAAAATGGGAGAAAAAAAAACTATTTTTAAAGAAAAAGATGTTGTAATTAATTAAATGAAAAGGCAACACTTTTACATGTTAAGCGTACTTAGAAGTGTTGTACAGTATTTACGTATTGTACTGTAAATGAAAGTCATATTGCTTGCTGAACATCTCGATCAAAGTAAGCTGTTTGACGGTCTTCATCCGTTTTCCGGCAGCCAAGTCGCGCATCCGCTTGACAGTGAGAAGTTGCATCTAGTCACACTCAGGCTGACGCTCTATCCACTTCAACGCAGTTTCAAGGCCGGCAAATGCTTCACTAGCTGATGGTCCCCGTCTGCTTCAACTTCAACATTAAGGTCATCTTCTTCCTCGACGCTTTCTTCTCTCATAATTTCAATAACTTCATCGTCATTTAGAATTTGAAACGCAGGTGGGCCGGGCCGGCCACCTGACGATGGACGACAGCCAATAATCGAACTGCACTATCAGATGGTGACTCGTCATCCCAATAATGTTCGCGCTGCGCCTACACTAGATTCGCGGAGGGAAAGACAATATAGCGCGCGTATACAGAATCATTATTTTGCGAATCGCAGTACGTTTCCGTCTTAATTTTTTTTCTGAAATTCTGAAAGCGATTCGGATAATCAGCGATTCGGATAGTCGGAGTTCGGATAATTGACGTTCTACTGTACCGTATATTTCAAGGTATAACGTGTGTATAAAACAAACATATTTATAATTAAAACTTTTATTTAATGAAATGTTGATTTTTTTCAATGTCATTCCTATTCACTTTATTTAAGTAAAATACTACACTATTGGTCATCCTAAATGCTACACGATGAAGGAATGCAAATGACAGAATGATATTTATTGGACAAATACATTATAATGGGAAGGACAATTGATTACATTTTCAGAAAATTAGGAGATATAGATCCTGAGAAAACACTACCCAAAGCACCCACCTCTAGCCCTCCCACACAATCAAAAATACAATTTTCAGCAACGATACATTTTGAAATACAAAATAAATATTATAAAAGTAACATACTAATAGAATTAAAAGAAAAAAAAAAACCTAGACAAAGGACACACAAAAAATGAAAAGTTAACGTGAAGACCTCAGGTTTCATCATCAAAAGTCAATTCGGACAGTCTTTCGGAAAGTTCTTTCCGTTTGGGAAAGTTGGTTCGTACCGGAAAATTCTATAAATTAATTATTAGACATTAATTCCGATATCTAATGTCCAATAATTAACGGGCAGAATTTTCCGGTACAAATTGATTTTCTCAAACGGAAGGAACTTTCCGAACAACTCAATACAATACACTACAAAGCAAAAATGTCTTTCATTTTTATTCATTGTTATTTTCATTGACAAGCATAAGGACTTACGACTCGCAAGTAGGGAACAAAAATATTTTTTTCGGGGGGTGGGAGGGATTACAAAATATTCTTTTATTCTTTTATTATCACCACAAACGGCTGAAACAACATTAACAGTACACTGCACATTTTTTTCTTTTTGCAGTATGTTTTTTATACTCATATTTTGGTTTATATACCAAAAATTTTAAAGAGTTTCTCGTATCTTATTCATCGCATATTTCTGTGATCCCATAAAGCGAATATTTTTAAGTAACCATAGTGTTTGCTTGAAACTGATTTTATTTATTAAAAGTTGCATTTTATTTAATTCATATATGGATCACTACACAGTGTAAAGGTTAACTAGTATAAAAGGCTTATGATAAGCTTCCATGAAGTGCTTATCAGCAAGAAAGATTTTTTAATTAATAAAGAGGTAGTGGGTCAAATATTCCCTGTTTCCCGTAGATATCCAGTGGTCTGCTTTTTTAAAAATCAAATAAAACAGTAAACGTCTTTAATAAAATGAATCTTGTTTTTATTTGATATAATTTACTACGTAAAAGTTAGGGTTTTAAATTTGTTTAATGGAATAAAAAAATAGAAAAAGGAAGAATGGCAGCTTACAGAAATTCTTTGCAATTCTTTGTTTTGCAACACGTAGGCTGTTACGATGAAAAAACTAGTCGGATGTGCCAATCCCAAAACTTTCTTCTATCTCATACATGTTAATACTTCAAAATTTGCTATCGCATTACCAGTAAAATCAATATTTTTCCTCATTCTGTTCTACGTCAGCTGCTTGCGAATCGTTGGGTTACCTGGATGCGATCAGCCGATGTATACTAAACTACGAAAAGTCCTTCTGGCCTGTACCGGCAGGAACAGATAGCCTCCCTATGCCTTGGTTTTAAGATTTTAGATAATTTTACTGGAAAATATGAAGCTAAAATGCGTGGAACCCGATTAAAGAAGATTCATTCCCAGTTCTCCTCAATATTGAATTTGAATGAGAATATCGCCAAATTAGTCCGCTATAGCCAAGTAGGATTAATTTATGGCAACCAATTTTTGTTGCCAAATTTGTTGATATTTCGCTAAGTGTCGCCAAGCTTTGCGAGAAGTTGATGTTGGCGAACATAAATATATAGTGTTAAGCGTATTAGAGTCGAAACAAGGGTTACGACAATGAAAGAAAATGTGACGAAACCATGTTCACTAAAACTTATAAATAAAACCCGTTTATGGAGGAATTCTGCTGTCTTGTATCAAAATGTCAGCCACCATAGAATTTCAAACTGATATATCTGAGTCATTTTTTAACATAGAGGCAAAACAAAAATTGCTCCGGAATCCTTAGATCAAGGCCAAACATTTAACGGAAAAACTTTTAGGATTTCTAATTTTTTTGTATATCTTTATGAATTTGAAATCTTTAAAAGGCGCCTCACAGCGCCTCCTTACGGCGGAATTTCCCCAAATTCAACTGGGACCTAGAGGCCATAGTCCAAAATATATACATAACATTTTGCTCAATTCTATGCATAACGTTATACACTTTTCGATGATACAATAATGAAAATGGAACAAAAATCACTATCGAAGCGCCAGCTTTCGTCGGAATATCCCCAAAATTTAAGGAGTACCTGCTGGTCACAGCCATAAACCTATAAATCAAATTTGGTTGAAATCTATGTATATCTATCTATATCTCCATACACTTTTCGATGATACAATGCGGGTAGCCACACGGACAGACGGACAGACAGACATTTTGTAAAAACATGTTTTTTGGAATTTTTGATTCCTAAAATGTGTAACTTCGTCGAAAACCGGAAGTGGAAAAAAATTCGATTACAATACTTTCTTCTATTACAGATAGAAGAAAGTAAAAATACTAACAATCATTACAGATATTACAGATTTTAATCCTACA
This sequence comes from Maratus michaelseni, assembly GCA_963931845.1. Classification (NCBI taxonomy): domain Eukaryota; kingdom Metazoa; phylum Arthropoda; class Arachnida; order Araneae; family Salticidae; genus Maratus; species Maratus michaelseni. The sequence continues at coordinate 148,248,184 of OZ007597.1, read as the reverse complement.
GTTAAATATTTAAATTTAAATATGTCTATCTTAGCCATAGTTGTTTAAAAATAAGGGTCAGAATAAGGGTAATGTAAAGATCAATGTATCTCACTTCAAGCCGAAAATATCATTAAAATATATTTTCGTAAGCTTGACCAATCCGCAATGGAAACGATACATCTCATTTCATATAGCTGCTCATATTGTCTGAATTTATTACTTGTATTTTCATATATTTTGCTATATAAAGCATGTTGTAGATAAAGATTCGACCTATTTGGAATATGTGTTATAATTTGTTGCAGAATTGTTCGACAATGCCTTGTTTCTGCGATATGTACATTGCTACTAGTAGAGAAAAATATCGCTGAAATATGTTTCAGTTTTGAATCTTACACTTAAATGTTTGAGTTTAAGTATTACGTCAGAGTTGAAATTCTGCGAAAACTTAAAGTTACATTTATTTCTTTTCAGGTCGAAAAATACAGTGAAATTTTTTTCCCTAAACTAGACTGATCACAAATAGAAAGAATACAACTTATTTGGAATAGCTGTCCTATTTTCTGCCTTTATTTCTTGCGATTTCGCATTTTTTCACAGACTGTTACATTAGGAAGGTGAAATTATTTCAAAATCTGCTTATATCAAATATCTGTCATATTTCTTCTCTATAATTTTCGTCTATATTTGTTTTTCCGATATTTAAATTCCCAAGAGAAAAAAAAATCGGTTGACATGTTTATTAGCTTTCATACCTAAACCTAAATATTTAAGAATTGAGGTTATGTAAAGTTAAATTTATTCCATTTAAGGTCAGAAAAAATCAGTAGAAATATATTTTTCTAAGCTTGAGTCGATCACATATAGAAAAGGGTACAACATTTTTGAAATAGCTGTCATATTTTCTGCCTTTATTTTTGTGATTTCATACTTTTCATATAGATTGTTACGTTACAAAGATGAATTACTACAAACTTGGCTTATATCAATTATCTGCTATTTTCCCTCTCTATAAATGTCGACCATTTTTGTTTTTCCGGCATTTAAATTATCACAAGAACACCACTATTTCTGATTAGAAAATTTCTATTTAATATTTAAATAACAGAAATTGTAGACACCTTAATTGCGCAATTTGTAATATATTTCTGAAATTAAGTAAGTCGAAAAATTCTATTAAAAAATTGTAGTAATAGTGTACACGCACTCTGGAACCAACACAACTTTTAACTTACCCATCATACGTAGTATAGGGTAAGTCTTGTAATCGTTTTGAAAACAGAATTTTTTTTTGACGGATTTACACGTTTCAGACACTAGAGATTCCGAAAAACATATTTTTAGAAAAAAAAAATTGCTATCCGTCTGTGTGCTTGTAAACGCTCTATCTCCTGAAAAAATTGAGATAGAGACTTAAAATTTGGTATGTACTTAGTATGTAATAACGGGAAGAATGTTATTGAATTTCACTAACCTCGATTATCCGGAACTATTTTTTTCGGACTTTCGAAATATTCGTTCTGATAAAAGGTACATAAAAATTTTCGAAATTGTTTATTTTAAGGAATGAATATAAAAGACAATAAAAAAACATAAATTTTGCATAAAGCATAAAGTCAATCAGATAATGAGTTGCCGAGATATTTGTAATCCTATTTCCACACTCTTCGATTTTTCGTGATCCTGTATTTCATCCAAATTTCAATTCAAAGATATATTTTAATTGGAAAGGTGACGCTTAATCAGATGCAATAAACCGCTAGTTAATAGGATTATTGTTTTTGGAGTTATAAGGATGTTTCTTTAAAGCAATTCAGTAATCACTCTGTCCATATTTTGTGACAATTAACATTTTTCGAGGCATAATTGAAATGATAAAATATCGACTGAAATATTTCTAGGCATTCATTCCTAAACTTAAAAATTTCAATTGAAGTCTCAAGTTTAATTATTTCAGAATCAAAGTTTTCTTGACAAAAAAGTTGTAAATTGTAAAATTGAATTTATTTAAGTTGCATTGAATTTTTTTATTCAGTTTGGACAAAACAGATGAAACATATTTTTTCTACAGATGAACCGATCATAGATAGAAACGATATAACTTGTTTCAAAGAGATGCCATAATTTCTGAACTTCTTGCTTGTCTTTTCATATTTTTGGCGATATATAAAACTGGTACAGCAGTATAGAATTTTACAGCTAAAAAGTTGACTTTTTTCAAATACGTGTTATTTTTCCTCACAGAAACTCTACGCAATTCTTTTTTTTTTTTTGTGACTAAAAAATTGGCTGAAATGTTTTATAGATTCCATTCTTAAACCTAAATATTTAAGTTTAAATACGTCAGAAGTGACGTTATGTAAAGTTAAATTTATTTCATTCCAGCTCGAAAAATGCATTAGAAATATATTTTCGTAAACTTGAACCAATCACTGATATAAACGATGCATCCTATTTGAAATTTTGTTATATATCTTGTTTTTATTATTTTCCTTATTTCACATTTCTCGCGAAATATAAACGTTTCATGTAAAAATGTCGGCTTATTTCGAACAGGGCTTATATGAAATAACTGTCGTATGATGTTCTGTATAAAATTCTTGACTATTCCTTGTTCTTAAGCCATTTAAATTGGTAAAAAATAAAGTCGTTAGAAGAATCTTTGATTCTTTATTCCTAAGATTGCATATTTAAGTTAAAGTGTAAAGGTGTTTTTGTTAGGTAAAAAATGTAAAGTTAGATTTATTTTATTTCAGCGCAGAGAATGCAGTAGAATTATATTTTCCCAAAAGATGAAATGATTTTAAGCAAAAATTATTCGAAATAGCTGCAATATTTCATCATTAAAATTTTTAGCAATTCTTTATTTTTGTGACACGTAGACTGTTGCAAAAAGAAACTAGTCGTTGGGGACCACCGTAATACTTTCCCATCATGGGTATGCACAATATAAAATATAAAAATAAAACATGTGTAAACTATTTATAAAATGCATTGCAATTCGAATAAAATCGTGGCTTGATGAAGTCTTAAACTTTAAATCCTGTATTACTGAATTGCTTAAGAGAAATACCCTTAAAACTCTAAAAATGATAATCCTATTAACTAACAGTTTACTGCATAGGATTAAGCGTCTTTTTTCCAATTAAAATATATCTTTGAATCGAAATTTGAATGAAATACAGGGTCATGAAAAATCGAAGAGTGTGGAAAATGTGATTACAACTATCTCGGTAACTCATTATCCGATCGACTTCATTCTTTATGTAAAATTTATTTTTTTTATTGTATTTTATATTCACTCCTTAAAATAAACAATTTCGAAATTTTTTATATACCTTTTATCAGAACGACTATTTCGAGAGTCCGAAAAAAATAGTTCCGGATAATCGAGGTTACTGAAATTCAATAATCTTCTTCTCATTATTACATACTAAGTACATATCAAATTTTATGTCTCTATCTCAATTGTTCAAGAGATAGAGCGTTTACAGACACAAACACAGACGGACGGCAATTTTTTTTTCTAAAAATATGTTTATCGGAATCTTCAGTGTCTGAAACGTGTAAATCAGTCATTTTTTTTCGATTTTCAAAACGATTACTAGACTTCCCCTATACTACGTATGATGGGTAAGTAAAAAGCGGTTGAAATATTTCTAAACTTAAATATTTAAGTTTTAGAATGAAGATGAAATATTCCAGAATTTAAGTACTGGCATGAAATAAATATAAAAGTAAAAATATCTTTTCTTAAAACACCCTTGTATACGAATTCAATGTTTATCTTGAAACTATCACACGTAATTTCATGACTGCAATTCATAATTTTTCCAAAAAAATTGCGCTAAAATACGTGAATATGACGTAGCAAAAAACCCGAAAATTTACCACTTTGATTTACATTTGATAGAAAGAGTGGGCTCGTGAATTTATTAAAAAATATATGAATTTTGTTCTGATTTTTTTAAGATATGGATAACAAGAAAGAAAAGCAAACATTATTCAAACTATCGTTTTAGGATTTCTAAATTGATTTCTCAACTTATAATCCTAATTTAATTAATATGGAACTATTAATTGAAAAAAGCGTATTTTACTAGCAGGTGCTTAAATTGGCCAAAATTGGGAAACGTGAAAAATTATTATTTGTTTTTATTTTTATTGCTTTTTCAATAATGTCAAGCCTTGGACATGCAATCTCGTGGTATATGTTTACTATTTTCAAAAATATGCGAGAATATTGTATTTATCATTAAGATCCGAAGATGTCACCGATAGTTGTGAACGAAACATATGTTATCAACATTAAAAAGTATTTTAAATATATTCGTGTTATGTTTTTATCACTTAAGCATTATTGGACTTTAATTTAAAGGTAACAAGTGATTGTATTATACTATTTATAGCAAAGTTCGGAAAATGCCGTTCGGAAAATTCAGTAGATATACAAGGTGGTCATAAAGTATTTCCCTTATTACAATAATTTATTGCAGAAAAGCTAATATAATTAGGCATATGCTTGTTTCAATTTATTGTATAGACATTTATGAAGTTTTTTATACAAGTACGTACGTCAGTAATTTCGATGTGAGCACCCTTGGTAGCTCGAAGAATGTCAAGGCGGTTTTCCATTTCTCGCTACGTATTGCCTGACATTTGGGCTGTCACACTAGAAACATAATCTGTGATCCTGACCTTTTACTGGTGTTTCAAACACTCTGTACTTTATGTACCCCCAAAAGAAAAAAAACTAGAGAAGTTGGTCCATCCGCTTCGATCTATCTTCCAGGAAATTTGTCATCAAAGAACTCAAAAACGACGATAGAGACTGGACTAAAAAAAACTTAAGAATATGTCTTTTCTGTAATACAAATTTTAAAGTATTACATCCGATGGTTGTTTCGTAATAATTTTTTGTATTCAGGGAAAAACTTTATGACCGCCCTGTATATTTTCCTAAACGTGACCAATCACAATTTGAAACAATACAAATTATTTGAAATAACTGTCATATTTCTTATTATTTCACCTTTTTCGTGATATACAGTAGGGGAAATAGGATAAAACTGCATACATTATTTTTATTTTCTTCCAATTTGTTATTTATTATTAGTGATTTCTAAGGTAATTTTGTGCATAGACTTACTTATCATTGTACCTTAATATTATTGTAAATATATGATTAGTTCAAAAATTTTTTTATTAATAAATGATTATTTACAAAATTCAAATCGTCCGGTCTTACCCAATCAGGTGGGATAAAACCGTGTGAATATGTTAATCATAGGGAAAATTAAAAAGCTTAGACTTGAAAAAAAAAATATTTTGCAACTTTAACTAAGGAGCTAAAGTAATAAAATTTCGATAATAATGATTTAATTTTGATTACGGGACAGAAATGGGACTATTTTTATATTCAATCTTACCGCAATTTAAAAAATATTTTCTTTATGGTAGATTTATCTTACAAATATCCTAGTAAAAATGCATAGATTATTTTTCAAAAAGTGATACGAATAGAATATAAAAATTGTCCCTGGGACATATGATATCCCAACCCCGTAAACAAAAGGATAATTCGAAAAAATGTAGAAAATATGTTCACATTATATAACAAAGGATATGAATTATTACTTACTACTCAGAGTATAACCAACAGTACCACAACAGCGTAACAACAGCGAATACCAAGGTTTCGAGTTCGATCCCCGGTCTGGACATTTTTTCCCTCTGTTGGTTATACGCTTAATAGTAAGTAATAATTCACATAATTTTTTATATAAGTAATTTCCAGCATAGTTGCAGCTCTATTGGAAATTTCAATTAGCATATATGTAGATGTTCACCTCTTTATCAGCCTTATAAAAATCTTAATCATTCTTGTCCATATAGATTGACTGCTTTATCTTTAAACATTGTGTCTACGGAATCTTCAATTATTGTTTTCCACTATCCCTTTTTGTCTCACTTAGGATATCCTGTTTTACCCCAGAAGAATGTTGATCAGAAAGCAAGTCGTAAAATTGTCCAATCAAATGCTAGAAACAGTTTCATTATGGGAAATAAATTCTTCTTAAATGTACTAGAAGTAATATTATAAACAAAACAGCAGCTTCAAATGTGTTCATATGTAAGATTTTTGAAAAATAGAAAAAAATTAAATAAAAAAATAGAATACACTTTTAAACAAAGAAACTACATAATTGCCAGTATGTAGATATCATAATGGCCTCTTTACATTCTGGCCTAAAGCTAATTATTTCAGCCATAACCTGCTAGAAGACAGCTATTCATTGCCTGGTTAAAATTACCGGAATTTTATTTCATTTAGAAAGTTCGAATTCATATCAGAAAATACTAATAGCAATATTTACTTTATTTAATTACAGACATTTCGCGAATACACAAAATAAAAATTCTTCTTTCGAAATTTCTGGTACGAATTTGTAATTTTAGATTGAAAAACCACGAGTATACTCGTGGTTGGCAGTGAATGGGTTAAAGCAGAGATATCTGGTTTTACGCTACTGTTTCCTATGTCACATCGAAAGCGTAGAATTATTCCAAATAAGTGTTATATTTTCTCATAGAAATTCTTGACGATTCTTTGTTTTTAGAATGAAAATGGGTTTGGATAGTTTTCTGCTTTCTTTCCTAAACTTAAATATTTAAGTTTAAATATATTTGAACTGAGGTTATGTAAAGTTTAATTCTTTTTTTTTTCATTTCAGATCCGAAAATGCAGTAGAAATAAATGTATTTTCCTAAATTTGAACTGAATAGAAATAGAAGATTATATAACTTATTCGAAATTCTGTCACATTTTCTGTCTTTATTTCTTGTACTTTCACATTTCTTTGCAATATTTAAATTGTTAAAAGAATCAGTTGTGATATTTTCGAGCTTTCATGCCTAAGCGTACATATTGTAATTAAAGTATCAAAAGTTAAATTCTTCAGAATTTAAGTATTACTACTATGATAAATCGATTATAAACAGAGATTGTACAATTTATTTTAAAGATCTGTCATTTTTCAACACAGAAATTCTTAACAATCCCCCCTCCCCTTTTAGGTAGCTTTCATTACAAAAAGCTACCTATTGCAGCCGTCCGGAGGAAAGCAATTCCAAAAAATTTTGGTATATTTTCACCGATCATGACCCCTTGACCCCCAAACCACCCTCCGCTCAAATATTGATTCATATATATATATATATATATATATATATATATATATATATGTTAAAGATATGAAATTGTTGCTTTACTGGAATTATATTAACAAATAAGCGATTAATAACACGATATGAACTTTAATACAGTTCTAGAAATATAATTCTACAATACTTTATGTGCAATTTCTTTTCAGCTAATACACTTCTGGTCAAACCTATACAATATTATTCATTTCACAATAGTTCAACTAGGCCTAACAGCGCCTTTACCGGCTATTATTCACTTTATATGCTTGCTTCACAACAAAAATTAGAAGACTGGCCTTTTGCCAAGTTTGAAGATGTTCAAACTGAAATCCTACAAATCGGTCATCCTGACGTGATGGCGTCTCGACATCAGCATTTTGATTTGTTATGTTTTTTCATGCCTAATAGTTTTTTTTGAGATTTTTATTTCTTTCTGGATATTGCTCTCTGTCTTTAGGATCTGCATATCTAATATCTCTGTAATTTCTTTCCGGATATTGCTCCCTATCTTTAGAAGCTATATACCTATTGCTTCTAGAATGATAAGAATTTGATTAAGCATCTCTTCCACTATAAGCTCCTTTAAATCCATGATGAGAATTACTCTTATGTGATGGTTGTGAATATTTTTGTTCATTATAACTAGCCTTGCATGATCGTTGGCCACCATAATTATAATTATTTCGACCATGATAGCAGCCTCTATTCATGTATCTAGGGGAAAAATTTGGATTATACCTTGCTTTTGAATTAGGTGAAGTATTTTCTGTTATGTCTTGAGGTATCAAAGAATCTTTAGTCTCCACGTTTTCAGGGATCTCAGATTATTTTTGGTAAGAATTCTCGGAACTCTGTTTCCCATATCTATATTTATTGTAATTTCCATGGTTAAATGACTGTTCAAAATATCTCTGGACATATCTATTATTGCTTCTGTTATCAAATGGTCTATTAAAATTTCTGTTTGCGAAATTTGTAATATGAGTCAAATTCACCTCGTCATTTACGCAGTCGATATTAACCATATCTTCCCAACCTCGATTATGGTTGTTTATACTTGCTTCATCAGTTTTTGTCGTTACTTCGTTAATTTTAATGTATCCTACTCGTACTGTGTTGCCGCTTATTATTCTAACACCCTCTTCCGTTACTTGTAACGTCATGCCTTCTACTGCTTTTCTACCTATACCTATTATTAAATCGCAGTCCGTCTCTTGTACCACTTAAAATTTATCCTGGATTTCTATATCGTCCACGTAGACTTTATGCCAGAAAAAACCCGTTGGCTTAATTTCTTTTCCACCTATGCCCGATACAGATATATTGCCGCTGGTTAGTTTTGGCGCGTTTATTGCAGTATGATATCTTGAATTGGCGACTGAAATATCACTCCCTGTATCAATTATTACGTTTGTTTTTATTCCGTGAATATCTAAGATTCTTCCTTTTTTACCATTTAACATGCCCATATTAACTATTTTTCTTTGCGTGTTTTGGGTCTCATCTTCACTCTCAAAAATGAATACTCAAATTTCAAGAAATATTCTTCGTTTTTGACGAAACGGTTTCTTGGGATATGCTCCGAGTAAACGTTTCGTCAAATCGAGTAAATTTGCATCCTCAAAATTACGAAGAAAGTGGTTTCGTCAAATTGATTCTTTGAAAGTTCCAAAAAAAAAAGGTTGGTGGTTCCATCTGTCGGAGCTTTTAGAAGCTTTTTTAATTGACTTGGGGCAAAATAAGATCGTCCTTCGGTGGGGCTCGAACGCGCGACTTTTAGCTTGACAGCCCAGCGTCTTACCCCGCAGCTAGCGGGACTTCGAAATTGTTTGATTTTAAAAGTATTTACGAGATGTTGATGTGTGTTTATATTTTTAGAAAGCAGATTGTATTTTTATCGGTGTTGTTATAACTTCTGCATGTTTTAATTAATAAGGCTAGATTATTATTATGGTTTTTCTATGGTTAATAAATAATTAGAAAATGGCTTGATTAATATAATTTATTAGAGACATTTCCTTTGTTCAATGAATATGCTCTAGTTAATTTGTTGATCAGAAATAATTAATTTTGAAGTGCATATTTTGGAGGCCAGTTCATCAATTTCAGCGGATAAGATTACTGTTTATAGAGGGGAAAGGTCAGTTATACGTATTTTAAATTTGATTGTTATATGAATATATTTCTTAAATAAAAAAAAGCACCTAAAATTGTGATTTTTTATTTATTATTATTATTATTATTATTATTATTTTTACCATTGGGAAAATGTTGATGCTTGCGGTCGAAAATGGACCAAATGATGTTCGCATTTTACTATTTTAACCGTTTTTAACGAAATTTTGTAACTTTAGATGAAGTTTCTAAGCGTTTTTAACGAAATTCTGTAACTTCAGAAAAATTTATCTTTGAATAGGCATTAGAAATGCATAAAATCTTTACAAAAAGGATAGACGCAAATTATCAGATATAAAAAATAAAGTAAAAATTTGGTACATTCGTGTTATAGCGGCCCCCAAGGATGAAATATTTTTGTTTCTGTTTTCATTAATTATATCGTAAATTTAATACTTTCGTGAATTTTTTTTTTTTTTTTTTTTTTTTTTTTTAGGAAAATGATTGTCAAAAATGACGAAATATAGCTTAAGAATTGCGCAATCGTCAAAAGTGAGAGTTTTATTTTTGACAGCGAGGAAACAGTTTCGTCAAGATATTTGAGGATTCGAGTTTCGTCAAAAACCACGTGACTCAGTGACGAAATGATTGTCAAAATAAGGAAATGAGGCCTGAGGATTGCGGAATCGTCAAAATTGAGTGTTTTATTTTTGAGAGTGTTGGTATTTTGTTTCTCGCCAATTTTGATTACGTTGCGGGTCAAAATTTGAATATTCTCGTTCTGTATTACTCGCCATGGCACATTTCGCACTCACGTGACCAGGGTTGCCAGACGTAAAACAGATTATATGCGACTCTTTGCTTCCATGATTTACACTGTGCCTATTGTCAACTTGGCGTCTTTCCAAATTGGCGTAGTCAGCCACTCTCGATCTTCTGTCATCAAAATCGCCACTTGTATCCCTAACTGATTGTTTATTGTAAACCTTTCGTGCTGTTTCGTAATTATCTAATTTATTAACTAAGTCATCAATTTTCTTTATTACTAATAATTCTTCTATGAAATGTGTCTCTGTTTTCGCAGGTAAATTATTCCTGATTTGATTAACTACGATTAATTTCGCGAGATCTTCAAAGTTATCTACTTGAAGGCCTTCAATCCATTGTTGAAATTACACTTTGATCTCATAAGCGAAATCTCGCCAATTGGCTGATGGCTTCTTTTTAGATGAGAAAAATTTCAGCCTAAACTGTTCTGACGATAGTTTGTAGCGTTTTAGTAGAATATTTTTTATGTAATTATAATCGTGAATTTCAGGTTCGTTTTCCCTCGATATTATATTGATTACATCTAACGGCATTAGATTAATTAAATAATTTACCCATTCTTTTTTATCAATTCCCGTTTACGAAATTTGCCTTTCGTACATAGCCAAATATAAACTAATATCATTCGAACTTTCGTATTTAGTTAATAATCTAAGCAATTCAAATTGCTTACCTGGATTTGTCCTTGGGTTTTCCTCAATGTGTTCTCTTGAATTTTCTTGTATCTGCAATTTTTTAATTTCAAAATTTTGCTCCAATTCTATTTTCCATTTTCTCTCTTCCATTTCCATTTTCAATTTCTTTTCTTCAATCTCTGCTTGTAATTTCTTCTCTTCCAGTTCTGCTTGTAATTTTTTCTCTTCTCTTTCTCTTTCTTCTTCTGTTTTCTCTTTTCTAGCCTCTATCACTACTTCCAATCAATCTTTTATAAATTCTTCTTCATAACTCTCCCAACTTTTGATCAGTTTTATTAGGACAGGTATTGTGGGTTTTTCTGGTGCTTCAATTCCGCATTCTTCGCAGAGATTTATTAGATCAATTCTCTTAGCTTTATTTAGAGTTCCGATGTTTATCTTTCAAAAATGTACTTGGAGTAATACGATTACGGTTTCACCTTGCCAATTCGTAACCGAACTTTTGATACTGGCGTTTTACAACACTTTAGCTTTGGTTTCCATTTCACTACTAGTGGCTTTTACTTTTAATAATCTTGGCATCCGAGCCCCCCTAAATGTAAGTTAAAGATATGTAAATAGTTGCTTTACTGGAATTATATTAACAAATAAACGATGAATAACAAGATATGAACTTTAATACAGTTCTAGAAATATAATTTTACAATACTTTATATGCAATTTCTTTTCAGCTAATACACTTCTGGTCAAACCTATACAATATTATTCATTTCACAATAGTTCAACTAGGCCTAACAGCGCCTTTAACGGCTATTATTCACTTTCTATGCTTGCTTTACAACAAAAATCAGAAGACTGGCCTTTTGCCAAGTTTGAAGATGTTCAAACTGAAATCCTACATATATATATATGACATATGCCCTGCTGTAACTCTCTTATTTATGAAACGATTTGGATGTGACTGAGTATGTGTGTAGGACATACCAAGGTCTCGACCGAGTTCGTTGGCCAGCTTCATCCGCCATCTTGTTTCGAAATGGTGGCCAGTTAAAACTTTTAATTTTCTTAAAATTCAAAAATATGTACAAAAAGTTATAAATTGAAAAAAATTGTTCCTGTTATGTGTTAGAACGTGATACAAGGATTCTGGAACACTTTTTGTGTTTACTACATTTTAAAAATGGCTGAGATATGGCAGTTTGAAATTCTAGGGTGGCTGAGATGTTGGAACAATCTGATTTTTATTATGCTGTAATTCTCATGCTGAACTTCGCATTCAAATTCAGTATTAACGAAAACCGGGATTGAATATTCTATAATCGGGTTCCAAGTATTTTAGTTTCGGGTGTTTGAGTAAAAAGAGTTAAATTTTTAAAAACATGGACTATGAAAGCTACCTTTTCCTCCCAGTACAGGATGGAAGAACTTTTTTTGCATGTAGACTATTCCAAGAATAAAAAAGCGGCTGAAATTCTCCTGGGATTTTATTCCTAAACATAGAAATTTAATTCAAAGTATCAAGATTAAATATTTCAGAATTACAAACTGGTTATAAAAAATAAAATGTAAAGTTAAACTTATTTCGCTTCGTTTCGGAGAATGCAGTAGAATTTATATAGCTGCAACTTTCATTGTGTTTGTACAAGTCTGTCAACAAACGCGTCACCAGAAAATTTATTTAGAAAATTATTCAATAATGTTTCACGTTTCTATGTGACACAGTGTTACCAGAAGAATACTTTTTTAAAATTCAGACTGCTTGATTGCCTCCACTTTTCTCAAGTAGAAATAATATTCGCCTTATTCAATGATAGATTAAATAATTCGAGAATAAAGCCAATTAAGCTATTTTAAAAGAATGGTGGGAATCAAACAATTTGAGGGGACAGTACACCTTTAAAATGGTCAAAAATTCAATTTCAAGGTTTTGATGTCAGTAAATAGTGCATTTTATTCTGAGTAGAAAGGTACCAATGTTTTTCAGAGGCGATAATTATTGACGAAGATATAAAGTAAAACGCAATCGTCATTCTTTGTTTTTGAATGGAGAGTGAAAACTTTAAATGCATTTAATTCAGAATAATGATTTTCAAACTTGCGCGCACGATTTCTCCAAAAATAATTTAGATAGAACCTCAATTTTTTTCAAATTTATTAATGTTGTAACAATGAACAAAATGAACTAGAATCTTTTAATTTGGTCAATAAATTAAAAAATAATTAACTGTAATTCATCGAAAAGCGCATTCAAAATGCGTTTTTAATTTAATTACAGTTAATTATTTTTTAATTTATGGATCAAATTAAAAGATTCTAGCTCATTTTGTTCATTGTTGCAACATTAATAAGTTTGAAAAAAATTGAGGTTCTATCTAAATTATTTTTGGAGAAATCGTGCGCGCAAGTTTGAAAAGCATTGTTGTGAATTAAATGCATTTAAAGTTTTCACTCACCATTCAAAAACAAAGAATGACGATTGCGTTTTACTTTATATTTTTGTCAATAATTATAGCATCTGAAAAACATTGGTACCTTTCTACTCAGAATAAAAGGCACTATTTACTGACATCAAAACCTTGAAATTGAATTTTTGACAATTTTAAAGGTGTACTGTCCCCTTGAATTAAAAAAAAATCCTTGACGGATCGGCCTACATGCACAGGTAGATTTCGAAGACGTTGACCGTGGGGTGCCTGTTTATTGGGAATTGCAGAAGAAAGACCTGTTTGTCATGATGCGGCAGTTGGGACTGTCCACTTCAAAATATACCTCTGCCTGTATGCGGAGCCAGCAGGGATTTTTTTGTTTTTAATTTTTTTTTGCTGTAAAAGTTGGTTCTATAAAAAACTTGTCAATATACAAGTTGTAGATAATAGTAAGAAGATTTATAATAAATTGAAGCGGATTTGATATTTTGTGAATTGACGAAGCTATGAATTTTTTTATTCTGAATCCCCTACTTCCCCCCCCCCCCCTCCGTTAGGGGCAGTTTTAATGAAATCAAAAATCTGTAATGCATAAATTTTTGGCCCTTTTCCTATAAACAATAATAACTTTAAACGGATTCGATATGTGTAAAAATTAAGAAGCTGTGGTTTTTTTTCTGTTTTCACAAAAGCACCCCCCCCCCGGTTCGATTTTGCCCATTAACGAACTTGACCGAGATTTTATGTATCTGTTTGGAAGAGATTTGTGCAGAATTATTGAAGTAATTATTGAAGGAATTATTGAAGTCCATAAAAAAGTGACATAGATAGATAGATAGGTAGGTAGATAGATAGATAGATAGGTAGATAGATAGATAGATAAATATATAAAGTTTTGAACTGGGGTTTAACTGGGTGGTTTTGGGGTCTAAAAGTCATGATCGGCGTAGATATGAAATTTTTTTCAGAAATTCCAACTTAAGGGACAATCTAATAGGTAGTATTTCTTGCGAAATCTACTTAAAAGTAACCTACTCAGGGTTCGTATGCTATAAGGAATTCAAAAAATGTTAGACTTTTGCAACAGATATTTTTTAAAGTACTTGTTACGATATCTGAAGATAGAATTCTTTTTCATTAAATAAGGCAAATACTACTTAACAAAAATTTTAGTAAAAAGTTTTTGAAATTCCTTATAGCGTACGAACCCTGTCTACTGGCAACACTGATTTCATTTATATTACTTGATTTCATATATTTATCCATTAAAGTTTACAGTTCAAAGATTTTTGTATTTAAAAAATGCGAAAGCTTGCCAGGTATGGAAATATATTTTTCTTAACTTGAACCGATCAACGATAGAAACGGTACAATTTATTTGTAACAGCTGTCATGTTTTCTGCCTTTATTCCTTATCATTTCACATTTTCCGGGAGATATAGAATGCTACATGTAAAAAAGTTTGCTTGTTTCATACATGGTTTATATCAAATAACTGTCATATTTCTTCTCCCATCGTGTTGGTCCGAAAAAAAGATGGCTCCACAAGATTTTGTGTGGATTATCGTAAACTTAACGATCTCACGAAGAAGGACAGCTATCCTCTACCAAAAATAGACGACACGCTAGATACTCTTTCAGGACATAAATGGTTTTCCATGCTGGATTTGAAGAGTGGATATTGGCAAGTAGAGATCCATCCTGATGACAAAGAGAAGACCGCATTTACTACTGGACAAGGACTTTGGCAATTTAAAGTTATGCCGTTCGGGCTCTGCAATGCTCCAGCAACGTTCGAGCGCATCATGGAGGCAGTGTTAAAAGGCCTGACTTTTGAAGCTTGTCTCATCTACCTAGATGACGTCATCATTGGTGGCTGCACGTTTGAAGAACATCTTGGAAATATTCGAAAAGTGTTAACGAAGCTAAGAGCGGCGAATTTAAAGCTGAACCCTCTGAAATGCAAGTTCTTCCAACGCGAAGTAAATTATTTAGGGCACATCATCTCAGCTGAAGGTGTTCGAACAGATCCTGAAAAAGTGTCTGCAGTAAAGAACTGGAAGCGTCCGGAAAACGTCCATCAGTTGCGAAGCTTTCTGGGACTATGCACTTATTACAGAAATTTTGTACAGGGGTTCTCCAACATCGCAAGACCCTTGCATAGGCTCACTGAAAGCAAGCAGAAGTTTCTATGGACACAAGAATGTGAGAATTCCTTCCAGCAGCTGAAAGAAGCTCTCACATCCTCTCCAGTCCTAACCTATCCACACCCCGACAAACAATTCATTGTGGACACGGATGCTAGTCATGAAAGTGTCGGTGCTGTACTTTCCCAAGAAATAGATGGCCAAGAACGAGTCGTAGCATACTGGAGCAAATGTTTATCGAAACCAGAGCGGAATTATTGCGTCACTCGTAAGGAGTTATTAGCTATAGTGAAAGCCATAGAACACTTCCATCACTATCTCTATGGCAGGAAATTTCTCCTTCGTACTGATCACGCATCCTTAACATGGCTGATGAATTTTAAGAACCCAGAGGGCCAAGTAGCCAGATGGATACAACGACTCCAGGAATACGACTTTGACATCAGGCATCGCAAAGGTTCATCGCATGGAAACGCCGATGCCCTATCAAGGAGACCGTGTCCCGAAAGTTGTCGCTATTGTTCCAGAGCAGAGAGCAAGTATAATCCTGAACATGTCATACGCCAGACGAAGACTTCACTATCAACGCCACCAGATCCCTGGAGTGATGAGAAGATTCGAGAAGATCAAATGGCAGACTCTGACATCAAACCAATCTTGGAGTTATTAGAATCTTCTAGCACGAAGCCCAGTTGGAAAGACATCTCGACTTACAGTCCTACGACGAAGCAATATTGGGCTCTTTGGAAATCCTTTCACGTCAGGAATGGTGTCCTGTTCCGAAAATTCGAATCGGAAGATGGGAAGACATCTCGGTGGCAGTTGGTACTTCCTCGATCCCGAATCCCAGAGGTCCTCAAGGAATTACATGGCAGTCCCACTGGTGGCCATTTTGGAGTCATGAAAACATTACACAGAGTCCGAGAGCGCTTCTTCTGGGGAAAAGCGAGAGCTGATGTCGAACGATGGTGCAAATCTTGCGATGCATGTGCAGCTCGAAAAGGACCAAAGAAACGTAGCCGAGGAAGATTACATCTCTACAATGTAGGAGCACCTTTTGAACGCATCGCCCTTGACATCCTATGTCCTCTGCCAAGAAGTGCTGATGGCAACAAATACCTCCTTGTTGTCATGGACTATTTCACAAAATGGCCTGAAGTTTATGCCATCCCTGATCAAGAAGCTTCTACGGTTGCGGATGCCTTGGTACACCAGTGGATATCAAGGTATGGAGTCCCTCTTCAAATGCATTCTGACCAGGGGAGAAATTTCATCTCTGCTGTGATTGAGGGTCTCTGTCAACTTCTCGGAATGGACAAAACTAGGACGACGCCTTTACATCCGCAGTCGGATGGCATGGTTGAGAGATTTAATCGTACCATCCTCAACAATCTCTCACTGCTAGTCTCAAGAAACCAACAAGACTGGGACCAAAAACTTCCCTTGTTTCTTCTCGCCTATCGCAGCGCCGTCCATGAAACAACCGGCTATTTCCCGTCTCAGATGCTTTTCGGTCGTGATCTTCGTCTACCTTGTGATCTGATTTTTGGTCGCCCTCCAGATGCGCCTTCATCGCCAGAGGGATACGTGCAGAATCTCCAGGCACGATTTGAAGACGTCCACAACTTGGCTCGAGAGCGGATCAATATACAGACGGAGAAGATGAAGACCAGGTACGACACGAAAGCCACGGGATATCAATTCAAAGAAGGTGACAAGGTTTGGTTTTATAATCCGACCCGACGTAAAGGACTTTCTCCCAAACTGCAATCGCACTGGGACGGTCCTTATACAGTCCTAAACAGACTGAACGATGTCGTAATTCGGATCCGAAAGTCACCAAGTTCGAAGTCTAGAGTCGTTCATTACGACAGGCTGGCTCCGTACTATGGCCACAGTACTTAGTTCATTGATTGTAAATAATGTAACGTAAATAATGTAAATTAGTATGACCATGGTCTTGTATATAAGTTAATGTAATAATTTCTTTTGCTTAGCATTATCATTATTAATGTTATTATTATTTAAATACTTGTATGTACTGATGTCTATGCTTTAATTTAATTTAATTTTTTTAAATAAGTGTATATTTTGTATAATTCAGCATTATGAAAGTGTTTAATTGTTATTTTGCATGTTTGCTTTAAGTGTTTTGAATAGTATAGCATTTGTTGGCAACGGGTTTGCTTTCCGATCAAAGGTTGAACTGCCCGGGACGTGCAGTCCTTGAGAGGGGGGCAATGTTATGAATTTTGTATATACCTGTAAATATTCCATTTGTTTAAATTTATTTTATTTTATTATTGTGAAAATTGCAGTATTATTAATGTATTTCCTATTGAGCATCATGTAACTCAATGCTAAAGGCCTCAGATGATTTGCAAGAAAAACAACCTTACACCCTCATCTTTATATTGAGTTCTATTGGAAAATCGCCAAGGAATGGGTTTATCGCCAAGTTGGTGATGGTTTTGGCGACTTATTTTTGTCGCCAAATTTGGCGATATATCGCCAAGTTGGCGACGGATTTGGCGACTTTTTGTGCAACCCCCCCCCCCCCCCCCCCCCCCCTTATACCTGTACATTGGGATCCTTTCTCGCTTAGGTTCTCTATCGAAAGTTAAAGCACTTTCTGGTAATTTCTAGCATCTGAAAGTCCTGGAATAATCTGGAAAGATCTCTGAAGTCTATATAAGGGACCTCCACCAGTTCAGTTAGTTAGTTGTCTGTCAACTGCGATTGAATTCATACGAGAGGCTTTGCATTGAGAACTGTGTTTCTCGGATCGATTTTGTCGTTGATACGTCGTATTGAACGCATTGTTTCTGTGTGAAATTTTGCTGTGCTTTTATTGGAGTTGAAGATTACTGAATATCTTGTAATTTTCAGAAGATATTGGTGTTCGTATTGCACTGTTTATAGTGAATAAAGCCTTTTAATTGTTCTTATATATTGGCATCAGTCCTTTCGAACCCGAACGCACAACAATATTAATCAATGTCAATTACTCCAAAAACTTTCAGCTATACACATAGCCATCGTCAGGGATAAAATGCAAAGAGTTTGTATTTTATTCCTACGATGGCTATGTGTATAGATGAAAGTGCTTGGAGTAATTGACATTGATTAATATTAATGTAATTTACATCTTTTTTTTTACCACTTTATCATCTTTTATGTAGTAAAACATTATGTTTCATTTTAATTTTTGAGTTGTTAATGATGAATTTTAGCATTCTACTCATTTATTTTCTTACTTCAGAATTTTTACTATAAATGACGAAAATCAAAATCGACACTTAAGATCACAGATGTGCTACGTCCAATTTTGATAGTTCGTGGGAAATTAAAGAAGTTTTGTCTCTTGTGTAACTGGGAAACTAAAAGCGATGTCCCCTGTTTATTGTATATATTTTAACGTCCTAGAAGTGTTTTATACATTAAAAATAATAGGAATTTTTCTAAAGTTTTATAAAAATATTTCAAACCAGAATTTTTATTTAAAACAGTTAAGAGCGTACTCTAGTCACGCGACGAAACGCTCAAGCTAATGTTAAGTCTATGGGAAGGTTCTTGCGCGATTTCTCACTCACATTTTAATATTTTTAAATGATTCTTTTTGTATAGGATAGATGAGGTCGATCTCTAATGTTGTTAGTTTTTACTTTTTTGGTTTTGGTTGCAGTTTTTTTTTATGCGGACATTTTAAATTTTGGAGCCGGTTGAAACCGGTTATGAAAGTAGACAGTACCCTTATATAAAAAAAAACTGGAACCAAAATCGAAAAGTAAAAACTAACAACGTTAGAGATCGACCTCAGCTAGCCTATGCAAAAAACATCATTTAAAAATATTAAAATGCGAGTGAGAAATCGCGCAAGAACCTTCCCATAGACTTAACGTTAGCTTGCGCGTTTTTTCGCATGATTGATGTAGGCTCTTAAACATTGATATTCAGTGTTGCCAGTTGGTTTAATTCTTTTAAAATTCAGATTACTTGAGATTGGCACCACTTTTATGAAAAGATTTAATTCGCCTTATTTAATCTGTCATTAAATAACCTGAATTTTGCTGTCTCAAAAAACTGGTGGCAATCAAGAAAACTGAATTAAACAAATAGCCAACACGCAACACTGTTCATATTTCAACTTTTTTTTTGTTTACTTTATATTTTATTACTTTCTTTACAAGAAGAAAGTATTGGTTTCATGAAGATTTTCGACTTCCGGTCTCCGACGGATTTATACGTTTTAGAAGGTCCTGAACACGATTTGACCATTTTTAGAAAATGTCTGTCTGTGAGTCTGTCTGTCTGTATGTGACAAAAATTTTGTGGGCGCTCTATCTCAAGAACTAATGCACGAAATTTAATAAAACTTTATATTCAGTTAGTCCCTGATATAAATTAGTGCTGATTAGTTTTTGGTGAAAATCGCCCGACAGGTGACGCTATTATGCTGCATTTCTTGCGATTTCCGCAATAGCTCTATCTCAAGAGCTAATGCACTTATTTTCATCAAACTTCAGGTTCAGTTAGACCATGACATAAATAGATGCTGTCTACGTTTTGGTGTAGATATCCAAACAGGTGGTGCTGCTATACCACTTTTTCTCGATTTTTACGATAGTTATATCTCAAGAACTAATGCACGGAATTTCATCAAACTTCAGATTCTGTTAGACCTTGACATAAATAGATACTGCTTACGTTTTGGTATAAATTGCCTAACAGGTGGCGGTGCTATGCTACTTTTTTCATTATTATCACGATAACTATATCTCAAGAACTAATGCACGGATTTTCACCAAACTACAGATTCTGTTAGACCTTGACATAAATAGATACTGCTTACGTTTTGGTATCAATTGACGTTGTCGTATAAATTGACGTTCAATTAGACGTTGTCATAAGTTATTGCTGATTCGGTTTTGGTGTAAATAGCCCAACATGTGGCGCTGCTATGCTACTTTTTTCATTATTATCACGATAACTATATCTCAAGAACTAATGCACGGATTTTCATCAAACTACAGATTCAATTAGACGTTGCCATAAGTTATTGTTGATTAGGTTTTGGTCTATATGTCCCTACAGGTGGCGCTGCTATGCTGCATTTTGCAGGATTTACACGATTTTGGCAATAGTCATATCTCAAGAACTAATGCACGGAATTTAATAAAACTTTAGATTTAGTTAGACCTTAATATAAATTAGTGCTGATTCTTTTTAGTGTATGCGAAATCTTTGTGAGATAGAAGAAAGTTTTGGGATTGGCATATCCGAAAGAATAAAGCGAATACATGCATTATAGAGAATTACATTATTTTTAATAGAGAGAGTGTTACTTTTGAGTAGAGATGAGAGATATTTTGAAATGCTGGTGACTTTGCCGCAAATATTTAAGAAATGTTTATTTTATGTAAGTCTTCTGTCAAGGGTAACTCCAGATATTTAGTATGACTAGTCCAGGGAATAGTAGAATTATTAATAGTAATACAGTTGGCATAAGTTAACTTGGAGTTCAGCAGTTTTCTTCTCATTCAGTTTAACACACCATTGAGTACAGCATCTAGTGAAATCATCTATGTGTTTTTGAAGAATTTTGTAAAGAGTGTACGGGTGATGCGCAGAGACGTAAATTGCCTTCTCGTCCGCGTACAGTGCAAGTAAAGTTCTCCTGGTGCGAATAATATAATTAAAAATATGTTGAACCATGTAGGGCCAAGGATAGAGCCTTGTAGAATGCCTGAAAGTGTACAGCATAGCGTGGAGAGTATATTTATGTTATTGATGCGGGCACAGAAATTGCGGTCGCTAAGGTAAGAATGTAATATGTGAATGAGTCCGGCACGAATACCAAGCTTTATTAATTTGAAAATAAGGCCCTCGTACCAGACTTTATCAAAAGCCTTAGCGACGTCAAGAAAAACAGCAGCATCTGGAATGTTCAAGTTGAGGTTTTTGCTAAGGAATTTCACAGCGCGAAGAAGTTGATGTTGAGTGGAACGTTTGGTTCTGAAGCTAAATTGCTCAGGTATGATTATTTACTTTTTGTGTAAAATGTCGGGGAGCAGGGACTTAATGACACGCTCAAGAACTTTGCTGATAGAGGTTAGAAGTGAAATGGGATGAAAATTAACGGGATCCTGTAAGTTACATTGAGTTTTAAGAATGAGAGAAACAACAAAAGTTTTCCAAGGTTTAGAAACATAGAAAAATTTAAGGATAACATTTGTAATGTTACTAAGATATATAATAAAATTTAAAGGTTACTTTTTTAAGGCAGTGTCAGTGATATTACCATTTCGAGGGGCTTTATGATTTTTGAGATTTTTGACAATGTTAGAGGTAATAGGGGGTTGAATTTTAGGGAGGTTTTTCGTAACATTAGCGTTCGAGTTTTTCCGCGTGACTAGTGTAGGCTCTTAAATAGATAATTTCTTACCTTAAATAGCGGTAATAGACTCCTTAACAATTCCAAGTAATGTACGCACCAGGAAAAAACTGTCCATTTGATGAACTTACATTTTGATGAGCATACACTTTTCACATTTTTCCAGACAGAAGTAGGTTTCTTTGAGGTTACTTTTTTGGCTATCACTATTTTCAAACAAAAATCTTTTTAGATTTCTCTTGCGACAGTTATAGAAATGTACCGCGATTGTATTCCTTGCGAACATTGTATAAATATACTACGAAAAAAGAAAAAAATGAATATAAATTGGAAATACTAATAGCTAAAAAAGTGATCACATCAAGCACTAAACATGCACTGATACATGTAAAAAGTTGACTAAAAAATGTCTATTTTGTTTTAAATGCTTTATTTCTATTATTCGCAATATATATAGACTAGGGGTTCCGGACAACTCAACTCCTTTCATGCCTTCTTCTCTTTTTAGTTGTCTATCCTTTTTTCTTTGTTTCACACTTTTTAATCTTCTCTTTTCAGTTTGTTATACCTCTTTGTTCTTGTTCATGTTTGATTGTTTTACTAACTCTTTTGTTCATATTGTTCTTTGTTCTGCTAATGTTGTTTTCGTTCTTTTGTTAAAAAGAAAAGAAAAAAAAATTAAAAAAGATTGAAAAAGACAAAAAATACACTATGTTTCTAAGTTTTCTCTCACATTGCTTCCTTTTTTATACAATAGTGGATTTTTTTATTTTCACGTGAGACACTCTAGGTGCTGAGGTTTTTTAATCT
This sequence comes from Maratus michaelseni, assembly GCA_963931845.1. Lineage (NCBI taxonomy): Eukaryota > Metazoa > Arthropoda > Arachnida > Araneae > Salticidae > Maratus > Maratus michaelseni. Next base: position 148,225,641 of record OZ007597.1, on the reverse strand, counting down.
CTTCGACTCGGTTCTACCTTTTTAGGCTGATCTTGAGTCCCAGAGTGCAGGGCATTTTCCGAATTCCGGTTCCGTGATCGGAGGACGCCATACATTGTATGGTGGCTGTTAGGACCAACACCGGGAGACTGGTGCCTTTCGGTGAAAGGGGTTGTAGGTTGGACAGAGCTGTAAAGGCTTACCTACTGACTACCTGATTCCAATGTGAAAGAACTAGATATTAGGAAGTGCTATCGAGTTTAATCCAATGTTCGAAAAACGTGGAGGTTTGTTGATAGTTTTCACCCTTTTGAAACCTGCGCCCAGAAGTAAGGTTAAGAAGAAGGGTCGGTGACCAGGCCCGACGCCTGGCGTTAAAAAAAAAAATCTAAACTATGGATACAACTAAAGGAAATAAGACATGCGATGTGGAGGCCCCACAACCAAATACATCCTGGGCTAATTTAGTCGAGGAAAATATTTCTTCCAATTTGGAAAATAAAGGTGCATCCTCTGATGCAACCAAAGCTTGTAGCCACTTGGATTTGTCATATAGAAATGCACGGTTCTTTATTGTAAAATGTGCTGAAGGCAATTTTGCCCTCAAATCACCTTTCCTAATACAAAAAGCTATACAAGGACTAGTTGGTGAACCAAAGACTATTAAAAAACTAAGATCTGGTGACTTGCTTATTGAAGTTAAAAATTCAACTCAAGCTGAAAATATAATGAAATGTAAAGTCTTTGGAAATATACCAGTTACTGTATCTGTTCATAATTACTTAAATAGCTCACGTGGTGTCATCTCAGAACAAGACCTCACATTTGTTTCAGAATCAGAAATACTTGAAAATCTTAAAGAACAGCATGTTACAGAAGTTCGAAGAATAACAATTAAAAGAGATAATAAAATCATCCCAACAAAACATATAATACTTACATTTGATATACCTAATATACCCACCAACATTAAAGCTGGATACTTAAGCTGCCCAATTCGACCATACATACCAAACCGGTTACGCTGTTTCAAATGCCAAAAATTTGGTCACTCCAAAAATAGTTGCCGAGGCACCCTAACATGTGCTCGATGTGGAGTAAAAGGTCATGAAAGTGAAAGCTGCACAACTTCTCCTCATTGTGTAAACTGCGAAAAAGATCATCCCTCATACTATAAATCATGTGAAATCTGGAAAGTTGAGAAAGAAATTCAAACAGTGCGCACTAAACAGAACATCTCATACCCAGAAGCAAGGAAAATAGTCAAGTCTCGCACACCAACCACAGGTATAACTTACTCTGCTGCATTAACTGGTATTAAAAAATATCAATCAATTGCCACTCAAACAGAAACAACTGTTCAGGAAAACATTGTAAATCAAAAAGATGCTTCTACAACGAAATCCTTGCTGCTTAATAAAAACTCTCAATCTATATCTCCAGCAACAAATAATAGTAAAAATAAAGGAGGAAAAGATGCATTAAAAACTAACCCAACTAACAATTCTCAGAAAAATAACTCCTACATCTCTTACAACAAAAACTCGCTATCTGCAAAAACTCGCCATACAGAAGATGAAATTCCTAAATTATCTGTAAAGTCCACTACCAACAGCTTAGTAAAAAGGAGAAAAAATACACCAAAAACTACTCCACCAGATAAAAGACTGTCTAATGCTCAAACACCAACTAAAACAGGGAAATCAATCTACGAAGATCTCGAAATTGATCTTCACCCAACTCCTTCTGATGAGGAAGGAATGTGCACGTCATCTGAATCAGAGGAAAATGGTGTTGACGTTTCCATCTAATTAATAAAAAGTATATATATAAAAAATAATGACTAATATAATTTCTTGGAACTGCCGTGGCTATCGTAACAAATACGATGAAATCCGTAGTATTCTCCATGATCACCAACCTCTGTGTTTAGCCTTACAGGAAACTCATTTAAAGCCCAGTGACAAAATCAAATTACGCAGCTATGAGACCTATAGAAAAGATTTTACAGGGAATGATAGGGCCACTGGTGATGTGGCTCTTTTCGTTTCTCGCAGTTTACCCCACACACAAATCTCTTTAAATACAAATCTACAAACTGTTGCAGTCCGTGTATTTATAAAACGACTCATAACAATATGTACCATTTATCTACCTCCAAACCAAACTATTCAGTCAGCACATCTTGATAATCTCCTTCTCCAACTCCCGACTCCATACATCCTTGTTGGAGATTTTAATGCACACAGTCAACTCTGGGGCAACCACGATTCTAACCAACGTGGTGATATTATCGAAAAATTTATATCTGACAATGGCTTATGCCTGCTCAATAATGGTGATCACACTTATTTTCACGAGCCAACCCGTACTTTCCATGCAATAGACCTTTCAATTTGTTCCCCAATACTCTATCGACTCTGTAATTTCTGGGTATCTAATGACCTGCACGGCAGTGTCCACTTTCCGACTTTTATCACACTGACTACTCCTGATAGGGATTCTTATAATTCTACCAATCGTTATATATATGACAGAGCCAACTGGCCGACATTTACAACACTTGCAAACATCACAGCTGGCATGATACAGGGAAATATCGACAATGCACTTGATAATATAACTCAATGTATTATCAGTGCTGCAGATTCTAGCATTCCAAAAACAGCATCCACACATAAGCACAGAAAGCCATGGTGGAATAGTGATTGCCAAAATGCCAAGAAAAAACAGCAGAAGGCTTGGGGAATATTTCGGCGGTACCCAAATAATACTAACTATATGTCATATAAAAAAGCAAAGGCTGAAGCTAGAAGAGTGCGACGCAAAGGCCAGCGTGAATCATGGATCAACTACATCTCAAGCATTAATTCCAATACATCAAGTAAAGAACTATGGAATAAAGTGAAAAAATGTATGGGCGTCTACTCTGATAATCATATTTCTATTTTAAAACATAACGGTCAAACTATCGCATCACCTAAAAACATCGCTGAGACAATAGGGTGTACCCTAGCATCTATTTCTAGCTCTGACTCATACCCAGAACCTTTTTTAACATATAAAAGACAAACTGAAAGAATCAGGATTAATTTTAACTCTCATCGCTCATACGAATATAACAAGCCATTTATTAAATCAGAGATGATAAAATGCTTGAGAGACAGCCATTTATCTGCTCCAGGTCATGACGGGATTACATACATTATGCTCAAGCACCTTTCTGCACTTTCCTTGAGTAATATTCTCTCCTTCTTTAATAGGATATGGATGGAGCAGAGGTTTCCGAATGCTTGGTGCAGAGCTATAATTATACCTTTTCCTAAACCAGGAAAAGTTGCTACTAATCCCAATAATTACAGGTCGATTGCACTCTCTAGCTGCCTTTGCAAACTTCTTGAAAAAATGGTGAATTGCCGCCTCGTGCATATTTTAGAAAATAACAATTGCCTTGCTGCATTTCAAAGTGGATTTCGACGTGGTAGGTCTACTATCGATAATTTAATTCATTTGGAAAACCACGTGCGAGCAGCCTTTCTTAAACGCAACCATTTGGTGTCAGTATTTTTTGACATGGCGAAAGCTTATGATAGAACATGGCGTTACGGGATACTTCGCGATCTTTTTAACCTGGACTTTCGTGGGAACCTTCCAATTTTTATTAAAAACTTTCTTGCCATTCGACGATTTCAAGTTCGAATTGGGGAATACTATCTAGATTTTATGTACAAGAAGAGGGCAGTGTCCTGAGTGTCACCCTCTTTGCTATTAAAATTAATGACATTCTTAAACAACTACCTCCTTCTGTGAAGGGTGATCTATATGTAGATGTCTTCCGTATTATGTGTATGGGACAGGATATTCGTTTTATTGAGAGACAACTGCAAATTGCAATTAAAAGTATTCTTAGCTGGACAAATAAAAATGGTTTCTTAATATCTCATGACAAAACATCTTGTGTGCATTTCTGTAGACGTAGGGGTCTGCATCCAGATCCTGAAATTTTTATTGGTTCATCTCAAATACCTGTTGTGGACAACGTTCGATATCTTGGCCTGCATTTTGACAAGAAACTTACATTTTCACCACATATTTTAAACTTACGGACAAAATGTGAAAGATCGCTTAATTTATTGAGGGTACTGTCAAATACTTCTTGGGGAGCAGACCGTACCTCTCTCTTAAAAATTTATCGAGCTGTGGTACGATCAAAAATGGACTATGCCTGCCAGGTCTATGGCTCAGCACGAAAATCTGTTCTCATAAAACTAGACACTGTGCATCATAGTGCACTCCGTGTCTGCTCTGGTGCATTTCGTACATCCCCGGTTTTGAGTCTATATGTTGACTGTAATGAACCAGCATTACACCATACTCGTGAAAAACTTTCATTAGAATTGTATTACCGTATCCTGTCTCATCCAGGTCATCCTCTTCACACCTATCTTTTAAATACTGACAATGATATTCTTTATCAGCATAGACCATATTGCATCCCATCTTTTGGAGTCAGAATGAGAAATTGTATCAATAATGGTCCGTTGAATAATATCGAGGTGAGTCCATGTCCTTTGCATGTGCTCCCTCCTTGGAATCCTCCTAAAATTACCTCAAGGTTATGACAAAAACAACCTGGCTTCTTCTGTTTTCCAACAATTATTTGCTGCACATCGTGCAAAATATAATAACTATACTGATATTTATACAGATGGTTCCAAGAATGGGAATATTGTTGGTTGCGGGGTTTTTATTGATAACACTAAATTCAGTTATCAGCTTCACCCTTCAATTTCGGTCTTTACGGCAGAGTTGATTGCGATAGAGAGAGCCGTGTTGCACATATCTCATCATCATAAAACATCCTTTATCATATATACTGACTCAAATAGTTCTATTGACGCAATCAAATCTTTTAAAAAGCATCCTTATGTCTCAGCCATCCTGGATTTTTATTATAAATTGACTAGACGTGGTTATAATATTTTATTTTGTTGAGTACCTGGACACATGGGTATTCCTGGCAATGAAAAAGCAGATGAGACGGCAAAACTTGCTCTTAATCCTTTACACCATAAAATTCCATTCTCAGACATTAAACTCCTTATAAAACATTTGATTCATAATAAATGGCAAGAAAGTTGGGATTTAGAACACAATAATAAACTGCACCATATCAAACCTATAATCATGACCTGGCCTCCAAGTTATCCAAGGAAAACAGATGTTCTTCTGACTCGTCTGAGAATTGGACATTCAAGGATAACACATAAACATCTCTTACTCCGGGAGGATGCACCCATGTGTCCACACTGTCATTTTGATACCTTGACTATTTATCATATTTTAACTGACTGTCCGGGTCTCCGGCACTTGTACAGAATTTATTTTAATTCATCATCACCAATCTTGACAAACCTCATTGGGGAAACACCTCATGGGGCACTCTTTCATTTTTTAAAACAAACTGGCTTTTATTTTGAGATATAGTTTTCATATTCCTGTCATGTTTTATATATAACAATGTTAATTTATACTTGTTTAACTTGACATATGAATGGGGTAACCCCATCCAGATAATGTTTCTTAAATGTAGTATTTTTTATACTTTACTTTTTTTTAAGACGTTATATTTGTTGTATACACTGTATGGCTATATCTGGATGGGTAACCCCATCCAGATAATTGTTTCATTAAACTTTGTTTCTTTTTTAGCTTTTGTTGGCGTTACTTTTGTGGTTTTTTTAGTTTGTTCTTTCTTTGGCGCAGCTTGTCCCCAATGGGACCTTGCGCCATAAAATCCTATACAACCAACCAACCAACCGGACAACTCAACCACGGCCAATTACCACTATTTCCGAATAGTAATATTCGTCTTACTTAATGGCAGAAATTTTACGATTAATTAAGTAAGTGTTACTATTTGAAAATAGTGTTAGCACTGCAGGTCGTGGTTGTGATAACAACTAAAATGATACTTGGCGCAATAACAATATAAGCAGTTAAAATAACGTTTTTCACACTAGAAATTTTTAGTCTATCGCAAACTAGTTTTGGTAGCATTTAGCGTACCTTCATCAGTGCAAAGAATGATAGATTTATGCTCAAATTTATGGAATCCGCTTCTCTGTCATTCTTTGCACTGATGAAGGTACGCTAAATGCTATTGAAACTAGTTTGCGATAGACTAAAAAGTTCTGGTGCTTAAAAACGCTAATTTAACTGTTTAAATCGTGGTTGAGATGTTGGAAATATCTGGTTTAGATATTCATATATCTAGAAATAGGAAAACAAAAGACTAAACATGTGAAACTTGTTTCTTGTATATTGGAAATTTGTAACTGCTTTGGTAGAAAAATAATCAGTTAACCCCTTAATCGTCGCGCCCGAGACATTCACGGGCAGACATGTTTGAACAAATTTCGTCGCACCCGTGACCCTCACAGGCTAAGCTTCTAATGACTTTAGCTAATATTTTCTGGTATCTTCTTTGAATTTTTCATTCACGAAATTACTTACATCTTTTATGTTGTGCGAATCTAGTACTGGGTATATATGATCTTGTAATATTTACACAGGGAAAGAAACTTTGTTCAGCAAATACTTCGAAATGCTCTCGATGCCCCCTCAGGTCGTTATGACACTATTGACGCCATTACTGAGAGTGGGACATTGTATAACAATGGACAATTATTATACATCGCCGGAGTTATGTGATATTCTTTTTTTTGAGTTATGAAACAGATGTTGTTGGAACTGTTGGAAAAAAACAGAAAATACATTGCGAGAAAAAAAGTTAAAAACTGGTGAAGTTCATGTGTTTAGACGAGGAAAACTTATGGCGTTGAAATGGAAAGACAAAAAAGATGTGACATTGTTATCATCATATATATTATTTCTCCTGTCAACATCCCTTTTTCTCAGAAAATACGAAACGCAGAACGACGAATGAGATGGCATATGAAAGGATTTTGAACTGGCTTCTGACATAGCACACTTAATAATTCGTTAACACATGTTTTTGATTAAAATTTGCTGAAAATTAAAAATTAAATTGGCATTGTTTTCTTAAAAAAAATGAAAGGTTTTCTTCAAAGTATTGTTGCCACAAAAATAAAACACCACATTATATGATGCTCAGCAATTATTATAAAAAACACCGCACGGGTTTATTTTATATTTACGATTAAAACGCGAAATTGAAAGTGAAATGTTTAGATTTATATTTCTATGTCCCATGTTTTCCCGAAGCGGATGACGTCATCCTCTAATGCAGTTAAAATACGATTGTTAATTTTTTTTTCTCGCGCGTGCATTTTGCAATCTTGGATCAGTTTTTACTATAACTTTGATGGAATAAATTAAGTGATATTCTAGATTGACTAAAAACTAAATGTTGTTTGCAGATATTTTTATCCTCACTTTTTTACTTACCCATCATACGTAGTATAGGGTATTACTTACCCATCATACGTAGTATAGGGTAAGTCTTGTAATCGTTTTGAAAATCGAAATTTTTTTTTTTGACGGATTTACACGTTTCAGACACTGGAGATTCCAAAAAACATATTTTTAGAAAAAAAATTTTGCCGCCCGTCTGTGTGTCTATGTGTGTGTCTGTGTGTGGGTCTGTAAACGCTCTATCTCCCGAAAAAATTGAGATAGACACTTGCAATTTGGTATGTACTTAGTATGTAATAATGGGAAGAAGGCTATTTCATTTCAATAACCTCGATTAACCGGATCTATTTTTTTCGGACTCTCGAAATATTCGTTCTGATAAAAGGTATATAACAATTTTCGAAATTGTTTATTTTAAGAACTGAATATAAAAGACAATAAAAAAACATAAATTTTGCATAAAGCATGAAGTCGATCGGATAATTAGTTAATGAGATATTTGTAATCCTATTTTCCACACTCTTCGATTTTTCATGACCCTGTATTTCATCCAAATTTCACTTGGAAATTGGACGCTTAATCAGATGCAATAAACCGCTAGTTAATAGGATTATTATTTTTGGAGTTATAAGGAAAAACCTCTTTCAAGCAATTCAGTAATCGAGCCTATAAAGTTATGACGTCATCAAGCCACGATTGTATTTGAATTGCTATGCATTTTATAAGTAGTTTACACATTTTTGTTTTAATATTTTACATTATGCATATCCATGATGGGTAAGTATTACGGTGGCCCCCAACGACTAGTCTTTTGATGTTTAAACCTGCATCTAAGAAATATTACATATTGATAAAAAATGGTACTTCTCTATTTTCCCGTCGATCACTTTTCATAACAAAAAACTATCGCCAAATAAACGGGAGAACGTTGCCATTTGAATATCAAAATAAATAAATAAATAAAATATAAGAATTTAAGGACACAATTGTTATTCTAATGAATGAAATAACTAATAGATCAGTAAAACATAATGAAAAATACACGCAAATGTCGCATTAAAAACCACTTGATGACGTAACAAACATGTATAATGCTTCTGATATCAAGTAAATAGGACTGCATTTTTGGCGTTTAATCTTACAGTTTGGCGATAGTTTTTTGTTATGAAAAGTGGCCGACGGGATAATAGAGCAGTACCTAAAAAATATTAGATTTCAGTGCGAAATCCTCGCATAATTCCGAAATTGTTGAAGTTACAACTCAAAGTAAAAGAACGAAAAGGAAGCCAAAAGCAGTTGTATATTACAACCAAACTATGGAATTGTTGATATAGTAGATCAATTTCTTTCAAGTTACCATGTAGCTAGAGATGGTGAAAAGAAATATTATAAAAATATGTTCTTCCATCTATTGGACCAAGCCGTTTTCAATGCTTTTCAAGTTTATAAGAAAGAAGGAGGCTGAAAATCTCATCTAAAGTTCAGACTCGATTTAGTAGATGAAAGCGTTGAAAAATATCATGCAGAAGGAAATTTCCGTAAACGGGGAGGTCCTTCGGACGATGCAACATGCATGCAAGTCTGAACACCATTTTCTGGATGTTATACCGCTTACGGACAAAAAAGATAAACCTTACAGAGAATGTAAAATTTGTACATCCCATGTGAATGAAAATGGGAAGAAAATTCGAAAATAAACTAGATATTATTGTAAGTACTGTAATGTAAAACTGTGCATACCATGTTTCAAAGTTTTTTCTACATTGAAAAATTATTAAATTTTGAAAGATATATTAAATTCCGATTTTGAAATAAAATTTGAATAAAATTATCGACTTTGGTCGTCGCCGGTAATATAGCAAATTATTTGATTTTTATATCTTTACCTTAAATCAAAGTGAAACCACAAATTACAACCTTCCACCAAAGCTTCCCTGCGCGTCATGTGTGTGCAAAAAAGGCATATAAGGTAAGTGAAATTGTGATTTTTAAAAATATCATCCATACTTTCACGCTTTCAGGGGCAAAATACTTCCATTTCTAAAAAGTTGAAATAAATGATGGACACCGGAATTCAGGAACAGATTTATTTCAAAATAAGAAAAAGCTAAATTTCACATTTACGGTAAAGGAAAATATTTGTACCAAATTTCTGGTACCATTAGAGTTTTGGGTATTTAAGTTAAGCGGTTTCATAAACATACCACCGCCCCTGAAAGGGTTAAATATGAAAAAAAGATACTATTTCTTTTACCAAAGAACTCACATTTTTATGAATAATAAAATCGGGCAATAAAAAAAATCGGCCATTTTAGAAGGGATTTTCCCAAAACTACGCGATGATTAAGGGGTTAAAACATTTTGTTACACATTGTATATTTGTTATTTTAATTTTTAACACACATTTGCCCATTTACACCATTAGTGCAGCACCGACAAACTGGTGATAAACCATAATGAAATAAAGAAACTTTGTATTAATCACCATAAAAACAAAACAACACATAGGACGCGTTTCGAAATGGAATTCCAGCTCTAAACGCATCCTATGTGTTGTTTTGTTTTTATGGTAATTAATACAAAGTTTCTTCTTTTTATAGTGCATATATGTGTGCACTTCAAGAATTTCTTTTTATTTTGAAGCTACGAATTTATACAGGAAATTTCCGGAAAAAGAAATTTAACGTTATATAATCACGAAAGTCTGTCATTAAATAAAGGGAATTTTTGAATAAAAAATAAATTTCTGAAATGCACGCTTCAGATGCAAATGGATAAAGGGATACTTAATAAGTTTTTATAATCGTTTTACCATTGAATTAAACTGTAGCCGTATCGTTGTACAGCAATTATCAATGATCTTTAATTTTTAAAAATATATGTTCATTGTTCCAAAAACAAAATACTAGGTTTGGGGATTAATTTCTAGGACTGGTAAAATAATTTCTGAAATATGAATGTACAGTACATAACTGTTTAATATATTTCGAAGTAAGTTCCGTCTGACGTAATACACTTTCGCGCGCGGCCATACAATTGTTTTAAACAATGTGCAAATTCATCTTTGAGGATCCTCTTAATTTTGGACGCTATGTTTTCCTTGATGCTATTAATATCCAGAAATCTTGTTCCCCTTTGTGATATTTTCAGTTTGGGAAACAGGAAATCGTCTGCGAGTAACAAGTCCAGAGAGCTGCACCATATGGCCAAAAACGTTTCAGAGGGTGTACCATCACTAAAATGTCGAGACTATTAAAAATTGCGAGAATGTGATAATGTGTGATCACCGTATACTTGCTGCAACATTTTACGTGTTTCGCTAGCGCTTTTCCTTAATTTGAAACAGAATTTAATGTTTATTCTCTGCTCCATTATTATTTCTTCAACAACAATGCTTTGATAGCAAACGTTTTCTAGTATGTTTTAACACCAGAAAGTAACCCCCCCCCCCCCCCTTCAGTACTAGGCTTGTGCGTTGACACAAAAGGTAGGCTGGTTTTTTCAGCGCTTGTACAGTTCCTCGAATTTGAACACCAATAATTTCTAAAAGTTTTATTCGCCTTATTTTCCTGAGATCAAATAAATCAAAGAAAACTTTTAGAAATTAATTGTGTGTAAATTCAGAGGGCTGTACAAACGTTTAAAAAAATCCGCCTACGACAGCCGCCATTTTTATGTCAGCGCTCAAGCCTAGTATCCAGAGGGCTGTGATTAAAACGAGAATCACGCGCAGCGCAGATATTAGACTTGACCATTCAAATACCATCGTTAATCAACCAACGAACATTCAATTCTAATAATTATTGCTGGAAATTAATAGCCACACGTTGTATAATAAAATACCAATGGTAGATAATTTTTTGAAAATTTAATAATACAGTTTTGTGCAGTATTAATTTATCTAATGTGTTCTCCGATTTAACTATAACCTCGATTTAACGATGATTTTCAAGTGACCTTTTACAATCATCAAATCGAGGTTCGACTGTATTTCAAATATCTGGTGTCATTATTTTGCAGATCTTTGATCCTACAATAATCGAAAATACTCTATGTCATCAAGTTAATGGCCAGTAGCTTAAAATCTGACCAGTGATTGCATAATACTTGACCATTTGCTATATTACTAGAAAAGGAGTGTGCGGTAATTTTCGTTAGACTATCGAAAATCTCAAATCACCAATTTTAAAATTGCAACAGGTTTAAATTTTAATCAACATATTCAAAACCTACGTTAGTGATACGAAGTCAATTTTTCCCGAAAGCTAATTTTAAACCAATTGCAGATTTCTTTACAAATTTTGCGCTTTTAATTTTCTTTCTTTCTTTCTTTTTTTCTTTTTCCTTTCTTTCTTTTTTTTTTTTGCATAGGTTATCTGAGATCGATATACCGGGTGTCCGAAAAAGGTTGGACTGATTTGAAAGAATCATAACTCTAAAAATAATTGAGTAAATGAAATTATTTTTTTTTCCAAAGTACTCGTCAAATATCCAAGATTTGTTAGATGTAGCTGTTTTAAAGTCGCGACATTCAAACGATGCGCAGAATCAATGATCGGAAAATGCAAATCGCACCACACATTCGCAATTTTAACTTTTTGCTTAGGTTATTTGTGTACATAGTGGATCCTTTCCTACTAAATCGAAGATGCTGAAGAACTTTCTAATCGACATTTTCCCCATAGCTCAGCTCCAACAGTTTTAGACTTATACGCTTTTCACACCGGAATCATGGAAGAAATTGCGAATGTGTGGTGCGATTTGCATTTACATATCATCGATTCTGCGCATCGTCTGAATGTTATGACTTTAAAACAGCTACATCTGACAAATCTTGGATATTGTACGAGTACTTTGAAAAGAAAATAATTGCATTTATTCAATTATTTTTAGAGTTATGATTCTTTCAAATCAGTCCAACCTTTTTCGGACACCCGGTATAATCGAGTACAAAGGCGTCGACTTCACTCGAGCAAAATAGGCAATGAAACATTCTTCTACCACTAATTTAAAAAAAATATTTTTGTCCAATTTAATCACTATGGTTAACAAAAATAAAAATAACTTTTAAGAATTAGTGGCGGAAGTCGTTGCCACCGTAAGTCGACGCATTTGACCGACTATCTCTTTACTTTTTTCGACTTTGGTTGCAGTTTTTTCTTTTATGATGACACTTTTCGAATTGGAAGTGTCCTCTGAATAAAACTAAAAGAAAATATAAATCGAAAAAGTATGATTACTGATAATAATAAACATCATTTGAGGTTGTACTGGAATATACACAAACTTTTTATCGCCTTTAAATTTTAATATCACAATTTGTAAATAGTAATCTTTGTATTATGTAATCGGAAAAAATATACTATTAAATAAGACAAGTATTGCTATTCCGAAAAGTGCTACCAAAGTTAAAACCATACGAACCCTGTGTTACTACTAACCAGGAAACCACGCCATTGGTGTAATAAGGAAGAAATTCTAAATAAGCAACAATAGAAAGGGCATTATGTAACGTGTTTTTGACGCATAAATCATTTGCACTCGTCTCCCCATTATCGAGATATAAAGTCTTAAAATTTGCGAATTTATTTATTTAATAGGATGGAAGGAGTAGTCGATAGGATTGAAGGAGGAGTCGTTAACGTTTTCAAGGTAACAACATCAAACTCCAGTCACTTGTCCATTTCCAGTTTAGTACGCCGTAATACTCCGAAATGATTCGCTATGCTTGTTACAAGTCTGGGTTAGTGCAAACTCGGCCACTTGCATTTGAAACGCCCTTCCAATTTTAATTTTCGCAGGAGGTTGATCCTTGTAATCATTGCACAAGATTTAAGTTCAGGAAATTATCTTGTTGCCACGATTTTCTACGCTTCAATCATTTTTTAGTTCAGTGTCATGTTTGTCAATAGCATTTTTTTTACGGCCTTCTTTCATTTTAATATTACTATATCTAAATATGTTTTGTATTTCATATTAATCTGATTATTAAAATTTGTGAATCAAAACCACGCCTTTTTCTATTAATTAAATAAATAAATTAGCAAACTTTATGACTTTATATCTAGATAACGAGGAGACGAGGGCAAGTGATTTTTGTGTCAAAAAACACATTTCACTATCTTCTTTCGATTGTTGCTTACTTAGATTTTTTACATTATTACACTATGGCGTGGTTTTCTGGTAAGTGAAACATCCGATGCATAAGGTTTGTGAATTAACATCAGCGTAACTAAAATAACGTACATACTGTTCAGTGGGATGGTTAATAGAAAAACAGCGGCATGTGCAAAAATTAAAATTATTTATTTAAAATTATTTTCAGCAAAAAGATTGACGACCCTTTAGTTTTGGCGATTAATGGGTTAACTCTTTCCGGGGCAAAGTACATCTGTTGTCAAAATGTTCAAATGATTGAATGACAACAGTAATTACGAATATTTTTGGAAAATAAGTAGGAGCTATCTTTTTATATATACATTGTAAAAGAAAAATTTTATTCCAAAATTCTGGTGCTATTGTGGCATTTAAGAATTAAAATTAAGTGGTGTATATAATAAATATCCCACCGAACTTCAAGGGGTTAAAAGATGACTCAGACGAAGGAGTATAAATATTGTCATTCTTTGAAGAAACTTTAAATTGAGAACTGGCACAGAGCTGTCACTGAAGACTATTTATTTTTATTCTATAGATAATCCTTATTCCTAAAATATAAAGTTTGTGCTAGATTTCTCTTTCACATGTTGTTGAAGGATATGTCAATTTTTTTATTTGGATAAATTAGTACCTGTCGATTAAAAGAATATTCTCCAATGACAGTCCTGCTGATATCATTTTCTTTCCGAAAAGTCTTTCCTAAAAATATGATATACGTTTAGAGAAATTTCTTTTAACATATGAGGGGATCGGGGCAGGATAGTGCTAAGCCACATCTTTGAACTTCTGAGATATTTCAGTTTGAAAGTTTGATCAAATACTCAAATCAAGATATATAACATAAAGCTTTTTCGCCAATGTTTTAGTAACATTTGCGATATTCTGAATAGCAGCATGGCATTACTTTAATGATATTATTATTACGTTCTTTGTAAATTACTATCTTCATTGGGGGGCATAAACGTCTGGGGCAAAAACGAAACCTGGAACATATTCTGCCACCAAGTGACATTAGAAATAAATTAAATGTAGGATATTATAATTTACAATATTAAGCAACAGATTACAGCAGCCATACTCAACCTGCGGCCCGCGGGTCGCATGTGGCCCGGAGAACTTTTATTTGAGTCCCGAGACATGCAATCATTAATCCATATTTATAAAAGAGAAGAAAGGTATTTAAGATCTTCAACTTTGTTTTATATAATTTAATAGGAAGACAAAATCTTACCAGTCATTTATAATTTAAATGTACGTCATTTGCTTAGTGAAAGCCTTCATACATAGTCCTATTTGCATGACAGAGATGTATATCTTCACCACTAATCAAATATTTTTTCAAATTAATTAAATTTCATTTATATATTTTCACATTTAAAAAAATATGAAGCTTTTGTATTGAGCAAAGTCGGATTTATTAAATAAAATCTGTTTTTTTGGTGATTTTTACAATTTAGAAATTTTGCAGTATTTTATTATATCGTTTTATACTTATTATATAGCTGAAGGTATATAATAAGTATACATAGTAAGCTAAATATATTTTGTTACACTGCTTTGCTACTTTGTTATGTTTCTATTTTAACTACACTCTTTTACATTATTAAATAAGTATAGTGAGCTGCGGCCCGCCTAACGAAGCAAACTTATGTTTGCGGCCCGCGCGGAAAAAAGGTTGAGTATGGCTGGATTACAGTGTTAGATTTATTTCATAAAAAATGTGGCTTGGCACTTTCTTGCCCCGACCCCTTCATATTTCCGAGGGTTACCGAGAATTCTCGTTTTTATTTAAAAATTATCAATGACTAAGGCTTTTACCTTACAGAAAATGCATTTATATCATGTTGTCCATATTTTTTTTTAGTTTGTAAGACTTTTTATATTAAATTCGTTCATTGAAAGATATTTTCTATCGCATAAACTTAAGAAACCGATCTAGGAAGCGAATTTACGAAAGACTTTCAGAAGACGGAGGAGCTTCTTCTTTTTTAAGACCTAGATTTCACAAAAACGTACCGTCGGTAATGTGTTAAGACAATATGGCTCAACCCGTTGGAAAGTAATATCCTTTGACCCTTTGCCTTCTGCACATTTGTTCTTAAAGAAGCTAACTTTTCACTTTCTTGATTTCTTCCACTAATAGTTATTACCCGATTTACTTTCTGATTTGCAAAAATAATAAAATCAACCACGAATAACCAGTTGCATAGTGAAAACATAGCTGCAACCCGTCGGAGAATAGTGTAATATCCCTTCTCCTTCTGTCTTCAGCACAGTAGGTCTTACAGAAACTTTACTTTTCAATTTCTTGATTTCTTCCTCTAGTAGTTATCACCCGTTTTACTTTCTGATTTACAAAAATAATAAAATCAACCACTAATAACCAGTTGTGTAGTGAAAACATAGCTGCAACTCATTGAGGAATAATTTAATATCCCTTCTTCTTCTGTCTTCAGCACAGTAGGTCTTTCAGAAACTTTACAGTTCAATTTCTTGATTTCTTACACTAGTAGTTATTCTCCGTATTACCATTCGGATTTGTAAAACTAATAAAATCAGTAACGAGATACTCATTGTGAGGTGAAAACATAGCTGCATCTAATGAATATTAATTTGACTTTTCAATTTCTTGATTTCTTCCGCTAGTAGTTATCACTCGTATTACTATTCTCATTTACAGAAATAATAAAATAAGCAACCAGTTACTCATTGTGTGGTGAAAACATAGCTACTAACCTTCCGTTTTTTAAGTCATATAAACTTAATTTAAACCAGAAATATTTCTTAAAAAATGAAATTATATAAATACCATATAGAAACAATAAGTATTAAATAGTATTAATTAAATAAAATTTATGGTACCATGTAGGTGTTTTGACTTCAGAAAAACCGGATGGCTGTCAGCTATATGCGAAAGTATCTCTTCACCATAAGAAAGCGTCTTCTAATCTTTATCGCTAGAACTACGACCATGCGCTGTAAAGCGATTTATGCTTTCCTAGGTGTGTTGTATCATCCTTAAATTTTGTACGAATCGTTTTGAGACATCGTGTATATATTTACTAGCTGACATGCCCGGCGTTGCCTGGACCCGTGATAAAAACCTTAAAAATACCTAAAATCAATGTTGAATGATTTTATATTTTTAAATGAAAATCTATCCAAACGAACTGAAGGACACTCGTTATAGCTATTGTCGATTTAATGTCGATTTAATTTCTGACGTTTTGATATATTAAACTTTCATTTCCGATCAAAAGTTCCTGAGGAAACCTAAATAATATAAAGCGCTCCCCCACCTTTCTTCTTTTAAACTCAAAACGATATACAGTATTGACCAATTTATTAGTCCCATTCAAAAAAAAAAACATTCCACAACCTTGTTTCTAAGAGGATTATATTAAAACTAGCAGACTACGCCCGCTGCGCTGGTCGGTTTCTCCAAAAGAACCTTGAATCAAACGAAATATATCGGTGAATTTAACCTTGTATTTTAAAGTAATTTGTACCTTTACCTGGAATATTCTAAAATAGCATAAAAACGGATACTTATTTCACTAAGTTATGTTTTTTTAATACGGTTTATTGTTACGTTTACAATTTATTACCTACCGTTTTCTATTGATTTATATGTTTTATAGCTACATTTTTTAATAACGTGTATTAACCTATATTTTTCACAACTAAAAAGAAATGGCGCATCTAGTATTTGTCGAGAATTAAATAAAAATCATGCACTCGTGACATCATAATTCACTTTTATATTTTAAGATAATAATACGGTTAATATAATTTGTGACTCGTGCTGACAGATTGCTGTTATTATTATTTTTTTACGCGCAAAGTTTTCGATATGGTACTCCATTGTGAAATTTGGTAATTTTTGAAATTCAATATTTGAAAAATGGCATAATCAGTGGATTTGAAATTTATATCAAGAAAAATACAATGTTTTACCTTTCTAACGCAGTTTGTCTAACAATTTTCTGACAAATACTTTTCGAGCAATTAATTTTTTCAGTAACTTCAAATGTTTCATTTTCCGAAATTAATCTGTGGCAACGATTAGCGAAAATCCCAGTCGTCAGCAACGCATAGCTCTTTATTAAAGAGGATGAAGAAACTGGAAACAAGAATTAATTTTTTTCAATTTTATATTTCATTGCCTAATATTTCTTTTATTTGTTTTTACACGGGGACAGATACGCCATATCCAGGCTATGCATATATTTTATTGTCGTCACCACCATTTTAGAAAATTAATTTTCGACTTATTTGATCATAGACAATTGTTACAAAAACATAGCCTACGCACATGTTCCCGAGTTTATAACTTTAAACTCGGGAACATGTGCGTAGATGATATAACATTCCAATCATAATGATTAACCTCTTCGCGACGAGCGTCGCATATACATGACGTTTAGGTTGATAAAAAATTCTTCATTATTCTTATCAGTATTTTTTGTCAATTTGGCCTTTTTAACATTCAGAAATTCCCAATTCATATCAGAAGTTCGGAATAGTAATTTTTTCTTATTTAGTACCAGATATTTCGTGATTACTTAACGTAAATTTTTTTTCTGAATTCCTGGTACGAATTCGGAACTTCGGAATACAAAAAAAGTCCAAAATGGAAGCCCTGAATTATTTTAGAACTTTTCACCTTATTTAGTCACACAATATCGGAAGAGAATTCTAAATGTAAAAACTGCTGCTAACAGCTAAATAATGGTGTGACGAACGCGCGTCGCGAAGAGATTAATAACAATTTAAATAACCATAATTGCAACGTTTTAAATTTAATTTATGGTTAAATTAATATTATCTTTTAAACAGAACAAAATGTATTTAAAATGTCCCATTTTAATGTTAAGATGCGCTCCATATCTATCGAAATTTCACTGAACTTTCCGTCATATAAATTGGTACAACCTATTCCTTAACAGATATATTTAAATTATAGAAATAAAGCCAAATATTAATAAATTAGAATAAATTAGTTTCCACTAATGCAAGAAAGCAAAATGAGATGTATAAAGAACTCTGCATACTAATATATTTTCCATTCCATTCTTAAAATATTTCGAACCGTTTTAAAATATCTGATGTCATTATTTTGAAGATCTTTGATGTCACAATAATCAAATATGATGTATGTCATCACGTTAATGGCCAATACATTGCTATCTATCTGATGAATGCATATTATTTGCGATATTATTTGAAATGCGATATGCGATAAATTTCATTAAATAGCCCATCGAAAATCTCCAATCAACGAGATTAAATTCAAGGCATTCTGTAAATTTTATCTGACATATTAAAGCTGGAAATTGAAAGCTGAACTCATTTCTAATTTATTTTTTCTTTATAAACACATGTGTATTAGATTGAAATTTTATGTGCATTTAAGACGTGTCAGATTAATATAACGTACTCTGGTTAATAATAAAGAAAAATATGTTATGCTTACTGGTAATGTTTTACAATTCATCTTTTTGCAGTATTTTACCATTTTGAGACAACGTGTATATTATATTTATGAAAAAACTGAAAACAGGAACTACATTCTGTCAATATTAATGATTTCATTGCCAAAATATTTCTTCGATCTAATTTAATCCGGTAATAGATATGACATACCCAGGGTGTGCATAGTTTTATTTTTGTCACCACCATTTTAGAAAATTAATTTTCGCCTTTTTTGATCATAGACAATGGTTACAAATACATAGCCTACGCACATGTCCCCGAGCTTATAACACACCAATCATAATGATTAACCCCTTCGTGACTTCAGTCACATATTCGTGAGATTTAGGTTACTTAAAATTCTTCATTATTCTTACCAGTATTTTTAACAGGATTACCAGTTTGACTTTTTTTAAATTCCGAAATTCCAAATTCATACCAGAAGTTCCGAATAGTAAATTTCCTTTATTTAATGACAAACATTTCCCGACTACTTACAGTAACAATTATTCTTTCGGAATAACCGGTATGAATTTGGAGCTTTCAAATTTAACCAATTCGCTGCCAACCATGAGTATACTCGTTATATTTCAATCTAAAATTACGAATTCATACCAGAAATTCCGAAAGAAGAATTTTTATTTTATGTAATTATGAAATGTCTGTAATTAAATAAAGTAACTATTGCTATTAGTATTTTCTGGTATGAATTCGAACTTTCTAAATAAAATAAAACTCCGGTAATTTTAACCTGGTAGCGAACGTGTTAAAATGATTTTTTCCTGAATTTTAATGAACTTTTTCGCTACATTTTGTGACACAATATCGTAAGAAAATTCTATATGTAAAAACTGGTGCTAACAGATCAAAAATTGTGTAATGGATGCTCGTCGCGAAGAAGATTAACAACATTTAAAATAAATTATAAGAGCACGTTGTTAATTTAATTTTGAGCTAAATTAATATTGCCTTTTTACAGATCAAAATGTATTCAAAATGTTCCCTTTTGACTGTTAAGACCTACTCCATTGAATCTATTGATTAAAACCTATTGAAAAGTCACAGCAACTTTCCATCAAGTAAATAGTTACAACCTATTTCTTAACAAATATATTTAAATTACAGAAATAAAATAACATATTAAAAAATTTCAATGAATGAGTTTCCACTAATGCAAGAAAGCAAAATGAAATGTCAAACTACATATTAATATCTATTCATAAAATATTTGGAACTATTTTAAAATATCTTATGTCATTATTTTGCAGATCTTTGATATCGCAATAATCAAATATGCTGTATGTCATCAAGTTAATGACGAATACATTCCAACCTATCTGATGATTGCATATTATTTGAAATGCGATATGAGGTAAATTTCATTAAATAGACCATCGAAAATCTCCAATCAACGATATTAAATTCAAGGCATGTTATAAATTTTAACACACATATTAAAACAAGAAATTGAAAGCTCATTTATAATTTATTTTTTCTTGATAATAGCATGTATTAAATTGGAATTTTATGGGCATTTATAAAACGGAAGTAGGGGTACCTATATATTTAAAACGCTAAGCGATTTCTTTCGACAATCCGTGAGAACAAACTACCGCATCAAATTGCACCATTCTTTTTTTAAATGAAAGATATTTAGACACAGATTTGTTATCGTGCATTCGTTTGTTCGAAAATTTAATTAATTAGCCATAATTTTCAAATAAACTTTTACTGCTGCTTATGACGTCATAAAGTCGACAACTCCCACTGTTGCAAGGCATAGAGTTATTTTCTGAACTCTGTGGTTCGCCAGTCTTTTGACATTAGCTAATATCAACTAGGTAATATTTTAACATTGTGATATTAAATCTTAAAAAACTTACTTAAAATTAGCTAAAATATAATCATAGTAAAATATCTAAACATAAACATATCAATATGAATAACAAGTCTCACGTAAAATATTGCAATTTAAATCATTCCAATTGAAAGAAGATTTGGAGAGTTATCCCTGACGCCCAGCTAACATAAAAGTACCAATTTTATTTTATTTATTTACACACATATTTAATTTTATTATAAGACACCAGGTTGCCATACAAATCAAAAATCGTCATTTAGGCGTCAAAAATTAACCCCAGTTTCAGCGCCTAGAATACATTATGTTTATAGAATGACATATATATATATATATATATATATATATATACTTCACTGGCGCCCGAAAAGTACCCCAAATTATTCGCCAAACTGTAGCGCCCAATAAACAAACAGAAGAATGTTGCCATTAAATCTCAAAAATAAAAAATAATAATAAAATTATAATTAGGAAAAGCCCCATTTACTAAAGTATCATTTATCAGTAACTTTAAACAATAAAATTTACAATATATTAATGACAACAGAATAAAAAATAGTCTTGAATATTTATTTATTTATAGTATTTCTCTTAATTATCCCTTTCGACTGTTGGATAAATGTTTGTAACCTCAGTTGAATTTTATCGATTGTACGAAACTACGAATCACAAAATTTTTTTCAATACTATTTTAATATCCTGGTTTCGAAGACGTAATTTTTATTTTAATTAATGTAATAACTATGTAATCAGTAAAAAACATTATAAATACATTTAACGTCGAATTAAAAATCACTTGATGAGAACTTTTGGGCCGAATTTTTTAATTTGCAAGTTTAATTTCGGTGAAAATATTTATCCGCGTGTTTTATAAGCGAATAATAATTCATATTTATTGTGACGTCACCGGAATATGGCCCATTAGGTTTATTTTATCATTATGCATTATAACTTTGTTGATGCCATTTTTTCATTACAATTAAATACAAAATATATTTTTATTTGTAACATGGTGTTTAAGCATAAAAGTAACTTATACAAAGTACGTGTGAAAAGTTTGTGCCGGGGAAAATGACGTTATGATTAGCTTGAAATGCATTTTAACATTGATAAAACTAAAAAGAAAAATTGTGTCAACATGACGTAATTTTAACTGATATTTCAATTTTTACTTTTAAAGGTCAGAATTTAAGCCTTTATTGGTTGCTTCATCTTAATTGCGTACATTGATTACATGTTACCAATTACTTTTTTTTTTAATTATAGGTTAGAATATTTCATTTTTTTTATTAAAAAATTCACAAAAGTAAAGAATTTCAGGAAAATTAAAATTATTTAAAATAGTGTTATGAGAAAAAAACTTGAAGTAATGATTGTATTTGTAGCTAGAATAAATAATGTAAGGCTAATATTTTACAGGAATTATTTTGGTAGATTTGTTATAAGTTCATTTAACAGTTCCTTATTAGTGGCAAAGTCCTATTTCTTCCACTGTGAATTTCCCTTTCGATGTAGAAAAATGATAGTCTACTTTTGGACGCCAGTCAAAACACAGTGGCAATTTTTAGAAATGTATAACGGTTGTGACAACAAACGGCCCTATCGCTTTAGCTTTCATCGCGCTTACATCACTTTTAAATACTACAGATTTCAATTTTTTACTACATTTTACAATTTCAGTTCTTGCATCATCAATTAGAAAAAAATTAGCTTTCGATTGAAATTTATTTGAAAACTGCCGCTTAATTTAACGACTTTTTAAATAATTTTCAAGCATGAAATAATTTTCAATTCTATCTCAACAATGATCATCAGTTTGCTTTAATAATGTAACATATTCCCTGGGAAAGTTGCACCAATTGAAAATAGATTTTCTTAACCATCATCAAAACTGAAAAAGAAAAATAATAAAAACCCCTGACATATCATAAGATCAGATTAACCAAAAGAAAGAGCATTTTGGCGCTAAACTAAAATCTGTCTAGAAAAAAAACTATTTTTAGTTTATGATTAACATAAAATTGATGTGCTGAATTCGTTGATGTATATGTTGCATCAGAATATTCTAGGAACTGTATTTTATTATTTTTTTTAAAGATCCATTGGATATTTAACTGTATAAAAAGGAAAAGATCCGCGACTGTGATCGAAAAGGAATAATCATCCTGATTATGTAAAGGAACCGAAGAAACCATACAAATAAATTACACTTGAAAACATTAAAAATCTCCCTTATCTGTAGATTGATTTATTATTGTAAAAAAAAATTCTTCATCTTTACATAGAAATTGATTAGCTTAAAACAATGGATGCGTTTCAGAAGATATGGATTTGAAACGAACAATGATTAAAGAAGATATTTTAAAACTTTTAATTTAAACATTTTAAAACTTTTTTTTTTAACGTCGAATTTTGACGGTTCCTTTGGTGAGATGCAATGCACATGCGCATAGGAGCTCATTCGGTTGCATTATCACAGGGGGGGGGGAGATGTGTGCTTTATTTACTATGCTGAATATGAGATGAACGTAGGGATATACTATTTGTATGATACTTCATAGGTCCAGGAAATTTTCTTTCTTGCCGTGGGGAATATGGCGGTAATGTCAAACTGATTTGCATTACACAGTTGTTTACGGATTGTTTGTTTGGAGTTTGCTTCGGAATTAGTACTGTAATTCACTGGGGGAAAAACTTTTAAAATAAAATATTTGAAAGACTGTTTCATACGCACCCCTTCTTATGTAATAAAGAAGCTTATTTTACTAATATTGTTATTGTAATTTTTTCCGTCAAGTTTTGACGGGTTCAATCTAGTTTGCATAAAGATGATATAGTCGGGTAGTAATAAAGAAAATATATTATGCTTACTGGCCACGTTTTAAAATTAATCTTTTTGCAGTATTTTATGAATTTTGATATTCGAATGAATCATTCGGGCATGCGCAAAGCATTACTACCAACATTCTTCTTATTCCATTGAAATCAGAAAATTTATAGAGAAAAAATTTTATTAGAATTACACATGGCTTCTAATTTAATTTTTAATTTTAATGCATTTTTAACTTTTTACAAAATTTCTGTGTTTAATTAATTAACAAGAACGAAAATCATGCGTCAAGCATAGATTATGTAGCACTTTCCAACGCTTCCAAAATAATTTTACAAAACATACCGTTTAATAAGCTAAAAGATAACATCTAAGTAAACAATTTGGAAAACGCATAACATATTTAAAAACATAATTTCAGGAATTTCCAACAGATACAATATTCGGAAAAATATCCGAATACTTTTATTCAGCCCTGTATGTGATCTATAGATTTGTTTATGCTAGGATGCTAAATTTTAGTTTAGTTAGGAAACGCGTAGCACAGTTTAAAATTATCTTTCTGGAGTTTCTGTCAATAAACGGAAATGTGTTCGCGAACTTTTGTGCTGCCCTGTATAGAATCTACAGAATTTATACACACCACGTAATAGACAAAAAGCGAGTTAAAATTAAAATCGCGTTTAGTAACTTAAAACGCACTTCCAGGAATTAGTGTTTACAGACAGTAGAGAATTCTTTTGTGTGTCCCTGTAAATGAACGATGACTGCTATACACACACTATTCTGTAGTAAGCCTCTTGTAATGCACCTTAGATATATATATATAAATTTCAATGCGTTTAAAATAGTGAAACATTATTTAAATAATCCGCAGACGATTTTACTCCATAGACGTCATGTAACGGAATTCTTTTGACTGTCCCTGTAAAGTAACTATAAGTGCTATGCACACCCTATTCCATATTAAGCTTCGTCTAATGCACCTTAGTGATATATATAAATTTCAATGCGTTCAAAATAGTGAAACATTATTTAAATAAACCGCAAATGATTTTTCCCCATAGACCGCAATGTAACGGAATTCTTTTGAGTGTCCCTGTAATAAAACTATAAGTGCTACACACTTCCGTTGAAATAGAGAACATGCTATAGATAACGACAATAACATATAAAAATTGCAGAGCAATCCGAGCATATTTACGGGTGTTAGAGCACGGACAGACGGACAGACGGCAGACGGCCAGACAGCAGACGGCAGACGGCCAGACGGCAGACGGCAGACGGCCATACGGCCAGACAAACCGAAGTCATATGCACTTTTCAACTAGGTTGGAACGTGCTAAAAAGAATATGAATATTGACAGCTATGCTTTTGCTCCTGCTCAAATGATTGATTGGAATATCATACAAAAGTAACCCATTGGCCGCATCACTAATATACACTTTATTTGTGACCTCAGTTCTTTGATAAAAATAATTTTTTTTACATTTAAAAATAGCTTAACCTTAAGCTGCTTTTCCAGTGCATGATTTAATGATAAGACATTATTCAAAATGCACTCTAACTTTCAAACTCTGTGTTTTATAATGGAAGTTCTGTATTTTGATAAGTTCCTTCCATTTAGGAATGCGAATGAACTGAGTTTTAACTATGCAGTCTATTCAATAAAATAACTAATATATATATTAAATATGAAACTATATTTTTCTGTTCCTTGCGTAACTGTCTGATGATTTAAGTTTATAAACAAACAAACAAACTAATAATAATAATAATAAAAAAAAAAAAAAAAAAAAAAAAAAAAAAAAAAAACAGTGGCTCTCCGGGAGTGCCGACAGAAGTGGAAACTTGAACAATTACGTGTGTATTTTTTGAATCGTCAGGAAATGTTTTATTGTGCAGGAAATACTTTTAAATGAAATGTTTTTTTTATTCATTATTATAAACTACTACGACAAAAATGATATTAGAATTTTCATTTAATGCGCACATGAAAAATAATGCATATTATTTTACATACAAAAATTGCAATCTATTACTTAAAACGTAAATTTACAAATACATGAAATATGAAATTTAATTAATTGGTATTCTTTGAAATGAATACCAATGAAACTTATGAATTTTCATCCACAATTTCAACATCTCTTCCATCATCATCATTACCATCATCATTATTATCATTATATTTCAGAACTGATACTATAGGTTTATGGTAACTAAAATAGGAAACAAACAATATCTATTGCTTGGACGCGCCCTCCCCGCCTTACCTCATACCGAACTATACACAATACATGTACATATTTATATACAGAGGTGTCGGTTACAGTAGCAGTGTCGCGAGTTCAATAGTTTTTGCCCCATCTCGAAAAATGCCCAACGCGCCTAAAGAAGTTTTTACTTCAAATATACAGAGGTGTCGGTTACAGTAACAGTGTCACGAGTTCAATGGTTTTTTTCCATCTCAAAAAATGCCCAACGCGCCTAAAGAAATTTTTACTTCAAATATACAGAGGTGTCGGTTACAGTAACAGTGTCACGAGTTCAATGGTTTTTTCCCACCTCAAAAAATGCCCAACGCGCCTAAAGAAGTTTTCACTTCAAAAATTTTTGTATACAAAAACCTTCAAAAACATACTCATACATAACATCAAAACACTTTCTCCGTAACCCCAGTGCATTAATGATCAAATTTTCCAAATTTGTGGAATGGAAATTAACAATAAATGTCATTATTAATATGGTTTGATGTCATAAAACTTGTAGATCGTACCTTTAAGTTGACTGCTAACTAATAGTTTTAAATTAGCGAAATGGATGATTTATTCTGAAACTATTATCAGTAATGGGATATGCCGTAACTTATCTATGATAGCTTGATTTGAAAAGTGAAATTTCTCATAATTAATCCCAGGCGTATTGCAAATTTCTATCAAAGAAGCAGAGAAAAAAAAATGAGTGCTCCTACTTATATCTGAATTTAAGTACCACTGTTTCCAAATATTGTTAATCTTATTTAATGAGAGAAATTCTACAACTAAATAAGACGAAGGTTGCCATTCAAAAATAGCGGTACCAAAAGAAAAAAAAACCCTCCCGTTAAAAAAGTACTTGTTGCAAACTTTTACATTATTATAATAAGTTTCATGTTATGTTATAAGTTTTTATTATACTAATTTATCAAACAGAGACAGCGAAGTTGAATTTGAAAAATGTAATCTGTTTAACTCTTTAAGTATCAATTTATGAATGAATGAAAATTTCGCATTCCAAAGCATTTTTTCTCAGTATTTGAAAACATGTTATACATTTCAGCAATCATTAAATAAATTTTAGAATGTTTTCATTTATTAAAATTTAATTAACTAAATCAGTATTTACAGGAACTTTGTAGATTATTTACAACTCTACCTAAATCATTACTTCAGGATATTGCTAGATAAACTTAGAAAATTTTTAGAACTGAAACTTTCCGCTGAGTGCTTTTCAACATAAAAAAGATGAGCAGTTACAATTGGAAAAAGAAAAATATCCATTTAAAAATATCTTTCCTTGTACAACGAATAACGTTTTTGGAACTTGATAAAATAAAGTATCTAGAATTCATGCTAACTCGCATTACTGCTAATAGATGCGCTAAGAGAATTTTAGAACAAGTTTCTCTTAATGATACTTTAAAGTACCGTCTTTGCATAAACAGGGTGGCTAGTTGTCAGGGAAAAATACAGTAAAAAAAAGTGATTAACACCAGTATATTCTTATAGAAAAATTCATTTTCGTTATTTGATCGAATTATCAAGATGAACTTTGCTATAAGAATATGCTGGTGTTTAATACTTTTTTTGACTGTATTTTTCCCTGACCACTAGCCACCCTGATAAAGGGTTAATGCTTTCCGGCACAGACGAATTCTGTTCGTAAAATGAAAAATTACTGACTGACACCGGAATTTACAAACGACTTTTGTAGAAAATAAGAACTCCTTATTTTAAGCTTTCATTATAGAAACAAAATTTTATTAAATATTCTTGGTGCAGTATGCAAGTTAGGAATTAAAATTAGGTGTGCCCGGAGTGAGACCACTGTGTCGGAAAGAGTTAAGGGGAAGTTCTACTTCTTTGGGGCTTTTTTTTTTCATCTATCATGTGTGTAGATTATTACCCTAAAGCGATTTCGTGATATTCCAATTCCTTAGAATATTTTTAGCTATTTGAACGTAACACCGACTTTTGAGTGTAACACCATTATAAAACTTTAAACTTTTTTTTAAAAAAACCAAGTTTTTCAAATAGGGCGACCATTTTTCTTGAGAACTAGTCTGCCGATTCCCTCTACATTTTTTTTTATTTAAAAGAAACGTAAAATTTTTGCTGAAGCTTATACCATCGTAAAGTATAATTTTCATATCGATTAATTATTTCTTTGAGCTCAAAAAAAGTAAATAAAGGTGAAAATATGATCTTTTTTGTTCAAATGTTTGCATTTAAAAAAAAACTCAACTTTTTACACTACATGTTGGTATAAGCTCCAGAGAATTGAATGTCCTATCATAATTTGGAAACCAATATTTTTCAGATGTTTGCGACCGGAGGAAACGGTCGCACAAAATACTACACACAAAATACTTTACACACAAAACATTAAATATAGAAGTGAAATATCAATAAATATAATAAAAAAGTCCGGAGGGGGAATCTCTTTTCTTATAATAAAATCGCAATAATCGCGATAATCGCAAAAATCACGTAAATTTTATTTCGAAGAAGTAGAATGTCCGCTTAATAAAATAAGTAACACATTCAATAGATATTAACCCATTAACGCCACAATTATTTTTCTCTTCAAAAATGGAAATATAGCATTTCAAACCACTTTTTTAGAATAGAAATTTTTCTGTTATTTTATCGAGGAGTTTTTGGTCATCATAGAAAGTGTAATTTTCTTGTCAGAATTACTGGTGTGCAAACAACAAAAGTCTTGTTGCATTAATGCAACGCTAGGCTTTAATAGGTTAAATGTGTAATAATAATTTTCAATTTTTTGTCTAATTGACAGACTAGAAACTATTGACTGGAAATGTATGCCAATACATTTTGTGAACTAAAAGCCTCAATTAGATAATTACAAATAATATTTACACTTATAGAGAATATATATACGATTTATTTTTTAAATTTTTGCGTTATCGATACATAAATGATCCAAGTTCCCCCCTTTTGCGTATGACAGTAAGCAGTAAATATCATTATTTTAACTGTCTGATGTAATAAGAATTGTAAATGATGTAATTAAGCTGGTAATTAATTGATTTCCATTTGCGTAATGGCTGCATTATTCAGTCTATTATCAGTAATGAGATGCACCTAAACGTACACTAGAGTATTGTGAAATTATGAAAAATTTGCATATTTAATACCTGGTATTATTAAATTTCCATTAACAAAACAGAGGAATAAAGTGAAAGCTGAAATTATTTAAAGGAATGAATTTATGATACTGTGACAACGTACATAGTGCGTTTAAAATTTACATTATTAAAATACGCTTGGTATTTTGTTGCACATTTTTAGCATAATCTTTCAATATGTAAGTATATATGAACTGATTTTTAGTTATGGCAGTCTGCCTAATAAATTAAATAAAATATTTAATAGTTATTAAATATATAATAATATTTTCTTATTTTTGTGTAATTGTCTGGTGATTGAACTATTAAATAAATAAAATGTTGCATACAAACTCATATACAAATACACATACATAATATCAAAATACTTCCTTCATAAATTTAATTTTAAATACAATTTTCGGTACTTCTCTATTATCCCGTCGACCACTTTTCATAACAAAAAACTATCGCCAAACTGTAACGCCAAATAAACGGGAGAACGTTGTCATTGGAATATCAAAATAAATAAATAAATAAAATATAAGAATTTAAGGACACAATTGTTATTTTAATTAATGAAATAACTAATAAATCAGTAAAACATAATGAAAAATACACGGAAATGTCGAATTAAAAACCACTTGATGACATAACAAACACGTATAATGTTTCTGACATCAAGTAAATGGGACTGCATTTTTGGCGTTTAATTTTACAGTTTGGCGATAGTTTTTTGTTATGAAAAGTGGTCGACGGGATAATAGATAAGTACCCAATTTTCTTTGTGAGCAACTTTTTGAAATTTCAGCAAATATGCTTATTTTAACGGTATTTGATGTCACAAGAATTGAAAACTATGAAATAAAGTATACCTAATAATTTGAAATTGCTGGTATGTTACGAGTTTGTTATAATTAATGATCAGCACAGCAGGAACTCCATTTTGCGCCTTCTGCGAAACATCTTGTTACACACCGCTTGTGGAAATATTTCAAGAATTACAGAGCGGGAAAGTGGCGTGTAACCCTAATTAGAGTGTTAAAAGTAACATATTTAAATTCAGGCATTTTGTAAATATTCAAAAATAAATTTCAATGGAAATTAAAACCCTATTAATGAAACCCAATGGAAAATAAAACCCTTCTATTCTATAGTTTAATAATAAGAAAGCATTTAAAATGCATACAAATTCAGAGGTTTGTTTCAGAAATCAGGTTTTTAAATTCATTATTTATTGAAGAATCCGTGTTTAGCCATAACACACACTTGCCAACTTTCTGCTATTCTTTGTAAAACTATGTTAATCCACAGAGTTCAAAGAATAAATAGAGATGAAATGTTTACGTTCGGAGTGACGTTGAAAATGCAACCCTACAGTCGGCCCAAACAACTGGCGGCTTGCTTTGAAAACCTCTCCCCGTCCAATGAATCCAGTCCTTGTTCCACGTGCAGCCTCTCTTCGACCAATGAAGACAGCACTTGGGCCTAATGATTTCAAAGATAAACGGATTCATATTGCAAGCCGTTTTTACGGTTTGTTGCCTCGCTATTTATTCTCTGAATTCTGTGATGTCAGACCTATGTCAATTGAACGTTTTGAATAAAAAAATTTCCTTATAATAAAAGTCTATGGAACAATGTAGTTAGCAGCATAGAATATCTAGTTGCGTACCAACTGATTTTCTAGGTTAAAGGTAATTGACTTGCGAGGCAAAAGGAAACCGTGAGAAATTAAAAAAAAAAAAAATAAAATAAAAATATTTACATATATAATAATGAAATAGAAGCGTAACAAAAATAGTAAATAAAAATTAAAAAAATTCCATTACATCAAAAAGAAAATGACGGACGAAACCTACCGAGGGTCGAACCCATCTCAAAAAAGAAAAAAGACTCTCTTCAGTGACTATACATCTCGTTTAAAAGTTACAAAGTTATAACATTAAAATGCCAATAGGCAGACTAAAATATAAAAGTGTAATAAGCACCACATAAAAACAAAAAACCTTTTCTTAAATATTAGACTGTAGCAGGGTCCGGGTTAATTTTTCTCGGTTGACTCGATCAAAGCTGATTGTGGCTGCAAGTTCTATAAAACGGTGTCAATTTGACTCAAGTCAAATAAAAGCATTTACACTCTAATAAGCACCACATAAAAACAAAAACCTTTTCTTAAATAAATTTTCTGGGTCTAAATGTGTTTATTTGACTTGAGTCAAATTGACACTGTTTTATAGAGCTTGCAGACACACACAGCTTTGATCGAGTCTGCCGAGAAAAATCAGCCCTGGCCCTGCCTCAGTCAAACGTGGCCGGCTCATTTTCACTTTTCGCTGGCCAAGCGAAATCGAAAAATAACTTCATAAAAATGAACAATTAAAAATGTCTTCACAAAAAAGGAAAAAAAAAAATGTAACCTGAAAATTTTGACGGCTGTAACGACACATGACGAATTCACTTATCCCTCACTTACGAAGAAATTACGTTGTCATAAAACAGGCTTATTTAACCCATTTGTATCCAAAGCGTGCATTCAAGAATTTCTTTTTTATTCAGAAATTCCGAATTCATACCAGAAATTCTGAATTATATTTTTGTTTTATTTATAAACAGATTTTCCGTGAATATATAAATTAAAAATTCACCTTTTGGAATTTTCGGTATGAATTCGAAATTTCTGAATAAAAAAGAAATTACTGTAATGGACGTATATATGCGTTTGAGATGCAAATTTTTTAACCCCTTCGCGACTAGTGGCACATATAGAATAATATACGTGCTCGATATGGCGCTCCGAATCCTTGATTTTGAACGCCACTTTTTTTTTAAAGCGTAATTTTCGCCATATCAAATCACAGAATTTCTGTGATTAAATAAGGCGAAAATTGCCTATAAAAAAAAAACTAAAGTCAAACATCTAATTAAATTTTCAGCAGAGCTGAAATTAAGCTGGATATTAATGAACAAGAACGAAAAATCATGCGTCAAGCATAGATTATGTAACACTTTCCAACGCTTCCAAAATAATTTTACAAATCATTACCGTTTAATAAGCTGAAAGATAACATCTAAGTAAACAATTTGAAAACGCATAACGTATTTAAAAACGTAATTTCAGGAATTTCCAACATATACAATATTCGGAAAAATATCCGAATACTTTTATTCAGCCCTGTATATGATCTATAGATTTGTATATATACTACATAGGATGCTAAATTTTAGTTTAGTTAGGAAACGCGTAGCACAGCTTAAAGTTCTCCTTCTGGAGTTTCTTTCAGTAAACGGAAATGTGTTCGCAAACTTTTGTGTTGCCCTGTATATGAAATACAAAATTTATACACACCAAGTAATAGAAAAAACGTGAGTTAAATTTAAAATCGCGTTCAGCAACTTAAAACGCACTTCCAGGAATTATTGTTAACAGACAGTAGAGAATTCTTTTGTGTGTCCCTGTAAATGAACGATGACTGCTATACACACAATATTCTGTAGTAAGCCTCTTGTAATTCCCCTTAGGGATATATATAAATTTCAATGCGTTTAAAATAGTGAAACATTGTTTAATTATACCGCAGACAATTTTCCTCCATAGACGTAATGTAACGGAATTCTTTTGACTGTCCCTGTAAAGTAACTATAAGTGCTATGCACACCCTATTCCATGTTAAGCTTTTTGTAATGCACCTTAGTGATATATATCAATTACAATGTGTTTGGAATTGTGTAACATCTTTAAAATAAAGCACAAATGATTTTTCCCCATAGACCGTAATGTAACGGAATTCTTTTGAGTGTCTCTGTAAAAAGCTATAAGTGCTACACACTTCAGTTGAAATAGGGAACATGCTATAGATAATGACAATAACATAAAAAAATTGCAGGGCAATCCGAGCATATTTACGGGAGTTAGAGCACGGACAGACGGACAGACGGCCTTACGGCAGACAAACCGAAGTCATAAACACTTTTCAACTAGGTTGGAAAGTGTTAATAAAATGGATACCGGTATCCGGGTTCGATCCCCGGTCTGGACAGTTTTCTTTCTTTTGGTTGTACGCTATGTAGTAAAGTGATAATTCACATCCTTCGTATTCATTAACACGTTCACTGCCAGGTTAAAATTACCAAAATTTTATTTTATTTAAAAAATTTGAATTCACACCAGAAAATATTAATAGCAATATTTACCTTATTTAATTACAGACATTTCCTGATTACATACAATCTTCTTTCGAAATTTCAGATATGAATTCGTAATTTTAAGTTGAAAAACCACGAGTATACTCGTGGTTCGTTGACAGCGAATGGGTTAAAGTCAAACAATTAAAAGAAGTTTACGAAACGGCGTCGTAGGGAATATAAATATGATTTGATTACAGACATTGTGAATATATTAAAACAATATATTAATTTAATATTTGCCTAACTGCCAGTCCATTAAAGGATTAAAGCAAAATGAAATATTGTCCATTAAAAGCTTGAAATATAAAATATCAAAATACTTTCATTCTAACCCCAATGCTCCAATAATCCAGTTTTCCTACAGTAACTAGAAAACAGCATTATTATATCGGTCTTTGATGTAATAGGCACTGACGATCACGTCATTAAGTGGTTTGGTAATTATTAAAAATCTGTACACATGATATTTTATTCTAAGTAATGAGACATGACACAATTTACACGAATAGGATATTTTTAACGCATTAATTATGTTTATTTTATTCAAGGTATTTCGAAAATACAACATAATAATGTGAATCTAATGCATGGGTAATTGCCCTGCTTTTAATGTCTTAACCCATTAAGGGCCAAAGTAATCAAAATGATTGACTGCCACCAAAATTTACGAACAAATTTGCTTTTAAATAAGCAAACTGTGTCCTTTATGTTCAGTCAGTGTAAGAAAAATTGTTACACCTAATTTTATTCGCGAACTGTTTACGAACAATCACACCAAAATTGTCATTAGGCTTGGAATGTTGCCTTCTTTCAGAATATGAATGCAATTTTTAAATTAGGGGTCATCTACATATTAAAAATTGCAGAAACGTCAATTTTGCAAATGGTAACACTCACTTTTGAATCTTTATTTGTGTTCCTTTGATGAAATCAGTCCGGAAAAGTATATAGTTTATCTACTTTTGTTACATCTTCATGGAGTTAAAGGAAGTCAAAATTTGAGGATACTTAGGTAATTCCCGTAACAAGGTTTAATTTACATCTTCCCAAAAACACTAACTGATTTAAAATTTTTGTTTTCACTGAGATACGTGGAATAGACACAAGCATATTCTAGTTATTTTTGTTCTGCAAAAGCGTAATTTTAATTATGAAAACTAATAATAAATTCATACTAGATTAATTTTGACACAATTATTCAAATTGGTAAAGAAATCATAAGAGATGATATCTTCCCAACTGGGTGAAAGAGTCCGGGCCAGGATTCGAACACGAGATCCCTTTGCTCAGATGGCAGAGCATTATAACTAGTCAGCCAAGGGATCCCGAATTCGAATCCTGGGCAGGACATTTTCGCCCAGTTGGGAAGATTACATCTCATATGATTTCTTTACCAATTTGAATAATTGTGTCAAAATTAATCTAGTGTAATCACTTTTCCAACGTTTACTGGAGGTCCCATTATCTGTGATTTTTTTCTACTGTGCTGATTCAGATATCAGACCAGATGCTATGATCACTAAAGTTAACTGGGTGAAAAAGTTCAGCCATATTCGTCCGGTATTGCTCAGAGATTTACTCATAATAAATTCATATTATAAAAAAATATGATTTACGGCAATACATGAATTTTTACGGAAACAGAATGGGCATCGTGAAAAATATGGATGTGTAAATTTTTAGTTTATTCCAATCGTTATTTTCACTGATATACTGATAACTTACTCTTTGAAGTACACCTTCATGGGGCCATATTCTGCTAATGTTCAACTATATATAATAAAATTAAAATTAGCAGCCAGAAAATTTACACGATTTTTTATTAAAGAGAGTTAATCATTTTCTTTTATTTGTTTTATATACAAATTGCTTTTACAATTTTATTGGTGTCAGTCAGCAATGTATTTCTTTGAGATATTAGAATTATTTTAATTTGTGGATTTACCTTTTATAATTTTTCCTTTATAACTATATGAAGATTTCATAAAAGAGTACATAAAATATGCCTTTTTCCAAGCTGCCTTGATCCCATAGATTAACATACAAGGACAGTTACAGCAAAATCTGTAACGGTTGCAATAATAGCGTCACTAGTGACAAGGGAGGAAAATACATAAGAATCTTCTGAAATTTACCCATGTATATGAAATCTGTTTATGCTCTATGTTTCTAATATCTATTCATTTCGCTTCGAGGCAGATGATTCTGTTCAAATTGACCGCTGTTGTGCTAAGTTTCTTTTTAAAGAACTTCATTTTATTTTTTATTTTATTATTGAAACAACAATTCTTTTCAGAATTTTTTTAGTATGGCTAAAGATGTTAAAATATATGTCATGCAGGGATGAGATTTCTCCGCTTTTTTGCATACCAGTATAATCATACAGAAAACGTTGTTCTCTTAACCCCTTGAGGGGCACCGGTATATTATATATACCACTTAATTTTAATCCCAAAATGCCACAATGACACCAGAATTTTATAATCAAATTTGGAACTTATAAGGTACATGAGGAAAAGCTTTTACTTATTTTAAAATAAATTCGTTCGTGAATACTGGTGTCAATCAATCATTTCAATATTTTAGCTACAATGGTGCTTTGCCCCTGAAGGGGTTAAATTGCAGAATATTTCGATTAAATAACTAAACATTTTCTGTAAGATTTTACTGGTCTGCAAAAAAAAAAAACAGAGAAATCTCATCCCTGATGTCATGTAGAATTATGTCTGCATACAAAATCGGAATTTTAAAACTTTCGTTTTTCGCTTTTCCTACAAAGTTGAAAATGTAAACATGTAGCATTTTAAAAAAAAAAGATCATAATGAGGTTGACTTTCAAAAGGAGAAATATTTCGTCTATGAGACGTTTCTTCCCCCTTATCACTACAGGCGCTGCAATCGTCATCTCGTTACCATTACGCCCTATGATAGTGTCCTATCTTGTATATTAACCCTTAATTGCATAGTGATGTAAATTTTCATCACTGTTTATTTAACTTTTAATAAATAAATCAACTTCTTCGCCACCACTATATTTATATAGAAATACTAATCCAGTAAATTTCCCGTGAGCTATGTTGCTGAACAAACTTAAAAATCTATCTTAAAATTTCTGGTGTCTAATATTTAATATATGTATAAAAAAACACAATTGTAAAAGAAAAACTCATGCAAAGAAGGGTTAATCTATGCCTTGATCCAAGGAATTCAGACGTGGTGTCAAAAAAAGGGAGGTGTCTTACCATTGAAAAAAATAAGGTTGGTGCAGTTTTTTAATATGTAGATAACCGTTTTTGCAAATATTGCATTCATAATCTGAAAGAAGGCAATATTCCGAATCTAATGACATCGATTATGTAATTTTATCGTTAACGGTCAGTGAATAAAAACACGTGTATAATTTTTTTTTAATACTTTCTGTACATTATAAGTGCAAAATAATATTAAGAAATTCTGGATGCAATTTGCCACTTCAGAATTAAAATTAAGTGGTATAATCAAAGGCTTAAGGCTAAATGAAATATTTCATACGTGCCAAATGTTACGGGTTTAGAATACCAGTGTTTTTTTTCTTCAACTTGTATAATTAATCGCTGAAATCTACGACTAAATAAGGCAAAGAAAATTTTAAAATAGTTGTGGTATTCAAAATTTGAAAACCTTGACAACTATGTAGCTATCAGTAAAAGCTTCAAATATGTAGGGTGAAATCCCCAGTTATTAGCACCTAACCAGTAACTGACATTTCAGCAGAAATCTAACTCAAATAAGCATCTTGTTGTAAAAATCTGCAAAGTAATGTCATCTAGTGGTAACGTATTTGTCTTAACCAGTGTTGCCAGATAGTCGAAAATTAATTTCCCCAAAAGTTCTGAAATTTTCCCCAAATCAGTGTTTTTTTCCAAA
This sequence comes from Maratus michaelseni, assembly GCA_963931845.1. Lineage (NCBI taxonomy): Eukaryota > Metazoa > Arthropoda > Arachnida > Araneae > Salticidae > Maratus > Maratus michaelseni. Next base: position 148,188,455 of record OZ007597.1, on the reverse strand, counting down.
AAAATACCCAACTCAGTTTCTACTCAAAAAAGGAAATTTTTAATTTTTAATTTATCACTACAAAAAATATTTAACTAATTTAAGCTCAAAAATTTTCCCCAAATCAAACCTTTTTTTCAAAAAATTCCCCATTTACAAAACATAACTATTAAAACTCTTACATGTAATTTTTATTAATATACTAGCTGTTTAACCCGTTCTACGTACGGGAGTTCATGATTTTAATTCTAAAACCAAAATAAAAATAACAACAACTTTAAAATATCTATAAGAAATATGAATTCCCCTGTTAAGGTGTTGAGTTGTTCATCTATTCGATTTAGAAAAATACTTTTCTGCTACTGTGCATTTTTTTTAATGAAATTTAATTTATCATGTTGCCATGGCAGCAGACGATAAAACGATATCTTTGGAATGAGGGAATAAATACAAAACAAGCTTACCAGAAAATAAATTATCAGCAGGAGAACTTGAACTTACAGTTAATAAAGTATATAAACTTAATCCTAATAATATTATAAATCTGATTGTGTGCAAATGTTAGGCTGAAGCCAGCGTCAAAATGAAGCATTTAATTATCCTGTATCTTTGCATATAAGTTGATTATAACCCTCATATGAACATAGGCTGGTTTTTGTTTATTTTATTTATATATTTTTCTTAATAATTCAAAATTTCATTATTTTCATAGAGAATAAATGGTCATTTTTTCGTATATTTTAAAATGGTTGGTTGGTTTGGTTGGTTTGGCCCAAAGGGCCCGGTTTTGCAGCTTTTTTTAAAATGGTTAAATTTATTTTACCGTTGCTAATACTTTATCGTTGCCAATATGAAATAAAACCCCTGATTAATAATTTTTAATCAACAATTTATTTTTACGTGAAAAATATCCATGTGAAAAATGAAAAGGAAATGAACAGAATTAAACAGAATATGAAATGATGTCATATTAGAAATAAAACGTGCGTTTTCAAATATTTGATAAAGTGCATAAATACGAGTAAGTATGGAAAGCAAACGAATATGATGTCATATATAGAAAAATAAAACAGATTTGTTTTGATGTTAAAATAAAATGATCTTGGGTTATCAAATTATTTGTGATAAATTTCTCTTATTTTTTTCTTTTTCTTATGAAAGGAATTATTTTAAATGTACGTAATGTATGTATTTTAAATGTATGTGTTGTAAATTAAAGTTCTGTGTTTTAAATGAAATGAGTGAAAGATTTATATTTTTAATGAATTCAATACAAATGATGGGATAGGTTGGCGATTTATCGTCTGCACACGGCTAACATAAAGTTACCATATTTTTAATTTAAATTTTAAAAAGTAAAAAAAAAAAAAAAAAAAAAAATATATATATTGGATGGCAAATGTCAATGATATGCATCGCAAAATTATCCGTATCGAAAATCAGAAAATCTTAATAAAAATAACTATAATTTTTAAAAGAAAGTTGCTTTTTCTCATAAAAGCTAAAGATTTAATAGGATTATGTCGAAGTAACAGCATTTTTCCTCTATCATTTTCCCACAATCGAAACACATTTGTAAATCGTCGTTTCGAACCGGAATTTAATATTAAATTTCTTTTAGTTTTAAAATAGGAAAAACTTTGTTGTCGGTTTTAAATATAGCTTTTTTTAAAGTTGTTTCATAATAGATTTTTGTAAAGTCTTGTAGGATAAAAAAAAATTGCATATATTTTAAAGCAATGTTTAAGTAAAATTACAATATTTTTTAAACTTAAAAAACAACAATGTTATCGAAAAGAAAATCGATTTTACCAACAAATTCGCGTAATGCAAAAGCAAAGAAGAAATCAAAAAGTAATGAATCTTTTCTTCCAGCCGAATTGTGTAAGCTTGAACAAGCCGATCGTGCCAATTCATAACATTATAAACGTGAAAGCGCGTTCTATATAGTAGAATTTTTTTTTTACATATAGGTAGAAAATTTCCGAGAATAGGAAGGTTAGGTGTCTAAAATTAGGTCCATAGTCAATTTGCCTTTTTTTTTTTTTTTTTTTTTTTTTATCAAGTGAAATTTGGCGCAACATTAAATACATTGTTGTAACCAGATTTGTTTTTTGCGTGGTAAATACTTAATGGTATTTTAGATTATCATTTCCCCGCTCACCTTTGATGTCAACTATGACTGTAAAACTTTAAAAAATATTAGCCGATAACTTTCTTATTGCTTCATGATGTAAATAGACATCCTGTTTCATACTTTAAACCTGAATCGGTCATGTCATTATCGTTCAATTTTTATTCCTAATCCTAAACCTAATCGTATCCTATTCTAATCCTGATAATAACTTTAAAGAATATTCTTTGACACGAATATGTAAATTAAATCAATGTCCATAAATGGAATGGATGGAAAACAGAATAAATAGAAATGGCAAAATAAAATAACAAGAAAGTACATTTATTCGACACCTAACCCTAGAGAAAGCGTAAAAAATTTCAAGCGCATGAAATAAATTAAAATAATCTTATATATACTAACAAAAATATGTAAATTTAGATCATCAGATTTGTGTCGTCGGTATTTATTTGCTTTTAGTGTTCTTGACGCGATAGAGAAAATATCGAGGTTAAATTGGGCAGAATTTAAAGTACTTTCCAGCAACCTTTATTTACATTTTAGAATCGCATTAGATTGTTATATCTTTATGAAATAGCTATCAATGTATAAAATTCACAAGCAGTTTGTTCACTATTTACACCACTTAGCGTGAAGCACTTAATTTAATATATACATAAACATAATAATGTAGTAAGAAATATATAACATATGTCTATGCAAATAAACAATATAATAATGCCCATTTAGCAATGCACACATATACAAATTGTACACCAAATACCATCTAAAATGCACTGTTGTATAGAAGAATTCTGGCAGTGTTGTTTTTCGTTTTACGAAGAGGAATTCATCTATATTCACGATTTTACTTGGTCCTCCGTTTTTCATTAGTTGCAGTTTCATTTTCGCGATTGTATATATTACTAGCAAGCTACGCCCGCTACGCTGGTCAATTTCTCTTAACGAACCTTTAATCAAACAAAATATTGACATTTCATAATTCACTTTTATATTTTAACAGAATAATAAGGATACTATAATTTGTGACTCGTGCTATAGTCAATATACACGTCAGGACACGTCGCCCTTATCATTATCTTTTTACGCGTGAAGGTTTCGCTATGGTACTCTATTGTGAAATTTGGTAATTTTAGAAATTCAATAGTTGAAAAATCGCAGAATCATTAGATCATTTTTCTTTAGAAATTGTTCTTAGAGCGCATGTAGATCTTATAAATAACAATCATGCCGAACTTGAAGTTTCTAGCTCCTTCAGCATCGCAAAAATCGCAATTTTAGAACGTTTTTCGCTTCTGCATCCCCCTCGGGGTAGTGGCACCGACATAAAATATAGCCTATGTTGGAGCAGGGATTGTCACCATCCGTTTGCCGCCATCACTTTTGAAATCGCTTTAGTAGTTCCAGACATTCCATACAAATTGTAATTTATAATGTTTTTAGAAAATTTTTTGCTTATTTCAGCCTTTTAAATTTCGAATTTTTTTAGATTTTGTTCTTATAGCATTTAAATCTTGTAAGTAACGACAATACAAAATGTCAAGTTCCTAACTCCTTCATTATTGAAAATATCATAATTTTGGAACGTTTTTCGCTCCTGCACCCTCTGCGGGCAGTGGCACCGACAAAAAATTTAGCCTATGTTGGAGCAGGGATTGTCACCATTAATTTGCCACCATCACTTTTAAAATCGCTTCAGTGGTTCCAGAGATTACCCCCTACAAACAAACAAACAAACAAACAAACAATCTTTACTACTTTATATATTAGTATAGATAAGGGGGAATTAGCCCCTTGTTCCCCCCTTTATACTTAACCAATCAATCCCGAAAACTAATCAGAGATGCGCCTTAACACAGTGAACCTATAAATAAAATTTGAAGGAAATGGGATAATTCTGCATGAAAAACCCATTTACATAAATTAAGGGGGTATTAGACCCCCGTTCCCCCCTTTATACTTAATCAATCAATCCCGAAAACTAATCAGGGAAGCGTCTTAACCCAATGAATCTATAAACAAATTTTGAAGCAAATAGAATAATTCTGCATGAAAAACCCATTTATATAAATTAAGGGGGGGATTATCCCCCCGTTCCCCCCCTTTATACTTAACCAATCAATCCCGAAAACTAATCAGGGAAGCGCCTTAACACAGTGAACCTATAAACAAAATTTGAAGGAAAACGGAATAATTCTGCATGAAAAACCCATTTATATAAATTAAGGGGGAATTAGCCCCCCGATCCCCCCCCCCTTTATATTTAACTAATCAATCCCGAAAACTAATCAGGGAAGCGCCTTAACTCAGTGAACCTATAAACAAACTTTGAAGGAAAACGGAATAATTCTGCATGAAAAACCCATTTATATAAATTAAGGGGGGGATTAGCCCCCCGTTCCCCCCTTTATACTTAACCAATCAATCCCGAAAAGTAATCAGGGAAGCGTCTTAACCCAATGAACCTATAAACAAAATTTGAAGGAAAACGGAATAATTCTTCATGAAAAACCCATTTATATAAATTAAGGGGAGGGATTAGCCCCCCCCCGATCCCCCCCCCCCTTTATACTTAACTAATCAAACCCGTAAACTAATCAGGGAAGCGCCTTAACTCAGTGAACCTATAAACAAAATTTGAAGGGAAACGGAATAATTCTGCATGAAAAACCCATTTATATAAATTAAGGGGGGGGGAATTAGACCCTTGTTCCCCCCCTTTATACTTGACCAATCAATCCCGAAAACTAATCAGGAAAGCGCCTTAACTCAGTGAACCTATAAACAAAATTTGAAGGAAAACGGAATAATTCTGCATGAAAAACCCATTTATATAAATTAAGGGGGGGGGGAAATTAGCCCCTTGTCCCCCCCCCCCTTTTATACTTAACCAATCAATCCCGAAAACTAGTCAGGGAAGCGCCTTAACACAGTGAACCTATAAACAAAATTTGAAGGAAAACGGATATTTCTATGAAGAGTTATCGCATTACGTACGTACATACATACATACAGAACCGGCTGCCAAGCTCTCAGGGCTTGACAGCCAGTGTGATAACTGAAAAATCGCAATTTTAGAACGTTTTTTGCTGCTGCACCCCCTGGGGTTAGTGGCACCGACATAAAATATAGCCTATGTTGGAGCAAGGGTTGTCACCATCAATTTGCCACCATCACTTTTGAAATCGGATCGGTAGTTCCAGAGATTACCCCCTACAAACAAACAATCAAGATTTACTCCTTTATAATATTAGTATAGATTTGGCATGAAATTTCACTTTTTTAAGACTGGGTTATGTCAAGGCCCCTATAGCAAAGAAATACCGTATGGTATGTAAAAAATGTGATAAAGCTTTGGTTAATTATATATGTTGCTAATTATCAAGTGAAATGTTTTGCTAAATTAATGCATTTATTTGTTTTTAATGTTACGTGAACGAAGTCACGGGTAACAGCTAGTAAATCATAAATGTTTGATTTTAATTAGAGTATTTTTTTTGTTTCAAAATTGTAATTTTCATAAAAATATAATAATTTTCTGAAAAAAAAAAAAAAAAAACATTTTTTTATTTTAGTATGGGAGTATCCAAAGGAAAAAAAAGCATGCATCAACCTGCAAATTTAGAAATATGCTCCTTTTTAATAAGATTTAAAAAAAATAATAAGATTTTAAATTTTCACTTACCTTTAAATTCTGGTACGTTTTCCCAGTCTCTTTTATACTTGCGAACTGACATTTTTACTTTAATCTATTACTTTCTTTGGTAAAATTTCTTTTAACAGAAAATACAAATTAAAAATATATACATAGCTATTAGAATTAGATAAATCTGCGTAAACTATAATGTTGAACACGAGAATACTTCCGATTTTTACTTCCGATTATTTTCTTTTTCCGAAATCAAAATGACAATCAAGTTTGAGACAGATCCATTGTTCTCCGATGACTCGTGAAACAATAAAAAAAAAATCCCCAAGTTTTCCCCAGAAATGTTAATTGTCCCCAACAATTTCCCCACGAATTACATGTCCCCAAAAAATTCCGCAGACGGTTCAAAATTCCCCAAAATGGGGAAAAATTCCCAATCTGGCAACACTGGTCTTAACTGTTATAACTTATTTTTCAGCTATTGGTTTTTTTAAAAAGGGATGGTGTCAGTTACTGGAGATATTGACCATATTTATGACAAAAATTAATTTTTAGCCATAAAAGTATAATTTTTCAAAATTTTTTCAAAAATAATTTTTTAATGTATCTTTACTATACTTTCAAAAACAAATAACTATACATATATTACGCTATCGTACGAGGCCCAGAAATAGCGATTATTTGTTAATTGTTTAATGGCAACGCCCGAATGAAACGCATCTCACTGGTCATTGTGAAAAAGTCCTTTGGCAGGATTTAGGCCAGGATTTTTTTTACATTTAGCTGTTTGGTTCTGCCATCTACAGAAATAAAATCGAAACAAACAATGATTTCTTGATTATTATAGTGCAAATAAACAGTAATTATAATTTGTCTACATTAACAATTAAACAGATATATTTTTATACATTTTCATTTGAAATATCGATTTTTGTAAGCATTTAATATTTATAATTTAAGAAATACAATTAGCAATATAAAATTTAAAATGTAAACAAAGTAATGATTTTTAAAAAAGGATTTTTAGTAAAGAGGGAAAAAGAAGTGTAATAATTTTCTCTGACCGTTTCATTTTTTAAGCGCAACTGTTATACTTTTGAGATTTTAGCTCTTATTTAATTTTTTTACAAGTTTTTAGTATAAATAAATATTATTCAGTTTTTTTTTATGAAGTCCCTTCCACTATTATATTTTTCAATGACAGTCTGCCCGAGCAACGCCAGGCGGGTCAGCTAGTAATTATAGAATAGATTTAAAACTTTGTAATATTGGTTTGAACTAGACAAAATCCTTAAAGTATCAGTTACTGGGGGTTTTACCCTACTGATATTTAATATTACATAACTTGTTTTTTACAAATTATATGTACCAATAATTTATTTCCCCAACCTCGTAGTATCTTTATGTAATTACCAAATGTCATTATTTTATCAGTATTTGGTGTAATACGTATTGAAGATCATGTCATTAAATAGATGGCTAATAATTTGAAATCTATATAATGGCTGTTTTATTTTGAGGGTATTATTAGTAATGAGATATGACACGACTTATATATGTGATAGAATATTTTGAATAATTTAAATGTTCCCTGTTTAATTTCAGACATGTGTAAGTTTTAGCGAAAACAGCGAAGATAAATTAAAAGCTTGGGTCATCTTACATTTAATATCTGTCTGTGTGCATGTTTCAATGCATTTCGCATCTACTTATCCAAGAATATGATAAATAGCGAGCTAAAATAAATATCATTTGTTCGTAAAATTCTGAAGATGTTATAAAAAATACCGATAATTTTGATTTGTTATCGAGTTATCTTTATAATTTAACCCAGTTGCATCATTAGCTGATATAAGCGGGCATTTCAGTAATTTCTTTTTTATTCAGAAATTACGAATCCATACCGGAAATTTCAAAAGAAGAATATTTTCTATATGTAACCACGAAACGTCAGTGATTAAATCAAGCAGAAAGTACTATTTAGAATTTCTTTTAAGAATTCGGAATTTCTGGGTAAAAAAGAAAATTCATGAAATGCACTAATAATACTAATGGGTTAATGAAACTTCTGTAATAAAAACAAATGACAAAAATTGGGATGATCAGGATAATTACATCTTTATTCATGTTTTTTTGCATTAAAATTTCAAATAATTAAAAAAATATATAGAGAGAGTGTTTATGACTGAGTGTTTCTGAGGGCCCTAAAAATCGAATTGTATAGCAGATGAAAATGACACCATACTGTGAATATTATTTTTTGTTTAAAGGACAGCAATGAAACAATCTGAATAAAAACAATACGTTCGACCAGCAACACTGTATGTTATATTTTTTAAAACATATATATATATATATATATATATATTAAAACTGAAAGATTCATAAAATTGACAATTTTCACTCACAAAAATAGAAAAGTATTCTATAATTTGCCAAAATCTCATCATTCTCAGGGTCTTTTCATTTCCTTTTCAGGGATCAGCTCGGTCACCTTTTGAAATATCAATATTTCCAAACAATAATCTTCATGTTTAATTTAAATTGAAAATAATTTAGAAATTTACCACGAAGATTATCGCTTGGAAATAGTGGTCTGAACGTGTAACTGCGTCTGCATTTTGCATTTCATTTTATTGAATATTCGTAAGGCGCTTTCTTTGTGAATGGCAAAATATTTACTTTTATATTATTTTTTCCACATGAATCAAACATAAGAGTTAAAAAAATCGCAATAAGTGAAACTTGTTTTTTATTACTTGGTTTTCTTTACTCTTAACATACTGTTTGTTCTCTATACAGGCATTCCTTATTGAAGGTTATTTACACTAGTGTGCAAAACTTAAGCAACAAACACAAAATGCTAATTTCTCAACACGTGAGTACTCAAAAAGAAATTCTATAAACAGCAAGTGTAGAAAATAGAAAATAGGTACTACCCTAACAGCACAGACAGTAGATATAAAGTCTTCTTGACATCACAAATGGTCACAATTGTCACAGTCACTACAATGAACAGAAATGTGATATCTTTCATTCATCTCATTTTTACTCTCATTTGATCTCTCCACTGAACAGTCACCATGACTGCTGCTTTTTGACGAGTCACCAGGTGACTTTACAATGAAGTCATCTTGTGACACTCATGTGACTGTCATTTTGACACTCCATTGTAAAGTTATCATGATAGCTGTTCTGTGACGAGTTCCCAAGTGACAGAAAATGAAATCATCTGGTGACTTTTTACAAAGGAGTGCAATGATGATTTCACAATAGAGTGTTGATCACCGGAAAGTCACCATGCGACTTCATTGTGACATTATTTGGCGACTCATCACAATGCAATGCTCACAATGACTTCAAAGTTCAGTCTTCAACTGACAGTGACTTGAGAATCACAAGATGACTTCATTGTAATGTCACCTGGTGACCCATCACAAAGTGACAGTCACAGTGACTTTTCAGTGTTAGCAATCATTTGAGAGTAATAATGAGACAGTGAAATATCCCATATTTTGATTCACCGTAGCGATTGGGACACTTCTAACCATGTGTGACGTCAAGGGGTCTTCACGTCGACTGGCCGTGCTGTTAGGGTAGTACCTCTTTTCTACGGTTGCTCTTTATAGAATTTCCTTTTGAGAACTCACATATTCAGAAATTAGCATTTTGTGTTTGTTGCTTAAGTTATGCGCAGTAGTGTATTTAATAATAGGATTATAAACATTTAATATAACTATTAGATTAATGCAAAAGTTTTGTGCTATTTTAATATATAATTTTAATACCTTTAATACCGGTAATATTTTAATTTCTGATAATTTTACCTATCAGGTCAAAACCTTACTGATTAAGAAGGTGGAGGTCTAAGTAAACAAAGTCAAACCAGCCGGGGAGGCCTACCTTTCAGCATAAGCTCAACTAGCCCCGCGCATTTCTAAGTAAACATTTTGGAAAGCGCATAACAAGCTTTAAAACCCATTTTCAGCAATTACTACCAATAGTCGATAAATTATGAGAATATTTTCGTGTGGCCCTGTATATGATCTACAGATAAGTGTATATACTACATAGTTTGCTAAAATTTAGATCAGTTAAGAAACGCATAGCACAGTTAAAAATTCCTATTCAGTAAATTCTGTCAATAAATCGAAATGTATTCGATATCTTTCGTGCTGCCTTGTATCATAGCATTTATACACACCAAGTAATGTATAAATATAGTTACATTTAATCGTCACATATTATCACCTTAAAAGTAATGAAATATTGAGGAATATTTTAAAGAAAGCTAATTTATAAACTAAAAAGTATTTATTTATCACCTAACCACTATGTAGTGTAAATAAAATATGCAAATAAAGCAGGTTTTTTTCCCTCAGTGTATACATATTTAAAAAAAAAGCTTTTTAAACAAAAGTTAAAACCAGTAATAATATACAGCATTTCAGAAGTGAAATTCTGAATTGCTTGAGTTGGCCGTAAATTTGACTGTAGTTTTTATAGATCACGTAAGCTAGCTGTTGGTTCAGACAGCTAGTGTTGACGATGAATACGTCATAAGGGTTTGTAGCGAGGCTAACGAAAAAGACAGGCTACCGCGGTGCATTCCACTTATCTTTTTTTACCGACCGCTAGTGTGACGTGGTGCTCTTTTCGTACATTTGCATTGGTGGATTCGAGCATCACGTGACTCCCCCGGTCTGTAAAAAAAGATACGCTTAAAGCACCGCGGTAGCCTTTCTTTTTCGTTAGCCTCAGGTTTGTAGTAATTTTTCTCGCGATTCTATTATTTTTTGAAAACGTCTGTCTGCCGTGTTGAAGCATTTGTCCAATCAGAGCCGTCCTTAGCGAGGACGACTTAAAACGAGGCCGGTGCAAGGATTTTGCGAGGCCCTTTCCTTCCAGATTCTTAACATAATCTTATCTATACTATCAATAAAAAAAGAATGGTTTTCACCTATGTACTGTAACCCGGGGAGCCGGGTTCGATACCCTAGCTACTATAAAGAAGTAGCGTTTGTTTGTGTGTTTGTAGGGATAATTTCTGGAACTATTAAACCAATTTCAAAAGTAATGGTGGCAAATTAATGGTGAAAGTCCCTCTTCAAACATAGGCTATATTTTATGTCAAGATCACTATCTTTTCTTAACTAAAATCATAAATTTATATTAAAGATTTTCTATTATACCTTCTTCCTTTTATTAAAGAAAAAATATTTTGCGTCCGGGTGCGAGGCCTCTTTAGGCGCGAGGCCCTGTGCGGCCGCACCTGTCGCACACCCCTAAGGACGGCTCTGTGTCCAATCCAGTGTTGCGAAATCGCTACTCTTATTTTTAAATTCACATTGCTTGATTTTCCCCTCTTTTTTGAAGTACCGTAATTTCCGAGGTATAATCCGAGGATTAAACAATCATGTTTTGGCCCAGAAATTTAGTTATAGAAAATGTAACTTGCTAGATCGCTGTAAATATTTGACCAATTATTGAATAGAATTTCTAGATTGAAACAGAATTGTTTGATTCGCGGATTATACGCTTTAAATTACGGTAGAAATATTCGCTTTAGTTAATGACAGATTAAATAATGCGAAACTAAAGCGAATTATGCTATTTAAAAAAAGTGGTGGCAATCTGAATAATAATAATAATAAAAAAAGTAGCGGACTGGCAAGACCTGTACCAGAATTGTCAGTTTGAATTCGTTTTTATTCTGAAATTCCGAATTTGTTCCAGAAATTCTGAATAGCAGTTTTTGAATTTAAGGTCAGATGTTTCGTGATTACATAAAAAAAATCTTATTTACAATTTCTGAATTAAAAAAATAGCATTATTCAATCGCGCGATTAAATAAGGTGGATTTTTTATTCAGAAAATACTGCTATTTCCCATGAAAACGTCACTGACCAGTGGTCATCCTGGTATTTTGAATCTGAATTTTTTTTCTTAATAAATATAATAAAAAACTCATTGAAGCAAGACATATTTTATTAAATACATTTTCTGATTCGAAGTATGTTTATCTGACGTACCATCATACCACTATAATATGTAATTAACCCATTCGCTGCCAACCCCGAGTATACTCATGGTTTTTCAATTTAAAATTACGAAAATGGACCGGAAATTTTGAAAGAAGAATTTTTATTTTATGTAATCACGATATGTCTGTAATTAAATAAACTAAATATTGCTATTACTATTTTCTGGTATGAATCTAAATAAAATAAAATTCCGGTAATTTTAACCCGGCAGTAAACGTGTTAAAATATGTGAATAAAGCAGGCTTTTCCTTCTTGGTTCATACATATTTTTAAAAAAAAGGGGGGGGTCTTTAAACAAAAATTAAAATCAGGAATAGTATGCAGAATTTCAGTACAGAAATTATGAACTGGTTGTGTTCCTTGTAAACATAAATTCAATGTATATGAAGATCATGCAAGCTAGCTGTTGCTTCAGGTAGCCAGCACCGAAGCTGAGTACATAGTAAGAGTTGGTAGTAAATTTTCCGCGTTTATGGCAGAAATTCTGCGTTTAAATAAGACAAAAATTACTTTTCGAAAATAGTGGTACTCCCTGAACAGCAGACCGATTATACCAGGCTTGCCAGTTTGGCCTTATTTTAAATTCAGGAATTTGGAATTTTTACCGGAAATTAAAAAAGAAGAATTTTTATTTTATGTAATCTCGAAAAGTGTGTCATTAAGCAGAATAAAAAAAAAATCTATTTCCGGTATCTGGTATGAATTTGGAATTTCTTAAATAAAAAAGGGCCAATCTGGCAATCCTGGATTATCCTTAGAGCGTGTGCATTACGAATGAAATTTGATAGCGCAAATTTTTTTAATTTGTTGGCGGGTGACGTAGGCGAATTTTTTTCAGCGTTTGTACAGTCCCATTAATTTACACACCAGTATTTTTCCAATGTTTTCTTTGAATTATTTAATTTTAATCTTCTAAAGTGGAGAAAACTTTTAGAATTTTTTGGTATTCAAATTCAAGGGACCGTACAAACGCTGAATAAAACCCTCCTACGACAGCCGCCATTTTTCTGTAAGCTCGCAGGTATTTTTAAAGGATGACGAAACATATGCTTAATATCTGATCTCAAGCGCTGTGGATTTGTAAGAACACGTAGTTAACCTTTTTAGTGGCAAAGTACGTCTGTTTCTAAAATGTTGAAATTATTGATGACACCAGAATTTGCGGAGAAATTTATTTCCAAATATGTAAAAGCTTTTAGTCACGTACTTGATAACAACAAAATTTTATTTCAAATTCTGGTGCCACTGTGTCATTTGGGGATCCAAACTAAGATATACTGGGTGTTCCAACAACATTGACCTCGGTTTATATTCCTTGAATATTGATCGTAGACATATATTACAGGTTACAAAGTTACGTAAAAAACAGTACAGAATTTTAGAAAATCCCTTAAAATTTTTGGGGATTAAATTTGAAAAAATACAAAATTAAATTTTTTATCCGGCCCCGTACAAAAAAAAAAAAAAAAAAAAAAAAAAAAAAAAAATCGCAATTAGTAAAATATACCCCATACTCTAATAAGGCCATGTACAAAATTTCAGCATTTTATCATAAAATGTAGCAGAGATATATTGAAACAAAGTTGGTGAGGTGTTAATCATAAATTAAAATGTAAATGTTTACATCTAGAGTGCAGGTGACGCGACACAGAAATGCATGATAAGCGAATAAAATATGGCTCTTATCTTTAGTTTTATTTACAAATTTACGAAGCTATGTTTCGTGAAAAATACTTTAAAATTTTACATGATGAATTACATAATAAAACTTGGAAATGGCACACACAGTCATTGAACATTAAAACAGCTTAGAAATGCTCGCATATGCAAATATCTGTCTTTATAATCTTTACGTAAAGTTATTATTTCTACGCAGTTTGGATACTTTTGTACCAATAGATAGCACAGTTATTATTTATTTACAATAATTGTTTTCTTTCGTAATTTGTGGACGACCCTTGAAACGTGACCATCTGATATGATTTTTCCCTTTTGCGAAATCATATCCAGGCATCGATATATTTTTTAAGTCAGCATTTATGTATTTTCATATCTCTGCGACTTTTTAAGATAAAATGCTGAAATTTTGTACATTACCTTATTAGTGTACGGGGCACATTTTACTCATTGGAAAATATTTTGTTTGGGGGCCGTATGAAAATTTAAATTATGTATTTCTTTAAATTTAATCTCCTCAAAATTTTAATCTACGTATTTCAGAAAATTGTGTACCTTTTTTACACAACTTTGTAATTTATATGTCTATGATCAATCAATATTTAAGGATTAAAAGCCGCGATCAATGTGTTTGTGACATCCTGTATAATATCCCATTCTCTTTCCGAGGGTTAAACAAACAAAAAAGAAAAAAAAAATACGTAAACAGAATTCATATGATCTTCAAATACGAACACCCTTACCTTAGATCCGAATAGTAATATCAGGATTGAATACAGTTTTACAACAATATTTTAAATATACTTTTCCCCTTATTTAATTGCAGAAAAATCTTAAAATTTCTGCTATTAAATAAGACAATTACAAATTCTACGATTTAAATATTAAATAAAAATTTTCTTATCAGAAATAGCGGTGCTAGACTGCTTTGAATGTGTATGCACGCACCATGTAATATTCGGCATATTTAATGATAGAAATTCTACGATTACATAAAGTGAAGACTATTATTCAGAAATTATGGAACGGAAAAGTGAAAACAGTACGAACCCTGATAAAGATTAGAAAAATTTTCACGACTAAGAGGCTCTGGTCCCTACGAGTTTGGCTCACCAACGTCCGCCCAGAACCAGCTAATTTGCTCCGTTTTAAACGTTTACCCGATTCCGAAAGATTGGATGATATTATTGCGACCAGTGGCGATCTTCAATTCGGGTTACTATTCATTTCCCTTCGACTGAGGAATTTTAATATTACCAAAATCGAATCCAACGCGGTCACGACAGCTGACGGCTGTTTTCGTGATTGGTTAAGTAAGATTGTCCCACATTGAAAATCAGTTTATATAAAATGGTTAAGTAAAAATTTTGCTGCCTCCCGGAGTTTTATGATAAAGTTTTCTTTTAGATCGTTTTAAATAGGACGTCATTTTGTCCATTGAATGATTTTCGCACATAATAATTTTTTAATATTGGCATGTAAATATATTTTTCAATGGAAAACTTTTTATTTGGGCTTTTATGATGCAATTTTTCCCCATATGCTTTTCGCAAGTAATACTTCAATCATTTCAAAGATTTCTTTCTTTTTTAATATTCATTATATTTGTTAATTGAAATTATATATTATTATTATTTGGGCTTTTTAAAAATTTAGCAACAACAGTCATTTATTTAAAATGACTTTTTCGAAATATGACATAAATCTCTATTGAAATAATGAATTTTTTTTAAATGAAGTGCACCAAAAATTAAACAAATTAAAAAAGTGATTGGCCACTGGACACCGCAACCCTGTCCAGTATGTGCCTGTAAAAGATGATTAAATTGTTATGAATAGTTTTTGATCGCATAAACTTCTTTAACCGAACAATTTTTTTGACAGATTTCAACATTAAATAGCGCTTAACCCTTTCAGGGGCAAAGTACTTTCAGTACTAAAATGTTGAAATAAATGACTGACACCGGAATTTACGAACAAATTTATTTGGAAATAAGAAAAATACTATATTTCAAATACGTGTTAAATGGAAAAGATTTTAGCAAAATTCTGGTGCCAATGTGGCGTTTGAGAATTAAAATTAAGTGGTTTCATAAATATACACCCGCCCCTAAAAGGGTTTAAATAATTCCTTGACTTAAAAAATATGTCTGATTTAGCGTGCTTATCATACATTTCTATATGAAACTACCAGTTTTCTTATTTTTATATGAAATAGTGTTCTTAATATTAGCCAAAAAAGACCCCCGGTCACATTAAATTCATTTACAGTAGCGACAGCTTTAGTTACTGTTTTTATAGAACAGAGAGATTCTTTTAATTTTTATTTCAGAAAGATGTAATCTATTGGGTTGCCCAGAAAATTCGTTCCGTTTGGGAAAGTCATTTCGTACCGGGAAATTATATTATTTACTTATTAGACATTAATTCCGATAGTTAATCTATAATAATTAAGGGGCAGAATTTTCCGGTACAAATTAATTTTCCCAAACGAAGCGAATTTTCCGGGCAACCTAATATTTTGAAATCTCTCTAAAGTCGACAACAGACGAAATTTCACTAAAACATGCAGCTACACACACACACACAAATTTACTCAAAGCAATCACAAAAACACTTTAGTTTTTAACAAATTTGGTAAATTAAATATTATTTACGGTACTTCTTTTAGAAGAGTCATTTTAGTCTAATTAACATAGTAAATCCATTTATTTCTATGATAATGATTCTTTAATGTAAATGCCATATTCAATACAAATATATTCTTGCAAATGAGAATGGATGATAATCGTGGCTAAAAATCAATTATAATTAACAATACAATAGCGTTTAATTGATTTTGAAAATTAATCTATTGTATTTTCGTTTGAAGTTGTTTTCTAATATCTTTTTAAGTGTATTTGGTTCTAAATAACTTATTTTTATTTCTGCCTTTGAGAAATGAGATATTAAACTACTTTTTTGTTTAAATGATTTCGAAAGAACTGAATGACGAATTAATTAAGTAATAGCAGTATTTTGATATTTAATCCATAATGCTTAACACGTTAATTATCGTGCATACGTTGATTCCTTACAAACCTTGTGCCTATGGTGTGATCCGGATTAGCAAGTATTTTATTCTAAACTAGCTGATCTTCCCGGCGATGTCTGGTCCCGTTATAAAACATTACGACACGTGAAAACATTCTAAAAATCGCTGCACTAAACCCTTCCTCTGGTAACCCTTTCGTTTGTAAGAAAGTAAATATAGAGACGGAAATTCAATACGACCCCCTGAAATATCTGGGTTATTTTATTTACGGCGGTCAGTTTTTGGCCAAAATTAAGAAAAGTTACCGCCCGATTTTCACAAAATTTGCATTTTCGGAAAAATAAACTGCGTATATATTGTGAGTTTTGAATCCCTATCTCCAATAGCTTTCTTAATACAACAAATAGCGAAGCAGGCTAAATGTAGGAACAGCAGGTTGGATTTTCTAAACAAATCACTAGTTGCCATTGGCAAAAGAGAAATAAACGCTTTTTCACCGCCATGCACCGTAGTCGTTTTATATGCATAAAAGATAGATGTGGTTTAGCACAACAGGTGTTTTATTTCTAACCTTTGGTGTTACCCAAATGGTGGCGTACATTAACTATAGATTAATAAATTCAGCATGTCAATATTCATTTTTAATCTTATTATTTCTAATATCGCAGGATTAGTAGGTTTTATCACAATTATTTAATAGATTTTTTCGTTAATAGATTGTTTATACTTTCACGTGCAAGATTATCGTCGATTGTTGCAAGTATCATTTATTTTCATAATTTCCTGAAAATATTATTATTAAAAAGCACTGTTAACTCTTTCAGGGGCAAGCACTTGTGCTCCTGTAACGTTGAATTCCCACCGGAATTTAGGAAAGAATTTAGTTCAAAATAAGAATAAGCAATTTTTCAACTTTTTCTCGTCAAAGTTAAAAAAGTAAAATTTAATTAAAAGTTTCTGGTTTGAATCGGATTAAAATTAGGTGGTATATAATATATACCACCGCCCCTCAAAGGGTTAAAGTGGCAACAATATAGTTTGTTAACAAATCTTTTAGTTTTTCGCCAAAATTAAGAAAAATTACCGTCCGATTTTCACAAAATAGCATTTTCGGAATAAAAAAAATAAACCCCGTATATACTGTGAGTTTCGAATTGATACCTCCAATAGCTTTCTTAAAACAAAAAAAAACGAAGCCGGCTAAAGTTAGATTTAACAGATTTGATTTTCTAAACAATTCACTCGTTGCCATCGATAAAAGAGAAATAACTGCTTTTAAATATATATAACGGTAACTTTATATATATTGGGTTGTTCGGAAAGTTCCTTCCGTTTGGGAAAGTTGGTTCGTACCGGAAAATTCTGCCCATCAATTATTAGACATTGTATATCGGAATTAAAGTCTAATAATTAAATGATACAATTTTCCGGTACGAACCAACTTTCCCAAACGG
The DNA here is from genome assembly GCA_963931845.1 of Maratus michaelseni. NCBI lineage: Eukaryota > Metazoa > Arthropoda > Arachnida > Araneae > Salticidae > Maratus > Maratus michaelseni. The sequence goes on along the minus strand of OZ007597.1, from coordinate 148,170,481 downwards.
AAATAATTTTGCGAACAACCCAATATATAGATATTCATCAGAAATTCCGAACACTTTTTCTCAGTAATTCTTTATAAGTCAGGAATTAAATAGGTAAAATATTACTATTAAAAATTAATGGTAGGAATTTTCGCAAAAATGTTTACGACCCGCCAGCTGTCACATACTTTCACAAAATGACTTTTTTCTGCAAATATTGACAAAGATGTTTTCAGTGTTTAGCGATTTACTTCACAATCCCCTATCATCGAAATTTTTGATAACTTTATACAAAGTGTTGATTTAATGCATTCTTAAATCGAAAATATGTAATTGTTGTTATTTTTAAACACACATTATCGTTTTTAACACTTTCCAACCTAGTTGAAAAGTGTCTATGACTTCGGTTTGTCTATTCATCTGTCCGTCCGTCCGTACTCTAACTCTCCTAAATATACCCAGATTGACCTGAAATTTTTGTATGTTATTGACGTTTACTATAACAAGATCACTATTGAAAATTAAGGGCCAGTCAAAAATGTTCCGTTACATTGCAGTCAATGGGAAAAATCGTTTCAAGTGCATTTTTAGGATGTTACACCATTTGAAACATGATGAAATTGATATAAAACTATGAAGCGTACTAAAACATGCTTTTTGTGGAGTATGGGGTGCAGAGCATTTATTATTCATTTACACGGTCATACAAAAAACTTCTGTTACACAATGTTCTACGGAAAAAATTCAGTGTAATTTAATGATGTTTCACTATTTCAAACATATTTAAATGTATATGCATTACTGAGGTGCAATATAAATTGCTCACTGAAAAGTATGGTGTGCATTGCATTTATTGTTCATTTAGAGAGACACACAAAATAATTTGGTTGCAGTCTACGTGCGATAATTACAGTCTATGTGTGATAACTGCGTTTTTAGCACTTTCCAACCTAGTTGAAAAGTGCTTATGACTTCGGTTCGTCTGGCCGTCTGTCCGTGCTCTAACTCCCGTAAATATGCTCGGATTGCTCTGCAATTTTTATATGTTATTGTTGTTATCTATGGCACGTTCCCTATTTCAACTGAAGTGTGTAGCACTTATAGTTTTCTTACAGGGACACTCAAAAGAATTCCGTTACATTGCGGTCTATGGGGAAAAATCATTTGCGGCTTATTTTAAAAATGCTTCACTATTGTAAACGCATTGAAATTTATATAGATCACTAAGATGCATTAAAAGAAGCTTAATATGGAATAGTAGGTGCATAGCACTTAGAGTTACTTTACAGGGACAGTCAAAATAATTCCGTTACATTACGTCTATGGAGAAAAATCGTCTGCGGCTTATTTAAATAATGTTCCACTATTTTAAACGCATTGAAGTTTATATATATTACTAAGGTGCATTACAAGAGGCTTACTACAGAATAGTGTGTGTATAGCAGTCATCGTTCATTTACAGGGACACAAAAGAATTCTCTGCTGTCTGTTAACAATAATTCCTGGAAGTGCGTTTTAAGTTACTGGACGCGATTTTAATCTTAACTAGCTTTTTGTCTATTACGTGGTGTGTATAAATTCTGTAGATCCTATACAGGGCAGCACAAAAGTTCGCGAACACATTTCCGTTTATTGAGAGAAACTCCAGAAGGAGAATTTAAACTGTGCTACGCGTTTCCTAACTAAACTAAAATTTAGCATCCTATGTATATATACAAATCTATAGATCATATACAGGGCTACATAAAAGTATTCGGAAATTTTTCCGAATATTGTACATATTGAAAATTCCTGAAATTACGTTTTTAAATATGTTATGCGTTTTCCAAATTGTTTACTTAGATGTCATCTTTCAGCTTATTAAACGGTAATGATTTGTAAAATTATTTTAGAAGCGTTGGAAAGTGCTACATAATCTATGCTTGACGCATGATTTTTCGTTCTTGTTAACTTTGGTTTGGTTTTTAACTAAATTTTTGCTTAAAACGTGGTGTGTATAAATTCTATTGGACCATACACGAGGATTTCGTAAATATTACTGACTATGGGAGTAAATTGCTTAAGGGTAGTTTTTAATTGTGTTACACTTTTTCCTGCTGAACTATATTTAGTATTCTAATATAAGTTTGTGGAATATAAATAATTTTAGATACAGGGCTACGCATAGAAAAAGACACTTTGTCGTTTACGGTTGTCAGTGAGTTTTAAGTTTTTTACACGTTTTTTAGCTGAATTCAATTTTAGCTTAATATGCGGTGTGAACACAAGTCTTTAGAAAATGTACAGGGCAATACAAAAGATTTCGTATGTATTCCCAACGATTGGTGAAAACTGCTAAATGTGAATTTTTTTCGAACTAAATTTTATCATGCTATGAAGTATATATTCAAATCTATATTTCATATACAGGACTACAAAAATTAATTCGACTACTTTTTTGACTAGGTAATTGCTAAAATTGGAGTTTCCAATGTGTTATACGTTTTCTAAACTATTTACTTACATATCTGCTTTCACATTATTTAACGGTGAAGTTTCGTTACAGTTTTCTGGATGCGTTGGAAAGTGTTTCATAATCTGTGCTTGACAAATGATTTTTCGTTCTTGTTTATAATGAAATTGGTGCAGAAGCTTGTTGTTTACGTGGACTTTCATTCAATGAAACACCGCTATCTACCAAAGTTGCACCATGATGCAGGTGATACTATCGTTTCTCACTCCTCAACAAAAGAGCAATGTACTACTATCAATATCGCGAGATATAGTAGGGGAAGGACTTTATAAGGAAAAAAAAAATACATAGCTATGAAAACCGATTTTTTTTTTTTGGGGGGGGGGGGGGGTGGAGGGTTCAAAGGCTCTGGGTACCACTATTTTAAAGAAATATTCTTCGCCTTATCTAGTCACAGAATTTTCAGAGATTAAAGAAGACGAAAATAATTGTACGAAATTAGTGGTATCCATAGCATTTGGACGAAAACATCTATTTTTAAATATTTTAAAACAAAATAGCATCTTTTTTTAACACTTTCCAACCTAGTTGAAAAGTGTTGATGACTTCGATTTGTTCGCCCGTCTGTCCTCCCGTCCGTACTCTAACTTTCGAAATATACTCGGATTGCCCTGAAACATTTGTATGTCACTGACGTTTACTATAGCAAGATCCGTATTGTAAATGAAGTGTGCGGCATTTGTAGTTTTTTTTACAGGGACAGTCAGAAGGTTTCCGTTACATGACAGTCAATTTGAAAAATCGTTTCAAGTTAATTTTGATGATGATTATGGACACTCACTCTTGCTACGCCACAACCAGTACTCAATACACACTGCTGTCTGCGATACTGTAAAACTCAAATAAAACAAAAAAAATGAAATTACGTATATTTGTCTTATTTAGAGGATAACTAATTAAAAACAATAAAAAAAATGAAATTTGTTTCGGTGAGTTCTATGTGGGAACTGATGTGTTAATGCAGCGGTTCACAACCTTTTTTCTCTCACATGCCCCTTGCTTAGACTTTTCATTTATGCGTAATCCTTCTTACCTAAACCATTGACTTCGAATATAAATGGACACCGGATCCCTTTCTTTTCTCCCGAGAGAGTTGAAGAAAATATCTTTCACTTTTCATCGCCAAAAAACGGCGAAAGGGTGCCGCTTTCTGGCGGTAATCCCTTTTCTTGGCAACTTTCTGTTTCCGTTCTCGTAATAAAAGAAACAGACGGTGGAATTCCAGTGACAGCTTAGCAGGAAAAAAACCTGTTTGGCCTAATATTCTCCCACCAGCACCTGCTGGTGGGAAGGAACATGTTTTCTTCAAAATAGGGTTGCAGATCCGGCGTCTATTTGTATGAGATGTCAATGACAGAAACCCGCTCAAAATATTTTTGTCTTCATTCATTAGTAATGTTCTTAGTTATCAATGTCAGATGCAGATCTCTTCAGAATTCTAATTTTCACCCCCAACACAATATCAAAATAAAGTCACTTAAAACACTAAAATTAGCTAAAGATTTCAAATTAAGCACTCACAAAGCAATGCACGTTAAGAAGTTTAGGCTAATACTGACCAGTCTACACAAAAGTGATGACCAGCTTTCAAATGGATTTTAAACGAAATCGTCGAAATTTGAAGCCCCGATACGTTTCATGATCTATCTAGATATTTCAAGAATACCAGAAAGAAAAGGAAAAAAAAAGGAGGGACACATGCGAAATCACAAGATGTTATTAGAAGTGGGCGGAGATAAAGGCAACAAATGATCAACCAATTACTAAATTTAGGCATTTTCCTACATTTTACACGAATATCCTATTTTACTTTGTCTCTTTGTAAAAGAAAAGTTTAGAGTTATATTTTCCTGTTTTCATTTTAAGTTATATTTTTTTCGTTATCCGCCATTACCGATGTAATTTTCACGTATACCCGACTATTCCACCACGTATCCCAGGTTGGGACCCCATATAGTTAATGTAATGATTCTCAACTTGTATGTCGTAGCACAATGGTGTGCCGTGAGAAGACCCCAGGCGTGCCAGTATCAAGATTTTGTGATTTAACAGAAGCATTGTTACTTTAACCTGCATCATTCCTTATTACACAATTCATGGCATTTAGTGGCATAAAGTTGCATTACTGGGAAGTTTAAATGTTTATATACTGTTTGTACTATTAAATGGGGAAATGATGAAAAAATAGTAAAATGTAATGATGTAAAATGGGAGAAAAATATGTAAAATTACTTAAAAATTGTAAAAGATGCAAAAGATAAAAAGATGAAAAAAGTGTAAAAGTTGTAAAATGCAATAAAGGAAGATCTAAAGATGAAACTATGAAGATGAAAAGGAAGAAAAAAGATGAAGATGAAACTATGAAGATGTAACGATTCAAAAATGAAAAAGCTGGAAATTATGAAGAAAATGAAAAAGATGAAGAAACAAATATGAAAAAGAGTAATATGAAAATGAAGGAAAAGAAAAGAAGGGAAAAGGTGAATATCAAAATATGAAAAGATAAAGATGAAAGAAATGATGAAAAAGATGAAAAAATGAAAAAGAGGAAAAGCGGAAAAGAATCAAAAGACGAAAAAAATGAAGATGAAAATATCTAGAAAAAAGAAAAAAATATGTAGATGTAAAGATAAAAAACAAATATGTAAATGCAATTAATAATGTAAAATTAGTAGAAAACTCCCTTTTTTTAAGGTGAGTGTGCATTCAAGTCCGAAAATTAAAATATTACAGAAGATGTAGGGGTTAGCTAAAATAAGAAGTGAAAAAATATTGCAATAATAATAATTAAAAAAAAATCAAAAAATCTATCAATATTTGTTAGTTTTCTTTCAATTCTAAATTTCACAATTAATAACCCCCCCCCCCCAATATATACACATATATATATATATATATATATATATATATATATGTAAGAAGATGATATGTAAATAGTCACTTTACTGGAATTATATGACAAATTTTCGATGAACAACAAAATACAAACTTTAATTTCAACTAATACACTTTTGGCCAAAACTATACAATAAATTTACCATATGAAAATTCAATTAGGCCTAATAGCGCCTTTTCCGGCTATATTCACTTTATATCTTGCTTCATAAAAAAAATTAGAAAACTGGCTCTTTGCCAAAACTCGCGATCCAAGGTATTTACAGCTCACGCATTTAAATCATGGATAATAGCATTAGAGTGTCAGTTCATTTGATGAAGTGAAGTGTTCAAACTGAAATCCTACAAATCGGTCATCCTGACGTGATAGCGTCTCGACAGCAGCATCTTGATTTGTTATGTTTTTTCATGGCTATTGCTTCTAGAATGATAAGAATTTGTAAGCTTCTCGTCCACTATAAGTTTCTTTATATCCATGATGAGAATTATTTTTATGTGATGGTTGTGAATATTTTTGTTCATTATAACTAGCCTTGTATGATCGTTGGCCATCATAATTATAATTATTTTGACCATGATAGTAGCCTCTATTCATGTATCTAGGGGAAAAATTTGGATTGTACCTTGCTCTTGAATTATGTGAAGTATTTTCTGTTATGTCTTGAGTTTTCAAAGAACTCTGTTTCCCATATCTATATTTATTGTAATTTCCACGGTTAAATTACTGTTCAAAATATCTCTGGCGATATGTATTATTGCTTCTGTTATCAAATGGTCTATTAAAATTTCTGTTCTTTCCCTTATGATCGAAATTCCTATTGCGATCTTTCACATAGTCTTTTCTACCATGTACAGGACTACTACTTTCATAATTTTCTTATGGAGATGGGTAGTCAACATTCCATTCATCGGATAAACCTGTATCTTTTGTTTTATTCGGCTTATATGGTTTTATTAATTTTCTTATTTTCTTTCTGTTTGCTAAATTTGTAATATGGATCAAATTCACCCCGTCATTTAGGCAGTCGATTTTAACCATATCTTCCCAACCTCGATTATCGTTGTTTATACTTGCTTCATCAATTTTTGTCGGTACTTCGTTAATTTTAATGTATCCTACTCGTACTCTGTTGCCGCTTATTATTTTAACACCATCTTCCGTTACTTTTAACGTCATGCCTTCTACTGCTTTATTACATCGCAGTCCGTCTCTTGTACCACGTAAAATTTATCCTGGATTTCTGTAGCATCCACGTAGATTTTATGCCAGAAAAAAACCTTTTGGCTTAATTTCTTTCTCACCTATGCCTGATATAGATATATTGTCGCTGGTTAGTTTTGGCGCGTTTATTGCAGTATGATATCTTGAACTGGCGATTGAAATATCGCTTCCTGTATCGACTATTACGTTTGTTTTTATTCCGCTAATATCTAAGATTCTTCCTTTTTTACCATTTACCATTCCCATATTAACTATTTTTCTTTGCGTGTTTTGGGTCTCATTTTGGTATTTTGTTTCTCGCCAATTTTGATTATGTTGCGGGTAAAAATTTGAATATTCTCGTTCTGTATTTTTCGCCATGGCACATTTTGCACTCACGTGACCAGGGTTGCCACACGCAAAACAGATTATATGCGATTCTTTGCTTTCGTGACCTACATTGTGCCTATTATCAACTTGGTGTCTTTCCGGATTGGCGTAGTCAGCCAATCTCGATCTTCTGTCATCAAAATCGCTACTTGTATCCTTAACTGATTGTTTATTGTAAACCCTTCGTGCTGTTTCGTAATTATCTAATTTATTAGCTAATTCATCAATTTTCTTTATTACTAATAATTCTTCTATCAAATGTGTCTTTGTTTCCGTAGGTAAATTATTCTTGATTTGATGAACAACAATTAATTCTGCTAAATCTTCAAAGTTATTTACTTGAAGACCTTCAATCCATTGTTGAAAATACACCTTTATCTCATAAGCGAAATCTCGCCAATAGGCTGATGGCTCCTTTTTAGATGTGAAAAATTTCAGCCTAAACTCCTCTGGTGATAGTTTGTAGCGTTTTAGTAGAATATTTTTTATGTAATCATAATCGTGAATTTCAGGTACGTTTTCCCTTGTTATTATAATGATCACATCTAACGGCATTAGATTAATTAAATAATTTACCCATTCTTTTTTATCAATGCCCGTTTGCGCCATTTGCCTTTCGTACATAGCTAAATACAAACTGATATCATACGAACTATCATATTTAGTTAATAATCTAAGCAATTCAAATTGCTTACCTGGATTTGTCCTTGGGTCTTCATTAATGTGTTTTCTTGAATTTTCTTGTATCTGCAATTTCTTAATTTCAAAATTTTGCTCCGATTCTATTTTCCATTTTCTCTCTACCATTTCCATTTCCATTTTCAATTTCTTTTCTTCAATCTCTGCTTGTAATTTCTTCTCTTTCTCTTTCTCTTCTATTTTCCATTTTCTCTCTTCCATTTTCAATTTTTTTTCTTCAATCTCTGCTTGTAATTTCTTCTGTTTCTGTTTCTCTTTTCGTTCTTCTTTCTCTTTTCTACTTGCTATCACTACTTCCAATCGATCTCTTATAAAATCTTCTTCGTAACTCTCCCAACTCTTGATCAGCTTTATTAGGACAGGTATTGTCGGTTTTTCTGGTGCTTCAATTCCACATTCTTCGCAGAGGTTTATTATATCAATTCTCTTAGCTTTATTTAGAGTTCCCATCTTTCAAAAATTGTACTTGAAGTGATACGATTACGGTTTCACCTTGCTAATTCGTAACCCAACTTTTGATACTGGCGTTTTACAACATTTTACGTTTGGTTTCCATTTCACTGCTAGTGGCTTTTACTTTTAATAATATTGGCATCCGAGCCCCCAAAAATGTAAGAAGATGATATGTAAATAGTCACTTTACTGGAATTATATGACAAATAATCGATGAACAACAAAATACGAACTTTAATTTTAACTAATACATTTTTGGTCAAAACTATACAATAAATTTACCTTATGATAATTCAACTAGGCCTAATAGCGCCTTTTCCGGCTATATTTACTTTATATCTTGTTTCATAACAAAAATTAGAAAACTGGCTCTTTGCCAAAACTCGCGATCCAAAGTATTTACAGCTCACGCATTTAAATCATGGATAAGAGTGTCAGTTCATTTGATGATATGAAGTGTTCAAACTGAAATATATATATATATATATATATATATATATATATATATATATATATATATATATATATATATATATATACATATATATATACAAATAAATTAAAAAAAAATCCAACAACAACAACTTCAGATTTCAAAATTAAATTTATTAAAAGAAAAAGCTTATCCAAAAATTCTATCTTGGAGAGAAAATATTTTTAGATTTTCAACTGTAAAAAAAAATAATAATAATAATAATAATAATAATAATAATAAACATTTTCTTACAAATTTTAATATTGTTATTTTTATGTTTCTAATGGAATATTCAGTTTGTGTTAATTCCACTCTTTCCGAATTATAAAAAAAAATGCTTTATTTATTTGGAGAAATTTGCGATTCAATAACATGAAAGTTACTATTCGTAAATAGCGGTACTCAGAATTCGGGAGGCTTGGTAAGTATGGTTAATAAATATGGTTGTGTAAATTAATAAGTATGGTTTGTAAATAAAATTTACAAATTACTTTATTCCTTATTAAATTCTAAAATTTTTAACTTGAATAATTTTATTAAGTGTGCATCCGAATTAATGTATTATACGCAAAAATTTAAATTCGCTGTGATGAACCCATTTTCTGTAATATGAGTTAATACCTTTATATCATTACATAAGGTATTTCAATTATAAATTTAGCTGTAAATTTAATGCGTACAGTTTCACAATGCACGTCCAGAATTGAACATTTAGATATGCCTCGAACAACTGTATTTATAATTAACGTATTATGCCAAAGCGCAGGTAATAATGGAAGTTTCATGAAGGTGATATGTTGGAATATGACGTATGGCCAAAATTTTACTTACATTATGAAAAAATTATTTAAATACTCAAATTATCTTGTTTATGATAAAATAATAATGAAATCACTGAGTACAACTTGATTTGATGCATTTGTATTACGCTTCAAATTTCGGGAAAGGGAAAAAAATGAATTTCTATTTCAGATTTCGAAAGGATTGCTAATATTAACTAATTTTTATATTAACTAATATTAACTAACTTTAATATTAACTAAATTTTATAATTAGTAGAAAATTATCTTTAAAAGTTATGTTAAATAAAAATTTTAAAAATGACATTTGGAAAATTACGTTATTAGTGAAAAATTTTGTAGTTTCCAGAACGAAAATGTACAGGGACAAGGTTGCGATTGGCGACTATTTTTATATTTTATTTGCACCACTATATTAAAAAAATAATTTTGTACTACATTTTTCTTGCACATCCTGTCAAAGTGTATGTGAGAAACAAAATGTTTTGAGAAAATGGTGCGAGATAGAATTAAAAAATAGTCGCCAGTGCCAGCCCTGAATGTAGACTAGCGTCCAGACCCTGACCGTCTAACTAAAACATCAGCATCAGCTTCAGATAACAGATTTTAGAATAATTGTAGCTGCTGCTGTCCTCTATGTTTTATAATAGGAATTTCTTATATGAAATTGCCGTAATTAGTGCAGTATTAGTAGTTTATTAAAATATTTAATAGTTCTTTTAAATTGAGATCTTTAATACCATATTTTTCAGTACATAGAACAAAACAATTGATTGTCTTTACCAAGACTCCCTTATCATAGATCAGATTTGACAATCCGGAGAAAGTCTATGGGAGAAAATGTCCGCGGTAATTGCCAACTTATTAATTGACTTTCTCCGGAAAGTATCGCCGTCTGGTGGCTACTACCGCACAGTTGCCATGTTTCGGGCTTTTTGAACACCAGTATATTTTTAGAGAAAATGTTGTTCTTTTAAATCCCAGAATTCTCCGATCAAACAAAACAAAATTGTCTCTACTAAAAAACTGGTATCCAAAAATATAATAGAAAAATCTAGCTGGTCTGCTACCGCATAGCTGCCAACTCTTACGCTTTTTTCTTACCTCTAAAATTTAATAGAATTTTTTTCGTCATGTAATCACACGATCTTGTCAATTTAATAAGATAAAATTTACTATAAAATTTTAGTGGTAGGAAAACTACTAGTTCATAAGCAAATGCATAGAACAAATGGAGCTGTGAAAAAATTTCGTGTGATTTCGTGTCGTAAATACTATTACTGACGATTGATGGCGCTAGTAGCAGGACAAGTATAGCGGTCAAAGGCAACTTGCTGATTGAGAGGTCTGATACTATGATAAGGAAGTCTTGGTCTTTACATCCATAATATCAATTAAAAGACTTTTTGTGCAGTATGCAATTATATACATAAAAATGTCTTTCAAAGCTTCATCTACATAATTTAATTTTAAATTAAAATTATTTAGTATGTGTTAAAACATATGCCAAATAATAATAATAATAATAATAAATGATAATTTCAAGAAAGATTTTATTTGAGGCATCTTGTTAACTTCAGTTATAACAAATTAAAACAGTACACAATTAGACTTAGCTATTTATTATTTAAATGATATAATTGTTATATTCTTAATAACCTTTTAAATATTTTTTATAACATAGAAAGCATATAACTTTTAATATAGAAAACGCATTTATTCAATAGATGGCGACTAAAGCATGAGATCCGTGATAATGACTTCAAAACTGTATGCGGTGGCGCCAAAGATCGCTACGCGCATGCCCAGTGTAGATCAATCGCTCGCTGATGCTTTAGTTAGACGGCCAAGGTCTAGACATTAGTTGAATGTAGGATTTCAAGGCTGATGACGTCAGTATTAATTTAATAATATATAAGTTATGAAATTAATATTCGAAAAAATGTTTTGTAATCTATAAAAAAAATGAACGAAAAAGCGTCAAGCATCGATTATGAAACACTTTCTAGTACTTCGAGAATACTTTAACAAAACTTTAGCGATTAATAAGGTGAAAGTTGATGTCTAAGTAAATAATTTTTAAAACCCATAACAAATTTTAAAACCCAATTTAAGCAATTGTCATCAATAGTAGGAAAAATATCCGAATTCTTTTGTGCAGCCCTGTATATGATCTATCGAGTTGTATATATACTACGTAGTATGCTAAAATTTAGTTCAATTAGGAAATGCATAGCACAGCTAAAAATGTCTGTTCAGCTGTTTCCGTCAATAAAATGAAATATTTTGTGCTGCCCTGTATATTATTTATAGCTTTTATACACACCAAGTAACCTGTAAAAAATTAGTTACATTTAAAAACGCGAACCACAACCGAAAATTTACTTCCAGCAATTATTTTTCATAGACAGTACTCTTACCGAATTATTTTTTGTGTCCCTGTAAATGAACGGTAAATGGTATGCTCACCATTTTTCGTAGTAAGCCTCTTGTAATACAACTCAGTTATACATATCAATTTAAATATGCTTGAAATAGCTTAATATCATTAAAATACAGCGCAAACGATTTTACCCCATGGATTTAAATGAAATGAAATTCTTTTTGGGTGTCCCTGGAAATGAACTATAAATGCTGCACGCTTCATTTTCAATACCAAACATGCCATAGTAAATCTGAATTACATATATCAATTATATAGCCTTTATTTACGTGAGTTAGAGTACGGGCAGGCAGAAAGACAAACCGAATTCATAAACACTTTCCATAACGGAAATCATTTCTAAAAGCTATACATTTGCGATTGCAGAATTTCAGCTCATTCCCCCGAGTAGTCTTCGAATTATGATTATAAAGCTACATGCATTGTGGCTTGATTTGCAACTGTTAAAATAAGTTTAAAATTAAGAATTCAAAATGTTACATCTGAATAATTTTTAAACTTCTTCACCAAATATTTTTTTTTAGAATCCAAGTGTAAAATTTACTGAATGATCCGAATATGATTTCAAAATTAGGTGTACGTATTAAAAATTTAAAAATTTGTTATAATTTTAATATGAGACGGCTTGGCTGTCAACTGCTAAGATTTTTCGGCGCCAATCCGTTTACAATTCTTCTCCTTATTTAATGAAAAATTCTGCAATTAACTGAAGCGAACATAATTTTTATATAATAGTGAATAAAATCCGCCGAATTCGCCTAACGTTCCTACGCCCTTTCCCGACACTTGATCGGACTTTTTAAAAGCAGAATTCAATACCGGAAAAATTTAAATGATAAATTCGACAAATTTAATGTACCGAAAAGAGGGAAGAGTTCGGGGTTCTAAGACCACCAAAGCCAATAAATAATAAGCCCAGTCAGATAGTGTTAAATTTGTTAGCGACACACTAGCGCCAAACTTCTGCTGCGGAAGGAGGACAAAACAGAAGTGCGTCGCAGAGAAACGATACGATTTATTTATATCGATATTTTATACGATTTTTATCTATTTTTTATTTTTGCACTTCCTTTAAAAGCTTGCTAATTATTGGGATCTTTTACATTAAAGCTAAAACTATAATGAAAAAAAATGTGGAAATTTACTGGATTAATATTTCTATATAAATATAGTGGTGGCGAAGAAGTTGATTTATTTATTAAAAGTTAAATAAAAAGTGATGGAAATTTACATCACTATGCAATTAACCCTTTCCGGCACAGACAAATTCTGTTCGTAAAATGTGAAATTACTGACTGACACCGGAATTTACAAACGACTTTCTTAGAAAATATGAACTACTTATTTTAAGCTTTAATTTTAGAGGCAAAATTTTATTAAAATATTCTTGGTGCCGAATGCAGCACTCCCAACCGCTAGATGGCGCTATTTTCAACTTGCGAAAAGTTTTCCATTTATCTGACTGGGCTTATTATTTAATGGCTTTGAAGACCACCGAACAAGCGCGTCGGCTTCAAGCTTTAGCCTTTCCGGCACAAACAAAGTATGTTCGTAAAATGAGAAAATTACTGACTGACACCGGAATTTACAAACAACTTTTTTAATAAAATAAGAAGTCCTTATTTTAAGCTTTCATTCTAGAAACAAAATTTTATTAAATATTCTTGGTTTCGAATGCAAGTTTGGAAATAAAATTAGGTGTGCCCGGAGTGGGATCACTGAGCCGGAAAGGGTTAATGTTTTTTTACGACATTTTGACAATTAAAATGTATGGGGGGGGGGGTGTTATCTCTCTCTCTCTTTTTCCGACTGTACATAATAATATGGAATGAAATTAGAGTTTTGTTTTAAAATTGATTTGTGGTGAAACTAAATGAATTTAGTTTCAATCGGATTGAGATGCTGAGACTGACATTGTAAACATCGATCGTGGGAAAGGTGAATAAGTCGTGTCAAGACCGATAGCTTTTCGATGGTACGCTTCATTCACAATGACAGCTACAATTTGAAAAATCAACCAAGATCTTGACGATAACACAAAATTGATTGAGAAATAGTTCATTAAGCAAACAATTTGGATCTGACCTTCAACTGTATTTTAATTGCGATCATTGCAAGTATTTTAACTCTTTTAATGGCAACGTAATTATGTTGCTAAAATGTTTAAATGAGTCAATGGCACCAGATATAATGATATAATGGGTATTATATCTCCCTCTCTCTCTCTTTCCGACTGTACATAATAATATTTAATGAAATTAGAGTTTTCTTTTAAAATGGAACTGTGTTGAAACTAAATGAATTTAGTTTCAATCGGATTGAGATGCTGAGAGTGCCATTGTAAACATCGATCGTGGAAAAGGTGAATAAGTCGTGTCAAGACCGATAGCTTTTCGATGGTACGCTTCATTTGACAATGGCGACTACAATTTGAAAAATCAACCAAGATCTTTTGCGATAACAGAAAATTGATTGAGAAATAGTTCTTTAAGCAAACAATTTGGATCTGACCTTCAACTGTATTTTAATTGCGATCATTGCAAGTATTTTAACTATTTTAATGGCAACGTAATTCTGCTGCTAAAAAATGAGTCAATGGCACCAGATATTATGAACAAATATATTTCAAAATAAATGAATTGTTTTTTTACGTAAATTATGAAACATCAGGTACATTTATTAAAAATTTCAGTATACCATTTGTTTGCAATTAGTTTTAACTCAATGGTATAAATATTATACCGCCACCTTCGAAAGGGTTAAATGGAGCAGGCAAAAAATAACGCTAGGGTTATTGGACTCCGCACTTGTTGACCTAATGCTCAAGAGCGAACGTGAGTTTGAATTGCACGCCTCAATTAGAAACGCCATCGGACTAGTCAGTTTTCTGACAACATCGTTCTGTGAACAAAAATGTGTATGTGTGTCATTGGTAAATCCGCAGCGGAGTAACCTGCAGCTTTTTGGACACCGAACTGTCCAAACTTCTCAGGCTGACTTTCTAAAAGTGATGTTGATAATTTTTTGGAATCGAGATGGCCTCATCCATTGGAATTTGATTGACAAGAACTGGCCATAAATGCTGAGATAATATTGTGGAACTTTGCAGTCATGTCATTAGTCGTTCTCGATGAAGATGTTTAGTACTTCTGAAACGATAATGCGAAACGATACAATTCCCGTTGAACTCAAACCAAATTGCATGAAATGGGATGGGAGGAATTCGACAACCAACCGTATTTTCTGAACTTGCAGAGCTGTGGAATTTACAAAAATTTACTATTTACAGAAAAAATTCTTTCTGGTAGATTTATCTTGAAAATTTCCTACAAGTGTATGCTAAAGATAATTTTTTTGAAAAAGTGGTACAAATGGAATAAAAATATAGTCGCCAGTGGCAGCTTTGGATTTGTCACTGTTGAAGCACGATTTGTTCAAATCTAGAACACCTTTAAACTATTTGCGTATTGGAAGATTTGCCAAGATCCCAATAGGCTCAAGCAGTTGCCAAGACTCAGCGTGTTGATTAGACCAATGTCTTTGTAGTGGAAGACAATGAACACTGGAACCGTGGTTTTGATTTGACAGAAATATATTGAATCGCGTATTTTAATTAACACTAGAACTACCATGAGCCGTCATTTTGACGGCTATCAAATGAATATATTCCGATTCGAATCAGAAATTTCTTTTCAAAATAAATTAAATACAAAACTTGCTGGAATATGCTACATGAATACGTTACATAGTTTTAAATAAAAATTCTGGTGTGCAATAGTTTTATAAAACTTGAGTAAAATTTCTGGTAGTTCTAGTGTTAATGTGTTTCAAAGACTTTTGGTGTTAAATATCGGTATTGTCATTGATTTTTTGATTCAGTCTCATAACCTTTGCTGCAGCCTTATATGTTATTATTATTTATAATTTATTTTCCTTTTTGAGAGAAATACTAAATATCTGACCTAGCACCAGACTCTCATAATAGAAATATTAAATTCTAATTAAAATTGATTTTGAGTACACGAGAACACAAAAATAAACGAAAAACGATCCATTAATTTACAAAATACATCATAAGCCATTGTATCGTAAATTATAATTAATGTTGAAAGATGCTTTAATCCATTATCATTCGTATAAAAGCTTTCTGTGTTAGAGAAAGCATTTGCTTTAAGTAAAAATAATTATTGTTTTTATATTTTACACCCTTTTAAAGTTTCTGCTGCTTCAAAAGTATTTGAAGTAATTGAATTTATCACATTAATTAGATTATAATGGGTTTTTCTGGTAAGGATGAAAACTAATGGTAGCATTCGTATCTATGTTTAGAGAATGAATGAGTTTTTTAAATTATTAAGAATCTTTGATTTATTATTTTTTTATCAGCTATTCTTTGCATGCTATTATATTTTAATTATGTTCTCCTGCGTTCATGTGTAAGTTATAAGATATTGCATTGACTTCTCATAAAAGATAAAAAATACATGCAAAAATTGTTTTCCTATTTTTTAATTAACTTACTTTTAATGTTGTTACAGATTTTGCATCTTCAAAGATATTTAAAGTAGTCCAATTATCATATTAATTAGATCATGATGGGTTTTCTGAAAATATTTCAAACTGCTTAGAATATTCATAACTAAAAAAATCAATTTGAGTTTAACCGTACACTGCAGAGTGAAGCATACATGCAGTGTTGCCAGTTTGCTACATGTTTAAAATTTCACATTGTTCGATTGCCACCATTTTTTTGAACTAGAAATATTCGCCTTATTTAATGACAAATTAAATAATGCGAACATAAGACAAGTTATACTATTTTATAAAAAAGTGGTGAGAATCAGACAATCAGAATTTTAGAAAAAGTAACCTACTAGGAACACTGCATACATCAGGGGTGTCAAACTGTGGCCCACCGGACACCACTAAAATTTTATAGTGAACTTTTCCTTATCTAATCATCGAATTTCTGCGATTCAACAAGTCAACTATTTCTTTTTAAAATTTAGTGGTATCAGGCGGACCACAATTTTACACCCCTGGCATACATGAATCAATTAAAATTTAACTTTTAATAAATAAATTCTGCTGTCTGCAACCACCAAATTTAAATGAAAATATTAACTTTAAGTAATCACAGTCCGGAACAGTTGATGCAGGTTAAGGGTCTTCCGAGTTGCTATCAACTTTACGCCCAGTTTATTGTGAGTAGAATGTCTTGTAAAAATGAGCCGTTGGGAAAAGTAAAAAAATACTACAATGAGCAAATAAAAAGAAAGAGGAAAAAATTAAATAATGGTAGAAAGTAAATTTGGAATAAGATAGTAAAGCAATAGAGATTAAGGATAGAGTCTAAAAATTAAAGAATATAAAATGGTATAGCTGTAGTAAGATTTACTACTGATAAAGTAATCACAGAAGTTGGTTATTAATAAAGTGAAGAATTTCTCTTTAAAATTTCTGGTATGTATCCTTATTTATGAGTATAAAAAACATATTTCGAAAAGAAAAATTCCTGCAGTGTAAGGGTTAAAATGTTTGAAAACTTTGGTTGATTAGTTTTTTTAATATGTTATATGCTATCATCAAACAGGATTCGGTTGGTTCAGACAAATTGAATACGAGGTTTTTCGAAACTAATATTTGCCTTATTTAATGAAATAATTATGTGTTTAAATATGACGACTATTACTTTACAAAAATTCTGCCATTAAAATCAGCAGATTCGCCTGAGGAAGTACAAACCCTGTCATAGATACAAGGGTAACTTATTTTGAATGCCACCATTTCTGAATAGTAATATTCAGCTTATTTAATGCAGTAATTCTGCGAGTAAATAAAGAAAAAAAAATACTCTTTGAAAATATTGGTATTCAAAATACGTAATGCTTAGCACTTATGTATCATATTTTGGTATTATATGATTTGATATAGATTGCAAGGACCTTACTTGTTCAGGGTGCGTACCATTTGCGAATGGAAATTTTCGTCTAAACTATTCATATCACAGAAAAATATTACAAATTCTTTGAAAAATTTTTAACATAAAGAAAAAAATATTAGTCAACGATTTATAATCTAAAATAGTGGTGCCACACTGCTTGAAGATTCCAAAGAATGTATGTCTATTGTTGACCGGGAATATCCTATGAAATCTGTGCTTCGAAACAATTGAAGCCTAGCCTCTACTGAAAATCTTTGGGAAGACGATTGTCAAAATATGTTTATCGAGTTTGTACCTAAATACATATTTTACGATGTTATTACTTACCCATCATACGTAGTATAGGGTAAGTCTTGAAATCGTTTTAAAAATAGATTTTTTTTTTTTTTTTGACGGATTTACAGGTTTCAGACACTGGAGATTCCAGAAAACATATTTTTAGAAAAAAAAAATTGCCGTCCGTCTGTGTGTCTGTATGTCTGTAAACGCTCTATCTCCCGAAAAAAATGAGATAGAGACTTGAAATTTCGTATGTATTTAGTAAGTAATAATGGGAAGAAGCTTATTGAATTTCAGTGACCTCGATTAACCAGAACTATTTTTTTCGGACTCTCGAAATATTCGTTCTGATAAAAGGTATATAAAAATTTTCGAAATTGTTTATTTTAAGGAGTGAATATAAAAGACAATAAAAAAAAACATAAATTTTGCATAAAGCATGAAGTCGATCGGATAATGAGTTGCCGAGATATTTGTAATCCTATTTCCACACTCTTCGATTTTTCATGACCCTGTATTTCATCCAAATTTCAATTCAAAGGTATATTTTAATTTAAAATGAGACGCTTATAATCAGATTCGATAAACCGCTCGTTAATAGGATTATTGTTTTTGGAGTTATAAGGATGTTTCTTTTAGAGATCGACCGAAATTTCGGTTTCGGCGCAAAATCGGAGTTTCGCCGAATATTCGGTTTCGGCGAAACTGCTGCCAAAATTTCGGCCTGACCGAAAATCGACCGAAACTATCTGTATTTTAAAAACACGTTCCCTCTTTCGGAAATTTTCAACTTTACTCACTGTATGAGATGTATCGGCTCAAATGAGACACTGTTTATTCGCATAGTTGCCAACCTCCCGATTTTTTTCATACCAGTATTGTTATGTAAAAACATTTGTTTTATGTAATCGTACTATTTCTTCAATTTAATAAAGCAAATTGTTTTGTAAGATTTTACTGGTATTCAAAAAATCGGGAGGTTGACAACTATGTTGCTTTGAACAAACTACACTGTTTATCATTATCCGTCATGACTGATTCATGATGCGAGTGTAAATTATAAAGCAAGCAATGCATATATGACTAAACTTAAAAGACCCTTATCACGTGATCTTTAAATACTGCAAACTTAACAGTAATAGAAAATTTTTACTTTAAAACTCCAGATTGTTCGAATGCTTTATGAGAAAGGTGTTGTTAAAACATATGAAGATTTACGAAATTTATTACAGAAGATATATCGAGGTATTTATACTTAAAATATTTTTTTATTAGATGAAATTCGTATAATTGGAAGCTATTTCTGTCTTATTGATAAATTAATTACGTTTTATTTTATATGAAAATAAATAGTTTTGGATAGAGGGACAGAGAGTCAACTTGGCACCGGATGTAAAAATTTCAAACAGGGTTCCATTTTAATACTTTCTTAGGGAGGCAGGGAGGGGCAAAGCTTTTTTTGTGGGGGGACGGGAGAGGGGGGTCGAAGCGGTGAGTGAGCAAAGATTTATTTTGATCTTATTGTGCACTTCTTAAAAGAAAATTGACAACTGCTACGTTTTTATCATTATATATATATTTAAAATTAGCTAAAGTACAAAATAATGTTAAACCTATCTCACTTTGAGAATGTTGAAATGGAAAATAAAGTTTATAATTAATAATTTTTAGGATTAAAATGTTGTCTTTATGCTAATTTTCATTTTTTAGTCAAATTGAACAAATTATTTTAGTTTTTGTGCCCTTACTTTAACTAACCTATAATGACTCATACTTTCTTATAACATTCTTTGAGGGGTAAACTGCCCCCCCCCCTAACCTTCCCAAATGACACTCCTGTTTGTAAAAAATAGCACATATGGGTGCATAAAAGGTATTAATAATATTGATTAAATACATTATTTTAAATTACATTATTTTATATTATTTTACATCTTTATAACAACTTATACTTAGTTAATTAATTTCAATAAATAATTTTTACTTAAATTCATTTATAATAAAATTAACGCTTAATTAATAATTATGTATTCTGCCGCTTCTGTGCAAACTATTGTTCAGATAACATGCATAGCAAAGTAAATGCAATATTCCGCATCAATTTAGACAAAAGTTCTACATTCATGGATGTTTTCTTGAGAGGTTTATATCAACCATAAATCTTAAGGGAGATCGTTTTAATTTAAAACAAATTTATATATTGTTTTGAGCGGTGTAAATTTCAAAAGTCAGTTGTTATTAGAAGTTTAAATTTCAAAAGTTGGTTGTTATAAAATGATAAAATATAAAATTTGTATTATTTATGTTTCATTTTTGTTTGAAACCTATACACACACAGTATATATGTACGTTTGGTTGTTAGAAATGTGGTTTAATACACGTACAATTAATAAATTAATGATTAACGTAATTAGTTATTTTTAAGTAGTTATTAATTATTTGTTATTAATTAATTAATTAATTGATAATTATATGCAGTTATGTATGTACTAATCAGTTTTTAAATTTTTTTACACTTTCGGTTTCGGCCGAAAGTGGGAAGATCACCGAAATTCGGTTTCAGTTTAGGTTTCGGTCTAAAAACCTGTTTCGGTCGATCTCTAGTTTCTTTTAAGCAATCGCTCTGTTTAATGGAAGAATTATCTAGGATTTGTAATGGCAAAATAAACTGTAATTAATTAGTGGTGTCCAGAGCATTTGGAGCCCCAATTTACGAGGGACACCTGGCAACACTAGTGGTGAGTGAGAGTCACCTCTCGAGTGCAAAGTGTTAAAAATGGTATTCGGAATGTACGATATGGTACCCAAAAGTGTTTATTTGTGTCTTGAACATAGAAGTGTTTACCATTACCGTTTGAGTACCATTATCTCAGGACATCGATCTGCTACTTATTTAATCTAAAAAATTTGTGATTTATTTAGGAGAAGATAAATTCAGAAATAGTGGTAGCGAAATGTATTAGGACCTTTACGTTCCCTGTTCTCTAAATGTGCTTTACTCTTTAGTTTCCTACATAAATAGCTACTATTTTTATGTTATCATTTCTTTGAATTTAAACTTTAGACTTGACTACAAGTCAGAATGACTCAAATGTCAAATTCAGATTGTGACAATATTATCTTAATCTGTTTTGAACAATCTAGATTTCCACAGAAGCAATTACTATTTTTATATTACCAATTCTTATAGTTAAAACTTCAGAAACTTTAAAAGAAACTGGACTTTCCCCTTTTTAAGTGAAACGGTGGTTGGAAAATATACTTTAGATTAAATCAGTATATCGTATACTAAAGAAATGTGAAGAAAATATCACTGATATCGATTTTCTTTTACTGATATGCTCCTTTTACTCCCGACAGAATTGAAATTCGATCCGGTGGTTTTAATTTGGTTAACCCGCTTGCATCATTAGCGCATATATGCGAACTTTTCATGAATTTCTTTATTATTCAGAAATTACGATATTATACCGTAAATTCCGAAAGAAACATTTTACATTTATGTAATCACGAAACATATGTCATTAAATAAAGCAAAAATTACTATTCAGAATTTTTCGTATGATTTCGGAATTTCTGAATAAACAAATTCGGTACTTTTCTATTATCCCGTCGACCACTTTTCATAACAAAAAACTATCGCCAAACTGTAAGATTAAACGCCAAAAATGCAGTCCCATTTACTTGATGTCAGAAGCATTATACGTGTTTGTTATGTCATCAAGTGGTTTTTAATTCGACATTTGCGTGTATTTTTCATTATGCTTTACTGATTTATTAGTTATTTCATTAATTAAAATAACAATTGTGTCCTTAAATTCTTATATTTTATTTATTTATTTTGATATTCCAACGGCAACGTTCTCCCGTTTATTTGGCGTTACAGTTTGGCGATAGTTTTTTGTTATGAAAAGTGGTCGACGGGACAATAGAGAAGTACCACAAATTCTTTAAATGCACGTTATAATGCAAATGGGTTTAAACTTCATTTCTTTGTATCCATTCAGCTGAGCATTTCTTGCTCTATGGTATGTCAAGCTATAATTATTTTTAATTCTTAAAAACCGCATGCATTGTCATGCACATATGGAGAAAGATAAAATACATTTACAGATTTTTATTTACTTGGAAAATTTCCAGTTATTTTTTTAAATGCTCCTGTTTGATACAGTGTACATCTACAATTTGGCCAAAAGAAACCTAAAAACCTTTCATATACATAAAAAATATAGACTTGAATTTGATAAATACTCAAAAATATTTTTTGGAATTACTCTTTCTTAAAACCCCCCAAACAAACTCCGACGTGGTGCAGGAGCAAAAAACATTCTAAAATTGTGATTTCTGTGACGTTTTTGGGGTTAGAAACTTGAAATTGGATGTGATGATTACTTTTAAAATGTAAATACTCGTTATGAACGGTATCAAAAAAGTTCTAAATTTAAAAGGGTGAAATGAGCGGAAAATGCTCTAAAAACGTTGGAAATTATGATTTATTTGGAATTGTTAGGGATAGAAAGTTGAAATATGTATTACAACTATATTTCATTTTCCCCAAACAATTGAAAGACCTCATGCAATTTAAATACAACACAACGGGTTGTTACGCAGCTAGTATATATATATATATATATATATAAATCTGAGTTGATAGGTATTTTGAATACAACTATTTTAAAACAAAAATTTTCGTCTTATTTAATTGCAGATTTCTATCTTTAGATAGGGCGAATACTACTAAAATCGGAAATAGTGGAATTCAAAATACCGGAACATAACAGAGTTGCCAGTTTGGCCTTTTTTTAAATTCAGGAATTTGGAATTCATACCGGAAATTCAAAAAGAAGAATTTTTATTTTGTGTAATTTCGAAAGTGTGTCATTAAGCAAAGTAAAAAAAAAAAAAATCTATTTCCAATATCCGGTATGAATTTGTAATTTCTTAATTTAAAAAATGGCCAATCTGGCGACCCTGGAACGTAATCACCCATAAGAGGTAAGTTTATATAGCTAAGTAAAAGGTGGAGACACTCCTTAGAAATTGACACCACTATTTTAGAACAGAAAATTTCTATTTAATTTTTCAGTATCAAAGTTTATAAGTACCTCCTTTATTCAACGAATTTGTGATATTTTTCTGCGATAAAATAAAGCGAAAAATTCTGTTAAAAAAATTCTGGTAATAATGTACGTTTTTCCCAAAAGAGAAAAACATATTCGCAATTAGTTTGCCTTTTTTCGGGGATAAAATATCAAGAAATCTTCAAGAAAACGTTTATTCATGTCCTTACATCAGAGATGCCAACCACTCATTAATATTCCGTAATATGCGGGTCAATCTGACCCAGTTTAACAACACTTCAAACCAGAAAAATTATTGAATGAATCTTTATTTGTTTAATTGCAGGTTTCTAAGTGGAATTTATATAATATCATTTCTTTAAAAAAATTCTTTTGCGAAACGTGTTAAATCTGGGTTAAATTAACCCGCATATTACGGAATATTAATGAGAGGTTGGCACCTCTGACTTACATGTATAAGCAGTATTATGAAACATAAATATTTTTAATGGACATAAAAATGATAAAATGATTCAAATCTCAGATTCAGATTGTAACAACATTCTTCTAATTTGTTTCTCTATGTAGGGAGTAAAATATTAAGAAAACTTTTCTTTAACCCTTAATTGCATAGTGATGTAAATTTCCATCACTTTTTATTTAACTTTTAATAAATAAATCAACTTCTTCGCCACCACTATATTTATATAGAAATATTGATCCACTAAATTTTCCGTGAATTATGTTGCTGAACAAAGTTAAAAATCTATCTTAAAATTTCTGGTGTCTAATATTTAATATATGTATAAAAGAACATAATTGTAAAAGAAAAACTCATGCAAAGAAGGGTTAAGTCCGTACATGTATAAGCAGTATTATACAGCAGAAATAGTTCTAATGGTCATAAAAATGATAAAATGATTCAAATGTCAGATTTGTTTTGCAACAATTCTCCTAATGTGTTTCTCTATAATGTAAAATTAATAATTGTTTCTATGGAAAACTACTTAGAGAAACACATTTGGAGAATATTGTTAGAAATTGAATCTGACCTTTTTATCATTTTTAAATACATAAGAAATATTTCTGTTGTACAATTTTGATGTATAAAGGGTAAAAGACTAAGAAATCTTTTCTTTACGTCCTTACATATATATGCAATACTATACAGCAGAAATATTTCTATGTATATAAAAATGATAAAATTATTCAAGGGTCAGATTCAATTTCTAACAATATTCTCCTAATGTGTTTTTCTAAGTAGTTTTCTACAGAAACAATTATTACTTTTACATTATCAATTCTTGTAGTTCAAGCATCCGAAACTTTAAACCAGATTTTCAATTTTAAATATCAAACACTTGGAAGATGTTGTATAGATTAAATCTGAATATGATGTGCCATGTGAAAGAAAATTCGATATTCAGTTTCTTTCACTTTTTTCTCCATAGATAATGTAAGTTAGACCTGGTATTGTTTTTCATTTGGACAGAACTTTATTTCTGTGTATTCACTTATCCACGTATTTTTTTCTTAGTTTGTCGATTTTTTTTTTTTTTTGAAAACAGCATGCACTGTCATACACATATTGAAAAACAGATATATTTATAGATAAATAAATACTTTTTATTCCTTTTCTTACTATATATATATATATATATATATATATATATATTATAATCTATGTATGGGTGAAATTAGTTTACTGTTTTGGAGGAAGTATACAAGAATAACCTTTAAGAAAAGTTTTATAAGTCTTTTCATTATTAAGCAGTATTAAAGAATATAAATATTTCTAAAGGACATTAAATGATAGTGTCTTAACATACGTTAAAGAATATGAATTTTCAACATTCATTAAGACATTTTAGCCTATCATTTTTAAGTACGTACTATGTATTTTCGAAACCTATTACTCCGCTTACGGTGTTAATGTTACATATATTTATGTAAAAAATATTTATATTTATACAATCGCAGTACTGTGCATATAAAAATATCTATTACTGTCATTAAATCCATTCATTTTTAATAAAAAGGAATTGAGAAAATCATCTTGGAGATTAATGCAGCAATAAAAAATAACACCCATGGATGGAGGTGAATGGTAAAAAATCAAGAACAAGTGGCGAAAAATATCGTATTATTGAGTTTGTCGGTTCGTACCGAAAATTCTATCATCTAATTATTAGAGATTAATTCCGATACCTAATGTCTAATAATTCACGGGCAGAATTGTCCGGTATTAATTAGTCTGAGAGTTTTTTTTTCTTTTTTGAGATGGGTTCGATTCTCGGTAGGTTTCGTCTGTCATTTTTTTGGAACTAGTGGATATGTTTTTAAATTTACTTATTTGAGTATTTTTGTTTTACTTATATTTCATTATTATATTTGTAAACATTTTTATTTAATTTTTAACTTTCTCACGGCTCCCTTTTGCCTCTCAAGTCAATTACCTTTAACCTCGAAGTTCAGTTGGTACGCAACTAGGTATTCCATGCTTCGAACTACATTGTTCTAGTGTTCCATTGTCTAATAATTGACGACAGAATTTTCCGGTACGAATTGGTTTTCACAAACGGAAGAAACTTTCTGATCAACTCAATATATGTAAAAATTAGATGTAAATTTCAAGAGGTTTTTTTAGGAGGGAAATAAAAGGATATTTCAATTGACTTTTTTCTGAGTATGTTGTATATATTTTTAAATAGCATGCTAACATTCGCATTACAGTATTTGTAGTGGCTAAAAATAATTTCAGAAACAGTTTTCTATTACTTACTCATCATACGTAGTATTAGGTAACTCTTGTAATCGTTTTGAAAATAATAAAAAAAATTTTGACGGATTTACACATTTCAAACACTGGAGATTGGAAAAACTTATTTTTAGAATTTTTTTTTGCCGTCCGTGTGTGTCTGTAAACGCTCTATCTCCCGAACAAATTGAGATAAAGACTTGAAATTTGGCGTGTACTTAGTATGTAATAATGGGAAGAAGCTTATTGAATTTCAGTAACCTCGATTATCCGGAAGTATTTTTTCGGACTCTCGAAATATTCGTTCTGATAAAAGGTATATAAAAATTTTCGAAATTGTTTATTTTAAGGAGTGAATATAAAAGACAATAAAAGAAACATAAATTTTGCATAGAGAATGAAGTTGATCGGATAATGAGTTGCCGAGATATTTGTAAATATATTTTTTCCACACTCTTCGATTTTTCATGACCCTGTATTTCATTCAAATTTCAATTCAAAGATATATTTTAATTGGAAATGAGACACTTAATCCGACGCAGTAAATTCTTAGTTAATATGATTATCATTTTTGGAGTTATGAGGATATTTCTTTTACGCAATTCAGTAATAGATCATTTAAAGTTTACGACGTCATCAAGCTACGATTTTATTCGAATTGCAATGCATTTTATAAATAGTTTATACGTGTTTTATTTTCATATTTATATTATGCATATCCATGATTTTTAAGTATCACGGTGGCCCCTAACGACTAGTTTTTATAATACAACGAAAGTATTTCTAAAAGATATTATAACGATCTAATATTTCGATACTTGACATAGAATATATAAAATTAAGTGTGTGTGTGTGTGTGTTTTTTTCAATCTTATTTTTAATAATAATAATAATTGCAAAAAAGCTACAAAATGATTAAAAAATATTATGTAAAGTTCACTTTAGTGGAGTTTTTAAATCATATCTTTTTAAAAAATACTGTGTGTTAATAAATGTTTTTAACAAGGGAAGTTTTCGAACATATGAAAGCCGATTTGCATGAAAAGGTTAAAGGCGAAGTTACACAAAAGGAGAATGTGATAACATCGCAACTACATGCTGAATCGCTATTAAAGTCGCTATTAATCTCATAGCAAATAACAAAACATAGAAAGAGGATGTTAGACACGTGTCAGTATCAGCATGTTGCATTGATGTAATATATGATAAACTGAACATACAGAAATCTTGCAAGATTTTACTGTAAAATATATTAGACAAATATTTGGAGTTTGTTTCCATTAAAAAATATTTCTGAAGACTTATCATTTATTATCATTGGAATTATTATTATCTTACTAATTATTATCATTGGAATATTTGTAAGCTTACCCCATAATACGCACAGTTAAAACAACAATTTTTCAATAGAAGTTTTCGTCTTATAAAATCTAAAAAAATATAATAAAATTCATGCGATTTAACCCCGTGATTCCGAATTCTGCTATTTAAATATTCAATAAAAATTTTCTAATCCCAAATAGACTTCTTGGAAATTCCAAGGAGTCTATACACATTAGTAACTACATCGATTGATTATTTTCACAATATCTGTTTGTTATTGCATGTTCTTCTTGTAGGAGGGTTTTTCTCAGGTCTAAGGTTTCCTGCGACTGAAAAAAATTATAATTTGTTTCTTCAAAAGATTTCTGTCGAGCGTTATATCGTGTTTCTTTATGTTGTTTTCACTTGTCTCTTTTCTAATATTTATTTTCCTCCTTTTCTTCGGTCTGCGTCTCTTCCGTGTACCAGGTGGCTCTCATTCCATAATAACTTTTGTCAAACTCTCTTTATTCATTCTTTTGACATATTCTTATCATATTAACGTTTTCCCGTCAATGCGATTAACCCTACAGTGCATAGTGTAGCCAATTGGCAACATTTTCTATTTAACTTTTAATAAATAAATCAAGTTCTTTGCAACCACTATATTTATATAGAAATATTAATGCTGTAAAAATAACATAAATATGCTACTAAATGAAGTTAAAAATCTGTCTTAAAATTTCTGGTGTCGAAATCTTAATATAAGTATAAAAAAACACAATTCTAGAAGAAAAATTCATGCACTGTAGGATTAATGATGTTTCTGTGTATTTTCTTGAATTTTTGCACTGGTGGGTTATTGTTTTCAATTCGGGATATTTTCTAGCAGCTTGCCGCCAGTAGTTCATTTATTTAGAAAAACGTTTTTTAAGTTCTATATCTTAAAAAATTGTTAATGTAAATTGATTTATCTTATTTAATTGAGAACTTACATCAGACTTGTTTGCGTGATATTTATGCTCGCTCATATGCTGGAAAGGACAAGGAATTAGACATCACCAGAGACGGATCTAGACTAAATTTTAGCCGGGGCAAGTTTGTAGATTTGTGCCCCCCCCCTCTGCTCCCAAGAATATCAGAATAAAATCTGCGTAAACAATTGCTTAAGGCAGTAATATTAGGACTCAATACTCAAAACTCAGTTATTGCATAGAAAAAGAGTTTTTAGAATAGAGATAATACATATAAACTATTATATGGTGTATCACGTATAAAAAAAAACAAGTAGCTTGGTGGCTTGCCTTCATGAATATAGTTCGGCTTAAGCCATGAGGACATACTAGATGATAGCTGTGAAGCCTCCTCTTCACTTTTTTAGCCTTCTTTCTGTAATAATCAGCCGAATGTCTTTTAGACATAACCGAAATAAAATACTGCACACGCTATAGAACAACATAAAACGATGTCGGAAAAGAGATGACACAAAATCTTTGAATTTTAGATAAATAAAAATTTCTTAAAAATATTGGTGGCAATGTGATATTTTATATAATGTAATACAAATTAATTTATTTTTTATTTCTGATCCTTATGCAACGAAAGTAAACCGCCGTTGAACAAAATAAAATTGAATATATTTTCATGTGAATTTTTAATTTTCCTTTATTCTTAATCTTTTATGATTCTTCATTTTTGCGCCCTTCCAAGTCTTGCACCCGGGACAGCTGCCCCGGCTAACCCCCCCTTAGATCCGTCACTGGACATCACTGAGGAATACAGCCGGGAATTCCACAAAGACTAGAACCAGAACTCGCATACGACGCCTTTTCCTATGCTCGCAAGCGGTTAACCGAGTGGTAACTTAACTACTCGGCCATAGAGGGCCCTGTAAATTGATTTTGTAAATACGAAACCATTATTTGTACGATATGGAAATATGTAGTTTTTCAAATACCGGGTGTCCCAAAACTAACTGATGGATTTTAAAATTCAATAACTTGCAGACGGTGACAGATATTTAAAAAATTCTTGCAGGAGGGTTATGTATAATGTCAGGAGTTTTCTTACTGTGATTCTTGATTTTAATTCGAATATTAATCAATAGATGGCGCTGACAGCGATTGGCGTTAAATCGAGGCCGAAACTTACGTCCCTCAGCATTGATGTTCCGCCCCCTGAAAACTAAGAGTGCGCACTGATAAAAATGGTGGCTGTTGCAGACGGATTTTTTTTCAGCTTTTGTACGATCCCTCGAACTTCAACACCAATAACATATAAAAGTTTTATTTGACTTACTTTATCTCAGAAAAACTAGGCGAAAAAAACTTTTAGAAATTATTGGTGTTGAAGTTCGAGGGACCGTTGAAATGTTGGAAAAAAAAATCCTCCTGCGACAGCCACCGTTTTTATCAGGGGGTGGTGCATCAATACTGAGTGGCGTCAGTTTCGTCCTCGACTGAGCGCCAATCACTGTCAGCACCATATATTGTTTGAAATTCGAACTAAAATCGAGAATCACAGTAATAATACTCCTGACATCATACATAACCCTCCTGCAAGAATTTGTTTAATATCTGTCACCGTTTGCAAGTTATTGAATTTTAAAATCCATCAGTCATTTTTGGGACACCCAGTATATGAAACACGTAGCATTACAGAGCTGCTTGTGACCGAGAGTGTATAGGCGTTCATTCGTCACGGTGGCAGTATCGGGATCATCACCCGACGAGTCCATTGCACACACATAGTGTGGATTCACGGCTGTATTTGCATCGTCCTGTGGATTATTTGTCACAAGGCTGTTTGTTACCTTGTGTATGGAAGAATTTTAATAGAGAAATTAATGAATATGTGAAAAAAGAAAAATATATGTGCCAAGTCAAGTATGTTTTAATGTTGTGTAAATTAAGTATCATTCGAGACAACAGCCATAGTAGCTCCGTCAGAATGTCTGTAGCATTAAAAAGTATTTTAGTTTAGTTAGCTAATATATTTTGCGAATTTGCTTAAATTTCTGGGAAGGATCATCATTTTCTTGGTCTTTGTATATTGTTACACTTACGAATCTAGGTGTTTAAAAATTTTTATTTTGTATGTTTCTCAGTAAACAAAGCAAATTATTAACAATAACAAAAAAAAGTGACAGCACTATTAATTTTAGCTTGCAATAAGTTTAATAACATAACGTTGTTACAGAGTATCTAACGGCAGACTTAATTATGATAAATAGAAACCCTGTCTTAAAACTATTCATCATGTTAATATTCTCTTACAATTGCCTCATAGATTTCGAATATATTGCAATTAGAACTGAATTTATTGCTACACTTGAAATAATTTCAGCTAAAAATATGTTAAAGCAGGATTTGTGCGTCTCAGGCGATTCAGGGGATTTTGAATAACAGATTTTTAGAACAGGTAAAATTATTTATAAAGGTCATAATACAAAAAATTTCGTCAAATAAGGCAAATATTTCTGTACGAAAAAGTTGGTATTGAAATCCACTGAGGAGCACGAACCCTGTAAAATTAACCAAAGTTAACCTGGGAGCAGTCGCACCGGATATGACATACCCAGGGTGCGTACGGGTTTTACAATACTCACCACTATTTTTCGAAAAGTAATCTCCAACTTACTTTATCGCAGAATTTGTAACAATTGTCTCCGACTAAATAAGGTGTCGATTATTATTTGTATTTATTGGTGGCAGATTAAAAATCATTCAGATCTTGGGTATCCGCGACTTCACCCAGGTAATTGAATTTTACAAACATTTAGTCTTTGTACAAACTGTCAAGTTATTCTTCAAAATGAGAAATTAAATTAAAAAGTTTTAAAATTAAATACTTGCGTACGCTATATTTTACAATTAAAAGTTTTAAAATAGTTTCTTTCAATTGTATTCTCTAAATATCTTTAGGGAATAAATAACCCTGATTGGTATTTCCCTGAAGAAATTACTTTTCTTGGATTCCACACATTGCAAAATTTTTGCAATACAACAAAGATTGGAAACTTTCACAAACATTTGATTGCCAATTTTATAAATGTAATGGTTGAAAGAAATTCCTTATATTAAATCAATGTATCATGTGTTCTGTATATATAGAAAAAAATTAGAATCATTGATTTTGTATTTTTCAATGTTATTTTTTTACCTAGACAAAATTTATGAAAGTCCTATTTTGTATTTATTATTATTTTTCTTGTTGAAGCATTGCATTTATTTATTTATATATATATATGTAGTATATAAATTTTGCCATGTTGGTTAAAGTTTTACTTTTTTTACTCAAAATATCTATTATCTGAAAGTAGTGACATTTATTTATTTAATGAAAATCATTTTGTGATTAAATAAAAATAATATTACTAGTCGGAAGAAATGGTAGATATTTTAAATAAAAACTTATCCAATCTGGAAACACAGGTATTAAACGCTAAAAATAACACTAAATGAGAAACATCTGATTAGAAACGAGTAGCTGAGCCTCGGGCCCTGATAACGATACCAATTGACGAGCATGGTTTAAGAGCCCACGCTAGTCACGCGAAGAAACGCTCAAGCTAATGTTAAGTCTATGGGAAGGTTCTTGCGCGATTTCTCGCTCGCATTTTAATACACTGCTCAAAACAATTAAAGGATATTGCAGTTTTAAGTGGATTTTGTATCTGGGAAACTTTTTAGCTGATTGATACATGGTCGACAGACATAGTAGGTTATATGAGAATAAATTACACATGTTTGGCAAAAAAAAATGCATTTTATTGCGCATTTGTGTACAAAAGGAAAAAAACACAATTTGTGCATATGAGAAAAAAAAGAATTAGAAAAGGTGTTTTCTTCAAAGAAAATCATTTTCAGTAGGGGGTATGGTTTCCACGGGCGGCCAGCAACGTTGAACACCTTTGAGGCATGGATTCAATGAGGCTATTAATGACGAGTTGGGGTATTCTGCCCACTCTTCCAGAAGAGCTCTTTCTTCTTGGAGAGTTTGTGGGGGTTGTTGGCGGCCAGAAACTCGTCTTCCTAGAGCGTCCCAAACGTGCTCGATTGGATTCATGTCTGGAGAATACGCTGGCCATTCCATTCGAACGATTCCTTCCTCGAAAAGGAAATCCTCCACCAGGTTTGCACGATGTGGCCTGCAGTTATCGTCCATTAAAATGAAGTTATCTCCGATTGCTGCAGCGTAAGGGACTACAATAGGTCTGAGGATCTCATCCCTATATCGGCGACCAGTCAGAGCTCCATCTCGAATGATGTAGAGGTCAGTGCGCCCGTCAATGGAGATGCCACCATACACCAACACTCCTCCACCGCCAAATCTGACACTTTCGTGCACGAACGCAGGATTATTCCTACTGCCACGGTCCCTCCAGATGAAAATACGCCTATTATCCGGATGCACAGAAAAACGGGACTCGTCAGAAAACAGAATATTGCTCCATTCATTTCTCCTCCAGTTGACATGCTCGGTTGCCCACTCCCTGCGGTCGCGACGATGCCTTGATGTTAATCTAACACATACCATCGGTCGGCGAGCATACAGACCTACAGCATGGAGCCGGTTTCGGACAGTCTGAGTTGAAATCGTGGTGCCTGTAGCCGAGCGAAGGTGTTGTTGGAGAAGAGTAGCGTTCATGTTTCGGTGTCTCCGAGCTGTTAGCGCTAAATACCGATCTTCATTGGGCGTTGTTGCCCGTCTACGACCTTGCCCTGGTCTTCGGCCTGCACATCCACTCTCCAAGAAACGGTTCCAGATCCTGGAAATGACACTTTGTGACACTCCAATGGCTTGCGCTACTTCGGCTTGAGTTTGGCCCCCTTCTAACCTACCAACAATTCTCCAAGCTTCTGAATCTGTCAAATGACTTCGCTGAGACATCGTACTCATCGAAACAAAGCAGTCACTGAATGCCGATCATCCTTGTCTTCATTCTCTTTTATCCAGTTGAAAGTCAAATTTCATTCGCTGCCGCTGAAGCGACGTTTTTGACGTCGAACTCAAAATTTGCATACTCCACAGTTTGAAAACCAGAAAAATTTGAATTTGTGATTCTCTTCTTCTATTTTCGGCAAAAAAAATTTCGTTTATATCTTTATTTTATATAAAACTTCAAATATCCTTTAATTGTTTTGAGCAGTGTATTTTTAAATGATATTTTTTGCATAGGATAGCTGAGGACGATCTCTAACATTTTTAGTTTTTAGTTTTTTTATTTTGGTTCTAGTTTTTGTATATAAGGGTACTTTCACTTTTAGAACCTGAAAATTCGGCCTATAATCCGCGGAACAAACAATTGTGTTTCAACCCAGAAATTTTATCTTATAAAATGTAACTCACTAGATCGCTGTAAACACATCAACTGTTGAATAAAAATTAAATGATTTCAATTATTGAATAAAATTTCTCGGTTGAAACAAAATTTGTTTGATCCGCAGATACATTGCGCCGCTATCGCTCTTCATAGCACTCAAACGGCTAAACAGGTTTACGGAAGGGTTTCGACGACATGGCATACCAAACATATACTAGAAATTCTCATAAGTCAGACAAAGACACTGATTTGGGATGACGTGCTTGCAAATTCTTTTTCAGATTATCCTATACGTGCTGAAAGCTATTTAAGACCAAGATTTTTTATGATAATTTTAATAAGATTACATTAGTGGAATTCTCAACAAGGTGGCCTACAGTGGGACCTTGACAGAAGCAGTTATTCTATTTGTAACTTCATTTCTGCACGAGTAGAAGAAAATCACACAGGGTTCGTACGCTTTTACCACAAACTTTAATATTTTTTTTCTATTTAATATTTAAATAGCAGAAATTGTAGACGCCCCGATTAATTGCAGGATTTGTAATACTTTTCTGCATTTAAATAAGGCGAAAAATTCTATTAACGAATTGTGGTAAAAGCGTATGAATCCTGACGCAAGGATTTTTTCAATTATAATGTATGTATATACAAGCAGAAAGAGTGTTCAAATTCAAAGTCCAAAAACTTTCAAGAGAAAACCCCTTCGGTCATCGTTAAGCCTCCATGACCCTGTATTCTTGGAGCCTGGCATGTCAGATCTATGGTGCGATGGACCTGACACTATATTCTTAACTCAACATTAGCGTGACCCAATCGCATCGATACTCATTATTCTATGCTACTCGGTTCTAACTGTCAATAATTTACTCAAGTACTCCCTGGCCAATGCTAGGCATTGCGCGATGTATTGAAAAGGAGCTTTGATGCGTTTTTTGCCCCTAAAGCCAAATTGGTGAAGTACTGACTACCAGTCTACTGACTATCTGTGTGGCCCCCTCATTCAATTAGATGATCACTTGAGTTGGCTGGATATCACTGGCTACATGCGATACTAGAAGTTCAAGTTCATTCTTCATCCTTTCTAGATTACCCGATTACTATCTATTTTCTGTTAACCATGTTTTCTCGTTATACGCTTGATACTGTGTAACAAGGAAACCACATTGTCGAACTTGTTTGTAATTTAAATAACCAAAGTGTGTAGCTTGTCTTCATTCGAAGGCGTCTAAATCAAGAGTTTTTTCCAACATGTAACTTTTACAGTTACGCCTTTACCTCTAACTTCAGATGACAGCGTCCACATGGGCCGAAGAAATGAAGCAGCAGCATTACCTTTGTTCTATAACACTGTCTATCACTAATTCAGTTGCTTTTTAGTACATATATATTTACTAAAAAGCAACTGAATTAGTGATAGACAATGTTATATAGCCAGAACACACACACATATATACCGGGTGGTTATAAAATAAGTATCTCTATTTGGAGCTGTCTGTAGCTTGAAGGAATAACCGGAATGAAACCAAAATCGGTGCACTTACTATTCTAGAAGGGGGTAGAAGAATGGAACAATAAAAATAAATAATTGCAATAATCGCCGACAGATGGCGCTTTTGAGTGTAAAATGTAATGTGTAATATTATGTACCGTGGCGGTGTCGCAAACCTCAATTACTTTACTGCATATCAAAACATGTGCGAAACATCACTCCTGATGCGTTACATACCGCATTTGAGCAAGTCGTGCACCACGTGGATTGTGTCCTCGAGCGCAATGGCCGTGTGGAGCCTGAACATGATCGGCAATGCCTTGCGAAAGCGTAACCACATTCACTGTGACATTTTCGAATAAATTAGGTGTGTCATCTGATTTGACGCCTTAATTTTTTGTTCTTGTATTACACATTACATTTAACACTCAGTAGCGCCATCTGTCGGTGATTATTTCAATTATTATTTTTTATTATCCATTCTTCTTCCCCCTTCACTAATAGTAAGTGGACCGATTTTGGCTTCATTCGGGTAATTCCTTCGAGCTACAGACAGCTCCAAATAGGGATACTTATATTATAACCACCCTGTATATAATACACATATGGCTAATTCCATGCGTGGATGTAGTGTCAGTCACAGAGATGTAAATGGCTGCGGTGTTTGAGTACCTGTATTAAAGTAAAGGAAAATTTGACTTATTCAATCCCCTATATCTACAATTAAATACAGTGAATAATTTTAAAAAAAATACTGGGGACAAGAACGGTAAACTTTTGCGGCTATGCGACTTACACTACATTCACGCATGGAATTAGCCATATATAAATTATTAATTTTACCATTTTATATCTTATTTTTTAACATAGAATTATTCATTAATACATCCATTTTTACTTTAATGTACTTGGATAGTTTATTTATTATTTAATTTCATTTATTTATTATTTAACTAATTATTATCATCTTTAGATAATATATGGTTTAATTTTTAAATATTAATTTTCTTCCACTGCTTTTTTTTAATTTATCGCATATTCACTTTTTCTCTCATAGATGGCAGCACTATGGTTTGTGTTGCTTTACAATAATTTTCCATGGTAATTCATTTTCTAAAACTTATTTTGACAACATGATTAACTATCTTCTAAAGCTGATTTTGGCAATACGTAAAGATTTTTTGCAATTCATTGCCTCTGTTTAGTTATGCTCATATATCTGGTTACTGATGTGCACCAACATCCTTTTTAATCCAATTGTTTTTAGCACTTTACGATTAAATTTCAAGTTTTTATCTCTTAATTATGGGTAAGGTTTCTTTCCTTATATTGTATTTATTTTTTGAACTTTAAGATTTTTTCACAGGTTTTATTCTTTGTTTATGAGTGGTAGTCTCAAAATCATATTCTTTAGCAAGGTTATGGCTAATATGATGATGAAACCACTCATTTTATTTGTGGCATAAACATATGCCCAGTACACATGTTTTTGAATGAGAGAAAACGATCACACTCATAAACTAGACTCTCTTTGTAGGTGAGTAGCTAGCTATTGCTTCAAGGGCATCAGGCCAAAAAGCATTTATCGTGGAAAATAAAAAAAAACAGCTGAATGACATTAAAGGAAGTAATTACAAAATTTAATTAGTTTAATTTGCATTAAAATAAACTAAAATTAGTATTGTGACATGATTTATGAAAAAGTCTATTATTATTTGTTTTGTTCATCAAAACCCCTCAAAAAGTTTATGTAACTTGGTTATGCCCTTTTGATTCTGTAGAGTTTTATACATGTACGTATATAGCAAAAATATGTCAAACGGAGATGAAAAATCACATATTTTACTTTTATACAGAAATCTTTTTGTCGTTTTTATGAGAAACATTCAGAAGATACTATTATAACATGTCAGAAATTGACAGAACACAGACACTGTTTTAGCGTCAAATTTTATTTTACAGGCATTATTGAGTAGTAAGGGGGAAATAGGGTGAAACTTGTAAGCGCCCTTGGAGACTAGAATTTTGTGACACTCGCTTAGACGAATTTGTCTCACGGTTGCAAGTTAGGCCTTTTTTTAAATTAAACAATTTGAATTCATACCAGAAAGTCATAGTAGTAAGTTCTATTTTATTTAATGACAGACGTATAACAATTACATAAATAAAAAATTCTCTCTTTAACATTTCCGGTAAGAATTTTGAATTTCTGAATTTTAAAAAAGGCCAAACTGGCAACCCTGATTTGTCTGTGAAAGAGTTTTTTTTTTTTTTTACTATTACAACTTTCAAATGCTAGATAGGCATAATGGCAGGTGTCACATTATCGCTATGTCGCTATTATTTTATATTCTTCTCGGCTAATCAGATTTTACAGTTTCTAAGATCTAATTTTCATATAAAATTACGCTACCTTCGTTTTTAAGTTTGTTAACTTTAACTAGTTAAATTAATTAATTAAATTAATTAACTTAACTTACGCACCAATCAGAAAGAGGCGAATTGCGCAAAAATACTAAATATTGGAAAGCGTATTTCACAGATATTACTGTTTCATTCTTACTGCTGGGTGTCAGTGTGAATAAATATTATCTAGTATTTTGTATGAATCGGTTAAATATGCAGTTATATGTGGACCTGTTTTCATTGAATAATTAATTACAAAATTCGAAGCATTTTGAACATAGATACAGTGCTATTTTACAAAGTTTCGACCTATAATTAATGTACTATTAATTGATGCGTCTCAGCCAACTTTCACCGAGTACAAAATATCAACTGTTAGGAATGTTAAATTAGCATTAATATTGCTTTCCAATTAGATCTTTCGATGTTATTTAAATTTGCTTTCATCCTGAAAATGTTACTTCTTAGTTTAACGACTTGTTATGTAACTAATCAAAACAGTCTTCAATTTATTTTCAGAGCATCAAAATAAAACTTGCTACAATCCATAATTTATATTACGTGTATTGATATACAGGGTGGTTATAAAATAAGTATATCTATTTGGAGCTGTCTGTAGCTCGAAGTAATGATCCGAATGAAACCAAAATCGGTATACTTACTATTCGAGAAGGGGGAAGCAGAATGGAATAATAATAAAAAAATTATTTCAATAATCACCGACAGATGGCGCTACTGAGTGTGAAATGTAATGTGTAATACAAGGACAAAAAATTAAAGCGCAGACCGAAAGGCACACCTAATTTATTGGAAAATGTCGCAGTGAACGTGGTTACTCTTTTGCATGGCGGTGCCACGATCATGTTCAGGTTCCACATGGTCATTGTGCTAGAGGACATAATCCAGGCTCTGCACAACGTGCTCAACTGCGGAATGTAATGCATCAGGAATGATGTTTCATACATGTTATGATATGCAGTACAGTCATTGAGGTTTGTGACACCTTCACGGTACACAATATTACACATTACATTTCACACTCAAAAGCGCCATCTGTCGGCGATTATTGCAATTAATTTTTTTATTGTTCCATTCTTCTTCCCCCTTCTCGAATAGTAAGTGTACCGATTTTGGTTTCATTCCTGTTATTCCTTCAAGCTACAGACAGTTCCAAATAGGGATACTTATTTTATAACCACCCGGTATATTCAATTAAAATTGAATTAATGCATGCCTTAAATTGTCTTTCACTGAATAATATTGTATAATGAATAATTTAAGTAACTTTTTTCACAATATGTGAAATAAAATATTAAAAAAAAACAAATCGGTATTTCCAAGTGAAAATGATTTGGAAAATAAATTTTATTAACTTTCTGAAGCCTGTAGTATTTTCCATACGTCAGTAAGTAAGGTACAGAACTGTAAAACGAAACAGCAGTTAGTTTTTCCACCTGTATGTTTTAATATTATGAATCATCTTACACGAAAAATTACGTTTTTAATAATCTTATTTTAAGCTTAAAATAAAATTTTGTATCTCTGTTTTTAAGTGGTACGATAAATTAAATATGGTTTCTTTTTTCTTTTAACACAACATATTTTCTGTACTCCAAAAATTGTCCATCAATAGCTGCCTATCCAACTATTTCTTGATTAACTTGCATAGCTGCCTACTCTTACCCGTTTTTATGCTAAATAAACCTGTTTTAAACCAGATCATTTATTTAATAACGGGTATTTTGTTGTTACGTCGCCTTCATTTGATTTCACTTAAGTAAAACTTCTAGTTCAAATATGCTTATTTTACTTCGCAAAAAACGGAAAAGTTTGCAAGTATGAAATTGATAACAAATCGTTGAAAGTCTTCGATGCAACCTACAAGGCTTCTTGGGATTTTATTAGATGCAGCTGAAACCCACTTTATTTATTGCCTTCATACTTTCGAAGTTAAAAAAAAAAGTTTTTCTTATAATTATTTTCCTGCGATATAAATAAAATACTTTTTTGAAAATGTTCCCCAAGTTGTAGTTTAACACTAAATATATCGGGAAATTTACTTTATAAACATATATCACACCAGAAATTTTATTTGAAAAAAAAAATTACTTAATTTATTTCTGTGTGGTTCACATTTTATTTACTTTATGAAGAAATTTCTAGTGCAAATCGAAATATTTTCTTTTGGTATCGGTCAAATGACCATTTTGGCATATTTAGTGTTAATTATGCCGATGCCTCGTAAATAATGAGAAGAATATGTCCGTTTGAGTAACAGTTTAGTATTCGTGATTTTGCTGTTAGCATTACAGTGTAATTCATCTGAGCAATCGAGTCTCAGTAGAAGTTATTTTTTGTTCTTGAATGCAAAAGTCAAAATAACCTCCGAAATTTTGCTATTTCATGCTTAGTGTCAGTAACTACGTGTCCATATAGGCTTGTATAGGATTTACATTTTGCTCGTGTGTTGCCTCAACAATTGAGGCAATTCGTTTGGATTTTTGTGGCTGGGTATAAGGGGTGTCTTTTGTGAATTGAGATACCTTTGAGTTTTCAGGCAAAAGTTTACCCCTTTCCGGCACAGTTATCCCACTCCGGGCACACCTGATTTTAATTCTAAACTTGCATTCGACATCAAGAATATATAATAAAATTTTGTTTAAAAAATGAAAGCTTAAAATAAGGAATTCATATTGGGTAAAAAAGTCGTTTATAAATTCCGGTGTCAGTCAGTAATTTCTCATTTTACGAACAGACTTTGTCAGTATGATAATGTTTTTGTCAGTATGATATATACTTTTTAAATAACTAAAATCTTGCTTCTGATAGACAGGGTCTGATTATATCCTAGTGATATCAGGCGTGAATCCAGAGAGAACAGATGCTGGAGGTCTCGAAGAAAATCGAGTGTCTTAATCTAAAAATCTATATTTACTTTTATATGAAACCACAGCTTAAGTACCGCAGAAGCAAACTTGCACCAGTATTTTATAACAGAAAATTTCGTCTTATTTAAAACAGGAATTCAACGTTTAACGCTGGATTGGGAGAATCACTCTTACTCCTTCATCGGAAGTATTAGGAGTAATATTCACTTCTCCTTGAAAATGACTGGATGCTTCCAACCAAAGCCTAAATGGGAGAATAAGGCGTTCCCCCTACACCTTGGTTCTCCCCTCTCTTTTTAGCCTACTGTCATTCGCGGTGTAAATAAATCGAAAAATTCTGTATTAAAATTCTGGTGAGAGTTTTCTACTGCTGTTATCGGGATTTGTACAGGACACAACTAAAAATCTTTTAACACCTTGACGGACACTTGCGGCTATAGCCGTCGTCAAAGCGAAGTTCCTAATGTGGCATGACGGCTATAGCCGCCCAAAACAAAACGGTCGTTTTTAGACACTACGGCTATAGCAGCAGAAATATGCATTTACCGGCTTACAAGTAGAAGCCCAGTGTCATGTTTTGGGAACAATTTTTTAGATTGAAGTTCGTTTTCTACCTTTTATACGAGTTGCAGCTTCAGTACGCACGTGCAGGGTGGCTAGTGGTCGGGGAAAAATACAGTAAAAAAAATATAGTTACCAGTATATTCTTATAAAAAAATTCCAATTGATTATTTGATTGAATAATCAACATAAATTTTTCTATAAGAAAATACTGGTGTTTATCACCAACTGTATTTTTCCCTGACAACTAGCCCCCTGACGTGGTTGTGAAGGGAGTAGTGCAACCTAATTAAAGGTGCTGAATTAATCAAAATTAAATTTATTTAAGCAGAAAGAGTAAAACTATACTTCTAATATTCTAAAAATTACATAAACATATAGTGTCAATTTTTGAACTTCACTTGTTCCTACTGTCCGTCAAAGTGTTAAAAATTCAAATAAAACTGTTTGATGTTTTTTCCTTTTCAAAATCTAAACGCGTTCAATAGTTCCTTAGAAATACCTACTAAAGAAGGAATTAAAACTCATTCGCATAAGTCTCTTGTTAAGCACCAAATTTTATCTCGACCTCAATCGAAGCAACAAATTGCGCCCAAAATCCTATTAAGGAAATTTTTTAGGAAAAGTAATACGTACTGTTGAACCTTAGAGATTTTCTTGAAATTCTCCATCTTATTATTGGAAAAATGATTAAAAGAATCTTTTCTGAATCGGGGAGAATGTATTATTTTTCATGTGAATTTTGTGTGTATTATTTTACCATGTCTTTATTTTTTATTCAGAACTGATGTCTACATAGTTTTAAATTTTAGACTCGGATTCAAATACCCGACAAAACTGCAAGTTAGACAAAGAGGGAAAGGGGGATACCAAGCTTCGAGCGTACTTACAGGTGTAGGTCGGGGCCCTCAAAAGAATGTTGTGTCTAGGGTTCCAAAGTGTTTAACCCATTATACACAATTATTTTCCTCTTAAAAATGGAAAAAAATGCATTTCACACCACTTTTTATAGAATAAAATTTGATGTGTTATTTTATCGAGAAGTTTTTGTCATCTAAGAAATAAAATATTTCACTCAAAATTACTGGTGTGCAAACAACGAAAGTGGTTTTAGCTCTGGTGTTGCTTTAATGCAACGCTAGGCTAATATGGGTTAATCAAGCCCTGCTGGTAGACATTTGGTTCATTAGCAATCCGCTAGATTTGGTATACGGCTTGGAAATTCCATTGTGAGAGACACATCACTTTGCTTTCAAAATGTTAATACTTATATTTTATATTAATAAGTGTGTTTTGTTTGCCTGAAGAATAATATATATCCTTTACAGGTATTTCTCATTTAGAAAAGGCAAAATAACTTTCATCATTTAACAAGAATAACCCTTTTTCTACAATTTCTTACCTTCTAATGCCAATTAGATTTAATGAATTTTATTTAAGCTTCTGTATATCGTCGCTACCATGTCAAACTATCGAATATGAAAAAATGCATTTTTCATTACTTTTAAAGATGGGTCGATTGTCACCACTAAATTGTAATCACCAGGGTTGCCAGTTTGGCATCATTTTTCATTCAAAAATTTCAAACTCAAAACAGAAATTTCGTACAGAAGTTTTTGCTTTATTTAGTGACAGGCATTTCGTGATTTTTTTTTAAGTAAAATATTTTCTCTAAAAGTTTCCGGTATGAATTCGGAATGTCTCAATGAACAAGAAGGCCAAACTAGCAACCCTGTTCTTCACTCAAATGCTATTAGTATTCTTACTAGGCGAATAATTCTAATAAAATTTAGTGGTGACAATCGTCCCATTTTTAAAAGTAATGAAAAATGTATTTTTTCACATTCGATAGTTCGACATGGTACCGACGAATAATGGCGCTTTTCCACTTTCGTCTGTATGACGATCGGTTTTACAGTTTTCGGTATATGTTGTTGTGAACGAAAAATGAACTCGCAGATTGAATCTGGTTTATATTATCCTTGTTCTTCAGCTTCAAGTTTTATTTTTACAAGAATAACCCATTTTCTACAATTTCTTACCTTCTAATGCCAATTAGATTTAATGAATTTTATTTAAGCTTCTTTATATAATGGCGCTTTTTCACTTTCGTCTGTATGACGATCGATTTTAAAGTTTTCGGTATATGTTGTCGTGAACGAAAAATGAACTCCCAGATTGAATCTGGTTTATATTATTCTTGTTCTTCAGCTTCAAGTTTTATTTTTACAAGAATAACCCTTTTTCTACAATTTCTTACCTTCTAATGCCAATTAGATTTAATGAATTTTATTTAAGCTTCTTTATATAATGGCGCTTTTTCACTTTCGTCTGTATGACGATCGATTTTAAAGTTTTCGGTATATGTTGTCGTGAACGAAAAATGAACTCCCAGATTGAATCTGGTTTATATTATTCTTGTTCTTCAGCTTCAAGTTTTATTTTTACAAGAATAACCCTTTTTCTACAATTTCTTACCTTCTAATGCCAATTAGATTTAATGAATTTTATTTAAGCTTCTTTATATAATGGCGCTTTTTCACTTTCGTCTGTATGACGATCGATTTTAAAGTTTTCGGTATATGTTGTCGTGAACGAAAAATGAACTCCCAGATTGAATCTGGTTTATATTATTCTTGTTCTTCAGCTTCAAGTTTTATTTTTACAAGAATAACCCTTTTTCTACAATTTCTTACTTTCCAATGCCAATTAGATTTAATGAATTTTATTGTCTGAGTGACACAAAGACTCATACACAGCGCAGTATTACTTTGCTCCATATATAGCTACTGCGGATATTAAAACCTTTCGTCAAGCATAACTCAAAAAAATATTTAACGGATTTCGTTCAAATTTTTGCAGCAGGTACCTATAAAGGTGACAACGACGTCTATTTATTACCAATAATTAATTTCAAACCGTTTGGAAATTATATTAAAAAATAGATAAAAAAAAAGCACAATTAAAGTACATACGTCACGAAAATTTAGTGCGTACGTCATTTTCACCGGCGGGAGATATTCGTAATCAATATGATTTCAAAAGTTCATGGAGCATGGAGCAAAAAAATATGCACTCAGTAATATTCAGTAAAATAAAAAGTACTTTTCGGTTAGCCGCTCACCAGTGATATATATACATGTTGTGTGTATAAGATACGCCAGTGATATATATACATACACACATATGTATATATATACACATATATACACACACACACACACATATATATGTATGTATGTATAATATATATGTAGGTATATATATATATATATTTATCTATGTAATTGTTCATATATCACTGGCGTTCAGCTAATCGAAAAGTATCCAATAAAATATATTTCAATTTTTTATAAAATGGAACATAAAAGTACAAATATATGAAATGGTATGTAGTATGTGAAATGAAACAATTTTATTATAATCACCTATCGTACAATAAAAATAGCTAATATTCTGCATTCAGAGGGAAAAGTTCCATATCCTGTGCCGGTAGATTTGGCGAGTTATTTTTTGGTGATAAGTGTTTCGATGTGGTTGTTGCGATCTTCAGTCTTTCGGTTACCTTTTCTAAAGTTATGTTTTGCAGATGTAATATTGTGTAAACATATGCTTTGTAGATAT
The DNA here is from genome assembly GCA_963931845.1 of Maratus michaelseni. Classification (NCBI taxonomy): domain Eukaryota; kingdom Metazoa; phylum Arthropoda; class Arachnida; order Araneae; family Salticidae; genus Maratus; species Maratus michaelseni. The sequence continues at coordinate 148,125,995 of OZ007597.1, read as the reverse complement.
ATATTTTTGTATATATATGCTAATTGTAATGGCAGTTGGGAATGAGATTTTTACCGTTTTATCTATGCTTTAGAAAATATTAAAATATTAAAAAAAGATGATACAGATGTCGCAGGCGCACCAGGGTATCTTTTTGGTACTAAAATGGCGATGTTATGTGTGGTCAACCTGGCGATTTTGGTGAGATTTTGCTTCGTGTAGCAACTCGGTAGGGCAGATTCTGTGTTTTTATGTTAAATTAAATATTGTGCGTTTTATAATAAATTAATCACTGTGTGTGTTGTATAATAAAATAAGGTAAAGATGTCATATACGCACCACATTGGCGCGATTGCAACAAAATGGCAATTTTATGCCAAGCATGGTAACCCGGTTATTTTGTTTATGTGTTAATAAGTGTTAATATTTACGATTTATTGTGACATTTATATTATTATGTTTATTATTTATAACTGTTCATTTATTATATTACTTTTAAATGCTAAAGGTGTAAAATTAACAACTATAATATAAATTAAAATAACTTTTATTAGTTGTTTTACATGTTTCGACTCTTTCCGAGTCATTTTCAAAAACAAAATGAGAATATTCTAAAGCTGCACGGGCTTTGAGATTATTATTTTCATGTACTTTTTTAAAAATTACGCACGTTATCTATTATTTTTACTTGATTGTTTATTTTGATATCTTTGACCATGGAGTAATTCTAGCCACAGTTTCGGTAAATTAAAAGACGCCGCATCGTTACATATTGTATTTTTGCGCTTGAGTATCTCTATGGTTTCTTTTATTATAGATGGATAGTATAGACTGGAGGGAAATATTACTTTACTTTCATTGAAATTTATTTGGATGGTTTCTTCTTGATCAAGAAGGTGGCAGATGGTTTCTTCTTGATCATTCTTGATCAAGAAGAAACCATCCAAATAAATTTCAATGAAAGTAAAATATTTCCCTCCAGTCTATACTATCCATCCATAATAAGAGAAACCATAGAGATACTCAAGCGCAAAAATACAATATGTAACGAAGCGGCATCTTTTAATTTACCGAAACTGTGGCTAGAATTACTCCATGGTCAAAGATATCAAAATAAAAAATGAAGTAAAAATAATAGATAACGTGCGTAATTTTTAAAAAAGTACATGAAAATAATAACCTCAAAGCCCGTGCAGCTTTAGAATATTCTCATTTTGTTTTTGAAAATGACTCGGAAAGAGTCGAAACATGTAAAACAACTAATAAAAGTTATTTTAATTTATATTATTGTTGTTAATTTTACACCTTTAGCATTTAAAAGTAATATACTTTTACAAGGTGTTATAATTTATTATATTGTTCATTTATTAGTGCATGCTTTTTGTAACGGTACTTCTCTATTATCCCGTCGACCACTTTTCATAACAAAAAACTATCACCAAACTGTAAGATTAAACACCAAAATGCAGTCCCATTTACTTGATGTCAGAAGCATTATACGTGATTTTTATGTCATCAAATAGTTCATAAAGTGGTCGACGGTGTCATAAAGTGGTCGACGGGATAATAGAGAAGTACCTTTGTAACTAATATTCAAAAACAAAGTTTTCGCCAAATTGGCGAGGGAAAAATCGCGCCAATGTGGTGCGTATATGACATCTGTGCCTAAAATAATTTCTGTGTGCTTAAAATAAAAATTGTGTGTGTTTTATAACATAATAAAATCAAACTAGCATGCTGTTTTAGCAATCTTGGCCTAACGGGTTCTCAAAAACGGGGTTTTCTGGCCAAAATGGCGCAAACAAAAATTACGCCAATCCCAGTGCGCTAGCGACAGCTGTTCAAAAAATATTTATATCAAGCGTATAATGTTTTGCATTTTTATACGGAACACTTCTCCATTTAAAGATTTTAAATGCTATTTACATAAGATATTTTTTTCCTGAGGTTCCCAAAAGTTAATTTAGGTATGTTTTCGTTCGTTTATTAATTTTTTACAATTTGCCCCCTGACAATAACAATTACTTATCCCAAAAATACCTCTTAGGTTTGTTAAATATGTTTGTTTATGTATTTTCATTACTTATTAAAATTTCGAAATTGGCGATAAAATTTTATTTTAGCATCGTATTTATGTTTTTAAGATGGTTCAAAAACATGGTTTAATAAAAGTACGTTTGTAAACATTTGAAAAACATGTTTTTCCGCTCTCTGGAGAAATTTGGTAAGATGCTCAAGTAGATGCTTTTAGTAAGATGTTTTTTTTAAAGTAGGTGCTTCGGTAAGATGCTTTTGGCACCATGTTTAATTTTTTCGCCAATCGCGCCAACCGGTGCAGGATACGGAACTTTTACCCATTCAGATACACAGGCAAGGCTGGTCTCAAACAACAATAAAGCTAGCAACAACATTGTTTTAACTCTATAACAGTTACAATAACGATATTAAATGCTCCGATTGGCTTTGAGCCCGATTACGGTAGTTTCTCCTGGAAAAAACTGTAGAAGAAGTCTTTTACATTTGTTTCGAATGAAGCTTGGTGAACAAAGTATTAATTAATAATACAAACAACACTAACATAAACATGGAAACAAAAGTTTGAATTCAAATGTATATATTTGTTAATCTTTCCCCCTCCCACCAACTCTTCAAAAAATAAGAAAAATAAAAAGAATGTTACATCATTGAATTTAAAATGGCGTTAAGCTACGCTTTCTGACTTAAGCAACCCGATTATGAAACTTTCACTTAACTATAACATGTATCTAATATCCCTGAGGATACTTCCCAGTTATACCTCACGGACCTTGAAGCTTTTTTAAAAAGATTGACACAATTCGGGTTTAAGAAGTTGAGATTTATTGCCAAATTATATAAACAAGTATGAAACTAAAACTGATGAATTATTTTGCTGGTTTACGCATGTATTTTTAAAAATTGCATCTGATTACACTTATTAGATGAATTACTTCTGTTTGTATTTAATAACGGTAAACGGTTTCTGTATATTGAATGAATTGGGAAACTATTGGGAAAAGGTAGAGAGACGAGTAAACAAACGGATAGACAGACAGATAGTGAGATGGGTAGAGAGACTGGTCACGAGACGGGTAGCGAGACGAGTAGTGATACCGATATACAGGCATGTAGAGTAAAGGTTGAGAGACGGGTTGCGTGGTGGATGGAGAGACGGGCAGACAGAAGAGCACAGAGACGAGTTGACAGACGGGTAGAGAGAGGAGTATGTACACAGGCAGACGTGTCGAGAGACTGGTAATTAAACGGGAAGCAAGACAGGTAGAAAGACGGATTGACAGATGGATAGCGAGACAGGTAAAGAGTTGGGTAGAGTTTGGGTAGAGGAAAAAATTTAATTCAAATGTAAATATTTGTCACAAGGAAAATGTTGCAACAATGTAATTAAATTTGCGTTAAGCCACACTTGCTAAAATACGCTATAGCTGGAAATCTGATTACGTAACTTTAAAAAGCTTGGCGTTTTATAAGATCAAGAAAAAAATGGGATTATTTGCCAAATGTTATAAAAACAAATCTGATGGACGGTACTTCATTTCTATGGATTTATGTATGATATTTTGTAATGCTATCATTTAATTTTCTCTTTTTCTTTATGTCGTAATTGTTAATCCCACGTTCTTAACAATATCACTCAGACTAATCCCTTTGAGGGAAATCCTAGTTTAAGTTTCTGTATATAATGGCGCTTTTTCACTTTCGTTTGTATGACGATCGATTTTAAAGTTTTCGGTATATGCTGTTGTGAACGAAAAATGTACTCGAAGGTTTATATTATCCTTGTTCTTCAGCTTCAAGTTTTATTTTTTTGCTAGATGGTGTAGCGACTCATTGTGTTGCATTTCCATGGTATGAGATCGTTCCGTTTTTAGGGAAGAAAGGAAATTTAATTTAATTCTACAATTTAGAAAATATTTATAATATTTCATTAAATTTCTCATTACAAGCAAGAAATCATGTTTCGAATGTAAACAAACTGAAAATTACGACAATTGCATTTTGTAAGACTTGTGATTTTGATGAAATTATAGTAGAATGACTTCTCGGATCCATGCGAATAAGTGATGTTAATTTCATCGTCCAATGTTCTACGTTCTATGAGGAAATATTTGTGAAATACAAAGAGACAGTCACATTTTAACATAATATATCCTGTTCGCTCACTACCTGGTGACTTTTCGGTATTCTATGTTTAGTTCTTGCACGGATAGTTGGTTTTGGTGCACTTTCATCAAAGTGCTTCACACAATGTGGTTTTCCAATTTTTTCATACTTTTCATAGATTTATGCAGTACGGCTGTGCAACAACTTTACTCTGAGTCATATTTATAAATTTATATGAGAATTTGAAGCGACTTTAGTTTATGCATTTAACCCTTTCCGGCACAGTGGTCCCACTCCGGGCACACCTAATTTTAATTCCAAACTTGCATTCGCACCAATAATATTTTAATAAAGTTTTGTTTTTATCATGACAGCTTAAAATAAGGAGTTCATATTTTCTAAAAAGGTCGTTTGTAAATTCCGGTGTCAGTCAGCAATTTCTCATTTAACGAACAGACTTTGTGCCAGAAAGGGTTAAAAGAGAAACTGGGTTTCAAATCTAATTTTAAAAAATCGATGAATCAAATGCAGTGGCGCAGTGAGGATGGAGGATCAAAAGCTCAAGATACTACTATGTTACTATTGTAAGCTTCGTCTTATTTAATTTCATAAAATTTTCAATTAAATAAAACGAAGTTAAACTCTTGGAGATAAATACTATTCAATGCCGCTGAACATCGTACCCAAGCTATGCCACTGAATGGATGCTAAATCTTATCTCAGTGGCTTAATAAATAAATTGTGAGTAGATATTTAGTTGTAGCCTGTTGTAACAAACTTTAAGAAATATCACATTTTTAAACAGAAAATTAAAAAATAAATCCATAGGAAATAAACACAATGTATTCGTTTTGATCAATTTTATAATTTTATTTGTTCAGTATACAGCAAAATGTATGTATTTGCTTGGTATATTTAATAAATTTGTGTGTGTGTGCATTTGCTATTAGGTATATAATTTAATGGGAAAAAGAAATTTAAAAAATGTACGCACTCTTCATTGATATAAATAATTTAATTCAGTTTTTCTGAATTCAAAATAATCGCAAAAGAATCAGCATATAATATGGTAATACAAGTGATATAAATTAAGATTAATTTATTCATTTTTGCTATTTTTATTTATACATAGTTGGCTAAATTCACATTCTTCCAATATTTAAAATCATTTTTAATACTTTATTAATTCTTTAACAGGCGAATTAATTCTGTCGCGAGAATATTGAAATTGTTGAATCCCATCAGAATTAATGAACAAATTGACTTGAAAGTATCTAAAATATTTTCTTCTCGTACATCATAAAATAAAACTTTTATTGAAAGATTTTGAATAAAAGTTTGCATTTAGGTTATTAAAATTAAGTTGTGTAAATCCTTTCCACGGCCTTAGAAAGGATTAAAATATTTCTGGATAGAAATCTTGGTTTTAACTGAACCTACTCTTTCTGAGAAAAATAATTATTTAAATTGAGTTTACAACACACAAATGTTAAAAGAGAAAAGAAAACTAACCATGTTCAATTTTATTTAAAAGCTTTTATTACTTGATATGTCTTTTTCGACAACGATAGATTAATAGATTGCTAAAAATTTGTTGTTTCAATACACCAAATTAATTTAATGAAATAGATTCTATAATTAATTATTCATTTTCACCGATGACTGTTCTTTATTAGTTATTAACAGTCTACTCGCGAGCAATTCAATTTAAAGCTTTTTTAATGAGGGAAGGACATCAACGATAATATATCAAAATTCACCTTCTTTATTCCTCCCTCTCCAAGAATCTCCACACTTCTGTAAAAAATTTAATAACACAAAAGCTGCAAATTAAATGGTCATTCACAAACTGTTTAATTTTATGCATTTTTTTCAGTTTTAACATGAGAGGGTTTGTAGTTACAATTATTTATTAGTTACAATTAGTTGTTAATTTAGCACTTTATTGAAGTTATATTACAGTTCTTGACACTGTATTATTCTATCAAAATGATATTATTAAACTATTAAAATATGAATATATATATATATATATATAATTAGATTGGAGAAATGTGAAAAATATCTGCATTTCTACGTTTATTTCTGCATTATTTATTAGTACAAGAAGTGCATTTTTTCTAATGCAAGATTTAGAATTATCAAACATGAACAAAAAATATTCTGGGTACGGACTGTCTAAAACAATTAATATTTGATTTTAGTTGATATTAGATGAAAATTTTGTCTAATGTGAAATATTATATTGTTTAGAAATACATCTATATTTTTTCATAAAACTGAAAATATAGTGTATGCCATAATTATTTTAATTAATTACATATTGTCCGTTTTAATGCAAAACGTTTTTCCATAATTTTGTTATTCGACGGTTTGCCTCAAAAATTTCTTACTGTGTCTTTATTGGCTTCATGTGGAATGCTTATGGCAAGAGTAGTCTAGTTTCTTGATTGCGAGCGTGAAATGTGTGCGTGAAAGCGACATCTATCCGTTATTTTTATCCGTTAATTTTCTAAAGTGAGTTCATGCCTCTTGGAATCTGCTGTTCGTGGTTTTTACTCGTAGTTTTATGCTAATTAGGGCATGTAGGTCAATCTGTGGAGTATAAAAGTGGGATTGTGAGTTGGCTATGATGGATTTGGCAGTCGAATCCTACCTGGTGAAGGTGAATAAGACTTGCATTTCTGGTTTGACGTTTAGAGGCCTCAACATCGAGATTTTGAGTAGTGTTCATTGCAATGTGTGCGTTTCGATTGCTGTATCGTTTGAAGGAAATATTTCGATTGTGGGTAAGAGATCGTTCAACATATTTTGAATAAATATCTCTGAGTGGTGGCCAAGCGCCTCTACTATTCAAGTGACATTGTGACAGTGTTTTCAGGAAGCCAGCTTCTTTTCGATATTGGAAGCCTGCTTGAATTTAGTTTGAGCAGCCAGTTTTCCCGAATCTATGTTAGTTTTACAATTAGTAGTCTGCATTTAAGTATTTTGTGGTTAATTCGAAGTTAAATTGAATCTAATTTAGAGTGCCATAGTTAAAATACAGAAGTATTTATAGAAGTAGGGGGTGTAGCCTTGCCCTAATTCATTTTCAACAAACGGCTTTTTATAGCTTAAACTTGAGCATGTTTAATTTTCCTCATGTCAGACCTAATGGGAGCGTCCAACGTTATGATTCTTTACTTTTGAAATTCTCAGAAAAATTTTGAAAATCAGTTTGGTCACGAACGTTTTATTATTAATTTATAAACCTCACATATGTTTTTCTTTCTTGACGTTAATCATTATCATTTCATAATAAAAAAGCAAAAATTCAGAAACTTTCATTTTTTATTTTTCTATTTTTAATATCTATACAAAAGAAAATTACACCTCGAAATATAAAGCTTCAAACGTCATCTATCAAAATTTATAACGACAGCACCGTTTAGAGTGAATTCGACTGGTTAAAAATACAGCTAATGATACTCATGAAAAAAACAATTACTCTCTGAGAAATCCAATTTGTGATTTAATTATTTGGAAGATAATCATTCCCGTTATCGGAAACCTCTTGATTAACACTGTTTTTCTAATTTAAATGTTTTCTTCTACAAATGAAATTAATTAAAAAAATCTTTACGTAACTGTTCTTTAACCGAAATTACCGTTTCTGAGAAAAATATATAACCGTCCTCGTCTAGCAATGCATAATGGAAATTAATTATGTTTTATCTTCCAAACAAGCCACACTTAATTTGATGTGTAATTTACATAATGCTAAAACCGATTAAAAGTTATTTCTACAATGAGGAGAATATATTTTAACGGAATATGTTCTTTAATTAATGAGTCATTTTCATCTGTTGCTTCGTTTTATCATATTTTTTTTTAAATAACCGATCGGCAAATTAGATGATCATTATTGTGTTATTGTTATTAAGGGAAAGGAAAACTCATTTACAATGATTTTTTTCTATAGGAGTTATTTATTTCATTAAATTTTTCTATTTGTCAAAGAAAATTATTGAGCAAAGACTCAATAATTCATTTTGGCATGTTATGAATACTAGTAAACCTGACCGGTGTACCCCGGGCCCGGCCTCGTCCGAGTTTGCCAAGAAAAGTTAATAGTCAACTGCAGAAAAACCGAATAACATGCAAATGGCATTCAGAATTTTTTTTTTTTTTTTATGAAACAGTAAATATTTATTTATTAAAAAAAAGGGTACTATTATGTTGGTTACAATTTTAATACTTTTTCACCGGTAAAATTTTAATACCTGATAATTGTATTATACCTGCTTGCTTTGAACCAAAGCCATTAAATAATAAGCCCAGTCAGATAAATGGGAAACTTTTCGCAAGTTGAAAATAGCGCCATCTAGCGGTTGGGAGTGCTGCATTCGGCACCAAGAATATTTTAATAAAATTTTGCTTCTAAAATTAAAGCTTAAAATAAGGAGTTCATATTTTCTAAGAAAGTCGTTTGTAAATTCCGGTGTCAGTCAGTAATTTCACATTTTACGAACATAATTTGTCTGTGCCGGAAAGGGTTAATTGCATAGTGATGTAAATTTCCATCACTTTTTATTTAACTTTTAATAAATAAATCAACTTCTTCGCCAACACTATATTTATATGGAAATATTAATCCAGTAAATTTCCACATTTTTTTTTCATTATAGTTTTAGCTTTAATGTAAAAGATCCCAATAATTAGCAAGCTTTTAAAGGAAGTGCAAAAACAAAACATCGATAAAAATCGTATAAAATATCGATATAAATAAATCGTATCGTTTCTCTGCGACCCACTTCTGTTTTGTCCTCCTTCCGCAGCAGAGGTTTGGCGCTAGTGTGTCGCTAACAAATTTAACACTGTCTGACTGGGCTTATTATTTAATGGCTTTGCTTTGAACAGATGAGTAAAATTATGAGGTATTAAATGTATTAAAATTACGTATTAAAATACAACAGAACTTTTGTAGCAACCTAATGTTTAGAACAAAAATGTACCTTCCGTGGGTATCTGTATATTTATACTTTAAATACGTGGATATTTTTTGTTTTAATATATTTCCATTCGGGCTACGGAAATAACAATTTAAAACCGCAGTAAAAACGGTAAATATGAAATCGATCTCCAGCAATTACTTTATTGAAATAGTAAATACTCATTTTTTTTTATGAAACATGCCATTTGTTCCATCTATGTACCGTCTAAATGTAGATTATTTTTGTTTTTTATAGCTCCTGCGAACCCTGGCGACTGTGATTGCAAAATGGACAAACAATGGAAAGTACGATAAAGACCTTCAAAAGTAACTTTTTTGAAATATTAAACATTCATACTTTTTTTAATTACACTGGGTATTAAAGGGTGTCCTTATTTTATTTTTTTTCCTCCTAGAACCAGGGTTGCCAGTGGGCTACTTTTTTAAAATTCAGTTTTCTTGATTGCCACCAGTTTTTTGAGAATGCACAATTCGTCTTATTTAATAACAGTTTATGGCAAAAACAAGGCGAATTATACCATTTTTAAAAAGTGGTGCCAATCAAGCAATCTGAATTTTAAAAAAGTAGTCCACTGGCAACACTGCCTAGAACCTAGAGATTGCGATTTTAAACTCTAAGAAGTTATCCTCCCGTCAGCGAGCTATGCGCTTGAAAAACCATGTTTTCCCCGAACATGCATGAAAGTGATCATATTTCCGGCGTATTTAGGAGAAAGAAAGTCATTGGGTGAGGGTTTTAATTAACACGTTGACGGACAGTAGGAAATAGTGAAGTTCGGAAATTGACACTATATGTGTTTGTAATTTTAGAATATTAGAAGTATAGTTTTACTCTTTCTGATTAAATAAACTTAATTTTGATTAATTCAGCACCTTTAATTAGTTTGCACTACTCCCTTCACGACCATGTCACAACCACGTCCAAAAATTTATGTTGTTTATTCGATCAAATAATCAATTTGAATTTTTCTCTAAGAATATACTGGTAATTATCATTTTTACTGTATTTTTCCCTGACCACTAGCCACCCTGCACGTGCATACTGAAGCTGCTACTCGTATAACAGGTGGAAAACGAACTTCAACCAAAAAAAATTGTTTCCAAAACAGGACACTGGGTTTCTACTTGTACGCCGGTAAATGCACATTTGTGCTGCTATAGCCGTTGTGTCTAAAAACGACCGTTTCGTTTTGGGCGGCTATAGCCGTCATGCCACATTGTGAACTTCGCTTTGACGGCTATAGCAGCAACTGTCCGCCAACGTGTTAATATTCGGGATAATTTTTTTAAAAATGACAAATCTTCAAGTACATTGAGATCTGCTTTTTTTTTTTTATCTGGAACCAAATTTGCAGACATCAACGTGCGAAATCTCTCCCGAGCTATTGCCAATACACACATACAGAAACAAATATATTTCTTTTATTAATATACCGGGTGCTTCACAGGGTATAGAAAATGAAAATATTGAATAACTTTTGAACGGAACAAGATTTTTATTTAAAAAATTCAGGAGTTACACATGGGAATAAAGGAAATTAAAACATGAGGTTCTCAAAATTTGACCATCTGAGGAGATAACGAACAAAGTCTCGAAATTCGTGATAACCTGCTTGAGTTGGTCTGTTGGAATCGACCTAACCACATTTGTTATTGTTGTTTTCAGCTCTTCAATTATTTTTGGTGTATCTCTGTAGACTTGATCTTTAACATAGTCTCATAAAATTAAGTCAAATGGTGATGAGTCAGGGCTATAGGGAGGCCAAAAAAGTCCATAGCCAAAGCGATTCGGGAAGTCTCTTGATATGATACGATTGTCATAATAACTTCTGAGCAAGTCCAGGACGTCTAATGTGATGTTTTCAGCCATCCTCGCTTTCTTTTGTTTGGTCTTCATGCACACTTTGTCATCAGCCACTGAACCTATTCGTTCAAACTTGACAGCAATTAATGATCCTAACATGCTTGAAGATGGCTTTGGCCTATTTTAAACCAAATGCTAGACCACTTCCTGAGTGTTTCGACAGGTCTCTGGTCACAAAAATAAAAAAAAAAGAACACGTTTTTTGATTGATGTCGGTACATATTGGCAAAAACAAAATATTCTTCGACAGTAACCAGAGTCCTTAAATAAGTTTCGTTTGGATCCATGCGCATGCGTGCACAATATCACGTCACTAGCTCCACCTACTGAAGAGTTATGCAACTAAAAGGTTCACTATACACTGTGAAGCACCCTGTAAATGTATGACCTTAAAAATACCTTAACGTTAAAAAATATAATAATTTTAAAAAACATAATAATATTAAAACAATAAAGTTTTTAAACTGAAAAATCCTTGAATAAAATAAATTCATTGTCATATTTTTAAGCTGAAGAAGTTTTGTTTAGTAAAGTATTCCTGAAAAGATGCTCTTTTTCTTACGAAAAGTTATTTTAACATTCAAATATCTTTTAGGGTTAAAGGAAGAAGAATTTTTTGTATAATAAATAGAATTTGTAGCTATCATCTTCTTTTCCTTTTATACATTATGTAGAATAGAATGCGTATTTATTGGAGTACATTTTTAAAAATTACGAAAATAAATTTCAGCAATGATTCTTTAAAGTAACCAGCAAAACTGTTGATATCAACAAAAATGTCATACTTTTTGATAAATATGCGCATGTTATTAAGAAAATGTTTATTCCGTTTGTATTGTTTATAATATGCAGTTTTGTTAGCACAATTTTGTTATTTTAAGTACTTTTTCTAGAAATATACCGGTGATTATACTATCCATTTACGAAAATGTTTACGTTAATGAGAACTCAAAGAATTTATAAAAAATAATCATTCGTCTTCGACTAACAACTTAAAAATGTGAATTAATGAGAAACATGGGATTAAATCATGTTTAAATTTACTAACATACTAATATTAAATTGGTATATATATTACCATAATGATGATGTCAAATTAATAAAAGATTTAAAAGTTATTTCTACAAGTTTTTTAATTAATGAGTCATTATCATGTGTTCCTTTGCCCTTATTATAATTATTTTAATAATCGTTCTCCAGAGTTTGTCATTAAAGTTTTCAAACGAGATGCATATTGTTGTGTTATAATCAAGTTTAATGGTGAAAGAAAAATTCATTTAGAAGATTTATTTCTAAAAGAGTTGTTAGATTTTATTTGACTTTTCGGTTTAAAAGTTGTTTAATTGTTCGCTTTGTATACATTTATATAGTAAAATAAGTTTAAATAACAGCATTTTTATAATTAAAAATTTATAATAATTTGAAATCATCTACGTTTTTAAGCTGAAAAAGCTTTGTATAAGTTAAGATATCAATGCCTTTTTTATGTTACTTATCTAAGCTTTAAAAGAAATCCTTCACTAAAATAGTAAAAAACCGTTATTTTATGTTAAAAATTGCTCTTTTTACGCACTTTCTGCTATATACTGAAATATATTTTAAAGTTAAAAAGCAGAATTCATGTTTAAAAAAAACTTTTGTCTCTGCTATTTTCTGATTTAATTTATGTATTATATAATACATGATGTGAATTTATTAGAATACATTTATACATTTTTAAAAATTATTAAAAAAGTTTAGCATTGTTGTCTTATTATAATTGAGGCATTGATATGGAAAAGGTAGTAGGTCAAGAAAATCTAATTTTACAGGGGAAGCAAAAACACGGTTTTACACTGCTAAATTACAAAGTTTTATTCACAAAAAAATAAGCATATGAGATCCATGTATGGATATCTCAGCTTTACAACTTTTCTTTAAATCAACTTATCATACTTATTTTAATGTTACTCCTTCTATTAAAAATCTCAAAATCGATTTTTCTTCAGTTACTACCTTTTTCATGTCAATGCCTCAATTAAGTTTAATGGTGAAAGAAAAAAGCCACTTAGAAGATATAATTATAACAGGGTTTGTTCGCTTTTACCGAAGTATCTTAATAGAATTTTTCACCTTACTTAAATGCAGAAAAGTATTACAAATCCTGCAATTAAACTAGACATCTACAATTTCTACTATTTAAATATTAAGTAGGGAAATCATATTAAAAAATTGTGGTAACAGCGTACGAACCCTGTATAAAGGTGTTGTTTGATTTAATTCGACTTTCCGTTTAGATTTTGTTCCATAATAATCTTTCATGTATTATGTATTATTTATATGTATTTATATTTTTACCAGCATAACAAGAATGATGAACAAAGTTTTTATAATTAAAATGTTTTAATAATTTAAACTCATTGTGACAATTTAGTTGAATGAAGTTAATTGAAAATCTGAATTAAGATGTTTGATTATCAGAACCGGATTATCACAGTAGAAAACTTCTATCAGTATTTTTAAATATTAATCGTCGCCTTATTTAACCCCTTCGCAAAGTATAGCTATCGCAAAATCCTTAAATTTCAACACAAGTTTTTTTTCTTTTTTTGCTTTATTTAACAGTTATCTACTATCCTAAAAAAACCTTACCTTAAGAACCTACGCTAGTCACGCGAAGAAACGATGTTAAGTCTACGGGAAGGTTCTTGCGCGATTTCTCGCTCGCATTTTAATATTTTTAAATGATTTTCGTTTGCATAGGATAGCTGACGTCGATTTCTAACGTTGTTAGTTTTTACTTTTTTGATTTTGGTAACAGTTTTTTTTTATAAGCGGACATTTTAAATTTTGGATCCGGTTCTGAAAGTGAAAGTACCCTTATATAAAAAACTGGAACCAATATCGAAAAAGTAAAAACTAACAACGTTAGGGATCAACCTCAGCTATCCTATGCAAAAAAAAAAAACATTTAAAAATATTAAAATGCGAGCGAGAAATCGAGAATATATTTTATTCACTTTTCTTGATTACCACCAGTTTCTCGAGAAAGTAAAATTAGTTTTGTTTAATGACAGTAAATAAGGTGAATACAGGTCGAATTATATCACTTTAAAAAAATGGTTTCAATCAAGAAATCTGAATTTAAAAAAAATACCCCACTGGTCACTCTGGACTAATGTTCAGCTAGCAATGGGCATAATGCATGTTTTTGCCATTGGAATGAATCATTCGAGCATGCGCAACAGCGTAACTACCAATATTCGTATTATTTTTATCCATTACTACCAGAAACTTGTTAAATAAAGATGTTTTTTTTATTTTAAATAGGATTATATTAAAACCCATATACAATTACGAAACTTACTTTTTAAAAAACTGATATAACAGAAGCAGCGGTTGGCAACAATGATTTTGTTTCTTTTTTCTACAAAATTTCTGGTGGCAATTGATTAAAAAAAAAAATACCGAAGTTGACAACTATGCATTTGCGAGTGCCCGAATGATTCATTCGAATGGCAAAAACATTTATTATGACCAACCCTATGTTCAGCCACCACCTCCGTAATCTATACTAATAAAATAAAGTAATAAGATAAAATAAAGTTGTGTGTGTGTGTGTTGGCGATGGCTAGCAAAATCTAACCCACCTAGAAGTCTGAAAATTTAGGTGTGGATAGTCCAAGGTCTGACAATGTGCACCTGAGTTTCAGAATTTTAATATTTTGATAATTACTCAAGATATTAATTAGAATATCATTAAACATCGCACCGAAAACGCCATCTTTTAAATCAAAATGGCTAAAGAAAAGAACTGCTGTTGTGGATCTGTAAGCGAAAATGAACGAATTCGAAATTATTTTACTAATTAGCAATTTTTAAGAAAACTAATTAAGATATCCATTTGAAAATTTCTGAGCATATGTAAAAAAAAAAAAAAAAAAAAAAAAAAAAAAAAAAAAAAAAAAAAAAAAATCTGCATCTGACTATGCGATTTTTGAAAAATTCGGCCGGTAATTTTTCTTAATTTATGCAAAAATCTGCCGGCGCCAGTGAAAAAAATCCGAGAAAGTTTCAGACAGGGATCTGCTTTCATTAAAATCTGAACAACAAAGAGATCTAATTAAAGTAAAAATAAAATACAACGTTAAAACACTAGTGTAATTGAATCTACAGCATACCGGTTTCGGTAGCATATAGCATACCCTCCTCAGTGCTGAATTTCGAATTCGTTCATTTTCGCTTACAGATCCACAACAGCAGTTCTTTTCTTTAGCCATTTTGATTTAAAAAATGTAATTTTACTTTAATTATATCGCACCAAGCTCCAAATTAATATTTACAAAGAGATCTGTTTCTGTGGCCAATCCCTCCATTTAGTTTGCGAAAATGAAAGGAAATAATTGCCAATTTTTACTAATGAACAAAAATTTAGGAAACTAATTAAGATATAGATCTGAAATTGAGGATGGGAAGTGTTGTCATCTGCCGGCTATTTTAGCGTAGCGTCTTCGTTATGTTCCAATTATTAGAAAAATGTAATTATTGTTTTAATGATCGCATTAATGTAGGTGAAGGTGGTTTTCTTGAACAAATTATTCGTTATATTTGCAGGTATGGGGAGGGAGGGGGTTAACGCCTTTCTCTGAGATTGTTATTATCTCGGGCCCGGGCAACGCCGGGCGGATAGCTAGTATATAATAATATATCCGTAATATATATTATATATTACGAAGGTAGTGGTTCAGCCTACTGTACGTTAGGAAGATAGGTGAGAGGGTTGCATTAACAAACGCCAAAGTCACCTTTATAGTAAAATAAGTAAATCAGCGAGAATCTTATAGATACAAGGTATTAATCGAGTGTTAATTTTTCATTTCAGCGATTAAATTAATCGAAATTTTCTAAATACAGAAAGTGATGCAAGAAAGAAAAAAAAATGTACGGGACGACCGTCGCGAAGATGTTAGCTGCAGAATTTCTGTCATGAGGCGAAAATTAGAATTTGAAAAAAAGGTGGAATTTTTCTCTGTGGTTACCAAGTCTTTATGCCAGGAAAAAAAAATGTACGGAACGACCGTCGCGAAGGTGTTAACTGCAGAATTTCTCTCATGAGGCAACAATTAGAATTCGGAAAAAAAGGTGGAATTTTTCTCTGTGGTTACCAAGTCTTTAGTGAAGGTTTTAGGCATATTTTTTTATTATAATATAAAATATACACGATTATTATGTACACCCAGCTGTACTTGAGGCATACGTGTTTACTCTATGATTGTCATTGCTACGTGGAGGGTGAACCTCCTTTTTGCCTCTGATTGTTTGATATAATCGTAACAGGAAAATTCAGATTGATCTATTCACTTCATGGAGAACTAATGACGGTATTGATATCAACATAATCAACACTTGCTGTTATAACGAGATGGTTTTTTATACCTTTCTAAACACCGCCGTGCCTTTTGATACGCAACACTTCGATGTTGCCCATGTTTTGCATTTACCGTGGCTTGCAAAAGGTGATTACTGACATTTTTGAACGATATACCATTCATATAATACAAGGTCTCCCAAAAGTGCAACACGACGAGTCTTTGTACTAACCAGAATACAAAGCGAGATCAGGATTATCACTTTGGCCTTCTTTTTTATTCAGAAATTCCAAATTAATGCCGTAAATTCGAAAATAACTTTCAGTTTATGCAATTACGTATTTATCATTAAATAAGGCAAAATTATTATTCTGAATTTCTGGTATGAATTTCGAATTTCTAAATTTCTGAGGCCAAACTGGCAACCCTAATGCAGTGCACCTAAATGAGGCAGTAAAAAAACTTTTTTTTACTTCATTGAAAGTTTTAGAAATAAAATTTTAAAACATACTAAATGTTGAAGATGACTATCCAGTGAAGCAATCAGGATGGGGTACAGAAGATCAAAATACTTCCCTTTTACTACAGCAAGCTTCTTATTTAACTACATAATTTTATCGATTAAATAAAGCAAAGAAAATTCTTAGAAAAAATATAGTATCCAGCGCCTTTAAACCCCCACCCTGTCTGCACCACTATGACTTACGACTCTACTTTAGCATGCCTCACGGAAAACGAGTTGAGTTCCAAGTCATAGTAAAGTCAGTAGCTCTAATGTATTGCCGAATCGAAACAAGTTAAAAGTAACAAATTTCTCATAGCGTTCAGAGGCGTATCCACAGAGAGGATTATGGGTACTTCTATTTTCGAATAATAATTTTATTTTAAATTAAATGCAGAATTTATGAGGCCAAAATATCTATGAGTATACCGTGACTCGAATGTAACCAAACTATGAAAGCGCTGTGATCAAAATGTAACTCTTACTGTCCACATTATGGTCATGTGACATGGAAAATGTGTCACAGTGAAGTGGATGTCTCATTTTGTGACTAGGTGCAAATGGTTAAAAAATCGGTCACGATGATTTCACAGTGGAGTTACGAAGTGACAGTGACCTGAAAGTCATAGTTTGATGAATTAAAGTTTTCTTATTTTGTTCACGTTGTGACTGTGACACTTATGATACATTGTGATGACGTATCGACTGACTGTGCTATTACTGATACCTTCTATCGTATCTTCCGTCGTGACGTTATCTGATTATCCATCATGAAGAAATGATTATTAGGACTTCGTATAATAGTCGCCGTTAGTTTGATGAAGTTATGACATTGATATTTGTGAAGTTATTATGATTTTAAATCTCTTAATCCGAATAACATAGCTGTTACGGTTAACCCCTTGGGGACAAGCGACACGTACACGTGACGCATAAGATGCTCTGAATCCTCGATTATTCCCACCAGTTATTTTTAGTGTAAGCTTTGCCTTATTTAATGGTAACATTTCTGCGATTCAATTAGGTGAAAATTTCTCTTTAAAAAAAAACGGTGGTAAAAGATTAAAAATTCCGTAAAGGACGCTCGTCGCGAAGGGGTTAAGAGATAGAAATCTATTTTTTTTTAATTTAACATTCGCTAAATCACTATTAAAGATTTAAACGTAAGCAAAATATATTTTTTAAAAAAGAAAATATATGCCATTCTTGTCACTTCCGATACAGTCAAACTGCCCTATTTTTAAAAATAAACATACGTATTTCAAAAACAACTTTTTGTATAGCCTGACAAATGCCCGGAAAACTACATGCATGATGATGGATCGACTTCTAATATATCTTCGTCAAGAAGACCAGTAAGACATCTTAATTCCTTTAAAGAATGATAAATGCATTTGTTTTCTTATTCTGTTTAGTCAGTGTTGTAAACCAGAAAATATTTTGTAGTTTTGCAAAATTTGTTACTTTGTGTTTCACAGCAGTGTATTTATGTTAGACCGCGTGGAATAGGGCTTATGAATGTAGTTAAAATTGTTTTAAAGATTAATAGTGATTAATATTGATTCATAACGAATTATAATCAAAAATGTTTTTTCTTTCATTGCAACATTTTTTTAAACCTCTCCACGTATTTTCTTTTGGAAGCAGGTTTTGTTATATTGATATTTAGATAGCACCAGAAACTTTAAAGAGTTTTTTTGGCTTGTTTAATAGCAGACGCCTGTTGTTACATAAGGAGAATATTTTCATTAAAATATATTGACAGTCAGGAAATGATTTTGCTTATAAAATGTTAAATTTTAACTGATTCGTATTAGGGATATAGGCATAATAGAACGATTTATATTCGACTTATTTTAATAATCGATTGATTGTAATGAATCAATTATAAATGCCGTCGGTGCTAATAATGGAGCTATGAAAAAGAGGAAGAGGTGTATAGTGTAGTGTCTACCAGTTGGAAGTGAAGTAACTGAGAATGTAGTCAGAAGATGGCGGCTGTTATTTATTTACATCGGATCCATAGGGCCTGATTACCGCCGGGACGAACTTTCACCAGTAAGTTTGAATAGAAATTTACGCGTTATTTTAACGCCTTATTCATGCTAAATTTCTGTCATAGATAAGACAAAATTTTCTATTATTTTTACGGGTGGAAGTTTGCCACCTGGTATTATAATCTCTTTTACTGACATAAGCAACAGGATTGTTTATAGTGTTATAATATGGTGGAACCGCAGGGCCAGACTACCGCCGATGATGCAAATTTCCATCAGTAGAAAAGAATTGATATATTTTCCTTAATTATGATAGAAATTCTGTATGAATAAGTTGCATAAATAAGGAGAAAATTTATTTTCGGATTTACTGGTAGAAGTTTGCCCGACGCTAATTTGCCCCTGTGAAACCGGTTACAGTTGTAGCTTCAGCATTTTGAGGATATGTCAATTCCTCATGTTAGCCATTATATCCCCGCCCTCCAAAAAAAGTTTTATTAGACTAAAGGGACTAAAGAGACTAAATCAAATGAATTCACAACGTTTTAATAAAATTAAAAAGTTTGACTCATTAAAACATAAAAAAAGTAACGGCATTATTATTATTTTTATTATAGTGAATTTCTTTTGCAAATTCATTATTTCTCTAAAATGTGTATTTAAACTTGGAAAAGTAACATTATTTGTCCAAGATGTTTTGTTATGTGCTTCGGTTTTTAAACTATTCGGGACCATGGGCAATCTTTAAAATCTGCATACAGCAATTGCTTGTGGTACCAGTAATAAAGAAAAACAATATCTGCCTTATGTAATTAGGACATTTCTGTGATTAAATAAGTATAAGTAACTGTTTCTAAAAAATTAATGCAAACCGAATGAACGTCGTGTATGAAACACTAATAAAGTTACAGTTTTCTAAAAATTATTAAAGAGTTTTTCTTTATAAAATGTAAATTACGTATAAACAAATCATGTAGTTACTCTCTAAATTGATGCATTGAGTTACTTGAAACATTAATTATAGAAAGGTATACTGCGCCAATATATGCGACGAATTACAAGATAATTTCTGCCGAATGTTACAGGTTAATGCATTACACATTACACAGTGTACGGATTATGTATTACATATTAATGCAGTTAATTTGCTGGTATATAGTGTGTTAGGAATACTTCGTTTAACTCGTTGTTATATTTACTTAGTAGACTTATGAAACTTATATGTAACTTTATAGACTTTTTAATATTATCTCATGTTTGCTTTTAATCGATTTATTGTTTAACCCTTTCATGGCGGTTGTCACAAATGTGACCACTTAATTTTAATTCTAAACTGCCAATCGGCAGCCAGAATAATTTAACAAGATTTTGTTTTTATAACGAACATGAAGAAAAGCAGGTTTTAATTTTCTACGAAATTCGTTTGTAAATTCTGGTATGAGTCAATCATTTCACCATTTTACGAAGAGAATTAGTCTGCGCCTGAAAGGGTTAAGTAGTAGAAGTGGATATGTAAAATCTGCGGTTCTTCATTAACATTTAATCATTACAAGTACTGTAATCTTTTATTGAATTTTATTCAAATTGCTTATAAAGACGTGAAACCGTCAGAGTGAAAAAGTGTCAAGGCTAGGATTCGAATCTGGGCCATTGGTACTGCGCACCAACGCTCTACCAACTGAGCTACCCGGACCATTTCCAGCCTGGCACTCCTGACTCTGGTACGTTGGCAAGGCTGAAGTACAAGATATAATATGTTGATGAAGTCTTGCCAACATATAAGAATGAGGAGTGCCAAGCTGGATATCGTCTGGGTAGCTTAGTTTGTAGAACTTTCACCCAGAATGCCAATGGCCCAGTTTCGAATCCTGGCATGGACACGTTTTCACTCTGCTGGTTTTACGCCTTTATAAGAAATTTGAATAAAAATTCAAGCAATTAAAAATTCAATTACTATTTAAGGACGTATATCATTTCTACAAATCATATATTTAATATTTCAATTTAACATTTTAGTACACTTGAGTGTTCTATTTAAGTTTCAGGCACAGTTTAAGGTGAAAATCACTTCTGTGGGAGAAAATTTTCAATTTATTTTGCATTTTTTGCATTTATCAAGCTTATTTGTTGTTGCTCTAAGGAAGTTTCGTGATATTCCAACTGCCTACAATCTTTTTTGCTCGGTAAACGCAACGCCGTAGCAGCCAGAAAACAGATTTCTACGCGCTTACATTTTTTAAACTAAATGTTGATATAAGCTCCAGAGAATTTAATGCCCTTTCATAATTTGGTTTCAGATGGTTGTGACCGGAGAAAAACGGTTGCCCGATTAGAAGTTCTGCAGGTACGCTCTGTTATACAAGGCGTATTGTTTATTTATTTTGGTACTTTTTTTTACACATACAAATTTAAACATACTCGTATAAAGGAAATGTCAATAAATAAAATGCAAAAAGTTTGACGATGATATCTCTTTTCTATGTAGATGAAAACAAATCGTGCAAATCATGTGAATTGATTGGTTGAAAAAAAATATCCGCCGAAGTTGTAGATCCGATGGTACCAACATGTGAGTGAATTGTGTCCGTCTGGATATCTTCTGAATAGCTCAATGGTTACAGCAATGCCAAGGTCCCAGGTTCGAATCCTTGCCTAGATACTTTTCACTCTGGTGGAGAAAATTTATTCAACTGTGATCCCCATGTATAAAGAATATAGTTTTTCAGGTTGAAATTTCATATTCATTCCGTTATTAAAATCACCATGAATCTAGACGCTCAGAATTTGTTTTCCGTCTGATACTTTCAGATACAATATAGTAATCTATAGAAACGTAAGTAGAAACGTAAGTTGTCATAGAAATATATAAATAAGTAAGTAAAATTTCGAAATCTAAATCTTTTTACTTATAGATCTAATTTGATTTATATAACCATGTAACAGATATATAAAAATCGCAGACTTTTAGAAATCTTGTTTGGATTAGAAAATAAAATATGAAACACATAATAAGGTAAGATGAGATATCTGTATAAGCATAAAAAAAAGTCCACAGAGTTCCAAAACTAAATTTTATAAAACTAAAGTTTTAAGAAATGAAAATTCTTATCTATTTACTCTCCAAAATATACTTCTCATAAAGGTATACATTGTACTGCGCATTTATAGAGCTCTTGAATCCTGCATAGTTTTCATCATTTGAAGTTTTGTTTAAATATTTGGTTACTTTCAGTGCTACTAAATCTCATAGATTTTTTATTCAAAAATTCGGAATTTAAACCAGAAAATTTTGAATAGTAATATTTTTTAATATTTTTGAAATACTGTCATTCTTCAGCACTACCATTTTATACGAAGCAAAAATGACTTTTCGAAGTTTCTGTTTAGAATTCGGAATTTATAATAAAAAATACGCCAGATTTGCCAATACCGGTTATACTTACGTGTATATGAATCGGTTCAGGGTTTTAAAATAAAGATTTTTTAATTTGAAATAATTCGTTAGATATCAGAAAGTAGCGTGTTGAGAGAAAATCTTCAGTAAAAGGGCGTGGTGTGGAAGAACATTTACACTGTTGAAACTCCTTCATAGAAACGGAATCATATTAACCCTTTGATTACGGGCCAGGAAAGGTGATTATTTCAGGGTTCGTACGCTTTTACTGCAGTTTTTTAATAGAATTTTTCGCCATATTTAAATGCAGAAAAGTATTACAACTCCTGCAATTAGACGAGGTGTTTACAATTTCTGCTATTTAAATATTAAATAGAAAAATTCTTAAAATAAGATTTAAATGCTTAAGTGATAAAAGTAGAACACAAAAATGCTCTTAAAAACCTATTAATATAATGATCGACATGTTTCGAACGCACAAACGGCACATTATCAAGATCTACATGATAAACAAACTATTCTCGCAAAAATGTTTGAAAATAAAGTTGAAAAACATATTCCACGAGATCATATGAGTAATAAAAGCAGACGCTTAACCCATTCGCTGCCAAAACTGTGTGGGCAGAGTCTTCGATATTTTTACTGAAATTCGTTTCCTACCAAAAATTGTGAAAGAACAGACAGACAGACAAACAATCAGAAACCAAAATCTTTGCTGGTCTCAACAGTAAGCCTCCACTGACGTTTCGGTAGTGAAGTTATACAAATAAAGCATTAATAAATAAAGCTGATTTTTTTACATTAGAATCCAATCTGATAGTTATTTACATATTATTACGTTCACTGCCGGGTTAAAATTACCAGAATTTTATTTTATTTAGAAAGTTCGAATTCATACCAGAAAATACTAACAGCAATATTGACTTTATTTAATTACAGACGTTTCATGATTACATAAATTATAAATTCTTCTTTCGAAATTTCCGGGACGAATTCGTAATTTTAGATTGAAAACCCACGAGTATACTCGTGGTAGAACTATGTGCTCGTGGAAGCGAATATATGTAGTATGTGACATATGTCTGTATGTAACATGTGTATGTAGTTTGTCCCACGAGCGTATGTAAACTCGTGGGAGCGAATGAGTTAATAGAAAAATTCATGTATACAAATTTCGCTTTTGATACAGTTTACTAATGTTAATTATAACGCTGACAATATAAAGGTAAACAGTTTATGATTGTACGATATAGTTAATGAATATGGTATCTCTTATAAAAAAGAACAAAAACTCAGACATTAATGATATGCACAAGAGATACTTTGTTAAAGAACACTTATTGAAAAACGAATTGATAATTTTTTAAACTTTATTACTAACTTATTTTACCTTTAAAATTCATTCAGAAAAATTCAATTTCAATCCATTTGTTGGTGTTTTTATTTCTTTTGTATAGTTTTCCTTAAGGGGTCTTGTACCTTTTAAGCGCGACGAAAATCGAGAAAAATAATCAAAGTATGGATTAGTGTATTTTCAAAACTTTTATATGGATAAACATAAAATTTTGATTATTAATTAAATAGATTGTACATTTTAATGTAATACTATTAGAAACTGACTAATATTTTACT
Organism: Maratus michaelseni; assembly: GCA_963931845.1. NCBI lineage: Eukaryota > Metazoa > Arthropoda > Arachnida > Araneae > Salticidae > Maratus > Maratus michaelseni. The sequence goes on along the minus strand of OZ007597.1, from coordinate 148,102,146 downwards.
GAATTTGTGCATTATTGAAATTAAAATAGATATATTTTTTTTTTCCGTAAGTCATTGCTTGCATGATATCTTGAGAACGTATGACTGGATTGTTATGAAATTTTATGTAGACAATAAGCGTATATGTGTGTTTAAAATGATCTACTTTTAAATATTTACAATGATAAGATTTTTAATTATAACTTTTTTTTCATTAAAAAAAATGTAAAATTTTGAAATTTTTTACAAAAGTATTTTTTTACATGGTTAATGAAATAATTTTGACCGAAAAGTAGATCATTTTAAACACACATATGCGCTTGTTGTCTACATAAATTTTTATAACAATGCAGTCATACGTTCTCAAGATATCATGCGCGCAATGACTTATGGAATAAAAAAAGAGCTATTTTAATTTCAACAATGCACAAATTCAGTAAAATATTACTCAGTTTATAATAGTATTATCTTAAAAAGCACAATCTGCTAAATCAATAGTCAAAATTTCATGCTTATACACAAAAAAGTTTTTAAGCTACACTAATTCAAAGTTTGAAAGTTTTTGTTGATTTTCGGCGAATTTAAAAGGTACAAGACCCCTTAAAATAAAATTACTATCAAAAGAGTTATTTTTAAATTGCTTACAGCAAACGACTATTTTTAAACGAATTATAATTTTTTTTGTCTTATTATTATAAATTTGTCGACTCTTTGAATTTAGTAACTTTTAATTTTTCACTTTTCTTATTCATTCTTTGACTTAGCTAAGGATTTTTCTTCGTAGCTTCAAACATTTTATTTTGAAATTCAAAACAATTCCTATCTTTACTAAAGAGGATTTTTAAACAGCTTACTTTGTTTATTTTGGGAAGGACTGTTCTGAAAGAAAATGTTTAACGATCAATTACCACTTTTAAATTTTCTTAGAATAAATATTTTACTTATTTCTGTACCAAGTCTGTTTATTTAGATAAGGTGTTAAAGGTATGGAATAAAAGCACTTTTTTTTACTTACATTTTATTTATTCAGTGTTCAATGTTAATCAACCTTTAAATATATCTTTCTTCCAATGATTTTTACTGTAGAGAAAACTTGTACTTGATAACTTAAAAAACAAAATGGGTGTAAATTTTTTTATTTAAAAAGCATGCATTATTTCCTTCGCGTTTAGTTTAACTGATTGCAATAAACACAGGTGCCAACCTCTCATTAATATTCCGTAATATACTGGTTAAATTGACCCAGTTTAACAACGCTTCAAATCAGCAAGATTATTGGATGAATCTTTATTTATCCAATTTCAGGTTACTACGTGGAATTTATTTAATTTCATTTCTTAAAAGAATTTCTGGTGCGAAACGTGTTAAACCTGGGTCAAATTAACCCTAATATTACGGAATATTAATGAGAGGTTCGCACCTATGGCAATAAAGATAAAAATACAGGAAATCCTAAACAGAGCCATGTTAATGCAGGGGCGAAATTCCATCAGTAATTTATCTGGGTTCGTAAGCTTTTACCACAATGTTTTAATTTTAATTGAATTCTTCGCCATATTTAAACGCAGAAAAGTACTGGAATTAAACAAGGCATCTACAATTTTTGCTATTTAAATATTAAATAGAAAAATTCTATTACAAAAAATGTGGTAAAAGCGCACAAACCCTGTTTATAAGAGTATTTTTCGCTTTATTTAAAATCACCTGAGCGTCTGAGACAGAACGATTACACTTAGAGTGTGCTTAGTACGTGTTAAATTTGTTAGCGCTTTTTAGCGCCACTTTCCGCTCTTGCGGCTGGTTGTAAAAACAGATGATCGTTGCAGGAAAGCCAGATACTTATTATTTCATAGACTTTATTTCGTTTGAAGTAGCATTTTATTTTTATCATTACCTCTTTAAAAGTTTTTTCATCACTGTAGCCTTTTGTATTAATATTAAAGATATTTAATTAAGCGGACGAAATTGAAATATTTTGTAGAATTTAAAATTGGGCTAACAGTAATTAGTATTTTACTGGTACGGATTCATATTTTACGATAGCTCAACTGGGGGAAAATTACGGAGTTTTGTTCAATAAACCAGTAGAGTGTGATGTTTTCAACTCGTTAAATGTCTTCCAATCATCTGCGCTGGACAAACATATAATTGCTTTGGTCTGAGAGCTTTCCTGGATTAAAAAAATACATATAAAACTTAGGTTAACTTAAACTTTTCTTTGAAGTCTGGTGCTGAAATACTTTCGCGTACCTTCATCTTAGATTATTTAAAAAAACATAATTATGACAAAAGTAATTCTATTTATAAGCAATTTAAGTGGGTTTTTTTTTGTAAACGGAAAATTACGTGACAACAGCTTAGCGGGTTAAAACAGAAAAAAACACCAGTCGTGTTTTTCAATTAAGGCCGGTTGCTAGAAACATATGACGTAGCAATCTACCCTTTTCAGTCACTATGTCCAGTATCCCATTAGATGCGCTAACCAGTTTGAATCATTAATGCATGTATGCGTGCATTTCAGGACTATCTTTTTGATTAAAAAATTTCGAATTCATGGCAGAAATTCCAAAAGAAAAATTTTTACTCTATGTAATCACGAAACATCTGTCATTAAAATGCAAAAAATAATATTCAAAATTTCTGGATAAAAAAGAAATTACTCAAATGCACGCATATAAGCGCTAATGACGCAAATGGATTAACGGCAGGCCTCGAAGCGGTTTATTTTTAAAAAGACCAAATCAAAATTTTGACCTTCACTATTTTCTTACGAAAATTTTCGTTTTATATTTATCTTGAAAATGTCGGGAAAATCCGCTTCGTGACGAGTTTCTTCTTGCTGTTTTTCTCTTAATGTACAGCGAAAGTAATAAAAAAACAACTAGAGGTGGCCAAAAAGAGACCCCCCCCTGGGGCCATTTCTAATTATATCAAAAATCATACATAAATTTTCGGCCTTTCTCTTAGAAGTAATAATAGCTTCAAACGGATTCGATACGTATCATAATTAAGAAATTATGGTTTTTTTTCTGCTTTCACAACCCCCCCCCCCATCCCCCCCCTGGTTCGATTTTACCCATTAACGAACTTGACCAATATTTTATGCCTCTTGATTGTATGTATCAGTTTCGAAAAGATGCGGGAGTTGGAACCGCCTACTTCGAAAAATAACTTGTTTGCAGGCGGAGCCGGCAGGAATTTTTTTTGTTTAATTTTTTTTGTAAGGGTTGGTATTATAAAAAACTTCTCAATATAAAAGATGTAGATAATATTAAGAGGATTTATAATAAATCTAAGCGGATTTTGATTTCTTGTAAATTGACGAAGTTATGAATTTTTTTCTTCTTAAACCCCCTTCCCCCCCCCTTGAAGCCTTTTTAATGATATAAAAAACCTGTCATACATAAATTTTCGGCCCTTTTCCCAGAAGTAATAATAACTTTAAACGGATTCGATACGTATCATAATTAAGAAGTTATGGATTTTTTTCGGTTTTCATAAAAAGCCCCCCCATTCCCCCCCCCCCTGGTTCGATTTTGCCTATTAACTTACTTGACCGAGATTTTATGCCCCTTGATTTTATGTATCAGTTTGGAAGAGATTTGTGTAGAATTTTCGAAGTTATCGTGTCCATAAAAAAGTGATATAGATAGATAGATAGATAGATGTATGTATATATATATATATATATATATATATATATATATAAAGTTTTGAACTGGGGGTGTTTTTGGTTCTGGTAGTCATGATCGGCGTTGATCTGCAAAATTTTTTCAAAAATTCCAACATAGGGGAGAATGTAATAGGTAGTATTTCTTACGAAATCTACCTAAAAGTACAGAGATTGAATAGGAGAATTGCATTATTTCCTGTACATTTCGTTAAAAAAAGGTTCTTGTCTCTGAAAGACTGTCGCTGGCTTCCTCGTAGCAAAAGGCGGTCAGCGTCTTCCTGAATTAAACCCAAAGATTCCGTGTTTAGAAAACGCCACATTTTCTATCTTAAAATACTCGTGGATGTTTACTTCTTTGGTAATCGGGTCCTGGGGCTCTACCATGAACACGTCCAGATTCTTCGGACATGGTAATCGTCTTGTATCCGATCCGCATGTCTTTCCGAAAAATATACAATACACATTTAGGCGCTATTACAAATTTAACGGCAATAGCTGTCGAGTATTTTATATTTCATTCGCACTTCTATTTACAAAATTTCATCATTAGCTGTAGAATTTTCTTTAAATTCTCATTGAAGTCTATCGGAAAGATATATACAGGGTGTAACTGAAATGCTTCAACAAACTTTGAGGGATGATAGTACTCATGAAGACGAACAAAAAATGCAATGGAACATGGGGTCGCAAATGACGCTTAACCCCTTCAGGGGCAGTGGTATGTTTATGAAAGCGCTTAATTTTAATTCCAAAACGCCATAATGGCACCAGAATTTTGCTAAAATCTTTTCCATTTAATATGTACGTGAAATATAGCCTTTTTCTTATTTACAAACAATTTTTTTTATAAATTCCGGTGCCAGTCATTTATTTCAACATTTTAGTACTAAAAGTAGTTTGCCCCTAAATGGCTTAAAGGATACAAATAGAGAAAATGCGTCTGAAAATGGACTGGCACCGGAATTTACAAAAAAAATTGTTTGTAAATAAGAAAAAGGCTATATTTCACATAAATATTAAATGGAAAAGATTTTAGCAAAATTCTGGTGCTATTGTGGCGTTTTGGAATTAAAATTAAGTGGTTCTTTAGACATACCACTGTCCCTGAAAGGGTTAAATGTCATTTGCGACCCCGTGTTCTATTGCATTTTTTGTTCATCTTCATGAGTACTATCATCCCTCAAAGTTTGTTGAAGCATTTCAGTTACACCCTGTATATTTTAACTTGATACGAATAGGAAAAAATAACCGCCTATGGTAGCTATACCTCATTCTCGGAAACTTTTCCGATATGATGTTACATTCCGTCGAGCCTGGGATACATTCTGCCATAGTGCTATCGAGAGCATCTGTCCATCCGTAACAACCATCGAAATTCTCTTGAAATCTTCCGACTCCGTAGATGTCAGTGAAAAAGAAACGAATTGTCGGAAGCGCGCGATTTAAAAGAGATTTTAAAGGGTTACTTTCGGTGTTTATTAAAAATACCTATCTTCACCCGCCTATTAAAATAGTGTGATATGTATGCATGTATATATTTTTCTTTTTTAGAACGAGAGTCAAATGTTCTGCTTTTAAGCTGCCAAATGTTCAAAATAAAAAAGATATGGCCTGTCATTTTTTAAGAAAAAGCAAATAAAAAGGAAATTTTCTTTATTTGGATCAAGAAAAAATTCTATTGATATCATACTCTTATCGACTTTTGCGATAGCTTGTATATAAATATAACATATTTTTAGAAAATTACTAAAATTTACACCAGAAAATGTAAAACATAAAACTTAAACATAAAAACTAATCATCAAAATTTTAATACATATTTTTTTCATTGATTTTAGATTCATGCAATCATGCTGTATTCATTGACAGCGTGAGACTTACCTTATAAATATTTAATAGTTACACAGTAGTGCTGTAGTACTCTTAGATTTATAAAATGTTATAAACAGTTCAGTCTTATAAGTTTCTGTTAAAAATAAATATCAAAATAAAAAACCTAAACGTTTCAAGAAATTCTGTTCATATATATATAAACTAACTATAAAAATTAAAACTAATTTTAAGCGTTCTTTGAAAATACTGTATGCAGTGTTATTTCGATCGCTTTTTCTGTGGTCTGCGTTGTCTTTTCACAATGAAAATTCGACATAAAATAAGAAAAATTCTTATATAAATTTAACAAATAACTGCAGTATTTATTAAAACATAGTCTAATAAAGCATCATGCACCATTTTGTTAATCTGCTTTAAACAAACAGTGCTTTCAGACAAGAAAACTCTCATAATACCATAGCTCTTGCATAAAAGAAATAGCAGAGTAAAACCATGCTCTGTATACCCGAAGAGCAATTAAACAGATAGTTTACTCAAAATTATCTATACTAAACATAATCAAGTCCACATGTGTGCTAGTTTGTTTCTAGAATAAAATAATTATTCAAATTTTCAAAAAGTTTTTCTTTTTCTTAAATATTGTATCAATTTTAATGAATCTGACTTGATGTATAATATAAATCAGTACAAAAACCCTTAACGGGTTAAAAGTGTTGACGCAGCACTTTCTTTTGGCTCTATAAATTTTAAATATGGGTCTTAAAAGCAATGATATCAAATTTAAGTGACGCTATGTTAATAATTTTTTTTAAAATCATAATTTTCTTTTTAGTTTTATTTATGTTCACAGGTGCAATTATTATCTTAATATGAAAAAATATATAAAATTTATTCGCTGATGCTTTTTCATTCACATATCTCGTGAATTCAAAATATGGGTTTTAAAAGAAATGATATCAAAATTTGAGTGACACCTTGACGTTAATTTAATAGGACTCTTTTAAAATTCAATTTAAATTATTTTTGGTTTGTCTTCTAAAGTATATTTACACATACAAACAATACTTTTAATTTTTCAATACACTTTTAAATATATTACTTTCACTGAGCCTATATTATATATTGAAATGTATTTATTTCAATAAATTGATTTATCTTCTGTGCCACGCTATCCAAAATCATAAGTAAAATTTATGTAAATGATTATTTTGCGTCATATTGTCCACTTGAATACATTTCCCTTTGTTTGGATACTATGACGCAAAATAATGATTTACATAAATTTTGTCGATAAGGCACTTAAAATCGCAAATTTCATGGATCGAGCAACGAATTTCATCGAATGGCATGGAAAGATTGCGAATTTCAACGAACAGTCGCGGAAAAAATTTGCAAATTGTCCATAGATTGTGGGAAAACATTATGAATTTTGTCTATGGGTTCTGCAAAATTATGATTTTTGTCGATAGGCATGGAAAATCGCAAATTTCGTATATTGGGCGTGGAAAAATCAAGAATTCCATCGAATGTTTCACGGTTCGTACGGGTCCCGTTACTTTTCCAGGTAATATACCAGTATATTTTTCTAAAAAAATACATCAAGGTTAAACGTGAAAAATTTCACATAATTTAAGAAGAAATTATCTATAAGAAAATACTGGTACCGATTAATTTATTGGCCTTAAAATTCCAGGACCCGTACGAACCCTGTGTTTGTGAAAAAATTGTAAATTTCAACAAACGGTAAAAAAAAAAAAAAAAAAAAAAAAAAAAATGAAAATTTTGCCTAGAGTCTAGAGAAGAAAAATTGTGAATTTCATTAAATGGCCGACGGAAAGCATATCAGTTGAAAATCACGAATTTTGTCAATCAGGCACAGTAAAAACATAAATTTTGTGGATCGGGAGAAGGAAAATCATAAATTTTGTTGAACGCATGCATGAAAATCATGAATTTTGTTTATCGGGCATATAAAAATCATTAATTTCGTCAAACGGATCCATAAAAATCAAGAAAGTCATCAATCGGGTGCGTAAAAATCTTGAATTTCATCGATCAGGCGTGTAAAAATATAGGACAAAATTGCCATTCGTCAATCGGCGAGTAATACAGAAAATTTGGCGACTGATTTTACTGCCACCACTGGTCAAACTTCATAGTTCCAATTGCGATGATTGAATGGAAAAAGATTTTTTCCCCGCTGTCGCTCGACAAATTTCAAAACCCTTTGGCGAATTTCACGATTTTTTCCCCGAAATTATTTGACGGATTGTGACTTTTTTTCTTCTCGAAGCCATTCGACGATATTCGAAAAAATTTTCCCCTGAAACCAGTTGATGAATTTTGTGATTTTTCCACTATCAATGAATTTTGTGATTTTTCTGTTATCGATTGATGAATTTCGTGATTTATCGACTATCGATTAATGAATTTCACGACTTTTTCCATGAACGAACAAATTGTGCACTTTTTTTCCACTGCTATTCGACGAATTTTGCAATTCTGTTCCGCGATTGTTAGACAAATTTCACTATTTTTCTCCCGAGATCATTTGATGAATTTTGTGATTTTTTCCCCCCGAACGTATTTGACGAATTTCTCTAATTTTTTCACGACAGTTAGACATAATTAATTTTTTTCCTGCAATGCCTGATTTCTTTCCCGAGACCATTTGACGAATGTCGCGATTTCTTTCCCAACACTATTTGACAAAATTCGCCGTTTATTCCACAATCGTTTGACAAATTTTTTAAATTTTTTATCAAGTATTTGTAAATTTGTTATTGGTCATTGCTGAAAAACAGGAGTAAAAAAATCCATGTACTGGCCAGTGGTCACTGAGTAAAAAAGTTGAAACCTATACATAAAAGTTGAACCTATACATAAAAATCATGAATTTTTTAGAACGGGCACATAAAAATCACAATTTTGTCAAGTAACCGCATAAAAATCACAAATCCATCTAGTGGGTGCATTCTTCCAAATTTGCAACCGAACAGTGCTGTATGTATGGATAATGCTAATTACCCCCCCCCCCCCTACCCAACATCTCCTCGAAACAAAATTCTCTCTGTGCTACTGATGGTGGTCCTCGACAACCCAACAATTTTTTAAGTGGCCCTTCGCCTAAAAAGATTGGGCACCTCTACTATCAATTAACAATAAATTAACCTATCGCTTGTGTCATGTATTCATGAGCGGTGATTGCAATGCAAATTCTTGTTTACAAGAATAAGACTCATATTAGGTATTTTATTATTTATTTATTGTTTGTTTACTTATTTTGATTTGATTTTCTTGTCCTTTTAGAAATTGACTTTAGATTGTTACTTAAATGGTGAGATGATTGTCAATTACCTGTTTTATCGATAAAAATGATACAAGGTAAGGAAATTGCATCGTGTCAAGTGAATATTTAGGAAGTATTTTAAAACCCGCAGACTAAAGAAGATTTGTGTTTTACTTGTTAGCTATATTTTGCAACTCTCCAAATTACTGCAATGTAAATATAGTATGAAGTTAACTTTCCTCTGTTGTATAGCTAATTTTATTGGAAAAAACCCCTGAAAATGCATTGTTGTAGTAATCAATTATTTTTGCAGTTGTGTAAATTCTGTCATAACAATTTTCAACTAAGGGAAATCTTACATTGGACATTTAATCACAGTATTTTAAATAAGAAAACTTAAAATATTTGCAAATTAAAGAAATGAAAAGAGATTTTGTTTAAAATTACATCTAAAGATTTTTTTTTTTTACAAAAAATGCAAAATTCGCCAGTCATTCGGGAAATTATCACAAAATTCTACTAATAAAATGGGACTGTAAACAAACCGGTTCAAAATGTGTCCTTTTTAAAAATTAAATTCCATCCCAGCAGCCCTGTTGTTATGTTAGTCGAGCACTAGCTGATCGACAAAATTTTTTAATCTCGCCAACCTTTTTTTTCTGACCAATCTTTAACATAAGCTAATAAAGTATAGCCAACATTTTAACATTGCTATATAATATCTTAAAAATAGCTGAAATATAATCTTGATAAAATACGTAAACACAAACATATCAATACAAATAACAAAATCTCATGTAATCGGGTAGGGGAGACCGGTACACAGTGGACCACTTTTTCAGTTAAATTTTTTTTTCTCTTTAACAGACTGACCAATCTGTATGAAAATATTTTTGAATATTCCTTAAACCTTCTTACATCCATCATAATTTTCTCACAACATAGTTTTCAATACATTAAAAAATATATATATATACCCTGGTCCACCCACCAGGGTACAGTGGACCACTATTAGGTATTATCTAAAATATAATATTAATCTATTTTTCATTAATCTAATTCTTTTTTGTTGCCTCTTCATTCGCAAAATAACATAGCAATATAAATTTTGAAACAAAAACAAAAAATTAATTATATTTTGAAAATAATAACAGATTAATACAGGAACAATTGCAATTTAGTTGAAGTTATTACTTAAGTACAAAAAAATCAGCTCACAATAAAATTTGCAAATGAAATTCCAAAATACTTATCAGTAAGATTGAGCCTGGAATTTTCAAGAAATAATTTTGGGTCTGCGAGCAACATTATGAAATCATTGACATCAACAGCAGATTCATCTACAGTTTCGGGAGAAATAAACTGATTTCCATTCAATTTGCATCTCATGAATCTTACTTGAATAGAATCATCAACAATTAGACTACAGCTATATTTATCAAAGGCAGTAAATACAAAACAAAATATTTCTTACTATGTTAAAAAAATTGTTATTTTTATTTGTTTACTTTATTTTACAGTTAATTCTACTTTAAAACAATCTTTCTTTATAGAAAACAATTATTACATATTTTGAACATTCTGCATTAGAGGAGCAGAGTGGATTGTGGACCACTGTGCCCCAGGAGTGGGTGGTCCACTGTACCACATGTTGAAGTTCAATAAATAATCATATTAATATTGTTTATAGCTTTCTTTTAAACATAATAACTTTAAAGTAAAATGAAAACAAGTATCTTAGCTTTTCAAAAAAGCTGTTTTATTTTATTTATCTACAACCTTTAATTACTAAAAAAATAAAAAGAGGATGATGAAAAATTTTACTTTTAGAAGCTCAAAACAACAAAGCAGGATAAAATAGTTCAATCTGAACTAAACATACTTTCTGAAGGCTATAAATAATCATTGCAGTGCTGTTGTCTATTAGGATAGAAGAGAAGCTTAAAAAAAATTTAAATAAATAAAATATTAGGGGGTGGTCCACTGTGTCCATAGGTTCACTGTGTACCGGTCTCCCCTATATTAATGATAGGCTTAGTCAATAAAAAAAAATGTTAAAGTAAGCCATAACATAAATTAGAAACATTGTATTTCATAATGAAAACATCGTATCTAATTTTATATACATAAAAGTGAAAACTTACGTTACATAAATTCCCTATATAATATACCAAAGTTTCATCACAATTAAACGTGTTTCAATCACACTGAAATAAAAAGTTTTAGTTATTAAATTTGTGTGAGGTGAATGATGGGAAAGTTTGATTTGGAGAGTTGGAAAATATAGCTAACAAGTTAAGAAACAATCTTCTATCGTCATCAGATATTTAAAAGACTTCTTTAAAAGATTCACTGATTATTTTTAACGATAAAACAGGTAATACTATTGACAATTATTTCACCATTTACGCCACTAAATCAAAAGACAATTTCTAAAAGGACAATCTAATCAAAATAAGTAAACAAACAATAAATAAATAAATAATAAAATACCTCATATGAGTGTATGAACTTTGAAGGGGGGGGGGGGGGGGGTGGGCTATGAGACCTATAGCGGCAGGGCTGTCGTCTCGAATGATCCAAACCATATGAGTGTTATTCTTACAAAAACAACATTCGAGACTCGTTGAAAACAAACAGATGATTGATTTGTTGATTAGAGGCTGTTTCAAATTAACTGATTAAAAAAAAATCTGAATCTTTTTTTCCTTTAAAAAATGACAAACTAAATATATAAATAACAATTAAATTGTATATATATAATTATAAAATATTTCAATATTTTAATCAAGGAATCTAAATATTTTTCGACTTAATGAAGATTTTGAAGAAATTCTTTATTATAACAAAAAAGAAAAATATACAAACAATAATTTAATTTAATACATATATATTACATATTAAAAATTGCATTAAAAACTGTTTTCGTATTAAAAAAAAAAAAAGAATCTAAATAGTTTTTCAACGATATGGATATGCTTTAACGTTTAACTGTAACCGTAATAGGCAAGAGCTTCCTTATTGCGCAGTAATAAAAAGTAGTGAAAAGGCTGAAGATCTGTAATGTTAGTCTACCAGAAAAAGCATAAGAAAATAGTCCGATTTTAAAAGTGGATTATATTGAAAACAAGAGTTTTCCTACGTTAGCGCAATATCTTAAACGCTTCATCTAAAACTGATTAATATAATATATTAATTTTAAAAAATTCGTTCGATCCATTTTCGAGATAACAACTCTGTGCCCATTACACCATTACATCTTCCATTTTCGCTTAAAAATTGGTTTCCAGATCTCAAAATCTACTGCATGTAGAAATCTATAAATTTCAGGATAGAGTTAGGCCATAGATATAAGACTAATGTGAAAAAATCGAAACGGTATGCCTCATATTTACTGAGATATTAAATGTCGGCGTTTCGATTTTTCTTTGATGTCCTGCTAGCTGTATATATGAGAGTGACGGAATCTTCGGTTTTGGGCTTACGGTTTTCGGTTTTTCGCTGCGTCACTCAAGAGACTACCGTCTCTTATGATAATATATATATATATATATATATATATATATATATATATATATATATATATATATATATATATATATAACATTCATGGAGAATTCCCGTTTAGTAAAAAGTCAAAATATTCAATATAAATTTTTTTATAAAAATCAAAATAGTGTATCTTTGTAAAGTATTGCAGGGTTTTGAGTACCGTACTTTCCGGCGTATAATCCGCGGATCAAACATTTGTTTTCCGACCCAGAAATTTTATTTTATAAAATGTAATTTATTAGATCGCTGTAAATATTTGACTTTAATTATTGAATAAAATTTCTGGGATGAAACAGAATTGTTTGATCCACGGATTATACGCCGGAAATTACGGTACTTTAAAATACTACATTTTTTAAGGCCTATTTCATTCGATATAAAATAAATTACAATGTTTCCAATAACGTAAAAAAGCAACGTATTTCATAATAACTTTAATGTTAATGAAGTTGAATGTAAGTGTGGTATGCCTTTAAAGACTTGCCGGAAATTTAATTTTTCAAATGTAGATGGTGTCAGACTGCCTTTTTACCTACTGATCAGAAAATGTTCAAAAGTTTTTCTATTTCTTAAATATTGTATCAATTTTAATGAATCTGACTTGTGTATAATATAAATAATAATTTTATTTTTAATAACAACCATCGAGAATTCCCATTTAGTAGAAAGTCAAAATATTCAATTTAATTTTTTTTATATAAAAATAAAAATAAAGTATCTTTGTAAAGTATTGCAGGTTTTGAGTACTTTAAAATACTACATTTTTGATGGCCTATTTCATTGGATATAAAATAAATTACAATGTTTGACGTAAAAAAACAACGTATTTCATAATAACTTTAATGTTAATGAAGTTGAATGTAAGTGTGGCATGCCTTGCAAGACTTGCCGTAAATTTAATTTTTCAAATGAAGATGGAGTTAGTCAGCCTTTCCATCAATTGATCAGAAAAATGCTGGTCGATCAACTGGGGTAGTTAAAATACTAACTATTCTCACGTTTTATAGTATTTTAAATGTGCTATATTGTTTTAAAAAAATTAAAGTTTATTGTTTTTGTTTTTGATCATTTATATACTTCTGTTTTATGCATTTTTGATATATTTTGAGTTTATATATTTAACATATATATATATAAACTTATTGCAAAAATTAACCATTGAAACAGAAATAACTGACCAAATGCAATGAGATTATTATCCCAAATAGCTATGTCAAATTACACATTATAAAACATAGTCCTAACAAATGAAGTATTTATTCAAAAAGTGAAACATAAGTAAAAAAAAAAAAAAAAACACAAATGCAAGCTTATAATGTAATTTACTTTTTCAAGGGCTGGGAAACCACATTATAAGCAAAGAATGATTGTTTTCTGTAACTGTCACAAGCTTAAAGCCAAAATTTTGTGACAATTCCAAGCCCTAACAATCATTGGAAAGAAATTGGAAAAAAAAAAAAAAAAAAAAAAAGGATACCTTTGAAAATAGAACACTACAAATCAAACGGAAGAAAATAAATCCATTTATAAACAAATAAATACAAAGGAAGACAAAGAAAATCTATACATTACAACATAAATTTGTCCAGAATCCGAAGCCAAAAATGTTTTGTGCTAAGCACATGGTAAAGTGAATAAGTGAATTCAAACGTACAAGTTAAAATTACAGTTAATTTTCTAAAAGTAGCAGGTTATTAATTTAACCATTGTGATTTTAACTATTTCTAATTTAAAATATAAAAATACAAATAAATAATATAAAAACTATAAATTCATTTACTAAAAATATTTTTTAACTTAAATAATTTTAATATATATATTATATTATTGGAATATTTAAAAATTTCACTTGTATTCCAAGTTTTCAGTTAAAAGAGAAAAAAAAAATTGTGAAAATTTATATGGTGCTGCCATCTGGTTTTATAATAAACAATAACTAAAAAATAATACTAAAGAATAATAGTAATAGTTTTTTTAAAATCATTATATGGTGCTGCCATCTAGTTAAAGATTAAAACAATATCTAAATAACTATTAATTATTTTGATTAAGTAAATTTTCAGTATAAAATTATTTTATCTATTTATTTTTACATATGTCAACATTTAAATAATTTCAAAACATAAATAAACCCATAAAATCTAAAATATTATTGTAGAAGTCAAATTAAATTTTCATTTTATAAATAATTATATGCAAGCTTAAAAGATTTACCAATATGACTACATGCACTTATTGGAACTAACATCTTGCAAAATTTTATTAACCCTGAAAAATAAAATTAGATTTTCATTTTATAAATAACAATGCAAGTTTAAAAGAAATACCAAAATGGCTACACACACTTAATGGAACTAACATCTTGCTAAATATTATTTATTCTGAAAAATAAAATTAGATTTCACACACTGATAGCTAAAAATAACCAAACATTTCCAATATGTTAACCTCACGTATTGAATCTAATATCTTGCAAAAAATAAAAAATAAAAAAGCATTTAACTAAATTGTTAAATGTTCTCTACTTGGCAAGGGAAAAAAAAAACATTAAATCTCCAATATGGCAACGCACTTATTGGAACAATATTATATTTAAAGTTCTCTCCCTAGAAAAGAAAAAAAAATTAGAATTTACTATTTAAATTTTTTAATTAATAAAAGATATTTAACCAAAATATTCCCACTCAGCTCTCACATAAAGGAATTCATTCTTTAGCCAAATATATCAGTAATCAAAATGTAAGTGTTTTAACAGGTAGAATGTGCAAACATATAAACCCCAATGAAAGCAAAATTTATATTCGTAAAATTGACTTAACTAAATAAAAGGGATAGCCATATTCTACTGCATGTTGAAGAATAAGTTTTAAATTTTGAGTTTTAAAATTATTAGAACAAAGATTGTTTATTCTATGTGCAAAATTTAGTAAAATATTTACAAATACTGATTTATGTATACAAGACTTATAATTAGTAAATAAGTTAACTTTAAATGTAAAATCATTTCTTTTGTCATAAATGTCAAACAAAATTTTATTATCTTTAAGAATTATCTTAAGATCAAGAAAATTAATTTCATTATTTACCATAAGGTTGAAACTATAATTTAAATTTTTATGATATTTTATTGGTAGTAAATAATTTGAATTATTATTAAAATAGAAGACAATTATATCATCTATATAACGGTACATTTTACAATTAGCAATATGTGAATTACGTTCATAATAATATAAATATAATTCTGCAAGAATTGAAGAAACAATACCACCCTGTGGTAATCCACAGCATTGAATATATATATTCTCATTAAAAACAATATAATTATGATGTAGAATAAATCTAGTTAAAGTTTTAAAGTAATTTAAAGAAATGTTATTTTTTAATTTTATGGAATCCTTGTATTCTTTGTATAATAAATTGACAATCCTGAACATATCCTTGATATCAATATTATTAAATAAGTCATTAAAGTCAAACGTCTTCATGTAAGTTATGTTATTTAAATTTTTTATATTATTGACAAGTTGAAAACTATTTTTTATGCTAAACAAATTATCTTTTAGTTTTGTAAGTTCAAACAATTTAGTGAGAATAGTTAATAGAAATTTACTTGCATTATTATTATACGTATTACAGCCTATAGTTACAGTTCTAAATTTTATAGGAGTTTTATGAAATTTAGGTATAACAACAATGTATGGATAATTAAAGTTGTAATTTTTAATTTTTAACAATTTATAATATTGAAATATATGTCGATTATTAATAATTGCATTAAGATTAGTTTTTTTTAAATTTAAACTTGTATTTATTGCATTAGATATTAGCTGTGAATAATATTTTTTGCAGATGAAAGCATAGTTGTTTGGTGATTTATCAACATAAGTAATAATAAATTTGTTTTGTAAATTCTTTATTTCACTATTTAGTTGTTTAACATTAAAATTAAAATTTTCCATATTTCTGAAAAGTTCAACATTTAAATTACTTAATACATTTAATTTCCATTCTTTAAAAAATTCAATGGGTTTATTATAATCTATTGAAATTTTATATATAAAAAGGTCAAGATCCAGATTAAATTGTTTTAATATAGAAAAAATATTATAACATGATGGTGTTCGAAATTTAGTCCCATTAGTCATAAAACTGCGCAGATAATCATTCTCGACAATATTAATATCCCCTGTAATAATGTGACCATGTACCTTATCTACATAATTACTAAAACTAGGATTATTACATAAGCACGGAGGTTTATCATTTGATGTAAGAAATTTTGCAAAATTATTGTAATTGAAAATTCTACGTCCAAGTGTAACATTGTATTTGTATGATTTATGTATTGTAAAATTTTTTATGGGGAATTTGTTATTGTTATTAATTACATTGTGTATATTAATTTTATTAAGTACTATATTGGAAAAAGTGATTATAAGTTGAGTATTGTTAGTTTTTTTATAAGTATTTTTTGAAATTTTTACATTAAGTTGATTAATTCTATATAATAGAAGATCAAAATATACATCACTAAAATGTGGTGATAAATTTAATGTTAAAAATACTTTATAATAATTATTAAGATTTTTCTTTTTGATCGAAAAAATATGTTTCCTTATATCAAACCAATTGAAAGTATTAGTGAATTCATTTTCCATATTAGATAATTGCTGTATAATATCATTACTAGAAATATACTGTGTATTAGTACCATATTTACCCCTTTTTGTACGTGTAGTTTTTGTATTTACTTTATGATTTAAATTAGCATAAGTGCTAGTATAATGTTCATGTTTATTAGTATTTGTATAAACAATGTTTGTGCGATTAAATAACTTAGAATTTAGACCATAAGGATATAAAGAGTTACGGGATTTGATATAAATGGATTCATAAAGTAGTCTATCACTGAAATTTTTGTGCATACTCAGGATTTTAATAGTAATATCTTTAAAGTCATGTTGTCTAAAGTGCATATGCTCAACATTTATAGAATTATTTTTTATAATATCCTGTCTATGTTGATTGATTCTGAAGTGCATTATAAATAAATAAATATATATATATATATATATATATATATATAAATATATATATATATATAGAGAGAGAGAGAGGGTGTAACTGAAATGCTTCAACAAACTTTGAGGGATGATAGTACTCATGAAGACGAACAAAAAATGCAATGGAACATGGGGTCGCAAATGACGTTTAACCCTTTCAGGGGCAGTGGTATGTTTATGAAAGCGCTTAATTTTAATTCCAAAACGCCATAATGGCACCAGAATTTTGCTAAAATCTTTTCCATTTAATATGTATGTGAAATATAGCCTTTTTCTTATTTACAAACAAATTTTTTTATAAATTCTGGTGCCAGTCATTTATTTCAACATTTTAGTACTAAAAGTAGTTTGCCCCTAAAAGGCTTAAAGGATAAAAATAGAGAAAATGCGTCTGAAAATGGACTGGCACCGGAATTTACAAAAAAAATTGTTTGTAAATAAGAAAAAGGCTATATTTCACATAAATATTAAATGGAAAAGATTTTAGCAAAATTCTGGTGCCATTGTGGCGTTTTGGAATTAAAATTAAGTGGTTTTTTAGACATACCACTGTCCCTGAATGGGTTAAATGTCATTTGCGACCCCGTGTTCTATTGCATTTTTTGTTCATCTTCATGAGTACTATCATCCCTCAAAGTTTGTTGAAGCATTTCAGTTACACCCTGTATATATATATATATATATATATATATATATATATATATATATATATATATATATATATATACATATATATATATATATATACATACATATATATATATATATTATAATTTTTTTATTTATATCGATTTAAAGTCTAGAATAAGGTCTTACTGATTATATTTATTAAATAAAGCTAGGGTAAAGTGTGTAATAATTTTAAATTAAAAGTTCTTTCTTAATTAAAAAAAAAAAAAAAAAAAAAACTTTTCATTTTCTAAAAAAAACTACCGTTTATATCATTTTGAGATTTTGACAGCTTAAAATCTGAACATTTCTCTCTCGTTTTAAAGAAACCATTATCAAGATATCTTAAATAGGCGTGTGTTGATGGCATATATAATACATTACCGAAGGGTAAAGAGAAATCTCGTTTTTAATCAAAAAACATCAATAACTATGGACGTGGCTTCTACATAACAGAAAATGCATTTATATCATGTGGTGCATATTGTTTTTGCTTGTAAGATTTTTTTTTAAATCCATACATTGAAAGATATTTACTGATATATATTGGCGAGAAAAATTAAAGGAACAACTATAAAAACTCATCGAACTTGAATAATTTTGTAGATAATAACATGAAACATGCACAAGATCTTTATTTTGTAATACCTGACAGATATGTAAAATGCAGAACTGCCTATTTCTGCAAAAAAAAAAAATATATATATATATACATAAAACATAGGAAAGCGTGATATAAGTGGGGATAAAGAAATTTAACTGTTACAATGTTTTAGAGACACACGGGAAAAACAAAAAGGTATGTGGACAGCCCTGACCGAAATGCAAGCTTTACAGGTATTTTCCATAGTGTGGATTAGATTATGCAGAAGTGCTTGCGGTAACAAAGTGTATTCAAGCTTAAATATCGCTTCGAAGCTCCTGGAAAGAGTCAGATGGGGGGTGTCGAGATGCAAGTCGGCGTCTTAGTGCGTCCCACACATGTTCTATCGGATTTAAATCCGAAGAATTTGCAGGCCACTCCATTCGCTGGATTCCTTTGCCCTCAAGATAATCAATTATTAGTACAGCACGATGTGGACGCGCATTATCATCCATTAAGAGGAAGTTTTTACCGATTGTACCGCTAAACAACTTCATATGAGGATCAAAATCCTTATCTCTGTATATTTTAGCATTCACAGTTGCACGGGTAAAAATGTGGAGGTCAGTGCGGCCATTCGAAATGATGCCCGCCCATAACATGATTCCAGCACCATTGGTTCGATGTCTTTCACGGATATTTGCAGCCTTATTATGTGTATTTTTTCCCTCCATATGGTAACACGTTTGAAATCACTCTCTAAACAAAATCGAGATTCTTCGGTAAAGATAACTCGGCTCCAGTCCGTGGTACTCCATTGATGATGATCTCTGCACCCCATTAACAGGGCGCATTTCGCTGCCGGAGTTAGTGGAAAACAAATAATGGGTTTTCTTGCTTACTACAACCCTCTTTTATGCAGTCTGTCACTCACAATAAATTTGGATAGCCGAGTTCCTGTTGCTGCCGCGAACTCTCTTGCAATCTGAACTGACGTCAGTTGCCTGTTTGTTTTAGCAATCGTTGCCAAATAACGGTCCTCAGAGTCTGTTGTGGCACGTTATATATGATAAGATACAACAACAATAAGCTTTATTCTTTTTTGATAGAATATAAAAGCATATTTAAGTTATTATAAAACTAGAGAACAGCTTTTTTCACTACCGGATGGATCGATCTGCCTCTTTCTAATCAGTAGGTGGGAAGGCTGATTAACTCCACCCTCATTTGAAAAGTAAAATTTTCGGCAGGTTTTGAAAGGCGTACCGCAATTACATTCAACTTCTCGATATTAACCCTCTCACTGCTTATTTGTTTTTCAAAATCCTTTCGACCAATATGTAATATATATATATATATGTTGCATCTCCTCTATTATTACATATTTCAAATCTTTATGTATTTGAAATAAGTAATAAATTTATCATTTACATTTTCTCAGTTTGACTGCAGAATTTTTAAAACAAAACTTCTTTAGAAATAGTGTATTAGAAGTAGTGTATAGTATAATATTTCTACAATTGTGTTGAATGTGGAAATCGCCGGATAAGCTATCAGAGGGTTAAAATTATGAAATACGTTGCTTTTGATGTCATTGGGAACATTATGATTTATGTTATATCCACTGAAATATGCTGGGCCAAAAATATAGTATTTTAAAATACACAAACGCCTGCAATACTGTCCAAAAAGTTTTTTTCCCCGATGTATGTTATTAAATGATTTTTATCTTAAATTTATACAGCAAGTCAGATGAACTAAAATTGACACAAATTAAAAAAAAACCCTGTGGAAATGTTAAAAATCATTGTATTCGGGAAACAATTACCACACACATGAACTTGTTTTTTTTTTTGCATAAATGTTATAATTAGTATACCGAAGTTTTAGTAAAACTGTCTGGTCAATTATTTTTCGTATTTACAGAGCATGAATTACTCTGCTTCTTTTTTTTTAATGCAAGGGATTTGGTATAATGTGAGTTATTTTGGCTTAGTGCATTGCATATTCACAGCTTATTAACAAAATTGTACATAATACTTTGTCAGGCTATGTAATAAATAATTATTCCTGATTATTAAATTATTTTTTTAAAATTTATACAACTAGTCAGATTAACTAAAATTGACACAAGTTTTAATTAAAAAAACCCGTGTGGGAATGTTGAATAATTATTGTATTCGGGAAACAACTAGAACACACATGGACTTAATTATTTGCATAAATGTTACAATTAGTTTCCCGAAGTTTTAGTTAAATTATC
The DNA here is from genome assembly GCA_963931845.1 of Maratus michaelseni. Taxonomy (NCBI): domain Eukaryota; kingdom Metazoa; phylum Arthropoda; class Arachnida; order Araneae; family Salticidae; genus Maratus; species Maratus michaelseni. The sequence continues at coordinate 148,081,239 of OZ007597.1, read as the reverse complement.
TGGTCAATTATTTTTCAGATTTACAGCGCATGTTTACTTTGCTTTTTTTTTTATGCAAAATATTTGGTATTATGAGAGTTTTCTTGGCTTATCGCATTGCTTATTCAAAGCACAAAATTGTCCGTAATTATTTGTCAGGCTATGTTTTAATAAATACTGCAATTATTATTTCAAATGCAGATTAGAGTTTTTCTTATTTTATATTAAATTCACATTTTCAAAAGACACCGTAATTATCAGATTTGGATTTTTTTCGTACGCTACGCTATCAAAAAACTGCATGCAGTATTTTCAAAGAATGTTTATTATTTGCGTATTTATGCTGATTTTTCTTTAACAGGAATTTAATTTAAATGTTTATGCATTTTAAAATCACACCGATAACCCATTTGTTCTGTCACTCGCGGCAGAGTATTACGAATTCTACGATTGAAATATTAAAGAGAAATTTTCTAATTTGTAATAGTTACGGCAGATTCTTTTGAAAGTATAAGGAGTGCATGAAACTTGGCATCACTGATTTTGAGTATTTTACAGTTTAGCACTTTGTAGTGTCATCTAGTGTGATATTTGGAGCTAAAGAGGTAAGCTAAGTAAAGAAATTACTGAATTCACACTTATTCTGCACCAAGAATGACTTTAATATGTGTTAGCATTTACACGTTACTGAATTTTAAAAAAAACTGTCTCTTTACTTTATGACACCCTGGGTTTTGGGGTGTTTAAACTAGTCCATTGGTTATTCGTTAACGTGACATTTTTTAAGATGCATTATTAGTTTAATTATGATTTTATATGGTATGATATCATGAGAGACGGTAGTTTCTTGAGTGACGCAGCGAAAAACCGAAAACCGTAAGCCTAAAACCGAAGATTCCGTCACTCTCATATATACAGCTAGCAGGACATCAAAGGAAAATCGAAAAGCCGACATTTAATATCTCAGTAAATATGAGGCATACCGTTTCGATTTTTTCACATTAGTCTTATATCTATAGCCTAACTCTATCCTGAAATTTATACATTCCGACATGCAGTAGATTTTGAGATCTGGAAACCAATTTTTAAGCGAAAATGGAAGATGTAATGGTGTAATGGGCACATAGTTGTTATCTCGAAAATGGATCGAACGATTTTTTAAAAATTAATATATTATATTAATCAGTTTTAGATGAAGCGAATAAGATTTTGCGCTAACGTAGGAAAACTCTTGTTTTTTTTTATATAATCCAGTTTTAAAATCGGACTCTTTTCCTTTGCATTTCTTCATAGATTATCATTGTAGAAATTCAGACTTTTCACCCTTTTTTATTCCTCCGCAATAACGATGCTCATGGGTATCATGGTTACAGTTAAAAGTTAACGCATCTCCATATCGCTGAAAAACTATTTATAGATTCTTTTTTTTTTTAATACGAAAACAGTTTTTAATGCAATTTTTAATATGTAATATATATGTATTAAATTAAATTATTGTTTGTATATTTTTCTTTTTTGTTACAATAAAGAATTTCTTATTTCAAAATCTTCATTAAGTCGAAAAATATTTAGATTCCTTGATTAAAATATTGAAATATTTTATAATTATATATATACAATTTAATTGTTATTTATATTTAATTTGTGAATTTTTAAAGGAAAAAAAAAGATTCAGATTTTTTTTCTTATCAATTAATTTGCGTAACGAATCATTCAACGAATCAATCATCAGTTTGTTTTCTTCGTTTGGGATTCCCTGCTATGAAGATATTTTGACGTGTTGAAAATCAAATTTCATAAATACTTCTAACTTTAATTAACAAATACTTCTTGAATATATTTTTAATTCCATGTTGTTTATGTACGATAAAAGACACGTTTGTAAGCTTTTTTTATTCAATTTCATTTCTTTAAATTTTTCATTTTAAAAACAGATAATAAAGAAATATGTATTTCTCTTCTAATATTTATTTTCATAAGTCAGAGAAATGCAAAGTTCTACCATTGTTTCTTTTGTTTTGTTTTTTTCTAGTGAAAGTTGATTTTCAAATGTTAAATATAGATTTTACTTAATAAATCACGAAATCAGTTGTCAGTTCTTTGGCAGTGGTGGACGTGGCATTGGAAACCAAAAAATCATGCGAGAGGGTAATATCTTTAAACAAATCTTGTAGCAAAGTATTCAGTAGTATCTTGCACCAAATATAAGAAATGGAGAAAAAAAAAAGGTACTGTATCATTTTTTTTTAATGTTTTGTCAAAGCTATACATTCTACTGAATGTTTTTATTCTTGAAATAGACTATTTAAACAGAGATAGAAGTATACCAAACTTTAGTATCTTTTTTCATACATAAACAAAATGGAATTAAAAAAATATTTTTGAAGTATATGTTAATTAAGTTAGAAGTATTTGTGAAATTTGTTTTTGAACACGTCAAAAAATCTTTAAGGCACATGGAAAAATAGAAAACTCTATGGAAGGATTTTTTTTCCCTTCAGTTACTATGACCCTAAAATTAAAACAATATATATCTTTCTTTTTTTTTGGGGGGGGGGGGGCTTCATTAGTGCAAAACGTTCATATTTACTGATTTATTAGTTGTTTTGTTTATTAAAATTAAAATAATGTTGTTAAATAGCAACATCATGGTGTAGAAAAAACACATTAAAAAAATATGATGCATCGTTATGTATGAAAGATCAGTTTCAACTGACATCACAAAAATTTATTCACAAACTAAGACGGATAATTAAGAAAAATAGGTTAAGTCCTAGAACAAGCGAAACGCTTGGCGCCATCGAATTTAGCTAAGCGATAAATGAGTTTTCTTGTTACCGGTTTATTTCTTACGTTTTTTTCCACATCTTCTGTGCTCGGTTCTAGCATGAGCAGAATGCATGGTTCTGAAAATTGAGCTGGTTTTGAGGGAATTAGATTTGATTGGTTGGTTGACAGATTAGAATATTCTATAATAGAGTTCTATTGTCTGTGGGTTGGTTTATTGCGTGTCAGATTTGTTGATTTATGTTTGTGAAATGTGTTTTGTGAGGTTTATGTGTTGTATGTCATAAAGAATAAATCCTGTGAAATATTAAAAAAAAAACGAAGGATAAGAAATAAAGTTAAGCGCATTTTTGTTGATTTTATATGATAAGATGTATTTTATGCACGTTAGAGATTGCTGTAAACAGATTTTTGTGCGAACATTACTGACGGCAGCTTGAATGGATTTCATGCATTCTAGAGAGTGCTGAATATAGCAAGTTTTGTGCATCCAGGATTTTTTTTTTTTTTTTCAGTTAACGTACGCGAAGCGTACATACATATATAAGTTATTAACTGCTGTTTGAATGAATTTCATGCATTCTAGAGATTGCTGCACAGCGAATTTCATGCATCCAGGATCTTTTTTTCTGTTAATGTACGCAAAGCGTACATATATATATTACTAACTGGAGTTTGAATGAGTTTCGTGCATTTGAAAAAATCAAAAATCTCTAGATTCTCCCCAATCATGACCTGTGTTCTTTGTAGCAGAGAATTCACTACTTACACAGTTTCTATGAAAAAATTTTCACGAAGTAAACATTGATTTTATTTGGTTTTGTGGCAATTTACAAAGTTTTAGCAAAGAGGAAAAAATAGCTAAAAATTATTAAATAGAAAAATCTGGAGGAAAAAATTGCTAAATATTTGTATGTGTAAGTTGAAATATCCAGACGAAATGCCCGATCACCGAATTTTTTAATTTTCATGCGCTGATAAATGAAATTCATAATTTTTACCCGCCTGTTCGACGAAATTTATGATATTTTCTCCCCCTATCGACAAAATTCATGTTTTTTCTGTGCCGATCGATGAAATTCATGATTTTTGCACATTGATCAACGAAATTCCTGATTTTTATGCTGCCAAATGATGAAATTTGCAATTTTTACTGAGACTAATTGTTATCTAATGCAGTTTAATTCATTCGACTCCACAATTTTTACGCGCCTCATCGACAAAATTCATACTTTTTACGTGCCGGATTGACGAAATATTTTTATGACCTGATCGACGAAATTCTTGAATTTTATGCACCTGTTTGATGAAATTTGTGATTTTTATGTGCAAACTTGACAAAATTAATGATGTTTTCATGCCCGATCAACGAATTTTTTAATTTTCATGTGACCGTTTGATGAAATTTGCGATTTTTATGCACTGATAAATGAAATTCATGATTTTTACCCGTCTGTTCGACGAAATTTATGATCTTTTCTCTCCCTATCGACAAAATTCATGTTTTTTCTGTGCCGATTGATGAAATTCATGATTTTTGCACATTGATCAACGAAATTCTTGGTTTTTATGCTGCCAAATGATGAAATTTGCAATTTTTACAGAGACTAATTGCTATCTAATGCAGTTTAATTCATTCGACGCAACAATTTTTATGCACCTCATCGACAAAATTCATACTTTTTACGTGCCAGATTGACGAAATTTTTTTTTATCACCCGATCGATGAAATTCTTGATTTTTATGCACTCGTTTGATGAAATTTGTGATTTTTATGTGTAAACTTGACAAAATTAATGATGTTTTCATGCCCGATCAACGAATTTTTTAATTTTCATGCTACCGTTTGATGAAATTTATGATTTTCATGCGCTGATAAATGAAATTCATGATTTTTACCCGCCTGTTCGACGAAATTTATGATATTTTCTCCCCCTATCGACAAAATTCATGATTTTTGCACATTCATCAATGAAATTCTTGGTTTTTATGCTGCCAAATGATGAAATTTGCAATTTTTTCAGAGACTAATTGGTATCTAATGCAGTTTAATTCATTCGACTCGACAATTTTTACGCACCTCATCGACAAATTCATATTTTTTATGTGCCGGATTCACGAAATTTTTTTTATGACCCGATCGACGAAATTCTTGAATTTTATGTACCTGTTTGATGAAATTTGTGATTTTTATGTGTAAACTTGACAAAATTAATGATGTTTTACCCGCCTGTTCGAGAATGCGCCCCCTGGTGGTGGAAGATGGAACTAACGGATTTTGCAGCTAACTCGAGTTCTATGGGCCCGATCACGACGAGGTATGGCTCATTCGACTCGAAATCGACAGCCTGAAAGATTTCAGCTATGTTTGTATAGAACAGAGTGCGCCCCCTGGTGCTGGAAGATGGAACTAACGGATTTTGCAGCTAACTCGAGTTCTATGGGTCCCATCACAATGCAGTTTGATTCATTTGACTCGACATCGACAGGATATATCAATTTTAGTTACAAGTTTCACCACCAGGGGGCGCTGTCCTATCTCGTGTTCTATGGGCTCGATTACGATGAGGTATGGCTCATTCGACTCAACCTCGACAGCCTGAAAGATTTCAGCTGTTTGTATAGAACAGAGTGCGCCCCCTGGTGGTGGAAGATGGAACTAACGGATTTTGCAGCAAACTCGAGTTCTATGGGTCCCATCACAATGCAGTTTGATTTATTTGACTCGACATCGACAGGATATATCAATTTTAGTTCCAAGTTTCACCACCAGGGGGCGCTTTCCTATCTTGTGTTCTATGGGCCCGATGAGGACGAGGTATGGCTCATTCGACTTGAAATCGACAGCCTGAAAGATTTCAGCTATGTTTGTATAGAACAGAGTGCGCCCCCTGGTGGTGGAAGATGGAACTAACGGATTTTGCAGCTAACTCGAGTTTTATGGGTCCCATCACAATGCAGTTTGATTCATTCGACTCGACATCGACAGGATATATAGATTTTAGTTACAAGTTTCACCACCAGGGGGCGATTTCCTATCTGGGGTCCTATGCGCCCCATCACGACGAGGTATGGCTCATTGGACTCGAAATCGACAGCCTCAAAGATTTCAGCTATGTTTGTATGGAACAGAGTCCGCCCCCTGGTGGTGGAAGATGAAACTAACGGATTTTGCAGATATCTCGAGTTCTATGGGTCCCATCACAATGCAGTTTGATTCATTCGACTCGACATCGACAGGATATTTCAATTTTAGTTCCAAGTTTCACCACCAGGGGGCACTTTCCTATCGGGTTCTATGGGACCGATCACGACGAAGTATGGCTCATTTGACTCGGAATCAACAGCCTGAAAATTTTCAGCTATGTTTGTATTGAAAAAATTGCGCCCTTTGGCGGAGGAAGATGGAATAATCGGGTTTTGCCATGTATTTTCATCCTTCTAATTGTGTTACTCTCTCGCTGTATAGTTTAAAAGTTGAGTCTTGGATTTCTCTCCCTGGGCCACCACCCTCATATTTTTATTGGGGTCCAAGGGGTCTTTTTTAGCATTTCTTTAAAATTTTATTCTAATGATTAATTTATACCCTATGCTTAGTTTCGACTAATTGACATTTTCATCAATAACCTTAAAAAAGTAATGATATCAGTACAAAAACCCTTAACGGGTTAAAAGTTGTGACGCAGCACTTTCTTTTGGCTCTATGAATTTTAAATATGTGTCTTAAAAGCAATGATATCAAATTTAAGTGACGCTATGTTAATATTTTTTTTATCATAATTTTCTTTTTAGTTTTATTTATATTCACAGGTGCAATTATTATCTTAACATGAAAAAATATATAAAATTTATTTGCTGATGCTTTTTCATTCAGATCTCTCAGGAATTCAAAATATGGGTTTTAAAAGAAATGATATCAAAATTTGAGTGACACCTTGACGTGAATTTAGTAGGATTGTTTTAAAATTCAATTTAAATTATTTTTCGTTTGTCTTCTTAAGTATATTTGCACATACAAACAATACTTTTAATTTTTCAATACACTGTTAAATATATTACTTTCACTGAGCCTATATTATGTATTGAAATGTATTTATTTCAATAAACTGATTTATGTTTTGTGGCACGCTATCCCAAATCATAAGTAAAATTTATGTAAATGATTATTTTGCGTCATAGTATCCAAACAAAGAGAAATGTATGCAAGTGGATAATATGACGCAAAATAATCATTTACATAAATTTTACTTATGATTTGGGATAGCGTGCCACAAAACATAAATCAGTTTATTGAAATAAATACATTTCAATACATAATATAGGCTCAGTGAAAGTAATATATTTAACAGTGTATTGAAAAATTAAAAGTATTGTTTGTATGTGCAAATATACTTTAGAAGACAAACGAAAAATAATTTAAATTAAATTTTAAAACAATCCTACTAAATTCACGTCAAGGTGTCACTCAAATTTTGATATCATTTCTTTTAAAACCCATATTTTGAATCCCTGAGAGATCTGAATGAAAAAGCATCAGCAAATAAATTATATATATTTTTTCATGTTAAGATAATAATTGCACCTGTGAATATAAATAAAACTAAAAAGAAAATTATGATTAAAAAAAAATATTAACATAGCGTCACTTAAATTTGATATCATTGCTTTTAAGACCCATATTTAAAATTCATAGAGCCAAAAGAAAGTGCTGCATCACAACTTTTAACCCTTTAAGGGTTTTTGTACTGATGATTTATACAATAACCCAGTTGCATTATGATCAAATGAAACATTTTTTAAAATTTTACTCAGGTTGCGTACAGATTTACTATAATTTTTGAAAAGGATTTTTCACCTTATTTAACCTTAGCAGGAAACCAGGTCATAGTGTTATAATGAAATACATCTAAGTAAGCAGCAATCGAAAGAGAATTATGAAACGTGTTTTTTGACACATATTATAAATCATTTGCCCTCGTCTCCTCGTTATCGAGATATAAAGTCATAAAGTTTGCTAATTGATTTATTAAATTAAGGGAAAAAGGCGTGGTTTTGATTCAGAAATTTTAATAATCAGATTAAGATGAAAAACAAAACATATTTAGATACAGTAATATAAAAATGAAAGAAGCTCGTAAAAAAATGCTATTGACAAACATGGTACAGAACCAAAAAATGACTGAGGCATAGAAAATCGTGGCACCAAGAGAATTTCATGAACTTAAATCTAGTGAAATTATTACAAGGATCAACCTCCTGCCAAAATTAAAACTGCAAGGGCGTTTCAAATGCAAGTGGCCAAGTTTGCACTAACCCAGACTTATAACAAGCATAGTGAACAAATTTGTCAATATTGAGGCGTACTAAACTGGAAATGGACAAGTGATAGGAGTTTGATGATGTTGTTGCGTTGAAAACGTTAATGATTCCTCCTTTAATCCTACCGACTCTTCTTTCCAATCTATTAAATCAATAAATTAGCAAATTTTAAGACTTTATATCTCGGTAACGGGGAGACGAGGCGAATGATTTATGCGTCAAAAGACACGTTTCATAATGCCCTTTCGATTGCAGCTTATTTAGATTTTTTTTCATTATTACACTACTGTCGTGGTTTTCTGGTTAGAAAAATGTTACAAATTCTACGACTAAATGTGGAGGCTACGATTTATGCGACCAAAATATCAAACAGAAATTTTTTAATGTGAAATACTGGTGCCAGACATCTTGGAAATTCCAAGGAGTGTACGCACTTTATTTTCAGTAAAATTTGTGAAAATTTTGATTTCTGTCATAAATAAGATAAACATTTCTATTTGATTTTACTGGTGAAAGTTTACCCCAAATATATTATAATCTCTCACTGACATTGATAGGAGAATTGTTTATTTTGTCAGAGTATGGCGGAACCGTAGGGCCTGATTAATGCCTCGGCAAATTTCCACACAGAAATTCTGCATGAATAAGGCGTTTAAAATAAGGAGAAAATTTCTTTTCAAATTTACGTAACCGGCGGAACTGGTTACAGTTGAATGATGATATGCCAGTTCCTCTTAATTCATAGTTCCGTGTATTTTATGAACATGAAACCTATAAAAATCATAGACTTTAAATAAAGATGCAAGGGACCCTTTGTTTAAGTATACTTACTGAAAGTGGAATTAATATATTCTAAACATTATCATGAACATTTCATCCTTAAGACACGATTTAGTAAAATTACTCTTCAAACCACTTCTTTTATATAGTATTATATATATTTTACTTAGATTATTATTAAATTATTACTTTTTATTCCTTAAAACATTTTTATTTATTTGATAAGTACAACTGTTTTATTTTCACTTGTTATTATATATTTCTTTACAATTTGAATTTAGCATATTTTTTTTTTTTTTTTTAATTTTCCAGTTTTTCTTATTCAAGAACATAAATCTTCTTATAAAAACCATTAAACCTCAGACCTTTAAATAAAGATACAAGAGACCATTTCTTTATGTATACTTATTGAAATATAAATAGTATATTCTAAACATTTTTATGAGCATTTCACCCTTAAGACACGATTTAACTCTCCTAGTACTATCTGGGTTTTATTTGACATCATTATGTTTTGTTTTGAAGTTTTTAATGTTTCAAACCAGAAAAAAAGTAAAAAAATTAAAATAGTAAATGAAATCAAATAGACATGAAAAGGTAGTAGGAAAAAGCTGCACTTGGTAGAATTAAATTTGTAGTTCAAATCGCACAAAACTAAGAACGCTCATCAAAATTTAAAAACCGTACTAGGATGGTTAATATATGGGTCTCCCAAATGAAAGTGTCACTACAGTCGGTTTGAGAAATGGTTTAATAGTATTAATATAAATTAGTATACAAAATAAAGACGTAATACAGACGTAACAGATACCTTGTAAGTTGAACAATGACTCCCAGCGGGCAACGAGACGATGGATACCCTAGGTGAAGGAGCTCCGGGGTTGGTTGTGGAACCAATTGTCAATGGCAGCTTGGACCTCATTATCGTCGGCAAATCGCCGTCCCTTCAGAACTTTCTTGAGTGGACCGAAGATGTGGTAGTCACATGGCGAGAGGTCTGGTCTCTAAGGGGGATGTTCGTGACCTGTCGTCAGTACTGCTTCTTCCATTACGAAAATCCCTACACCATCGGAATACCGATCTGCGTGACATACATTCCGTGCCATACATATTTTGCATTCGACGATAGATTTCACTCGCACTCACATTTTTCGCTGTTAAAAATTGCACAACCGCGCGTTTACACCGTTTGGAGGCATCCATGATATGAACGATGCCTTTTAACGTGCTCCCACGCTATCACAAACGCATCTGACGGGATCTGAGGATATTGCATGCATTCCCAGCACTCTGCACCCTCTATAGGAGCATGCGCAGTCCTCTTTCTCCTCAAATGGCGGAGTTATTACAGCAATGTCACTTTCATTTCGGCGACCTTTATAAAATAACTCCAATTCATTTTTCTATAGTATAGCTTGGTGATAAAGTCTTTCTCTTGTTACAAAAAAATATTTCGAAATGACCATTGAATGTAATACTGTAAAATTTTCATTAGGGAAATCTCATGTTCTTAAGTTTTTTTGGTCGAGTCTGTAAAGTTGTTAGTGAGTTCTTTGATGACAAATTTTCTGGAAAATGGATCGGACGGAATGGACCAACTGCTCTTGATTTTTTTCTTTTGGGAGTGCATAAAGAACAGAGTGTTTCCAACACAATTAAAAGATATTGACTCAAGGTCAGGATCACAGACGCTGTGTCTAGTGTGACAGCTCAAATGCTGAGCAATACGTGGCCAGAAACGGAATACTGTTTTGACATTCTTCGAGCTGCCAAAGGTGCTCACATCGAAATTTATGGACGCAAGTACTTGTATTAAAAACTCCATAAAGGTTTTTACAATATATTGAAACAAGGATAGGCATAATTATATTAGTTTTTCTGCAGTACATTATTGTAATAAGGGAAATACTTTATAATCACCCTATATTACATAGCTTTAATAGTAAGATTTTTAAGAATTATTATTATCAAAATTTTAAGATTATTATCAAAAGTATTATTTTTCCTTCCATAATTTTTTTCTATTGCGAAGTTTAAATGAAATGGAATAATAAATAAGTAAAAATGGAATACTGCCTTGACATTCTTCGAGCTACCAAGGGTGCTCACATCAAAATCTACTGACGTAAGTACTTGTATTAAAAACTTCAAAAAGGTCTTTACAATATATTTAAACAAGGATATGCCTAATTATATTAGTTTTTCTGCCATAAATTATTCTAATAAGGGAAAGACTTTATGATGATGATTATGACCCTACATTACATATTTTTTTATTAAGATTATTATCAAAAGTATTATTTTTCCTTCCACATTTTTTTTTTCTATTGCGAAGTACAACAGTGTTCCCACATTTTAGGGAAATTTTCAGGAATTACCAATATTTTCTTATAGAAAAAATCGTCTAATTTAATCGCCCTAAACTTCACTTTATTTAATTCGAGTTTTCCTGTATGAAAATACTGGTTTTCAGGAATTATTTGGTCTGGAAATTCTCTGACCTGTAGGAACCTGGTACAACTGTTTCTCTTCACCTTTTTCTTATAAATTTCTTTACAATTTCAATTTAGTTGGTTGGTTGGTTGATTTTACGACGGCCGATTATCAACACGAGGGATATAGGACCTAGGGGAAGTGCCCTCCGTGGGGGTCTTTCTAAGGGATCCTAACCCGTATTAACGCAAGGTTCGAAGAAAACCACGGAAAACTCCGAAAGGTTAGGTCGACGAGCGCGACAGGGGTTTGAACCCAGCACCTCCCGTCTACCAGACTTGAGAGCAGAACCTCTCAGCCACTGGTGGGGCCAATTTCAATTTAGAATTTTTAAATTTTTCGATTTCTTTTAATCATTCTGTTTCAAGACTAAAAATTTCCTTTTCTATCTTCGAAGAATTTAGTTTGAAACTCAAAGGGATTCGTATCCTTGATAATGCTCATTTTAAAATCTTTGTTTGTTTATTTTGGGAAGAAATGTTCTGAAAGACACTGTTTAACCATCCATTATCGCTCTCAAATTTTCTTAATAGAAATTTTTTACTTAATTCTGTACCAAGTCTGTTTATTTAGATAAAGTGTTAAGAGTGTACACTAAAGGTGTATGTTTTTCTTTTATTTTCATTGTATTTTGTTCAGTTTAAAATGCTGCTAAACAAACTTTAAACAAGACTTTTTCTTTTCCTTTCTTTTTTATTATACAGAGAAACAGCACTTAAATTTTGAAAGGAGATCATTACTTGGATAAAAAGTATGAAGTCGGCAGTATTTTCTTCTTGTCATTCTATGCAAACAAGATAAAATCCTTAAGTTCTGAAAATAATCCAGACTCACTCAATCAAACGACATTTATTTTATGAAATATTAATTTAATTGTCATTTAATTAAATATTAATACATTACCGACGGTATGTTTTTGTGAAATCTGGGATTTAAAACTTTAAAAGCCCCTCCTTCTTCTTCAATTTCAATTTAGCTTTTTTTAAATTTTTCGACTTTTCTTAGTCATTCTTTTTCAAAACTAAAGATTTCCTTTTCTGTCTTCGAAGAATTTCGTTTGAAACTCAAAACGATTCGTGTCCTTGATAAAGCTCATTTTAAAATCTTTGTTTGCTTATTTTGGGAAGAAATGTAAAGACAGTGTTTAACCATCCATTATCACTCTCAAATTTTCTTAAGAAATTTTCTTCTTAATTCTGTACCAAGTCTGTTTATTTAGAAAAAGTGTTAACAGTGTACATGAAAGGTGTAAGTTTTTCTTTTATTTTCGTTGTATTTTGTTCAGTTTTAAATGCTCTTAAACAAACTTTAAACAAAACTTTTTTTTCCCATTCATTTTCATTATGCAGGAAAACAGCACTTGAATTTTGAAAGAAAGAAATTAATTGGATAAGAAATAAGAAGTAATCAGTATTTTCTTCTTATGTGATTATTTAAGAAATTCTATGCAAACAAGATAAAAATACTAAGTTTTGAAAATAATCCATGGGTACTCAGTCAAGTCACATTTATTATAATGAAATATTTCATTTTCATTATACAAAACACAGCACTTGAATTTTGAAAGAAGAAAATTAATTGGATAAAAAATAAGAAGTAAGCAGTATTTTCTTCTTATGCGATTATTTAAGAAATTGTATGCAAACAAAATAAAATCACTAAGTTCTGAAAATAATCCATGGATACTCAGTCAAGTGACACTTATTGTAATGAAATATTTCATTTTCATTATACAGAAAAACAGCACTTGAATTTTGAAAGAAGAAAATTAATTGGATAAAAAATAGGGAGTAAGCAGTATTTTCTTCTTATGTGATTAATTAAGAAATTTTATGCAAACAAGATAAAATAACTATGTCCTGAAAATAATCCATAGGTACTCATTCAGTCAAGTGACATTTATTATAATGAAATATTAATTCAATTGTCATTTCATGAAATATTAATACACAATAGACCCGTGTGAAGATTTCGCACTGCAGTCTAATATTTTTTTTAGCAATATCTAATATTTTTTACACGCAGATTTAATTTTCTAAGGAAAAAATATGGTCTAAAAATATCCGTAAACAACATTAGTCAAGTCAGACTATCATCTAATTTGTTCCAACAAAGTTACACAATTTTTTTTTTCTAAGATAGCAAAAGCAATATAAATAAATATATATATACATGTTATGGTCAATATGATTAATCCGGTCATTATTAATAATAACCGGTTATTATTAATAATGACCGGATTAATCATATTGACCGTAACATATATATATATATCAATCGTATTTTAAATGCATTCACCGCCCTCTGAATACTAGGCCTGAGCGCTGACAACAATGGCGGCTGTCGCAGGCCGATTTTTTTTTTTCAGCGTTTGAACGGTCCCTCGAAATTCCACACCAATAATTTCTAAAAGTTTTCTTCGCCTTGTTTTTCGGAGATCAAATAAGTCAAAGATAACTTTTAGATATTATTGGTGTTGAAGTTCGAGGGACTGTACTAACCAAAGCCATTAAATAATAAGCCCAGTCAGATAGTGTTAAATTTGTTAGCGACACACTAGCGCCAAACCTCTGTTGCGGAAGGAGGACAAAACAGAAGTGGGTCGCAGAGAATCGATACGATTTATTTATATCGATATTTTATACGATTTTTATCGATGTTTTGTTTTTGCACTTCCTTTAAAAGCTTGCTAATTATTGCGATCTTTTACATTAAAGCTTAAACTATAATGAAAAAAAAATGTGGAAATTTACTGGATTAATATTTCTATATAAATATAGTGGTGGCGAAGAAGTTGATTTATTTATTAAAAGTTAAATAAAAAGTGATGGAAATTTACATCACTATGCAATTAACCCTTTCCGGCACAGACAAATTATGTTCGTAAAATGTGAAATTACTGACTGACACCGGAATTTACAAACGACTTTCTTAGAAAATATGAACTCCTTATTTTAAGCTTTAATTTTAGAAGCAAAATTTTATTAAAATATTCTTGGTGCCAATGCAGCACTCCCAACCGCTAGATGGCGCTATTTTCAACTTGCGAAAAGTTTCCCATTTATCTGACCGGGCTTATTATTTAATGGCTTTGGTACAAACGATTCCGCCTGCGGCAGCCGTCATTTTTTTTCAGCGCGCAGGCCTATTATTCAGGGGGCGGTGATGCATTAGAGGATGACATCATCTGTTTCAAAAAAAAAAAAAAAAAAAAAAAAAAAACATTGGGGGGGAAAAAGAAAATAAATTTAGCATTTGAATTTGAATTTTGCTTTTTAATTATAAATATAAAATAAACCCTAAGGAGCGGATAATATAAAAAAAAATGCAAATAGAAATTAAGAAAAGGGGCTGTTTCGAAAAAAAAAAAAACGGGGTGGGGAAAAGGAAAATAAAGTTAGCATTTGAATTTGAATTTTGCTTTTTAATTATAAATATAAAATAAACCCTAAGGAGCGGATAATATTAAAAAAAAATGCAAATAGAAATTAAGAAAAGGGGCTGTTATATAATATTTCAACAATCTGAAAATAGTAATTATATCTATAAAAATCATAAAAATATTGTTTATTGCGACTTTGCTACTCCTCCATTGTCAGATTGTTGCAAATGTTATACAAAAACCTCCTTTTCTTATATTCTACTAGCCTTTTTTCATATTACTAATTTTTTCCCTATACAAATTCTTATTGGATGACTATCAAAATAGGATTGACCTTTTTTTTTCACTATGTTCTATACATTAAACTAAATCAATTTTGTTTAATCAGACAATCGTTTGTAAGTGAAAAAATCCAAAAAAAAAAAAAAAGATTTAAAGTGCTTTTTCTTGCAAATTATATAAAGAACTATTCCTTATCATCGCGAACGTACACTTTTCTCTAGTGTAATCTCCAGTGTCAAGTTAGGTCTTCTCAGAGATTAGTATCTTTCAACAGCAATAACTGATTTGCATTTTTCTGTGTAATTTGTGAATGTAGAACTTTTATCTTCATTGTTATGGATGTAGCACAGGAGCGAGATTGGGTTTTTGACTTTGGTAGATCCATATTTTTCATTGTTGGTCTACTTTATTATATGTATACAAGTATATATGCTCCAGAATTCTGAAATATGCATTTCTTTTTTATATATGCATATGAAAAACTTCAAACGTCGTTGAATATTGTTAACATTTTGGTTTTCTTATATCAAAGAACACGTTTTGATTTCGTGAGAAAGCTCTGAAATAAACAAAATTATTAATATTCTATTCACACAAATTTTAGTTGGAGCTGTAAATTCGGAAAAAGTGCAAATAAAGTGTTTTTATGTATGCAGCGTAGAAAATAATAATAAAAATAGGATATATTGTCAGCTTGAATATATTATATACTGTTTTCAAGTATAGAAGTTTTAAATACTCGAATGCATACACTGTTTAAAAAAACTGTAAAAAAATGACGATTCCACTAATTACTTAGGGTTCTTACGGGTGCTTAATTTTCTAGAAATACTATTTACGAAAAGTAAACTTCACCCTATGTAATAGCAAAATCTTGCAATTAAGTAAGCATTCCGAAATATTTATATTCGAAAGTAAACAGCCTGTTATTTACAAAAATCTTTTTTTTTTCTAAAGCAGAAAAAATAATTACAAATTTAAGGTTTTCCAATTTTTTACTTTCGTCTATCTATAATAGAAGAAAATATTGTAATAGAAAATTTTTCTACTTCCGGTTTTCGACGGATTTTCACGTTTAAGGTTCAGAGATTCCGAAAAACATGTTTTACAAAATGTCTGTCTGTCCGTGTGTACGTGTGTGTGTCCTACTAGTTATTATTAAATTACCTACTTGTGTTATTACTAAACTTGTATTATTACTAAAAGTTTTGATACAGCCAATTTTTAACTGCAATCTTCACTTTGTAAATTGAAAGACATTTGTTGATCGTATAAAGCAATTAACTTGTTTCGAAACAGTGGTGCTTAGTGCCTATTTTTAATTCATTGTGTCAAATAAAATAAAATAAAATAAAATAAAATAAAATAAACGAAATTGTTAAAGGAATAAATTAAAGTATTAGAGGATGTGTTAACTTGAAGAATAATAATTCTAGAAACCACAAAAAATTAGTTATTTATATTATTACAATTTAAGATCACAGAGTGTGTTATATGTTTCCTTTGGCATTTTTTATGCTCGGTTTTCCGTCAGATTCAATGGAATATTTATTATCATAAATGTTATTTCTGTTGTCAGCATCCCTTTTTCTATGCATTTACAAACGCACAGCAATGTCTGAGGTATCATTCGAAAGGTTTTTTTTAGCCAACTTCTGACATAGTACATTCACATTTTGTTAAACCATGTTTTTGATTAAAAATTGCAGTTAATTAAAAAAATACACCAGCATTGCTTCCATAAATGAAATTAAAAGCTTCTCTGAAATCAATGTTACCACAAAAATAAAATCCTGCTTTATTTCATGCCCAACAATGATTAAAAAAAAAAAAATAGCACAAAAAATATAAAGTTTGATGTCTCCGCACGAATTTACTTTATATTTATGATTAAAAAGGAAAATTGAAATTGAAATAGTTAGTAGAAAATACACCATCGATCAATCGGAGTTGTAGTATTTCACATGTAGCTTAAAAAGTATGCTTTGTTAAATTACATTAAATTGCATTTTATATTTATGTTTTTATCCCGATTTGGAAGACGGTATTCTATAATGCAGTTAAAATACGATTGTTATTTTTTTTCTGGCGCGTGCCTTTTGAGTTCTTCGATCAGTTTTTACTGTAACTTTGATGGAATAAATGAGATGATATTCTGGCTGGACTATTGTTGTTTGCAGTTTTTTATCCTTATTTTTTCTTTATAAGTTTAAACCTGCATCTAAAAAATATTAGATATTGCTAAAAAAAATTATACTGCAGTGCGAAATTCTCGCACGGGTTCACTGGGTATATTTTGTTCATATGAATTTATACTACAGCGCCTAGAATACATAGTGTGGAAAACGGCTAGAAAATAGTACTAAAAAATTGAATCCGATAAATGTATAACGATGCTGAAAAAACAACGGGTCGATAGCAGCGACATCTTCTAGCAGTGGAGGTCCAGGTGGTTTGGATACCACTAATTTTATAAAAATATTTTTGCCTTATCTAATCGGAGAATTTTCTGAGATATGGAAGGCGAAGAAAACTTTATAATATTACTGGCTTCCAGAGCATTTGGCCCTTCCCCACCTCTCGGGCTACGCAACTGTCTGCTAGCTGTTTTCAACGCAAACATTGTATAAGAATAGAACTGAGAAAACGTTTCAGCTAGTGGTAAATATTTTAAATAATTTATACCCTATTTCCTTTGACTTGGATAGTGATTTTCATAAGCTTTGAAAATATGAATGATATTGATCATGGTCCAAAAACGTGATACGCATTCGTTTGTGCCTGGTTGAAGTACTCCACACTAGAGATGAGTTCGGGCTTTCTTTTCATAGCCCGGGCCCGCCCGATCCCGATGATTTTAAATCCGAACCCGCCCGAGCACGAAACATTTTGTATAATTAGAGCCCGAGCCCGATATCGAAAAAAATTGCATAATATTTAAAAATTGTTTTAAAAGTAATATCATATTTTTTAAAACTTCGGACGCGAAAATAACTGTTCATCCCGTACACATAATAAATTTTATGGAAATTTACATTCTATCTTATCAAAGGGAAGTTTGGTACCAGATAAAATATACTTCCTTAAAAGGATATAAATATTTTTGTCTCCCAATAAGTAAATCTGATGGACACTTTAACGAAGTGCGTTTTAAAAATAAATAAATAAAATTTGTAGAAATTACTATTTAAATGTCGAAGAATCGAACAACCTTTTCTATTTCCTATAAAAGTGTATTTCGTAAATTATAATTGATTCTTGAATTAAAACAATATTTCGTGTTCCTGAAAAACAGCTTAAATTAAAAATTTGACACAGTATCTGAAAGATCCCGTGTTTTTATAGAAAAAGTTGAAACACTCTTCGATGCTTTCTATCGGAATAACAATGAATGACAATTATATGTACTTACGAATGAAAGTGACTTCGTAAATCTGCAAAGCAGAGCTTTAGCATTAGCAGAGATCATAATTAAAAATAGAATCACTAATGTTGTTTTCATATGAAGAGCTAGTATAACTCGCACACAATAAAAGACTAAAAATTTGAAAACCTAAACTAATGCTGATTGACTAAAAACGAAAAAAAAAAATATTCATCTCGCATTAGATAGCTAAAAAAAATAATAAGTAAACGTTCGAATTAAAAAATATCCTACTTCACAAATGAAAATATAGCAACAAATATTATTGGCGCCACTTCGCATTGGCGCCATATCACCCAGTCGTCAGACATGTCGCAAATATCGTAAATTTTCTTTTAAAGTAACATTCTAATATTAGAAAAGAAAAATAAGATTTCTGTTTCCCCTTCTATTCATTCTTCTCAAAATAACATTAAAATTACTTGAAATGGAATTTGTAATTTTTTAGAGGAAAAAGTTATTTTTATTTTTTCTATATGAGAATAAATAAAATCGTCAGTTTCAGAAGGAATGAGCCCGAGCCCTCCCAGGTCCTAAGGCTGGTATAAAAATTGAGCCCGAGCCCGTGTCGGGCCTGGGCTCGGGCTCGGGCTGAGCCCGTCTCATCTCTACTCCACACAAGACAGCAAACTAGAAACTATCCTTATTTAGCATACGAAAGAATGAATCTCTGCTAGAAGGGTGGAAAAGATTAAGTCCCCGATATGATAAAAAATTAACTTCAAAATCAGTTACATCTGAAATATACACTTTCAAGAAGATTTTATTAACAGAAATTATGTTCATGTTGTCAATAGTGAAACGGTTACTTTTGCTAGAGGTAAATGTATTTTTAAAGCAGATGTCGCTGCGATCGCCCTATTACTGAACCTCATTGCACGTTTATCGGCTACATTTTTTTAGCACTTTAAAAACATTACCAGTTTGGTTAAATTCCGAAATTTGGCATTCATACCAGAAATTCCCTAAAATGTTCTTTTGGTTACTTAACGGCAGATATTTCGTGACTTCTTAAAGTAAAAATTCTTGTTTCAGAATTTCCGGTTTCAATTCGAAAATTTTGAATTAAAATCGGTAAAACCGTTTTCCTCACTATGTATTTTTGGCGCTGTAGTTATACGAATAGTTTTCAATTAAGATTCTATTTAGTGTAATCTTTAGGGTAGGTATATCTCTATAGTTTTACAATACAGTAAAACATATAGGTTTCACACCACAAACATAAAAGATATTATTTTTATTGTATTAAAATTGCTGAATGGCTTTTTTTTTTAAATCATTCTAAAACTAATTCTCGTATGACAGTGGCATAATCTTATTTCACTGAAAATAGCAAAGCCATTAAATAATAAGCCCAGTCAGATAAATGGGAAACTTTTCGCAAGTTGAAAATAGCGCCATCTAGCGGTTGGGAGTGCTGCATTCGGCACCAAGAATATTTTAATAAAATTTTGCTTCTAAAATTAAAGCTTACAATAAGGAGTTCATATTTTCTAAGAAAGTCGTTTGTAAATTCCGGTGTCAGTCAGTAATTTCACATTTTACGAACATAATTTGTCTGTGCCGGAAAGGGTTAATTGCATAGTGATGTAAATTTCCATCACTTTTTATTTAACTTTTAATAAATAAATCAACTTCTTCGCCACCACTATATTTATATAGAAATATTAATCCAGTAAATTTCCACCATTTTTTTTTCATTATAGTTTTAGCTTTAATGTAAAAGATCCCAATAATTAGCAAACTTTTAAAGGAAGTGCAAAAACAAAACATCGATAAAAATCGTATAAAATATCGATATAAATAAATCGTATCGTTTCTCTGCGACCCACTTCTGTTTTGTCCTCCTTCCGCAGCAGAGGTTTGGCGCTAGTGTGTCGCTAACAAATTTAACACTATCTGACTGGGCTTATTATTTAATGGCTTTGGAAAATAGTGATGGAATCAATTAGATGATATTCTGACTAGACTAATGTTGTTTGCAGTTTTTTTTTAATCCCCCCCCTTTTTTAGCAGTTTAAACCTGCATCTAAAATATATTAGATATTGCTAAAAAAATTATACTGCAGTGCGAAATCCTCACACGTATCCACTGGGTATATTTCATTCATATAAAGTTATACTAATAGTTTTCATTGAGGATTCTATTTAGTGTAATATTTAGGGTAGGTATCCCTATATTTTTACAATACAGTAAAAAATATATGTTTCACACCACAAACATAAACGACAATATTTTTATTGTTTTAAATTTTGCTGAATGTGTTAGTTATTCAGGGGGAAAGTCGCTGGAGCTATGATTGCACTAAAACCTCTTCTCAATAGTAAAACACTGGCTATCCATAACAAACTTCTCCTTTATAATTCCTGCATTTTACCAATTATCACCTACGCCTGTCCGGTCTGGGGCTATATCTGCAAATCCTCCATGAAAAACCTCAGCCAACTTCATAACAAAAATCTGCGTACTGTCAGAAATGCCTCTCGCTATCTCCGTAATAGCACTGTTCGCAGAGACCTCAAAACTACCACATTAAATAAAAGAATCAACCACCTTGCCAAAAAAATTTATGAAAAATTATATGACCTCCCTCATGATATAATCGCAGAATTGCCGGATTATCACGCATTCGAACCACATCAACGCAAGCGTCCAAAATATTCTTGCATTATTGATTATGATCATTAGTGCTCACCATTCTGCAAATTTCTCTCTCTTACTTTTATATATCTTATTCCTATGCTATACAAAATAATAATAAAATATAAATATAAATAAAAAAATTTGTAAATAATAAATATGTTTGTTCTTTTTAAGTGCTATTTTTGTTAAAGCTTAGCTTTGCCTGCCTTTTCCACCTGGCATTTTTGTAATGTTTTTGAACATGTTCCGAACCCTATTTTACACTTTTTCAACTTTTTTCAGTAGTTAATTTTAACTACAGCTATACCATTTTACTTTTTTCCATTTATTAGACTCTTTCCGTAATCTCTATAGCTTTCCTTTTTTATTCCCATTGTTTAATTTTTCTTCTATTTTTAATTCTTCTTTCTTGTGTAGTTAATACTACATTTAACTTTTCCCAACGGCTCAATATTTACAAGACAGGTTACTCACATATAGACTGGGCGTAAAGTTGATCGCAACTCGGAAGCCCCTTAACCGACATCAACTGTTCGGTCTTAGTTTTTTAAACATTTTAAATAATTCTCGTGTGACAGTGGTATAATCCTATGTCACTGAGAATTATGAGAGAATCAATTAGATGATATTCTGGCTAGACAAGTGTTGCTTGCAAGTTTTTTTTTAATCCTTATTTTTTCTTTAGAAGTTTAATCCTGCATATAAAAAATATTAGATTGCAGTGCGAAATCTTGGCGCGGGTCCACTGGTCATATATGTTATTTCTGTTGTCAATATCCCGTTTCTATGCATTTACAAAACGCACAACAATGAATGCGGTATCATTCGAAAGATTTTTGAACCAACTTCTAACATAGGACACTCACATTTCGTTAAAACGTGCTTTTTGTTGAAAAATCGCAGTTCATTAAACAGTAAATCAGCATTTTTTTTTTTTTTTTTTTTTTTTTTTTATAAATGAAAGATTTATCTCTGTTATAAAATAAAATATCATATTATATCACTCTCAGCAAAGATAGTAAAAAAAAAAAAAAAAAAGTACAAATCAGAGAAAGTGGGATGCCTGCGCACGGGTTTATTTTATATTTATGATTAAAAAACATAATTGAAATTGAAATGTTCTGAAGAAAAATATACCCTCGATTGATCAAAGCCGTGGTATTTCAAGTGTAGTCTAAAAGATATACTTTGTTATATTATGTATACAATTTATTTTTCTTTGTCCGAAGTGGATGAAGTGGATCACTTATCATCTAATGCAGTTAAAATACGAACGTTAATTTTTTTTGCGCGCGTGACTTTTGCTGTCTTTGATTAGGTTTTACTGCAAATTTGATAGAAAAACGAGATGATATTCTGGCTTAACTAGTATCGTTTGCAGATATTTTTATCATTATTTTACTTTAGAAGTTTAAACCTGCATGCGAGAAATATTAGCTATTGCTAAATCACTGGTATTGAGGTATGTGCTTATATTATATTTGAACATTTAAAACATGGACGATGTACTAAGAATTGGTGCCAGTGGGTTACTTTTTTGTTTGAGATTCCTTGATCGGCACTTATCGAAATTTTTTTTAATGGTACTAAAATCACCTAAAATGGTTTAAAATCACCTTATTTTCACGTTATTGAAACCGCGTCATTAAATAAGGCGAATTTTACTTACTAAAAAAACTGGTGACAACCAAGAAACGGAATAAAATAAAAATAGCGAATGGGCAGCACTGATACTAAGTGCGCAACACAGCAGAAACACAACTATGAATTCCGAAATAGTTACACGATTAACACCTGCGCCTCATTTACTCTCTTCCCAAACACTCTCCTATGTTTAACCAATGTTTAAAATTGAAGTTCGTAATTGTTTTGCTCTCTTTCATTATTTTTATTGGTAAGACACCAATGGCGTACACAATACTCAGACCGTGTATTTGTGTAATTTATTCCGTATTATTATTAAACATTGCATTAAAAGAAGAATGTCATTAAAATTTGATATTTAGGCTTTAAAAAGCGTTAGTGTATGTATGGAGTACGCGGTTCATGTATTTAGGTTTTTACAACTGTCCCTGCTATACAGGGTATTTCACTACCAGACCGACAAACTTGCAGAAGGTGTAGGGGCACAGAGACGACTCGGAATCACATAGCAATGCAGGGTCAAAAATGCTGTAGTTACGAGCTATGGTTCAAAGAAACAGAGAAAATGAACAGAAACAGCAATACATTAATGGGACTCAAAACATTTTTTTGAAAGGTTGTACTACAGAAGGTGCTCAAAATTACGATCAGAAGTCGTGAGACAGGCTTCACAGCGGCACCGCATAGATCCCCCTTACGTTCTATTCTGGAAGATTCCTGGCATGTCGCCTCCCGGCAGCTACAGATATTCGAGCGGCGATATCTTCAACTGAAAGAACTCGTACATCAAACTTTCCATTTGACCCCCCGAAGAAGAAGCCTGCCTGACGACTTCTGGTCATAATTTCAAACACCTTCGTAGTACAACCTTTCAATAAAATGTTTTCTGTCCAATTAATGTGTTATTGTTAGTTCTTTTTCTCTGCTTCTTTGAACCATAGCTCGTAACTACAGCATTTTCGACCAGGCATTGCTATGTGATTCTGAGTCGTCTCTGTGCCCTCTACACCGCCTGCAAGTTTGTCAGTCTGGTAGTGAAACACCCTGTATATTAAATTAGCCTCCCTTGTTTAACAATTGTCTGCTTATTATATTTTTTCAATTGGGTTGTTCGGGAAGTTCTTTCCGTTTGGGAAAGTTGATTTGTACTGGAAAATTCAACCATTTAATTACTAGACATCAATTCCGATACATAATGTCTCGTAATTGGCGAGCAGAATTTTGCGTCATCACGAATCGGTTTCATAAATGGAAGGAACATTCTGAACAACCCAAAGCCATTAAATAATATGCCTAGTCAGATAAATGGGAAACTTTTCGCAAGTTGAAAATAGCGCCATCTAGCGGTTGGGAGTGCTGCATTCGGCACCAAGAATATTTTAATAAAATTTTGCTTCTAAAATTAAAGCTTAAAATAAGGAGTTCATATTTTCTAAGAAAGTCGTTTGTAAATTCCGGTGTCAGTCAGTAATTTCACATTTCACGAACATAATTTGTCTGTGCCGGAAAGGGTTAATTGCATAGTGATGTAAATTTCCATCACTTTTTATTTAACTTTTAATAAATAAATCAACTTCTTCGCCACCATTATATTTATATAGAAATATTAATCCAGTAAATTTCCATATTTTTTTTTTCATTATAGTTTTAGCTTTAATTTAAAAGATCCCAATAATTAGCAAGCTTTTAAAGGAAGTGCAAAAACAAAACATCGATAAAAATCGTATAAAATATCGATATAAATAAATCGTATCGTTTCTCTGCGACCCACTTCTGTTTTGTCCTCCTTCCGCAGCAGAAGTTTGGCGCTAGTGTGTCCCTAACAAATTTAACACTATCTGACTGGGCTTATTATTTAATGGCTTTGGAACAACCTAATATTACTAGAAATTACGTTAAACAATAATATCATTAAAAGTTGCTATTTAGGCTTAAAATGCCTCGAAGCGTACAGTACGCCGCTCGTGTTTTTATGTACTACAAACTGTCCGTGTTTGAAAGGTTAATGATATTATATTTTCTTTAACTCAGTAAAATTTCAAAACAGTAATTTGATCAGTTTTTCTTAGTCACGTGTTAGAGCCCGATATTTTAGCTTTCCATCAGTAAGTAACACACTAATTTAAGATTATATTAAACTATATTTGTATACA
Organism: Maratus michaelseni; assembly: GCA_963931845.1. Taxonomy (NCBI): domain Eukaryota; kingdom Metazoa; phylum Arthropoda; class Arachnida; order Araneae; family Salticidae; genus Maratus; species Maratus michaelseni. The sequence goes on along the minus strand of OZ007597.1, from coordinate 148,056,352 downwards.
AATAATGTGATTCTCTGATGTAGTGTAAAAAAATAAGCAGAGTTACAACCAAACACTTGTTTATTTTCAGTAGCAAGTCAATTTACCGTTTTATATTATTTTTTTTGCTTGATTTAACCTTTACACGGGGGCTCGGACAGCATCTGTCCGAGAATACATGCAAACTTGGACAAATGCTGTCCAAACCGCCGTGTAAACGTTAAACTCCGACATTAAAGTATATTTGTATAAACATAATGTGATTCCTTGGCGTGTAAAAAAAAGAACAGAATTAAAATCAAACATGTATATATATTTTTCAGCAACAAGTAATTTTGCAGCTTCATATTATTTTTTTTTTTTTTTTTTGCTTGATTTAAACGCATGCATTAAACTATGTTTTTATAAACATACTGTGATTCCCTGACGCATTATAAAAAAATCAGATGTTGAAACCAAACATATATATTTTTTAAGTAGCAAGAAATTTCCCAGCTTCATATTATTTTTATTGCTTGATTTCAACGCATGTATAAAGTGAGACTCTTTCAACTCTCAACATAAAATATTTTGTTAATACAAGTAATTTATATCTTGAAACTTTGTGTCGGCAAAGAGTTTTATCCTTATTACCTATAAAGCAAAAAAGCATAATACTTTCATATTTTTATCTTTATGAGATGCATGATGTCTCAATCTCAATAAAATTACAGAAAACTATTTTGATCAGTTTTCTTAATTGCGTGTTAGAGACCGATATTTTTGCTTTCCTTCAGTAAGTAATACATAGTATAAGATTATGTTAAGCTATATTTGTATAAATATAATGTGATTCCCTGATGCATTACAAAAAATAAATAAATCAGAGTTTAACACTGGAACCGCGGGAAATTTTACTCAAGTTTTATAAAAATATTCGACACCAGAAATTTTATTAAAACTATTCAACATTTATTTAAATTATTTTTGGGCAGTGTATATTTAATATATTTTGTGAAAACATTTCTGGTTCGAATCAACATCTATTCATGTGGTACGGGTCAAAATGACACGTCATCGCGGTTCTAGTGTTAGAACAAACATATATTTTTTAAGTAGCTAGAAATTTCCCAGATTGATATTATTTTATTGCTTGATTTCAACGCATGTATAAAGTGAGACTGAGTATCGTCTTTCAACTCTCACCATAAAATATTTTGTTAATAATTTATGTTTTGAAACTTTGTGTTGGCAAAGAGTTTTATCCTTATTACCAATAAAGCAAAAAAGCATAATACTTTCATATATTTAACTTTATAAGATGCATGATATCTTAATCTCAATACAATTTCAGAAAAGTATTTTGATCAGTTTTCCTTAATTACGTGTTAGAGCCCGATATTTTAGCTTTCCTGCTGAGGTAACGCTTCGTCGTTTAAGATTATATTAAACTATATTTGTTTGTATAAACATAATGTGATTCCCTGATGCATTAGAAAAAATTAATAAATCAGACTTTAAAGCAAACACATATTTTTTAAGTAGCAAGAAATTTGCCAGCTTTATATTATCTTTATTGCTTGATTTCAACGCATGTATAAAGTGAGACTGCATATCGTCTTTCAACTCTAACCATAAAATATTTTGTTAATAATTTAGGTCTTGAAACTTTGTGTCTGCAAAGAGTTTTATCCTTATTATCGATAAAGCTAAAAAGCATAATACTTTCATATATTAAACATTATGAGATGCATGATATCTTAATCTCAATACAATTTCAGAAAAGTAATTTGATCAGTTTTTCCTTAACTACGTGTTAGAGCCAGATATTTTAGCTTTCCTGCTTATGTAACGCATCATCGTTTAAGATTATGTTAAACTATATTTGTATAAACATAATGCGATTCCCTGATGCATTAGAAAAAAATAATAAATCAGACTTTAAAGCAAACTTATATTTTTTAAGTAGATAGAAATTTGCCAGCTTTATATTATCTTTATTGCTTGATTTCAACGCATGTATAAAGTGAGACTGAGTATCGTCTTTCAACTATCACCATAAAATATTTTGTTAATAATTTATGTTTTGAAACTTTGTGTCGGCAGAGAGTTTTATCCTTATTACCGATAAAGCAAAAAAGCATAATACATGTATTTAATTTTATGAGATGCATGATATCTTAATCTCAATACAATTTCAGAAAATTACTTTGATCAGTTTTCCTTAATTACGTGTTAGAGCCCGATATTTTAGCTTTCGTGCTGAGGTAACGCATCATCGTTTAAGATTATATTAAACTATAGTTATATAAACATAATGAGATTCTCTGATGCATTACAGAAAAAAAAAACAAAGTTTAAAACCAGCATATTTTTTTTTTTAAGTAGCAAGAAATTTTCCAGCTTCAAACTATTTTTATTGTTTGATTTAAACACATGTCTAAAGAATGACTGAAAGTCCTTTTCCAACTCGCACCATAAAAATCTTTTGTTAATAATTTATGTCTTGGGACTTTATAGCTGCAGCGAGTTTTATCCTCATTACTGGCGAAGCAAAAACAAAATACTTTCATGTTTTTAACTTTATGAGATGCGTGTTATTTTGATATGTTGGAATTTTTCTTGATGTTACACATACAGATTTCTATTTATAAGACTTAACTATGTAATTTTTTATGATTTTAAAACTTGCAAATGCTTTTGAGTTTTAAGTTGGGGTTATAAGCTTGTATGAATTTAAATTTCGTAAAAATGCATCTATACAAACAGTTTAGGATCGATAAGAAAGGAACTGGTTCCGTTCGAAAATTAATATAAAAATTTCGTTTATTATACATATTATTCATAATTCTCTCCGAGGTTTCAGAAGGCTATAGGAGCAAAACTACGACGAATACAACAGAAAAGAACCTTGCACCAAATATATAATCAATTCAAGTTTTATTTTAGACCTTACAATTTGTGAGCCCTTGGTCACACGGCAAACATCAATACATAATCCAGTTCTTGTCATACTCTCCCCAACATGGCACGATCCACGGTACTGACAGCGCGTGTGATCCGTCCATGCAGTTCTGCTAAATCACGCGACGAAAGGGGTACAAACACAACATCTTTGCCATAGCCCCACAAGAAAAAAGTCGTATGGTGTTAAGTCCGGTGAGCACGGGAGCCATAGCAGTGTAATACGTACTGCCATCTACCGGCGACTGTGATTATAAAAAACTTGAATTATTTATCTATTTAACGCAAGGATCTTTTCTGGTTTATTTGTCGTAGTTTTGTTCCTACCGCCTTGTGAAACCCCGGAGGGAATTATGAATCACCCTGTATATACCATATATTCCGGCGTATAACGCGCTCCGGTGAGTAATACGCATTTAAACTTTCAAAATTTTCTACTTTTGGATATAACGTGCAATTTAAAAATCTTCGAAAAATAAAGTTCTCAGAGAATATAAACATAACCTGTTTTTGATTATGATTGAACTGATTATTGCGATATTTCAATTTCATTGACCGACATATGTGTTTAAAATAGCCCCGCAGTGGCGTGGACGGTTAAGCTCGGCTCTCGTAAGATCGCGGAAAGCGAAGCAGCATCTACCAAGGTCAGTGCTTGGGAGGGTGACGACCTCTCTCGACTGCTGCTTCTGTGGGATCGTGTACGTTAATGGGAGCTGGTGCACGTAAAATCTGTTCGTGGCTCCAATGTCTTCCAAGTTTACTATAAGCGTTACCTCTGGGGGTACCAATCCAGGTGCAGGTCTCTTATCTGAAATTGGTTCAAAATTAGGAGACCATCTCTAGAAGTCCAACCTCTCTTGAGGCTCTGGCACCCCTTCTTTCAGAGAAGTGTCTTGGCACTTCCTCTGACACGCAACAACAACAACATGTGTTTAAAAGGTTTTCATTAGACTTCATTACAGATGTAAATGTAATTTTTCTTTCACTGCCTCTGCTAACAAAACCTTGATTATCTTCAGTTTTTTAAACAAGTGATATAAATCAATTAGTTAGAAGGAAGTTATGATCTTCCTCGGTGCTTGGAAGCGGATGATGATAACTCACAACAGTTTTCATAAGATTGTTACATTTGACACAAAGCAAGGCAAGTATGTCTACTGAAAATTTCACTAGCTTTATTATTGTTAAAGAGGAACAAGAATTCGGGGTTGGCTTCAAATGAAAACTTCGAATTTTTAACTGAAAAAATGCATTACAACCCTTAATTTCTTTTACAAAAATTGCTTGCTGTCATGTGCTCTTCCATCTCATAATGTTTGTGTTATAATTTTTGAAATATTTTGTATAAATCAAGTATAGTTTTATATAATTTAATAGGTGCATTTTACGCTTTGTAGCTTTGACACTGTAAACGTTATTTAATGTAATAATGTCTAACAAAGCTGCGGCCCCACCAGTGGCTCAGAAATTCTGCTCTCAAAGGTGATAAATGGGAAGTGCTGGGTTCAAATCAATGTCGCGCTCGTCGACCTAACCGTACGGAGTTTTCCGTGGTTTTCTTCGAACCTTGCCGTAAATATGGGTTAAGATCCTTTAGAAAGACCCCCACGGAGGGCACTCCCCCTAGGGCCTATATCCCTCGAGCAGATAATCGGCCTTTATAAATAAACCAATCTAATAAAGTTGTTGTTTCTCATACCCGCTAAAAATCATGCAATTTAACTGTAAAGCCCCCTAGCACCTAATTAATTATTAATATATGACTTCAAAATCTTAAACAAAAAATGTTTATGTGCAGCACAAAATACGTAGAAGCACATTATGTCAATACAGCAATATTATATCATCTGAAACACATTGAATATATCGCGATCTGAACACATCTGAAATACATTGAATATATTCCCTAATGCGGACCTCGGAACTTACAGCTATTTTCGAAAAGTAATACTCGACTTACTTAATAACAGGCATTCTGTGATCAAATAAAATGAAGATTACTTTTCAGAAAGGATTAGGATTAATTTCAGAAAGGATTGCGTTAAGAATTTTGAATATCACAATTTCAGAATAGTAATACTCGATTTATTTAACCAGCAAATACATGAAGACAAGTATTCCTATTCGCAAAAAGCGGTATTTAAAACTTGGAACACATTCACCCTTGTAGAACGCTTAAAATTTTATGTTCTTTCTTCGGCTTTTGCTTTATATACATGTTTGCAAAGTACTACTGTTTTTCATTCTGTTTTTTTTTTATCCTTAACATAAAATCTTTAAACAGCAGTAAGGGTTCTGAGAATGTCAGGAAAAAAGAAAATGCATGAGATTTATATAAAAGCGGATTTCCATTTCAGTGAATTATTTACAGTAGGTAATTTGTGTCTGCAGAAGTTTTTAAACTTTTTATTGATGTTGCCAACGAGCGAGAAGCTTTTGTACTTCCAGATTTATGAGTTTCAAGATTATCTTGCATAGTTTCGTTCCTTTTCTTTATTTTGTGAAAAAAATTCCTTGCTTGGAAACTTTGAAATGCAAATTTTATGTTACTTAAAAACTTCCAAATATAGCTGAATAGCAACTCCCACTGTCCACTCGTACATGATTTGACCTTTCTTATTACACATCTATTTATAAACGAATTTCATATTTCATACAGTCTACTTTATGTATGATACTGTAAAATTGTGAGAATGTGAATTATTATTTTTACTTCCATCGTAAAAAAAATATAAAATAAAAAAAATCCCTGACGGCTCGGCCTACAGGCACATGTAGATTTCGAAGACGCAGACCGTGGGGCACCTGTTTGTCAGGAATTGCGGAAGAAATGACCTTTTTGCGATGATGCTGCAGTTGGAACCGCATACTTCGAAACCAAACTTGTTTGCAGGCGGAGCCAACAAGAATTTTTTTTTTGCTATAAGAGTTGGTCCTATAAAAAACATGTCAATATAAAAGTTTTAGATAATAGTAAGAGGATTTATAATAAATTTAAGCGGATTTGAAATTTTGGGAATTGACGAATTTATGAATTTTTTTCTTCTAAAACCCCCTTCCCCCCCTTAAGACAATTTTTAATTATATCAAAAATCTGTCATACATAAATTTTCGGCCCTTCTCCTAGAAGTAATAATAACTTCAAACGGATTCGATATATATCATAATTAAGAAATTATGTTTTATTTCTGTTTTCACAAAAAGCTCCCCCATCCCCCCCTTGGTTCGATTTTGCCCATTAACGAACTTGACCGAGATTTTATGCCCCTTGATTTTATGTATCAGTTTCGAAAAGATGCGGGAGTTGGAACCGCCTACTTCGAAAAATAACTTGTTTGCAGGCGGAGCCGGCAGGGATTTTGTTGTTTTTAATTTTTTTTGCTATAGCGGTTGGTCCTATAAAAAACTTGTCAGTATAAAAGTTTTAGATAATATTAAGAGGATTTATAATAAATTTAAGCGGATTTGAAATCTTGGGAATTGACGAAATTAAGAATTTTTTTCTTCTAAAACCCCCTTCCCTCCCCCCCCCTTAAGGCAATTTTTAATTATATCAAAAATCTGTCATACATAAGTTTTTGGCGCTGTTCCTAGAAGTAATAATAACTTTAAACGGATTCAATACGTATCATAATTAAGAAATTATGGTTTTTTTCTGTTTTCACAAAAAGACCCCCCCCCCATCCGCCCCCCTTGGTTCGATTTTGCCCATTAACGAGCTTGACCGAGATTTTATGCCCCTTGATTTTATGTATCAGTTTCGAAAAGATGCGGGAGTTGGAACCGCCTACTTCGAAAAATAACTTGTTTGCAGGCGGAGCCGGCAGGGATTTTTTTGTTTTTAATATTTTTTGCTATAACGGTTGGTCCTATAAAAAACTTGTCAATATAAAAGTTTGAGATAATACTAAGAGGATTAATAATAAATTTACGCGGATTTGATATCTTGTGAATTGACGAAGCTATGATTTTTTTTCTTCTAAAACTCCCCTTTTTCCCATCCTTGGGGCCATTTTTAATTAGATCAAAAATCGGTCATACATAAATTTTCGGCCCTTTTCCTAGAAGTAATAATAACTTTAAACGGATTCGATACGTATAATAATAAAGAAATTATGAGGGGTTTTCTGTTTTCACAAAAAGCCCCCCCATTTCCTCCCCCCCCGGTTCGATTTTGCCCATTGACGAACTTGACCGAGATTTTATGACCCTTGATTTTATGTATCAGTTTGGAAGAGATTTATGCAGAATTTTTCCAGTTATCGTGGTCAGAAAAAAGTGACATAGATAGATAGATAGATAGATAGATAGACATATAAAGTTTTGAACTGGGGGTGGTTTTGGGTTCTGGGAGTCATGATCGGCGTAGATCTGCAAAAATTTTACAAAATTTCCAACTTAGGTGAGAATGTAATAGGTAGTATTTCTTACGAAATCTACCTAAAAAGAAATACTGAGTTGTCCGGAAAGTTCGTGCCGATTGGGAAAATCCATTTGTACCGGAAAATTCTGCCCGTTAATTACTGGACATTTGATATCGGACTTAAAGTCGAATAATCAAATACAAGAATTTTCCGGTACAGTTTGATTTTCCCAACCGGCACATTGTAATTTTGAAGGGACTCAATACGCGAGTTCTCATACGACAACATAAACTGCGGATAATGAGAATCCCTGCTCTGTCCTTGACATAAAAGCTGTCTAAAGTTGCATAACTCAACGCATACCTCAATGAAAAAACATCCTTGCTTGGGAACTTTGAAATGCAAATTTTATGTTACTTAAAAACCTAAAAAATATAGCTGAACAGCGACTCCCACTGTGTACTAGCATGTGATTTAATATTCCTTATTACGCATCTATTTATAAACGAATTTGATATTTCATACAGTCTACTTTATGTATGATACTGTAAAATTGTGAGAATGTGAATGATAATTTTTACTTCCATCGTAAAAAAAAGAAAAAAAAAAAAAAGAAATACAGAGTTGTCCGGAAAGTTCGTGCCGATTGGGAAAATCAATTTGTATCTGAAAATTCTGCCCGTTAATTACTGGACATTTGATATCGGATTTAATGTCTAATAATCAAATGAAAGAATTTTCCGGTACAATTTGATTTTCCCAATCGGCACGGACTTTCCGTACAGCCTATCACCTTGTAATTTTGAAGGCACTCAATACGGGAGTTCTGATACGACAGCATAAACTGCGGAGAGTGAGAATCCGTGCTCTATCCTTGACATAAAAGCTGTCCAAAGTTGAATACCTCAACGACGCACAACTTGGTGAAATCACGAAAAAACACTCAGAAATCAATTTTTTTTTAAAATGACGTAATAAATAGTATACATGTATTAGGTAGATGCAAAAGTTCTGTATTTTAACGCTTTGCCGTTCGCATGTCTCGTAAAAATACTTCTGTTCGTAAAATGTTGAAATGATTAATTTAGAAACAAATTCATTCGAAAATAAGTAAAATCTTTTCTTCATGTACTTGATAAGAGGGAATTTTTCATTCCAAAATTCTGGTGCCAATGTAGCATTTAAGGATTAAAATTAAGTTACTTTACGTACGACACCACTGTGGTGTCGCCGGACGGCAAAGTGTTAAGACGTAATTTTAATACCTTTAAAACCGGTAAAATTTTAATACCTAATAATCTTACCTATCAGATCAAAGCAAGCATGTACAATTTAATCATGCGGTATTAAAATTAAAAATTGTAACTGTATTAAAATTAGGTATTAAAATAAGATAGAACATTTGCGTCTACCTAACACTATTAGACAGCATCTCAAGCCATCAGAACACGAGTTTCCGAGCGTTGCGTTCATCAGAAGGCCGACAAGAGGAACGACAAAATGAGTCGTCCTATTTAATTCGACTTCGCCAAAGAAAATGGCACTACAGTTCTTGAATAAGTTAGTGCTGTTACAAATGAAATAAAAAACCCACCCTTCATCTACAACAATCAACGACTGCCATATCGCATGAACAGTTAGTTATACGGGCCTGGGGTGGGTTTCATCCGATTTGGCATCCAAAAATATATAGATTTTTATATCTCAGACGACTTTTTCCTGACACTTTTCAATTTTTTGATTTTTCTGTTGGTGACACGTCTTTCAAATGACCACTAGCTTTACATTTCAAGTTAGATTTAACACTAGAACGACCGGAAATTTTACTCAAATTTTATAAAATTATTTCACACCAGAATTTTTATTGAAAACTATTTAACTTGTTTATTTAACACATTTCTGTTGTTTTATATTTAATTTGTTTTAAAAAGTAATTTCTGGTTCGAATTGCAATATATTCCTTTGGCAACGTTCAAAATGACCGTTCACGGTCGTTCTAGTGTTAAGTTACTTTGTTGCCTTTACTGTGATCTAGAAGAGTTTACCTAATCATAGAAAAAAGTCCTAATCTCTTAAATTTTGTGATTTGATACTATAACTTTCCAAAGTTTTATATCTGCAGCAAACAAACAAGTACTTCAGTTGGGATTTCTCTTTTGGGATAAAAATATAAAAAAACAACAATGAGTCTCATATTTATTTCTCCTGAATATTAAATTTAATTAAATGTTGAATTAATATTTCTAGGATTCATAATGTTTCATTAATTTCTCTTGTGATGTGATTTTGAATTTGTATGTCAGCTCTAGATGTGCTTTTTGATATATTAATTATTTTTTTTAATACTCTTTGTTAGAGAAAATAATACAATACAACCTACGAATTTGACACATAAACACATACAACTTTCTTTTACTTAAGTAAGGTGTTATATGTCTATTTTGTGTGACACCTTACATAAGTTAAAAAAAAAGTTTTTATGTGTTTACGAAAAAGGTGAAGTTCTCTTTTTTAACTTTTAGGATTTAAAAAGATATTTTTAACTATGAATTTGAAACAAATGCACATAAGTTTACTTATGAGCGTTGGAAGGTTAATGTCACGTTTATTTATGGAATTTGGAATTTATTTAATTTTATTTCTTGAAAAGTTTTCTGATTTAAAACATGTTCAATATGGATAAAATTAAATCACACTTTTTGGAAGAATACGGTGAGGTTGATAAGTATGAATATGTGTTTTAACAAGTTGACATCCCTAAAATTGAGATGTAAAGTGAATCGCCTGTAAGTATAGTGAATCGTATTTGATTCATACGTCGGTCAACGTGCTAAACAGATTTCCCGGAGCTATCTTGTTACTGCTACAATCACACTGTTTGTTTGGGGACTACTTTTGTTAATAAATGTGTCCATGATTAGCGGTCGTCTTTGTAATCCTCTAAAAGAACTATAATACAAAATCTTCAATAGGAAACTTGTAAGAAGTGTTGCCAATTTAGCGGATTATTTTTATCCATAAATCTAACACTTTTTACTAATAGTAATACTCGTTATTAAATGGCAGATTAATTGATGCGAATATTACTATACCATAGCTGCCAACTTTTACGCTTTTTTCTTACCACTAAAATTTAATAGTAAATTTTGCTTTATTTAATTGCCTTATTTTGCCGATAAAATATTTTTTCTATTAAGTTTTAGTGGTAGCAAAAAAGGCGTAAAAGTTGGCAGCTATCCTATAATGAAATAGTCATAGCAGGGTGCGTGCAGTTCTACCACAATTTTTGAAAACAATGTTTCGCCTTATGTAATTTTAGAAAATCATTACAAATCCTGCGATTCACCGCAATGGTTATGAATTCTGCGTTTATTAAATATAAATATTCTAATCTAAAATAATGGCGCCAGATTCCTTGGAAAATCCAAGGCGTGTATGCACCTGGTGGTAGATTTCTGAATTAGAAATTCGTTGAACTGGTAGCACTGGATGTAGGTAACCACAATAAAAAGAAAATCAAAATTTCGTGGTCGTCTGCGTTTTCAAAATCCCAGTTTTGAATACCACCGTTATTTAACACGTTCACTGCTGGGTTAAAATTACTGGAATTTTATTTTATTTCAGAAAGTTCGAATTTATACCAGAAAATACTGATAGCAATATTTACTTGACATTTCGTGATTATATAACATAAAATTCTTCTTTCGAAATTTCCAGTACGAATTCGTAATTTTAGATTGAAAAACCACGAGTATTCTCGTGATTGATAGCGAATAGGTTAAGTTTATGGCTCATGACTTTATATTTTGTACACATTTTTACCAGTATTTCTCGACATATAGTGACCACGACATCATTTATGTTGTTTTTCAAGGTGATGTGAAATATCTTTGATTTAAAATTAACTTAAATTTATGTGAATTTCTTGTAACAGTAACAAAAAAGAAAAATTGAAATTCAATATAACAACATTGCACTATTTACATTAATCGAGGTTTATTTCTTCTGTGTTGTTTATTTTAAAAGTATGCGTAAAATAACACTGAATATCCTGTTTTTACTATCCTCAGCAAAAAAATCTCAAAGACAGTTTTATGTTTCTAAGAAAATTTTAAAGAAGAAGGAAAAATAAAGATTTATCTTAGCGAATTTGCATTTGTATGGAATTTGCAAGGGTTATTTATATCCTGGCAATTTGTGTCTGCATAAATTTTCATTATCAATATTGATGCTGTGGAAAAGCGACAAATTTTAGTGTTTACGATGTAAGATATCTTTTTCTGCAGGACGTTATTTTATTTAATGAATAAGCATATACATGCTTGAGAATTACAGTGTGCGAGTTATTCTAAAAGATATTTTAAAGTACAAAATCTATATTGTAAAGCAAAACCATGTCCATAAGTAACGCTGACGTCATATTGACGGTGGCAACATTTAACCAATACATTTCGTTTTTACTGATTTTAACACTTTCCAACCTAGTTGAAAAGTGTTTATGACATCAGTTTGTCTGCCGTCTGTCCGTACTCTAACTCCCGTAAATAAGATCGGATTGCCTTGAAATTTTTGTATGTGATTGTCGTTATCTATAGCATGTTCCCTATGTCAACTGAAGTGTGTAGTATTCATAGTTTTATTACAAGGACAGTCAAAAGTATTCCGTAACATTACAGTAAATGGGAAATAGTCGTTTCAAGTGCATTTTCGTGACGCTAACTCATTTAAAACATAATGAAATTGATGTATAATTATGAAGCGCATTAAAACATGCTTTTTGTAGAATATGGAGTGCAAAGCACCCCATATTCTGTAATTTATATGTCTGTAAATTATTTATTTACAGGGTCAAACAAAAGAATTCTGCTACACATTGTTCTATGGGGAAAAACACTTGCAGTGTAATTTAGTGATATTTCACTACTTCAAACATAATGAAAATTATATGCATTACTGAGATGCACTATAAATTGTTCTCTTGTGTGCATTGCGTTTATTTACAGGGACACATAAAATATATTGGTTACAGTACATTTGCGATATTTATAGTCTTTGTGTGATAAGTGCGTTTTCAACTTTGGTTTGTGTTTTTAAATTAAATATTTTTTTCATAGTACGTGTGTGTTTATAAACTCGGTTGATCATATACAGGGCTGCACAAGGGAATTCGTAAGTATTACAGACTATGGGAGTGAACTGCTTAAGGGTAGTTTTTAATTGTTTTTACGCATTTTCCTGTTGAACTATATTTTGAAGACTAATAGAAGTTTGTGGAATATAAATAAATTCACATACAGGACTATGCAAAAAATATACATTGCCGTTTACGTTTGGTAATTGCTGCAAGTGAGTTTTAAATTGCCTTTTAGCTTAATATGCGGTGTGTACAAAAGTCTTCAGATAATATACAGATATGTACAAAAGATTTCAAGTACATTTCCATCGATTGGCAAAAATGGCTAAATATGAATATTCTAACTGAACTAAATTTTATCATACTATATATCCACATTTATTGATCATATACAGGGCTGCACAAAATAATTCGACTACATTTTTGACACTGGAAGGTAATTTCGAAAACTGTATTTTTCAATGTGTCATATGTTTTCTAAACTGTTCACTTACATTTCTTCTTTCACCTTATTTAACACTGAACTTCGTCACAGTTTTCTGGCTGTGTTGGAAAGTATTTCATAATCTATGCTTGACGCATGATTTTTCGTTCTTGTTTTAAACTTTGAAACATCGCACAATTTTAATTTTTATACTGTCGAATAGGAAAAAAAATATGCTTTGAAATGCTATTTTTTTTAAGTGTGTCTCAATTTCTGATTTCTTAATGGTTTTTAATATAATTTTCAAGCATAATTTTAAAAAATCTATCTCTGTCGACTGCAGTCCGACAGTGAAAGATTAAGCCTATGCTCTTGAAACAATATAAAAAGTTTAGCAGTTGTTTTTATCTAATATTGCATAACTAAATTAAAACTTCATAAATAAATAAATAAATAAAATAATACAAATAAAACACAAATTTCGATGACATGCAATCATACTATGAGCGTAAAGCACTGGAGTTACCAGAATTAGGAAGGATGCTGTAAGAAATCCGATTTCTTCGGATATTAATTCCTGGCATGTAGCTAATAAGAAAATATCGCTTTAAATAAATTTCAAAACCTTGTATAAATACATAACTCGTATTTTTCAAACAAAAATGCCTTTCGGTGTCTTTAGTGTGAATCTAAAAAATATATTAAATGTAAATATCTATTAGAGTTTACAATAAAAAAATATAGTCTTCACCTATATTCTGTAACCCAGGAAGCCCCCACGGATCCCTTAAGATTCATAACTTCGATTTGCCTGTCTTCTCGTACATGTTCTAATTTTTTCGTTAACATGCTCTGATTAATATATTAATATAAAAATATAATATTCTATTTAAAGGTATATTTTGAAATGTGATTGTATGTTTGTGAGACTTATCATGAATATTCGAAAATGTACGAATCCATTGCTACCTATGTCCTGGTAATTGCTTGAACTGAATTTTAACAATATCATGTCTTATACAGAGGCTGTTCGCACATTTTTGAGATAAATTTGATAAATGATTTAAAAAAAATGGAATTATTTTAGAGGAAAAAATTCTGACAACAACTTATTATGTGTAATTTATATTATCGTCTGATACTTCCAAATTTATTCTTATTTCAAGATTGCGCATGCAAAAAAGCTGTGAATGGTAAGATGCGTTTTTTTTTTCGAACAGAAGTATGCTAATTCGACAGTCTAAAATTATTGCAAAGCGCATAATATAAAAACTTTTTAGTGCGAAATAAACATAACTAGTGATTGGAAAGCGCTATCCCAAAAATCAGTACGTATACATAGTAAAAAGATACCAGATGGAAAAAAACCAGGAGAAAAAAAGAGCCCATTTCAAGGCTGAAAACGAAGTTTCAGGTAAGGATTTATGACTGTCGCAAATTTATCTTAGAATGGGAAAATAAAAATAAGAATATTGGACAAAAATGTTACAATCAATTCATTATATTATTAAGAGAATGTGTTACATCCTATATTTACAGAAAAAATGCTATTTTCTTTATTTCAACGACTTTTAAAAGGTGAAACTGCATGAAAGCAAAGCTACTGCTCATACTTCAAAAACTACCGCTGTATTCGTAGAAAACATTAACAAGAACGAAAAATCATGCGTCAAGCATAGATTATGTAACACTTTCGAACGCTTCCAAAATAATTTTACAAATCATTACCGTTTAATAAGCTGAAATATAACATCTAAGTAAACAATTTGAAAAACGCATAACATATTTAAAAACATAATTTCAGGAATTTCCAACGTATACAATATTCGGAAAAATATTCGAATACTTTTATTCAGCCCTGTATATGATCTATAGATTTGTATATATACTACATAGGATGCTAAATTAGACCAGTTAAGAAACGCGTAGCACAGTTTAAAATTCTCCTTCTGGAGTTTCTGTCAATAAACGGAAATGTGTTCGCGAACTTTTGTGCTTCCCTGTATAGGATCTACAGAATTTATACACACCATGCAATAAACATAAAGTGAGTTAAATTAAAATCGTGTTCAGTAACTTAAAACGCACTTCCAGGAATTATTGTTAACAGACAGTAGAGAAATCTTTTGTGTGTCCCTGTAAATGAATGATGACTGCTATACACACACTATTTGAACCATTATTTAAATAAACCGCAGACGATTTTTCTCCCATAGACGTAATGTAACGGAATTCTTTTGACTGTTCCTGTAAATTAACTATAAGTGCTATGCACACCCCATTCCATATTAAGCTTCTTGTAATACACCTTAGTGATATATATCAATTACAATGTGTTTGCAATTGTGTAACATCGTTAAAATAAACCGCAAATGATTTTTCCTCATAGACCGTAATGTAACGGAATTCTTTTGAGTGTCCCTGTAAAAAAACTATTAGTGCTACAAACTTCAGTTGAAATAGGGAACGTGCTATAGATAACGACAATAACATATAAAAATTGCAAGGCAATCCAAGCAGATTTACGGGAGTTAGAGCACGGCCAGACGGCAGACGGCCAGACGGCCAGACGGCAGACGGCCAGACAAACCGAAGTCATAAACACTTTTCAACTAGGTTGGAAAGTGTTAAAAACTTACACAGGTATTGCATTTATACCTTTCAACATATTCCTAAGAAGTCATCTGACGTTTCTCTTATAGTTTATTGTGCATTTGGTCTGCTGAAAAGAGCTCTTTCAAAGCGCAAAACCACCACGATTGATCGAATCTGGAAAGTTTTTAAAAAGGCATGGGAAGCAATAACCCTGTAAGTTTTACATAAAACCTTCTACCATCGAAATCATTACGCAGATTAGAATCCAAAAACAAGATTATCATATAGATTATTTCAGAAAGCAATATTCATATTTTAAACGTTAAAAAAACAACGCCGAAATCGTCTAAAAAATGTGTGAACACCCTCTGTAAAAGCCACAAAATTTCATCGCGCTATTTATATAATAGTTTTTATGCTGTTGGATACAGCCGTGGATTACTCACTTATAAGCATTCCAGGACCATCTAATATAATAATTGAAAACAAAAAGGTTTGCAATGTAACAGCATTATTTATTCAGTAACTTAGATCGGAACACTTCTGTCATGCGACATGTGCCATGCATGCAAAATTTGTTCGCGCATCATAGCTACCAACATTTACGTTTTTTTTATGACCATTAAAGTTTAATAGTAAATTTTGATTTATTTAGTCGCAAAAATCTGTGATTAAATAAGGCAAAAATTATTAAATTTTAATGGTAACGAAAAAAGCATAAACGTTGGCAGATATGCATAAACAATATTTTCATCTCCTACAAAGTATTGTCAAAACAGAAGTGCATTGCAGAAAAAACGGTTACTAGTATTTAATACGATTTTGTGCAGTTCCATTGCTGCCCTTTTCAATATAAAAACAATTACAAAACCTTTCTGGTTATCCGCCAAAAGAGGCTCGTCTGGGGTTACTGCAGCACTTTAATGCCAGTATTTTCGTAAACTAATATTCTCCTTATTTAAATGCATCCCCTGAAGAGCCGTTAATATCGTCCACCCCGGTATCACAGAAGCCTGGGTATTCCATTCACATACCTGCGAACCTTCTGAGTTTTTTTTAATGAAATAAGCATACTTTGAATCAGAAAATTTAATTGATAAATAAAGTAATATAAGTACCGCATAGAAACATGGAAAATTGTAAATAATTTTATTCTATAAAAGTTTTCTAGTTCAGAATATATTTTTTGAATTAAAAAAAAAATGGTTTGCAGCTGTGCATTCACGATTTCGCCAACCCTAGCTTCCCGTCCTTCTCTCGTTTAATGTGGTATAACTTATCTTTGTGATTTTTCATTTTCCAGCATGGAGAAAGATGCTATAGCTCGTAAGAGGACACTATTTCTAATTTGCGAATTCTCCTACAATGAACTGCACAAGCGTATAATAGAATCGATTTGATGACACTGGAGCAAAATTAATCAATTTTCTCTGCTTAAAACAATGTTAATATTCTCTTGTAAAACATACTTGGACAAACAACTTAATGTGTTAATACGCTAAAAAATATATGTTAATAGGCTAATAAACACGACAAACTTTCCTGAAGTTTTACCCAAATTTTATGTGTAAGAGAGATAGTTTTTAAAAAATCACTTGGTGCTTTTTCAAAATTTTGACGCTGTTAACCCTTCAAGAGGAGAAGTACTTCTATCGCAAAAATGTTGAAATGATTGAATGACATCAGAATTTAGGAACAAATTTATTTCAAAATAAGTAAAAGCAGTTTCTTCATGTGTATTATTAAAGCAAAATTTTATTTATGCGCTATATTAAATTAATATATAATATTTATGTGCTCTAATAAAGATATATAGATGAATAATATTTATGTGCTCACAACTAACAAATTAAACAACTTAATGTTTAATCACCTAAAACAGGGGTTCTCAAACTATGGTACGCGTACCAGTACTGGTACGTGAAGCTCTGGCTACTGGTACGCAGAAGTCCGATACTGGTACGTGGAATAAAATACAAAAATGAGCATATTATTATTGAATCGAAAACGGCTTGTCTTTATTAACTTGGAAATTTTCAAAAAAATTTCGAACGCGATTTGGGATCTGTAAACGCTTTTTCTATTTTCTTGTTACGAGAAATGTCTGTTATAGCAGACTTGCTGAAGAGGGACTTGGTTTGGGATGCATTCTCCCGCATTCTCAAGCCGCGGATCTGATTTCGTATGAGTTTGCGACCCCTGATGAGGGAGTTGAATACATGACGTCGACTTTGAATCGGCTATGTCTCAAAAACAAAACACGCCGGCCGGCTGTGCACTTACGACGGACGCACTTACGAAATACCACTTCCTATCGGTTAATGATGTTTCCCAGGTCGCGAACATTAGGACCGGTGAACCAATTCTGTTTTCGATTCATGAATTTGAATTTGCAGTGGAATCGCTGCCGCCGAACAAGGCACCTGGTTATGACGGACTAAGTCTCGAGATCGCCCGTGAGGTCCTGAAACACCACCCTCAGTAGTTGTTATAATTGTATAATCACTGCCTGAGAGAGTCTTGTGTTCCGCGGCCATGGAAGCGGGCGATTGCCGTGTTCTTTCCCAAGTCTGGGAAGGAGTGCATTGACCCTGTGACTACCGTCCGATTTGTATTTGCCGACCCTCGGGAAGGTATTGGATAAATTGTGTGCAACTCGTCTGGTACTATACTTGGAGTCCAAACGTTTGCTCGATGCGCGGCAGTACGGCTTTCGAAAGAAAGTAGTACGCTCGGCGCGCTCCATCGCGTGATGGAGTACATAGCTGTTTCGAAGAGTCGTGGAGATTACACATGTCTTCTCACGCTCGATATCAAGTCAACGTTCAATAGTGTTCGCGCACAGACATCCTTCGGTTTTTGGAGGAACTGGGTGTTGAACCTTGGCTCCTTGGGTTGATAGACGACTACCTCTGGTGTCGCTCTGTCATCCTGTCAGATGATGGGCACTACTTCAACGTTGGAGTACCCCAATGTTCGTGTCTTGGGACCTACCTCTGGTTGGTTGTAATTGAATTTATGTTGAGAAGGTTGCAAGACGAGTAGGACGAAACCTATGTTGTTTTGGTTTTCGCCGATGACGTCTTTTTAGCCGCACGACGACGAGCTGTCATGAGGTTCTCGCAGTTGCTCGGGCCGATTCTCTCCGAGATCCACGCTTGGGCGACAGAGTGCAGCCTCACGTTCAGTTTCGGTAAGTGCGTTTACACAGTTGTAAAGCCCCTGGGCAGGTACACAATGCCCCATCTATTCCCATCCTCATGGAAGGGAACAGGATCCGCTTTAAATGGCTGATCCTGTA
This sequence comes from Maratus michaelseni, assembly GCA_963931845.1. Taxonomy (NCBI): domain Eukaryota; kingdom Metazoa; phylum Arthropoda; class Arachnida; order Araneae; family Salticidae; genus Maratus; species Maratus michaelseni. Next base: position 148,037,609 of record OZ007597.1, on the reverse strand, counting down.
TCTGGGTGTTACAATCCATTCCCACCTAAGTTGGATGCCTCACCTAACCTCGGTTCAGGAGAAGGCTTTTAAGGTGTTGAAAAAAATGAATCGTCTCACAGCAGATAACTGGGGTCTGAGACCGAAGTTTCGCAAGATGCTTTACTCGATCATAGCAGAAAGAATTATTCTTTATGCGGCATCTATTTGGTACTCAAGCAAGGTAGTGATAGCAAACAGGTTGCTCAGCATGCAGAGGAACCTTCTCCTCTGTGTAACAAAATGTTACACAACGACTTCCATGGATGCTCTGCTGGTCTTGTCAGGGGTCGACCGCGTTCGAACACAATTCTAATTGCCCGCGGCCTCCGCGGTGCAGGAAGTAATGGTGCATATAGTTACATTACGATCTATGGAGAAAAAAATGTTTGGGGTTTATTTTAATAATGTTTCACTACTTAAAACATACTGAAATTTATATATCTGATTAAGGTGCATTACAAGAGGCTTACTATAATAGACTGTTGTGTGTATAGCATTCATCGTTCATTTTCAGGGACAAACAAAATAATTCAGTACTGTCTGTTAACAATAATTGCTGGAAGTGTGTTTAGAGTTGCTGAACGCACTTTTCAATTTAATTCATTTTTTTGTCTATTACTTGGTGAGTATAGTTTTTATAGATCATATACAGGGCAGCACAAAAGCTCTCGAATACAGTTCCGTTTATTGACGGAAATTCCAGAAGGGGAACTTTAAACTGTGCTATACGTTTCCTAACTAAACTAAAATTTATCTTTTTATGTAGTATACATAGAAATCTGTAGATTATATACAGGACTGCACAAAAGAATTCAGATATTTTCCGAACATTTTTAGTAATTCCTGAATTTGGGTTTTTAAATATGGGTACTTCTCTATTATTCCGTCGACCACTTTTCATAACAAAAACTATCGCCAAACTGTAAGATTAAACGCCAAAAATGCAGTCCCATTTACTTGACGTCAGAAGCATTATACGTGTTTGTTATGTCATCAAATAATTTTTAATTCGAAATTTTCGTGTATTTTTCATTATGTTTTACTAATTTATTAGTTATTTCATTAATTAAAATAACAATGGTGTCCTTAAATTCTTATATTTTATTTATTTATTTATTTTGATATTTCATTGGTAACGTTCTCCCGTTTATTTGGCGTTACAGTTTGGCGATAGGTTTTTGTTATGAAAAGTGGTCGATGTGATAATAGAGAAGTACCTAAATATGTTATGCGTTTTCCAAATTTTTTACTTAGATCTGCGCGGGGCTAGTTGAGCTTAAGCCGAAAGGTAGCCCCCACCCACCCGGTTTGACTTTGACCTTGTTTACTTAGATATCATCTTTCACGTTATTAAACGGTAAAGATTTGTATAATCATTTTGGGAGTGTTGGAAAGTGTTACGTAATCTATGCTTGACGCATGATTTTTCACTCTTGTTTAATATGTAGATGTTCCCTTTTAAATTAAAATCTATATCTAAAAGCTGTATTGAATTTGTATATTTTTATAAGTGAAAATATCTTTCAGTCATCGTCTTACTTGATATATTTGCCATAACTCCCATTTGGAATCCCCTGGTGTAATAAGATATTTATATGTGGCAAGCTGAGATGCTATTTTGTGTCAAACACAAGTTACGAACATTTTAACCCTTTTTTTCCTGACGGTACTTATAAGTACCACTTTAACCCCTTCGCGACGAGCGTCCTTTACATAATTTTTAATCTTTTGCCACCGGTTTTTCAAAACAGAAAATTTCGCCTAATTGAATCTCAGAAATGCTGTCATTAAATAAGGCAAAGTTTACAATAAAAAGTTACTAGTGGAAATAATTGAGAATTCTGAGTACCTTATGCATCACGTATACGTGTCGCTCGTCCCCAAGGGGTTAATAAAACACCTATATACTCGTAATATGACCGTTTTTCCTAACAGTATTCACAATGGCCATATCCTCTTTCTTTGCATTGTAGGGATTTTACATTTGCCTTGCTACATTCGAAATCCATTTTGCAATAGAATTGACATGCATGTTGTTCTTCATTTGAGTAATTTTAGTGGTTTATTACCGGTTATTTAGTACTATTATTTTCTGTTGTTTTCTATACTCTACAGGTGAACATTTCCTATATTCTATTTGAAATTCACTATTTTATTTTATATCATAGGGTAAAAAATGTATGATGGTTACAGTTGCATAATTAACCACTAAAACACTATAAAAATTATTTTCCTCTTTCCTATGTTTATTCTGCACCAAAACTTATCCAATGATGCAAAAATACAATTAAAAAGTAGCTGGAAAATTAATTCACGATATAAAGGGTTAATAAAAAGTGGATCAAATATCCATAGTGCCCTCAACAGTTTAGTTTTTGAATTGACGTTTATGTAAAGAAATATAATAATGTAATGCCGGGGTAAATGGCAACTTTGATAATGCAACTAAATAGATTTTTCAAAACTATTACACATGCATTTTTCCGTTTTTCAATACAACGTATATTTCTCGAGTTATTCGAGCGTTTCCAGACATTGCAATGGTAACGATTCTCACAGCATTGCACTCGATTACAGCGCCATCTACAATGTTTTGAAGAAAATGTTCAATAAGTTACGTATTTTTTCCCGTAGAATCCGAATCTGGAATAAAAAATGGGGGTCATCATTTAAGATTTCAAAGTAGCCCCCCTTTCCCACCGGGGGGGGGCAACTTTCATATCCCTAAATATATTTTTCAAAAATATTGAACATGCATTTTGCCGTTTTTCAATCCGATGTATATTTCTCGAGTTATTTGACCGTTTCCAGACTTTTCGGACACCCTGTATACGTCCATTTCAGGAATTTCTTTTTTATTCGGAAATTAAAAATTCACACCGGAAATTTCGAAAAAAGAACTTTTGGTTCGAAAACTGAAACATAAACAGTATATTGTTTCGAAGGGATTCAACTCCACTCTCTGTCTATGAGTATTTGCGTATCACATCATAAAAGAGCCATAAAAAAAGAGTATAAATGTAGCAAAAATGCACAGTAAAATGGAAGAAAAGCAGAGGATTTCACCGCCTACTTTAACAGCCAATGCGAAATAAGTAAGATAGCCAATCAAGATTAGCTTGCGTAAAGCTGCCAATCAGATTTAATTTGCAATTTAAGAGTGGAAGAGGAGGAAAAAAATAGAAAAATGAGTAGAAAAGCATTAAATAAGAATAATTTCGTCGAAAAATAAGTATTTAGATGATGAGAAAAGATGTTTAACTGTTTCTAAAGGAAAATAGTTCGCAATAAAGCCAAATTAAAGCAGAAAGATTTTGTTTGCAAAAAGCTTGTCATTAAATAAAACAAAAACTACTATACAGAATTTCTGGTACGAATTTGAAATTTCTGAATAAAAACAGAAATTCCTGAAATGTACGCTTTGGTTCCAAATGATAAAATCACAATGTCATAGAGGCAAAATGTGAAATTCATACTGATAATGCTCTTTTACAATTTTAAAATCACAAAATATATATTTTTTCTTGTGAGGATTCATTTGTTGTGAACATCATGATAAAATGTTTTCTGTGTGTATTTATTTAATTTAACAAATTAAGAATGTAATAATAATTAATGCATTCTAAAAATTTATCAGTTTTTAGCTGAATAGTTAATATACTTGAAATTATGTATAAATCTGCATGAAATGCGACTTTATGAATTATGTAAAACTTTCTATATGTATTTATCAAATGCAAACAAATGTATAATACAAAACACAAACTAATAATCCTAATTTAAATAACTTTACATTTAAAAATACATTCGAAACACCATATATGTTAATTTCTTATTCAAATACATCAAGGTATTTCGATAGATATTTATTAGCTTTAATGAAAAGAATGACCTAGCTGCAAATGCTGCAACTTTTTCATAATATGTGATTAATTTCAAATTATCCATGGTTCGTATTATTCGCCAATAAATTAATGTACCATTTAAGTAATTAAATATGAAATCTCTTTATCATCACCACGTTTATTTGAAAGGATAACATTTGAATAATGACTTGACTTTATGTATTTATAAGGATGAATGAATTAAAATAGATAACATCATTTAATCTAATAAATGTTAATATTTAACGAATATTGTTTCACAGCAACCTAACGACACAGCTCCACCCATGAGCGTGAATGTTGTATATTCATATTGCATTTCTATGAAAAAAAGTTACTGTTGTTATAATAAGCATAAATGCATTTATTTACGTACGCATTTGACATATGGCTATGTAATAGATTATTTACTGCATAAGTACAAATTATAAGGCGTTGAATTAGCAAGTTTGGGAACCAGGGAAAATTTCACTACCATTTGGGTATAGTAATTTTCGCCTTATTTAGAACAGAAAACCTGTGTTTAAATAAGATTACAAGCACTACTATAAAATAACGTTGCTTTCTACCCGAAGTCTGTGCGACGTAGGCCCATGTCTTAATCGGACCTTGCGTATGGTTTAATATTTTTGTTCAATTATTATAACACCAGCGAAGATCACCGAGCTACACTCGGTTAAAATTAGCTTTGTGTTCAACTCGACATAACAATAAATTATCTGGTTCTATGGACTCTGATTGGTTGATCATGAATCTCGGCTCCAATTAGGAATTTTTAGAAAATTCCTTCAGATTCTGAAAGCCAATTTTTTCGCTAAATGTCTTCAAAATTTGGCGTAAAGTTGCAAACTTAGCTACATTCTTTTACTTATCGCTAAGCATGTATTTTGGCATTGGTAATCTTGAAAGTCAATTTTCCCGCCTAATGTCGCCAAATTTGGTGAAACGTTGCCAACTTTAGGATTTTGTTTACTCTTCAACAACTTAAAAACAGTTTCACTCTTCACTCCCAGTGAATTGCATTGACTCGTAGTGACCCTAAAATCGAATTTTCACGAACATGTGACCTAACCCAATGGTCTTCTCTTATCCCCAAACAATGGGATACAAAATTTAGCCAAAATCGTTGGAGCTTAAAATTTGCACATATATACACACATACACAGTAAATGTACTCGTATTACAATACATGATAATTTACCAGGGTGAGTCATTGGAATTTCCAAAGAGTCTGACGTCACTATTTCCGATTCGAAATTTTTTATTTAACATTTAAAACACATTTTTTTTATGACCGTGTTTAATTGCAGACTCTGTAATACTTTTCTGCGATTAAGTAAGCCGAAATGCTGTATTAAAAATTTCTGGTAAAACTCAGCATGCCCTGATTTATGTAAATATAACGTAAATATAAATTTTAAAATTCATTCTTCCTAAAATTAAAGAAATTATGTATGATAAAAAAAGACATCAAAGTACAAATATTCTTAGTTTGATTTTAATTTAATGATATAAGAAACTAAAAATAAACATATGATAGCATTTTAGATATTTTTACAATCTCGTTTTTAACATTTTATCAAAACTAGTCGGATGTCCGAAACCCAAAACTTTCTTCTAACTCAGTCACGTTAATACTTCAAAATTCGCAATCACATCGCCAATAAAATCAATATTTTTCGTCATTCTGTTGTACATCAGCTGCTTGAATCATCGGGTTACCGGGATGCGATCAACCCATGTATTCTAAACTTCGAAATGTTCTTCTGGCCTGTACCGACAGGAACAGATAGCCTCCCTATTCCTTGGTTTTACGATTTTAGCTAATTTTACTGGAAAACACGAAGCTAAAAGGCGTGGAACCCAATTAAAGAAGATTCATTCCCAGTTCTCGTCAACATTAAATTTGAATGAGAATATTGCCAAATTAGTCCTCTACAGCTAAATTGGATTCATTTCTGGCAACCTATTTTTATCGCCAAATTTGGCGATATTTTGCCAACTGTCTCGGCAAGCTTGGCGAGAATTTGACGTTGGCGAATATAAATATATAGTGTTAAGCATATAAGAATAGAAACAATGGTTACAACAATGAAAAAAAAATTGCCGAAACCATGTTAGCTAAAACTCCTAAATTAAACCCGTTTATTGGATGAATTCTGCTGTCTTGTTTGAAAATGCCAACCACCCTAAAATTTCAAACCGCTATATCTCAGCCATTTTTTAAGATAGAGGCAAAACAAAAATTGCTCCGGATTCTCCGGATCAAGGCCGAACATTTAACGGAAAAAACTTTTAGGATTTCTAATTTTTTTGTACATATTTTTGAATTTGAAATCTTTAAATGGCTATCACAGCGCCCCCTTCCGGTGAATACCCCCACATTCACGTAGAACCTGCTGGTCATAGCCAAAAACATAGAAAATACTTTGGCTTAATTATTTGCATAACATCATACACTTTTCGATGATATAACATTGAAAATCGAACAAAAATTACGATCGCAGCGCCCCCTTTCGTCGCAATTTCCCCGAATTCAACTTGGACCTGCAGGCTATAGTCAAAAACATAGAAAAAAAAAAATTGGTTCAATTATTTGCATGACTTCATAGACTTTTCGATGAAGTGAAAATCGAAAAAAATCACAATGGCAGCGCTCCCTTTCGTCTAAATATCCCCAAATTGAACTGGAACCTGTAGGCTATAGTCAAAAACATAGAAAAAAAAATTGGTTCAATTATCTAAATAACTTCATACACTTTTCGATGATACAATAGTGAAAATCGCGATCGCAGCACCCCCTTTCGTCGAAATATCTCCAAATTCAAGTAGGACCTGCTGGCCATAGCTCAAAGCATAGAAAAAAAATATGGTCCAATTTGAAGGATAACTTCCTACACTTTTCGATGATACAATGAGGACGGCCAGACGGACGGACGGACGGACAGACAGACGTTTTGTAAAAAATGCTTTTCGGAATCTCTGACCCCTAAAACGTGTAAATCCGTCGAAAACCGGAAGTCAAAAAAAATTTCGATCACAATTCTTCTATTATAGATAGAAGAAAGTAAAAATGAAACCTTGATAAATTGTTTTTAAACTAAAATAACAGATTTTATCTAGAACGACCATACGAACGATAAACTAGAACAACCAGAAATTTTACTCAAGTTTTATAAAAACTATTTTACACCAGAATTTTTATTTAAAGCTATTTAACTTATTCATTTAACATATTTCTGAGCGATATATATTTAATTTATTTTAAAAAGAAATTTTTGGTTTGAATCGGAATATATTGATTTGGTAGCGCTCAAAATGACAGTTCATGGTTGTTCTAGTGCTAAAATGTAATATACCGGGTGATTATAATTAAAGTTACGATTTCAAAAATCGATAATTTTAAAACTACTGGTCAAAATGACTTGATATTTTAGCAGAACAATCGTGAGGCAATGGAATTTTGTTTGGCGAAGGAAAAAAAATAGTTCCAAATTGTGCCGATAGATGGCGTTGTCAGGGTAATGTCAGGGGAAAGACCAAAAATGTATTCTTGAACCCTTTCCGGCGCGGTGTAAATTTGTTTGCAAAATGATGAAATAATAGACTGACACCGGAATTTACAAACGAATCCATTAGTAAAAAGAAACTTGCTAATTTTCTGGTTCTTAATGAAAGGAAAATTTTAATTAAATATTCTTGGTGCCGTTTGTCAGTTTTAGAATTAAAATTGGGTGTCCTTTTTTGTGACCACCGTCCGTTAAAGGGTTAAACATAGGAATGATGTTGCCAAAAGGAAAAAAATAGAGTTCAGAGATTTACTAAAAATTTATTAGCGAAAGGACAAGACTACGTGTTTATAGCGACGACAGCGATAATGACAAAAAATGGAAAAAAAAAAAGATCGTCATGGAACAAACACCTTACTGATTATTAAGGCATAAGTTGCTCAATATGCCCTCCGCCTTGTTCCGCTACTAATTGGAAGCGCAAAACGGCATGCTCCACAACAGATCGGAGGGTATCTGTACTAATGCAATGGGTGTGTTGTGTGATGCTTGCCTTCAAGTCGGCTAGATTCTGAATCCGCCCGCTATAAACAACATTCTTCAGGTACCCCAAAGACAGAAATCACACGGGTTTAAGTCGGGGGAACGTGGCGGCCACGTTGTTGGAAAATGGCGGCTTATGATCCTATCATCTCCGAAATTATCACTCAGTAGCTGCTTCACAGTAGTAGCAATGTGCGGAGGAGCGCCATCTTGCATGAATATTATGCGATCCACACACTGACGCTGTTGAAGTGCCGGAAGAACATGGTTACGCAAAAGTGCTTCATACTGTTTGCCAGTAACTGTGCAGGTAACGGGACCTGCAGGTGTGATCTCCTCGAAGAAAAATGGACCGACGATAAACGCTGCCGTTATTCCGCACCACACAGTGACCTTTTCAGACTGAAGAGGTAATGGCTGTAGCTGGGACGGATTCTCGGTCGCCCATATCCTGCAATTTTGCGTATTTACAGAACCTTGCAAATGAAAGTGGGCTTCGTCAGACCACAGAATGTTCCATGGCCATCCGTTGTCCACTTCCATCCGGGCAAGAAATTGTAGTGCAAAAGATTGACGTGCTTCCAGATCAGCAGGTAGCAACTCCTGCACATGAGTTATCTTGTACGGATAACAGCGTAAGACGTTCCGTAGGACTTTACGCACCGTGCTGTTCGGCATATCCAGCATTCGGCCAATCCCCCTTGCACTGCTGATTCCAGCATCACTGTCAGTATGTTCCTGTAATGCTGTAGCCACATCTTCCACTGCCGCAGCTGAAACTGGTTTCCTTCCTCTACCCCGTTTAACGTCAAATGAACCGGTCTCTTCGAATTTAGCAATCATTTTTTGCAGACCATTTGTTGTTATTGGACCTTTTTTTATGGATTTTAATGTCCGAAACTTCCTAATAGCTGTAAGTGCACAGTCATCGTTTTTATAAAAAAGCTTCAAGAGCAGAGCACGATCCTTCATAGTCAGAGTCATGATGAAGCATTCAGGCAAAGAGCTGCTGCTCTGCATTTTTATGGTTGCTATGTCTGCGGTGCGCATGTCACGTATTAGTAATTTGCATATCTTCAGACAATGTGAACCCAGACAGCGCCATCTATGGGCACATTTTGAAACTTTTTTTTTTCCTTCGCCAAACAAAATTCCATTGCCTCACGATTGTTCTGCTAAAATATCAAGTCAATCTGACCAGTAGTTTTAATTAAAATTATCGATTTTTGAAATCGTAACTTTAATTATAATCACCCGGTATTTAATTAAAATTTTCCTTTCATTAAGAACCAGAAAAATAAGCAAGTTTCTTTTTACTAATGGATTCGTTTGTAAATTCCGGTGCCAGTCTATTATTTCATCATTTTGCAAACAAATTTACTCCGCGCCGGAAAGGGTTCAAGAATACATTTTTGGTCTTTCCTCTGACATTACCCTGACAACGCCATCTATCGGCATAATTTGGAACTATTTTTTTTTCCTTCGCCAAACAAAATTCCATTGCCTCACGATTGTTCTGCTAAAATATCAAGTCATTCTGACCAGTAGTTTTAAAATTATCGATTTTTGAAATCGTAACTTTAATTATAATCACCCGGTATATAAAGCAGCGACTGAAATTAGGAAATGATTATGTCGCTATTTTGTGAACTTAAAATTTTTATTTAATGTAATTAATGCTGTTATAATCTCGTTCTTTTTTTCTTTTCCTTTTTTGTATCTGAGATAAATTTGAAATTTTTTTATCATGACTTGTTATGAAAAATAAACATGAATGAATAGAATATAACTATATAGATGAGCTGTTGGTTTTGAAAGCGGTGCAAGTGCATTTTTGTTATTGCAAGATATTGAATGATTTACATTTTAATGGATTTAAAGATATCCCTAAAAATAATCCACGAATATTTTTAAACACATCAGACTTTTTTTATATTTTTTGTGATCGTATTTCATGGAAATTTAATATAGAATAATGATTACCTGTGTTATCTAAATAAAAAAAAATTATCATTTTGGTATTCGCCAATGGGCTTGTCTCACTTTCCAAAGCAATGATTTGTTGAAACCGTTGATTTTATTTGAATGAAATATTATTATAACAACAAACTAGTCGGATGTGACAATCCCAAAACTTTCTTCGATCTCATACCAGGTTTCACATACACCAAAACCAAATCAGCACCAATTTATATCAAGGTCTAACTGAATCTGAAATTTTATTAAATTCCATGCATTAGTTCTTGAGATATGACTAACGCTAAAATCGTGTAAAACCTGAAAAATGCAGCATAGCAGATCTGTTGGTAGATTTGCCCCAAATCCTAATCAACAACAACTTATTTCAACGTCTAACTGAATATGAAGATTGATGAAATTTTGTGCATTATTTCTTGAGATATAGCTATCATGAAAATCGTGCAAAATGTAGCAGAGCAGCACCACCTGCTGGGTTATTTACACCGAAACGTAATCAGCGTCTATTTATGTTAAGATCTAACAGAATCTGAAGTTTGATGAAAGTTTGTGCATTGGTTCTTGAGATATAGCTATCATGAAAATCGTGCTAAATGTAGCACAGCAACACCACCTGTTGGGCTATTTACACCAAAACGTAATAAGCGTCTATTTATGTTAAGATGTAACAGAATCTGAGGTTTGATGAAATTCTGTGCATTAGTTCTTGAGATAAAGCTATCGTGAAAATCGTCCAAAATGTAGCATAGCAGCGCCATTTATTGGGATATTTACATGAAAACGTAATCAGTGTCTATGAAGTTCTAACAGAATCTGAAGTTTGGTGAAATTCTGTACATTAGTTCTTGAGATATAGCTATCATGAAAATCGTGCAAAATGTAGCACAGCAGCACCACCTGTTGGACTATTTACACCAAAACGTAATCAGCGTCTATTTATATTAAGTTCTAACAGAGTCTGAAGTTTGATGAAATTCTGCGCATTAGTTCTTCAGATATAGCTATCGTGAAAATCGTACGAAATGTAGCATAGCAGCGCCCCTTACTGAAATATTTACAGTAAAACGTAATCGGTGTCTATTTATGTTAACGTCTAACAGAATCTGAAGTTTGGTGAAATTCTGTGCATTAGTTCTTGAGATAGAGCTATCGTGAAAATCATGAAAAATGTAGCATAGCTGCGCCACCTGTTGGGCGATTTACATCAATTTATAGCAAGGTCTAACTGAATAAAAAGTTTTATTCAATTCCGCGCATTAGTTCTTTAGATAGAGCGCCCACAAACCTTTTGTCACATACTGACAGACAGATAGACAGACAGACAGACTCACAAACCGACATTTTCTAAAAACCATCGAATCGTGTTCAGGACCTTCTAAAACGTATAAATCGATCGAAAACCGACAGTCGAAAATTTTCATGAATCCAATACTTTCTTGTAAAGATAGAAGAAAGCAAAAATTGAATATTTTATTTACTTATTTATTTCATTTCAATATTTCAATCTTCTTTAGAAATGTTACAATAAAACAAAAACTTAATTTAATTTTATCGGAAAAAGTGAAAAAGAAGAAAAATATTCAGTAATAAGCAGGGCTCGACAAATGGAGTCCCCAGGTCGCCACTGTCGACCAAGTTTTTTTTATCTGGCGACTAAGTTATTCAATCGGATTAAAAAATAATAACCCTGAGTTATTTTGCAAACGTATTTTGATATTTCTCATACTGAGATTTATTTTACAAGCACATAAAGATTTTTATTATTGGAACTGGCTTAAGTATATAATAAGCTTATTTTTTTACAATTATAGTTTCTTACAATTTCTATCAAGAGCAGCATCTGCTACTCCTTTTAGTCACAATGTTAAATTAAAATTCGCATAAGATGTCTCATTATATATGTTGCAGAGTTACAAAATATTAAGAAATAAACTTAGAAATTACATTCAAACAAAAACTGTTTTTGACTTTTAACCCTACAGTGCATGAATTTTTCTTTTAGAATTGTGTTTTTTTTTATACTTATATTAAGAATTCGACACCAGAAATTTTGAGATAGATTTTTATCTTTATTTAATAGCATATTTATGTTATTTTTAAAGGATTAATATTTCTATATAAATATAGTGGTTACAAAGAACTTGATTTATTTATTAAAGGTTAAATGGAAAGTGTTGCCAATTGGCTACACTATGCACTGTAGGGTTAATTTGGCAAAAATAACTTCATCAACGGTAAATTTTAAAGTAATAAAAACAGAATTACTTGACTGACTTCGACAAGAAAATAAGCAAAGATTTGTTTTTGTTTTTTGCCTCACTATTTCATCGATGCCCCCAACGGTAAATTTTAAAGTAACAAAAACAGAATTATTTGACTGACTTCGACAAGAAAATAAGCAAAGATTTGTTTTTGTTTTTTGCCACACTATTTCATCGATGCCCCCAACGGTAAATTTTAAAGTAACAAAAACAGAATTATTTGACTGACTTCGACAAGAAAATAAGCAAAGATTTGTTTTTGTTTTTTGCCTCACTATTTCATCGATGCCTCCAACGGTAAATTTTAAAGTAACAAAAACAAAATTATTTGACTGACTTCGACAAGAAAATAAGCAAAGATTTGTTTTTGTTTTTTGCCTCACTATTTCATCGATGCCCCCTTATCAGATAAAGATTTTGTAGCGTTCAATTTTGCAGATATTTGAATCATTCGACAATCAACGTTTCACGAACATACTGGCTAATTCAGCCTTTACAGTATTTCTTTTTCTATTTTAGAGAAATATAATTCGGATAACGCATTAAAAAAACTTTGTTTATAATTAGCTTTCTAAATTAGGTACTATTCTAGTAACTAACAACTCTAAACTATGCTTGTTGCTATTTGTTATTAATTAATTCATAAAAAATTCAGTTGTTTGAAAATCAGACACAGGGAAGTAGATATTTTTTACTGACGACTAGAATTTTTTGCCGGCTACCAAATTTTATCAAATTTGTAAAGCCCTGGTAATACGTTGTATGCATACAATTACAAATTATGTAAAACAATGTTTTACTAGTATTGCCAATTGACATCAGTAAGAAGTAGATCCTGATTATGTTTGTTATATTGCCTGATTATGCCTAAATCTTGATTATGCCTAAATCCTGATTATGCTTGTAAATATTATGCAATATAAAAATAATTATATTCCTCACTCCCAAAACAAACGCTCCCAACCAGTGGTTGAGAGGTTCTGCTCTCAAAGCTGGTAGACGGGAGGTGCTGGGTTCAAACCACTGTCGCGCCCGTCGACCTAACCGTTCGAAGTTTTCCATGGTTTTCTTCTAACCTTGCCGTAAATACGGGTTAGGATCCCTTACAAAGACCCCCACGGAAGGCACGCCCCCATAGAGCCTATATCCCCCGTGTAGATAATCGGCCGTCATAAATCAACCAACCATCCAACCATCCAACCAAAACAAACGCATTTGAAATATCGTTGACCCAATAAATTACTAATGACAAATTTATACTGATAATAAATAATATCTATTCTGAATTGATTAAAAATATAAATTTTACGTTAATTTGCAATACGTTTTAACTTTAACTTTTTTTTTTCAAAAATGGAATTGCGCCACTTTTAAATTCAATGGCTTAGCTGTAGTCCACTAATTTTTATAAGTCTGTTAATAAATCAATATGATTATACTTTTTTTATTGAAAATATAATTTATAACAAGCAGCATTTAAGAAAAAACTGCAACATCTTTAGTTGAATATTTTTCGCTCTTCCTGTTTCCTCAGGCAGTAATTATGCTTTTATAATCTTTGTGCCTCCTTTCAACATAGAAACGCATTGAAGAGAATTTCATGGCTTATTGAAGAGAAAAAAAAATGTTCAGAGGAATTTTTGAAATTGCATCGGAGTATCTTGAGAATTATTAAATTAGAATATTCTGCTGAGGATTATGAAGTTAGGCAAGTTAAGATAAGATATTTCAGGAAAATAGAGATTGGCTTAATAACTTCATCAAGGAACTTAATTAAATCCAAGAACTAAATCCTGAACTGAATACTTCCCGAACTAAATAAGAATTTTAAAAAATCTGCCTTATTGAAAGATTTTTAAAAGTGAGATTTGCTAGCATATTAACTTTGCTAAACGAAAATTCTCGTTTTTCAATAAGGGTCATTTTGCTGATATGTAGCACCATTTTCGTACAGCAATATTAGCCTTTTTAATGACAGAAATTGTGCGTTTTAGTAAGGCAAACAGCATTTATCGGAAATAGCGGTATTCAAAATTAAGAACCCGTAGAATACTGAAAATCACCCGATGTGAAGTGTGTGTTAGAGGGTCAATTTGGCCACTTGGAATTTACAAGAGACCCCCATATATGCACTGAAATGAGATTGGGGAATTTTAGAAAATATTACCAATATATATTAAGTTCGTTATTTTTAAATTAATTGGTAAATTAATTATATGTTTATTGCAATTTATTTGTTAATTAAAAATTAGGTTGTTCGGAAAGTCCCTTCTGTTTGGGAAAACCAATTCGTACCGGAAAATTCTGACCGTCAATTATTAGACATTAGATATCGGAATTAATATCTAACAATTAAATCATAGAATTTTCCGGTACGAACCAAATTACCCAAACGAAAAGAACTTTCCGAACAACCCAATACTTCCGATTAATATTTTTAATAATTTTATTGGGTTCCCAGAAAATTCGTGCCGCTTGGGAAAATTAATTTTTAGTGGAAAATTCTGCCCGTTAACTAATAGACATTAGCTATTGGAATTAATGTGTAGTAATTAAATTATAGTTCAGGACAGCCCAATATTTTTCAATTAAATAAAATGTACGTCACGATACGTTATTTTTTCCTATATATATAAGAAGAATGTGTTGGGAATGTGTAAATTTTCGACTACTATTTTTTGATGGATTTACACTTTCAAGAACTAATGAATCGTGCTGATTAGGTTTGGGCGTATATCACACAACAGATGGCGTTTGTCTGTTGTGTTCATCACGGTTTCCGTGATAGCTCTATTTCGGCATCCGAAGAGATGGAATTTCACCAAAGTAATATGTAAGGTGTTTATTAAAAATTATGATTGTTTAATTTTGTTTTTGTTCACTTAACAAGGGGCACACTATATTTTATGCTGAACCTTATAGTTGTATCTCATTTCCTATTGGCTAGAAATGCAACAGCATATTGTTGAAGCTATTAACTAAAAATATGTATATTGGTCCGATTTTGGGCTTAAATACCCAACAAAGAGAGGTGTTGAACTGTTTTTTTCACTGATCTCTGTAACTAGGGTACCTCGATACGAGAGTGCTGGCATACGGGATATTAAATTTGATTGGTTGAGACGGTTCTATTTACACAGTTGAGACGAAAAAGCGGAACGCCAAGAATCTTATCGCCAAGCAAATGCTTCTTAATTTATCGAACTCGTATAATCCAACTCGTCCAGGCGAGTATCGTTATGTCTGGAATGTAGGTTTGCCATAAGATGGACAAAAACGTCTGTCTAAGAGCAGTCTGAGCCTGCGTACTGTGCGTACGTTGCCACTATCATATAAAGGCGGCCTACTGTAACTCCGAGTTAAATTCAAGGAAATGTATTATACTTCGTAATTGTTGGTGTATAACAGCGATATTTAAATTTTATATTATAATACTATAGAAGAAAGTTTTGTTATAGCTACAGCATGGTTTTTACATGGATTGTTTCGTTGAGAGGATCAGGATTTTATGAACCATGAATCTTGAAATAGGCAGTTTTAACACATTGACGGACAGTAGGAACAAGTGAAGTTCGAAAATTGACACTATATGTTTTGTAATTTTTAGAATATTAGAAGTATAGTTTTACTCTTTCTGCTTAAATAAACTTAATTTTGATTAATTCAGCACCTTTAATTAGGTTGCACTACTCCCTTCACAACCACGTCAGGGTGGCTAGTGGTCAGGGAAAAATACAGTAAAAAAAAGTGATAAAAACCAGTATATTCTTATAGAAAAAATTATGTTGATTATTCGATCAAATAATCAATTTGAACATTTTTTGTCACCTTAAAGTATTTTAAACTTAATTCATTCCTAAGATATGATATACATTTTACTCATCTACTGGGAGTTGTAGTTGTCAACAACTGGGTATCCCATTGAAGCAATAAACTGTTTCACTGTTTTCAATTTGAATTTTTCTATAAGAATATACTAGTAATCATCATTTATTTTTTACTGTGTTTTTCCATGACCACTAGCCACCCTGCACGTGCATACTTAAGCTACAACTCGTATAACAGGTGGAAAACGAACTTCAACCTAAAAAAATGTTTCCAAAACATGACACTATGGGCTTCTACTTGTACGCCGGTAAATGCACATTTGTGCTGCTATTGCCGTAGTATCTAAAAACGACCGTTTCGTTTTGGACGGCTATCGCCGTCATGCCACATAGTGAACTTCGCTTTGACTGCTATCGACGCAAGTGTTCGTCAACGTGTTAAATAAAAATATACTTATAAATTTGTAGCTTTGAGCAGGGTTTTTTTTCATTGCTATTCTATTGAGAAATATGATTTAAACTATGAAGTTCCAAAAAATATTCTTCTCATAAAATTTTATAAAAATTATAGATGCAGAGAGTCCTTTTTCTTCGAGGGTCGTGGACAAAACTCTATACTTAGTAAGCGATCAATCTTGATAATAGAACAGGGGCGCACAATTTATACAACTGAGCCATCTCGTGGTAGATAATGCCAATACGCGAGCTTTTAGTATGACGTCATTAGGTATGACACAAAATCTACCATTTGCACATTCTCCTGAGCATATATTGGGAATCTTTATTCACTCAAGTAAGATGTATCTTGGTTACTTGATTTATTGCCAAATATTTTTAAATAAAGTTTGTTTCGATAAAATATGTACATTTAAAAACATTCACAATACCATTTTAGTTTCGGTAGTAAATATAAGAATATATGAGCTCTATGTAACCATTATTGCCTTTTCTCCCGAAACTAAAAAGACATAGTGAATGTTTTTTTAAATATAAATATTTTTATCAAAACAAACTGTATCAAAAACATTTCGCAATAAATCTTGTAAATAAGATACATCTTCCATGAGTAAGTAAGGATTCACAATATATACTTAGGATAATGCGCAGATGATAGATTTATCTATAATTCTATATCTCGCCCAAAGAAGATGGATTACACTAGAATAAAAATAACGCTCTTTACCTAAATTTATAATTTTAGCACCCCAAACTGAGAGAAAATTCGATTACTAAATTCCATCTTTACACATGAGAACTAAAGTTAAGTTACATAATAAAAGCGTGTAACGAATAATAAAACGGGGTGAAAATAATTTTATAAAGTGTGGTAACTTTGTTTGCTTGAAATCCCCGTATTTTGATAGATGGATACTGAAATTTTATTACACATATTTATTTCAACATTTACTACAAACTTTCACTACATTAAACTAATATTTCCATATTTATATTAGAAACAAACAGAAATTGATATAACTCTGTTGTTTATTCGACGATGTTCAAAATGGCAGACGATAATAATATTAGTTATTGTCACTTCTAGAAAGATGATTATCCATTAGAAATCCAAAACGGTGTAGATATTCAATAAATATTTTGTAAAAATATAATAAAAGTATATTGCAAAAAGTAATAATATACAAAATAATCGCGAATAACAAAGAATACAATAGTTATTACAATATACTAACGTTCAGCAATTTAACACTTATACAAATGAAAACATGACGTTTGCGCTTGCGCAGTTTTTTCATAGATATTGGAACTACTAGATTACAAACAAGAGGTAAAACAGTTATTCACCTTGTTGTAGTTCAACCCCCTCCGCTACGTGGCGTACGACCTTGAGTGACGTGATCTCGCTTTTGATCTGGCGGATGCTTCTACCTTTTATGATGAAACACTTACTATGTATGCAGTTTTGGTCGTGAGAATTTCCCCCTACCTATGTCCCCCTCTCTGTGCCATTGAATGTGTTAGGATTAATATATATTTTTTAATTTATAAATTACATTTATGTTGAATACTACATACTGAATACAAAATCTCTATCCTTACATTTAACCCCTTAATCGTCGCGCCCGAGACATTCACGGGCAGTGTAGGCTACTATTTTTTTATTCAGATTGTTTGACCCCCACCAGTTTTTTTAAATGGCTTCATTCTCGCATTATTTTATCAGCCATTAAATAAGACGAATATTTCTTTTTCAAAAACTGGTGGCAATCAAGCAATCTGAATTTTAAAAAAGTAGCCTACACTTATCGGGCGCGACGATTAAGGGGTTAACATCTTTCAATACATTGAATATATATAACAAACTTTCTTGCAAGAAATAAAAGTAATAGCAACTGAAAGTGTGACTTCCATATTAACACTTTAACGGATAAAGCATTTCATGATTGACACCGGAAATTATGAACAAATTTATTTCTATATATAAAAAAGCGATATTACACATATATAATAAATGGGAAACATTTCTATTAAAATTCTGCTGTCAATGTTGAATTTCGTAATTAAAGTTTTGTGGTTTCCTAAGGAAACCAATGAACGTTAAAGGGTTAAACTATAACTTAATAAATTTATTAGTTTCAACTATAACTTAATAAATCTATTAGGTTCGACTATAACTTAATAAACGTATTAGGTTGAGGCATAGCATTTATTACTTTTTTTGCGTCGAATAATATAGAAGAATGAATGTATTCTCTACACAGATTTTCCAGAATCTTTTACACAGTACAACAATGATTTTTTTTTCCATAGTCGTTGTATTTTTATCATAAATGACACGATGATATTTTCGCAATTGAATGCAACAAGTTTCTTAACACTAGAATGGCGGAAAAATCTTACCTACTGGAACGGCGGGAAGGGGTCATTTTGACCCCCCGATGAAACTACTGAAATAACAACGATAAAACAATTTTAAATGCCATACATCGGGAAAAATATGTAATTTACGTGTATTTCATCATTTATATTTAATTTATATTTAATATTACTTGATAATTTATTGAATTTTTAAAGTACTGTAATGTGTAACGCCTACAGGGCGATCCATTGAATCATACTACAACAACTCAAATAACTCATTAATTTGATATAAAAATTGATTGGTTTCACAAATTAAAACTAATGGTAACTAAAATAAAACACAATTTATAAATTAATATTACTTTCATCAATATTTCATATATATATATATATATATATATATATATATATATATATATATATATATTCAATATTGTTCAATCTTTCGAAAACTAACAAATCTAGAATGCTGATTTTTTTTTAATACTTGTTATATAGGAAAAAATTGGAAAATTAGAAAATTTCAAAAAATTTCTTCCAACCAAACAAAAGTAATCAACGGACAAAAGTGCTCAGGTGTCAAAATGACCCCTACCGCCATTCTAGTGTTAAAATAAGCAAACCTATTTAATACCTTCCACTATAAATATTTTGTAAAAAGAATATTATGTTTTAAACAATTTATCAAAGTATAGAGTTTATTAAAAGTTGTTGTAAACTATTAACAGTTTCAATCTAAAATATAATTTATAACAAAATTAATTTTGAAACTTAAATTGCAACATTATTAATGGCCTGTTTCCGGATTTTTCGATTTTTCTTAGGAATAATTAATGCTCTTATAATGTCAGTTTATTCTTTAGAAAAGTTTGAAAGGCATTTCATGGTTAATTTAGTAGAAATAAATACGGTTGAAAAGAAGTCTTCCGATTACATGAAGTTGGTCATAATGAAGATAGGAAAGTTTTTTCAACTAAGTAAATCATATTCAATGGTTGAAGTATCATAGTTGAGATTTATTTCAACAGAGCGAAAAATGCCGGGACCAAGACCTCGAACCTGGGTACTTTAGCTTGCCGTGCCAATACTCTTCTTACTGAGCTACCCCAACGATATCATGGCTGGCTTAATTTACTCTTATTTGTTGGACATGGCTGCGAACTGCAGCGCTAATTTCACTCATTCGAGCTATAAATATAGCAATTTACATGATGAAAGTTTGATATAACGCGGAAACTCCTATATACCCTGTAATTAGGTCATAATGAAGAGAGGAAAGTTTTTTTTTTTTTAGTTCTAGCCCGGCAGTTTTCGCTCTGTTGAAATAAATCTCAATACTCTAACCAGTGAATACGATTTACTTTACGATTCCTTTTTAGACCGGGAGGCGGCAGCACAGACAATCACCTCATCGAGTTCACGGATGAAATTCCAGAATTAGTTAAAACTCGATTTGCATATTAAAGCGCAATCGGTCTGCCAAGTCATATCTTGGTGGAAAACACGTGAAAACCCGATTTTAGCGGTTGACTCATAGGTTTACCATTGTGTTTTCCTGCACCCAGTTCTCCATGTTTTCATACCTTTGGGTGCAGGAAAACAGAATGGTAAACCTACGAGTCAACAGCTAAAATTGGGTTTTCACGTGTTTTCCACCAAGATATGTCTTGGCAGACCGATTGCGTTTTAATATGCAAATCGAGTTTTAACTAATTCTGGAATTTCAGCCGTGAACTCGATGAGGTGACTGTCTGTGCTGCCGCCTCCCGGTCTATTTTGGTTCTTAAATCTACTTTCTCTACTTTATTTCTCGCAATGCCAATTTTACAATCAGACATCACTCAAAACATGGTAAAATTTCCATAAAAAAGAGTCCATCCTCATTA